>CM023824.1:10714928-13114928 GCA_013266295.2 Branchiostoma floridae x Branchiostoma japonicum
AAGGACGGGGGCAGGAGGGATTGATAGATGGAAAGGGAGAGAATGGGAAGAAATAGGAAAAGATTTGGAGGGGGAAGAAATATGATACCCAACAGATCGTGGTTCTTACATGTTCTTCGCGCCAAAGTAAATGTTGGCTGTATTGTGTTGTAAGCGCAGAGGGGGTAAAAAGAAAACGAAAGGGTTCTGAATAGTTATTGTCTGACATGTTTTGTCAGGAGAAGGAAGTAATTTAATTGCTGCCATTGTCAGCACAATGGTCGACAGCACAATGGTGCAAGTGAATGCTTGACATACGAGACGATAGACTTGGGTTGGTAAGGAAATGGCCACCCACTTGAGAGGGCGAGCAAATTAAATGGCAAACGAACGACTTTCGTTTCATAAAACGTCAGTACGGAGAAAGATTCCGCGGTAAGACAGGGTACTGGCGTCATAGCTAGCCCGTGTTCCACAATCTCTCGCTGTCAGGAGCTGAAAGGGTCGCAGTGGAAGGGCCTGCTAGAGGCGCGATGTTGTCAGACTTACGTCATAGCATCCCGAGGAAGGGTTATTTTAGCTGTTAGTGCACACATTTCCTGATGTTACAGTAACAGCTATACAGACAGGTGTGTCAGTCTGCCTCAGGTTACCTTAGACTGATCAGTTGTTGTAATAAATGGTACTTAGAACAACACAACCTACAGCTGTTTCACCAGTGGTTAGATTGCGAAACTTCCCACGGTACAGAATATTGGAACCCTACAGGAAACTAGTTACGGTGCCTAACTGTTACAGCTACCACTGCCACCTCTATATGGGGGTCAGGTGCATTCGTCAGGTTCATTCGTATAAGGTCTATTTGACCTGCCCTGGCTGTCCATCACAATTAGCAGTTCAACCAATGAGAGAACGGCTATTAGTGGTAGAACCAATGAGAGAGCGGCTGCATGACTTGCAAATATTTGCATTTTTTATGTTTTTATGTTGCATTTCTACGTATTGACGGAAGTGGTGCGGGCTAGGGGATCAGTCTATTTAGTCCAGACCTGACTTTGCCCCTTTTACACAGCAAGGAGTGGCTGCATGTACAACATACCATCGTCATGTTTGAAATAAGAATCTTAAGTAGCCACGGACCAAGGGCGATTTATTCATCTTTCCGTATACATAGCATCCCATTTCAATCCGCGCCACCTGCAAGTATGTGGGCGAAGCTTTCTACCGAGAAGGTTCGATAGCTAAGTGTTTTTTCTCCCGTGAACTTCAAGGCTCACTTTCACCAAGTTGGACACCCCCACTAATTAACAGGATTACAGCGCGTTCTTTCCACTCAAAGCCTTAAAGTCAATACTTAGAATTCAGCGTTTATGGACCGCCTTCCCACATGTGTAGCCATGGGAACCAGAGAGTAAAATCAAACATACACTGGGCAGGATGTGGCTGTTGGTGTAGTTACACGCACGGACCCCGCTGCCAGGATGTCTATACAATATCGTAACCAAAGCCGGGCAAAAACATGCACGGTCATCTTTTTAAACTTCCTGTACGATTCCATTGTGTTGTTTTTTTCAATAAACATCTCTCTGTATTGAACTTGTGTGGCCCTCAAGGATCGTCTGTCAGTTGTGCGTAGATTTAAATTTTCTCGCGCCACAACTTTGTTGGGTCCTTCCGCCGTAAGTTTCATCAGCTGCAAGTTGGAGGAACAGTTCGTCTCCAAGGCAAAGTCCGCCCGCCTTCCTGCACAGTCGCTTCATTGTCTTAGAAAACCACATAAATGCTTTCCATTGTCATTGGATGTTACACTTCAGAAGACGGATAAAATAAAAAGGGATATTTCAAAGGAAAAATGCTTATTTTTGTCCGTTGTACAAGTATAACGAAAATAACTGGGAAAATTTTCAATGGAATCTAAATCACATAGGATAAGCTGGCGCAAAGAGAAAACCTCCGAGGGGCGTAAAACGACAGTGGAAATGTAATAGTGATGGCACATCAGGAAAAGCTACCACGTGTCAAAAGTCCAAGCCGCATTAGGGCCCGGTCACATACATGTAGGTCGTGCGACGGTCGTACGATCCAATACTGGGGGCATTCTTGGGATAGTCATGCATGTGTCGTATAAAATCCAACTGTCTTGTTACGAAAATGACTGCCCTAGATCCTTGTCGGTGGTTGGTTCTGTCACAGCCTGCTTGAAAATTCTACAGCATCAAAATCGTAAGACGGCCTACGACGAATCTCACCGAACCGCGCACTAAAGCTCATGGGTGAGCGATTTAACACATCTACACTTAAACCTAGGATCAGAAAAAGCTTGGTGTAACCAGGGAGTGGAAACAAATGTTTATTTGTAAACTTATTTAAAAACAGGGCTGGGTCAGACGCGAAATCAAACACCGGGGCCAGTAATAGACCAGTGACGTATGACATATTGAAATGCAACTTTGAAGTTAGTCCACATGTCAGTATGGTCAACAACGGGAAATACGGGAGCAATTAGCTGTTACCGACCTAACGCCCCTGTCATGCATAGTCAAATATGGCATGCCGAACACTGCCGAACTCCCCCCAACCATGGTAGGAGTAGGTCGGGAGCAAGGTCGGCTTTGGTAGGCTAGTGTTCGGCGACGTCGGCTACCTTGGTTAGTTGGTGATTGGGGGACGGTTCTGAATGTGTGACAGGGGCTTAAGGGGGCCTAAGGGTCGGGCCAACTGCATCGACGTTATTTCGTCCATACTATAGTCATCTAATTCATCATGTCTTTGAGTTTTAGATTGGGAGAATAACTTGCCTGTTTTATTGTTTTATAAACATGCATTTACGAACTTTACAACCTTTGCATTGTTTTTATGTGTGGAAGGTGTACCGTTTTCCCCAGAGAGGTAACATGTACACCACAGTCGCGCTGAACACTTATACTGACGGAACATTCTTGCCACAAATGGGAAACGCCATTGGAGGAGAACAGAGCCGAGAAAACTCTTCTATCCTTTTGAAACTCTTTTTGTTGGTCTTGCGAAATGTAGATATGGATACGTTGAATTGTCAGTGGGTTTTAGGGTGAAAAGCGTGTACTGTCCTTGCAGTGATCCCTCGACCGCTGCACCCGTGGTGTTATGTTAAGTCAGCATGTAGAGAAAAGGACGCCTTTTGTGTCGATGTCGGTAGATCGCTCGTCGTGTGTCGGCTATGGCCCCACGTGTGCCGCGGCAGTCCTACTGCTTGGTCCCCGCTGCGCGCTATCAAGGGCCCGGTCACATACGTCGTGTGATCGTGGGCATTGTTGGGATAGTCTGCAAAATTCAGCTTGTGTTGTTACTGCAGTCTTAAATCCTTGTCGGCGGTTGGTTTTGTCGCAGCCTGCTTGAAAATTATACTGAGGACATCGAAATCATACGACGAACCCCGCCGTAAGCGCCTCTTCAAAAACGCACCTGTGAATTGATCCATAAGCAACTACAAATGTACTTCCTCCATACACCTGACAGATTTGTTTTGTGCGAACTGTTCCTTTTCTTTTAGTTCGTTCTAAACGTAGACATCGAAATGACACATATATGAATTCCGACCCGACAGTTTTGAGGACACACTGATTTCGGAGTCGGTTTATGACATCTTCGGTGGTCATCACTCTCAGTGGCGAGTTGCCCAGTGGAGTGTGTTTCTTAACCACTTCTGAGCTCCATTGTTCCAACTCTGCCTACTAGCACTCCAAAAGACGCGGAACAAACAAGACGACGGCGGACAAGAACCTTTCTGTTAGTTATAGATGGTTAACATTGACGCACTGAACTTCTCCACGGTTTCCATGGTTACCGTTAGTCCTCATTGAGAGTTATGGCAGCGTTTCGCCCACCTTGGCGCGTTCTGCGGCACAGGAATGTGACCTCTCCACGACAGGAGCGGAGTCTGTGTTTTGACAATCCGTGCACGGACACAAGCGTGTCGAAACACGGTGTAATGTTATTTACCGAGTTCGAGGTGTGTGTTTAGATGGCCACGGACAGTACGTGTCTATGGGACTCGGCAGTCGGTAGTTATGTACTTGGCGAAGGTACTGGAACAACGGGTACACGTCATGGGGCAGTTGGGAAAGTTGCACATCTTCCAACTTGTTATCTAAACAACTGTAGTTAGGCTAGGGAACACGATTGAGCAACATCGTCATATTGAATACAAGTTACAACTGTACGTACTTGTTGTTTTTTAGAGCCGCCAACTCTCGACAGTGTTCGTTCTCCCGTAATGGAAGGTAATTTTGTAAACAAGCTCAGCTCTCTGACCCATAAACAGGCCTGTAGGCTGTCCTGTAATACCGGCTGTACCTGTTTTGTGCTCAGTCACAGTTCTAAGAAAAAAGTCTTATCACTGACAAGACCTTACACCTTGGAATGCTCCTTACTGAGATTTGATTACCTAACATTGCCGTTGTCAACAGTCTCGCATCACGCAAGCTTTGTTTATAGCCGACAGGTGTAAGATCACCTTACAGATTCACCCGCCGAACTGTCCTGACAACATTGACCATATGCATGAACAAACTGTGTTATTAAATCCAGTGTCTGTGTTTTAGTGTCTTCTGTATTTTCTGGTGCAAATCTACTGAGGCTTAACCTTAACTAGCGCTACGTAAGACGGAAATTCTGACCAAACAAACAGTATAGAAGCATCTGGAATGGGTTCGGCTGTACAGGGGATTTTTTCCTCTGTACGTTTGGCAGCAATCATCAACATTTTCATCATCACCTGAGTGAAGTCCTTTACATCTTATATATAAATGTCAAATCTTGCCTTGAAAGTCGCTCAGCAGTGTTGCCCATTCTACTAAACCCCAAACTCGCTTCAATCGGTTTGTGTTCAGTGCGACTACGTTTTACACAGTTCATAGCTCCGTTGTCCTTCCAGGTAACTGTTACCTGTTTGGTAAGAAAACAATCATCAGGAAAACAATCATTGGTAGGTAAACAATCATCAAGAAGATTGCACGAAGCCGTGACACATTCCCATTGAGTCAGGAGTGAGGAACGAGGAAGGCGTCCCGGTATACTGGAATTCTGGAATGTCCTTCCTCGTTCTTTAAATATTTACTCCTGACGTTATGGAAATTTTGCTTGCTCAGATAACACGCACAGAAAATGCCAGGCCAAAGGCATGTTGTCTGTAAGCTTACAGATCAAGGCCAGCCAGTGTTTTGTTTCTAAAGAAGTTCTTTTCCTTGTATCCTTATGAACCGACATGGGGCAGAAACCAGGTACAGAAATAGGCGGGAGGCCTGACTTTTCGCGACCTAGCCTGATCATCTCTAATCTTACTTGTTACCTTGGTGACGGCTTTTGCGTCAGCAAATAACAACAACAAATCTGGCGACTAAAAATGACAACAGGAGCTACAAAGGACACAAACAGCGCACTCATGCGGGATTAGCCCAAATCGCGTCAAAAATGGGTCGAACGTGCCAGGGGGAAGTGATATGGTGTTACCTTTGCTAAGTCAGCGTTAACGTTCCGGATATTATCTTAAAATCGCCGGGATGACCGTCTCATCCCTACATACCTATGCTTGGGAACGATAGTCTTATCTGCGCCACAAGGCTAGCTGGGTGCCATATAGGAGATCAGAAGAGCCCGGGTAAACCAACTAGGAAGGAACCAGGGCCACTACAAGGTCGCTGATGCAACAACAGCAAATTCAGAAAGGGAGATGTTGATCATTCAGATTGCGCTTTCTGTTCCATTTACAGCCAAAAAAAGCTCACATACGGTCTACGTAACGTTATGACCTTTACTTGGGCCATGGCAAAATTACTAAAGAAATCTACGTTCCTTGCTCGCATGTTCATTAAGACACCCTCACACTTGGAAGTGGTCTTAAGTTACAGCGTTACCTCGTTTTCACCTGGCGCGCATACCAGCTGTGTATACTACTTGTTTGTGCATGTAAAACTACACCGGGCCGCCCTGACACTGTTTTGGACATTCGAACTCCCAATTTGTTCCAAGGAGAGGGAGTCTCTATCGCGAAAAGGTCCTGTTGTATCCAGAATCGTGCTTTATCCAGAACCATGCTCAGGCACGGTTCTGGATAGCCCACGCGTATCCAGAGCCGTGCCTGGGTCAAATCGACGTTCTTGGATAAGCGGAGACTATCCAGCACCGTGCCTGCTGGTCCTAACCCAAACCCGGCCATTCAGGCATAGAACTAGATAAGTACGGTTCTGGATTGTCTACGCGTATCCAGAACTTATTTAGGTCAAATGGACATTCTCGGATACGCGGAGACTATCCTGAACAGTGCCTTTTGATCCTGACCCATTCAAGAATAGAACTAGATAGTCACGTTTTGGATCTGACCCTCAGTACCTTCTGGTCTGCCATGCTGTACCAACAAGAGAGACATCGCATCTCTCTAGTTTCACACGAACGTCAAGTTCAAGTGTTGCTCCCATTCCACTTTCGAAAACACTCAATGACTCATTGTACTCTCATCCATCCTTTCAAAGACTAAACACATTATAACGACCAACGCAGAGCTTTCGGTAAACAATGAAATCACTAGTCCATTCACAACTTGAGCTGCCTTAAGAAAACATTCTAATTTCTAACCTATTCAGAATCCTCTGCCCCGTAGCCATCGCCTCACTCGTACCGCTATGTGTCCATGTCCAAGAGACTTTCTTTTAATTCAGCGTTTAATCTCAAAGCTAGACTCCAAAACACACCGTGTTCTTTACCCGCTTTCTGAATAATAACGTTACATCGAAAAGAAGCAAGCTAGCTTTATTTTAAAGAATTGATTGCCAATTAAGTTTTGGCTTATGTTACTTTTTCTCAAGTAAATGACGTAAGCATTACATCGAACCATTGACATAAACATACATATGGCTGAGATCTTGACATTGTTGGATTTTCTGAACAGTACTTAAAAAAAACATGTAGGGCCCATTCGTCGTACAAACTTCGTACCATCGTAAACTGGAGATATTCTTGGGAAGGTTGTGCATTCTTACGGAAAAGGCTGTTTTCAGTAGGAACTTGACGGTGGTTGGTTTTGTCCCAGCCTACTTGAAAATACTGCGACATCAAAATCGTACGACGACCTACGACTAATGTTACATCATCCTCAAGCGTCGGTCTGACCTATCGAACAGTGACATGCTGTAGTTACGTCATACACCGCTAGTGGCCTGTCCACAACTACTGACGTCACGGCCATTACCACGGTAAATGGTGCCTGGCATGGACATGGGGCACAACAATGGCGGCTGCCATGCACCTGGAAATACTGAATGGAGTCGGTGCCTACATCGGTAGCGGATTTATGCAGTTAAAAGCTCTCCCCGAGATGATAAATGAACGAGTGCCTTTTTCGAGTAAATGTTCCGTTAGAGTTATGTCCTCAGTACTACACAACTGCGCAGTACTATCTTTGTTTGGTGAAGGTTGAGCCGGAAATAGTACTTTCGGCCGCCGCCATGTACATTGTTTTTACGGCTCGACGGTACAGTTGGCGTCATGACATTTCCACTTCAAAATGAACTACAAAGAGCACAATACTGGGTTTACAAATGCCATGGGAAAACATGCACCCGTGCTATGTGCCTGTTACCTGTATGTCGCGTTATTTATTGTCCTCGTCTTTGCATGCTCAAAACTTGAATGTGATGCACTGATGCACGTGGTGGCTGTCTTCTGTGCTGCAATGGTCTTTTAACGACTGCTTCATAGCTTGTTCATAGCATCTTTGTTTGTGTTTTCTTCACAGAATGCGGAGCATATATTGAATTTATCATGTTCCGTTATGATAATTTTCCTCATGAGAGAACCACATGTACAGTACAAAACGTTGTGTTAAAATATTTTTCTTAATGATAGGTGGTTTTGTTTGCTCATTGCACTTGGTATGCTCTGTTTTCACCATGACGTAATGGGTAATTTACTGTTTTTAACAACAGTGTTTGTCAAGTACTTAGTCTTTGTTGTCGACTTTAAGCTTATTCTATATATAGTTATAGATCTTGGAAAACTACTCACATAGAACCTACAGGATTGGAGCCTAATCGGCCAGAAATGGTCAGTTTGTGCTCCCTTAACGTGTTCAAGTTGTCATGGAGACAGATCTAAATACGGCTTAACGATATGCTGACATATTAGATGCCCAGTGGCACAATGTTGCAATGAAACATGTATAGTATTGAAATAATGCTCAAATGTTCTGATATTCTTACTTTGACGTCGTTGAAAAAGATCAGCGTTGGAGAAGGAATTAATCAATATAGTTCTTAGTTCTAACGTTACCAGACCCGTTGTTGGAGGTACATTTGTAGTAGTCAGTAAGCGACTCTGGTAGTCTGTAAATAACGTCACTGTTGAAAAAGGTTTACCGTAAAGTAACGATCGGAACTTCAGCGAAAGGGGATTAGACGTAAAGACCCGTTTTAAGAGTGGTAAGCTGAGGATTCGAGGAAGATATTTCCCTTAATCTGGGGGATCATCCCGTATGTTCACTCCAATAGAAATGCTAGCCTGGCTTTCTATTCCTTTTGTGCCGATGTAGGTTAAAGGGGTTGGGCTCCGCAAATATATTCCCATTAGATTTGTTCTGTTTTCCCTTGGTTTACGTTTTGTTCTGTGTGTTGAA
This sequence comes from Branchiostoma floridae x Branchiostoma japonicum, assembly GCA_013266295.2. Lineage (NCBI taxonomy): Eukaryota > Metazoa > Chordata > Leptocardii > Amphioxiformes > Branchiostomatidae > Branchiostoma > Branchiostoma floridae x Branchiostoma japonicum. The sequence goes on from CM023824.1 coordinate 10,723,552, forward strand.
TACAGATGACTTCATCACACTAACAGTTGGGCAAGTAAACTGAATTGTCAGTCCTGATACAAGGTCTAACTAATGGGAATTAAAAACAGACTAAATGCTAATGGACATTAAAAAGCAAATTGTCTACATTAATATGTACCCTCAAAGTAGTTGTTGGATTGATATGGTCTAGTTATCATCTGACGTATGCGGTGTCGCATCTGTATGCTGACATGCTATGGAATGTTTGCGCCAATAAAGTTCGCAATGTTTGAGTTCCATTCACGATTCACGCCTGTCCTCCCTCGGTCAGACCCATGGACAAGGAGTGATGATGACACAGAGCTAGTGACAAACGGACTTTCCGAAAACATCAAAGTATTCTTAAATTTCATACCGATTTTTGTAAAGTTCATACCAATTAATTTTAGAGAAGGTTTAACTTTATACTGGTGCAATCTATGTTTCACGTTTTCATACACACAAGTAATACAGACAAATTTATATTTTCATGAGTTTTGATAAGCCTTTCATTATAAAACGTATCGTGTCTGTTCTTACATTTAGACCATCACAAAGAAGTGAGAAGAAGTCGAATTTACTTACTAGACTATAGTACTCGTGCTTGGTTGTGTAAGAAAGAGTCTGTTTATTCAGTACTCGTGCTAGATTGACAATGTCAATGTATACATGTATCTGTGGACTTTTCTTTTGTTGTGACCTGTAGTTAACCCAGTGGGTATACATGTACAATAAATTCATTCAAATTTTTATCGTGTCCAAAACGATTCCATTTTTGTTACCTTACAGAGGGATGTGGCGTTGCTGTGAACAAGAACCAGGAATCCAGCAGCAGAGAGATCCATAGAGTCCGCCGAGAAGCTCCAGAAAAAATCGTCGACGAAGATGTTCAAGCCGTGAAAGAAGTGAACGAAGATCTTCCACACGAGGCCAGGAGGCTCCTGTGGCATTCCGAAGACGTCAACGCTGGAGACGATAACCAAAAAAAGTGAGTCACGTGCACAGTGAAGAACATCTTCCCTTACGTGTAACCAAACTTGCAAGTACAACCAAACTGGCGACAAAAATGTAATCCTGACCACTTGAGATTTCAAGAAACCTTGAGACTTTAGAAATATGATTACCTTTGAATTCACGTATCTCCATAACTGTCACTGTTAGGAAAAAAGAAGCATTTTACATCTACTATAAAGAAAATGCGTGTTCTCTGAACCAACCTGTAACACATTATCGCATGTAAAAACGTAACCAACAAAACAATGTCTTGCTAACGTTGATAAAGCGCTGAAGAAGAATGATGGATGTCACTCGAAATGTCCAGAGGCACTTGTAATCTCCGTATTTTATCCAGCAGTAGATTTTGAATTGTCTATGATATGAGTATAATCTCTTTTCAAACTCAAAGTGATCATTGGGACAAGGTGTGTATTTTTATCCTGATTCTGATCGTCCTAGATCCCGGACCAAACGTGCTGCTTGGCCGAGCAGCCTTGGCTCCTGGTCTGACCTCCTGAGCGGTCTGACACCCGAAGCCGAGGCCGAACCTACCGTGGGGGATGTACTGTCCCAGGTCCAAGCCGAGGTAGAACCCATCGCGGAGGATGTACTGTCCCAGGTTCAAGCCGAGGCAGAACCCATCCTGGGTGACTTCCTCTCCCAGGTTCAAGCGGAACCCAGCATAGATGAGCAAAGCCAGAGTCAAAGTCAAAGTCAGGGTCAGAGCGAGAGTCAGAGCATTATCCCGGGCGTCCAGATTATCAACGGAACCGTAGGTCAGTAGGATCCACACGTATCTCATAAACAGCTTTTGCAAACAAATATTCTCGTGTAACCTGTAAGGTCATCGTATGCAGGGCAGTCCTTCCCCAAAATGCTGACGTGTATTCTCCAGTACAGCAATAATGTTTTTATGCAACATCAACTGAAACTTAGTGGAGGGGCAAATATGATAATTTCTTAAGAAAGTGGTAGATTTTACGCTTATGTCGGGAGACTGTCACTACGAATAGGGTGTAGAATAGCGTGAATGTCTGTGTTTTTTCTTTTCGCCAGTGTACTGTCAGCAGAACTGTGAGAACGGTGGAGTGTGTAGCGGAGTGAACGAGTGCACATGTGCAAAAGGCTGGACAGGAAGATACTGTACAGACTGTGAGTTGCCCTGTTATATTCTTTTATACTGTTTAATGTATTGTCCACCTACACAAACAAGATAGAAACATCTGCAAACATAGTAGATATAATGTAGACTTGAGTTGAGTTGAGGCCCATTCAATGCTGGAAAATATAAAAGGAGTCATTATCTACGCCAAAAACAGTTACTCAAGCAACTGGATATGATTTTGGAAACGGTCAGACGTTTCAGGTAGCATCCACTACCTTTCGTCAGTGACACTAAAGGACTGCAGGAGAATTGCTGGTTTATAAGCACAAACCATTGATTGATATGCAAATAAGTAAAGACAATTTTTTGTGAAAGGCCAAAAGGAAACAAAAGTTAGACAAGTCAAGACAATTTTTGTGAAAGGCCAAAAGGAAACACAAGTTAGACAGGTCAAGACAAGGATAACGCAAATTAGTGAAGAAGCTCCTGTTGTTTCAGAACAGGAGCTTAAGTGTTGTCTGTCCTTGGGGCTGGGAGCGCCAAATCCCAAGTTCCCGAGAGGTCTACCCGTAGCCCCCCCTCCCTGTTGAGGGTGGGGTTGTACATCCTTTCATATATAGCTTCTCTAACTCCTCGTTCCCACCAGCGGGTTTCGCGGTCTAAGATATCCGTGGACTCGAGTTTGAAAGAGTGGCCCTGGTTGTGTTGTAGGTGGTGGAAAATGGCTGAGGAGTAGCCGTTAGCGCTAGGTCTGCAATGTTCCTTGTATCTTACTTTCAGTGGTCGACTGGTCTCTCCAATGTAGGTGTTATTACAATTGGGCTCTTCACATTTGAGTCTGTAGATTACATTAGCCTTGGTGCCTTTTTGAGGTCGGTCCTTGGGGTATACCAGTTTTTGTCTGAGGGTTGAGTGAGGTTTGAAATTTGTGGCAATGTTGAAGTTTTGGAAGATCCGTCTGAGTTTTTCCGATACCCCTTGGACATACGGAATGGTGATGTTGACCTTGTTTTTGTTGGTTAGTGGATGCTACCTGAAACGTCTGACCGTTTCCAAAATCATATCCAGTTGCTTGAGTAACTGTTTTTGGCGTATCTTATCACCTGGATGTCTAACCTTCACCGACGGAGTCATTATCTATTTGCTTGTTCGTTCACCATTTGTTTATATCAACTAAGACCGAATTAGTTGTCTTGGTTTGTTTATTTGTACCGTTATTTATGCCCCCCCCCCAAGTTGATCAAACGACACATAAGAAACATGCAAAACAACAGGAAAGATCAGCTGATATCTCAGTAGCAATATTGTAGGTATTTTTACGAAGCAATATTCAGGGCATGCCAACAAACATTCTTTTTTCTCAACGAATACAATAAAGGTAGGCGCGACCGTTCATCCCATAGCGGTGACATTTTACCGTACATTGCCACCGCACGGAACATTGGACATTCCAACACGGAAATCCCACATATAAATCAGTTGTCAAAAAACAATGCCCTTTTCTGTGGGTCCGCCATTATGTCTATCGGCTTTGAAACCAAACCCCGCCGAAGTGACATTCTTCAAACACCGTTTTAGTTCCAAATGTGTTCAAGTGCACCCACATCGAACTTGGCTGTCAACGTCCGACCTTTCCTTTGTCAATATGTTTTCTGCATGGTTGACATTTATGTTAAGTCAACTACATAGTTGACATTTATGTTAACTTAATTGCCGTATGTGTGTTTTGGGGGCATTCACAGCAATGTAGGACCTTGAGCTCTTATTAAGAAATTGGCGATTCTAGCACAACTATAACATTGAAGACATTTAAAGCATAAAACGCCATGAAGTGCTTCACAGCCGCTGCTTCATGCAACGTCATGTCTTTCAGTGTGCCTAATAAGAGCATCAAACAATGCATATAACTTTGTCAATTTTGTTCACCTCATTGTCATGTCGTGCTTGTGGTGCTTTGCTTTATTCTAACGCCGTTATCTTGTTGATGCTTCTTCTCTAAAAAGTTTCAATGCGTTTTTAAGGGTTGTAAGGGCACAATACCTCACTCGTGATCTTCTAACTTGCCGGATCTCTTTCCCTTCTTCCTCACCCCTCCTCCGCACACCTAGACGTGTGTGAACAGTCCTGTGTTCACGGCTCGTGCTCCGGTCCTAACACCTGCTTGTGCGATGACGGCTACCAGGGAGAAACATGCGAACAGGGTAGGTAACATAGCATTGCCATGTGCTCCACTTGACAAGGACTCGAGTCAAACATTCAAAGCAGCTCTTAAGCTTTACTGACGGTGGTGGGTTCTGCAAAGAGTGGAGTTTGACTCAAAGCCTTGTCAGGTGGGAATATTTTACAATGGATAATGACGATTACTTCTCTTGTGACTATAGACACATGCGCGCATGAGTGTGCTCATGGCAGATGTACAGGTCCGGACGAGTGCACGTGTGACGTGGGCTGGGAAGGGCAGTTGTGCAGAACAGGTATGGGGTGTGGTGTGGTGGTGCTTGCTTCCATGTCGGTCTGGTCATTCCAGAACGTAACTGCATGTCCAGTATGTGGTTTCACTGCATGCCCAGCATGTGGTTTCCAAATACTGCACTATCCAAGGAGAAGTTAGGCTTTTTGGGACATGTTAGGCGGCTAAACGCTGCAAAGACCACCGCTTCGCTTCCAGCACATGCTAACGCATATTAAAGGCGTGTATCAGGGATTGTCCAAGACCTCTTCTTGATGCTCCTAAAGGAGCCTATTCTAACATCTGTCAGTACATTTTGACAGAGTTCCAAATAGACAGAAGCATGAGTGTGTTTTCCCTTTTGACAGTATCTTTTACTTCTCACTTAGAATCACTGAATACCGCTGTGTAAAGCTAGAATAAAGTACCTTATGTTGTCCAAAACATGAATTCTTTGGTTTTCTGGAATATGCATTGTTTTCACTATGTACTAAATGCCGACATACTGAATGGTAGAACCTTTGGAAGTTTCAAATTCGTTTGGTAAGAATCTGCTTTAGAAGACAACGTTGTGGAAAAAGCAGCATATCAAAAACAAAACGTTTTGTCCAGGCTACATGTATGTGTGGAGACTGTGGGCCTGGTCACATTCGTCGGTTGACGTGCGATTGTGATATCGTAGGATTTTCAAGCAGACGGTGACAGTACCAGCCATCGACAATATGTTCTAGGACAGCGCTTTCCGTAACAAGACTGTAAGCTAAATTTTGTACGACATATACACGGCTATCCCATGAATACCCTCAGTTTGCGATATCGTACGGCGATGGTGCGATCCCTGAAGCATGTCGTTAACAGTGTTTTGTGTTCCTATCCGCAGCCATCTGTAACCCAGCGTGTGCTAACGGGGGAGACTGTGAGGAGCCGAACGTGTGCCGGTGTAAGGAGGGGTACGAGGGCGGACATTGTCAGATAGGTGGGTACAGACAGGACTATTGCATCCGTACGATCCACAAATGCTTCGGGGTTCAGGCAATGTTACAGCAATATGCCTCCTTACTCTCAACTAGGAAATACAAACTAAATTGCTCTTTTACAGAGCAAATGTACATCACCTATAAATTGCTAGGAATGGTAGAATTTGGAAACCGTAACAACAGGGAAAGTTTCCCATTTCTGCACATTTACATGTATACATGTACGTCGTACATAAATCAACTTGTTTCATTGACTGAAGAGATACAGAAGTCGTCGTTGGTTCCAGATTGAGTAGCCTGTGTTACACAATCCCTCACTGTCGAGCGACAGACTTTGATCCCCTGTCTCGAGCTAACTTACCAGTGAAGGGATGCTACTGAACTGTGATGTATACAGTGTATACTTTGAGCATTGTTAACTATCATGTGTTCTTCTTTCTGTAGCAATCTGTCAGTTTTCCTGTGAGAATGGCGGCTTCTGCTCCAGTCCAGACCACTGTACCTGCCAGGTCGGATACTCCGGACGCCAGTGCCAAACACGTGAGTTTGAGAGAACTTTTCAACTAACGCTGTGTCGCTGACAGGCCATCAATAAATCCTACATTTAAGCTGTTATTTGTCTTAGCCATGATGCCCAGGTCTCTTCTACAGTAGAATAGCTAACACATTTCAAGTTCATTTTAACATGACGTGCTTTTCCAGAAAAGTAGCAGGGCACTTCCAAAGATATCCAGACTAAAGTAAAACTGCGTATAACTGTAAACGGGCACCATTTTAAACAGTAAATCACGTACGGTGTTTTATTTGTATTACATTGAACTGATTTCTTTTTGTATTACCTAAAAACTCCCTATGTTATCATCCATAGACTCGCTAACTAAAGTTTACTAAAGCCACCTGTGTGTTTTGCAGCGGTGTGCGACCCCAGCTGTCTGCACGGGGCGGTGTGTTCTGCCCCGGACACCTGCGACTGTCAGGCGGGCTGGGAAGGGCCGATCTGCCAGACACGTCAGTCATCTCATCAGCTTCTTGTGCTGTAGTCTAGAAATGCAGTAAATACAGATTAAACACGCAATGGACTAATACTTGTCATAGATGTTTGAGTGTTAAAGTCTTTTGCCGAGTCTCTTATCTACTCGACACACGTCGATTCTTGAAAACATCAACCATCGAGAACATAATTTTCCTTGTCAAACTTCAAGACGAAAGTCGTCGTCAGACATCTCTTGTAAACTGGAAGTGACAACAAAATGACGTGCGACAAAAAGGGCCGTCTGCTAGCGCACATGCGCACTTGTAACAGTACCTGAGTCTGCCACGCACGTGGCCGGATTCCCTTAATAGCAGGAATGACTAATTCCGCCGGGCAGTAAATTTGCTTTTTTATCCCCTGTAATTTCAAAAACAAATCATTAACCTTTACTTAGTATTTGAAAAAAATTATTTTACATTTGGAATGTCAGCAAAAGTTCGTAGGTAGTTTATTCTTGAGACTTATAAATATTTAAAAAATGCTGATATGTAGTGTGGTCATGCCTGTGCTTATTTTTTGGGGAATCCCGCCAAGCGTGAACTCCGAACAGCTGACTTTTGCTGCCTTTTGCCTGTGGAACAGACCATGTACACACTTCGCGGTGGTTCCTGATCATCCTTGAGACTTCAGTAATGATGAGTTAAATTGAATAGTTGGCTTGTTATCGATCAACTTACTAGAAATAGTTTGCAGACGCTTATTGAAACGGTTAGTAAAGATGTGTCCTTTTCCTCCCTGCAGCCATCTGTACACAGGAGTGTCTGAATGGAGGTGTCTGTACGGAGCCTGGTCGCTGCTCCTGTCCCAGCAGCTTTGGTGGACCACAGTGTCAGTACGGTATGTCTGACAATGCTCATATTTTCAGACTTATGTGTCTAACCAGACTTTTACTTCATACGTTAGTCCCAGCCTTATAACATGGGTTGATGGAAAAAGCGGTGCAGTCCGGACTTGTCTGGGCCCCGTCTGGGAGTGGATAAAGCGCCGCTACATGTGCATTGTTAGTGACAAGACTTGGTGCTGAATACTATCCACTCATAGTGTAACACACCTATCCTTGTGCTATGTACACACCCACCCACAACTCTATTCTTGCTTTCTTGTTCGCAGCACTTGTGCTAGGACACATGGTATGGTTGTGTAAAACATATGGAACTGAAGATGCTAACAGAATCTTTGGTTTACTTACAGACCTGTACCAGGATGATGGGATTACTCAAGTTCAAACAAGTAAGCAGCATTTCTTGCTCACTGGTGCCACATTTGATTAAAATTATAATGTCTATCAAAACAAGGAGGTTTAACTGCCTTGACCAAAGAGTTTATGTATACATTTAGAGTAGACTTGTTCAAGTTGTAGGGAATTTATGTACTAAAAGCAGAAATTCCTATGTATCAGAACTGAATGATATCCAAATGTATGTGAGTTTATAGTCCAACTGTCGGTCTGTTTGTAACACAGCCCCAGCTCCTGACCACAGCGGGCGGTTCTGTGGTGCGTTCGGACATCAGCACTACTTCACGTTTGATGGACATTTCTACACCTTCCCTGGTACCTGCCAGTACCTGCTGTCTGGGGACTGCCTGTCGGCTACATTCCAGGTGAACTACATGTAGACCAGTGATTCTAATAATCCACTCTAATAAAACACATTCATTTGGTTCTAATAAAACACATTCATTTGGCTGCTCGATAACAGGATAATGTTATCTCTTTTTAGTGGCACACCTTTAAGACCCAAAATTCCAATGAGCTCACAAGGGTGATACCTTTTGCCCTGCCATTGATTAAAATAAACTTCTTCGACATTGACATCTGGCTTTGGTTTCCCATCAGGTGTTTGTCCGGAATGACCCCAACTGCACCGCATCCTCCCAGCTGTGTCATCGTGAGGTCAGAGTTCACATGATGGGCCTGTCACATGACCTGATCCTCCACCAGGGACACAACTACGAGGTCACCAAGGGTGATGTGACGTAAGAACTTAACAAGATTTCATTATTACCTTAATATTAGGATTTAGGAATGTCACCAAAAAACAGAAGCAGGCAAAGATTTTTGCACAAAATCAACATTGAACCCTTGCAAAAAGTCATTCAGTCAGTTCAGAAGCAATGAAGCCTGCCGTCTTAATGGTAGAATGCAGTTTAATGTATCATTCTTTCTTCCCAGTTTGTCTCTGCCCAGTTCTGAAGAAGGTGTTAAGGTGGAGAAAGTTGGAGACTATGTCCGTGTCATCCTTGAGCCTGAATTCGATGGAAAGGTTAGTTGAGATCTAATGATACCTACACAATGTGAATTGATTCTTTATTACCTCCAACTATGGAAGTATTGTTTGGGTGGCTGAGTTGTGGGTTTGTCTCACTGTCTGTTCTTATTGCTTTGGTTGCATGGTGGGTGGGAGGTGATTTTGACAGACGATTGATGGGGAGGTCAAGGAAGGTGACCCTAAAGGCACCCAGTAGAAGTAAATGGGTGGTATATGGAGGAATTCAGGTGGTGTAGTACCTGATTAGATTACATCATGCAATCCCCTCCACATTTCCACTACCTTCACTAAAACCCACAACACTTCCCAGAGGCCTGACACCTCCAATTTCTTGTTCTGATTTTTAAAGAACAGAGATGACATTGTACCTGCTGAATGTGAATATTTTCGTTGACCCAGCTGGTGAGGGTTGCAGTTTACTGGGACGGTGTGACAAGTGTGTACGTGGAAGTTGACGAGGACTTTGCAGGAAACCTTTGTGGTTTTTGCGGCAACTTCAACGGAAATACAACAGATGAATACAGACTCAGAGATGGTAAGAAAAAACTTTTCTTCATCTTGAGTCCTCAACAAATGGCTATTCTTGCAGTGTACTGAATTGAGTAAATCATTAAAAAAAAATCTTGACACTGCTTACAATTTTTGCTGTCCAAAATTGTTGATGCCCGAGATTATATTCCAGGTGAGAAACCGTGTCCCATAGAAATGTAAGGTTAAGGAATACCTGTACTTTTCCAGCTGTTTTTTAGCTGTACTTTAACTCCCCCAGTGTCACATACTGATTATACAGACTTTGTTCTAATCATCCATGACACTGGAAGACCTAACATCTTCTGTGCAACAGATTAATGAACACTGAGATATTTGCCGAACCCTTTAGACCTGTGGAAACATGGGCATCTATGTATTCAGTTGTCTTTGAAAACCAGGACCGTGAAAATCTTTGTGTGAAGAGGTTACAAGTTAAATAAAACATTTCTCCTGCCCGTGAGTCTGCATAAGACTGATATACTTTTATGGAAGAGTATGAGGAATGAGTGTCTTCTGGATGTTATGAGAAGGAGGAGCAGGTTTGCACATGACAGAGACTTGTTTATAGATGATTTATTGTCTGAATTGTTTGTTTGGGATGGATGAAAGTAAGAGGATGTCACCGCTGAAGGGGACCACAACTGAGCAAATGCCAGTAGCATGGGTCACTGGCAAGGGACAACAAACCCTCCCGCAAACACACCGATTCATTAGTATTGTGTGGGGAGGGCTTTGAAGGGACAGCATTAGTGGAGCCTATCCCTGAATACAAACATACAATCATCATGTGCAGATGGCAAAAAGACATGATGGTAGTGAATTAAGCAATAGTATAGTAAATGTTAGTGCCACTTATCTAATCTCCAAGCAGATGTAAGGATCTGGCTCAGTGTCAGAGTTTTACGGCTGTTTTGCAACATTAAGTACCTTTTCTAGCATTGCACTTTTTTAAAAACAATTCACCTCTAAAGTCTAATCTAAAAAAAACAATGAGAATGTGAGTTGTACGATATATCAGACACACCTCCAGGACATATCTTATTTCTTGTCAGGACATGGACATCCAGTGTACCTGGGATTATCATACAATGTGCATCTTAATCTGTGAAAGTACAACACTTAGGCCTGTAACAAGAAGCACGGTTATGTGAACAAAGGGAGTAACGCACTCTAGAGGTCAGTTACCTCTGATTTGAACTAGGGGTGGGTACCGGTCCAGCTCATTCAGGTCCAGGTCCAGGTCCAGGTCCAGAGGATCAGGTCCAGGTCCGGACCTGTACCTGTACCTGATTCTGTACAGTAGTAAGTTACTAGTAGCATATGATTTACGGTGTAGTATCAGTACAGAATAATTTTGCAAATCTAGTATTTGAATTACTAAGACCACTACAAAGATCTAAACAATTGAGATCTAAACAGAACTGAACATTTTATTAAAGAAAATATAACAAAATACATATTTAAACTTCTCCTCTAGTCCTAGATCCTATTGCTATTAAAACCTGATATCATTTACAAAGAGAACCGAATAAATTAGGACATTAAAGTTTCCAACCAATCACATCGCAGGATTGCATATCCGCCCTCTAGCGATTATAGGTTGAATTGCAGCCTCTCGCGAGGTTTCGCGAGGTTCCGCGAGGATCGGCCGATTTATTCAAAATGGCGCCACGATCTTGCCGATCGCTGAAGTTTCTTTGTATTTTCCTTGGTATTTTACGCGATTCAACCGGAGAAAAAAAGTTGACCACAAGTAAACAAGAGTAATACAGCAGTGGGAACCTTACAGTCCGTTTTGTCGGGTGCTAATTTCTCATCTCGAGTGGAATTTACGTGCGTCCCAGCGTGGGCATGTGGTGCCGCTCGAGTGAAATTTTTCGGTTCTATTTGAACCAAATTATATTATACGCAGCCTGTAAACTTCTCCTTTTTGATTCCTAGATGTCTATCGGTATAGAAAATATGGAAAAAATATTGTTGCAAAATGAGAGAGGCGGAAACTAAGGTAAATTTCTTTTATTTTAATGCTGGATGTTCATTTTCCTGGCGGGCCTCCTTGTGTGTAGTGATCATCGGTAGTAACAAGTTTGGATTTTTGTTTCGGTCCAAAAAACTGGTCCACCACGTTTCGGTTTTTCCGGACCGGACCGATACTATTTTTCCGGTCCGTACCGGTCCACCTGGACCGGTACCCACCCCTAATTTGAACGTGAACTACGTGACATATGCTCAGGCAGTCAGCTTACAGAAACTTGAGATGTGTAAAGTCTGGTCTTTAGTTCGTGGCACTGATTTGTGAAATCAAAGCCGCTTTAAGACTCTTTAAGACGCTTTGCCCACTCTGGTAACTGACAGGAAAGTCTCTCCATGTTTTTCCCAATTTGTGTCAAAATCATTATCAAAAGCATAAAGTGGCTGAAGCAGTGAAAATTGTCACTGAATAGACCTATGAAGGGTTCTAGCCTATTGAATCTTGTTGGTACATCGCTCATGTATAACTTACAGAAAAGCTATTATTGGGCTGTTAATCAAGTTCAAACCTGCACAGCTGTAAATGTTTAACCTATTTTTGTCAAAATGTCAGGATGGGCTACCTTTTGTGAATGGGTGGATGTTTGTCTGGGGATGTTTTACCTTCGGTGAGTGGGTGTTGGCCTCATACATGATAGATGAGAAATGTCTGACCTTAAGAACAGTCAGTCAGACCTATTCATTGTCAATTTGCATACATGCACCTGTCGTGTGTGGGTGGATGTGGTATGACACCTCTATTTATGTGCACCTGTCTTGGGTGGAAGAGGGGGGGTCAGCAGTAATGCGAAGGTTAAGTCTTAACCATGTTGTTAGATGTTAATCTTAAACTTAGGAGTTCAAGTCCCTGCTATTTAGCTTGCATACTACTAAAAAAGGCTGTCATGAGCTACATTGTATACATTCCACTATTCATTAGAAAAAGAACTAGGGGATTTAAAAAAAAAATCCTGAAAAATTGAACATTCATGTAGTGTCATGTAGTACATAAGGGTCTGTCCCTTTTGGTATTACCAATAGGAAAAAAGCCTCCTCAGTTCAAACTGGATTGTGATTCCCTCTCCCCTTGTTTACCCATTTGGATAGACCAGTGAGAATAAAACGTATGAAGGATATAAGGTCTACTATCATAATTCTGCCAGTTTAATGTTACATACTAGTATATCCACCACCATAAAAAGATGCCTCTAAACAGATCTCCTATGCAACGTCAGCCAGTAAAATGCACCGAGTCTCCTGCATGTCTAAATGTCAGGTTACATTAGCTCTTGAAATCTCCTTTTTGTGAAGGTGTAAAATGCTTTTCCAGAATATACAGTTGCTGTTTTTTGTCTTCCCTCAGGCACTTTCAGCAGCAGCAGAATCACATTTGCAAACAGCTGGAAGATGACAGATGCCGAGGAGCACTGCCCCAACGTGCATGCCAACACTCTAAGCAGCTGTGCATCTGCTACACAGCAGCAGCTTCAGGTGTGTCAGTTAGCTAGTTATGTAGCCCTAGGTGACTGTCTAGACTACATGTAGGATACATTAGAAAACATGAACCAAACAGCAATAAAAGAAAAGGTCCCTAACAGACTCAGACAATATGTAGGATTGGAACTCATCACTAAATTTTGATTGAGTGTTACTAATCCTTTTATTGTATGTTTTTCTGATTTCTGCAGGAAATTTTTGGAATCTGCAATGTCCTGATAGGGAACGAGGCCTTTGCCTCCTGTCATGGAGTGGTTGATCCCAACCCCTACATTGATGCCTGTGTTACAGACTTGTGTAGCTGTGACTATGCAACTAGGTAAGACAGCTAACTACTGGTCATTCTATAGAGAAATTCTGGGTGCAAAAAGTAAAGAGCGGAAAAAGCACAGCAGGTACAAGTAAGTAAGAAACATAGCATAGTATGACTGGTCAGATCTCTATATTGTACAAGCTCTGTGTTGAAGGATATTTTCCCGGTTGTGTGGGACTGATGTGTTGTCTCCATGCCTGTGTGCAGGAGTGACTGCCAGTGTGAGGCCCTGACACAGTACTCCCGAGCCTGTGCTCACAGACGGATAGAGTTGGATTGGAGGCAGCCTGACCTGTGCTGTAAGTATAGGAACTAGAAATGCAGGACATGTGTACTTTTGCATACCTGCAAAGCTAGGCAATTATACTGTTTGTGGGGAAGAGGTCGTTTTAGTATGGGAGGGGGGGCAGTAAGTGTATGAAAAGAGCATTAGTGCCATGCTATACATACACGATAGTTCTTTGTTAATACCTGTTCAATTGTTTGTTTGTTGCTGTTTATTCATGTATATTCCTCCTTGTGTTCTATAGACCGTGGTTGTCCTGCCACCATGGTGTACACAGAGTGTGCCAGCTCCTGCCCTCGAACATGCAGGTTTGTGTAAATGTTTGTATAAGTACCAGTGAAGAAAGGGATAACCCATTGTTTCACAGGAAGTCTGAGCATATTAGGATTATTTCTTATAAAGAATTCACTGTGAAATTGGTTTAGAGGGTTTTATTGTACCGGAATAGCTTCGCAATGGTTTGGATAGCTTTTCAGCACCAAGGAGAAATTACACACAACACTAAATAGCAACACAGCTTTTTTGCTGAACACTATTGAGTAAAATGGCATGTAGCTTTTTCTTCTACAACAATATGGGGATGTTTACCCACACTTAACTATTACATACACTTACACTGTTTTCCAGGGCTTCTTGCAGTAATATCTTCTTCCCAATACTTGGATGTAAGTTAATCTGCTGGAAATTATTCTTCTACAACATTGATAGTGGGACTAGTAGATTTACCAATCTTCCTTCCCTTTGTCAGAAATCCCACAGGTGACTATGACTGTGATGACCATTGTGTGGATGGCTGCTCATGCCCAGAAGGGACACTGTGGGATGAGGGTTCCCTGCGGTGTGTTGTGGAACAGGAGTGCCCCTGTACCCACTTGGGGGTGGAGTACCCCCCTGGATCACACATCCCTGAGGACTGCAACCAAATGTGAGTCTTAACTACCCTGATAATCTGCTGAATCAAATGACGCTATGTATCTCATACCTAGGTGCAGTGAATTATGGGAATGTTTAGAGGGTATTTGGAGAGTTTTCAAGAGTACTGAAGCCTTTTTTGTGCGTGTAACTTTATCTTTTACTGCAAAGTAGTGTGCATTTTTTACTTCCTAAAATTATTATCTATTGGAAAATAACACCCTTCTCTCAACTTAAATGCTCCCTAATTTTTGATGGACAACTCTTTGATATTTTTATGGATAGAATATTTTCACATGTTTTTCAATCTGTAGGTACTGCGTTGGTGGCCGCTGGATGAGGACAAACCTGGAGTGTGGTGCCACCTGTAGCATCCATGGGGACCCACACATCACCACATTTGACAAGCGTTACTACCAGTTTGCTGGGGTGTGCCAGTACATTGTGGCAAAGGACTTTGTAAACGGGAAGTTCACTCTGCTGGCCGACCAGCAGCCGTGTGGGGACGATGACAGCAGCTCCTGTATCAGGTGATTATCACTGGACCAATAGCAGAACACCAGTCACTTTAAATCTGAAAAAATGTGATAGTCAAATAGTTGGAAGTCAAATAACTCAAGTGTAAATATTGTAATGTAGATAAAGAGACCATAACACAGAGACAAGTATTGTTGTTCAATTGACATATGACTCTTTCTGTACATTTGCCAAATATGTAAAAATGTACATGACTTAAAGTTGATTAGAATTTCCATTGTGGCATTATTTGGAATTAAAGTGACTATACCAGTGTCACCATCAGCCAATTGGTTGGCATGGATACCAGTTGTTCTTATTGTTACCACACCTACATTCTTTGAGATGGCATTATGAATCATTTCATTTGCAGGTCAGTGACCCTGATTGTTGGGGGTAACACAGCTGGCAAGGTCAAGCTTCACCAGCACGGTGTCCTGTCTGTGGGCCACAGTGACGTCCACATAGAACTGCCGTATCACAGTGGTAGGTGTAGCTGCTCTGACAGCGCTAGTGCTATTAGAGACCTCTGCTAATTACAACAGAAGTTCAGATAGGATCTCTCTGAAAAACATCTGCACCACTTAATTTCTTTGATTTCTATCTGAAGGAAAAGTCTATTTGTGATTGACTGATATATAATCGTGGTGCAAAGCAGATAGAAGCTTTGACATGTAGTTAAACTTTGCACAAAAAAGCAAAATTTGTGGAAAACATTTATTGAATGTGGTTAACTTACTAACTTACTGATTGTGTAGCCATTTTGTATTCCTCCCAAAGTTAGCCCTTAACAATAGATACCTGCTATTTGGGCAACCTTGGCGGTTTGTATGTCAGTCAAACCAATAGATAAATAAATAAGGATGTTTTCTACTGCCCAGATGATGTGAGTGTCCGTCGCCTGTCGTCCCTGTTTGTGGAGGTGACAACCAACTTCGGTCTGACAGTGCAGTGGGACGGAAAAGGCCGTCTCTACACCACTGTAAGCAAGCTTTTCTCTTTTCTCCTGTACTCTGCACAACAGTCAATGCATATACTGTTGTTCTCATTTTGTACCTAAAAACGACTTAACAGTAGAATGAACAGTTTTAGGAAAATGAATTGTGCAATAGTCAGGCCCTTACAAAGACACATTATGACAGATGTACATACATTGTATAGCAATGTCTAGAGCAGTTAACCTCATATTGAATACATGGATAGTTTTTACCTATTAAACACAACTGATTCAAGTAAACAAACAAACAAACAAACAAACAAAAGAGACAGTGACTTTACATGTATGTTCTGAACTGAATGAGATGGGTTTTTTTCCCCTACTTAGGTGACCCCAGCACTTAAGGGACATACTAAAGGCCTGTGCGGTACTTTCAACGACAACCAAAATGACGACTTCACCACACGTAGTGGCATCATCGTTGCAAACGTTGCCGAGTTCGGAAACTCCTGGAAGGTGTCTGCTGACTGTGAGGACCAGCCTGTGGTGACCTCTGACCTACAGCTGGGACCGTGTGCTATCAACACCCAGAGAGGTGAGAGCAACACTTGCCTGTGACCTATTACAGTAACTGTAAATGCACTTACTTTCACAGTGGTTTTATTTTGCAATATAAGGCAGATGGAGGTTTTTGCAATGTTTGAAGTACATGGTTGAAATAATTCTTTAGTACAATAGAAATACAAAACACATTTGAAACATAGTAAGTGTGATGACTTCTGTTTTATAACACATTATCCTTCTCATATTCATCTCAATATCAATAGTTGATGATTACATAACATTTTCATTCAATCTATTCTTTTCAGCGGAATATGCTAGACAGCATTGTGGCCTGATGAGTGGAGGCAGTTTTGAGGCCTGTAACCGACTGTTGGAACCGGCCGCGTACATAGCGGCCTGCGAGTACGACGTGTGCCAGTGCCAGGATGGAGATGAGTGCCTGTGTTCAGCCATCGCCCACTACGCCAGGGAGTGTGCACAGCTGGGAGCTGTGGTCAACTGGAGAACAGATGGGAACTGTGGTATGTCCTCACTCTTACACAGACAGGGAAGGCAACCATGTTAAGAAAAATGATGCAGCATTTTTGCCAGATAATCTGTATCACCCCTGAGTTGCGTTATCCTCAAAATTGTATACTCTACAAATTTCCAAGTGTTTGGTGATAACTGGCCAACACTGCACTACTTGAATCTTCCACAGAACGTGTGGAGAAAACCGTGTTTTCTGAACAAAATATAAGCCATGTACATAGATGTGCTGTTCATGCTTATCACTGCTTAAATGCTTCTTGACAAGTGCATTGTTTTTAGCACTGTCTTAGACTGTGGATAACACCTTTATTTTGATGTGCTTGTCCATGTGTAGTTGAGGAGTGTCCCCAGATGGGGCAGGTGTGGCAGGAATGCGGCTCCGCCTGTGGGTCCAGCTGTCGCTACCTGTCAGAACCGGACTCCAGCTGCACCGAGGACTGTGTGGCTGGCTGCAACTGTCCACCTGGTCTGTTCCAGTCAGAGAGTGGGGCCTGTGTTCCACAGGAAGACTGCCAGTGCTTCTACCAAGGGGAGGTGTATCAGACAGAGACTTCCACTGTGCTGGGCAACCAATTATGGTGAGCGGGGCAACACTTGGGTAATGTAACTGGTGGACTCAGCCCTCCCATCTATAGGAGAGGGGCTGAAATATGAGGAGAATTGAAATCTACATGTATGCAGGGAAGGGGTTCAAAGTGGAGGTAGAGGGGAGCATGCATGAGAAAATATTACAAAATGGTACAAAAATGGTACAAAATATTGTGCTGTTAGACTTGTGCTGTTAGACTTGGCACAAAGTTGGTACTGCCACATTTTGCTGAATCATACATGTTGTATGTGGCAGTAGAAAATTTGTGTTAATGTTATGGTTTGCAAATAAAAGGAATCAATGTTGCCTACATCTATTTGTTAAAATTTACTAGATAGAAACGGATGCACTACATACAACAATATACAACAAAAATAGCACAGATCGCTCCCACCATAGCCATTCCCTCTGCTATGTGAATTATTTTTTCCTTTTTCGTCAATGTGACAATTTTGTTGAGGATTGACTACATGTACATGCAGTAGGAGGGCAGGTCTCCTGATAACTGTAATTCACTGTGTTTCCTGTGTAGCTTCTGTGAGAACGGCATAATGGACTGTCAGGAGCGGGTGACCTTGTCAGGTAAGTTTTAGTGTTCTCATCTTGTCACTTTGCCATCTTACACCTTTTGCTATAACTGTTTTAATTTGTTGTACTAAAACAATTTCTTGTACCAATGGCATACCTTTTCGAAGTCACTGTGATTCATGTAGTTCTCTGATATCTAACCTGATGTCATATTTTGTGCAGAGAACAACTGTACTAATGGGATGGAGTACTTTGACTGTGAGAGAGCAGCCCCTGGGCAGATGGGAAAAGCCTGTGAAGAGACATGTGGAAACATCGGCAGAGCAGCTGAGTGCCTGGCAGAGCAGTGTGTGTCAGGTGGGTTATCAGTGTGAATCAGGTGGGTTATCAATGTGAGTCAGGTGGGTTATCAGTGTGTGTCAGGTGGGTTATCAGTGTGTGTCAGGTGGGTTATCAGTGTGAGTCAGGTGGGTTATCAGTGTGTGTCAGGTGGGTTATCAGTGTGTGTCAGGCGGGTTATTAGTGTGTGTCAGGTGGGTTATCAGTGTGTGTCATGTGGGTGATCAGTGTATCACAGTGAAATGCAGTATTTGCTGGGTAACACTGTCATGGCCACATGGGTTATCAGTGTGAGTCAGGTGGGTTATCAGTGTGTGTTAGGTGGGTGATCAGTGTGTGTCAGGTGGGTGATCAGTGTGTGTCAGGTGGGTTATTAGTGTGTGTCAGGTGGGTGATCAGTGTGTGTCAGGTGGGTTATCAGTGTGTGTCAGGTGGGTGATCAGTCTGTGTCAGGCGGGTTATCAGTGTGTGTCAGGTGTGTTATCAGTGTGTGTCAGGTGGGGGATCAGTGTGTGTCAGGTGGGGGATCAGTGTGTGTCAGGTGGGTGACAGTGTGTGTCAGGTGGGTTATCAGTATGTGTCAGGTGGGTTATCAGTGTGTGTCAGGTGGGTTATCAGTATGTGTCAGGTGGGTTATCAGTGTGTGTCAGGTGGGTTATCAGTGTGTGTCAGGTGGGTGACAGTGTGTGTCAGGCGGGTTATCAGTGTGAGTCAGGTGGGTTATCAGTGTGTGTCAGGTGGGGGATCAGTGTGTGTCAGGTGGGGGATCAGTGTGTGTCAGGTGGGTGATCAGTGTGTGTCAGGTGGGTTATCAGTGTGTGTCAGGTGGGTGACAGTGTGTGTCAGGTGGGTGACAGTGTGTGTCAGGTGGGTAATCAGTGTATCACAGTGAAATGCAGTATTTGCTGGGTAACACTGTCATGGCCATGTGGACAATGAGTGTCAGTGTGGTGGCTAGGCTTGGTTGATTTGAACCAGCTCTCTATGGAGCCCAGCTGTGGTTGAAAGTAAAACTTTGACCTGCTCTGTATCCTCACCAGGGTGCCAGTGTCCCCATGGACTGGTAAGGGATGGGAATGAGTGTGTGTTGCCAGAGAACTGTCGCTGCGAGCACAATGGGCAGATGCACGAGCCAGGCCAGACCATCAGTGTAGACTGCAACTCTTGGTAGGCACTGACTCCAGCAGATGTGTTAGAATGTATATTAACAAAATCAATTCTTGTAGTGCAAGTTCTATCTATTCTCTAAGTTCCTATCACTGATTCTCATTTCTGATCAAAACATATACCGTGTTGCTCAACATGTTTACTTAATTTTCGATATCTATTCATGCTGTCTCTCCTAAACCTCATCAGTCTGTAGCCTTGTCATCTTGTCTCCCTGCTGCCTAACCCTGTAACCGATACAAATTTGGTGCCACTTCAGCAGGGGGAATCCTTTCCCTAACCTGATTGCTGTATATGCTGAATACATGTATCTCAACTCTGGACAGCTTTTAATCATAATACCTTGTCTCTGTGCATAAACCTGATATATCACTTCATACAGCCGGTATTATTCATATTTTACCTTGAAGTTCATATAACATGTGACAATGCTTCACAACCTACTTGTAGTATAATATAACCCTGCTTTGGTACCTTACAACAGCACATGCCGCCAAGGCTTCTGGTCTTGCACCACCAAAGATTGTGCAGCTCAGTGCAGCATGTTTGGGAACTCCCACTATACCACCTTTGACGGTCACAGCTACCAGTTTGAAGGAACCTGCAAATATATCATTGCCCAGGTGAGTAACTTAAACTTACACTGTGATATGCAGAATTCTATATTTTTGATAAAAAAGAATACAAATTTCAGGTATGACATTAAAACAATCAACTTACACCTCTTACCTAAAATCTACAACTGTGAGAAAAAGTCCTTGATATCAGCTGCACTCTTAGGACTTTGGGAAATTCTCTTTAACCCTTTCCTTGCTGATGGCAGCTGTAATAAAACAGTACAAATTTGATGCATTGCTACAGCCTTAGCAGGAAAATCTTGTTAACCCTTCTGGACAACTGTGGCTGAAAGTTCCTCCTTATCTTCCTTCTCCCCCAGGATTATTGCTACAACCAGACTGGAAGTTTCCGTATCCACGCAGAGAAGACGGCCTGTAACGGTCTGTCGGGTAACGTGTGTGCCCGCAAGGTCACCCTGACCCTCCAGCAGCTAGTCATCCAGCTGGAGCACGGGAAGGACGTCCACGTTGGACCCATCCCGGGGTCAGAGGTCGCCTACACTTCCTACAAGTATGTCATTCATTCTATGCACCTGAATTGTTCCTAAACCCCTTTGACTTGGGAATCTGTGTTGTTGTTGATACAGATCTGCTACAATATCAATCTACCTTTTTCCCCCTAGGTTCAACATCTACAGAAGTGGATTCTTCACCATTATCAAGGTGGAGAATGGTATTGACCTGTACTGGGACAATGCCACACGTCTGTACGTCAAGGTGTGGCCCAACCACCGAGGCCGCGTGTGCGGCATGTGTGGAAACTTTGATGGAAACCAGATCAATGACTTCAACACGCCTGAGCTGGACAGGGCCACCACAGTGCAGGACTTTGCCAACAGCTGGAAGGTTTCCAGTGTAAGTACTTAACTCCATTCATGTTGTGTCTCTGGAAGATGATCAGAATGAGAAGTTTCCCACTGAGTACCCCATTCACATCAACAAATCAAAGTGACTCTGTCATTCATTAAATTCATTTTTTCAATATCAACACAGTTGGTGACAGCTTGCTGGGAATGATCTAGTCTGCTTCCAATTGAACTAGGAGTGTCATGTAACAACAATATGCTCTGTGTCACTGGATGAAATATATTAAGTAAACAACAGTTTATTTTAACCTGGTCAAAGTAGATGATGTTTCCTTGAGTTTTCATTGACTGTAATACTACATGTATGTACCTTTGGGCGAATGAAAGATGCCTGTCATTTTGCTTGTAGAGTGAGAGGCCACAAGTCTGTAATATGGTTGTGTTGTGTTGTGTTGTCCCCCATGCAGTCCTGTCCTGATGTTGAGGCACCAACAGCTGACTATTGTGCGCTGCACCCACACCGTGAGGCCTGGGCACGTCGACAGTGTAACATCATCCTATCTGACACCTTCAGCCCCTGCCACTACAAGGTATATAGGACTAGAAAGTCTGGATTATATAAGGTCTCCCAACAGACGAAATGTATATTTTCCAAAGAAGGAGTCAATGTAGCAGAAACGTAAAATATTGTACATGTAGCATGCTGGATTTTTATGTCCAAACATCATGTTTGCCAGAAAATCTGATGATTTCAAGATTGGCTTACTGCAAAAACTTTTGATTTTTCCCTGCAAGATTTTGAAAAGAGTTCCCCAACAAATTTTCACAAGGCCACATCAATGGCATGTAAAAAGCCTGCCAGTATGTCATTAAGTAATGTTACACATATTAATGTTGGACCAGCTGTAAACCAGTCTGCCCCCCTCCCACTCCAGGTTGACCCTGAGCCGTACTACGAGGCATGTGTGCAGGATTCCTGCAGCTGTGACAGCGGTGGAGACTGTGAGTGTTTCTGTACCGCTGTGGCTGCATATGGAGACAAGTGTAACACTCAGGACGTCCACATCAGGTGGAGGACACACGAACTCTGCCGTAAGTCCAGCTCTGTCCTCATGCATCTATCTGGTACATGTACATTAGATTGAAGACATTTAATGAAATTGTATTTTCAGAACGAGACGTATCTATGTATGTGATTATTTAGAAAACAATGATCAAGGAAAAAGGAAAAAAAGATAAAGTGTACTTTTAACAAAGGCACAAACTTCTCTCTGCAACCATCAAAACATTTCCCATTATCACTCAATCTATCCAATCTATCCATCTAAACTACAATTGCTTAAATTTGTGAAATCAATTATCACAGTATCTGAGATTAGACTAATACATTCAGACTGACTTTTGTTTCTGCAGCCACCCAGTGTGAAGACTATAACTGGGACCCAGAGAAGTGTGAGTGGCACTATGATCCCTGTGGAACATCCTGCCCAGCAACCTGTGAGGACCCCTATCCATCCACCTGTGACCTGCAGTGTATGGAGGGCTGCCATCCTAAATGCCCAGTAAGTCAGCTTCACCTGTCAGTAATCTTAGTATGCAAAGGAAAACTACTGAAAAATTTGCTCAGGCATAGACAAAATCGTAACTTGGAGTCACTATATTATTTTATAGGTGACAACTTATTGAAAAGATAGAAGGCACAGTAACATAGATGATTCACAATAGACATTGTACTTTCATATCAACATTTGTTACAAACCAGTTAAGATATACCATAAAAATTGTCATTTTCTGATAATTGCCTGTTTCTGTCTCCCTAGAATGGAACAGTCCTGTACAACGGCAAGTGTATCCCACCCATGGACTGCCCTGTCACGACTACAGTACTACCAACCACTACAGCCTTCATTTCAACAACTATGTCAACTACACTGCTACCAACAACAACAACAGAGTCAATCGCAACAACTACTTTGGTAATTGTTTTAAGCTGAAGAAAGACATGTCCTTTTGGAAGAGCTTCCATGTACAGTCAAGTAACGTTAGCAAACCACTTGCTTTTACTCTGACAAATACATGAGATTCTTGTACTAATGGACACCATGTTGAAAATAAAGTTGTATTACATAATCCTCTTACAAGGTCACAAAAAGACTACATGTAGTAGTTCTCTCCCCCTCACCTAAGTCCCCCAAAACTTGCAATTGACAATACAGGCATGCAAACCTGTACAAGTGACCCCCTCTACATAGGTCAATGTGACCAATTTTTGGTGGAAGATCATTTTTCCCATTGACACAAGCATTAAGAATCCTGTCTAATATACATGTATATTATGTATCATCCCTCCAGACCTCATCCATCCCCATTGACATTTTTTTACACTCAGACATTTCTATACCATAGGGCCTGTAGGTTATGGTTGAACTTGGTAGAACTTTCTACATTGATATAATACACTAATCTTTAAACTCTGTAGGAGGTAACAACAACAGCTGAGACCACAGTCCGCAGCACTACATCAGGTGGTGGTGGTGGTGGTGGTGGTGGTGAGACCACTACTGCTGCTGCAACTACAGCAGGTACATCAACTGGGTCGCCATCTCCAACAATCCCGCCCTCCACAGAAGCCACAACTGTTTCCACGACAACACAGAGTACTGCTCCTCCAACAACCACTCCTGAGGTGACCACGCCATGTGAGCACACCGAAGTCTGCTATTGGACAAGCTGGATCAACTCTGACAATCCCGGCATACAGGGGTCAGGTGACAATGAGACACTTGCACATCTCTTGCAAGCTGGGAGTAACATCTGCAATCATCCCAGGTAAGAATCTAAGCTACTGGTATATTATGCACACAGTCCATCTAAGCACTTTTAAGTTAAAAAAACTAAGCTGTACCTCACAGCATAGCTGGATTCATAAATTCAAAATGAATTCCACCCAGCACGTTCAAGGTAGTCCTGAGCTTCACTTCGTACATGTACATGTGTAGGTGGTTGATTTTTATCACAGACTTTGTTTCTATGGTGATTGTTTTGATTTCAGCATGATTGAGTGCCGCACGTCCTCCATGAACCCTGACAACATGCGGCTTATTCCTGTGGAGCAAGTCAACCAGGTTGTAACCTGTGATGTGGACCAAGGCTTCCTCTGTCTTGCAGAACAACAGGCCAATCCTTTCTGCCTTGACTATGAGGTATATTTGTGTGTTAATGCCTCCCTTATCCATAGTACTGGAAGTATATGGTATGAAATTTCTGACCCTGTCCATGGTGCTGAAGGTATATCACACCAAACTAGTGTTACCTACTGTATCTCACACTAGTAGTGCATCCATAAGGGTATCATACCAGGCTGTATTGCATCCATAATGGTCTCACACCACTAATACATCAGATTATGTAAGGGTCTCACACTAGAAGTGCATCCGTAAAGGTCTCATATCAGTAGTACACCTGTAAGGTATAAGGGTCTTGCACCAATTGTAATAGCACACAAACCAGTAGCATACTTGTAAGGGTCTCATACTACAAATGATCACATCAGTAAGGGTCACACACCAGTAGTACATCTAAAAAGGTTCTTTCATCTCACAACATACATAATGGTTCTCCAGTGTCACATAACCTCCACTTTGGGGAGCAAGCAATTGCAAACTTATGTTCTTTACATACTAGTAATCATACATGCACAGTGTGGTCATTTTTCAAAGATAACATTCATAAAAGACTGGTATGCCTACAGGTCCGTTTGTACTGCTGTTCTTGTGGAGGCATTTCCACCACAACGGAGCAAACAACAACTGCAGTGCCAACAACTACCACTGTTTCCACAACAAACCGGCCCACCACTACAGAATCCACCACTGTTTCCACGACAGCCCCGCCCACAACTACAGAAACCACCACTGTTTCCACGACAGCCCCGCCCACAACTACAGAAACCACCACTGTTTCCACGACAGCCCCGCCCACCACTACAGAAACCACCACTGTTTCCACCACAACCCGCCCCACTACTACAGAAATCACCACCCCATGTCAACAAGAGATGTGTGAATGGAAGGAGTGGATGAACAAGGAATATCCCAATCCTAGCAATCCTAACCAGAATGAAACCTACGCCAACTTAAGAGACACCTATGACTTCTGTGAAACTCCTATGGACATACAGTGCCGTATCAATGGTGCACCAATGGAAATTCCATTTGACTCCATGGCTCAAGAAGGCGTAACCTGTGATATGGAAAGTGGGCTGTACTGTGATGCAAGTCAGTTGTCTGGCATCTTTCAAGTTTGCTATGACTATGAAATCCGTGTGAAATGCTGCTGGGAAGAATGTTACCATTCCACGACAGCCCAGCCCACAACTACACAAACCACCACTGTTTCCACGACAGCCCCACCCACCACTACAGAAACCACCACTGTTTCCACGACAGCCCCGCCCACCACTACAGAAACCACCACTGTTTCCACGACAGCCCCACCCACCACTACAGAAACCACCACTGTTTCCACAACAGCCCCGCCCACCACTACAGAAACCACCACAGTTTCCACGACAGCCCCGCCCACCACTACTGAAACCATCACGACCCAGCCTACAGTTGTTACCACCACCCCATGTGAACATGTGGAGGAAATGTGCGAATGGTCAAACTGGATGAACAAAGAAGAGCCCAGTGGCGGAAACCCTAACCAGAATGAGACCTACGACAACCTTAGGGACATATATGAATTCTGTGAGACTCCCATGGACATTGAGTGCTCGGTTGCAGGGATGGAAGATTCTCAGATGTCCCTTCCAGAGGGTGTGACCTGTGACCTGGCCAATGGTCTGGTCTGTTATGCTAGCCAGCTGCCTGGCAAGGGTCAAGTTTGTGAAGACTATCAGATCAGGGTGAAATGTTGTAGTGAGGAGTGTGTTACACCAACCACAACAGGTACTACAACAACCCAGACTACTACCAAAGAGACAACTTTCAGTACAACAGTTATGACTCCAACTGGTTCCCCATCACCAACCCAGCCACTCACTACAGAAACCACTACTGTTTCCACAACAGCCCCGCCCACCACTACAGAAACCACCACTGTTTCCACAACAGCCCCGCCAACCACTACAGAAACCACCACTGTTTCCACAACAGTCCCACCCACTACTACAGAAACCACCACTGTTTCCACGACAGCCCTGCCCACCACTACAGAATCCACCACTGTTTCCACAACAGCCCCGCCAACCACTACAGAAACCACCACTGTTTCCACGACAGCCCCGCCCACCACTACAGAAACCACCACTGTTTCCACGACAGCCCAGCCCACAACTACAGAAACCACCACTGTTTCCACGACAGCCCTGCCCACCACTACAGAAACCACCACTGTTTCCACAACAGCCCCGCCCACCACTACTGAAACCATCACGACCCAGCCTACAGTTGTTACCACCACCCCATGTGAACATGTGGAGGAGATGTGCGAATGGTCAAACTGGATGAACAAAGAAGAGCCTAGTGGTGGAAACCCTAACCAGAATGAGACCTACGACAACCTTAGGGACATATATGAATTCTGTGAGACTCCCATGGACATTGAGTGCTCGGTTGCAGGGATGGAAGATTCTCAGATGTCCCTTCCAGAGGGTGTGACCTGTGACCTGGCCAATGGTCTGGTCTGTTATGCCAGCCAGCTGCCTGGCAAGGGTCAAGTTTGTGAAGACTATCAGATCAGGGTGAAATGTTGTAGTGAGGAGTGTGTTACACCAACCACAACAGGTACTACAACAACCCAGACTACTACCACAGAGACAACTTTCAGTACAACAGTTATGACTCCAACTGGTTCCCCATCACCAACCCAGCCACTCACTACAGAATCCACTACTGTTTCCACAACAGCCCCGCCCACCACTACAGAAACCACCACTGTTTCCACAACAGCCCCGCCCACCACTACAGAAACCACCACTGTTTCCACAACAGCCCCGCCAACCACTACAGAATCCACCACTGTTTCCACAACAGTCCCACCCACTACTACAGAAACCACCACTGTTTCCACAACAGCCCCGCCCACCACTACAGAAACCACCACTGTTTCCACAACAGTCCCACCCACTACTACAGAAACCACCACTGTTTCCACAACAGCCCCGCCAACCACTACAGAATCCACCACTGTTTCCACAACAGTCCCACCCACTACTACAGAAACCACCACTGTTTCCACAACAGCCCCGCCAACCACTACAGAATCCACCACTGTTTCCACAACAGTCCCACCCACTACTACAGAAACCACCACTGTTTCCACAACAGCCCAGCCCACCACTACAGAAACCACCACTGTTTCCACGACAGCCCTGCCCACCACTACAGAATCCACCACTGTTTCCACAAAATCCCCGCCCACCACTACAGAAACCACCACCGTTTCCACGACAGCCCCGCCCACCACTACTGAAACTACCACTGTTTCCACGACAGCCTTGCCCACCACTACAGAAACCACCACTGTTTCCACAACAGCCCCGCCCACCACTACAGAAACCACCACTGTTTCCACAACAGCCCCGCCCACCACTACTGAAACCATCACGACCCAGCCTACAGTTGTTACCACCACCCCATGTGAACATGTGGAGGAGATGTGCGAATGGTCAAACTGGATGAACAAAGAAGAGCCTAGTGGTGGAAACCCTAACCAGAATGAGACCTACGACAACCTTAGGGACATATATGAATTCTGTGAGACTCCCATGGACATTGAGTGCTCGGTTGCAGGGATGGAAGATTCTCAGATGTCCCTTCCAGAGGGTGTGACCTGT
The DNA here is from genome assembly GCA_013266295.2 of Branchiostoma floridae x Branchiostoma japonicum. Classification (NCBI taxonomy): domain Eukaryota; kingdom Metazoa; phylum Chordata; class Leptocardii; order Amphioxiformes; family Branchiostomatidae; genus Branchiostoma; species Branchiostoma floridae x Branchiostoma japonicum. The sequence goes on from CM023824.1 coordinate 10,751,366, forward strand.
GACCTGGCCAATGGTCTGGTCTGTTATGCCAGCCAGCTGCCTGGCAAGGGTCAAGTTTGTGAAGACTATCAGATCAGGGTGAAATGTTGTAGTGAGGAGTGTGTTACACCAACCACAACAGGTACTACAACAACCCAGACTACTACCACAGAGACAACTTTCAGTACAACAGTTATGACTCCAACTGGTTCCCCATCACCAACCCAGCCACTCACTACAGAATCCACTACTGTTTCCACAACAGCCCCGCCCACCACTACAGAAACCACCACTGTTTCCACAACAGCCCCGCCCACCACTACAGAAACCACCACTGTTTCCACAACAGCCCCGCCAACCACTACAGAATCCACCACTGTTTCCACAACAGTCCCACCCACTACTACAGAAACCACCACTGTTTCCACAACAGCCCCGCCCACCACTACAGAAACCACCACTGTTTCCACAACAGTCCCACCCACTACTACAGAAACCACCACTGTTTCCACAACAGCCCCGCCAACCACTACAGAATCCACCACTGTTTCCACAACAGTCCCACCCACTACTACAGAAACCACCACTGTTTCCACAACAGCCCCGCCAACCACTACAGAATCCACCACTGTTTCCACAACAGTCCCACCCACTACTACAGAAACCACCACTGTTTCCACAACAGCCCAGCCCACCACTACAGAAACCACCACTGTTTCCACGACAGCCCTGCCCACCACTACAGAATCCACCACTGTTTCCACAAAATCCCCGCCCACCACTACAGAAACCACCACCGTTTCCACGACAGCCCCGCCCACCACTACTGAAACTACCACTGTTTCCACGACAGCCTTGCCCACCACTACAGAAACCACCACTGTTTCCACAACAGTCCTGCCCACCACTACAGAAACCACCACTGTTTCAACGACAGCCCCGCCCACCACTACAGAAACCACCACTGTTTCCACAACAGTCCTGCCCACCACTACAGAAACCACCACTGTTTCAACGACAGCCCCGCCCACTACTACTGAAACCATCACGACCCAGCCTACAGTTGTTACCACCACCCCATGTGAACATGTGGAGGAAATGTGCGAATGGTCAAACTGGATGAACAAAGAAGAGCCCAGTGGCGGAAACCCTAACCAGAATGAGACCTACGACAACCTTAGGGACATATATGAATTCTGTGAGACTCCCATGGACATTGAGTGCTCGGTTGCAGGGATGGAAGATTCTCAGATGTCCCTTCCAGAGGGTGTGACCTGTGACCTGGCCAATGGTCTGGTCTGTTATGCTAGCCAGCTGCCTGGCAAGGGTCAAGTTTGTGAAGACTATCAAATCAGGGTGAAATGTTGTAGTGAGGAGTGTGTTACACCAACCACAACAGGTACTACAACAACCCAGACTACTACCACAGAGACAACTTTCAGTACAACAGTTATGACTCCAACTGGTTCCCCATCACCAACCCAGCCACTCACTACAGAATCCACTACTGTTTCCACGACAGCCCTGCCCACCACTACCCCAACGTCCTGCGGGTATGTTTGCAACTGGACAGACTGGATGAACTCCTACAATCCCAGCACAGATATGCAGCTGAATGATAAGGAGACATTGGACAACCTTCACAGTCAATTCAGCTTTTGTGAAACACCAATGGGCATCGAGTGTCGATATGCTGGAATCCCTGGCATGGACTTCAATGATCATCATCAGCCTGGGGTAAGGACCAGACAGACATCTTCTTGTGATGTATATAATTATATAGAAAAAAATAGCATATCTATCAGTGTTGGCCATACACTGTGTTTGTTAGAATCATGATTGATGTCAGTGTGTTGGGATCTGCCTGTCTGATCTGCTTAGGACTGATGTGTGTTTATTCTATTCAGGTGACATGTGATGTGGACTCAGGCCTGATCTGTAACTCCAGCATGACTAGTGAAGGGGCCTGCATGGACTACGAGGTGAGGTTCCAGTGTTGCCATGTGCCAGAATCATGCAAAACGACAACCCAGCCAACCACTACCGAAACCACCACTGTTTCCACAACAGCCCCGCCCACCACTACTGAAACCACCACTGTTTCCACAACAGCCCCGCCCACTACTACAGAAACCACCACTGTTTCCACAACAGCCCCGCCCACCACTACTGAAACCACCACTGTTTCCACAACAGCCCCACCCACTACTACAGAAACCACCACTGTTTCCACAACAACCCCGCCCACCACTACTGAAACCACCACTGTTTCCACAACAGCCCCGCCCACTACTACAGAAACCACCACTGTTTCCACAACAGCCCCACCCACAACTACAGAAACCACCACTGTTTCCACGACAGCCCCGCCCACCACTACAGAAACCACCACTGTTTCCACGACAGCCCTGCCCACCACTACTGAAACCATCACAACCCAGCCTACAGTTGTTACCACCACCCCATGTGAACATGTGGAGGAGATGTGCGAATGGTCAAACTGGATGAACAAGGAAGAGCCCAGTGGTGGAAACCCTAACCAGAATGAGACCTACGACAACCTTAGGGACATATATGAATTCTGTGAGACTCCCATGGACATTGAGTGCTCGGTTGCAGGGATGGAAGATTCTCAGATGTCCCTTCCAGAGGGTGTGACCTGTGACCTGGCCAATGGTCTGGTCTGTTATGCCAGCCAGCTGCCTGGCAATGGTCAAGTTTGTGAAGACTATCAGATTAGGGTGAAATGTTGTAGTGAGGAGTGTGTTACACCAACCACAACAGTTACTACAACAACAGTGCTAACCACTACGGAGGCAACCACTTCTATAACAACCAAAGGTACCACATCTATTGCTACACCTACAGGCTCTCCATCACCTTATGAAACAACCATTGTTTCCACAACCCCCATGACCAGCACACACTCCACATCTGTGCCACCACCAACCACAACTGCCCAACCCACAACTGCTCAGCCTACCACAACCAGGGCGGAAACAACACGTCCAACAACAGCTGAGACGGAATTCACAACACCATCAGGTCTTACAACAACTGAGATGGAAATCACACAGCCTACATCAACAAAATCCCCGCCCACCACTACAGAGACCACCACTGTTTCCACAACAGCCCCAACCACTACGTCAGAAACCACCACTGTTTCCACAACAGTCCCGCCCACCACTACAGAAACCACCACTGTTTCCACAACAGTCCCGCCCACCACTACAGAATCCACCACTGTTTCCACGACAGCCCCGCCCACCACTACCCCAACGTCCTGCGGGTATGTTTGCAACTGGACAGACTGGATGAACTCCTACAATCCCAGCACAGATATGCAGCTGAATGATAAGGAGACATTGGACAACCTTCACAGTAGGTTCAGCTTCTGTGAAACACCAATGGGCATCGAGTGTCGATATGCTGAAAACCCCGACATGGACTTCAATGATCATCATCAGCCTGGGGTAAGGACCAGACAGACATCTTCTTGCGATTTATTTATAACTGTATAGAAAAAAATTAGCATATTCAGAAGTATTGGCCATACACTGTGTTTGTTAGAATCATCTTTGATGTCAGTGTGTTGGAATCTGCCTGTCTGATCTGCTTAGGACTGATGTGTGTTTTTCCTGTTCAGGTGACATGTGAGGTGGACTCAGGCCTGATCTGTGACTCCAGCATGACTAGTGAAGGGGCCTGCATGGACTATGAGGTGAGGTTCCAGTGCTGCCATGTGCCAGAATCATGCAAAACAACAGTTGAACCAACAACGACAACAATAACCCCAACCACCACAGTGACAACAGAGGCACCAACAACAACAATAACCCCAACCACCACAGTGACAACGGAGAAACCAACAACAACCCCAACCACCACAACTACAGAGGGCACCACGACTTTTACGATTCCTATAACAACATCCGTGGAGACTACCACTGAATACTGCCAGGAAACATGTGTCTGGTCAGAGTGGATGAACTCAGACTACCCTGGTGTTGGTGTTCGTAAGTATCGTTAATATTTCTTTACCATACAGACATTGGCTTTGACAGATGTGTACAGATACACCGTGATTATGTATTACAGTCTACTTTTATTGCATTGCAGTTGACACACAAAATGTAGCTACTGACTGAATGGTGCTTTTTTGCTTCATTTACAGCGAATGACAATGAGACCTTTGCCCATCTGCGAGAAAGTTCCCTGGATTTCTGCCAGCAGCCAGATGACATAGAATGCCGTCTAGTCATTGCACCAAATGTAGATTTCAATGTTGCCAAACAAAGTGGGGTGGTGTGTGATGTCAACTCTGGTCTCCTGTGCCTGTCCAAACTTCTGCCAAGGTAAGGGAATGGAGTAAGACTGAGACCAGGTACATTAAGCTGAGTTTATTGTTGACCTGTTCTTCAATGTCAGCACTTATTTTCAGACAGTCTACAACAGCATCTAGTAGTGATGATTGAAAAGCAAAAAGCATAATGATATGAACTAAGAAGAAACATCAAATTCTGCTTTGTCAGAATTTTTCAGACTTCTGCTTGTCCGTACACGTAGAGACCTCCAAAAGTAATACCCCCTTGTTTTGAATAATATTTACAGTAATGCATGATATCAATAACTATTCTTATTATTGATCTGTCCAAACAACTTGCAAAACATTAAGGACTTTCCAGAAATAGACTGCTTATTTGCAGTGTCAACTGTACATGTACATGGTTTACGTCTGTTTCTTGCACAGGAATGCTCCAGCCTGTTATGACTATGCCATACGAGTGAAGTGCTGTTCCGTGCCAGCCTACTGCACAACTATGGGGCCTACAGGATCACCTTCTCCAACCATCCCTACAACACCAGGAACTACCACCATTTCCACGACAGCCCCGCCCACCACTACAGAAACCACCACTGTTTCCACGACAGCCCCGCCCACCACTACGGAATCCACTACAGTTTCCACGACAGCCCCGCCCACCACTACGGAATCCACCACTGTTTCCACAACAGCCCCGCCCACCACTACAGAAACCACCACTGTTTCCACGACAGCCCCGCCCACCACTACGGAATCCACCACTGTTTCCACAACAGCCCCGCCCACCACTACGGAATCCACTATTCTTTCCACGACAGCCCCGCCCACAACTACAGAAACCACCACTGTTTCCACAACAGCCCCGCCCACCACTACAGCCTTCACCCCACCAACTACCACCGAGTGTCCAGATGTCTGTGTCGATGAGTATGGCCAAATACATCAGGTGATAGTAATTTCTGTCAATACATCTTCATTAGAACACCTTTAAATCCCAATCAAAGCAATTATTGGTCCTCAGGTAGTTTCAAATTTCGTAAAGTTGTGCTGCACATACATGTAAGTGTTAACCTGGTACGGGTTGAAGGACTTCAAAACATCATGTTGGAGAAAGTATGCATTGGTGATATTCAGGTGATATTCCATTGATCTATATACAAAAGTTGACCTGTTTTCTATTAACAATAAGAGAACATTGTCCTGTACTTATTTACAGGTTGGTGACACTTGGCCTGATCGAGAGGACCGGTGCCACCGAACATTGTACGTGTGTGAACCATGTGGCGAGATTCTCAGTCGCACTCGCACGTGTGGGGAGGTTGAGAGACCAAGCTGTGCCAATGGCCTGCAGCCTATTGATGTGGGGGTGTGCTGTCCAGAATACCAGTGTCCATGTATGTACAGATATTAACCAATAAATTAGACTGACAAATGAACAAAACAACAACTAACTCCAGGGCAACCAATTTCTTTTCTTAAGCTTGGTTCTCAGGCATCTCTAAGAGGACATCATGAAAACAGAGGGAAGGGACTAAAACTTGAATCTGACGACATTCACTCCCTTAACCATGGCATAGACTCTCTCTTCAGACGAGTGTTGATGCTTCAATTAATCATTATTTTCTTAACCAAACCCAAGAACCAATCAATTACATTGATGTAGCCCAAGGATGAAAAATAATTATATAGAAATCAGAGATGACTACTTTGAATTCTTTTTTTAATAGATCAAAAGTTTTTGCCCTGATGATGATTTACTTCTGGGAATTTTGAGTAAAATTCTCATTTTTGTAATAATTATGGAAGAAAAAAGACACCTTATGATGTACATGTAACATGAGCCACACAAAACGTTATCAAATTTGCACGGTCTACCACATTTTAGGTGACAGCAACCTCAAGGCATGATTAATTTTTGTATTTCTACATTTCTATTCCGCATTTCTGTATTTCGGCATAGTTTGGGTTATTGGATCAGTCTATTGTGTACTGTTCTTAATATATTTTCTCAGTAAGATAACAAAATGTCTCTTCTTCAGGTGAGTGCAAGGGATATGGTGACCCTCACTACTACACTTTCGACGGAGATTACTTCTACTTCCAAGGAGAGGGCGAGTTCATTCTGGCTAGAGACACTAATGTTCCACATGACTTTGAGGTCCGGGGTTACAACGTTAAGTGCACTGAGGCACCCATCACGACCTGCACCAAGGAGATCAAGGTCATCTACAATGGAAACACTATAGAGCTGAAGACTGGACATCAGGTAAAGTACCAACAGACAATTTAGTAAATAAGTGTCGTCAGCCATGCTGGATCGTTCAGCCTGGAAGTTGCCAGGTAGATTTGTATGTTACACAATTAAGTATAACATACATACATACATTTTCAAATCTGATCAAACTTTTCCAGCTTCAACTATCCGAGAAGTAATATCCTTTGCGAACACCCTTTTTGTTTACTCAATTTGTTAATCTGTTTGGGTCACTCTTGTGTATCTTTCCCCTCTCAGGTACTAGTGAATGGATCACAGTGGAGCCTACCATTCAAGGTCGGCGGTTGTAAGGTGACTCAAATGGGCTTCCCACTCAAGCTGGAGATCCAGGCTCTGGATGTGACGGTGGTGTATGACTGGTTGAGCAGTGGCTTCTACATCAGTGTGCCTCCATACATGTATTCGAACAAGACTGAGGGACTGTGTGGTAAGTACAGAATGTGTACTATCTGGAACTTATCTTTCTGTGCCAGCATGTTGTCACTGCTGCACACTGTCTCCATGGATTTATTCCCTTACCTCATGTTTCTACATTTAGTTATTCCATACCCAAAGGCACTCCTAGCTGTACCATAGCCTCAGACGATGTAGCAGGGTCACGATAAGCCCTTAAGTTTTACATGACACATAAAAACCAACATAAACCATGTTGTACAAAGGGAAGCTGCTACATATTTCATAATTATAAAGTTATAAGCCAATTATTTCAGTTCTTCGGAAATCTTTAATTCTCCTGTAGAAGGAGTTATAATGCATGTGTCAGTCCTACTCAGTATACTGTTCAACTCACTTCTGTATGCAGGTCCTTGTAACAACAACCAAACAGACGACTGCAAGGACAGGGAGGGTAACATCTTGAACGACTATAACAACTGCTCCTGCGACTGGAAGGTGGAAACGCCCGACAACCCGTCCAACAGCTGCCTTCCGGAACCCGAGCCTGAACCCACCAAACCGCCCTGTGACCAGTCCCCATGTGATGTCCTCTCAGTAAGTACATATCACTTAGTCTAACTACAATACATGTACATCCCTTCCACCCTCCACCCCTCCTGCCCACACACAGCCTATGAAAAAGTCCCTTGGTGATGTCTGGACAGTATATACCTATCTAACTACAACGTATTTGGTGGGAACTACATGTACATGTAACTGGAACAAACTTGACTCTTTTACATACTGCACCATGTGATGGGACCTTCCTGTGCTAAGAATATAGGAAACAGTACCACACTGTATGGAAGCCCTTTTTTGAGCAGCATGATTGAATGATTTATCCTGATGTTTCCCCAGGACCCAGAAGGTCCATTTGCAGAATGCCATGACGTTGTGGACTACAACTTCTTCTACCAGTCCTGTCGCTATGACAGGGGAGCCTGTTACGACGAGTGTCAGTCCCTTGGAGCGTATGCCTACGTTTGTCAGCGTATGGGTGTCTGTGTGGACTGGAGAGGAAGGGGCAACAACTGCTGTAAGTTACATTCATTTGGTAACAACCAATCCAATGTTTAAAACAATCATAATGATTGTAGTCAACTGCAATCTTTATTGCTTAAGAGACATAGAAATTTCAGACTTTTTGCATGCATACAATGTACATGTACCTTCAATGTGATATTTCAAAATGCCTGATGTGACGCCATCGTTATCATTTATTCTTGCCTAGCTTACGAATGTGAAGCGGGGTTGGTGTACAAGGCCTGCAGCTGTGTGAAGACTTGTGAGAACATGGACGACTTCAATGCCACGCAGTGTTCCTTGGCATACATGGAGACGGAAGGCTGCTTCTGTCCTGAGGACATGGTTCTCCATACGTCCTCGGAACAGTGCATATCAGAAGATACATGCTGTAAGTACTCTAGTAACTACTTCTTTGTGCTACATCCGAATTAGATCCTTAATGCATGTGGTCCAAACTACTACCACTATCATACATTGTAAGTACACATGCTGTACATTGTGTAAATATTGATTGTTCCATCAAAGAAAAGCACACAATCATGTACTGTATTATAATTGTATACCACCATGCATGCTAGTAAGCACACATATTTTAATAGTTCTACACCACGCACTGTTGAAAGTAAAAGGACACAATTACTAAGTCTTCCAATTTGCAGTTGATAAGTTTCGTCTTTTGTTTTGTTCCAGATGGCTGTGAGGATGAGAACGGCATGCCTCATGCCATCGGCGATACCTGGATCCCACACGAGGGTAGCTGCGAGGCGTGCACCTGTACAGGATACAGGAAGACCGAGTGCTATCCCCGGGTCTGCCCCACTGACCAGACCATCCCCAAGTGTGGAGAGTGTGAGTCTCAGAGGATGGTGGAAGGGTCTGACCCCTGCTGCCCCACCTATGAGTGCGGTAAGGCCATCAGAGGAGTTCTCAGACTTTCTAAGAACTGTACTCTTGTCTTCCGGTACATTGTAGGTCTCCCTTAGCTAAGCAAGCTAGTGACAGGGTTCTAAATCATACCAAAGTTCTTAAAGTTTCTAGTTTGTGTCCAAAACAGACAGCTCAGTCCCAAACTTTGTAGAGCAGAATTCTGTGTACAGTAAATGTTTCTCTTGAAATTTTGCACAAGACATTTCCTGTAAAGCTTTTAAAACTCATAGATACATGTAGCTGTCTACTGGCCCTTATTGTGGTTTAATTGATGATACTATGCAACACTAAGCTGCATCTACTCCAAGAACTTATATGACCCCGGCACATCTTTGTGTATTGTAAAAAAATAACTGTGGAACATTTGCAGCTTGTGAGTTACATGGTTAATATTTTCTGCCCTTTGTTTCCAGTGTGTGATCTGAACCGTGTGGACTGCCCCGAGGTTGTCATCCCTATGTGTGAACAGTACCAGTACGTCCACCACACCAACCCCGGCGAGTGTAGGCCTGAGTACGAGTGCCGCTGCAACTCTTCCCAGTGTCCCTTTGCACCAGTGTGTGAACATCCTAAAGTCCTGGACATGTCGGAGGGAGAGTGCTGTCTGGAGTATGAGTGTGTGTGTGACGCCTGTCCGACACCACCCACTCCATACTGTCCTCCTGAGGAGGTAAGCAACTGGAACTAGAATCGACCGTGTGCTTAACTTGTTCATTACAAGGCCTATATCATCCCCAGTCCTATAGCCATGAAGATGCATACATGCGTAGAGTCTCCAAACTCTGCAGTTCCCATAAATGTTCTGCTTTGATGCTTTTTTGTTACTGTGTACTGAGTTTTCTTGTAAACCATTTTATAAGCTTAGGTTTTCTCCTTGTGACCAGGTCTTGTTGTGTCCCTTACTCCCTAGGGTAACGTCCTTATGAGCAGTCAGGATATCTGTGGGTGTGTGAATGAGTCCTGTGTGTGTCGTGAGAACACCTGTTCCTCTGAACCTGAATGTCCACCCAACAAGCACCTGGTTACTGTGGAAACCAGCTGCTGCCCTCACTACAACTGCAGCTGTAACACCTGTCCAACCAGCCCACCACCTAGCTGTTCTATCGGAGAGGTGAGTCCAAATGAGTTGGTGCTTAAACCACCAAATGTTTAATACATTGTATTCCCAAGACCAATAAGGGTCTGTTTTGGGGGCCATGACAGCTCCAAGCCTTTTTCCATGTCTAGTAATCATGGTGAAATCATGACAGATGATACTGTTAGTATGGCTGTACAGTTGAGACCACTCAACTTGATGCCAAGGCAATCTACTGCTGATATTGACACATCACATGAAAGGTGGAACAGATATCATGCTGCAGGGTGGATTGTTCTATGGTCAGTGCACATGGCTGCTTACAATGTATTTCATTCATGCTAAACCATAAGAACATACAATATCTCAAAGTCAATCTATTGGTAATCTGCCATATTATGTGTGACAGTAAACTATTCAAAAGCTGTAAGCCTGACAGAAGAGATGCCCTCTCACCTCTCCAGGTGCCAGGCTATGTGATCCATGAGACCGTGGATGACTGCGGCTGTGAGAACAGAAGCTGCAAATGCGACCTCAGCACATGTGTCGCTCCCCCCACCTGCGATGACAACAAGTACCTGGTTACCATCGAGACTGAGTGTTGCCAGGAGTACAGATGTGGTGCGTTAGTGTATTTTGTGGCTCGTGTTTGTGACACTTGGGATCATAGTCATATATCATAGTCATATATCATAGTCATATATCATAGTCAAATATTTTTAAACAATTGGCCCATGCAAGGGTATCCAGAGTTCCTATATTCCCATCATCACATTTGGGTCAGTGCCAAATAAACAATGTATCTCAAATTCAGTTTGACAAAGATGTCAGTACAAACAGTCTTGCACTAGTGCAGATATGCATGAAAATCCATGATGGAACTTCAAGGATTGAATTTCTTTTCAAGAGTTTTGTTAACTTTCAGCTCTTTGTTCCAGATGGTACACTAGCTATTTACAGTCCATCCACAGACATTCTTAAACAGCAGTGCCATAGTTACATGTTAAAGAAATACTGAAAGATCAATATGATAGTGTTGATTGTGGGAACTAGATGCTTAGAGAAGACATACATATGGTTTGATGATGTTGTTCTGTCCCCAGAGTGTAGGGAGTGTCCTGAAGACAACCCACGCTGCAGGTTTGGTGAGATTCAGATGGTCTCTGACGACGGCTGTTGTAGTCACACCAACTGCACCCCAGGACCAGTCTGTGTGTACCAGAACACCACTCATCAGGTAAACACTAGGACTTTCACACTCACAGTTTGCAAAAGATAATCTTCAGACAAATGACTGTGTACTACCAATAATTGGTTTTGCTACCTCTTTGAGAGTAAATCGTAACAATAATCTAAAAAGCAATAATTTTATAAGTATGTCCATATGTAATTTATGGGATGTAAAGTGGTTGGTTCATGTGTAAATCTTGACAGTTACTTAATGTTATGTATTTATATTTTAAGCAAGTTTGTCTATAAGTAATTTATGGCTGAGTCCTACCAGACATCGCTATATATGGGTATTGTTTTGTGTAGCACTCGAGTGGTTGCCTTTGGAATTTTTAATGGTTGAACACGTCTATTTTAATTTTAATTTTGTATTATATTGTAACGTTTTTAGACTGTAAATGTGCTTGAATTAGACTGACATGTTTGTAAAATTGCCTCACAATTCAGCCCGTCACGGCTGCCAGGAGGCATTCATGTAACAACTAAAGTTTTAATAAACCAGTCTACTACTACTACTACTACTACATGGAACAAATAATTAGTAGTTCCCATGATTATTGAACTGATACTGTGATCGGGACATGTGAACTTATCCATATTTAGTGTAATCACAAGCGGGAAGAAAGATTGGTCAGGTATAGCTGTTTTCATCTCAAATATTCCAATCAAGCTACCAATAAGAACTAGTGTCTCAGAACACATTGGGCACTCTGCTGCAATGTTTAAGCTATACTGTAGGTAACGTTAGTTCAGTTAATCTTCTCTCAGTTGTGTGATGGTATCGATGACATCAACAAGTCATTTCTTACCTGTTTGTTCATGTCTGCCCTAGCCTGGTACCAGCTGGACTGATCAGAATGACAACTGTATTCAGTGTCAGTGTCTGGAGGAGATTGATCCAGAGACAGGCTTCTATAGGGTCTCCTGTGATGACCACTCCTCACACTGTGAAGTGAGCTGCCCAGCAGTGAGTACATGAGTTTACTTGTGTTGGCTAGTATATAGACGCATTAGACGGAATAATGAAAAAGAGTTGTTTTGTAGATCTGCTAACTTCCAGAAGTGTAATGCAAGTACTCAAGTGAGGTACAGTATGAAAAATACATGTATATATAATCTACTTTAATTTGTCTTTTTACTTGGCAATATCCCCAATATGGATGGTCCCACAGTAGCAATGGAAAGAAAAAAATTTTAGCACATCTACAAGACTAATATGAAAATCCTCCAGTTCTCCTCCCCAGTGTGGCTCATACCAAATACAAGCTATACATCCGTACCATGAATTCTTTTGTCTGTTCCTTCCCCAGTGCCACACCTATCAGGAGCGCAGTGGAGAGTGCTGTGGAGAGTGTGTTAAGACCTCTTGCTGTGTCCTGGATGGGGAAGATCTTGTGGAGTATCCAGTAAGTCTGCAGATGCATGCTTACAAATGTATATTTGGTGTAAATGTGATGATGAACATTTGGAAAGACCTACCTAGAGGTTTGGGGTACACATACACCTGTGCCTGTTAATATTGAACTGATGTGTCAAGACCCTGAGCTATCTTTCTCTCCCAGGCTGGCTCCAATTGGACTTCTCCTGAAGACAGCTGTGGGCGGTGTTACTGTAGTGAGATAGGGGAACATGGACAAGTGGGGGAACAGTGTTCCAGCATTACGTGTCCGCCACCCCCAACCTGTGCACCTGGAACGAAATTGGAAAACACACCATCCGCTGATGGCTGCTGCACAATCTTCACTTGTAAGTTACACTCATGTAATCATGTAACTAACAGTAACATTTGTCATAAATAGCACGTTCAGTGTTTAGATTTGTTATTTACCACCAGTTGAGGTTCCTGAACTAAATGTACACTGTAAATAGATCACAGGCCCTTGTCAGAATTTTTTATGGTGCACTGCACCCGTGAGAAAAACATTGAACACTATAACTTAGTATGAGCACCTCTGTGTGGGACAGTGTAAACTGTAAGGTGCCCAGAGCAAACCCTTGTATTTTGATTACCAACGGTAGAGGGGGTGTAGAGATGTTCCTTGTACATGTACTCTGTTAATTGATATTCTACTTTGTGTTTTGTTCCTCAAAGGTGTGCAGAAAGGCAGGTGCAGCTTGTACACCGAAGAGGACTACCTCCGCGTGGACGACTGTGTGAGTCTGCAGCCCGTCAATATCACGTCATGTGTGGGGAACTGCGCCTCCAGTACCATGTATGAAGGTGGGTGGACACTTCTACACCTGGTTACTTGTATGGGGCAGTCCATGGGAAACAATTATTGTTACATTAGGTTTTAAATGTTAGGTGGCAAGGTCATTATATTTCAGCCATACCATAGGTATGGATGAAATATATTGCTTTTCCTTGTGTTTCTTCTTCTCCTTCTCCTCCTCCTCCTGCCATTTCTTTAAATGGATTCAATTTCTTCATTTCTTGACCAAATGACCTGAAATTTGGCATGGAGGTAGAGTGACCAAATATCCCCAGACGCTTTCTTCATTTTTTTGATACAGGCTTTGAAAAATGTTTTATTTGGGTTTTTTTGGTCATTTTCAGGCAATAAATGTACATTTTGGGATCTGGAGCCCTGGTATTAAATCCGAATGACGCAAAATTTGGTATGGGAATACTTTGGACATATACCCACAGAAAGTCATTCACACTTTTGACATACACCACTTTACAATTGTGTATAATAGGGCTTTTTTTGCTATTTTTGGACAAAAAATGTACATTTTTGGCTGCTGTGTCCTGATAGTAAAACCAAATGACCTGGAATTTGGAATTGGGGATCATTGGACACATGCCCAAAGAATGTTATTCACACTGTTGCCATGTACAACTTAAAATTGTGTTGAATGGGACTTTTTTGCTATTTTCAGACAAAAAATGTTTATTTTTGGCTCCTGAGGGCTGGTATTTAAATCCGAATGACCAGAAATTTGGTATACGGATACTTTAGACATATGCCCACAGAACATCATTCACACCTTTGACATACACCACTTAAAATTGTGTAAAATAGGGCGTTTTTGCTATTTTCAGCCAAAAAATTTACATTTTTGGCACCTGTGTCCTGATATTAAAGCCAAATAACCTGGGATTTGCTATGGGGGTACCTTGGACACATGCCCATAGAACATTGTTCAAAAGTTTAGCATACACCATTTTAAAATGGTGTAAAATAGTACTTTTTTTGCTATTTTCAGACAAAAAAATGTACATTTTTGGCTCCTATGACCTGATATTAAAACCAAATGACCTGATATTTGGTATGGGGGATCCTTGGACACATGCAAACAGAACGCTATTCACCTTGCTGGCATACACCGCTTTCAAATTGTGTAAAATGGGACTTTAAAATGGGAAGGAAATGGCTGAAATATGCTGCATTTGCTCCGAAGCAAATGTCGGCCTTTCTAGTTGTAGATACATGTTGTTGTGAAGGGCAGGCTTGGGAACCCATTCTTGTATCTGAGAGTGGCTAGTAGGGAGCGAGGTGTAGATTCATCTGTTCACAGTGCAGATGACAATGTAGATGATGGCCTAACTTATGGAGTGTTCACAACACATTTGCTACATGTAGGTTACACATACAGTTGCTAGGACCATGCATTCAGTTGACCTTGATGCTAAGTGCAGATGTTGCCTCTCACATCTTCCCCAGGCGTGGACCTGAAGCACACCTGCGAGTGCTGCCATGAGGTGTCCATGTCCGAGATCTCTGTGCCAATGGAATGCGAAGGAACCACGACCTCCTCAATGTCCTATGCCTACCGACAGATCACGGCTTGCGAATGTGACACCACGGAGTGCCAGGTGCCCACTGCCCAGCCCTAGCCCATGTACCATGTGACTAACAGGTCATTGCTGCAGACTCATCATGTGACTATCACATGGCTGTCACAGGACTATCACATGGCAGTCACATGACCATTCTGTGGCTTTGACTAAACAGATGGATATCAGATGGACATCATAAGAATTAAATGCTAAATCACTTTACTTTGCTGAAAAGATGTTTGATGAAATAATAGAAAAAGAAATTCAGAGAGGGAAGAAAACAAGTAAGGGGTAAGAATTTGAGTTTAAACTTGCAAGATTTGTAGGTCTTACTGTGATGCCACATTAGGTAATTCAGCAAAGTTAAAGTGGTTGATGCAGGAAGCGTTTCTGCGGAACTATGCAATATTGTCTCCTGTGACTCTGTGGGAGGCAATGTCAGTGGCATGGGAACAGCCAAAACTACTGAAGGGCAGATGGGGTGGGCTGTACCATTAATAAGGGTAGGCTTAACATGGGACTTACTTCCCACAGAGTCACTTGTCTTGTAGAACTGTGCTATCTCCTATTTCTGAACATCTTTATAATTCTAGAGAGATAAAAGGATTACCTCTATTTTTGTCTGATAGTGCTGTATTATACAGGATGATAATTATGCTCAGGAGACCCAAGGGTCATGTAGCCAAAATGATAGTTTTATTGATGATTGAGGTTAAGTCCTGTCAGGCGAGGCTTGAGCTGCGACTTGTCTGGCAGATTACAACTACCTTCTTTGTAGCCTTTTGTCTATTAGCTGTGACTTAAATTCTGTTGCCATCAATCAATGCAATCTAGAGTAAGGAATAGGGTTTGAATTTGTACCACCTGAATGAAGAAGAACAAGATCCAGTTTTTGGCAACAAACCATTTTTGTCATGGACAGCAGGATAGGTTAAGACAATAGTTTGAAGGTGACCTTTTAAAGCTTTATTAAACAACAAAGAATATCAGAGTTTTATTGAACAACAAAGAATATCACTAAATGGTGTTAAGCCCAAAGCCACTACATTATCTGGTGTCAGAAAGCTGTATTGTCAGAGTAATGAGGTATCATACCAATGTTCTACATGTATCACATGCAATATTGAGTTTAAATGAATCTTAAAATGTCACCTTTATAGCTTTTCCAAATAGAAGCAATAATTTACATCTTTCAAAGAGGAAGATGCAGTAGAATAATGTTAAGCTTATGTTGGGAACAATTTTTTGCAGTAATGTCTGGGGTGTGATTCACTCACATGTATTCTCTTAGATAAATTTTCCACATACAAAGATGTCAAAGGATTTGAAAAAAAAAGGACATCAATCAAATTCAAATGGTAAACTATGCAATCAAGCGATTACATATAGACAGTTCCAGACTTTGGCACTCTGTGACAGGAATAAGTAACTAGAGTAATACAATATCAATGCATTTTGGGGCTATATTGAAACCAGTTGATGTTTCTGTGGGAGGGGGGCAGTAACTTTCAAGTTCTGAGTTTACCATCATTAAAGTACACAAGAAACGGGAATCACATCCCGACTCACTGCATCAGAATATTTTTTATTCCTGTATTTACCCCAGATAATTTTGTGGCTGCTGTGTGCAATCTGATGTACCAAAGGAACTGACTTCTTCTCACCACTATGTCTTGTGTGAATTGTTATATTTCAGATGATGTATCAGGATAAGATCTATGTGGCATGTTGCACTACAACAATCATTATATCAGTAGCAAAACACAATAACTACATTGTTGAAATAGAACAATTTACAGTACAATGAAACCTCTGTAGTTATCCCTTTTCAGCATAGAATAAAGATCTATCAAAGATTTCTACAATCTTGTAAGTGAGGATGATTTACTGTGTACTGTTACTTACTATAGGAGGGCAGAGTTCAGTCTGAAGGAAGAAGCATGTGTGATGCCCTGTGTAAGTGTGTATGGAACATCATAGACAGGAGTAAAAATAAGCAATGACCTTACCTTAGCACCTTAGTTCCTTGCATCCCGTGCCTAGTACATTAGGTCAACCATCTCCCCCTGGCACTGTGTTGCACCTGTGCTGTCGCCCAGTACCAGGAACTTCCAGCTGCTTCCAAGACCTTCTCAACATTTGCTCTCCATGTTAGTCTGGGCCGTCCTATTTCTTCTACCTCCATCTGTCTTCAAGTCCAGAAGATTTTTCACTGTTTGCACCCATTTTATATGTAACCATCTTAGCTTTCTGTTTTCCATCATGTCTGCCACTTCTTTCTATGTTGTTGTCCGGTTGGCCTCTTTGTTATTTTGTCCCTGTATGAGATGCCCATTATCTTTCTCAAACATCTAGTGTGGAAGGCATTCAGACGTTTTTGATCTGCATGCACTTGCCACGTTTCGCTCCTATACATCAGTACTGATAGACAGTTGCTTGATAGATTTGTAGTTAATTCTATAGGCTGAGCATTCCATTCTTTAGCACTTTCTGTATTTTCCCAAAAGCTGAACAAAGCTGAAAAAAAATGCATTCAAGCCTTATAGGTACAACCGGACTTTGTTAATCCAACGTCAGGATGTGCTTTTAGCTCTGTCCTTGGTGCTGAATGCCGATTACAACAACTTTTCCATGTACAGTACCAGTTTGTAGAGTTCAATTATTAACTTAATTTATGTCCTATCACTGCTATCATCAAAATGGGACATTCTCTTTTGCACTTTTGTACCTGCAAATCAATTCTAAGATCACAAAATCCTAATACTGAAACAGAAGTGCTTGTGGAGAGCCCTTTAGTGCCTCAAATGCCAAAGAATGAAAACCTTGCTGTCTATGCAGACTTTCAGCATATAACTAAAGCAGACTGCCCTATTGTTTTCACCTTACAAATTGGGGCTTGCATTAATAGTCCCTGTTGGTGTTTTCCAGTCTGTGTAATCTGCAGTATTATCTACACAAAACTGTTGCTTTTCGTCCCATTTGCTCTCCAAATCCTAACAAAATATTTAGGGTAAATTAGAAACAATATATGCAAGAAACTATGTCCAAGGTTTAAAGTCACATTTCCTTTTATTCCAACCCCCTATGACAGCACACATCAGGTCAATGTGGTGTAGAATCTTATTTTTACATAATCCTTTCATTGTTAAGCATCTTTATAATCTCCACTGCCAAAACAGATTGGAATGAGTCACATACTTAATCTGGAATGTTATGATCCTATAGCTGTTTTAATTTCACATTTGTAAATTATAGCTTACCCCTGTCAATGACATTATATTCAGTAAGGATTGTTAAGCAGCATTAATTTACTCTTCAAATCATCAAAACGAAACAGTTATTTTTCTACAGTAATTCATAATAGGTTGATGTTAGAGTCAAGAAGTTTTATTCTCAGAGATCAGTCTACCTGGGTATGTTTGGCCACACCAGTAACAAATCTGGACTACAGACTCTTTGGTTCAATTTAAGTCAACTCTACTGACATTCCTCTTTCTGTTGTATTGAAAATAGCTCTAATTACTATTCATAAAGATGTTCTGATTACATGACATTGTGTATAAACTTTCCCCAACAACAATACTGATGGGATCTATCTTAAAGTTTCTATTTATTACAAGGGTGTACCAAGCTAAAACTTGGGCATTCAAGTTTACCATTCAGGATCAGTCAAATCTTTACCTGCATCAGCCCACCATCGGGCAAGTGAGACAATGATGGATTGTTCGATTTTACCAAGTGGGGGAGCCAAACCTGTGGATTGTCTTGTCCTGATCGGCCAGGTCCTTCTGGACTTTCTTTCTCATGTAGAAAATGGGACAGTCTCGGCTGAGAGTGGAGGCAAGAGAGATGGAACATCATCTGTCATTATCCGTTACCCGTGAGATACCATACAGATCAAGCAATGTTGAAACACAAGCTATTAAACATAAAAGGTAAAGGTAGTACAATAGCCATTGTCAACCACAGTGCTTACCTGGTACATAGGACATCCTCATGCAGACTGCCCTGGCACCGCTGGCACTGGGTCCACAACCGAGAGAATTTCTCCTCCAGAGCATTCAGCTGCATGATCTGGGAGGCAAAAAGGACTCAATAAACAGGCTGCAAGGAAAGACATGTAATTTCAGTGGGGCCTTCCAAAATCAGCTTCAAACACTGACTTCCTTCTGATTAAAGCACATACATCCCATTTCTGGAAGAAGTGCAGCTTACCTCCTTTTGGTAGATCTCAGACTCCTTGTTCTTGCAATATTTGCAGACAGCTGTCCCTTCCTTCTGCAGGACAGTCTTACAGCCGATACAGGTGCTTCGTTTTTTCACAAAGCCAGCAAGGGCACTGATCTTTGATGAAACAACAGTCTTGCTCAGGGTGTGTTCCCCCTCTGGTAGGGCAGAGAAAGGAATGGTCAAGACTCTCTTAGACGGTCTTTACACACAAAACCTGGTAGATACCAAGTTCTACTATCCCTCGTCAATCTACAACCCCTATAATACTTATAATCACCAAGCATAACAAAAACTAACACAGACACTAATAGCATTATCAACCCAATTATTCATTAACACAGTGTATGGCGTCATGCAGTCAAAGTGGTCTAGCGAACTCCAGACAAAACAAAGCAACCAGCTTGAGTAAAAAAAAAGAGACAGATACAAAAAGACTGACAACAATCCCACATCATTTCCACCTTTTTATGTCCCAACTGTGGCCGGGACTGCAATGCTAGGATAGGACTGACAAGTCACAGAAGACTCTGCCCATAACACCAGAGTGTCACTATCATCTCTTGAGATGGAATTTCATGGAAGGATGCCTACTACTACAACTACTACATACACACAGAGAATAGAATAAAGCCTTGCCAAATGCCAACACTTACTGAGTAGTACAGAGGTGGCCTTGGACTCTCCTAGAATTGGTTCAAAGATGCGGAGGAGAGGTTTGGAAAGCTGCTGGTCCAGGTAGTACTTTGTGTCGATGGGGATGTTGTTCTCTAGCACATAGATGGGGTCCTGTATGGATACAAGAAGTGTAACCCAGTCAGCACAGTTTCTTACATTTGTACTTGTAGTATATTGTTCACTGTGAATACTGTAAGTTGGCCTCCCCCACTTTCTGCCTCTCCCACTTTTCCCCACTTCGCCGGCTCTTCCTAACTCCCCCACTTTCTGCCGCTCCCACTTTTCCCGACTTCGTCAACTCTTCCTACCTTCCCCACTTTCTGCCACTCCCACTTTTCCCCACTTCGCCGCCTCTTCCTACCTCCCCCACTTTCTGCCGCTCCCACTTTTCCCCACTTTCGCCGGCTCTTCCTACCTCCCCCACTTTCTGCCACTCCCACTTTTCCCCACTTCGCCGCCTCTTCCTACCTCCCCCACTTTCTGCCGCTCCCACTTTTCCCCACTTCGCCGGCTCTTCCTAACTCCCCCACTTTCTGCCGCTCCCACTTTTCCCGACTTCGTCAACTCTTCCTACCTCCCCCACTTTCTGCCGCTCCCACTTTTCCCCACTTCGCCGCCTCTTCCTACCTCCCCCACTTTCTGCCACTCCCACTTTTCCCCACTTCGCCGGCTCTTCCTACCTCCCCCACTTTCTGCCACTCCCACTTTTCCCCACTTCGCCGCCTCTTCCTACCTCCCCCACTTTCTGCCTCTCCCACTTTTCCCCACTTCGCCGGCTCTTCCTACCTCCCCCACTTTCTGCCACTCCCACTTTTCCCCACTTCGCCGGCTCTTCCTACCTCCCCCACTTTCTGCCACTCCCACTTTTCCCCACTTCGCCGGCTCTTCCTACCTCCCCCACTTTCTGCCTCTCCCACTTTTCCCCACTTTGCCGCCTCTTCCTACCTCCCCCACTTTCTGCCTCTCCCACTTTTCCCCACTTCGCCGACTCTTCCTACTGGAAAATTTTGCTGTGGTAGGAGGGAAAGGGAGGTTTTCGTGGTGTTTCAAATTTGCACTTGAGACAATTCTGTAGATCAGTAGTCATACAAGGAAGATATACACGTCATGAATGCACGGTGGAAAGGTCACTGCAAAAATGAAACCATTGCAAAAGTTTCACGATTTACAGTAACCATTCCAAAATGTGCCACTGCTAATCTTAACATTAGTTCTGTTACCTCAGACTTCATGTATGCCGCTGTGCCTTTGGCTGCAGCGATGATGACATACGGAACTCGGTCCCCCAGGTTGGGTGCGCTCCCTGCATCTCTCTTCCTCATCCTACATCAGAAGCAAATAGAACTGATTCAGAACATCCATTATATCTTAATCAGTCTAACTTCCCAGCATAACAGTGCAGTTTTGGTGTCATAGGACAAGTATTAAGTTCTTTACTGATTAAAAACAGTGTGGTCACATTATTTTGTCATTGGCCATCCTGCAATTTTGGTGTTACCCAATTGTCAAGCAGGCTGTGGCAGAACCAACTGCCGACAAGGATCTAAGACAGCCTTTTCCGTAACAAGACAGTTGAATTTTGTATAACACATGCACGACTGTTCTAAGAATGCCCTTAGTTTGCGACCATACAACAATCATATGATGAATGTGACCATGTGGGCCAAAAGGGTTTTGTTTGGTTGACTTTTTATTATTTGTTATAACGTTATGTTGAGGTTGTTTCCCCAGGAATTCTTTGAAAACGCCAGAAGGTGATAAGTCTGTCCTCGTAAAATAAACAACAAACAAACAAAGTACAGCCCGTCCCACCTTTCTGCCAGCTCCACATGTGCCTGTTTAGCTGCGTACTCATCGCCCTCCTTAGTCAGCTCCTTGGTGATGACCAGCTGGGAGATGTCCACACGGTTACACAGCAGGTCTGAGATCACCTGCTTAGCATGGTCAATAGCACCCTGGGGATCCCTGAATCCAACATCACAGAGATAGTAAGTACTGATAGATGTAACACATACCATCATAAATCTGCCAGGTCACATATTTCCGCCACCCTGACAAAATGCATCTAAACAGATCTCCAATGCAACGTCAGCCAATATGATGCATTCCTGCATATCTAAACTGTGCATACCTGGGGGTGTGCACTAGCGACCTCTCAAACACAATCTTTTTCAAAGTGGTGGATATATGTAACCCATTATATAAATGTTGATGGAGGTTACTGATAACATATTCACAACTTGACACAAGGTTAACAGTATGATTCCAACAAAGCTGGCCACTACTCTTCTCAAGCTTCTACTTCTTACCCTTTTCCTAACAGTCTAAAGTTACAACATCAAAGCAACCACTCTGGCAAGAGATTACTTGGGTGTACATTCACACAGTAGCTATACCCAGACACTAACTATCCAAAATGCACTGGGCCCATGTATGTGTCAAGCTGACAAGAAGTGCAATCTTGTAGTCACCTGTAGATAAGGAGTTTTTGCAGACATGTGTTTATGAGGTGAGCCACTAGGGGGCAGTTGTCACGGCGCACAGTCTCGATGCCCTTACAGTCCATCTTGTCGTGGACCTCAGGGCGGGTGAAGTACAGCCCAGCATAACGCTTCTTGTTGATCAACAGATAGGGGAAATACACCTGACAGGGGCACAACAGAAGGAGCAAGAGCATTGAAATTTCAAATAGAACATATCATAATAATGCCTATGGCATCAAACATCTGCCCATAAAAGAACCCATAACACTTATTGGGAAGAGTATGGGTGACCTCGTGTGCTTGGCTAGATTTGGTAGCCGTAGCGAAGCCACACTGCATTAGTAGCTCCTTGAAAAAGCAGGATGCTTCACCTCAGTTGAGGATGACAAAAGAAGAAACAATCATCATAATAATACAGCCAACATAGTAAGCAATAGAATATAATTCTCAAAAAAGAGGCAAACAAGACATGAATCTTGACTATTCAATGACATTATATGACTGGATTGTACACTAAGAAAGTAAAATACCTCAACATAAATTTTCAAAAATGTAAAAGTGAAATCCTTGCCAACCTTTTCAAACTCCAGTTTGACAGGATGGGGAAATTTTGCTGACACAGCCTGTGCTGCCTCCTTCCCCAGCTCCATGGCTTCTGCCACGGTGTCCACCCCAAACTTCACCATGACAGAGTCTGTATCACCATAGATAACCTGTAGACATAGCAATGTTTCAGTGCTACTACATACTCAACATGTATAGCAGCCATATTTGGCAGAACCAGTAATGTCTACTAACATTTTTATGCCAAGTAACATAAGACTGCCACATAAAAAAACAGTGTTATGGGGCTTTCTCAAGAATGTCTTGAACACAAGGTCCTGGAAATTTAAGTGTGCATACCTCAGGAATACCTCTTTACTTTCACTGTTTATCTTAATACAGTGGCAGTCTTATGTTACCTGGATTAAGAAATAGAACAGTTTTCACATTCAATGCTTCATATCATGTTTGTTTGTGATTCGGGCATTATTTCATCTGGTACATGTAATTATGTAAGAATTCTAATGCCTAAGTCTAACTTGAGTGCCTCATAATTGCTCACAACTATAAAACCCACCTTAGCGTCATGTTTGTGCCCAAGTGCTATCCTGTATGTCTCCTCCACAAACTGTCTGGTCTGTTCAATCATGGTCCTGCCGAAAGCTGTCACACTCTGAGGGAAGACAACACAAACAACGTGTACATATAGCAGTTTAGTTGTTCCTGTATCAACAAGTAGAATACTGTAACTGCCTGTGAGACTAAATCTATGAAATGCGTAAAGTTCTCTCAAAACAGAATCAAGACATTTGAGATTTCAAAAATTCGGGTTTTTGTGAATTTATTGGCACAACCAAAGGAAATGGCATGGTCTGACATACATTCAATGGGCCTAGGACTAGGACCAACAAACCTTGCAGGCCGAGACCTTGTTGTGCCTGAAGTGGGTATACCCCCAGTAACTTTTTTGGGTGGACTCATTTCCTCCCAGCCTGCAGGGAGACCATTTAGACTGCCAACTTGACCTTAAGGTCGATCTGTGGTTACCAACCACCACCCCTTTCTGACACTCTACAGTAACTACATTTAATTACCTACAAACACACAAGCAAGCAAACACACCCAAAACAATACCCAGAGGAAAATAAACATCTCAAAGATTTGTTCAAAGGATGAGCAACTATATTCCATGACAAATGAAACTGTGCACTACACTAATAATAGAGCTGAGCTGATGGTTTAACAACAGTGCTGAAAGGCTCAAACCCACCTGAGATATCTCCAGACACGGCAGTTTGCCGACCTGTGCTCCCGTGAACCCGTACACAGAGTTAGCGCTGATCTTCAAGGCCAGCTGACGGCCGTCCAGCACAGACATACGGAAGGGGTCAGTTTCTTTCTTCAGGTCAGCTTTGGCCCTTTTGGAAAAAACATGAGACATGTCATCTTAATACAGAAATATGGGTCAGTTTTGTATAGTGCAAGAAAGGACCATGTTGGGAATAACTCTGGATACTCAGAGCCCCTTACAATGGATGGAAAGAGCAATTATTTGTCAAAACAAGCTAACAACACAACTATCAGTACTGTTAGATAAACTGCACTTTCAGTAAGACTTGACCAAGCAAGACTCACTTCTTCCTTGCCGACAGCAGGTTCTCCAGAATCTCTGGCAGCAGACCCTTCCGCAACGTCTTCTTCACAAAGAAGTTTCCTGAGGGAGTCTTGATGAACTGGTCGGGGCTCAAGCTGCAAAAACAAAACATCTCTTACCAAACAGATGTTATATTTCAGCAGTACTTTGTTCATGGAGAAGTTTAAATGTGTAACAAGAACTCAAGAGATTTCAGACTTCTGGAAGTTTTTGTGACCTTCAAGTTAACCCCATTGCATTTGTCTGACCTTTTGTCCTCCCGTCATTTGGCATACCGGTATTAATCTTCTCCCACCCATGTGCTGTCAACCTACTGTTTGGACAAGCATAAACACAAACCCACAGCTCAGCCACCCAAAACAATACTTCCCAACCTGGGACTAATGACAGGTGAAGATATCTTACTTTGCCCTACTGCTGGGGGTGCTTAGTAGGGTGGTGTAACACAGGTTATGTGCCATCATGATGGAAGGGTACAGAGATGAGAAGTCCAATGTCGCTATTGGAGTGTCATAGTACCTGTGGGCGGAGAACAGAATAAAAACACTCATTATTCATAGAGGTACATGTAAACCAGCATACAGAATTTTCATGAACTAGTAACTGGTAGACTTCTTAACTTACACAGAAACGTTGGCATTCGAAATGCATCTTCTATACAGATGAGAAGGGAGAGCCTGGAACCATCTCATAAAAGTACATGTAACCTCCATTAATATTACCATTCATCTGCTAGGTTACATACATATATACAGTATGTTATGAGGTACATATATGTAACTTGGATGATGTACTATTCAATTCTATATCAATTCTATATCCACTTTTGCGGTTGCCATAGTGACCGAGAAGACCCACCCTTTGGCTGGTTCGATGACGGTGGCTCCTTCATACTGCTCATCAGACACGCTGGACTGCATGGCAGGAATCACCAAGTCCTGCTCTCTGGCCTGGTCAATAACAAACATGTAACATCAAATCACAAGGTGAAGCATAGCCCTGGTAGCTGCTCCGAGACATGTAAAGAAAAGCCTGTGACTCCATTTACGTGGATTAGTTACAACAATGAGTACAGTTAATGTAAAAACAACAAATCAGAGATTTCAGACTTCCAGGAAGTATGCAATCCTCGGCTTCCTGAATTCCCCCATGTCGACCTCATTCCTACTGGCTGCCGGCCAGATTCCGAGACCTCTGGCCTCCCGTCATTCTACCTGTCAATCTTTCCCCCCACACGTGCTGTAGAGTCAACACCCTTCTTCAAAAAGAGGCCCACTTGTTTGTTTCTATGTTTGTTGCTGATTGTTTACTGACCTTCCTGAGCAGCTGTGACATGACCTTGATCTGTTGTCCGCGGGTCAGGAGGTACGTCAGCGGCACGCCGGTAACGCGAGCCATCTCCATGTAGTTGATGACGCTCATGAGTTTGTCCAACAGGCGCAGGGGCAGCAGGGCGTCCTTCAGACAGTACACCGCCAGGCGGCGCCGCGTTTGTTCTGTACCGTTCTACCAAAAAATTACCAGACTTACTTAGCCCATACCAATTTGATTTATTGGTCCTCGATTTTTTGTGGGAAATTAATGAAGTGGATAAAAAAAAACAAGTCTATGATACTAGTAGCCCCCAGTACTACTTTAGGAGCCACAAAGTCAACATACATGTACTAGGCTGGTTTAAAATTCAATGAATTTTGCACTTTTAATCAAATCACTACTAGTACTTTAATGATATTAAATGGAAAAACAGAAACAACTAAGGCAAGCAAGGACTTTCTTCAACTGTTTGTGCCAAAATATGGCATTGGGTTTTTTTTGCAAATCGGAAAAAAATCAAGGGCGAATCCTTGAACCAAGAAATTAAATTGGTGTGGCCTTAAATTTGATTTAAAAAAACAGATTTCTTTGGCCCAATACTACAGCCACCAAGGGTTAGTGAATTCTTGACAGCTGGTATGTCAATGACTGGCAGCTTTGATAGAGTTTGCTCTATTAATTGTCATACATGTCTATGAAACATTAAAATATTTGCACACTACCAATAGAAAAGATGACCAAGAAAAGTACATGTATGTAAGTCAGGCCCACCTGCAGGTCAGTGATGATGGAGTGGTGAACGTCTTCCTTCTGTTGCTGCAGGAAGTGGTACGACACGGCGTTCAGCGTGTACGAGCGCAGCTTGTAGTCTCTCAATAAAACCTGTGATGTGACGTGTGAGAAAAGGAAATGATGACTGAAAATTCTACAATAAGAACAAGAAATCATAGATTTCGGACTTCCGGGATATATTTGGGATTTTCTTACCTTCAAGTTCACCCCATTTCCTGTGTCTGACCTTTTGACCTGTCATTTTGACTGTCAATCTTCCCCCTACCCGCATGCCGTCAAGCTACTCTGTCCAGACGAACAGACACACAAACCCACAGACAACTCACTCAAAACAATAACCAGAAGTAAAAATGATTGACAGGTCTGCAGACGAGATCTTGATGTTTTACCTGCAGCAGGTCGAACATGACTCGACCCTCCATGTTGACGTACTTGTTCTCCCGTTTGCCCATCTGTTTGGACTGGATGTTCTGGTCCTTGATAAAAGACCGCACGCCTTTCATCCGACCCAAGAAAGGGAAGTCGTTCACCTGTAAAAAATGACAACACCCTGTCAATTAAGACTGTGCAAGCTAACTGCTGGTAGCTTCGGATATGTGAAAGGTTGGCAGCTTATGATATTTCTTACAAATCATTCATCCATTTTAATCTGTGTCATTAAAGAAAAATGTGCCAGAGTGGCAAGATCACAATTCGTAGTCAGTTGTTGTACGATTCTGAGGCCATTTTCAATCAGGCTGTGATGGAGTCAACCACTGGCAAGGATCTAAGACAGCCTGTTCCATGACAAAACAGCTTAATTTTGTAGGACGCATGCACGACCATACCAAGAATGCCCTCAGTGCGCGATTATGCGACAATCGTACAATGTGTATAACCAGGCCCTAACTTTCAAACAGAGTATTACATCGAAATTCTCTAACCTGTTCACCTGTTTCGTTCTTCAGAGAATTTACTTGCTATACTTTAACAAGTCACTTTCACAATTCCTCTCCATATCTGTCCCACCTTCAGTGTTGCGGCTCTCTTGATAAGATACGGCAGGTCAAAGTTCTGGATGTTGTATCCTGTCACCAAGTCTGGATCCACCTCACGGATGAACTTTGACCACTCTAACAACATGTCCGCTTCCTTTTTAAAGGATAGGACCTTCGGAAGTAGGAGGAGCAGGGAACAATGTTACAATATGTCATGCTGGTGGAAAAGTAATACAATAGATACAGTGTAATAGCCTATGTGATGAGTATATGTTCATAAGCTATAACTTATGTTTTATAAGCTACAATTGGATCGCATTGGCATCTCCTAATAACCAGCACTGACACTGCTGGAAGTACTAAAAGATCATGCAAATTTAAGGATTGTAAATACAAGATTATGAAACTGCATGAGTGAGGCAACAAGTGAGGCAAATGATGTAAATGGGATTTTTGCTGTTTGTACTGACCTTTGACCCCACGATAGGGGCACAGGTGTTCAGGGTGAAAACGTTGCGTATGAACGGTTCTCGCTCGCCCTGTCGCACCACCATGTTGGCGATCTGGATCACTGAATCCTTCTCTGGCTCAGGAAATACACCTGTAGAGGGGGGACACAAAGACTTTGACATAACTCACTATGTTTTTGTATCCATGTACTGAACAATACCACCAATGTACTATGCAACTGACACAACAGCATCTATCTTCTCAATAGACCAATCTACTTTGGCACCCGAAGTGCCATAATGTGGCATACATGTAATGTCAACTTTCATAATTCTGCAAGCTACTATAATATCACCACATTTTTAAAAAATGGTAAATTTAAAGAGATCTACTAAAACATCATCAGTAATCCCTGAAGTATACACACTTCAGATATCAAGGTGTCTGAGAAATTCTTAAGAAGGCCTCAGTAACAGCATTTCCAAAATGTGGCGAGTAACCGGTGGAATTATGACAGTGAACATTACACACATTACATAGTGGTGGGTTGTAGTGTTAACTTACCTTTCCTGCCAGCACACTCAATGTCGAAGCTGAGCACGCGGAGTGGAGCGATCTTCAGCCACTCCCCCTCTGCAGGGTGGGACACGAACTCCTCCCATGATACATCCACCTGGATCTGGGCCAGGGACTTCATGCCCAACTTGGGATCTCGGAGTCGGTACTTGCCAGGTGGAAGTTCGATCCAGTTACAGCCTATCACTTCAGTGTCAACCATGAACCTGAGAACCAAAGAATGAAGCTGGTAGGGTACATGTATGTACTGGCCAAGCATTTACATTTTATGTTTTTATTTTGCATTTCTATGTTTGATGAATTCTTAAATGAAAAGAAAAGCATAGACTGATCTCATACATGTAGCTCCCTCACCTCCGTCAAAATGTAGCAATGTAAAAGAAAAACATAAAAATGCAAATATTTGACAGACATGCAGACACTATCTCCTTGGCTGGACAGCTAATTGCCATGTCTTCATTGGTGGAACTGCTACTTGTGATGGACAGTCAGGATTGGTCTATTTTCTGGTGGTTGAATGTCTGTAGTAAAATCTAGATTTGTATTGCTGCTTGGCTAGTGACAGTATTTCTTGCCAGCTTGCCAAGTTGCTTCAAGAGGAACATATGGTGACAACCAATTAAAGACAT
Source organism: Branchiostoma floridae x Branchiostoma japonicum (assembly GCA_013266295.2). Taxonomy (NCBI): domain Eukaryota; kingdom Metazoa; phylum Chordata; class Leptocardii; order Amphioxiformes; family Branchiostomatidae; genus Branchiostoma; species Branchiostoma floridae x Branchiostoma japonicum. The sequence goes on from CM023824.1 coordinate 10,780,747, forward strand.
GCAGGTCAAAATCATGGCTATCTTTCTGGAAATATCATTCCTGTGGAATGCAGGTTCATCCATATACGAGGCTTGGTAAGGGCTAAAGAAAAGACCGTCAAATTTCTAAATGAACCCTTCTCAGCCCGTATGAATCTATTTCTTCAGAAACACACCAGTGCTCCAGAATCCCAGCCTCCCCATACTCACCTGATCTCAAAGTCAACATTGCTTTCAAAGGACTGGTATCCATGGAGACCGTACCCCGGGCAGGAGAAGCCCTGCTCCAGGAGTCTCTTGGCCGGGGCAATCAGACGTGGCAGTGCCACGGTGATGCGCAGGAACGACAGCTTCTGGTTACCATGGAAACCATACATATCTGAAGGGAATGGATATTGATGTTGACATAATGACAAGTAAATACCAATATCAATGTATACTTCAATCTGAGTTGCCTGCATATACTGTCCCATATCATCAGTTGAGGAAATCTACATCTCAATAAGCACTAAGAACTTTTAGCAACAGGCAATAGAAGATTTCTATTAAGTATTTAGAGTTGTTATGAATTTCATCAGGAAATGAGGTGACCTTCACTTCCTCCCAGCCTTCAGGGACACCATTGTGACCTCCAAATTGACCTTCCTGTCAAAATCTGTGGTTACAGCTTTTCCCCTTCACTTCCTGTCACTCTTCTGTATTCAAATTACTACTGATACACAAGCAAACACACAGAGCCACTGAAAACAAAACCTCCATATTCGGAGGTAAATATTGACTTGACCTGTCACCGAATGCTACAATACTCACTCTCCTTCTCCACCATCTCTACTGCCAGTACTGCCTGCTTCACATGCTCCTTGTTGGATCTCATGTCATTCAGGACAGTCTTGTCCAGCGCATCTCTAAACTGTGCACAGTGCTCAACCTGGGAGGTGATAGGCAATAATCATACAAGGAACTCCCATAGAAAACAAAAAATCAGAATTTTTAGACCTCCAGGAAGTACTTTGGGTTTTCCTGAATCTATTGGGACAGCAGAGGAGATTGTATGAAGTACTTCCATTAGAACTAGGACATAAACTGTACAGAGTTGGAAGGTTGCTCATGCAATCCTCAACTTCCTGAATTCCCCCATGTCAACCACTAATTCCTGCTGGCTCCCAGCCAGATTCTGGGACCTTCAACATCATCCCATTTTCTGTGTCTGACCTTTTGACCTCGAGTGTCATTCTGTCAACCTTCCCCCACTGACATGCTGTCAACCTATTCTGTCCAGACAAGCATACACACAAACCCACCCAAAACAATACTCCTATACTCAGAAGTAAAGAACAAAAAGAAATCTTATGATGCTAAGTTATAACACACTAGCAAAACATGAGACTTTGACCTTGAAGTCTGGTTTGGCAGGCACATAGAAGTATGGTGAAAAGCCATGCACGTGGCACACCACACTGTTCCCCTCCATTGTTACACCAAACATGCGAACAATGGGCACTGGACCGACACTGGAACCCGGCATGCCATCCATGGGGTCACCTGCACATGGGAACATTCAGATAGCAACATGTAGTTTTACCCTTTGCTGCTTTTTAATGGTACAGAGATAAGAAGAAAATTGAGTAGACCCAATTCCCTCATATAAACCATAACAGGCCCAACCCCCACCTATATAATGGTCCAGGTCGATCTGCTGAAAGCTGATGCTGTCTGTGCTGGGGTTGAGGCTGGGTGGTGGTGGACGGACCCACTTCTTACGGGTGTTGGCAGTTACAGGTCCTGTAGATAGACAATATTCACAGGTGTAAGAAAACATGACAAACCTGACGTAACGAAAAGAGGAAAATCACCCCATTACATAGCAGAGACATGTCATATTGATAGAGCTAGGATCCTTAGACAACATGTAAACCATGACATGTGCTGAAGGCAAAACTTTGATGGATGCCCTGATCTCCTAGCCACCACCAGGCCTTCCTTAGAGATTATGGATAGTTGGAGTCAGTGTTGTAGCCAGTGATGGAATTTTGCTGCTCCTGATGGACAAAAATTTTGCCCATTCCCTGATCTTTGACGGATAACAAATCGGCATGTAAAGATATGGAAATAGATGTCATTTAACTAAGCTTAGTCTACCAGTAAAATTTGCCCCTCAAAATGCAGGAAATAGCATTTCAGAGGATCAAGATTTAAAAATTTTCCCGGGGTCCTCACTAGGATCGGCACGCCTCGGGCATGACATGATGTTACGTCAAACAAAATTCCATATGACGGAAAAAAAATTATAGGTTGGCTAGAACACAAATATAGGATACCCACCATCAGCCCCAGCTTCCTCCTCCTCCATCTCCTCCATCATCGCCAGCTGTGCTTCAAAGTCCAACGATTCATCCTCGTCCCACTCTGATGAACGTGGCTTCTTTGCACTGGGGCCTGGGGTGGGCTTCTTTCTTTTGGAGTCCATGGTAGATACTGGTGGAGAAAGTAACACAAAAAAAGGCATGAATCCTGATGAGCTGGTGCTGATCATTGAGATAGCTCTCCATAGATAACTTTCAGCAAGGACACTATATAGGATGTCCTTGCTATCTGTAAATAAAGGGTCCGTCGAAAAAGCGCATGCCCACAAAGGCCCATAAATGCCCAGCCCAGACTGAACGAACAACAAGACGCCATAGGCGACAATTCTCCGTGAAATTTTATAATTTGCAGATTGAGAGGTGGTATTGGCACTGGCATGCCTGCAGACGACGTATAAAATTGCATGCCGATTGAACAAAGGGGCCCGTGGGTTTTAGCTGCGAACACGGAAAAAACGGGTACCGCTCAAGTCAACGTTAACTGCTTAACAAAACAACATGATCACAACAGCAACGGTTAGCACAGTTGCACACGGAAAACACCGTCCCACATAACCGCTACGGTAAAAACAAAGACACGTACACAAAGTCAACTGCGCAACTGGCGGTCAGTCTAAAACCACGTCAACAATTTTAACACTTGCCGCTCAAGTCAACTGCTTAACAAAACAACATGATCACCACAGCAACGTTAGCACAGTTGCACACGGAAACAACACATATCTTGGCGCATTCTCCGCGCTCCGACCAATTTCAGGTCGCTATATTATAAGCTATAAATAGTACAGTGTGTGAGCTCTACCGAACAACTATGGTATTAACATCTTGCCAGACAATAGACCTGACCTTAGGTGCAAACCATAAGTCACAATCCCAACAGATACTCACAAATGAATATACACAACAAGTCAACAACCACCTAATATCTGCTTAGAGAACCTCGCCTACCACATATCTACTTAACCTACGGCCTATTCCACAGGATTATAAAAATAGGGGTGATTTTGAAATATCAAATTTACCTCGATATAAAAACCGCTACGGTGAAAACAAAGACACGTGCATCAACACGGACATAACGGCACACCACATGCCAAAATTCATAGAAATACAACGTACACAAACATGACTTTTACGTGCGAACACATTTCACAATTCCGGCCATCCATAAACCATTACGGTCCGCATCTGGTCTGCATTAAAAACCGCCCCGCGCATCTGCATTAAGGATACTCGACCCCCCCGCTATTCAAAACAACGGGTTTTTCGCGGGCGGTCCCATTTGCCCCTAAATGTAGGGGTGCTTTTTGAATATTATCTTGACCGCGAAAACACCTACGGTAAATATTGATATACGTGCATCATCACTGGCATGCCTGCAGACGACGTATAAAATTACATGCCGATTGAACAAGGGGAACCGTGAGTTTTAGCTGCGAACACGAAAAACCGGCTGACCCGAATACTCCTGCAGGAGGTATGCCTCCTTCACGGAGTAATAAATCCAAGGTAGGTTATGTAATCCTGGAGATCACCCCTATATGCCCACCAAGTTTCAGCTCTGTAAATAGTCTTTAAGGTAACTTAATGATTTCCGAAAGTTTGTTAGCGTCGAAAAAGCGCACGCCCACCCAGAAAACATCGAAAAAGCGCACGCCCACAAACGCCCACGATATCTCACTTCGTACTCAATGGATCTTGAATCTAAAATTACATATGTGATTCTTGGGTCTTCTCTATATGTCTACAAAGTTTCAGGTCTGTAATCAGTTCTGACAGGACAGAAATTTTCTAAGGAGGGAAAATTACCGGAGGCACCTCAGGGCGGCAGGACGACCGCCATTTTGAATTTGAAAGCACTTCAAACCGGGGAAGTCCAATATTGACCAGGGGGAAGAAAATAGATATTTTAGTGGTAACATTTATGCGTAATGACTTAATACATATATTATAGAAAGGTTTCGGACGAATTTAATTCCTTTTTACAAATCTCCCAATGTCGCACCGTGACAAGTTGACAACCCTCCCTTTTCCCCCTGGTCAATATTGGACTTCCCCGGTTTGAAGTGCTTTCAAATTCAAAATGGCGGTCGTCCTGCCGCCCTGAGGTGCCTCCGGTAATTTTCCCCCCGTTTTTGTCCTTTCGGAACTGATTACAGACCTGAAACTTTGTAGACATATAGAGAAGACCCAAGAATCACATAGGTAATTTTAGATTCAAGATCCATTGGGTACGAAGTGAGATATCGTGGGCGTTTGTGGGCGTGCGCTTTTTCGACGTTTTCTGGGTGGGCGTGCGCTTTTTCGACACTAACAAACTTTCGGAAATTATTACGTTACCTTAACGACTACTTACAGAGTTGAAACTTGGTGGGCATATAGGGATGATCTCCAGGATTACATAACCTACCTTGGATTTATTGTTCGTTCAGTCTGGGCTGGGCATTTATGGGCCTTTGTGGGCATGCGCTTTTTCGACCTACCGGTAAATAAATACTTAACATAATTTTGATTGTCTTTTTTTTCTTCGTCCTAATCCGGCAACTATCTTCAAATTGTTACTTGTGGCTTGCACTTCATGGAGTCAATGGCTATCATGTTTGCGAGGATATATCAAAATGGTTTTTACATAATTTTTTTTTTTTTAGATAAAAGACCATCGCAAGCCTTGCCTAGTATAGGCCTACATGTAGTTCATGACAGCGAATTGGGACACCTTCTAAGCGTTAGAAAATTAAGACTGAAAAAACTGCAGCAGTTCTTTGACACTGCTAACCATTTGAACTTCATGTTTGCACTCCTGAAAGAGTAGTGATTGACGCGTTATACTAGTATCGCTTAATACTATTTTGTCGACGAATGATAGAGAACGTGCTGCAACTGTGGTGGGAGGGGGGTGATGATACGCAGTGATATATTCGTGTTTTTATTTTCGCATTGCCGGACTGATCTAAGGCGAACGCTTGATCAAAAATCTTCAAACGTAGGTACTTTTAAGCCGCATATAAAAAACAAAGTACTACCTTAATATCAGTGGTTGTGCTCCTCAAAAATCCACCAGGCCACCGGTTTCCAATCCTCACTATACACTAGGAACTTCAGCGCCACAACTTGAAAATGGCGGGAGATTTTTGGTCAAAATTTGTTATCTTGGTGTTCATTGGCTATCTGACAACTGCGGCTGAAACAAGGGTGTTTATTGGTGAAGACTTGATGGTGTGAGACTTAGAAGTCTATCTCTGTCAGGGGACATCTCAGTATGACAGTAGAATGTAATTGGAAAACATTTTAACAGAACTATACATTTATGGGTTATTTGTAGATTTCTATTTAAATCAGCACGACGATTGTTGCAAAAATCAAGTAAATCGCTGTGAGGCTCTCGGAACAAGATGTCCCGGATGTGATTTGTTTGGACGCATGCGCTGATCGGCCTTTTCCCGTGGCTGCCATCTTGGCTAGACCGTCAAGTAAGTACATGCCAAAATAGCCATCAAATATCTCCGTCATCGAAAAAAATCAGACAACCAAAACCATGTCGTCTTAAAGTAAAATGTCTTGGGAAATGAAATGTGTGGATCTTTCAATGATACCGCTTTCAAACCTACCAAAAATTGAACTCGTTATGCATGGTTCCCGCTATGTGGGATTCCCATCAGGATAAATTTTGGTTGTTGTATGCTGCTCTTCTGGTCTGTCCTTAGGATGTTAGGTGATATGTATATGGTTCACCTATGAGTATTTTAAGCATTACACCTTGTTAGAGCCGAACTTCATTTTAGTGAATCTAATATTTCATGGCTACATAACATATACACACAGACTGTCACTAGAAATTATAAGTGAATGAAATCACATAATTTTGCATAACATACATGTGCACTTATAACAAGGGCCATATCAAGGATATTTATAAAGCTATATATATAGCTTGCTATATTTTTTTTAGTATGTTGGTTAGAATTTGTGTCCTTTCAACACTCAGGATGTTGATGCCTAAGAAGAATCGTGTTGCGATCTACGAGCTGCTGTTCAAGGAGGGCGTCATGGTGGCCAAGAAGGACTACCACCTCCCCAAACACCCCGAGCTAGACGTGCCCAATCTTCATGTCATTAAAGCTCTAACGGTAGGGAACACAACATACAGTATTGTGCATATATCACCTAGGCTTACTCAAGCTACAGATGAAAGAAAAATACACTTTTTTGGTTATGACAGGTAAATTAGAGTTAGTACTGTTTTCAGAATGTTTCACTTGCAGCAAGGAGCTTCTACACAAGGAGAGCCGTCGTGATTAGCCGCCCGCTGGGTGCCTTTGTTTTCCCCCGTCAAGACCCGCTGCGATCCTTTGTTCCCCAGCCGGCGCGGCATCTGTTTGATGCCCATGTTCGTAGCGCCTCTTCGCGGGCTTTTCCATGTAAATGAGCCTAGCCATGACGTCACACCCCCCGGGTTTCCACGAGTCACACCCGAAGCCTGGTCGACAAGGGGCGAAGTGGTTCGGGTTTCCGTCGATTTCCTTATTTGGAAAACTCGACAGGCCTGCGAAAACGTCATATTCGGAAAGAGCACAAAATGGCCGCCACTAGGATATTTTGATCGGCTCTTCACGACAAACATGGATAAGTTTACGGCCACTTTTGTAGACCCAGCTCCGTTTTCTTGCGACAGAATTATGAATTTTTAGATATATATTTAGATGGCTATAAAGAGAATATGGAGTTTTTTCTCGGTAAGCTGACATTTTTGCCGAAATGTTGAAAGGGTACTCGTCAAAATGGCGTGTTCTCTGGTGTTCGTACCGTTCTTGTTTTTTTCGTACCAGACCGTTGTTTTTGAAACTGAGCGACTTTTGCATGGTTTTCGTTTCGATAATGGGATTCGTGTACTAGTACGTGTTGAGCTCTTTCGTAATTCCTTGATTTTTGTCGGGTATTCTAGTCGATCGATCTACTGACGGTCGCATACTTTACAAGTTGCTTGTTCACAGACGTCATTTATTTTAGGAATATTACTAGCAAATTACGGAGTATGATCACATAGAATCCTAAAATAGAATCTCTAATTTTTTTTGTCCATGCTGTATGTACCCAAGGAGCTTCTACAAGCTCCTTGATGTACCCATGCAGCATTTTTAACTTTGCCGCGGACGTCGCGTTCAAAAGCTCCGCGGGCGGCCGCAGCGCAGGTCTTGGTGCTCCGAGCTTTTGCTGTCGAGAAGACTCTCGACTTCTTCCTCCTCTAACGTTATATCATCAAAATCATCTTCGAAATCACTCAAGTCAAAATCGCTCCACACGAAATCGTCATCCCCGGGCCGTGCCATGACGCGAATGCCGCGCCGTCACAAAGAAATTTAACAATAAAAATGAGTGTCTTTGGCACTTGGGTGTGAATTAAATTTTCACACGCGCTACGAACATCCTTGAAAGGAAGGTAATCACGACGGTTCTCCTTGTGTAGAAGCTCCTTGCTTGCAGGCATTGAACATTTGCGTATAATTGATAATTGTGCAGTGCAAAAGCAGTTACTTTGAGTGATTCAGTGTTATGTCATGTTAAGGAGACATTCTCATTCGGTCATTTGCAATTTTGATTGTAGCTTCTCCCACTGCCATCTAATGTCTATTCCCCTTGGCAAAGTAAGTTGAAACTGATAGTCCCATTAAGAAACACCTACCCCCCCTCATTACCACACACTCCCTGCGCAAACTCATACACACATACGCACACACACACACACACATATTACTTGAAAATGATATTTGATCATCTACTTTGCTCCATCCTTCCAGTCGCTTAAGTCACGAGGGTACGTGAAGGAACAGTTCGCCTGGCGCCATTTCTACTGGTACCTGACCAATGAGGGCATCCAGTACTTGCGTGACTTCCTGCACCTCCCGCCAGAGATCGTCCCAGCAACGCTGAAGCGCCAGACACGCCCAGAGACTGCACGACCTCGGCCAACCAGAGGTATGGGGTGGTTTGTTATGGCTTTAAACAGTGATCCAACTGTTCAGTACAGGTGGAATACAAGTTTGTATTGATATATACTACCTGTCCTGTAGTAAGTCAGATAAACTTTTGAGCTCTCCATAAATGCTGCAGGCTGGAAGAACCACCTGATACTTTTTTTTTTATATTGTAAAGTATAACTACATAGTTTGCCTGTTTTAATCATATAACTTATGTCTGCGGATTGTCTAGAGAGTCTTGTCTTTTCCTGCAATGAACATATTATACTTCTGTTGACAGGACCTCCCATGCCAGGCGGTCCCAAGGATGGAGAGAGAGGAGAGTACAGACGTGCTGGTCCTGGTAAGCTTGCTTGTTATAACCCGCAACAGTAGATGTTATACTGACAAGACTTGAGTCAATTTAGGCCTAGGAAAATAAATGTTGTGTTTCCTGTTTCCCGACCGACCCTAAAAAAAAACGCCGACCCTAGCCTTATTTTTGTGTGGACCCCTGCATATTGCTGTGTCACTACCACTGCAAGGGCTAGGGACAGAAATTTTTCGAGCTGATTGACCTTTTCTAGCTCCATGATCTGACAGCTGAGTACCTGAGTGATGAAATAGTGTGCAATCGATTTTCCAACATGTTCTGCTTATATGTAGACGCCAATCACCTAAGTCTAAAGAAAATAAAAAATACAAATAAAATAAGATATTCCCTACCTACCGACCCTAATTTTTTTTAGAACTGAAACAGGAAACACAACATTTTTTTTCCTTGGCCTTAGTCAAGAAACATCCAGTTCAGTTCAGATGTTGCCAGCACTTCTATTATTGTAATATTGTAAAATGGCAGTGCTGAAGCAATGGAGGATTAATGATTGATTTTCTTAGCCAAATTGTAGTACTGTTCAGAAATGCACATAGAAATGACAATATTCCTGGGTTAGTCTGTATCTTCTGGTATACAAAAGTGTCTGTGAAGATAGGTTGAGGAGTAAGGTTATGGAAGAACATTACTCAAGTTCACACTGACACCTTGCTGCTACACATGATCATGATGATTACATTCATTTCTGCCTCAGGTGGCCTCGGAGACAAGAAGGCTGACGTCGGCGCACCTCCATCACAGCAATTTGAATTTGTGAGTATTCATTACTATTGACTACAATGTTATGTCCCATTGTTGACAACTTGAAATTTATGTTTTTGCTGGAAAATTTCCCAAATCCCTTTATTTTTATTGAGATGCTAGAAAGTGTCATAAGGACACAGATGTTCAATTGGTAATATTGATAACATTTAGGGGGAAACTATGTTACATGTATAGAAAGACAACAAACGTGCAGGGTCTGTCGTATGTATATTTAATGTGAACTTTCATAAAGTCTGACACATTGTGTACATATTGCAGGTTTGATACAAACATGAAGTGACCAAATGTGCTGACTGTTGTTTCTTTCCCTGTCCACAGAGAGGCGGATTTGGGCGTGGCAGGGGAGCACCTCCTCAGTAGAACCCTGATGGATCACTTCAGTACAGATCTATGTCAATAAACCTTTGACTCTTCAATACTGTCTTTAGTCTGTTGCCTGTTTGTTTGTTTGTTTGTTTGTTTGTTTGTTTGTTATTGACTTGCTGTCCACTTTTCATTAAGGTCGTGATGGAATAGGTCATGGTCAGACAAAATCTCAATGTAATATTATTATTATTAACATTGTTACCATACTACATGTATAACCTAAAATGGTATGTTGTGTCTTAATCTGGGCAAAGGGATCCTGTTCCAAAAATGTTACACTTTGAGAAGTAGTGTATAGTCTAGCATGTTGATAGCTTAGTCAGTATATCATAGAAACTATGCCATTTGATATGAATTTACCCAGCATTTTCAGTTCACCTTTTTAGTTTCAATGTTCTCCAGAACTTGTTATTTCTGACAAACTTTCCTTCTCCCTCCCTACCAGTGCTTACAGATACCACAGTGTTTGCACTTGCCTCTCCCTGGGTGTTTTCTTGTTCCTTGCCACAAGCGTACTTGTAATCACTAAGGGCTGGTTGGACATCAGCATCAAATGGGCTGCATGTGTTTCCATCCCTCTCTATGGAGATAATGTCAGTGTCATGTTCACAAGGTTCATAACTAGGATTTACTATGCCCAAGCCAGAATCCTTTCTGTGACGCCCAGTCCACACAGTGCTCATTGGCTCCTCTTCCACAGAAGTGCAGTCATCACTGGTGGGCGTGCTTAGTGTTGACAACAACCTTCGTCGGGTCAGTGGTGAACACCTCTGTGGACAAAAGTTACATTCCTGAGTTTAAAAGATCGCAATGTGGCTGATATCTTTAAAAGTTTTAGAATCCAAAGATTTGAAATGAAATTTTCAACGTAACCAAACAAGACCACACATTGGTCTTAGTTATTAAATGTTCCTATGTATACGGCTTATGAGAAGGGGTCCAGCAAAATGCTAGCCAGAGTAACATGCTAACAGGACACATAACCCACCTGTATAATTTCCTGTTGTGAGGGCCGAGGAGGGATCCTTAAGGAACGTGGTGTGCCTTGCATTTTTTCAGAATGGGCTCTGCGCCTTGGATAGGCAGACTCTTTCATAGGATTGTCAGTAAGACTTTGAACGCGGTTTACCCGGAAAGTGGCATCAGGATCAGCATCGGAGTCAACATTGCTGATTGTAATCTACAAAGTAGGAAGAACAGTTAACTTCAGTTAGAGGAGGCCGTCTTAAATCTAATACATGTATTAATATGAGATGTTCTGCATACAGATCTGGAACGCATGTACAGGAACTATTTCTATAATTTAGATGTATGTACTGCACAGGTGACAGGTATTACCTCAGGCAAGTCAAATTTGCTGGATGTCTTAAGCTTTTCTTTCGTCAGAATGTCCACTTTCTCAAAGTTGTGGCCTTTCCTGCTGATGCCTCTTTCCATACTCTTCACATCTGAAATACCCTCGTCTGTCAGTCCAGTGCTGCTGTAGTCACTTCCTGCAAGGCATTTTCCGGCTGACAGCTCTTCGCCCAGTAGGTTCATCCTACTGACGTCACTACATGAGCCTTTCATACTGTTCTTAGACTTCTGGTGTTGTTTCTCAGCAGCTAGCAGATTCACCACAGAGAGCTGCAGAGAGGGGATGCATTTGTCATATTGACATGCCCTGACTTAATACTTGGTGTTTTTAAGACCCATTAGCAATGGGATATGGTAAAACAAAGGAAGAAAGAAACTGGGTCTTGTCACTATGTCTTTACCTTGTCTTTAGCAGCCGCCATATGGACGTACGGGCTGTTGTAGGGCCTGAGAAACATGGCAGGGACAAACCCCTCCTGTCCGCTGTACCTGCAAGGTCATCATGTTATAGTTGATGAAAACTTTCATATTTAGGAAACTATCAGGTGTTTGAACACAACACATTGCCCCGGAGATTTTTAAAATAGTTACTGTATCCCTTCTTCCGCTTTTTTATTCAACCCAAACCCTGTTCGTCTCTCTGCCTTTATTCTTTCCTAGAGATGATACTTATTACTTGATATTAGTCTCGAATATTTCCTTGTGACTTTTCCTCACCTTGCCAACCACCAGCCATCGTTGGTTCTCTGTAGGACCTGCAGTACTGCACCTGCGCAGAAGGAGAGCTCGTCCTCCTCAGTAGCTGTGTAGGGCCGGGTGGTGACATACAGCTGCCCAGGGTCTGGCAAGGAAGAATTGTTACATTAGGAATATACTATCAAGGATGCAACATGAGCTTTCCCAACTACTTCATGGTAGTTTTCAATCAAGATTATGTCACAGATGAATATATAGACTAGAGTAGGGTCACTTTGTGTTACCTTCCCGTCCACCATCACTAGTGGATCCTGCCTCAGGTAGTGTAGTTGGGCTTCCTAACGACTGATTGCCCGGGCCTGTAGCAGGGAATGTGTCCGAGTTTGTAGCAGGGAATGTGTCCGAGCCTGTAGCAGGGTGTGCGTCCGCCTCCAGATGAGAGGCGGGGACCCAGCCCCTTTCACACGACGCGTTCTCTACCAGCCACCAACCTGTAGGCGGTGAAGAAAACTATTTTTATTAGACAAAAACATATTCCATCTATCAGACAAGTAAACGGGACGATGTATCTTATCTTCATGGAGCTATGAAACGTCAAGACAAATGAATGTGGCACTCTAAATGTTCAGGTCTCTCACCTGAAGGTGTGGTATGGATGACGTCACACACTTCCCCCGCCTTCAGGCTCAGTTCACCTTTAGATACGGCCTTATAGTCTGCGATTGCGCGGTAGGAGTCCAAATCAAAGAGAGGAGCAGAAATTTCCAGATCTGGAACGAGAAGCGAATTCGGTGTGATTTGCTGTATGTATACGAATGTTTGGAGAATGTCGGTATTGAAAACATCACCATCATGATGATAATCATCATCATCGTGATAATAGACGGATCGCAAAGCTCCAGCACCATCGTTAAAGAGTAGAACTTCAAAATAAATAAAAACATAAAAATGCAAATGACTTGAAGTCACTCTCATTTGGTCGAATCAATTGCCATTCTTTCATTGCATGGTTGAACTGTTAATTGTAATGGACAGTCAGGTCTATATAATTCATACTGGCGCGCTGTGGTGTATAGCTAGGGGTTCTACAGTCGACTTACCACATGGTGACCGCGGCTTCTCCGGGTCTGCGGCCTCGGTCGGGATGATCATGACGGTCTTCTGGCGTCTTTCACTGTAACAAACGGTGACATCAGTCAGAAGCGATGACAGGAGAAACTTTACGTTAAGTTGATTAACGGAGGTAACAAACACAAATTTAATGTAAAAATAGCCAAGCCAGACTTTTTTCATATACGTGACCAATTATAGTACAGCATTCCAAGTACATGTGTCTTAGTTTGTAAGGACGCTTTTGTTCCGCCTTACTTGTTCTGGGAGCACCTCAAGTCGTCGTCTGAAAGTGCGAAGAAACCTTGGAGCAGCGGAGAGAGCACGATCTTGGAGTCCAGCCCCAGAAGATCCTTATTGAAACAATTAACAACATAAAAATCAATAAAAAGATCTGATGATTGTCTCATATATGCATGCTATATGGTTGAGTAGTGAATAAATAGTACGTAGAATATCATGATGCATCGGTGGTGAACACGCCCAAATGCCATCAAAAGGAACACATTAAAGTTGCGTTACAAAAAAAAGAGACGTGTTTATACAATCGTGTAACTTTTCATTGCAGAACGCTTTTCGATTTTAATGCCAGCTTCTCCTCCTACCTGACAGTATCCCTGTAGGTCCTTCTGCACACAGGCGAACCTCCCGACGGAGTACTTCCTCCCGAGGACTGGGTTGGACGGCTTGTCTACCGTACAGGAGGGAGGGGCGTGTCATCTTTATGACAAATATCTCAATTGCGCATAATAATAATTCCGTAGACCATACGATCTGATAATAATGCTAATAAGAACATTTTCTTTGTATGTGTTTTTGTTGGTTTGCTGCTAAATATCAGCACAGCACTAATGTTCTTTGTCAGTTCCGTCTCAAGTCCACACTTACTTGGGAACTTAGGCAGCACCTTATCCTCTTCCCGAAACTGGCCAGCCTCAACCGGAAACATCTCCTTCAGCTGTTTCTATAAGTGTAATCAGATGAATTCTCATTCACTTGAATTGAAAGTTTCCACAGGTAATTGTGTGGTCGTTTGGCCAGGTCATCGCTGCGTCGGTACATAAACCAAGTTCATTAGAGAGTACTGTACTTGAATAAACTAACCAAGATACTGGAGTTAATTATAACCATCGTAAGTTGAGATGTATATGTTTGGTTCCAGTGATATATCCATAGTAACCTTACATGTAGCGCACGGAACTGCCTGTAGGACCGGTAGACCACCAGACGGGACCCGTCAGACCACAGCTCCGACACGATATACACCTGGATGGAACAACGTAGCGATCAGTTATGTAGGGAACTTATAAATGAGTCCAAGATTTTAAGTAAATTTGATGATGTAAAAGCCGGCAAATGTTCTCTATCCAAAAAGAGGAAGACAGTGGAATCAGCTGCCGGGCCATAGTGTACAGCCACCGACAGGCCGCCCTGCCATAATACCCAGTAATATCCCATTGGGTTTGTAGGAGGGTACCCAAGAAGAAGACGAAGAAGGCTTGTCTGCGTTTTTGTGCGTGTGTTTGCACATGTGCACGGTACTCACGTGGTGCCTGTGCGGGGAGTACCGCTTCTCCACCCCCACCACCCGCACATCCACCAGCCGGCGGCCCGAGTCCGACACGTCCGACCGCAGAGACCAGGTGGAACCTGAGGGAGGAAACAATTTCATGTCAAGTAAAACTACCCACAATCGGATCCGTTCAATGAACATTTCTCTGTTCTTGATGGCTACAACTGAATCAAAGGCTTGCCACTCACCTCCCATGTCAGCTTGCAGTAGGCCCAACATGTTCTTAGAAGACGTAAAAAGTGACTGACAAAAACAAGTCCTTAATTTTTTCACAAGGAAGTGTTCTTAACTTCTCCAATTACAGGCGACGTTGTTATGGTTAAACTTTGACAGAAACCAGTTTGTCAGTGGGATGATAGACAGTTTGGCTTTGCTACATACAGTCCAGCGTCGGCAGGTGTTCAGACTGACCGGGCTCTGCCGGTGCCCTGTTTATCTTAAATACTGCGGTGCAGACAGCTAGACCCCGCGGGCAAGGGCCAAACGTCAGTGGGTTATAGTGTTACCCGATCAGCGCACTGACCAGTCGTACGAGAGAACCACTTACGTCAGCGGAGGTTCTGACAACAAAAGTGTGTATCAGGGTCCATTGTGCGGCCTGGCTGACTCGGACAACATACGTCACACTCACCACGCTCCGGGAATAGAACTACAATGTTGTTTATCACAGACCTATATTACGATAACAAAAACAAAGGAGATCTGCTGGGCAGACAATAAGTGTCGGGCTTGGCCCGACACAGGTTACCGCTCCGGAGCTCCGGCGGGACATGCATATGACTAGCTTTGCGTCAGAAGTCTCACATGTGAACAAAAGGGAGTATTTGGCTTATCGTTCGGCCTAGATATCTAAATCTGTACCAATAGTCTGATGACAGCCACGCCTTTTGTTGGTCAATTATCTCACGTGCATCCGGTTATAGGTCTTATTTTTAAAAAGTTAAATGTCACTAATAAAATAACTGCCATGTTGTCGTCATCGGAAGTTGCGACTTGCGCTGATGGGGAAGTGTAGATGAGCGCTCCTCCTTGCAATACCTGTCACCAAGGAGGTTCAAAACTCCTTGCTGTCAGGATGCTCTACTATTACTACTAGCGCCTGTCAGTCAAAACGACAGAAGTCGTTGACCTGTACATGTAATTTGGTAGCCTACACTTTTGGTATCCTTGTGAACTGCATGGGGATCCCTAACTTGTCAGTGGACACTTTCGATACGTGATTTGACTTTAATATGTATTATGTTAGCTACTAAAACTAACAGTTTGGTGAGGCATGTCTTGTGGGCAAACAATATCTTTTAATGCTGTATTGTGGCCTGCCAACTCACTGTGCTTGCAGGGACAATGTTACAGATGATACTTTACTTGTTGTTTCACAACCAATAGTAGAAAATTTTGATCCACATATATATATAACAGCAAGTACAAGCTGTAACACTGGTGTAACTGTACAATGACCATTTTCCTGTTGCTAATTATCCACAAATTTCTCCCTGAGCCCAGCCCATCACATGATAGTATGACGCTATCATTTTATGACTTCTATCAAGTCTTGTTTGCAGCTGAGACGACATGTTATATATTGTATAATTGACTGCCTGTCTGTGTACCACATGTATTGTGTCGTTCGTTACAATTTAAATATGCTCCCTTATCAACTGGTATAATGTTTGGATCATCACAATATCCTTTGACAATACTCCATGAGACACTTATTCCTTATTCTTGCATTTATTAATTGTACTATAAGCAAATACACTAGATGAGAACAGATTCACAACAGAACACAAGTTTAATCAGGTAAGACTTGCAGACTACAAATGTACTTCTATTTACAAATTCAATGATCCTGCTTGTTGGTAAAAATGTAATCAAAGTTACATTCTTGTGAATACAGACCAGGAAGACACCAGTTTAATGAGATCAATTCTGTTAAGCAGTTCTTTTAGAGATCCATCATTTTCCATCAGTTTCACTTTCATCACATCATTCAAATTCAATGTGATTCAACAGCTCAAAGGCCATGTGGAGATCCTATCCAGCAGACTTGAGATCATCCAGTCTTCTATATGGAAAACACCTCCCCAGTCACTGTGCAGTCCTGTACATAGTCTTCATCTAGTCAGGAGATGGAGATCCTATTCTCTCTGCAGCCTGGAGAGGGGACATGAGAAACAATCCATTGGTAAACTGACTTTAGAAATAAAGGCTGTGATGCTTGCACTATCCTCCATCACACAAACCTGACAGGTCTGTTATAAAATACACATTGTATACCGGAGGTCGAGTGTTCACCTTGCATTTGGTAGGTCATGAGTTCAATGTTCAATCAGCAGAGTCATACCAAAGACGTGACAAGCAGTACATACTGCCAGTGCCTTCTCTGCTTAGCACTCAACATTTGGGAAATATTACGGAAGTTGAACACGCACCACTACCAGTGGACTAGCCCCCTGCTGTAGTGATTGTGGGGGGCCAAGGGCTATTGAAACGGGTACCACACTATTGAGATGGGTACCACACTATGCACCATCTGGTGCAGGAAGGACTATGACTTGACTACAGACAGTACAGCACCATTCTAACTGCCTACACACCTTTAGGGCAGCTGTTTCTCTTCTCAGTTCCTTGATAACGGAGGCGAGTGCTTCTGGGTTCACCCCCTGCTCTATCAGACGTACACAGATGGACAGTGTCTCTGAGTCCAGCCCTGTGTTCAGTAGTCTGGAGATCTCCTGTAGAGCTGAGGAGAGACAGTACTAGTAAGTATGTTTTTCTGTCATGTTGTAATGTTTCAAGACAGATGATGTCTTTACGATTATTTACATGTAATTGCCAATCCCATTCACAATTTTTTTATACCTCTGGGCATCTGCTGAAGGTAACTATAGCTTACAGTCTATACCGTTGTTTCATGCGAGGAAGCTGGAAGAAAGTGAATCTTACCTAAAATTTATTATGGCTCAAAATTTATAAATATGCAACATATCCTTGAATGGCGTTCTATAATTTCAATAAATCACTGTAGCTGAATGTTGGAACTAAACCTAGAGTTACTTAGCTCCGCTGGTATCTGTATGTGTATCATTCTGTAGCTGGTACAACAATTTATAACTTTGTGCGTCAGGTACTTGCAGAAAATTATGTTGTGGCACGGTTTACCAGTTGTAAGATATTCAGATTCAGAACACAGATTTTTACCAAACAGTTTTAAGGGGGACCTCTTCGCCGTAATTTGTATTCATACACCAGTATCAAATCTTCAACAAACAAAGAGGAGATATGCGCTCTCCCGATCCTCTACACCTTCTACTCGTTCTATCAGACCGCCAAGACCGAGTACTTACTGTCCATCGCCTCTCTGACAGAATTTGTTCGCGCCTCCGCCATTTTTCAACTCAAATCCCGCACTTCAAATCTCGCGTGGTTTGGATTACCCACAAGTCTTTTTGAAAAATGCTGCCCTCTGGTTGGTCGGTCTGACGTCAGGAGGAAACATTTAAAAACTTGATCAGCTGCACTTGTGTGAAGTTGCATCGATTGATGCTGAATTTCTCTGTTTAGACAACATTTCAGAAGCCCCAGTGTCGGCAGATACGTAGATGAGATAATCAAGGATTTCTAGTAACCCCCCAACTGGAGATCTAGCCTCTGGTTTGGACGGAAAACGTGAGACAACTTACATTTTTGTCTGTGCTGAGAAAACGTCTCGTGCGTGCTATATCACGTATGCGTAGTGAGTGCGTACTGTTATTGTTATGAGAAAATTTGTCTATAATTTTATTACGACACAGATCACTTAGAAAAAGGTCTGTACAAAGTTATTGTCTGTAGCAAATTTCAATTCTGACCCCTGAAATCCAATGCAGATCTGACCAAGGATTTTTAACCTCCTTGATCTGACTGTGTATGTATCATATATGCTACTGTTATGTTTTAAATTAGTTTGCAGATATTTATTTTTGCAAGAAGATTTGTGAGATACTGTGAATGAACAAAGTGTGTTTCAAACTGAACCAAAATAATGGGCAATTCTTTACACCTCACATTTGAACGACCAATCATGGCAAACTTAGAATCTAATATAATTTTTATATTTTTGTATAATTGACGTATAACGTTGATGAATTTGGTCATCATTTGCGACCTGCAGTATCATGGCTGAGGAGACCCCTTCCAGTGTCCAGGGATCAACCAGTAAGCCATCCATGGTGGGGATGGAGGACAGTGCTAGTTTGTACCTCACTGCCTCACAGGGATCGACCATTAACCCATTCGAGGTGGGGGTGGAGGACAGACTGCACCTGACGGCCCTCAGTCCCTCTGTGTTTGACAAGGTGGAGTCGACCCCCTCCTCAGGAAGCACGGTGAGTCCACTGCCACCTGGGAACATGCTGTAATGGTCAACATTAATTTATCCTACACCGTGTTTAACTACTAGTAACTCCTAGCTATGCTACAAGTGCAATTATGTCTGAGACTTCTGAGTACGACAGTCTACTCTTCCCTGTCCCTAGGAGTTCCGTTGGTCCATTGACCAGATGGCCATCCTGCACCCAGCAGACATCCCTATGGAGGAGGTCTCCAGGCAGCACGACACACTGCATCTCACGTAAGTCTGCCAATAAGGTCTCGGACCAGAGTTTTCTTCTGTGTTCGTAGCAAATTTGATACCCTAAGCCCGCCGGGCTATCATGTCTGTAATAAACGCGGGTCGGGATTTTTCATTAATCTGTTTGAAAGGGGTGCCATGCCGCTTATCAATACACTTGATTGATATTTTCTGCGCCCGATGTATTTAGGAGTAAACAAGGCCTAAAAAAGTACATTCTTACGTAAGGGGTCCTTTTTTTCGTCATTTTTCACACATAGCTGCATGGAAAAAACGAGTTTTCCCAGGGTAACGGCTTACTACAGGAAGAAGCTCAGTACCTAATGTTTCCGAAAAATGGGGAAAAATTAAAATCGATGCGATAAGTTTACCGCTACCTTCGATGCCCCAAACACACCCACAGCGCACATAGAACGCACCATCCCGGTAATCAGGCGAAAAGGCAACACGACCTTCCGCGCGGACTGATACCAGGAAGTCTTCGCTGGACCACCAACATTACGCCACCTATAAAGGCTACAATTAACAGGCTTTTCAAAAAATAAAAAGATATGTACATAGCTATTACGATATTAGGGATATCGCGACCAAAACATAACAAACAAAGTCATGTTTCCGGCAGTTTACTGCGCACTTAATTGGACTCTGGTCAGAATTAAACTCTGACCCGGAACCTTAAGGAGAATATTTTCTCATAAAAAATATTTTTATTCTTCAAAAACATTATATCTACCATATATCCAAATTTGGTTAGTCTGCGATGATTACTTTTGCCGCGGCAGAGGTTGAAAGTCACGTGAAAAGTACCTTGTTCTGAGGCTATCTTGCCAAGACGCGGACTCCAGGCAACGTTATAATATGGAGCAATTAAAAAGTATCGTTTTTTCAGTCATCGCTTCTCTCCAAACAGTTAAAACGGAAAGGATAATCTGCCCCGGCCCTTGGCTACGGACAGGTGTGATGTTTTCGTCGTTTCGGTGCTGCAAACTTGCAGAAACAGCCCTTAAACCTTGGCAATGATGACGTCACGCAGTGACGTCATCAGTTCCCCTGGGAAAACGGCATGGGGTTGCGTTTTTGCTTCGTCGCTTTAAACTAAAATGAAAAATACGTCAGATTTTGACCTTGAATGAAAGACCAGAGTTCGCACATTCCGAATCAAACGCGTCCGACATCAAACTCTTTCTATTTCGCATTGAATGGCCCATTAAGTAGCAAAACACTACTGAAGTGTGTGAAAGACTGGATTCTTACGCGGGTAAAAACAGAACCTGGGTGATAGTGTTCACGCTAGGAGCGAGCAACTGTAACAAGCGCTACAGAAATGTGTGAAGTACTTATTAGGCTATCACTACACACCACCCAAAGAAAAGAAGATAGCGATAGTAGGGAGCCCAGAACCAAAATTCGGAAAACCAGGTTTTGCCTTAATTAGGCTTAAAAGACTTAAATTTTGGTGTAAAGTCTTCATTTAAGTTATCATAAATGGACAGACATCGCCGAAATCATACTTAAGTCAAATTCCGAGTCGACTCACATCAAACAACTCAGAAAGTGACTTCATGTAACAACAGTACTCCGCACAGGAACGCTGGAAATTGCCTATACGTAGTGTCGGGGGGGGGGGGGGGGTGGAAAAAGGGGGAGGGGGGCGCAAAGGGCCTGGCCACGAATATACTAACTTTTTAACCGAAATAGCCAGAACGATGTCGTTTTTTTAACACAATCTTACAACTTTTGCCCCAAAAAGTAAAATCCATCGAAATGACGTCATCAATGACGTCATTTTTTGCGCATGCGCCGTCCTTAAGGTCTCGGACCAGAGTTTTCTTCTGTGTTCGTAGCAAATTTGATACCCTAAGCCCGCCGGGCTATCATGTCTGTAATAAACGCGGGTCGGGATTTTTCATTAATCTGTTTGAAAGGGGTGCCATGCCGCTTATCAATACACTTGATTGATATTTTCTGCGCCCGATGTATTTAGGAGTAAACAAGGCCTAAAAAAGTACATTCTTACGTAAGGGGTCCTTTTTTTCGTCATTTTTCACACATAGCTGCATGGAAAAAACGAGTTTTCCCAGGGTAACGGCTTACTACAGGAAGAAGCTCAGTACCTAATGTTTCCGAAAAATGGGGAAAAATTAAAATCGATGCGATAAGTTTACCGCTACCTTCGATGCCCCAAACACACCCACAGCGCACATAGAACGCACCATCCCGGTAATCAGGCGAAAAGGCAACACGACCTTCCGCGCGGACTGATACCAGGAAGTCTTCGCTGGACCACCAACATTACGCCACCTATAAAGGCTACAATTAACAGGCTTTTCAAAAAATAAAAAGATATGTACATAGCTATTACGATATTAGGGATATCGCGACCAAAACATAACAAACAAAGTCATGTTTCCGGCAGTTTACTGCGCACTTAATTGGACTCTGGTCAGAATTAAACTCTGACCCGGAACCATAACATGACACACGGCATCTTACAGTTAAGTTTCATAACCTTAAGATGCTTTTGCCTTTTCATCCACAGTCTTATGATAACTTTTGTGTTTTTGTCTTCAGCCATGACAGAGATGTGGAGGAGAAGGCCCAGCGTGCCATCAACCAGTTCTTCTCCCAGTCTGTCGTTGTGCCGTCACCATGGACGGGGTCATCACCACGCAGGAAAACCAGGATGACCGGACAGCAAGGTAGAATCTAAAGGTTTTTACTTCTGAGGCAGAACCACCATCAAGCAATCTAATCCATGAGTAATGGACTATTGGTTCCTGATTTGTACACGTGATTCTCCTGTCGATTTGACAGATTGGTAGGCAGATAAGTCGTTTTTGTTGGGGTGGGTCCTCATGAGGCAATGAAGTCAAATTTTGGACACACATGTACAGCCACAGATGCTGTAGGGGAAGGAAGGGACAGAGGTGGACCGCTGTTTGATTAACATGTAGTCAAGTTTCAGTTCCTTCAGGATAGAAATCTAGTACATGTAATCTGCCACCTGCAGTACATACCAGGAAAATATTGTCAGCATAGCTGGAAAAGAAAACTTTGTGAAGAAGTCCTGAGTGTTGAAAAGCAAAAGACCTGTAAACTGATGTTTCCTGGGCTTACCACAGGTGTGACAGAAGGTGCTGACCAACAGTCATCCTTCATAGAGACAAGAGCAAAGGAAGGGACAGCACACGGTAAGTTCAGCACCTATCAACTCTCCTCACAGTACTGCTTATTGATAGGCAAATCATTTCTGCAGAGTAGTCTGAAATATAAGAGAACATTACATTATATTGAATTTTGTTGCCATTGTTTTCTGATCTTCTCTTGGTCAGGATTCCATACAGTCTACATAAGGTGTAACTCTGGTGTGGACTAACCATAACTTGCAATATCTTTTCATTATAATGTGTCAAAATTTGAAGTTTGAAACACCTGGGACCATTTTGATATTTGCTGATCTTTTTGTACAGCTTCCTGCCAGACATTACTGACACTACCTCCAGACTTCAACTTGGAAGCCATTCTGGGTGAGTTGTGCTTATGAGTTCCCCATACACCATTGTTCTGTCAAACCCTTCCAACAATACCACAGGTTCCTCATACATGGAGTTCATTATGTACTGCCTCCTCCCCCCAGGTCCTGAGTATTTCTCCACCCCCCAGTCTGTCCCAGAGGATCAGGAGCAGGAGGTATTAAGCACATCGTCCCTCCGAAGGAAGCTGTTTTTCCAGGGGGACCTGTCCACCCCCTTCAGTCCTGTCAAGTCAAGCAGTCCGAAGTGTAAGAAAGGCGGCGGCCAGTCCATAGACTCCCCACCCCTCTCCCCCGTCAACCGTGCTGCGTCGACCTGCCCTCCCCATGTCAGAAGCAGCCCATTGCTGAAGACACCGAGCTCTGTAAGTTTTTCTTCAGAATTAAACTAAAATCACAGGCAAAAAATACAGGTCATTACGACTTCTGTGTTACACATGCTGTATTTGCTGGCCTTTTAATTTAAGGGTAAGACCTTGTATCTACAATAATTTTGTTTTCTGACCAATCACTGTATTTCTCCCAGGGTTCCCAGTTCTCTTCAAGTCCCATCATCCTTAGCAAGATGACACCCAGTAACAGACTGACCACCACACCCAAACCCAGCCGCTCGTCAATCATACCTGTTTCCATGGGAACGCCTGCCATCTCCCCCATCGGGAAGTCAATCTTCAGGACACCCAGCTCAAGTACCACAGTCTCCTACTCGCTGCTTTTTTGCCATGTCTATCAAAATTATGTTAAACCAACTACATGTTATTTCTGTCCAGAATTGTTACCTGCACCCGTGCATTAATTTTGTTATACTTTGCAAACTGCTACAGTAAAAAGTGCTTCACACTACTAGTATCCTCCTCCACTGCTAATGATAGCTTCTCCACTCTTCATCAGGTGACCGTGATGTCAGTGTGTTCACCATCCCCCCCACCCCCTCCTGCAGGAGACCCCTAAAGGGCACCCCCTCCCCCTGTAGTCATGCAAGGCTCAGGTAGGGACTAGTATTCACTGTTATGTGCCCTATCTTATCTCTGGGACACACACACTCCACAGAGTCAGTCATTTAATCAACATAGCAAATTTGCCAGCTAACTGCATGCTGTCATAGCTTTTCTTATCTTACTGTCTACCCTAGTAGGTTTTAAATATGGAATAGTAAGTAGTACTGCTGTACAAGTACTATTAGGAAGAATGCATGAATACATACTTCCACTCCTACAGGGCTATTTCAGTTTGAAAAGCATTCAGGAGGAAAATTTCTTACACTTTCTAAAGTGAGTATTTTAACCAGTGTAAACACACATTCTATTTGTTTCTCCTGTCATGATATTTGTGATTCTATGTTGACCCATGCCACCCTCCTCCAGTGCCATGACTACCCCAAACCTGTCCCCTATTGGAGCTGTCCAGAGGCACTGCAGACCTCCCTTCAACAGGAACAACTCATCCGCCTCTACCAGTCCACGGGAGAGCACGGCCAGACGAGGCAGCCATGTCCTGTCCCTCAGCTTTGCAGGTACGTATCATTAAACTCAGCAATGATAGCATACTTCAGTCATCATACAGATTACTGGTATGTTTCTGAAGGTTAGACATGGAGGTAATGAGATACACAAGAAAACAGTTGCTCAAGCAACTGGACAGATTTTGAAAACTGTTTCAAGTAGAGTCTACTACTTTTCGTCAGTGACTAAAAGTAGTAGATGCTACTTGAAATGTCTTACAGTTTTCAGCGTGCGAAATACTAGGTTGCCCAGTTGCACCGTGCAACCATATTTTGCTTGGTGCAACCTATTTCTACACCAAGGTAGCCCAGTGCGCCACCTCAATTTTGTGGTAAGGATGCCCCTTTCTTTCATTGGGAACTGTTTATTGACAAGTTCCAATGGAAGAGCTCATTACTTCAGGTAAGGGGAAACAACTGTGTCAGAAATGTATAAATGCACATTGCATTCTAAATAAGTTAATCATAATGTGGAAGAGTTGAAATTTGGGGCAACCTGGAATTTTGATGGGCAACCTGGCTTTCATCCTTGGTTGCCACTGGGCAACCTGGCTCAAAAAAGTATTTCGTACACTGGTTTTCAAAATCTATCCAGTTGCTTGAGTAACTGTTTTCTTGTGCAGATTACTGATAGACAACAGTAGACTGTAGTTGTCTGTTTTCTAGTCTGGTTGCTATTTCATTGTAGGCAATTCTGCCATAAAACCTTAATCATGTTACAATAAATACCTTCCCAACAGATGAGGACAAGCCTCAACACGAAGGTACTGAGTCTAACTGTCAGCCTGTCCCGATTGGTTGCCCAGAGGTACATGGCGGCCACCAGCCGCTGAGTCTGCCTGAGTCGCAATCTAATATGGAACACAGTTGCCATGGTAACACGACTGAGGAGGAACTGTTAGCCAATGGGATTCTAGAAACTGTTAGCGATGGAGGATTCTGTGGGGAGAGAGCCAATCGGAAGTACCCTGATCACTACTACTGTGACTTCAATATCGTTCCCCCTGGGTCAGAGGTCAACCACGACTGCAGCCAGATGCAGGTGGACAGCGGAATCAACTGTCAGACAAGCTCGTCAATGGAAGTGGAAGGGGCGGAGACCGAGAAAGAAAACCTACGCAATGTTTCAAGGAGACTCCTTACTGCGACAAAGTGTCAGCTGGAGAGTGTGCCAGAAAATGTGTCCATGGAGGTCATGGATGAGGACAAAATGGTCGACATGGTGAAGGACAGTCAAGGTCAAACAGACTGTGACTCAGGGACAGGTGTGTTCTGCAGGAAGCAGCCACTGGTGGAATGCAGTAATGTACAAGAAGACTTCCACAATAGGTAGAAGGGCAATGTGCTTTAGTCATCTGACATATCAGAAGTCAAACAACACATAACTGATAACTAGGGAGAGACAAAAAGAAGAAATCAAGAGCTGAAGACTTCATGACTAGACCACGTCCTTGTTTTATCTAATTGTCAATCAAAATCAAAGATGCACTGCATGCAAAGAGTCCAAAACCAAAGAAAATTTCATTGTGTCATTTTGTGAATTAGAGAAATGAAAACCTCAGCAAATACCAAGGGAAAAATCAAGATGCTGAAAGTGATAAATTTGTAGATGCTGTTGTTCATTCTTTTTGGATGCTAGTATTGGAAATGGATACAGATACTATCATGAGGTGACTCCAAGTTATCCTTGAATGTGTGACAAGATCTTTTCACTAATTAGTTCAGGTTACTAATTAGTTCTCAGCTTTGTTACTACAGTTACTGAAATAGAATCATGGCTGGGTTTTTAAAGGTGCAGCTATGATGCAATGTATTGATAAGCTTTAAAGTTGTAATGGAAATGTTAGTTTTTTTACCGTACATGTAGCTGATTAAATTGTCTTTTTGGTTTTCTTTATATGTGGGTACTCCATGTTTATGATTCATGTGCATTTGAACCCAAGAGACAATATGTCACTTAATGTGCAAAACTTATTTTTCTATTGTCCAGTGAATGTAGGTAGGTCTACACATGAAGTATATGTGTGACCAGTAGATTTAGGTCTGTGTCTGGTGAATGTGGCCAGTGTACCTTGTACATTTACATCTGTATTCTATTTCAAATGTAAGGCCATAGCAAGTAAATTTTATGGATGACATCCTCTGGAGACTCCAAAATTAATGCGAGAGGGCGAAAAAAAAACAAGGCAGGCCAAAAAAAAAAGATTCCTACATTTTCAGATTTTGAGATCGTAAACCTCGTTGAACAAGAATTTAGGCGGTAAAACATGATATCATACCCAACAGGTCTTCTGTCGCTGTATTCAACAGTATTACCTGTCCTTGCAGATGTGTCTTTATTAAATAGAACAAAAGAGAGCTTGCTGTACCATCTTCAAGGTAGATACTACACTGGGTATTCATTTGTAATGGAACACCCTGGACTGTCAACACTTGCCATCAAACACGAGGAATTTCGCCTCAAGTTTGCTGGATCCCTGGTGGTCTCTGAATTTAGAGACTGGCTACCAGGCAGAACACAGGGCTCAATCACTGACAGAGTGACTCATAAACCGAACTGTCTGGAAGCCATACTCTACCTATATTGTGCCAACTGTTACAACACCGATTTGTCTCTGAAACAACTTTGAAAAAAGAAGTGACTAAATAAAATTTTCAATTATTGTACAAATGGTTTTGATTCAGTGGCAACATCACATATAAAATGAATAAAATACAACATTGTATCAAAGTAAAAATAAAAGAATAAATCAGAGCCTTGTCTTGCAGATGGACGTTCATGACATATTTGCCCTTTTTTGACATGTTGACCACCGTCGCAGGGCAACAAAATTTCTTGTTTTTTTTTCTGAAATCAGGCGAAAATCAATGCGCGCGAGGATGTCATCCATAAAATTTACTTGCTGTGGCCTAAAGAAGGAATCATGCTATTCACTTACAGCTAACTTTTGTACAGATCTTAGTTTTACCTGAAAACATGTTTATAGAAATGTGCTTCTAATGTTCTTCCTGTTAGTCATGATTGCCATTAAATGACTCATAGCACCAACAGAGATATTGAGAAATGACTTTTGTTTGTCTTTGTGATGCTACGATTTTGGAATGCCATTTGCACTAGACTGTGTCTAGAGATGAAATATCAATTGTGTGAACAAACATAAAAGAACAAGAAAACGATACTTTTTCACCTGCACTATATTGGCTAGATGGAGGAGCTATGTTGAAGACTCCTTTCCATTCTTATTCAGTTATTATTATCAACAAACATTTTATGAGACATTTACACTCACAAACATTCATCACTTTATCATCACAGCATACCAGAGTGACCTTATCTAATGTGAGTATATTTTACATTGATGACATTCAATTCATCAACTTCACAACAATCAGTTTTTTCCTGCCAAAATCAAAATGAAACAGTTTTGTAGACTAAGGACACGACATATAGATCATTAACCCTAAAAGTTAACAGCTAAGACTGTTTTTTCGCCTTGCAAAGAGATCAGAAAGCTTGTGTTGCCTAGCTTCCCTTTTCATAACACTTGTGTAAAAGACTGAGCCAGCTCTCTAAGCCAGTTGTTATATAAAGATGATATCGATTCATTCAAACAAGGCGTAATAAAATGTCCCATGTAAGGAGAAGGCGCTGCGGCGCCGGCCCTCCGGTAAGAACTGGAGCTGTGTCAGGAGGAGGTCGGGAGAAGCCGAGCCGGCAGGCGGGAGACTGCCCTGTCCACACCGGGTCGGCTGGCCTATCTGCAAATTGGAAAACAAAAGCAACTTTTAAAAATACATTCGTCTTTTAAATTAGCTTGTACATGTCGAATGAGCATGCATGCTAAACCCCTCCGACGAAACGTAGAAATGCAAAATTAGCACAAAAAATTGAAATATTTGACGGACATGCAGTCGCTCTCTCATTGGTTGAACTGCTAATTGTGAGGATCGGGCTCTTGCTTGGTATCCATCCCGATCCGTTTCCAGGCTGAGCTTGTCAGAAAGAAGCTGAAAACGGACGAGTGGGGCGTTCTCGCTGTATCACAGGCGGAAGAAAGAGTATCGAGTCTTTCTCCAACTCACCTTCTCCTGACAAATGAATTTCGTACAGGTGCTCGGCATGAGACGAACCCTTGTGTAGCTCCCCCTGTCTCCCGCCGGAATGGTGACGTTGACGGTGCGTGACTCGTTATCTTTCCGCTGCAGTTCCAAAGCAGTCAGCATGGTGGGGTTGTTGACTCCGTCCGCCTTGAAGCTCAGCGTGATGTCGCAGTTGATGGAGACCTTGCTGAATTTGGACTCTGGGGAAAATCAACATTTCTATTTGAACGTTTACCAAATGTCCCAACTTCTAAATCGTAAAAAGAAACAACATTCCATCAGGTTCCAGCTGATCTTTTTTTCCTAAATTTTTCGTTGGTGGCTATTAAAAATTTGCCTGTGTTTACACAAGCTCTCTGGCCGGGAGTATAATGACCCCCACCCCAAGAGGAGGGTGGCAACCTTCGGGGCGGCCAGCCGCCAGGAGCGCGATTAGTCAGGCTAATTAAAAATGTCCCTGTAGTACTTCCTGTTGTGCCTCTTAAAACTATATATCCTTCATGGACAGAATGCATATATATAACGGAGAATTCTAGTCCCTCGCTAAGGTGTTCTTCAAACCCTTCCCCCTCTGTACACCTGTTAATTGATGAATCCTCACCCCTGATCATCTTGTGGTCCCTGTCAGACAGGAGGCTCACGGTCAGGTTCTCTCTCTCACCGTCGTAGTCCCAGGACTGATCCCACAATCCCACGCGCGTCCAGCTCGTCCCCGACTCCTACATGGTCGTAAGTGCACCAGTCAAAAGTCGAAACTCATGGTGAAGTAGACATGTAGTTTTCAATCTCTGAATGAGACATTGGACCGTGATTCTCTTAGACATGTTCACATCCTTAGCATATGACGCCATGCCCCACCTCTGAATCAGTGAGAACCAAGAAATGTCTTTAAAAGTCATTCATTTGCATTGACACAATGGATTGATACAATGTAGCTACAAAACACCACTTAGACAATCAGTATCACAGAAGATTGTTTGACGTAATGAGCACATGAATACAGTGTAGTTGGTCGCTATATCTTACCGGGAATTCACAGTAAACCTTGTACATGTCCGTGTTGGGTCGGACTAGATAGTAGCCTTCCTCCGGGACCTCTCCCGTGTGCTGCAGGTACCGTGTGCGCACGTCACTACAGCCCCGGGGAGGGTTCTGCACCAGGCCTGGGGAGGGAAGGGATCGAGACATTGGCTGTTTTATACTGCACGTTGTTTCGTCTGTCACATTACCACTTTTTTAAACCGCCCGAAACAACAAAACTGACCATGGCGTGTAATTTGAAAGCATTTTTGGTCAGCGCGATTTTGAATCAAAACGCATTGGAACTGCTGTGTGTGATAGACGGCACTCTATCTATGTTAACAGAATTTGGGAAAGTCCAAGTCCAACTTCCAAGGTTTCTTGATGAACTGCGGTTCACTGAAACACCTAGAAAGAAGGGCAATCTATCAAACATCAGTACAGTATGTCTAGCTTCAATATATAATGTGTAAATGACAATACAAAAAATTCTACTTGCCCATCTCCAACTCTCGAACGTCCTTGTTCAATCTCTTCAAGCCATTTTCCATCTAAGGGTGAAAATAATGAACCGTTTGAATTGTTGATAACAGTTTCAACCCAACATGTGTAACGTGTTACGTAATGCTACCGCTTCGACCAGCCATTGATATTTGTAAAGGTTGCCTTGCAATCCATATGCATCGCTCACCTCCTGCATATCCGCCGCTATGGGTATCCAGTCCTTGCCATCACACACTTCTAGCACCATATTGAACACCTTCCGTGCACGGCCCTCCTTACAGCCGCGCCTGCGCTCGGTCCCAGGGGAGCCAGCCCTTCTCCCAGAACTCGAGCCCAGGGTGACGAGGAGAATCGCCAGGCTGGAAGGATGCAACTTTTAACCATATATACCAAGACCTCCTTACATATCAATCATTTTAGAAACTTGTCCCTAAGCACGCGACAGTAATCCTAATCTCCAATCAGATCCTTCGGTGGCGATATCGTAGTAGGGCACCATCCAATTGGTCAGGCAGGGTCCAGTCGCCACCCGCCTTGCCGGTTTGTTACGATTTTACCACCGACGGATCTGCTTGGAGAACAAATAATCCCACGAGAGCACTCGTAGACCCACATACATGGCCCCACATAATTTATATAATATATGTTTGTACTTTTCTTTTCACAAAAAAGTGCATTTTATAAATCATGTTCGTAATACTTCGCTTTACGTACACAGTAGTACTTCGTTTGATTGTTTTCATTTCATAGTCCTCGCAAGCTAGAATCCATGTCATTTGGAAAGTTTTTTTTTCTGTCAGCTTTACTGTGGGATAGCTCAGACGCGCCTGTGGGTGGGTCGGGGGCGTGACATGGGCTTTTCATGGGCATTTCCATGACGTCATCAAGTAGCGGTGCTGCTATTGGTCGTTTGGAATCGCGCGTTCACATGTAGTTCACGTGTGTGTCCATACGGGCTCGTAATCACACGGTGTACATCATGTACGTCTGATGTCAGAATAATTAACACGGATATACCAATTACCCGAAATACAAGGTTACTCAAGGTATGTTCTATGGGCCAAAATCAACAAACAGAACAAATGTTTATATTGATGACCTATATGGGCCAAGTTACAAAGAAGAAAATTTTAAGGCATCCGCTCCCTTTGTCTTTAGCATACTAGAGTAGCAGAAGTCGACACGTCCTTATCATTCCTGAGTCTGATACTGAGCATACCGCAAGTAGCGTGGCCAACTAAGAATAGACTCGTGGCCACTTGTCACTCCGTCTGTCGGGAATATCAGGCTGACTGTGTAATGGAATGGTTTTCTGGCTGCTTTGCTATCACGAGGAGTTGGGCCGTATGAGCTGACTATGAGGGAAGGACTGGATCGCAAATGAAGGCCGTCAACCATGCCCATATCCCTCTCAGTGACTGTCATCCAACAAAACATGGCCATGGGTGTCTGTGAGGTTGTCGGTGACCCGACTCGGTGTCGGTGACCTGCGTCTTTACTATTACAATATATCTCAAGACGGAAAGCGGATGTAAGAAGACGGGGTACTTACAGGACTATGCGGTTCATGATGACGCGAAGTCGTCTGTGCTAGCTGTGGTCTGTACTTTTCTGACAAGCTGATGACAATGTGCGTATGCGAGCGTCTACTGGAAAAAAACAAATGAGGTGCCGTGAAGGCGCAGTTACATTCTCTTATAGATTACACCCCGATCTACCCCAATATGAACTGTCTCTAAACCTACTGTAACACCCAGAAGCAAGATACCACAGGAGACAGTGTAATGACCAAAGGATAAACCAAAAGTCTACGCCTCCATATTTCTCAGTTTGAGAAATGTGTCTTCAATCAATCAGTAAACAAGGGAGGGACGGGGACGACTGACAACTTGTAAACAATTTATGATGCACCACAGAACATGTTATCGTCTAGCATGGCTACCCAGCGCTCAGTGTACATTTCGTGATATTATGAATGTCTTTTCTGGATTTGTTCTGTGTGCTTATCACAGCCTGAGTTCCAGCAGTGTCGTCGAAATATTAGGAATTTACCTCTACAACAGCGGTAGCCCGGACAAAAGCTAACAAGACTGGACTCCGGGCTACCAAGGACTCTATATAATGTCCTTGGGGCTACAAAAGCGGTATACATATAGTGTGGGCCACAAATACACACGCAAATACACATACAAACGGTCATATATATATATATCATCAGTGTCAAGTACAGCAAGATTCAATGATTGTATTTTGTCTTACACAGCTTGTTCAAATTATGACACTCTAACCTTTGAATCAACATTCTTTAAACTACTTAAAACCTCCATCTACGGTCACGCATTTCTCTAACTTGAAACGCGTGGTTTGTACTGAACAGATATGGATACAACAAACATCAGACGGAGATAGTATTGGCGCTGACATTCCCCGCCTCACACGAGCGCGTATTCCTTCCGTGCTACATGTATGTTACCTCCCCGAGCTTTCCGATATGCAATACTGCTCAGGGAGAAAAGGTACAAACGACAGGAGAAATACAAATAAGCACATAAGTTTGCCTACCTGTTCTATCTATGGCTGCCCAAGACTGGAAGCCGCGATGACAGAACCTTCGAATGTTTCTCTCACAAACCGGACATACCGTTCCTCCCAGAGGACCACAGGGGAGGCTTGTTTGGTAAATTTGGAGGTGGTGTGACAGACAGGCGACGAATAGAGAACCTGCCGTCTGAAACATGGATATCTGGTCAGTCAAGACCACATAGGTGAAAAATGACGATCTACTGATGACGCGTCGACGATGGTTGAGTACGGTGACGTATGTGTTTATTTCTAACATTCACACCAAATATACTTGCACAATCACCTGTGTTGTTCGAGGCACTTGTCCGTGGACTTCTTTTCTTCCGGAAACTGGATTGTTATAGACTTTCAGGGTCATTGAACCATAATGTAAACTCATAACAGGTGCTATCATACAGTAAGAGATTTGGAAGACTTATTGGGGCTTGGAGCAGCGCACGTAGGGTAGGCGTGCCCGGGGCGTGTAAAGGGAACGTCGCACCACACAAGGCTGGGTGATTCACCGTCATAAGAACGCGCGCTCCTTTCTACAACTCAGTCACAGGACGGCGACAACAGCAGACAGCAACTACCACTAGTGTGTCGCATCGCTACAACTACAAACTTCGGCTTCAACTCGATCAAGGCCAAGGCGAACCGCAGATATGTCGTGGTAAGAGCCCACCGTTACGTCGTGTTCTCTACAGCTTGACGCTAAGGGCCCGGTCACAAACGTCGTACGATCGTCGTACGATCGCAAACAAAAGACATTCTTGGAATATCTTGTTACAGAAATAGCTGTCGTAGATCCTTGTCGACAGTTGGTTCAACTGTCACAGTCTACCTGAAAATGCAACGACATGAAAATCGTACGACTAACTACGACGGATGTGGCCGCGCCGTAAATACTTTGATGACCCTTGATGAGAAAATTCTAGATATACTTGTGGGTTTTTTTTTAAATTTTGTTTTCGACAGAACATGGATACAACTTCGTCCTTTCCGCGTTAGTTTCTTGTAGGTGTGTTCCTGTAAAGGTTCTATAAAACCAAATAGACCGTTTCCCAAAACAACAATATTCCTTGAGAGCAACAGCCGATAAGATACTGGGATGGGATTCTTCACTACTAAGTAAAAACGCACTACTAGTGAACGCTAGAAACGCCGATTGCAAATTGAAAGTTTGGCCAATCGTCCAGTAAAAGTGTGGCAAACACGAGACCCTGCTGAGAAATTTCTGCCCCTTTCCAGCCATCGCAATGATGATGTTTTGTTCGTTAGGAAGTTGCTTCACATGCGTATATCAATGTAATTGTTCCTCAAGGCGGGTTGGTCTTGGCCTATGATTTTGCCACATAACGTCCTCTCGGTCGACTGGGAAACCGTAAAGAAGAAGCTGTGACACTTGATGTGGTGAAATCGGTGTAGTTGATTAAAAATTATATTTTCGCGACTTTTATAGGCTTTTGAGTGGAGCTTGTACGTGTTAGCGATCGGGCTGAGGTGGCGTTTCGAGCGCCAGATGTCATAAAGATCGGCTAGGATTTTCCAGTGACAAAAAGAAATATCAGAGTCTGTGACTCTGTGTTGTTTTTGGTGAGGACCATTTGCGGTGGTGTTTTATGTCCGTGCAGATTTACTTCAACAAGACCCGCGGGCGTGCAGACGGGTGTGTCGGTGGCGTGTATCACCAGCAGCCAATAGCTGCAGACGGAGCATATGAATATGCTAAAACTGAATAATGACGGGCTTCTTGCGTGCAACTGTTTTCGGAAGACACAAACATCCAAACGTGCGGTGAATGGTTTATATTTAAGTTAATAGGGGAAGCGTCCATACTGCACACTGAGTGAAGCGGTCGGACTTGCAAAAAATTGTTTTGCGCGTATTTTGCGGCGTTTTGTACATTTTTCACGAATTTCACAAGATAGATAGATAGATTTCTACGCACAGAAAGAAACCCTGTCGCTACTTCTTGGAAACCAGTTGGTTTCTGGCTTTGTAGATACAAGCTGTGTACAAAATGTCAAATGCCGATCGTCAGAAATAAGTGCTTTGACCTCCGTTGTCCTCCAGTCACTTGATGAGTGTATACAAAAATGGACTTATCGATACTATCACATTGTTATGAAGACACGTTCGTGTGTATGTAGGCTAGAGTTGAATTGAGGTCGGTGCGGCTGATGACCCCGTATGTTGCTAACATGGTTGATAAAAAGTCAAGGGTGGGACAAGGCAACCCTGAGACCACCCTGGGAGCCGTGTGTGGAAGATTGACAGGTGGGGTCAGTCAGGCCCGTGTTTAGGGATCTTTAGACCATGGTGCGGTGCGCCCCCCCATGTCGGTGGGTCTCAGAGGGTCGAATTGACTGTCTGTCACACGTCTGTCAGCGACACTCGTTATCAACAAGGCTGGAGAAAAAAAGTCAGCTAAACGCTTGTAAACCATGGTGCGTAAACATTTGTGGTATAAAAAAAATAATAAGGGCCCGGTCACATTCGTCGTACGATCGTCGTACGATTCCCGGGTTAGTCGTGTGTCGTACAAAATTCAGTTGTCTTGTTACCGAAAAGGCTGTCTTAGATCCTTGTCGGCGATTGGTTCTGTCACATGTCTGCTAAAAAATCCTACTACATCAAAATCTTACATCGACCTACGAGGAACGTTACCAGGCCATTCGAGGCAACATGACTCAGTATATTACACGTTATGTCTTCGCGAAGGAGCTTCGTTGCATGAACATATCCCACACTACTGTGCCCCCTCTCCCGTGTGTCCTTGCCCTCAACATTTATACGAAGGCTAGTTTTATTGAAAGAAAAGGACTCTTCTTCACCTTTGGCGTTTCACATTCTTCCCGTTAATTAAGTTGGTCATGGTGCCTTACCCTTACTGTTTTCGGTAGGTTCACCTTCAGGCGCCTTGTGGTGGCGTGATCCTTATCCTACAGGTGTGCCATATATCCCACTCATACCAAGGAGATTAAGGAGAGATCTTCTAGCCTAACCTCCTTCGACATACTACGTCTTGTCCCACCGACGCCTTGACAAGGGCTTACCCAACGTTCCCGCATTCCTCTGTTTCGTTTCTCCTTTGTTCTACTCTGTCTGTTGTGTGCATGGCATCTCTCTTCCTTTATTCTATCCCTCTATTATACACATGTGTTTACTTCGCATTTCTCATTTCTGTCTTTTCTGGATCTGTTTTCTTCTTGTTTTCTCCCCTTTGTGTTTATTCATCTGCTGCATGTTTTGCAGAAGATTCTGTGCAGGGTGGTCTCAGTAGTAATATTGTTTAGGAAATTTCCAATCCAGCTAATCTCATGACTCGTACCATGGGACGTCGTCCGACCAAACATACGAGAACTGATCGGCCAATGCGAGGACGGGATGCGAATCAGGTGACGGTCGAATGATGTGCTAACGTCATTAACGCCCCCGGGCGCCACTTGTTCAATCGTCCTGGGACGACTTTGGGCGGAAATATTCTGCATTGATGAGATTTTATATCACCATGTTTAGGTATAGGCTGTATGCAAGCCTCACGTGAAATGTTTCTCTCGCACTTTGGAAGCTATCTTGTTTCTAACGCGGTTTCTGAAACACCTGTCCTGAGTGTTTGGTGGTGCCCCACCCTTGGCCGCAGTGCGGGGATGTTTTCTGCAATGGCTGGCACCGATTCTAAAGTCTAAACTAAAGTTAAGTGTATTAAAAAAAGAAAATGTGACGGGGTCCTTTGATTTTCTTTCTGCGGTGATTATTCAACAGGCACACACGGGAAAATGGCTGGATATTGTTCCCCATTGTGTAACTATATCCGATAATGATGACAATTATGTTCGTTTTAAATTTGACTCAGTGCTAGTTTGGTTCAGCGTCTTGGCACAGTACAGTATGCAAAGGAAGCCTGGAGGAACTGCCCAGTTTGCTGCCACTGAGGGGCAGAGAGCTCGACAAGCGTTGAAGGCTTCGATACTGGAACAAAATATGATGGAAGCAAATATGGTTTAATCAAAATATCACATCACTGAACACCCCGTCTTGTTTCAGTACTATTCTGTCAATGCTCACCGTTCTATTTCCGTTCTGTTTCAGTACTATTCTGTCAATGCTCACCGTTCTATTTCCGTCCTGTTTCAGTACTATCCTGTCCGTGATCGCCCTGCTTGTGTTCATTGCGGGGATTGACATCTGCCTGGGCCATCCCCACTTCCTGTCAGAGGTGAGTTTCCCATCGTATCTTTGTAACTGTCAAGATAGCCAAGATCTTCTATCAATCTTCTATCAATATTATCTTTTGTCAATATCTTGGCATTCTAATTCATATTGTACTTCGAGCTGCACTACTCGCTTAGTTAACCTTCAAGTGGGAATAACATCGAAATTTGAAATGAGCCCTTTATCATATTGATGAACTTTGAGTGTTTCTCGAATAATTAGTTTGCATATTTTGTATAAATGATATAAATGCAAAGTCCATTGATGTCTGTTATTCCAATGCTGGTTGTTTGTTCCCTGCCCATAGAAGCTGGACTACGGCGTGACGTACCTGAACACCAACTGTTCCTGGTGCTCACACAAGGTCGTGCCGGACGCTATGAGTAATGAGGTGGGAGATGTGCTACATTTTACTTGATGATATTGTCGTTTTCTGGGCCCTGGTACACACAGAAAACGCATTTGTTACAGCGCGAAAACCACCATTTAAATGTCCGTTCAGAAGTTACTTGTCACACTAAACAAAGATTATTAGGTGTAACAGGTCGCTCGATGTAATATGGCCGGTTCTGCCGGCTATACAGATACAGATACTAACTTCATCTCAGAAGACGTTTTTCTCGGCCTGTAAAACTTGCTCATAATCATATGCCCGAGCCTTATATATGATACAACTCCACGTTGCTTTGTATGGCAGCTTCATAATTCGTATCACGGTCAAGGTAACAGTAATCCGCGTAACTTTTTGCGACGCCTCTGGGAAGGAGCCTGTAGTATAGTTTGTGTTTTTTTTATCTTCCCCGCCAGCCGTGCCACATCCGTCAGGCCGGCCACTTCCGCCTGGTGGAGTCCCGCCGCCTGATGCAGTGGTGCGACGGGTTCCTGTGGAAGGACATGGACCTGGCCAGGGTAAGCACGCCACCTGGCGGAGTTGTAGAATGACCCAATACTAATATGTAGCAGGTATCTTATCCATATAATTTAACCCAAAGACCACTATTACTTAAGATCTCAAGGTATTTTGTTATACGTTTGTTTCAGGTGATGGAGTATATCCAACGACTAAACCTGCTTCAAGAAGCCGTCAAGACGTTGATGAATGGTAAGACGTCATGACGTTGTGTTTCACCCACATAACCATCAATCTAGTATTCTGTCCACCAAGAAATAAATTGATGGATAAATCGTTAGGCCATAGCAAGTAAATTTTATGGATGACATCCTCCGGAGACTCCAAAATTAATGCGAGAGGGCGAAAAAAAAACAAGGCAGGCCAAAAAAAACAAGATTCCTACATTTTCAGATTTTGAGATCGTAAACCTCGTTGAACAAGAATTTAGGCGGTAAAACATATCATACCCAACAGGTCTTCTGTCGCTGTATTCAACAGTATTACCTGTCCTTGTAGATGTGTCTTTATTAAATAGAACAAAAAAAGAGCTTGCTGTACCATCTTCAAGGTAGATACTACAATGGGTATTCATTTGTAATGGAACACCCTGGACTGTCAACACTTGCGATCAAACACGAGGAATTGCGCCTCAAGTTTGCTGGATCCCTGGTGGTCTCTGAGTTTAGAGACTGGCTACCAGGCAGAACACAGGGCTCAATCACTGACAGAGTGACTCATAAACCGAACTGTCTGGAAGCCATACTCTACCTATATTGTGCCAACTGTTACAACACCGATTTGTCTCTGAAACAACTTTGAATAAAGAAGTGACTAAATAAAATTTTCAATTATTGTACAAATGGTTTTGATTCAGTGGCAACATCACATATAAAATGAATAAAATACAACATTGTATCAAAGCATGGAGTTATAAAAGGAAGATCTTCCTTTTATAACTCCATGATCAAAGTAAAGATAAAAGAATAAATCAGCCTTGTCTTGCAGATAGACGTTCATGACATATTTGCCCTTTTTTGGCATGTTGACCACCGTCGCAGGGCAACAAAATTTCTTGTTTTTTTTTCTGAAATCAGGCGAAAATCAATGCGCGCGAGGATGTCATCCATAAAATTTACTTGCTGTGGCCTTATGTGAAGTTTTCATAACAACTTTACTGGCCCTCGGACAAAGACAGATGTAAACAACGACAGTCTCATGTCTTTTAATCAACTTGTTTCCCCCTCTGCAGGTGTCTATAACGACCCTCCCCGGTCCTGTAACCAGATTTACCGTCGGTACAAGAAGCTGCTGGGCGAAGCCCCGCAGACCGGCTACTACTACATCCAACCCAAGCTCGCCTCCTACCGGGTTTACTGTGAAATGCAAGGGGTAAATGATGCTGATCGCCCATTCTTCGTTAACGTGTGCAATTGCTGTCGCATGATAGTAGCGGCCCACAAAATTTTTAAAACACGCAATAACTGCGTATCTTGTGCTTTCCTGTTATCAGTACATGATAGTAATATACTAAGTTATGTTTTACCGCAACTGTCAACTGCCTTCGGGTCGTCCAGGCGAAGATTTTGCTAAGAAACACGCTAAAATCACCTGTCGCAACCACTAGTAACGCACAAAACGTCGGGTTCAAACAATGAAAACGTGTGAGTTGACTAAATTTTCAGTCATAATTTACACCTATCCACCAAACCGTCTTTCCACAGGTGGATGAACTTGTCCAGCTGGCGTCCATACTAAATCTGATGTCGTTTTATTTTTGTCGCAAGGTTTTGTCTAACTTACGTTACCGAAAGATAGACGGGTATAATTCGCCCACGAAAAGATATTTCACAATAATTTTCACACTGTCTTATCCACTAGACTGTGTTTTTGCGAAACAAATCCATGGCAGGGAGAACAAAACACGAGTATCGGAAAAATGACAACAAAAAACAGCGTTAGGCCGTTTGTCAATCTTTAATTCTAACTTACGTTACCATGGTTATTCGGATAATATCCCATTGAGATTAGAGACAGATACTTGCACTTCCATTCATCAGAAAGAGGGTCATCAGATATACATTTGCATGTAAATTTTATAGTGTAAGGGCTGACGGCTTAGATTGTATTGATCATCATAAGCATAATTCTAACTTACGTTACCGTCTAACTTACGTTACCATTTTTTTCTTCACTGTGTTATCGAATTTACAGGAAAAGGATACGATGCAAAGTTCGATTAACAGCATTTTATCAACTGTAACAATACTGTAGTTGGCCTTGTCTTGTACAGAAGGTTTACTCTCCCTGCTTTAATCTCCAAGCAGATGTAGTACGTGAGCTTGTTTTGGCTATTTGGTGGTGTCTTTGGTGGTTTGTTCCGGAGATTACCATTTCTACAGACAAAAAACTTAATATCTCGAAAAGTATAGGTGGTAGCACCGTACAAAATTGGCAAAAGATGGTCGACAATACTGGTAACAAGTTCAGCACATTTGTTAGGTATTTGGAAGAACTTTATTTTTCACCATTTTCTACCCCAATTGCACACGTTAACGGAGAATGGGCGTGATATCTTTCTGTCGATTCAATATGTAACTAGTTACTTTCTACTTAATTCAACAAATATCTGATCAGATGTAAATGATCTATTCTTTGCATTACATACGGCCCTCACTAGAAAGACCACTAAAACTTCCAAAGTGTTTCCCAATAGGCTTAAATCACTATAACTTGCACATCCTTCAATGATACGTCACTTTTCTAGGAGAGAAAAGGAGCCACCCGAGTTGGACGCTGGGCGCAGAGCTGGGACCTACAGAACATCACGTCACCGGACAACCAGACGTACGAGATAGAACTGTTGTCGCCGGAGGAACAGCAGCTCATACATGGTATGATATGATGTTTTGCGTAAGGAGTTAGTTACATTTATTTGCTTAAAAGTACGTCAGATTTCAAGAGACTCAATGCCACAAGTAGAGTTGAATATGATTTTATTTTTCAACAGATCTACATTTCAAGACAGCCACGGTGGTGTGCGACACGACACTTCAGGTGGAGGCTCACGACCACAGCTTCAACCCCTCTATCGTCAAGGTCATTCGCCAGCAGTCTTTAAACCGCAAAATCAAACAACAAAAGTTCAAGGTCAGTCACATACTAACAGGCGCGCGTGTGTGAACAGCATAACACGAGAAATTGTGGATGCATCTCTATCACATTTGTTACGTGGGTCGAAGAAATGATCAGATAATGGGCCCCCTGGTGAATTTCTATGGTACTGCAGATTTTCTATGGTACTGC
The DNA here is from genome assembly GCA_013266295.2 of Branchiostoma floridae x Branchiostoma japonicum. Lineage (NCBI taxonomy): Eukaryota > Metazoa > Chordata > Leptocardii > Amphioxiformes > Branchiostomatidae > Branchiostoma > Branchiostoma floridae x Branchiostoma japonicum. Next base: position 10,821,548 of record CM023824.1, read on the forward strand.
AGACTTCCGGTTGTCAGATCTCGCGTTCTGGACATGCTTAATCTCCAAGCAGATCTTACGGTGGCCGAAGACAGTATCCAATTGGCCAGACAGTTACCATTAGCCACCGAAGTAATGGTAACTGTCTGGCCAATTGGATACTGTCTTCGGCCACCGTAAGATCTGCTTGGAGATTAGACATGCTGTGGTCATGATTAAAAATTTAAAAAAAAAAAATTCTTGATTGTTTTCAGATAAATGAAGGCAGTGAGCACACCCTAGTGGAGTTGGTGGGCTGTGAGAAGCTGCGGTGCTCCGGCCGGGAGGGGTACTCGGCAGCCTGTGGGACTGGGCCCGAGGACAACCAGCTCCCTGCCCGGGGGAACACCACGGACCCCGTGGTGCTGTCGTCTCTACTGATGAAGACTGGCGGGGACGTGAAGAACGCCTTCACCTGGACTGGAACACACTACTACCTGCTCCTCAAGTGATTTCTGCTTAGTAACTTGATATCGTGTGGTAAAGTTAAGGTAGAGACGTCATATCCTGCATTCTTTTCCCCTTGTAAGCAGATTAATATGCTGGATAGCAACTCTTCTTTGCAAGGACAACATTGTTATTGTAAGTTAAAATTTCCTGTTCACTCCGTTACGGTATCCCCTGCACGATATAAGTGGTAGGTAATGTAGTTCCTTGGCGAGCACACTACTAATATTTCGTATATGAAGTGTGCATCATATAGACGCTTTGTAGTACTCGCAACTTGTGTCGTTCTACTTGTAAGTTGACAGTAATGAAACACATGTATTGTAATTGATTATTGTGGTTGATGTAAAATGCCTACATCTATTATACAGATGTGTCTGGTACCGTGGTAAAATGCTAATAAAAATAAATGCCTATGGGCTTTGTGTCGAATGCCGTTTTTTTAATTTTTGCATTTATCATTGGAACCGAGCGGACAAAAAATAGGCACGTCTTGCCAGGCAGGTTTCATTTATTTTCTTCATGACATGACCTCCTCCTACACCTACACTTACACCCACATTTACACCTACACTTACACCTACACTTACACCTACACTTACACCTACACTTACACCCACACTTACACCTACACTTACACCCACATTTACACCCACACTTACACCTACACTTACACCTACACTTACACCTACACTTACACCCACACTTACACCTACACTTACACCTACACTTACACCTACACTTACACCTACACTTACACCCACACTTACACGTACACTTACACCCACACTTACACGTACACTTACACCTACACTTACATCCACACTTACACCTACACTTGCACCTACACTTACACCTACACTAATACACCTACACTTACACCCACACTTACACCTACACTTACACCCACACTTACACCTACACTTACACCCACACTTACAACTACACTTACACCTACACTTAATTACACCTACACCTTCGGACCCGAACTGGACTGAACTTGTCTTCTGTCTTGATGTCCTGTCAGGTGGTAGGATCGTATGCTAAATTTTCTAGGTCCAGGTAATGAATAAAGGCCACAAAGGAGTGACTCTGTGCACCGCAAAGCCAAACAAAGTCATAACGTAGCAACCGTCACATTGATATTAATCTCGCCTGGGATTATGGAGATTTTTCCTGACCGGTCGTCATCCCCAAGGGCCGACAACCTATCCTGTATGATCCGCTCAAGGAGATCCCTTAACCTCCTTGATCATCGGGTCGCTTTACCTCCTTGACTACCTAAAGTCTTCCATTTTCAGGGTCGTAGGAACATCCACACATCTATCTGCACCGTCAAGCGTAGGATGAGCTGAGGCCAATGCTTAAAAACTTTGTGCAATACTAAAAAGATGTAGGAAATGTTGCAAAACGTAACAGGCACAAAACGATCTAAGTCGTATCCTTACATCTGCTTGGTATCAATGTCTACATCTCTCATGGATGACGGCCACTTGTCAAAAACAAATGACAAACAGAATTGGTTTTAAAGTAAACGCTAACAGAACAACTGTTTACCAGGTGTCCACATGGCTAGCTTTTAGCCCATTATAGTATCCTGTTTATTATAACTTTATATTTTGTTTTGTCCTACATTGCTTTGAGACCTACATGTATCCCCCGAATGCATGAGTTGGCCATGTGGCACTGCATATGTCATGATGGCATAATCTCCGAGCAGATATTGTATTTAACGTTAACGTTAACGCTTTTTATGACACGGCCGAACGTTGTGTCACGGTAGCTGATGCCAGTGACGCCGCGTCGACGTTATTTGTCAACCGTAGATAGAATCAAAATTTCACCGAGAGACTGATCACTGAATCCATATTCGTGTATGCGATGGCACAGTTGGGCGCCACAGTTGGTGAAAATTTTAATAACTATATAATACATGTATGCAGTATAAATTCGAGGGGATTCATTTCTCAGCTAACCGACATCTCGCACGTGTACGTGTACGTACACAGTCGTCCCTCAGTAAGACATCTGGAGCCGCAAAGTTCCCGTTTAGAACTTTATTTCAGCCTGACACACGAGAAATCACACGACCTGACACACGACCTTCTCCCTTCAAGTGTACAGAGGCTAAATGACACAAGTAGCATGAAGTTCTCACTTAGTTGACCTATACCATGACGTCACCTATTGTTCTAGAACAATACCACATGTCATAAAGGTCTTGATACTTGTATGTAACACGTTTTTAATATTGCCAATTGATTTTGTATCAGGACCAAATTATTGCATTGATACAGCCCACCATTTCAGCTGCGACCCACTTTTCGGGTCAATTGACAGCAGATAAACGCGAAAAACGTTTTAATGTGTATTTTGTACGTTAGTCACAAATAACCTTCAAATTATCCTTAAAAATTAACACAGATATACGTGATGTATACTTGATATTTAGCTTCACATGAAGGGATTGATGTCTTTTTAGGACTTTCCGTTTATATCCGTTTGTGTGTGGTGGATCCCGGTACTAGCGGTTTAAAGATGGCGGGGCCGGCGCGAATCCAACTCTTTATCGATGAAAACTCGGTAGAAAGCGGCGCTCTGAAGGCGATGCAGACCGTCAGGCCGACCTGGAAGACTGATGAGATCAAGTTCAAGGTGTGTACAACATTTCACTTCCAAATAGTCCTTCATTTTTTAGAAAATGCACATTGTTATCTGACAGATCGATATTTACCACACGTGACATGGGCTGGGACTACTAGTATGCCATCATTTTTTCATGTCAAACTCAAAAGAAGTAAAATAAAATTTGGAAAGCTTTTCTCGGATGTTTTGGGCGTATCTTCAACGTTTAAGGTGAAAAAATAGATTGTCAATTAAACTTGTTCTTTCGGGAAATTTCCCGTTCTTGAATATAACGTTACATGTATTAGATTTTATACAAACAACCAAGGAGTCTTGATCTTGATCTTGATCTTGATGGGGGTACTGGACAACGCCCCTCGGTTTGTCAAAGTCAAAGTCAAAGTTATTGTAGCAGGTACAATGTATGGCAGATACAAAATTATGTTAGAGCTTTGGCTGCAGCTTAATTGATATGTTGCTAGGATTTGATAAACCCATACCGCATATCAATAGTGATGAATAGTCAATAGTCAAAGAGGCTCATATAACTGTTAACAACAAAACAACAACAACAACTAGAACTTACATCGCCATATATGCCACGTACGTTTGCAAATGTGTATCTCTAGGATTGACTTGACTAATCATGTGTACTGTAAATCTTGAAACTTTCGCAGTGGTTTTATTTTTGCAGTTTTTATGACACTGCAAATATCTGTTTCCATCATATTACTACTGTACTAGTAAAGTCAGAATTGCGTCACAAAAATCTCCTTTTCCAATGTATTATTACTGTACTGCAGTTAGAATTGTCTTGCAAAAATCTCTTTTTTCCTCCAACTGCAAAATAAAATAAGCTCAAAAGTAAACAAATTTACAGTACATGTTGGTTTGCTTTAGTTCAGCTGCAGGATATGGTGGGACTGCTCAAATGTACAAGGTGATATGGAATGTGTTGATTTTTCTTGCCATGTCTCCCCTCTGACCACCAGTGCACAGGGGAGAAAATTATGTTATTTCCAAACACTAACAACCTTTACTGTAACTATAACAATGGGCCTTGTACATCAAACAAGACTTTAACTTTTCGCTGGTCTTCATATTACCCTTTCATTGCATAAATTGATAAGACAGACTAGGAGAATATTATTTCACAATAAGCGGTTTCTGATGAGCAATATAGTTATGACATGCAAATATGCAGTCATTCAACACAGTACTGGATGCTTTATAATGTATTATTATCATTGACTCAATGATATCATGTAGAAGCATCATTGCATAAGGCCTCGGACTGGTATAATGTCACTTGGCTAAAGTGTTAACCAACCAAGGGTACCAGTCACCTTATATAGCTAGCGTATGGTTGATTTATGTCAGAGCCATATTCTGGCAGCTAGTGGGTGGGAATGGGAGGGGTGCATGTGATAGGAACAGCATGATAAGGCCTGAGCATGATGGAAAATTCCATTGCCTGCTAAGGTACTACTGTCATCTGACACTAATCATGAGTGAAACACGTGAGAGGTCATGGTCAGATGAATCTGTGTCCTTATCTATTGGTTGTCTTTTGTCGTAATTAGCAAGAGATATGATTCCATGTGCTCATCCACAGGTTTATATTGTAAAACAGTGTAGATAAGCTTCAAGCACTGTAATAATCAAGAGCTCACAATATTCAAGTTTGAGTTCATGGTTGAAAAAATGCAGCTGTGGTAAGTCTACAGTAAAGAAGTGTGGTGAAGACTGGGAACTTGAAGATACAGCAAATATGTCAAGATTTTACAGTAAATGGACTTGTGATGTTACAAGATGTGTTGTTTGGTTTCAGAATATTCTGTCTTTTCTTCCGGGTACACAGGTATTGTTTTGGGTGGGTCTGTGTATCTGTTTGTCCAGACAGAGTAGATTGACAGTATGTGAGTGTGTGTGTGTGGGGGGGGGGGGGGGTGTTAACATGCAAAATGACAGGTCAAAGGTCCTAGAATCTGGCTGGGAGCCATAGGTCGATATGGGAAAATTCAGGAAGCCGAGGATTGCATACTTCTCAGAATTCTGAAATCTCAGATTTCTTGTTGTTCAGGTGTTCACTGATGGCATCACCAACAAACTGGTGGGATGTTACCTAGAGGAGAATAAGAAGGACATGGTGCTGGTCAGGGTGTACGGCAACAAGACAGAACTGCTGGTGGACAGGGTGGCTGAGATAGAGAACATGCAGGTCAGGTACCTTCTGTATACAGTCAAACCTACAAGTGACCACCTCTACATAAGGACCACCTGGCCAATGTAATCACTTTTTTGTGGTCCCTTACATTATTTTTCACATTGATAGAAGCATTAGGAATCCTGCCTATAGTGACCACCTGTCCACATAGACCAGATTTTATCAGTCCCCTGAGTGGTTTTCTTGGGCAGTTTTGACCATATATATAACACTTAACCTTAATTAACAGATAACAGGAGCAGTTCGGTGTAGGAAACAATGACCTGTACTTTGGATTAATATCGTATGATTGTTCACAAGTGTTTGGCAATGATTTTTTGCAAACATTCATGAAAGCTACTAGTATATCACATAGAAGTGAATGCTTCATTTAAAGAAAGCCCAATGATTTTTATTCAAACCTCTCACTAGTATGTGCTTTTTTGACAGAGAGTGTTTAACTAAGTCTTTGTGTTGACAGATTCTCCATGCCAATGGCTGTGCCCCAGAGCTGTATGGTGTGTTCACAAATGGCCTGTGTTATGGCTACGTACATGGGGTTGTGCTGGACACACAGCTCATCAAGGACCCTAAAGTCTTCAGGTATGGTAATGCAGGCTGGGTATTAAGATGATTCAGATGTACGTGTGGCCATGTACATGTATATCCCAATTAGAAAATGGATAATAGACCAATCATATGGCCCTGCCCACCTCCGTCAATACATATAAATGTAAAATGAAAACATAAAAAAAGCAAATATTGACAGACATGCAGGCCACTCTCTCATTGGTTTAACCACTAACTGCCATGCTATCATTGGTGGAACTGCTAATTGTGATGGACAGTCAGGATTGGTCTATATAAATTGCCCATGAAGGAAACACAGTAGCTTTGCAAAAACATGGTAGCTGTACATACATACACATTAGTATTACAGTGAAAGGCTTCTCTGTATCATGATTAATGTGGATGTAAACAGATTTTGATTAAACTTTTTCTGCTTTTTCTTCTGCTCTAACCTGTATTCAATGGGGCAAGGCTCTCAAATTTTCCAAATATTCAACATATTGCCCTAGCCTCCTTCGCAGACTTGTGAGCGGCGTTATTTTTTTCGGCGACCGACGGCAGTTATGTCGCGGAGGGACAGTTTGCAGCCAAGGGAGTTTGCAGGGGAGAGAAGGTTTCGCCCCTCAACAAGTCTGCTATCACTCGGCGACTAAAAAGCCTAATTAAAAAACACTTAATACCATTTGGCATGGATGTGCGAACTTCCCGCAATAAACGCCACGGCACACTAGCAAAGGGAGGTTCACGCCCCGTTGCCCGGTGAGCTACAACTTTCTAGGTCGGTCGCCGATCAATCGCGTCGGTAGAACGCCACCTATTCCCGAAAAGTAACCCCTATCCACTCAACAAAATCCCGTAGCATTACAGCTGCTGCTAAAAACAAGCTTTAAAAGACAACCACAAAGAAACTGCAAAAATTAACTTCAAAACGTGTTTTTGCAGGGAGACGTCGGCACAAATAAACAATGTGCGGCCATGTTGTTTTGTTGGTGGCGGGTTGGGTTGTCTCACTGATGGGGGGAAACTAGCGCACTACAGCAAGTTTCGTAATAGAAAAGATGGCAAATTTTACCACCGAAAATAGTACTTGTGCTAGTGTCTTTGTACATGATGCTTAAATATTCACAATTGTTGCTCCACCAATGTTGGGCCCCTTTCTTGTGTTGAAACATTCCGCTAAAACGCAAGCCGAAAACATGCCAGCCTACCCCTCGCGTATGTGTGAATTACCCTTACGCGAACATGTGAATTGCCCCTGCACGAACATGTGAATTGCCCTTGCGCGAACATGTTAATAGTCTCTATGAAAGGCTGGCTTAATCCCCGTCCCTTTGAGTCGCCGAGTGATAGCAGACTTGTTGAGGGGCGAAACCTTCTCTCCCCTGCAAACTCCCTTGGCTGCAAACCGTCCCTCCGCGACATAACTGCCGTCGGTCGCCGAAAAAAAATAACGCCGCTCACAAGTCTGCGAAGGAGGCTAATATTGCCCCCAAGTAGAGGTCTTGCTTGATACTTAAGCCATTCATCTCTTGAGCATGTCCAGTTCATCATTGGAACCCCCAACAAATCAATGATATTCAAGCAGACTCCTCAGCCTTTATAGGCTGTACATGAACATGAACTACTGTAGCATGACTACCCCTGGCCCCACCATATACAAACACCTTGGTGTCATTGCTAATCTGGTTGGCTTGACTAATCTGCTAGCTGCCAGCATGTCACTTTTATTACCTACTTTCCCCTCCCCCCTTATTAGCCCTATAAACGCTGGCAGTCTGCCCAAGTGCTCACTTGGTATTCTGTTATCATCACTCAGGGCAATTCCCTTCCCTGGGGGCATCCAGGGGTGATTTGTCAACATTCAGGGCCTGGTGTCTGTCAGGGGAATGGGCTGAAGTAAAGGAATAATTTGGGTGCTGTTAAAACTGTGATGGAAAATTTTAACAAAAGCTTTATTTATCAATGAAGTTACATAGGAGAATTTAGTGTTTTAGCTACTGTGTTACTTCCATGCAATTGTTGAAAATATAATTTTTTGTGTATTTTACATAGTCCTGTTGCTAATGACGAGCAACATTTATGGTCTTTACTTTATCTTGAGGGTGTGTCTAATATGGAACATATTAGATAATTCCCATATCCACCTCCGTCAAAACGTAGAAATCCGTGATAAAATATACTGCTAATTACCATTCTCTCATTAGTTGGACTGCTAATTGTGATGGACAGTCAGGGTCAGTCTATTATGCCAGGAGGTAAGCATGGGTTTACTGAGAGGACTGAAAAAATGATTGAGTTGGAGAAAGTCTTGGTGGAAAATCTTAACATTCCAACCTGTGTTCCTCTGGTCAGGTTGAACGGACGAGAAATGGCCAGAATGCACCACATCCAGCCAGCCAACGGGAAGATCCCTGAGCCAAGCCTCTTCATCAAACTGTCCAAATACTTCACCCTCATTCCAGACAGTTTCCCTGATGCTGAGAAAAACCAAAGGTGAGAGGTTGGATTGCATTTCACCCCTCTTTAATAATACACCCTCCAGAAAGGGATACCAGGGGATCCTCCTCTCCTCCTCTGTCAGTCAGTCTTGAAAGAAATAATGACTACATGCAAAACAGATGGTACCAGAGGATAGTGACTGCCAAAAAGGCAAATGACATCACAATCCACTTTGTCATATTTTCATGCTGGACATATATGTGTCCGATTTTTTCTAATGTCAATAGGGTAAATTCCATAGTTAGAGGGGAAACAAGGTTTTTGCAGCTTTCGAAGTTTGCAGTTGAAACAATTCTGTAGTTCAGTACTCAGTAGTGATACAATGGAAATACATATAACTGGTTTAATGATTTCGTAGTGGAGGGGTCATTGCAGAAATAAAACCACTGCAAACATTTCCAAATTTACGGTATCTCACGCCCCAACCCTGTAGGTACCAGAAGGAGATCCCCAGCACTGCCCAGCTGCAGCAGGAGATGGAGAGTCTCAAGGGGGCGCTGCTTCCACTCAACTCACCTGTCGTCTTCTGTCATAACGACTTGCTCTGTAAAAATATTGTCTACACAGAGGCTGAAGGTCATTGTCTTCACTTATTTAAATATGGCTTTAATTGGACTAAATTTGTATATGAAATTTGTAGTTAATGGCATACATGTACATACCTCATAGAAAAAAAAAACAAGCTGTGTTCTTGACTTACATCTTTGGCAGATGATAAAGGGAAGCTTTTCAATTGTGATGTTGTTTTTTCTATGACCTGGTAGACAAGGTGACCTTCATAGACTACGAGTATGCCAGCTACAACTTCCAGGCCTACGACATTGCCAACCACTTTGATGAATTTGCAGGTTTGTACAGTAGCTAGAGCACCTAATGACGATTGCTGGCTTCTTTTGTAGTAAACAATTGATTATCAGGAGGTCTATTTCTTAATTTCTTTATGTCAAAAGTCAGCATTTATATCACATTGCAGATGGTCAAAGACTGAAAGAGTTGATATTGTGGAATTACATAATCAGATTGAACAGATTCACACTAGAATGACATTAGGCTGTTCGTTTAGTGTGAATGAGCCTTACTAACTCTATGAAAAATGGAGGTATTGTTTTTGGTGTGTCTGTGTGTGTTTCCAGATGTTTGTGGTCAGCATAAATTAAGGTCTGAATGGATTGTGATATTTGGTATGTGGGTAGGTCTTGGGAAGACGAAGGTCAAAGTTGAGTATGGGTCTCTTGGTTGCTTTCCTTGGTACTGCATCAAAACATCCGGTTTTTGCATCTATTGTCCTGGACATGCTATGGTATTGATTTTTGGGTTGCAGATAGCCTGTCATGTCAGGAAAAAAGTGATGTCGGTTTGGGCCCCTTGGTAGCTTGCTCTGGAACTGCAGGGGCTTTTTGTTAGAATCTTTCAAAGAGGATGAAGAAACCAAAATGAATAATAAAGACGTTCCCCCCTGCAGGTGTGGATGAGGTTGACTACAGCCTGTACCCAGACATGGAGTTCCAGCTGAGCTGGCTCAGGAGTTACCTGCAGTACTTCCACGCAGACCGGCCACAGCCAGTCACAGACAGGGAGGTTCAGACATTGTATGTCCAGGTCAACAAGTTTGCCTTGGTGAGTTGGGGAGTTTATCTAAACAAGCAGAACTTGCGCTGCATACCAATACCCATTACTAGTACAGTACTGCGAACATCATTTAGGCTTTTTTACTTATTTTGTTAATAAAACGTTATTCCTGCCATAGTGATGAAAATTTATCACTTAAAAAATATGAAAACATTGTAGATCTATAGGCAATGAAGTCAGCACCATCTTTGATTACAGATCCTCTCAAAAGTGTGGGTTCTCTGAATAAGATACCTGAAGTCCAAATAAACATTCTTTTTACTGTTTCATCATTGAAGAGCACAGGTTACCGTATTTTGTCAAATTGTTCAGGCACAAGTAGAGGTCCAGACCTTTACCTAAACCTCTGTACCTGTACCTGATATTACGTTTAGGTACACAGCACTAAGCAGGATACTCTTTACAGGGGATTCCTGATAGCCCTGTGGTACATGTATGTACAAAAATTAATGTAGACACACAGTTACAAAAGTTTTGTTTCCTGCAGGCTTCTCATTTCTTCTGGGGACTGTGGGCCCTCATCCAAGCCAGGTTCTCTGCCATAGACTTCGACTTCCTGGAGTAAGGAGACTTGTTTCATCCTTTGAGTGATCTTACTACACATGTATTCTTACGTAATCATACATTTAAATTTCTCACAACCTACAAGACTAAGCTGGCATTTTCCCTTCTACCACAGTTTGAGGTACATGTAAATAAGCCAGCAAATCTTACAGCTTTATTGCCATCAAGTTGACTTCTTGATGAAGTTTATGCTGGATAGATTTTCAACTTGTACTTCTATTGTGTTTTACCCCACAGCTACGGCATCCTACGGTTTAATGAGTATTTCAAGAGGAAGGACGAGTTCTTGGCATTACAACTTCCTGAGTGAACGTCAACTGGACTAGAATGTCCTCCCGCCATGCTGTACATATTCTTTCCTGCAATGCCGTATAGATACTAAGTAATCAGATGAGCTTTCATTAGTTTGTGATTAAGCTAATTGTTTGTTGTTAGTGATTGATCATGAAAGGTTATGATCACTTTGATCATTGACTAACAGCTAAAAGCGTCAATGAAGGTTAGACATCTAGGTAGAACATTACATACTATGAAATAAATCAAGCAACTGGATAAACTTTCTGAGGAGTCAGATGTTTCAGATAGCATCCTCTGTCTTTCATCAGTGACTGAGAATGAGTCTGAAGGCAAGTGTAACCTGTATATACATTTGTAAATGAGTATCTGAATAAGTGAATTGAAAGAAGTGGATTTGATCATTTAGCTTCTTATGTTCTGAAACAGAAGTTTTATTGAGAAGCTGTAACCCACTTCTGTGGAATGATCTGTGGAAAGTTACCAGGCCATTTCTACTGTACTGCTGACTTGAACTTGTCAGGTTGCATGCTGTACAGACTTTACATATGTACATGTATGTGTTGATTGTTGAAAGATTGTCTGATGGACATGGACAGGTATGGGAGTGTGCCATGGTCATTCCAATATGATCTAATATCTTGCTGCTCTGCCATATGTTGTTCTTTTTAATTCTTCTCATAACGATCATCAGTCATAATTGTTTGGCAGTTAAACAGAATATGACTGATAGACAGTCAAATGTAGAAGTTAGAATATTCCTCCTATATCATGCCATTCTATGTTATAAAATTTTATTTATTGCTTTGCATTTTGTGTTGTATGGATTACTATGGAATATGTTTCAATGTGTGCTGCATGACACCAATTGCTGCCTGGTGCTCCAGTGTTTTATAAAGGGTAAGTCATTTGAATTCTGAAATTTGAATTCATTTGAAATCTGAAATTTGAATTGAAGAGAGTTTTAGCACAGTCAAAATCCATTGCATTTGAACGTATTTTAGCTGTGTAATACATGTATGTTAACCACCAACACAGATGAACTTCCATGCTGATGTGACTGAAAAAGTTATGAACACAGTTTACGATACAGTAACAGTTGTGTGATAGGGAGTGCAGCTATGTGGGATTGCTCAGTTGACACAGACCAGACTTCAGCCTTGACTGATCACTTACTAGTAGTGTACTAGTACCCAAACACCTAAATATTTAGTGGGAGGTATATGCTGCCTTAGGGAAGGTTTGGAACTCTTCAAGTGCTTTCTCTTGTTGACAATCTTTTTTACTGTCAGTGACAGTGTTCAATCTGGCTAAATAGACCATCAATGTTTCTGCCTCACACAATTTATTGACCAATACTATAGATGATTATCAGGACCATAGATGGCTTATGCTTTGTATAAGACACGAAGCAAGCGTTTGCGCGTAGTACTTGCAAGGCGTGCCAATAATGAAGAAAATTTGTAATATTTCAAAATTGACATGCGAATACTGAGAAAAGGTGTAATATTTCAAAAGTTATTTGTGAATATGTTTGGGTCACACTCTGTGAGGAGGCCAGCATCTGAACTTTGTAAATCTAGTGTATGATGTTTTTATGAAGGCAGAGTAAACAGACAACGTGTGTATGGCAGCTTTCCTCCCAATGATATCATAATTAGGTATGTCAGAAATGCATTCATGTTTATCGTGGCACCACATTGTTGTATTATGAATACATAAATAAATACATTTGTAGCAAAGTTAGTCACTGCTAATAAGAAATATCACAGTGAAATTACCAATAAACAACCAATACTAGTGTTTCCTGTTTTGATCATTTCTTTCCCATCTGTTTCAGTGTTTGGTACATGTACACAAATTCATGCTGGACACTAGTGGACAGTGACAATACTGGAAACCGTTTTGTACATTGTATTATGCTGGCATAACTGATAATGCAGTTTTCTCCATATTTAGACAGAAAGTCAGACAAAGAAGTTTTCATCTAAAAACCAAAAAATGGCTCCATGGACTGATCCATTTAATTTCATAGTGGGGGTAGATTACTAGTAGGTCTTGAAACTTTTCTGTTACCCTTCCTTTCTCCTGTACTAGGCTGTAGAGATCTTTCTATTACTCACATTCCTCTCACCAGTTTCAAGGTCTAATTCTGAAGTATCTGTTTGATTTTCTGGTGAAAAGATCCTGGTTAGCTTGCACACTCTTCAAAGTAACTGTAGAAACCAGGTTGACGGAGGCATATCCTCATGATAGCACAATCTGTTACCAAAAGTGAACCTTGCATGGTGGGCTTGTAGGTATGACATGTCTTGGAGTGACAATTGCACTGTAGGAAAATGAAAGTTCATCCTCATGGAAGTGTCCTGCTGTAGTTGCACCTCTTTGTACAGTGAACTTAGTTCTTGATGGCAGCTCGGAGCTTAGCTGACCTTGCTCTTGGGTTCTCCATCACCTCAGCCCAGTGTGGTCTCATCACTTTACCAGTCAGTATCGTCCACTCCTTCCTCGGCCCCTGCGTTTCCACCTCTGGCAGCCCCTCCTCCTTTAGAAGGTCCCCCTCCCGCTTCTTCTGATGAATACTCATCCCACCGAGCTGCCTCATGTGCCCACCTTGGAAGTATCGTTTTGCAACACGATCTTCCAGTGAGTGGAATGTTATCACAATGGCACGGCCACCAGGTTTTAAAAAGTATCTAGCAGCCTGCAGTCCTTGGTACAGTTCATTCAGCTCGTCATTCACAAAGATCCTCAGGGCTTGGAAAGTTTTTGTGGCAGGGTGGACTGCCCGGTTCAGTTTGTCAAAAGAAAAGAAAACACCAGGTGGGGCAAGTGCAGAAGCCACGATCCCAGCGAGCTGTTTGGTTGTCGTGATTGGTCTCTTGTTTCGAGCGTCCACAATCGCAGAAGAAATCTTCCGCGCATGTTTCTCCTCACCGTATGTCTTGATGATGCCGTACAGATCATCCTCACTCAGGGAGTTCACCACATCTGCTGCTGTGGGCTGTTTGTTCCCAAATCTGTAAAGGCAGTTTGTGAAAATATCAAATACAATGTTTGTACATGTAGTTCTCTTGATCCCTATCAGTAAATACATGTACTTAGTAAATCGAAAACAAATCTGTAATACAGTAGTTCAGATATTACCAAAAGACACAAGAAGAACTGTTGGTTATACATGTACAAAGCTCAGCAAACATAGCCCATTTTGTTCTGACTCCTGGGTGTTAATTCCTTGAGGCATATGAATCAAGAAAGCTTGGAAAACAAAGCTGCCTTTACTAATGACACAGTACTTTTACACATCTCCTCACCTCTCGCCATCCATCCGCATGTCCAGTGGCCCATCCTGGCTCAGAGAGAACCCTCGCCCACCCTGGTCAAACTGCATGGAGGAGGCTCCCACATCAAACAGGAAGCCGTCCACTGTGTTCTCCTGCACATTCTGGGAACTCAGCAGGTACAGCAGCTCACTGAAGCGGCCCAGCACGGGGCGGATGGATTTGCTGTGGGGATGAGGAAAAGACTGTCTTTATTACATGTAACGTTACCTCCAAGAGGCAGTATTGTTCTTCTAGTTGAGTTTGTCTGTGTGGGTTTGTGTGTATGCTTGTCCAGCAGAGATTATGAAATCCAGGGAGAGTAGGTGGATATTTGCTTACTAGTACAAATGTACTTCATTGACAGGCAGGTTAAGCTGATGGTAACCCATCATGTGCCTGGTTGGAGTAAGTGGGCTGTAGGTGGAGGAATTCAGGCAGTACTTGACTGAGTGTAATACCCAATTAGATAAGTACATCATGTATAATACAACTGCAACACCATAGCCTTGGGTCAGTTGGGTGAGAAGAGGTAACCATATAAATGTAACACACATGTACTGACCCATACTGTTTGGCCATGTTCTGTGCCATGTTGTGTGCAGCAGGGTCCCTGTCCATGGCATACACCACAGTGTCCGGTTGTGCTGCCAGGATGGCCTTCGTGTGGCCTCCAGCACCAAACGTCACATCCACATACACCTATCATAGGAAAGAAATACAGTACAACTCATATGGAGTGGACAAAAAAAATCATCACAGATATATATAATGTTCAAGACACATTTTTTCCAAACTACAGCCTTCAAAAATTATTTTGGTGGTGTGCCCGCATTATTGTTTATACCTTGACACGATGACAGATTGTAATGGTACAGACATTTTATTTAATTTTACATGGTTACGCAAAGGTACATCTCTAAAGAAGCTAACACAACTCACCTGTCCTGGTTGAGGGTCCAAACAGTCCAGCACCTCTCGAACCATCACAGGAGTGTGCAACATTCCCGACCTACCGCCCCCCTCCCCAACCCACACGTGGTCACTGTCGTCTGCCAAAAGTTTCGAGTCGCCCATGTGTTCGGCAGCAGAACCTATGTTCCGCTTTCCGTACACAGCGGCTGATAGTCTTCTTAGAAGACGAAGTCCGTGCGACTCAACTGTAAACATTTTCTGAAGATGCACAACGAGTCCCGAATGTCATCACAAGGTAGCAGAACACACTTATCTCCCAATGGGCATTCGTATGGTTAAGGACCCCAAGGTGACTCACTTCGACTAGGTGAAAATTATAGTAGGGTGCACTAGAGAAGCACGACAAACTTATTCATTAAAAATTACGGTATAATCTACAAAATTCATGGGAAAACAAAAAAAGTTGTGGTTTATTAACAATTTGACGACCACTTTGATATACCCCTCTGCGGAGGTCAACGGAACTGCAGCCGTCTCACCCAGGCGGTCAGCTGCATGCATCGCGCGCATTTATACACTGAACGGGCAGACTTCACAATTCTAATCATACGATCTAAAAGCCGACTTATCATACTACAATATTGTTGAGTTCATGCTTCCCTGCCTTTCACGTTAGCGCCTTTACAAACGCTTCAAGATTGCGTCCGCACTACGTTTTTACCCCTACGTCACAGGGGACGGGGACGGGGGTCGCGGAAGAATACTGTGTTCTGCTACCACAATCACGACCGTGACCTTCGAACTCTTACCGATCGGAAGTAAACTTTCACCCCGGAACTAAAATGTCGCTATGCGCATGCGTGTTGTTGAGTGGTGCCATTTGACCAATCATAGATGATATTGGTTTGAATTAACCAATGGTAAGGCAGCATTTTAACGCTCGTTTTTCAACTTTGCTCAGGACCAGGATTTTTATCGACTTTCGTATTTGACCCACTTTGGCACTTTTTCCAAAGATTTTAGGCACAGAGTATCACATTATGCTACCGGATAAGAAGTATGAAGGTAAGTGAAGTGTGCCCAACGACAATTTTCGCCGTAAAGAAAGTCTGTACAGTTTTCGATGTTGCAGTGAACACCCAAACATCATATAGCGTCGGCTCAGTGTCTAGTCCGAAGCTTTTGTTGGAAAGGGGGAGGTTGCTTGATAGTATTTCCTTCTTCGTCTTCGTAAGTTATAAGTGTAGAACAGAGAACTTAAGAAGTAAGTCTACAACATGCCATCACTTAAATTCTGAGCATGGGCTTAGAGGTGACTGTACTACATCTAGAGTCTGGAAACCGAGACCGCATGCAAGGATCATGAAGGATGTATTTTTGACCAGGGAGGTTTAACCTGGCCTGTTAGTGTTAGACACGTAATCTAAACATGAGCTGTTGATGGCTGTGTTATAGAGTGTAGACTCATATTATAATTGAAAGCATGGATGGATCCCACATCAGACTTGAGTACTGTATACTTTGCATGATTACTACATGTATTTGCTTCGGCCAAATTATAAAGGAGGCATCTGATTCCAAGATCTATTCTTAGAGTTAGACAAACTTTCAGTCACAAAGTCTAATAATTTGCTCAGGCTCTAGTCTAGAACTAAGAAGAGACAGAATTTCTGAAAAGCTCGTTTGAGGTAGTATTTTTCCACATGTCATATAAAATGGTAAAACTTAAATGTGGCGAATTACTCAAATTTTTTCCAACTAATTATGCAATTGACTATTGTTTTTGTTTTGATATACAGCTCCTTCTTGAAAGGTTCGCGCAGTAGCAAGGATCACTGGATATTTTAAAAATCAAGGGCAAATTTTTCTTGGCAAGCCTTGATTGAAGCGAACTGCAGTAACCATGTCACAGCCTCCCCGTAAACGGCGAAAGAGCTCGTCAAACCAAGCCACGACAACACTGAGCGGAGATGACGACAACACTCAGAGCAGCAACATGAAGGTCGTTGTGCGTGTCCGGCCACCAAATGCCTCGGAACGGGAAGACCAAAAGGCACGAACGATCGTACGTGTAATGGACGAACACTTGTTGGTGTTTGATCCGAAAGACGACGATGTGTCGCCAAACTATTACCATGGAAAACGTAAACGACGCGACCTGCTGACGAGGAAAAATAAAGACTTGAAGTTCATTTTTGATCGAGTCTTCAACGACACGACATCGCAGCAAGAAGTGTACGAGAGCACAACAAAAGTCATTGTTGATGGAGTTCTGAATGGGTACAACTGCTCTGGTGAGCTTCCATTTTGTTCTTCAGGGTTTCAGTAATTGTGTATAAATGAATCATCTATTTTTAGAAGTGTTGTTTTGGGTGGCTGAGCTGTGGGGTGTGTGTCTGTCCAAACAGTAGGTTGACAGCACAGAGGAGGGTACAGGTGGGAGAAGATTGACAGGCAGAATCATAGGTCATAATGTCAGACACAGGAAATGGGGTGAACTTAAAGGTCATGAAAACCCATTTTAACACTTCTTGAAAGTCTGAAGCTCTGATTTCTTGTTGTGTTTTTTTTTAAATCTCTGACAGGTGCCTGTTACATGTCAGAAACTTTGTGCAAAGTCAGAAACTTTGCACATGGGTCAAATAACTTCATTTTGTGTTGCCATTCCACAGTGTTTGCATACGGAGCCACGGGTGCAGGGAAGACCTTCACCATGCTTGGATCCCCTCAGAACCCAGGCGTGATCTTCCTAACCATGATGGACCTGTACCAGCGCATCGACCAGATGCAGAGTGAGAAAATCTGTGATGTTGCAGTCTCTTACTTAGAGGTAAAGTTTTTTTTTTCAAGGTTTCTTGGCTACAGGGTTTTAACTTTGTGCCATAGTCCACTGGTAGCTATTTTGTATTTGACAATATAACAAATCAAGATGAGGTGATATCAATCTAGACAGACAGTCTTTATTTAAAGTTATCATTTATTATCTTTGATATCTATTAAATGGCAGTAGCTTTCTCAGTATAGAGTCTTGACCTTCAAAGATTTTCCATTTCCAGGTGTATAACGAGACGATCCGTGACCTGCTTGTTCCCTCGGGTACGCTTGCAGTACGGGAGGACCCACAGAAGGGCGTGGTGGTTAGTGGACTCACCCTGCACAAGGTGAGGATAGGAGCCTAGGACATCATTACTAGTACATGTACATGTACCTACGTTGTCAGCTAGCTTCATTGTTTGAGGACAAAGCAATTTGCTTAGTTTGTTAGATGAAATTTTTTGGCTCATGGAACTGCTTATTGAAATTTACAGATACAGTATTGACATATATAAAAAAGATCTTGTGGATGATTGATAAATTTATGGGCTCACTTTATTTCTAGCCAATCCTTTGGCCTCCCTTGAAAGTTGGCCATTGATTTGGCTGTGATCTTCAACAATGTCAAAAAAGGCAGCTGGCTTACCATAGGATTTTAGATTTCTAGAGTCCCTATTTCATCGGAAGTCAACTTGATTTTGTTATTCTTGTATTGTTTGTCCTGTAAGACATAAAATGTACAATGTACAATTCAATTCAACCTTCAATACACAATTTCTTTCCCAGCCTCGCAGTGCAGAGGAGTTGATCCACATGTTAGAGTACGGGAACCAGAACCGCACACAGCACCCCACTGATGCTAACGCCACTTCTTCACGCTCCCATGCTGTGTTCCAGGTACAGGCCAATGTCTCATATATTATCTAACAGTAACAAGTTATCACTTTTTTTTAGCATTGGTGATACACTTGACCAATTTTGAAAACTGTGACCATTGGTTTAGTACCTAATATACAAGCAGTGAGCTTCATGCCCATTTTAAAGGTGAAGGTAATTTTTTTAGGTCTTAGGGGCAGTGGGTTGTTAGTCCATATGCATATGTCTAGACTCTAGAGCATGGTGTTGGAAGGCAGAACCCATCCCTCTCTTTCCACTGACTTTTACCGTCCCAACCAAACTCAGCCACCCATTTTACACCTGGGTGGAGTGAGGAAAATTATGTACAGTACTGCCTTTCCCAAGGACACACCCATGACCTCTTGATCTCATGTCCACTGGCCTAGCCACTTGGTCGTTCATTATTATGTTGTCTTTTCCCCCACCTCAGGTGTTTGTACGTCAGAAGGACCGAACAGCAAACATCAGCTCGGATGTACGGGTGGCTAAGATGTCGCTGATCGACCTGGCAGGGTCTGAGAGAGCGACGGTCACCACAAACCGAGGTGCGCGGTTCCGAGAGGGCGCCAACATCAACAAGTCCCTCCTGGCACTGGGGAACTGTATCAATGCACTGGCTGATCCACAGGTATCATCCAAATGTGGTTATATATGCTGAATTATAGCCATAACACAAGCATGATGTGAGTTCTTTATCAAGAGTTAAAAAGAGAAATTAGGCTTATTAAAAGGCACACATACTACTGTGAATTGTTAAACTTTCACGGTAGTTTTATTTTGCAGTAGGAGTGAAAATTTCACGGTTGAAGCAATGCTGTATATAGTAGTCATAGAAGGAAGACATTTGTGGTGCCATGAAGTTGCAATAGAGAGGTCACCATGAAAAAAAAAACACTGCAAAATTTTCACGATTTACGGTATTACCAGGATTGACCCAAATGTATAAAAGAAGCAATATTTTCGCTGTTGATACGACAAAAGTTCAGTGATAACCTCCCTTTTTGTCCCCCAGTATAAGGGCCACATCCCCTACAGGAACAGTAAGCTGACCCGGCTGCTGAAGGACTCGCTGGGAGGAAACTGTCGCACTGTCATGATCGCTGCTGTCAGGTGAGACAGCACAACAGACTTAGTGCAGTTCATAATGGGCTGTTCACCTGCTTTTCATCATTCGCAAGAATCTTGAGATGATTGTACACTTATTCAACCCCATAATTCATGCCCCCCAAAAAATTTACTGCCCTAAATGATTTAAGTCATACATGTACGTTTGTCAGGTACCAACTTGATAACAGTAATTTAATGATGAAAATGACCAAAAAATGCTTTATTGTCATAACCATTTAAAACTTTGTGCCCTCAGCCCCTCTAGTCTGTCATATGAAGACACCCACAACACACTCAAATATGCCAACCGGGCCAAGAACATCAGATGCACAGTGAGTCTTAGTTATTATTGTCATTGTCATTTACAATTAAATATTAACTACAGTAGACTATAACTTACAAGAGAAAAAGTCCAAGGACAAATTATCTTACCTGAATACAAAGTGTTTTAATCTGGGCACAGTACTAGTATTCAATTCTCAGGCCCGGGACATTTCTACCTCAAGCTTTGTATAGAGGTATGTTATTGGTAGATGCTAATGGGAACCTTTTGTCCACAGCTGAAGAAGAATGTTGTGAGTGTGGATTTCCATGTCAGCCGCTATGCTCAGATCTGTGAGGAACTCAGGAAAGAGGTTGGTTCCTTTCACTTCTAAGATAAAGCTCAAATTTACAGACTTGTCCTGTTCACTTTGTTTTATTATCCACAATCCTTTGTCAGACAAGTTCAGGGGTCCATCGTGACCAAGTTGGTTGAAAATTTTGTTCTTCATTTTAACAGGTGGCAGAACTGAAAAGTAAGGTCAAAGGTTACGAGGATGGTTCTCAGCTCCCCCCACCTCCTACTGTAGATGATGCACAACATACAGAGATCAACAGGTCAGGATGTCACTTTTGATATCTGCACAGCCACTGCTCATCCTATACTTCTTTCCTACTGAACATGTACTTACCACAGGAAAGGGTATGTAGGCATAGATTCTCCATAGAGCTAAGTTGTCACTACTGTTACAAAAGAGATCATTATTAACTTCTTACTGATGGGGTCTGTCGGTAGGTTACAAGGCATCCTCCACAGTGTCTTCAAGGAGCGACACATCATCCGCAAGGACTTACAGGAGCTGGAGATGTCTCACTGTGAGCTCAAGGTCAAGGTCCACCGTAAGGAACGTGACCAGGACAGGGTGAAGGCCATCAGCAGCGACAACCTCAAGGTGAAGTCTTGTAAATGAAAAGGTCATAAGCTCAAGTTTACTATAATTTTCCTGTCTGAACCGTGAGCATATTTTTATACTTTCGTGCTAGGTAGCCATTTTATCATTCCCCATTTTTTTTCTCCTTGAAGGTTGACTATTAAGACACAGATTTAGACAGTATGAAAGTTTATCTTTCTTTCCAAAATGTGATGTCCTGTGGTTTTGTACAGATTTCAGTGACCACTAATCTGTTTTGATGTTAATCCAGGCTACTGGCCGATTGGAGAGAGCGATTGCAGCAGCCAAGACACGGCAGGCAGTGTTTCAAGATCGTCTGGAGACAGCCGAGAAACGAATGAAGGAAAACTGTGAGACTCTAGAGAAGGTGGAGGAGGAGCTGAGAGGACAGGGGACAGATGGGGAGCTACCAGAGGTAAGGGTATATGGAAAAAATAGTGCCAGCCTGGGGTACTGAGGGTAGAAAATGTGTACCAGATTTGAGAGGGATTCAGGTACCGGTCTTAAGACTGTAAATAGACTGATCCTATAGTCCCACCCACTTCCATTGGACATGCAGCTACTCTCTCATTAGTCAAATGACTAATTGCCATGCTGTCATTGGTTAAGCTGCTTATTGTGATGGACAGTCAGGATTGGGCTATTGTAGATTGTGCTGCTTTAGAACAACAATCAGGTCTAGGTACATGCTTGCATTGTGATGTATACTGACTCCCTCTCTCCTTTTCTGTAGGCTGTCCAGTCCTTCCTGCACACAAGGCACCTGGAGGTGGAGGTCAAGGACCTCAGGAAGCAGGTCAAACATCTCAAGAAGTTTGCCAAGTCCCAGGAGAAGGATTCGCAAGCATCTGAGAAGTAAGGCAACATGTTACTTTGGTTTCTCAGAATTGTTTAATGCATTAAAAATTGTACGCACTGTTGTAACTAACTAATATAAGTTGTTTCATACTTTTTTTTTCTGAATTTTTTAAAAGTTGGTGTCATTTGGGACATTCTCAAGAAAAAAAATTAGATACTATTCAGGACCACTCCTCAGTAAATCAAACATGAACTTGGTATTCTTGATAGGCAGAAGTGGCTTGCTTACAGTGTAATTCAATTAAACAAAACATCAATGTGTTCTCCAGGTTGATTGTGTCCCTACTGGAGATGGCACGTAGACAGTACTTCCTGCTGAAGGGCGCGGGAATGGCGACATCAGACGTGACGTCGGAGTTCGAGGCCGTACAGAGGATGGTGGACGGGGAGAAGGAGGTCATGTGGGCAGACCAGAGCATGATGGGAAACAGGACCCAGACTGGGCTGGACCTGACGGAGGTGCTGGACCTGTCAGTCATGAGTGTTGTCTCAGCAACACCTCCAAGTAAGGCCTGGCTACTCACCTGAACTTATGATGGTCAACAATGGAATGAATAGATGCTTAAAACCAGAATTTCTTCCTGATAATGACAAAAATTTGTCTCAGAGGACAAGATAATGTACATCAACCATACCTGATGGTCAAGTTCTACTAGATTCTAAAAGATCTAAGATCTAACTTCAAGTTCAAGTCAGCTGTTCAGGCATTTATTTAATTTCATTTTAGGTATGTAGACAATTGAACATTTTTTCTTATGTCCAGGTGGAAAGACACCTTGCAGAACACCTGTCCAGCTGCAGCCCAAGAGAGTCCTGCTGACAGGTGGGGAAAATCATACTTTACTACATACAGTATCACATACAGTATTTGCAATTTTATATCACACCAGCGCGGTGATGACGTTCGATACAGTGTTCCAGACCCGGTCGTACTTTACGGTACGACCGGGCTTCCATAGAACGATTCGAACGTGTTTCGCCCAAACCGTGTGCGCAGCTTTCGAAAATTCAAATACACAATTCAGACGTTGGAAATGATGTTGTTGCAGTTTTTTGTTTAGAGACACCAAATTTTCGCCCATTTCGCATTGAAAGACATGTTTTCTTGGGTGGGTATGACAGGCAATCCGACTCGCGGTCAGGCCGATACCTCGGGCGTTACGGAGTACACTGTGTTGTATTCTATATATATTTTAGTAGTATGCCATTTCAACTTGTACATGGGTACAAAAGCATCACACATTTTAATTGTCGTTCATATGCCTTGACTTTACTTGTTCATCCCTTGCAGCTCCCAACTCTGCTACAGAATCCTGTACCCCTAAAGAGACCATTATTCAGCCATCTCCCCTCCGAGTGGTGGCTACCCCTCTCAGAGTTCCAATCTCTGACAAAAAGACAGTCCAGAAACCTCCAACACCGCAGAGAGTGGTCGCACCCAGTCCAAGTAAGTCCACCCCCCAGAGAGTAGTGGTCCAGTCCACACCAACAGTGCCCACACCCATGAGAGTCCCTGTGGTTCCGTCCACCACCACCCAAACCACCCCTGCTGTCAGTAATGGGATCACCCAGGGTACAGTTACAAAGGCTCTTCCTGGGAGAGTTGCTGCTTCAACTGTAACCAAGGCAACTGTAACCAAGACAATGACAGCCCCGGTCAGAGTTCATGGGAAACCTGACAGAAAGCCGCAGAGCTCCAGAGCCCTGTTCACAGAACAGGCGCGACCTACCAACAGTACTGAGGAGTACTGTAGAGCTTTACAGACTGATGCTGTTGTCCCCGGCAACCAGCCACACCCTGGTCCCTTAGCAACCAGTTCTATGATGTCAGAAGACTCCCTAAACCAGCCATATGACAAGACAGTGGTGCTGAGCTCGTCCCAGACAGTGTCCAGGCCTGAGGACCTGCCTGTTGTCAAGCAGGAGGCTTCAAGAGATGGTGGAACTATGGAACAGTTGCAGGAAGGTGAGATGGTTTACACTGCTGAAGTCATCTGCTACTGTTTGCAGTGGTTTCATTTTGCAATAGGAGGGAAAGGGAGGTTTTCACAGTGTTTTAAGTTTGTGGTTGAAACAATTCTGTAGTACAGTAGTGATACAAGGAAGATATCACAGTGTCATGAATTCACTGTGAAGAGGTCAATGCAAAAATTCAAATAAAACTGCCAGGAAAGTTTCACAATTGACAGTATATTGGTATCTTTCTAGCAGATTCACAGCCACACTTACCCTGATGCTGCCAACACAACAAGTTTAGACGCATCTATTTCTTGTCATAATTTAACAACAATGCTTTCTTCCTCACCAGGCCAACCTGTGACCTATGCCCAGGCAGTCAGCACGCCAACCCATAACAACCAGCCAGCAGCCAAGAAGGCAAAGCTGGAGCAGTCTTATGTCATTGTGGGCAATCCTTCCACACCGGCTATGGAGACTGAGGAAACAAATGCAGGGTAAATGGAGAGCTTGTGGTACTAGTTTTGAAATTGGTAGACTGTTGTGTCCCTTTGGTTTTCGGAAATGAATTCGTTTGCTGATGAAGCAAATTTCTAAATTGTTTCATTAATATCAGGGGTCGAAATACCCCTCTGTGTGCAACTTGGTGCAAGTAAATTTGGTGTCGTGCAACTAATTTTTTGCCGGTATGCACCGCAGTGCAAGTTTGCTTTATCCGCTGTTGCCTGCAGAAATACCCTATAAAGAACTGGAAAGAGAACAAAACCAGAATCCATGAAGTTTTTATTAAAGTTACTACATGTACTTTTGGTTGTGTTCGTTTTATTTCTGGGGGGTGCAATTATTTTTCTTCTGGTGCAAGTATTTTTTTTTTCATCTGCACCAGTGCAAGTTGGCCCCAAAATCTATTTCGACCCCTGAATATGTTTCCTCCTGTTTTTGTAACAGAAGAGAGAGAAGAATGACCTTCACTAAGGATGACCTTCGGCCTGAAGGTCAGGAGAACACAGCGTCCTGCAGTACATTCCCCACCCCGGGGCACACATCTGCAGGGAAACGCAGGTCACTCGGGGACGTCAACGCACCTGTTGCTGGGCAACATGTGGAACAGCTGCGGAAGGTCGGACTGCCCTCAATGATGGACAAAGGTAGGGTGCTGTCTACTTTACAGTTGGTAGTAAAGGATATCACAATCAGACATCACAGCTTTTTTCTCAGACTTGCAGAGCTAGAACTTTGGGTTGTCATATTTATGTATTGTGGTTACTAATAAAATGATAGTTTCACCTGTTTTCTTGATAATGCCAACAAAACATGTCTGTAGTAATGTAACAGTTGAAAATGCTTGTAAGGTTGTCGATTGATGGTTGAATATCAAATTGCTTGTGCGTTTCCAGGTGTGTTTCCTCCCACCAATAAGCCGTCCTACATGTCCATGACAAGGTCAGCAGCCTTCAAGAGGAAAAAGCACAGGAGGTATTGTATTTTTTTATCTTAAGTTTCATCGGGTCCGTTGTTTTTCTCATTTTGTGCAATATGCAAGTCTTTCTTACGATCTAATCAGTCACATTATGGCTACTTTCAGAGGTAGTCGTACCTGTAGGACAAAGTTAGAGTCAGAGTAGATGGATGATGCAGAAACTAAAGTCTCAATCTGTAGTATTATATGGACCCTTACAAAGTTTATTTCTGTCTTTGACCTAACATCTTGTTTTGCATCAACAACCAGGTCTGTTTCATCCCGAGAAAACTTCACCTCCAAGGAGAGACAGAGTCCTGTTGCCAAGGAGACAACAAAACTGGCTGCCAGTACACGGAAGAAGTTTGGATTCCGCAGATCACTGTGAGTTCAAAACTGCTTTTATTGGTGGGTTATGCAAGTCAAGTTGTCAGGGAGAGAGAAATACATTGTATAGGTGAAGACTCGGCATAAAATACAGGTTTGCTGTTTTCACTACTGCAGTTTTCTGTCTCTGAGGTGTATTAGTTTAAGGTTAACATCATTTGGGAAAGGTACTAGAGTATGAGATCTTTGAACTCTAGTCAGAGAATGAAACAGTCTATGACAATGAAACTGGTTTAGTCAAAGCTCTTTAGTGGTGGCTGAAGTTGGGTAGGTTTCATGTAGGGTTCAAGTTTATTCAATCATATCTTAGTGAGTTTGTTATTTTTGCCCTCAGTGCTCACTCAAGAAGCAAGTCAGCAGGCAACCTCCTCCGTTGGCATGGCAACCAGACATCATCCAGTCGACTGCCAGTCAGAACACCGACCAAACTGTGACATCATCAGAACCTCCACATAATACTTAACCTTCTTCATGCTGAATAAGTTTGGTGACGGAAGGCTACCCCTGCATGGACAGGGTTAATTTGCAAACAAGAACTTAGCTGACCTTTGTAAAAATTGTACATAATTCTGTTTTGTTTTTAGTTTAAAGATGGTCACATTTAGAAATCATGTCATACAGAAACTATGTTGTCATTAAGTAGTCCCCGAAAGATATGATAATTTGACGTCCATATCGTTGCAGAAAGATCTTGATGCTTTTATGTACACTAAACTATGCAAAATCAAGTGATTACTTACAATGTCTTGTTTCCAATTTTGTATATATTGAGGACTATTTCATTTCATAAAGAAATCTCTGACAGTGAGGTTTTTACTTTAACATTCAGAACAGGTAAATACATTTGTCTTTACCTACTCATCCTTACATGCTGTTGTAGGCATCTGTAAAATAGGATTCTTGTCTTCAAATACAGTAGATCCATTGAATCAAGTATCTGTACATTTTTAAAAGCAGTGGATTGCAGACACAGCTGTAGATATAACGCTTAATTGTCATGAATACTTTGATTGCATTGCTTGTTCATCAGCTTGCTTTCCTTGATGTTTCCACCAATGGGATCTGTGTAACCTGTTGGAGATATTTACTTCAACAAGCTTGCTTCATTCCATCTTTATTGTACAAAGAACTAGCTACTTGTCTTATTTTTATCTCACCAATGTTGTTATAGAAGTCCAACTTTCCAACTTTTATTTTGTTGAAGCTGCAGATTTCACGTCTGTTCAACACTGTGCTTTTAGCCAGCTTTAGACAAGAAATAAAGTTTTACATCATTGCAGATTTTATTTACTCTTTTTTTAATGTTGTTGTAGTATGAAATTTCAAACATAACTCTTTTGAGACCTAGGCCCAACATCTTTTATTTTCTCTATTTTTTCATAAAATGCGCTAAGATGTCATTTATATTTTTGCCAATGAAAAGTGGGTGGCCTCAGTCTGAGGATGAAGCATGACTCCTTTTCGTTAACCAGTACACCAATGTGGCTTCGCTATGGCTCGCATATTTTTAGCCAAGTACATGAGGTCACCTCTACTCTTCTCCATGTGTGGGATTCTTTTGCCAATATAGAGTACCTCTGCAGATGGATATGCAGGTGTGAGAGCCAAGACTAGTATATATTAGAGAAACAAAAGATAACTGGTGCATTTTGTGAATACTGCCCTCAGTTCCAGTCTAATAATGAAAATAATTCATACCTTCTTGAGTTACAATAATCCACCCAGGCAAAACCATCACCTCCTTGCTAGATGAAATGAACAATTATGTACAATGCTGTCAAAACCAACGGTTTCCACTAAACTAATCACAAAATGGTGTCAGTCACATACTAGTACTTTACCTCATAATGTAAAGGAACACATCAAAAGACAAGCAGCCACTTTAGGCCATGTTGATTTGATTATATGGATGACATCCGCGCGCGCATCAATTTTCGTTCGTTTCCAAAAAAAAAAAAGAAGTTTTCGACCATACTGGAAATCGTACAAAGCAGCTGCAAAATGAGCAAATATATGCCTTAAATAGAAAAAAAAATATTGGAAAATATACTAATATCGTAGAATAATAAAAATCAATTCCAAAGGAAGAAGAAAATGTGAAGAAATGAAAATGAAGAGTCTATTATTCGCCATACCATAATCTGTGTGTTTAGCCATTTGTTCAACCTTCATGACCACGTAGATTTCATAATGAAGGCAACTTTTTTTTTTGCCAAACTTTTTTTTTATTCGCACGCTCGCATCAGTTTTGGGGTACCCAGAGGATGTCATCCATATAATCAAATCAACATGGCCTTACAAATAAAAAAGATGTTGGTACTGTTATGAATTACGCATTTACTATGTTCAGAGAAAAGTTAAAATAGAAGTTAATATTTAATACTCTGCCCTTTATTTTCCAAATACTTGGCTCTATAGTACATGCTGTTTCTTTCAGTAAGCTCCTCATGAGTGTACACAAAACAAGTACAGCACATCAACATCATTAACCATCTCCCATAAGACATGTTCATCCATTTACCATGCACAAGTAAGCCCACAGAAAAGACATCTTATTAGCTAACAATTTTCATGTGTCAGTATTGATGTGAAATACTTCACATTTATATTAGTACTAGCCATTCTTTTTTATCTGTTTGCTTTGGAAGTGGATTTTTTTTTCTCCCTTTGTCAAGGAGTGACATTATACACTGTCCACCTTAGAAATGCTGTATAGTATTCATCAGTGTTCTAATGTACATCTCCATCATCTGTCAGCAGTTGCCATGGTGTCATCACGTTGACTGAAGCAGATCTTCAGCAGCTGTTGGCAGTATTCCAGCTCCTCCTAGAGATGGAGGGGACAACATCAGTTCACATTAACGTCATTGCCAGTGAGGAGACATTTTGTCCATAAACAGTGTTAGACTAATAACACAGTCTAAATTCTGACATCCTAGACATCACCTCAACTTCTAAAAGTAAAAGACACATACATTACTGGGTTATAGTTTTTCTATCAGAAACAACAGTCCCACCTGAAACTCCTCCCTCCCCTTCAGGTGTTCTATCCTATCTGTCAGCACCTGCCGCAGGTGCAGCTGTGGCTGCCGGCAGTCCTTCACGGCCTGTTTGTTCCCTGTCACCAGGGCGACAAGTGCACCCATCAGGTGCTCGTGGAAGCTGTTGTGCTCCGTCTGTAGCATGGAGGCCAGCTGGGTCACCATGCCCATGTTACACAGGGTATCTGGGGGAGAAGCAAATGAAATCTTCAGGGAAAAGTAGTGAATGGAAAAGGATTACATTTCACGTCTCTTTTGGGTGACCTTCACGTTCACCCCATTTCCTGTGTCTGGCCTTTAGAATTGCCATTCTGCCTGTTAATCTCCCATCCATGCGCCGTCAATCAACTCTCAAGTTCACCCCATTTCCTGTGTCTGACCTTTTGACCTGTCATTCTGCCTGTCAATCTTCCCCCACCCATGTGCTGTCAACCTACAACAAAATGTATTTCCGTACCGCAAGTAATAAGACAAGTTGAATAGGTTTCTCAAATGGGATCAAGGAATGGATACAGGAATGCCATACTTAATTACCATGCTGTAGTTTATCCTACCACACGTTTCTCAATAGAAAAGAAAGAAGTAATGACTGTATGAACAGGTAGGTAACCTTTATGTT
This sequence comes from Branchiostoma floridae x Branchiostoma japonicum, assembly GCA_013266295.2. Taxonomy (NCBI): domain Eukaryota; kingdom Metazoa; phylum Chordata; class Leptocardii; order Amphioxiformes; family Branchiostomatidae; genus Branchiostoma; species Branchiostoma floridae x Branchiostoma japonicum. Next base: position 10,850,987 of record CM023824.1, read on the forward strand.
GTGGGTTGTTGAGGCACAGGTTCCTTAGCAGGAAGGCAGCTTTGACCTTGAGTTTCTCCGTATCACCCTGCATGGCTCTCATCAGGACAGAGAAGCCATCGTGCTCAACAAATGTCTGCTGGGCCTCGTCACAGTTGCCAGTCAGACCTGCACAATGGTAGTACAGAGTTGGTTTTGCTGATCCTGACAGCCCATCACAATGAGCAGTTCAACCAATGACAATGTGGCAATTAGCGGTTTTACATTTTTACGTTTTTATTTTCCATTTCTATTAGATGTTTTCATGAAGGTGGGAGGGGCTATGTGATCAGTCTATTCTGTAGCCTGGCCACCATTTATAACAATAAGCAATACCATTCACTTGGATTGGACCAATTGAACAAAATGCTTTTTGACAGAAACTCCTCTTCAAATTTTAAAAAGTTTTGCGCAACCCCAAACCAATAAAGCGTTGGTCGCCAAACAGCCACTTCAGTGTGCTAAAGGTTAAAATCTCCAATAGTGCCACAATGGACTATTGCCTTTAATATCCAAGTGTAGAATTAGCCTTACATGATATTGCATAGAGGGCTTTCACCCTGACGGTAGGGTCAGGATCTGTGTCCACCAGTTCTAGCAATGTTGGCATGGCAACCAGTTCCAGGGCTGCAGCCTGACAGAAGGGGTTGTTCTGTGTTACCGTGGCGATAACGTCACCTGCTCTCCACCGCAGCCCGCTGTTCTGGTGTCTCAGGTAGCCTATAACCAGCACCAGGCCACCCATCCTGTGTAAGTCTGGCAGAAATAAACACATCTTCACATCAAACAGAAGTTTTAAGCAATAGTACTGCAGGATAGGTAATTGGTAAGTCTACATCATTTTTTGTTGGAGTCAAAATTTCAATCTGATCACGTAATTTGCTAACAGTTTGATGCTGATGAGCATGTACATTTCACATTATGTACAATCAAACTTGCACTAATGACCACATCTGATATAAGGACAACCTGGCCATTGAGGCCACTTTTTGGTGGTCCTTAGATAATAATTTTCCGATTGACACAAGCATTTAGAATCCTGCCATTTCCTTCAAGTCCCGTAAGTCATCACTATGGACAGGTTTGACTACTTTATCAGCAACAACCTATCATAATCATATCTCATCCGCTGCCCCCCTCCCCAAGCCAACAGTAACGTACTTACTTACGTACTTACTTACGTACTTACTTACAACAGTAACATACTTTGTGCGTTATCGATACTACAGCCGAGATCCATCAGTTCCTCCAAAGCTGTCTCCTTCTCCTCTATGTGGTCCTCACCCCCCTCCGCTAACGTCTGCAGACATGTCTTCATCTGCTGCACATCGTCCTGCGCTGTTTGTGCGAACTGCTGTAGAGCTGCTCCCAGCCACTGTCTTCTCTGGGGGATGAATAAAAACAATAATCCTATTATAGCCTGCCAGTGATGCAAAATCATTCATATCTTCTTCGACCTCTGGGGTACCCCAATGTGGTATTACTAGTACTGAAGGGGAGGGGGATTATGGCCAGGAGCGTGACTGCCCGTCCAGGCCTAAAGGCCTGTCGATGCCTGTACAATATTGGCCGGCAGTTGATTCTACTCTCTAATTGCACGTGGAAAGAAAGAATGGTTCATCTTTGGGCACAAACCTTGTGATATTTTGTACAGTGTAGTCAGACAGGCATCTCTCCCCCTATCTGAAATTTGAGTTAGATTACTACTCTGCTGGCAGCCCTGCACTGGACTCCCTCTACATCAGATATCTGAACTTCAACACCAGTAAATAGAGACGACAATGTAAACCACCATGACAGTCCCCTGTGTCAATGGCTATGTGCCTTTTGCTCACCTCTTCATTCATGGGTCCAGGTAACACAGGTGACTCCCCTGCATTATCAGGTGTGTTTTCTATGGCATATCTCAGCACCCCCTCCAGGGTGGGGTTACGGGGCACACTGCGGTCATCGGAGCCCCCTGGTCCTGCGTCTCCACCATCTGCCATCCTAACAATCTCTCTACAAGATCGGACATGTTATAATGTTATTAGGTTGAGTTTAGCCTTTGGAAAAAAGCGGAATGGCTATTGACAGGATTATCCTGTCAATAATAGAAAAGTTTGCACTATAATATTTGACAGGATCATCCTGTCAATAGTCTCAGCTCTGAGATACATGTAATGTTGCCACGAATAATACACGTGTATTCGTAAGATACGATACAAATCAGGGCAAATACATGTTTCTACGGGATCCAAACAACAGAGATCTTACCTTAGAGTAGACGGGTCTACGGATAGACGTTTATGTTACCCAAGTGTTGCACTTGTAGTAAGTTGTACTAGAGTTGACGTCTGACCACCTTGGTCTGACCAAGCCACCTAAACGCCTGAGACTGGCCGACTAGGACTGCTACATCAACGATCACTGAGAAGCAGGGACCTTACACGTGCCTATAAGTGAGTAATATCTAGTCTGAAAACTCACACAATTCTGGAACTTTCTGGAAAGTGGAGAACTCTCTGGTGACTGGACGCGCGGTCCCACGCCGCCGAAAGGTTAGAGGTCAATACCGGCTGCCGCAAGACAAACTTAGTGTCGTAAAATCACCATGACTAAGGGTGGATCAGCTGAACATTTTAGACTCCCGTAAAATGTAATATCGCTTGTTGTACCTCATAATAGAACATTTTCAATGTCTATATAGTATTTAAAGACTTCTTGTACATTTTTTAAATTTCACAACTCTGTATATTTGCAATTTTCAGATCACTCGAGATATCGCTTCCCCTTAAAACTTTGTAACGTAAAACGTCTTCCTATCGTAAAACAAGAGATAGCAAAGCAAAGCAAAGTAGACTGAAAACCTATGACCGTAATAAGATTGGATTTAATGCATTTATAGTATTTTATATACAACTATACACAAAAGTTATATTCATCTACTATAGGATCTAACTTTTATCATACGTGGAATTTCATATATTTCATTTGTGATGTTTTGTTGCGTGTGCGTGCGTTCTGTTCTCACAAATCCCAAGTCATCAAAATGGAGGAGATTGGAGTAGTGGTGAGCAAAGAAGAAACCCAGATCCCCAGCCCCGAATCCAGGCCGGGGACAGGTCTGTCCAGCACTATAAGTGAGAAGGACACGTCAGAGGACCTGTACACAAGGTAAGAGCCGTCTGGGTGGGGACAGTGGCTAGTACTCGGGTCCTTTCTACATGTGGTGCATGATGGTGGGGAGGGGGGCAGGTTCACATCACAAATGCTCTCCGAACAAGGAGATAGTGGTAATAGAAACCCCGTTTCTTTGCTACACATGTAGGACTAGGTGTCCATGTACTGTATTGTTCATAATGTGTGCTTTTGATCTCTGCCTCAGCTACCTTTATTATACCTCTATTAAAATACATCTAAAAACTAAACATTCTTACCTAGACAGTGACATATTTTCACTTGTACACGTCTGGCAAAAGCATATTATTAGCATGATCAGATAAAAAATCTTTCAAGGTTTAAGGGGAACAAAAATGGTACGATCTGATAGAGCTTTGTCTGCGGAGCAAAACGCTTTTTTCAGAATCAAAATCCGACCTAGCGTTGTCGAGATAATAAAAGATATAATGACAAAAACTGTTGGTCTTTTGAGAATGACTTTTATAATGCTAATTGACGTTAACTATTGGCCCTATGGGAGTCAAATGTGGCACCACTTGGCAATTGTTAAGCACACTGAGCACTGTGGAAGAATAAAGACTTTTACTGTAATTGTTTTCAATTATGAAGTGTTAAAATTCTTGACACAGGTAAGCTATCGATCATTCGGGAATAATGATATTGTATACTATATTGATAGTTAATGAGACAACTAATCAATGCTAACTAGTCAATAACTAATTGATAAACTATGTCATGATGGAGGCAATACAGTGTTGTATAAGTACATGTAAAGTTGCAACACAAAAAAGTACAGACACAATTATAAATCATCATTAATTTATTCACAGCTTGATTGATTTCTTAATGTTAACTCATTAACCATCTTCGGTCATTCCATCGGGTCCGCGGGGGGAGCAACCACAGGATCTTACTGCAAGTTGAGGAACAATAAAAGTCAATTTGAGAAGAAACAAAGACAACTATAAAAGTCTTCAAGACAACTCAAGAAATGGAAGGGAAGTGTCTTGAAATCTTTTTCCCTTTGATGGCGAGGAGGTACACATCCTACTTTACTTCCAAGACGTCTTGATTCCATCACACCATCTTGGGGGGCACAGGATCTTACTGAAAGCTGAGTAACAATAAAAGTTAAATTGAGAAGAAATAATGAAAGCTCTTCAAGACAACTTTTAAAAAATGGCACAGTAAAATTTCCTTTTGTCTCAAATTTAAATTTGGGAAAATGATAAAAAAATATTTCCAAAACATGGCGGGTGGTTCATCCCACCCCCATTACTTGAATGGTTTAGTCCTAGGACAGTGAGAGAGAAGCCATGTTTTTTTTTACTATTTCGGTAAACTTCTCTTCCAAAATATAGTCAAAAACTAAAGCAAAATCATAGATAAATTTGAATTGCAATCTAAAACAATCAAAAGGAGTAAAAACGACTTACCTAGACAAGTTCAAATGCTGGAAACTGCGCACGGCACATCACAAAGCGCGCGACATTGTGAAAGAAGGACTACCCCACCACGTGGTCCTAGCATGGGGGTGCTCATCTAAAATGTGAATTTCCGCGGACTTGCCTGGTTCAATACTCACATGTTTGGTATCAAAAGAAAGCCAATCATGTGGACAATATACCTAGAGGTGGGATGGACGTTTAAAAAAAAATTTTTGTGAAAAAAAATCAATTCAATTTCTTTAAAATGGTGTAAAATTTCACAGCTTCGTCGGATCGACCCATCCCACCCGTCAAAATAATCAGCATGGTTTCTTCTATCCGAAAATGGCCAAATATGGGTGTTGTCGTAAGCCAAGTCCGCGGAATTCGGCCGAGAACTCACCGAGTGAAAACGCGCAAATGCGCGAAGGCCCGGTCCACTTTCGGCGGCCATGTTTACAACGCGCGCGAGTGGACGGGAGCGGGTATGGTCGTGAAAACGGGTCTTTTTCTTCAATATTCTGCAAATTTAGTGTAAATTCTTCACTTGTAACGCCAGATGATATACCTAACTATTTTCTAACGTTGGTTTATGCGATATTATGGTCCCGTTATTTTTCTACAATTTTTTTTGTGGAGACATACAGATCAGTCTTTCGCGTTCACCCCGAAACGTAGGCAATCTGATCATGCTAATATTATATGTCAGAGAATTGGGAAGTTAAAGATGAGTAATTTTGCACTTCAAAATCCCAGGTAAATCATATGGAGAACTTTAACACCTGTGTGCTCCAGGTACAAGAAGCTGCAGCGTCAGCTCGAGTTCCTTGAAGTCCAGGAGGAGTACATCAAGGATGAACAGCGGAACTTGAAGAAGGAGTACCTCCATGCCCAAGAAGAGGTCAAACGTATCCAGAGTGTTCCACTTGTCATAGGTAGGAGACTTTCTGTCTAGCCTGGTATAGGAGCACTGAGCTATAGATGTAAGTGAGGTACAAAGTGTCAGGTAGTAGAAACAACACATCAACTTTTATCACAATTTCAATATAACCATGAACTATTACTTGGGGGCTGATTGATATGTACATGCAGCTGTAAAATTTTGGTTTAACTTCCTGCTAATAGTCTTCATCTTTGTACCTCGAACAACCCCGCAAGGGGCATCACTGGGGGGTGGGGGGACTACATTTAATGGGTATGTAATCCAGTAAATGCAAATGGTCTGCCTGAGTATGTATATACAAGCAGAAAAGTAATAAAACTAATAATATCTTTCTTACCCCTTCCCAGGTCAGTTCCTGGAGGCTGTTGACCAGAACACAGGGATTGTGGGATCCACCACGGGATCCAACTACTATGTGCGGATCCTGAGTACGATAGACCGCGAGCTGCTGAAGCCCAGTTCGTCGGTGGCTCTCCACAAGCACAGTAACGCCCTGGTGGATGTCCTGCCCCCTGAGGCAGACTCCAGTATTACCATGCTGTCTGCTGAGGAAAAACCTGATGTAGCCTACGCAGGTCAGGAAAAGAACACAGCATTCAAAATACAGGTTGCATACGCACTTTTGTGCACCCAAAATTTTTGACAGTGGGTGCACCAGTGCACTTAGATATTTGTATAGGGTTACATGGAAGACTTTTATACTATGGCTCCATGAGCTACGTGAGTGAGTGAGTGAGTGAGAGACAGAGAGAGAGAGAGAGTGAGTGAGTGAGTGAGTGAGTGAGTGAGTGAGTGAGTGACGTACGTAAAGGTACTACATGTATGATAATGAAGTACAGTGTATACAGAATATTCTTCATATTTAAGTGTAAAAAAAAAATGAATTCTTTGTTGTATTACTTGTTTAAGATTTCGAAATTAGCTACATGTAGACTTTCAGATTCAGGTTGTAAAGAGAGGCAGTAAGGTCTGCAATTAGATTTTGCTGAGATTTTAAATTATCTTTTGTTGTACGCCCCAACTGGTGCAACTAACTTTTAGGTTAAATGCAGTGTATTCCTAAACATGAATTTTGAGCCCTGACAATGAATTCTTCCTGTCCCCAGATATTGGTGGGATGGACATGCAGAAACAGGAGATCCGGGAGGCTGTGGAACTGCCGCTCACGCACTTTGACCTGTACCAGCAGATCGGCATCGACCCACCACGGGGGGTCCTGATGTACGGGCCGCCGGGGTGTGGCAAAACTATGCTGGCCAAGGCTGTGGCTCATCACACTACTGCTTCTTTTATTAGGTAAGCACACCTGAGATTTTTATTATCTCCGTGTTCGGAGCTTTTGTTTTGTGACAGGAAATGGTGTAACCACAGACGTGAGTGACAGGAAATAGAGTTCAGAGGTGCAGCGCTCGTGACTGCGCCTGTTTTAGTCGCATATGCGCCCAGAATTTAGAGAATGCGACTAGATTTGAAATCACAGGCGCACGGTGCTCCTAGAAAAAATCAAGTTACGTTTAATCATTTTTCAAAATAAGGGCTGCCAAACCCAAGTAAAGCTACAAATTTTGTGGTAATAATGACCCATTTTTCATTAGGAAATGTTCATAGAGAAGTTTCATCCGTAGTCAACTTGTTTTAATGCGCCTATAAACGCAAAAATTCATCCAAAATGCGCGGCAATCGGCCGAGACGAAAACAAAAACAATAGCGGCCATCTTGGATTTTTGGAGAGAATATGCAACGCCCTCTAGCGACATTAGTGAGAACTGCAGGGTTACAGACATCGGTAGAGAGCCAATAATGAAACAAATTAAATCTAGCACCGCGTTTCCCCCTCTATTTTATCTCTTGGGCAACAAAATTAATTACTTCTTTGCTATTGCTATATAAAAATTATGCCAGGCTGAAAATATTTTTTCTTAAATTGTATACATGTACTGTATCATCATCATACATGTACTGTATAATAGTTTGTTGTTTACTACTGACTCTGTAATAATTATATATACTAGTAATTTTGCATGTGTTTTTCAAATCGCATGTAAAATGTTTGCCAACGTAATTTTGTATACATGTATGACATGGTTTAGGTCCAGCAGATATAAATTAGACTGCAAGTGACATACATGTACACCTCAAAAGTCAATGGCCTGTAAGAATGCATTTTAAAATGAACGTTGTTGTCAATTTAGTCATTTTCCGGGGGGTACATTTATTGGGGGGGGGGGGGATCTTTATTAGATTTTGAAGTTTTTCTGGGGGGGATGTTTATTTGGGAAATGAGAGTAATATTTTTCGGCAGCTTTTAATTACGGTATCTTCTTGGTATCTCTATTTCACACAATTTTCTCATGTTCAATCAAGGAGGTTTGACCTTTTTGGTTCAATGTAGTAAATAAAAGGATACATTTCTCTATACATGCAAATAGCAGCAAGTATTATTTTACCTTTGCCGGCAGTGTAGTACCCTGAACACAGTATTCAACATTCCGTGCAAAGTCCTGCAAATTACGTCAATAGGATAATTTTTTCTGCTGGTGCGCCTAGATTTTTGCTGGTGCGCCCAAATGTTTTGGGTTGGGAGCACAGTGCTCCTAAGTCAAAAAGTTAGTCTGGAGCCCTGAGGTGGTAGAATTAGTCAATTATATCGGCTTTGGCTGCTGACAGACATTTCAGGTCATGGGGTAAAGGAACAGGCTACTAATTTATAGGGAGGTATTGTTTTTGGTTTGTCTGTGTTTTCGCAGTTACACATTTTCTATATGCTAGTCACTTTCACTGTAGAGTGACAGGAAGTAAGGCCTAACAAAATAAATGTTGTGTTTCCTATTACAGTCCAGAAAAAATTAGGGTCGGTAGGTAGGGATTCCCTTTTTTTTTTTTTTTTTTTTTTTTTAGTCAAAGCCGGGACAATGAACGTATGATCTGTTTGTACTACACAGAAAATTGAGCAGTACTAAACAGATCGTAAAATTCTTTGTTTGTATATAGTAACCTCTAGAAAGATTCAGACAAGCGAGATGTAAACAGTCTGAACTGAACGCTTTATTAAAACAAGGCTGCTCTGAATGGCTCTCGGGACAGGTCGACTGCCAATTATTCACCTCAGTTCCGTCAGCCAAATAAAAATAAAAAAAATATACGCGACGATTTAAAAGCCAGCGGACGTGTCCGGGCAAAACATCAGAGAATGAGGTAAACATGTGCTGCAGTTTCAGGCTGTAGCTAGGTACATGAACTCGCCAAAACGAGCAAAAATCACAACGGTAAAATGGCTAAATGGCATTGACAACAATTATTCACCTCAGTTCCGTCAGCCAATTATATTTTTGCGACGACTATAATAATATTTTTGAAAGCCAGCGGACGTGTCTAGGCAAAACATCATGAACGAGGTAAACATGTGCTGCAGTTTGCATCGAGTTTCAGGCGGTATTATCTCCTTAAAAATCCATGTAAACCAACTAAAAACTACATAGAAGGCAGAAATAATTTCTTACCTGAACTGTTTGGTGTATATTGGCGGCCGCTCACCCCCCGCTCGGCCTCGGGCCGACGCAGCGCTCACGCAGCAAATACATGACAACCCGCCGGCGCCATATTCGAAAACTCAGTATGGTAAAAGTAGCCCCCCATTCCGCGCGTTATGATCACTCGGATATATGCGAATCTGGTACCATAAAAACGGCAAACTTATGAATTTTAAGAAAAATATAAAGCGTTAAAAACTTTTTTAATTACCGCAAAAATCGAGTTTGAGAAGTTCGAAAGTCGATATTTTCACACCGATGCCGCACAGCTTTCATTTTGATATCGTATTGTTGGCTACAAATTGTTGGCTAGTTTTCTTGTATACGAATGTACACAAAGCCCGGGCTCTCTCGCTCTGCCGCGAAACCGACCGCTAGCCGCTCGAAATTTTTGGTCGGCCCAAAAAAGGCTAGGGTCGGGGGTTTTTTCATAGGGTCGGTCGGGTAACCGGAAACACAACATTTTTTTTCCTAGGCCTAATCAACGGACACATGTAATGTTAGTCAAAGCATTGTTTGAACAATTAATGAACTAGAATTAAACAAGACAAATGAGAAGCTCTAAATATTTCACAGAGCTATGAGTACTTTGAACTCTTGTTATGTTCTTAATACTAATAATAGCATGTACCGGTAACAGTTGTTTCACAGAACCTGATGATCAAACCATTATATCAGATGCTGTGGCCATGGTGTGTACATGTACAGGCCTGTTAGTTTACATGTACTGTTGTTATGTTGCAGGGTTGTTGGTTCTGAATTTGTTCAAAAGTACCTCGGAGAAGGCCCCAGAATGGTAAGAGATGTCTTCCGGTTAGCCAAGGAGAACGCACCTGCCATCATCTTCATTGACGAGATCGATGCCATAGCAACCAAGAGATTTGACGCACAGACAGGAGGTATGGTTATCAGTGGTTCTTTAGTCAATAGAAGAGACATACAGAGAGCAGAGCAGTTGGCTATATAGTTTGAATTGAAGTTAAAGAGTACTTCAGTCACAAGCATGAGCATTATATTTGAGGTAGAGGAGGAACACTGTCCATTTATAATTTTTCTTGTTTCATTTACTTCCCTCGTAGTTGCCTCCTTGTGCAAGTGTGTTCATCTGTTTGCTTGTGTGTCCATACTTTACCATTTGAATACAGTAGAGTGACAGGAAGTGAGGGGGAAATGGTGTAACCACAGACTGATAGGAATTGAAGGTTAAAATATGGGGATGGGTGGCTGTTGGGAAGTGAATGAAATACAAAGGTCACCTCATTTTCTGTCTTCAGTTTCCTGATATATTCATGTCTGTTGTCTTATGGATGCCAGTGGGAAAACTTATATACAGCAAGTCAGCAAGAAGTCGTAATAATGCATAAAATGAGAAATTCACAACAGCTTCAATCATATTTCTTTCTTGGCAGCTGATCGTGAGGTCCAACGAATCCTGCTGGAGCTGCTGAACCAGATGGACGGGTTTGACCAGACTGTCAACGTCAAAGTCATCATGGCCACTAACCGAGCGGACACGCTGGACCCCGCACTGCTGCGGCCAGGTCGTCTGGACAGGAAGATCGAGTTCCCCATGCCGGACAGGAGACAGAAACGACTCATCTTCCAGGTCAGGCTGCTGGGGTTCATGAGACTCATTAATGTTTATTGTTTATTTATTTCAGCAGGGAAAACGTATCAGTGCCCTACTGGCATTTTTCAATGTGCCCTGGGGAGAAAACCCCAGACATAAGCTACCAACATTAAATCTAATCAGTGATACAAGAAATAAAAAATTACAGTTGTTTGACAGAATCTGATCATCAAACCATGATATCAGATGCTGTAGTGTGTAATTACATGCAAATTACAAGTTGGTACAAAACAAAGGTAATTTAGAAATGATATGCTTCTAACTTAACACAGCATAAAGTCATGTCATCTGTTGGCTTTTAAGTTCGGATAGTAAAACATACATGTCTCTGAGCAACTAGATTTCCATGTTGTTTTTTTGTCAAATAAAAGACCATGTGATTTTCTGTCAATATGTTGGACCACTTAACTGTTGTTTCAGTTTGGAAAATGTACTAATTTGTGTTGTTTGTTCAGACCATCACCAGTAAGATGAACATGTCTGAGGAAGTGGACCTGGAGGACTACGTGGCCAGACCTGACAGGATCAGTGGGGCTGACATTAACTCCATCGTGCAGGAAGCAGGTGAACTGCAGCTATCATGCTGTCCTCTCTTGCAATCTCATAATACCGCTTTCCCATACTATGGATAAGATAGGAAAAAAGACCATTTTCTGATAGGGTACTACCCAGTAGGAATTACTTGACAGACATTGTAATTCAAGAAACTTCAAATTCAGTGATTAGAGTAAGTTGCTTACCACCATGAAAAAATGTACAATATAAGTGAGAAATACAAAACTTATTACTTAGGTTTGGAAAAAGTTCACAGCAATCATGGCTTATCATCCCCATATTCCCACAGGAATGCTGGCAGTGCGAGAGAACCGCTACATCGTGCTGGCCAAGGACTTTGAGAAGGCGTACAAGACAGCAATCAAGAAGGACGAGACAGAACACGAGTTCTATAAGTAGTGTGTGGCACAGACCCCTCGAGCTCCCATTGGACTCCATGTATTACCCTTTCAGATATTTACCCCCCTCCCCCACTATCCGCTCTGGCCTGATCCTTAAGGGGATATGTTGTAAGATTGTCAAATGAAAATTTAGAAAAATGCTAACACACAGGAAACCAATACTGGTACAAATAGTCACTGAACATTAACGTTTGCACACTTTGTCTTTCTGTTTACATCAGTTCCTCTCCCTAGAAACAAATATTGAAGATAGAGTCTGTATAGATTTCAGACTTTGATACATTCTGGAAACATCACAAGAAGGGGGCTAGCTCTGTCAGCTATCAGTTCTTGTACTAGAAGGACCGCACTGAGACAGTCCAGCTACAAGTCATAGATTAATTGGCGCAGTGTATTTCATATTCAATAAATGCATACAATAAGGAACAGTGACTTTTCTGTAATTACACACGCATGAGTTTTGATAAGTTATGTCAATTATCAAGTTTGGAATCAGAACTTTGATAGAAAATGGGCTTTGGTGGGTTAGACAGGTATAACACCAGCAACAAGTTTCTTCCTGCACCTTCTTCCTGTACCATACTGTTTACAGAAAATAAGCTTGCACGTTTGACGTTCTTTAAGTCACACCTACTCATCTTGGTAAGTGTGTTGGGTTCTTCTATGGGGTTTGACGGCACAAGCTCTGTCATACATGGGGCCACCGGCTTTACGTCCCTGTCCGAAAGGAGAATGCAACTCTCTTCAAGTCTAGTCCAGCCATGGGCGCGAACCAATGCTGCCAGTAGCAGAGTGTGCAGACCGCTACAGCATTGAACTTATGTTTCAAACCTAGATGCTGTAGCTGAAGGGACCTAGGCATAGTTTTCAGCTCCTTATTTTCAGTTGTCAAATTGCATGCTAGCCTGTGGCCCTCCCAGGGATCATTATGTGAGTCCTTGGCCCACCATGTCCTCAGCAGCAGGAGTTTGTGTAATAGACTGATTATGCACCCCTCCTGGTGTTATTTCATTCTCTCAAGGACAGAGTGAATGAATAATTCACAATCAGCTACCTATCTTGAGGACACTATTTCCATTAATGCACAAAACACACCATCACATACTTCCATTGTTTATTGCATTGCCATTCTTATGTCCAAAATTGATTCCCTACAAGCTAACATCTGCGGCTCTGGTGATTTGAAATTTCGAGATGTATGTACTAATGAAACTAACCCTCAGAAATGAGACCGTCATATTTTACATGACTACAAATCAAAATAAATAAGGTGCATGTAAATGATGAAACGTTTCAAAAAATATTTCAAACAAAACTGTTAACGTGTTGCCGTCACAACTTCAATAAATAAGGCACGTGTAAATAATAAGGACGTCACAAAAAACAGGCAATAGAAGAATTTGACGAGTCGTCAAGTCTTCGTCGTCCTAGAAATAAATTAATGTCATCAAAAACATCTCTTTTGATTGGTCAATCAATAACTGCAGACATAGCCACGCTCTGGAGTAATCCCATCATGGTGCAACGGTCGGTTCCCAAATGTTCAAGTTCGGTTTAGGTTTGTGTCAATCCTCTACGACTGTCCCGGCTGGAGTTCGGCCAGGGAGTCGCTCATGAGTGTGTAGAGGATCATCCCGCTGGCCTCCGCCACCAGCCGCCGGATCATCCGCTCAACCTCGGTCTCCTCCATCCGGGCCGCTTCTCTCTCCCGGTCCCCGGATAACAACACCTCCACCATCCGCTTCGTCCTGCCGCGGTGCTCCACTCCGTCCTCCTCCCTCTCCACCTCTGACTGGATCCTCTCCTCGTTTTCTGACCTCAACCTGGTAAACGTTTAAAGAGAAGTGCCTTTAAGTATAAAAATGACACCAGGTGTCGAAGGAAAAATAACAAGAAGTCGGAGATTTCAGACCTGGAGGTATGCAATCCTCGGCTTCCTGAATTCCCCCATGCTGTCAACCTAGTCTGTCCGGACAGACACACAAACTCACAGCTCAGCCACCCAAAACAATACTTCCGTACCCGTAAGTAACAAATAACTCCTTTAAAAGATACCAATTTTTTCGACATATAATGTAGATAGCACCTTAAGTATCCACGATGCGAGCTACATATGTAGTATACATGGGAATTGTAAAAATTGTGAAACAAAGCTGCTTCCTGGAACAGTGCTGAGATCTAACATTAACATACGCTCAAGTAGCAGGTTACTGACCCGTCAAACATGCCGACAACTTCAGCAGTCTCTTCATCTCCAGTCGGCAGCGTGTGGTGTTTGCGCCGGTGGGACGATCTCTTGGTCTGCAGGAAGTGGTCCAGGGCGGCCAGCAGGTCGACTCCTCCCCGGCCCTCCCCCTCGATGCCGTCGGTAGCCGAGTCCGAACTGGTGGCCTGGAGGAGCTTCTGCAGCGCGTCGGTGTCCGCCCGGGCCAGTGCCTGGAGCAGGTCGGCCACGAGTTTGGAGTAGAGCCGCTCGGGGATGGCCGTCTGTAGCATCTCCAGCTGGGACACAAACCCGTTCCACGCCTGGAACCTGCAACCGAGAGAAATCGTTACCACTATAAGTAATAATGTCTTTCTGATTCCTTTATGATGTGTTTGTAGTTTGTACGTATGTATTTCATGCAATAAAGGAAATACTTTGAAAAAAAATCGAGAGAAATCGTAGATATTACCCTATGGCTTAGCCGCACAGTAATGTCAATGTGTCAATCTAAACCAATAATGCTGATGAGGAATTCGAATATATACATGAAGCTGTATATCCAGATTTCATGTTATTTTTTATGGCAACCGTAAAGGGCGGGTGAACTTTTTTTTTTCATTTCTGCCTGTTTTAGAAACAATGCGTTTTTTTAAAACTGTAGAGATATTTCAATAGTGAACAGCCGGTACAATGTATAACACACAGGCACCACCTTCATATGCATGCACAGGAGGCCGGTGGCTCGTTATTTCACTTGGAGTGACTACGTACTAGCGGTGCAGACACGAGCTCGAGGTTCTTATCATGTCTGTCAGCATGTGCTTTCCCCCCAGTGACACTGTGTTGGTGCTTTGTGTAAGGGGCGGTGGCTTTGGAGTCAAGAATATCACTCAAGTAGAGTTGGTGGTTCTTCTGATCTTAGTGATGTGCCAGCCTGAGGATGCACTGTGTCCAGATCCGGGTTAGCACATATGCATTGGTCACGAGCCGTTTTGTCATTGCTTTTGATGGAATCCATTACTTTCGAATGTACGAACACATGATTTTAATAAATTTGCAAGAAAATATAATGAGCGCAAACTATATACTGTATTTTCTTCCCCCTGCGCAGTCATCTAAAATAATGTAATGTACAAGTGGAGAAACGAATATTGACTTTGTCATAATTTCAGGACAGCCGAACAGTCGATTTCAAGATGCTGAAAACCCATTTGATAAAACAACGAAATGTTGCATCGTTACGTCATCATTCCAGCTGCGATATTGCAACATCCTTGAACTGTGTTACGTCAATTGTTTTTGTAATGTGTTTATGTAACGTATCTAGGATCCTCCTCTTACACAACTGTCAGCAAATATCAGCTGTATTTGATTGCATCACATCCTATGTTACATATATATCCCAAAATGCAGACTGAAACAAGTACGTTTTCATAAGAGCAATGTAAATACTTTTTCCGTGGAACCTCCTAGAAGCCTGAGCAGACCACGTGGCAGTATGTAGTCACAAGTACCAGTACTTTTATAAAAAATCTTCAATGACAGACGCACTAGAACTACCGATTGTCGAGAGTTCTTTAGAGCTGTCACACTAGTCTATAAGGTAGGAAAGCGTCACGAAATACGGTCTAAGTGTTGCTAAACACGTACGGAAGAACTCCAATGACGTCAAAGTTCTGTATTAATAGCTATTGCGAAAAATGTCAAGAGCAGACGGGTTTGGACGTCAGCAGGCCGTGACTTGTTTATTTTCCGGTGTTTGGTGTTGCTGCTCTTGAGGTGACGGATTATATTCGATCGAGAGTTCTCAGTGTTGCCTGGAGTGTTTCAACAAGCTGGTGACGACGGTAGCGCTAATGGGAACTGCCCACGTGCAGTCGGCACCGTAGCCTTTATTTCACGTCTCCTGTGTGTGTTCTTGATGAGTAGTCACTAAGGATGCGGTTTCATGAAGTGGTCTAGACTTTTGTAAAAACCTTGATCTGCTGTCTAGATCACAGACGTCATTAAAATATCCGGGACACGTCGCACACGTGATGTAATCGTGAAAAGAACGGTTTTACATCACCTAGCTTTTCTAACGGTTGTGAAAAACAAGGAACGGGCAAGCTCGTCCACATTTACGGGAACGTTTTTTTTTACCTTTAGCAAACTGAAGTAGCCGTTTTTCTAGCTATTCTCAATTCTCTATTAGTTAAGGGGTTAGGCAGTAGGGAGAAGGTTATTGAAGGTCGCTCAGTTCAGCAAAGTTCCGTGAGACGTCATCACCTCTGAATCAGACCTAAGTTGGCAGGACAAGTGGCGATCAGCCGCCTTCTTCCCGCCTATGGTTTTAACCTGTCATCGTTTTCATTGCAATCGCTTTTCTACCGCCTTCTTGTCCTTTTTGTCTTGAGTTTACTCAAAGTTTTACTATGAATTTTCTGACTACTTTTATGACTCATGCCTCCCGCTCATATTTGCACGTTTTGCCGTCTCATATCGTCTCGGACAAGGCCAGTCAAACGACAACTGGCCTGTGCTCAAAGCTGACCCCATATACAAACGCAGCGCTTTTGTAAAAGTCGCGTTGTTACAAGTTGTGTATTGATGTTCTTGTACCGTGACGCACTCGGCAAACAAGAGGGCAAGCTTTTTCTGACGGGGGAACATGGCAGTCGTGTTCTTAGAAATGCGTCTTTGAGGAAATTACGCAAATGCTGAATTCAAAGAAAGACAGAAGAGAAAAAGAAAGCGCTGCCCGGTTCTCTTTATAAAACTGTGTCAGTCACTTTTCCATACATGAATACGATTTGAAAAGGAACTCTTTGTATTCTTCCTAAATATAGAGTTGCCGCTAGCTTGGCTCGTCACGACACGATTCCGGCCGTCGTGCAAGAAGAGTCAGAAATATGACTAATGGCGCCGTCATATTCATCCTAGGTCGTCCTACAATTTTGATGCCGCAGCATTTTCAAGCAGACTGTGACAGAACCAACCAGCCGACAAGGATCTGAGACAGACCTTTTCGTAACAAGTCAGCTGAATTTTGCAGGACACATGCCGTTCCAAGAATGCCCTCAGCGATCGCGTGACGTATTGGCAAGGTCTAATTTACAATGATAAAGATACTTTGTAGTCGTGTGCAGAAGAGCAATGCTGTCGGAACTGTGCTTCCCAGAGTGCTTCCCTCGTACATGTTTGTCAATGCATTGCCACATCGTACATCAGGATAGAATGATTTGTACAAAATATTCCGCATTTACGAAAGAAGTAAGGCTAAGATCCCAATGATTTTGTACCGACTTTCTGATGAGAAGAAATAACTGGAAGTGCGCCTTACCTGGACATGGCGGCGCCGACCTCAGTGTTCACGGGTTTAGTAAGTACAACACTGGTGAGGCTGGCGAGAACAGCCACACACAGCACACTACTCGTCATGGTCTTCATTTTCTCCTCTTTTACTTTGCTGAAAAAAATAGGAACGGAGACAAAGTTGGACATTGCTGATGTAATATCGTCTTAGACTTGCGTACATCAGCATTTTGCTGCCTGTGAGTCTATGTAATGTCTTGTCTGCATTCGAAATAAACAAATAAATATCGTCTTAGCTCGGTGTAGAATAGATTACCGTACCGGGTGAAAATCCTTAATACGATAAATAAATATGAGAAAAACATATCTACGCTGGCAAAACAGGATTAATACTTCTCTTTAACTAACTAATAGGCCAAGTTCAAACTAGAAGTAATTTTCTACTCCAGACATTTTCCACAGACGGTATACTTACCGATAAGTCTGGTTTTCTCGGACGTTCTGTCGCTCTCGTAAGTCTGATCTGAACTTGTCCGACGTGGGGTCGTTATTTATAGGCTGGTTCTGTTGACAAAACTGATAACTGTTGCTATACAATATCAACTCCCAATTGTGTGAGAGGCTAAAAGGGGCTCCAATGAATTTACCGGAAATATCTGAATGGGGCGGAGCCTTGTTTAATCTCTCCGTAATCCATCATCAAACTAGCCAGCCCGTCGTCATGGCAACCGTAACGTCAACGGAAGAAAACATCGGGCCACGTCAAAGACGACAATCGATATAACTTGGCGCACAATGAGTCAGAAATAACACTGGGTCTGGTTGCGTCATGTGGAGCTAAAGTTGGCTAATCTGTGCAGGGTGTGTTTTGTCTGATATTGTCAGTCACGATGGATGTATCCTTGGACTCACCATCAACACAAACTCAACAATACCTGTTTGTGTGGACTGAGGAGACCAAGCTTTCTTACCCGACGAGCCCGTATTTTTTTCCTCATGTAGGTACAAGTTATCCTGAGCAATCTCGGCCCCGAATTGCGTTTCTTCCACTGCCCCCCCCCCCCCCAAAGCGGGACCATAGCCTGGATATGGAGACTTACAATGTAATATATAAATATATAATTTGGAATGGAATAAACTTTTTCTGACAACTAAGCATTGTCATTACAACTTTGACAACTTTTGATACAACACTTTCCTACCTCTAGATCTGCTGTTGCTGAATAATAATAAAACATAACAAAGGCGCTTCCTCCCATTTTACGTCATATTGCCACGTGTTTCTTTTACCACTATCATACCTTACGTCACGTGATAACGTCACAACATTCTCCAAATTTTTGGACAAACTTAATATTATACAGTATACCGTGTCTCCGTGGGAGGTTCTTGTATTCCCACCAACATCCTACTAGAAAAACATGTTTGCATTATCGCCCACGATGACATCATATCATAACCAGGACATCTGTTGGAGGGGTAACGTTAGCCGGAACAAGTGGCATGACGTATGTTACCCGTTTCAGACCGTGCTGACTGCAGTGTGGTTTAAAAACGCTGGAATTAAAACGGTCAAATGACAACCCTCTTAGATATGGGACGGAATAAGATAAAGTATGACAACACGTAGCCTCCCTAATAGCAGGCCTTACGAGGCAGGCTTTTTGGGGGCTTATAATGTGCTTTTTCTCCTGATAACATATCGGTTTTCGACACTTGGTTTCTTCAACGGTGCGCCGCCTTCGTGGATGTACGGAGGCCGGACACGTAGGAAGCTGAAGAACTGAGAACTGATTTGTCATTTTAATCCCCAAACAAGTCCGACTCGCAGAGCCTGCTGAGGAGGCTAGATAACACGAAGGTTGGGCCATTTCCATGTCGATCAGCAATACATATGCAGAACATTCAAACGGTTCTCTGGATTAAAAGTGAATATAAGACCTAAAAAATGCAGTGTTGGTGATATACCGCGACGTATATGTATGTATACAATTTATATATATATACAGAGATACAGATAAAGTAAATGCGTGTTTATGTGGGCGACGGCTAGAGGTCACTACAAACAATACCCAACACCGTTCTGTATTTCTGCCAAAAGACTTGACAGGTGCCGTGCATTTGCCTGGAGCTTTTCAATAGAAATATTGTGTCAACAATAAGGGCTAATGCCTTCCTGTTTTGAAAGCAGGACATCACTGAAGTGTCCGAGAAATACCCACCGGCAGCAAGGAAAACAGGACGAAAAAAAACAAAGAAAAATTGTTGTTGCAAGAACACTATTCTGAATCATCATGGTCCATCCGGTAGATTGATCCAGAATGCGTCGGCGTTGTTGGAAGGATTCTAAGAACGTTTCGCCTAGTTTGTAGTTTTGAGTTCCCTTGTATGGTATGGTAATACTCTTGTGTATCATCAATAATAGACGCTTCTATATATTTCAGAAGAAAATTACTTTCTTACTCCTAAAATGATTCGGTGATCTTCAGTACAATATCAAAAATTTCTCACTTGAACGAGCGAGCACCAGAACAAAACATCTTAACGCATGTACATGGTCCATGATGGGATGTTTTGCCAACTGCACAGAATTCGATATTTAAAGGTTCTGATTCTTTACTCTAGTGGAAATGGAACCTGTGTTTTCAGTAGTGACACATGATGTTTTCAGTATCATGTATTGTGTCCTGTTTTCTTTTATTAAACCTGCAAGCAAATTTTCGGGGGCAAGGTGGAGTCTATATTGGCCGCCTGTAACCACTGGCCGCCCGTAAATGGTAACCTGGGTGGCCAATTTGATCGTCCCCTGCCACAGAAGAAATCTGGTTGGACGTTGGAGATACATGTAACTGTTTTCTCCTCTTTTCGGCTTTATCCAAGAAGGCCATCCGCGGTGCATGACTCACCAACACCTGACAGACACTCTGCCCCTCCCCCTGCCTCCCGCCTCGCCGCTGAAGGACACTCGGCACCCTGTAAGAGTTTGTTGTTTGGCCACTTGAGTGTTTTCGTGAAGTGTTGACCAGACGCAGATGTTTTCAACTTAATGTTTCCGCGGCATCCTTCGCGACAGGATACCAGTACATGTAACAGCTACATGTAGGCTCCTTAGCAGGCTCTACGATTGGGGCATATATTTCTTATGGCATATCACTTCTATTTGTACTCGGGTTCTTGTGCTGGCCCAGTCGTAGAGCCTGCTAGGGAGGCTACAAATGTATGTAGCAGCCTGGTTTATGAGAAGTGCATTCAAAACTATTGACAGTGACCTGTGCACGTACATGTAACGCCTTGCTGAAAAAAAGCGTTTTGCGTACACTTTACTCTGGAACTGCCTCAGATTTAATCTTCAGCACACCGAAGTAGCAGTTTGGCTACCAATTCTCTACTGGTTATGGCGTTAGGCAGTATGGAGAAGCCGTAAAATATAGCAAAATCGAGTATCACGTCTGCTTGTGTTTTTAAAGTTAGAAGAACAGAGAGTGTACACACTTTGGATTAAGGATCCTAAAAGCTTGATGTGGCTAGTCACTGTGAGACTACCCAGAATGATACTAATAATTCTTACACTGTCCGAATCTACATGAAAATATAAACATGTTAGCTCTTTTTTTCACATTGAGCTTGATGTAGCTAGTCACTGTGAGACTACCCAGAATGATACTAATAATTCTTACACTGTCCGAATTTACATGAAAATATAAACATGTTAGCTCTTTTTTCACATTGAATGTCAAGGTCTTCCCTTGATAGACGTGATGCAATATCCTCACTTTGTTACAGGGTGAGGTGGGGGAACAATCGTCTTTTGTGCCAACTCTAACATGATGGTAAATGTATCCATGGGCTGCGATGTTTGTTATCGGTAGTGAAGGGTTTAAAACGTGGAAAGAAAGTTGTAAAACGGCTCGGCCTTGTTTCCCGAGACCGTCAAATAACAAACCCTTGTGCGGCACGCGTGCGTGTTGTTTCACTGGCGGCCTTCGGTCCTACACTTGACTTACAACCTTTTGTCGTTACAACTCGGCTGTCAGGTAGAATCAGATGGATTAGGGTCTGCCTGGTGCTTTAGCTGACGTTTTGATTTATCACTTTACACCAGACACTTTCAACACGATAAGCTGCTTATTCAGATCTCCGCGTACTTGCTTCATTAGCGAGCAACTTAAACGCATCTGTCACAAGCGCCCCTTGGCCTTCCCTTTCTCTTTGCAGCTGTAAGATCTTCAAGGTCTGTGCTGGGCACCTGTCGATCTATGAAGCAGCTTTTGTATATGAGGAGGTTTAGGTAAATCCTGTTTGGTTATTCTAAAATAACACATGACGGTAAACTAGTATTTCTTGATAGACAAGCACGTGCTCAAATACGGTGTAAGTAAGATGTTACGAATAAGTTCACCCGGATGACGTAAGGACGGTTCACTGCCATATGCATGTCGTTTCTAGTTCTGCTCTTTCATTCTCACTTACCGCTAAGGGTCTGGTCACGTTCGTCGTAGGTCGTCGTACGATTTTGATGCCGCGGAATTTTCAACGTGACAGGCTGTGACAGAACTGACCACCAAAAGGATCTACGACAGCTTTTTGCCTAACAAGACAGCTGAATTTTGCACAGCACATCCACGGAGGCCCCAAGAATGTCGTTATTTTGCAATCTTACGATGATCGTACGACGAATTTGAGACCGCGTCCTTACCGGTATGACATGCTGTCAATACCAACCATTGCTGTTCAAAGTAAAGTGGCTCGAAAATTTAAAGATATTAAAGACGAAAGCAGACATGAGAACGTTTTATAATTATGTAAGTGAAGGCGGTCGTAACTCTCAACATACAGTATCATTGCTGACGCCAGATATAGAAATCACAAAGACGCCACAGGCTTACTTTTTTTCTGGAAACTTTATTATTTTTTTAAATAGCCAGTATATTTTGCCAACATTTGATTTCCTATGAACGCCATATTAGAGCGATGTGCGCTCCAGGCACGTGGCTTTTACTCAGTTAGGTAAAATCCCCTACAGGCTACAGTTCTATGTCAGTGATGAGTATCATCTGAGGTATGGGGAGAAAAATAACAGTTAGGAGACATTTCTTTTCCCGTGGAGGCTGAACATATTCGGAGATATATCGTCCATGTGCGTGTCCGCCACCCAGGCGCCTCCGGACCTCTTCGAGCCGATTCGGAACCACTCGTGCAGCAGCCCGAAGCCTGCCGAAGACCCTTCGCTGGTTTGGACGACACCGGCCGGCTTCCACGGGCGCCACCGACTTTCGTGTATCCATGACCGCAGTGGAGTCGTGACGGGCTCCCTGGGACGGTAGGGGGCTGATGTCTGCTGTAGACCTGTTGGACAGGGAACCAAAACTGTACATGAAGCGGTAGGTGTAAATACATCATGAGCAGCGACACGCTATAGGTGACTACTCATAGCTGTACATGAAGCGGTAGTTGTTAAAAACACCTGAGGAATACTTTAGTGTTGTGATTGCATCACAAATTATCCCCAAATGATGTCTGACCAATGGGAGGTGGTATCTACACCACCACTCTAATCACTTTAAACCACCGGCATCTCTGACCAATGACAGGCTCGTACTCCATCCTGGAACCTCGTCATGCCCACATACATGTACCATTCAATCCATGCCTAATTTTCCGCTTGAGTCAAAAAGCGGTAACTCCTACAATAGACCGATCCTATAGCCCCGCTCATCCCCTTCAAACGTAAAAATGCAACAAAAAATGCAAATATTTGACGGACAGGCAACCACTCTCTCATTGGTCTAACCACTAATTGCCATGCTATCATTGGTTGAACTGCTAATTAAGATGGACAGTCGGGACTCGGGATCGGTCTTAACCAGTACGATTCGCACTCAGGACATGCTTTGTTTCCGCGGAAAACGGTCACTTTTGACCTGAGCTTACTCGAGTTAACTATTCCATAGCAACACCACAAGCGAACCAGGAAATTCAAATCAATTGAGTCGGTCTTTTACTTGTCTAGACCCACAGCTTCACCAAATCAGATGTATTTTTTAAGAGGAATGACAATCTTGGTAGATAGAAAAGCTAACGTGATGTGTTTGTCATTGTGTTAACATCCTCGAGCGAAGGCATGTGGCATGCTTTAAATAAACAACGAACGCTTTCTACAGAGTCGGCAAGACAACTGTCTGCTGAAGTCATGTCTGATTTAGCCAGGTGCAACGACAAGCTATAGCCCGACAAATCAAATCGGGACAGCCCTCTTAAAAGCAAACATTCCTACAGAAAAGGGACATAACCCGACTTTAAAGCGGACAATCCTCTAGGAAAACGGACATTCCTTGACTTTTAATTATTAATTTAAGCGGACTTTCCGTTTGTAAGCGGACCTTCCTCTACATACGCGTACACATGTAGGTGACGCACACGATGCAGGTAAATACTTCGTGTCTTTAAATTCAATACCTTGCGTTTAAAATTGTCACAACTGATAGCTTGTAGTGACACTCAAAAACACACTTCAAGTGTTCGTAAGTAGCGGTAGTTTGTGCCGTGTTATCGTGCACATCAGGGTTCGAAACGCTATCAGCTAGGTTTGGATTCGAACCCGCGACCGTGTGACTCAAGATCAGTTGAGGAAACAGCATAAAAACATTGGCACAGCCAACGATAGAATGTGCCGCTTGGTGCGCTGGGATCGTTATAGACGCTAAGGAATGCGCACTCCTATGGCGACCAATTGCAAGTCTTTTTATAAGACAGTCTCCTTAATTTAGCCCGGCCGTTTATGCTATCTTTCACTCCGCCGAAAGGTTTGTTAGAGACTAGGTACAGTATTGAGCGGCCAACCAGGTTCGACATAAGGGGTACTTGTTAATTAAAACGAAGAGTGGCACAACAAACTATATAACGAAGTGCTTACGAATATCCTGTTTTTTCTCAGAACAACACGAGATTGGAATGAAATAAAAAGGGAAGGGTTGATGCAAGTTACCAAGAGTTTCAGGTCACCTTGCACAATTCAAGATACCACAGCACTGTGCGGGTGAGACCGGTGCTCTCAGGTTGGTGCCTTGTCGCTCAACAAGTTCAAACAACTTGCCCTACATTCGATGGAGATGGATGATAGGCACACTCAAACACGACCGAGATATGCATCGCATGTACATTTATATACCTACAATACATGGTACAAACAGTGACCTGGACGTTCACGAATCACAAAAGCCTGCGTAGTTTTGACAGGTAGTCTGGATTTCGTGTTTCGAGAAGGAGACAGGTTGCTTAACTCACCTGGAAAACTAGAAAGTCTGTCGGCAAACCGTGACTCGGAGGCCACGGCAACAAGTATGACGAGTAGAACCGCCATTGTCTTCCCCCGGATGTTCGGCGACATGTTGGTTCGGCAGGAGCCTGTTGTGTTAGGACGTCACACCAGCCGCCTGTCTCCCTATATCTGCACAGACAAGCCGTCAATCTCACTAACTACCGCAGATAACACCGGGATCATCTGCTGACGAGATCAAAAAGTTCACTTCCAACTAATCTCAGCGCATCGTTAAGAACAAACTCACGTCAATTGGGTACTTTGCGGCAACGACTGCTTCCTTTTCCTGCAATTTCCGCTCTATTTTCCTGAGTTAAGTCACCTGTAATGGTAGATTTATTAGTTTCCACCTTACGTGCTGACCTGATATCAGCAATATCTGAAATTTGGATTTGGTAAATGTGTTGTTCGACCTGTTATAGACAGAGCGTTACTGTACCGATTGTCTTATCGGCCATCTTTACGGCGTGGTGCTTGATAGTATGTAATCTTTCTGACTCTCGTTCCAAGCATTCTTTTAAAATCCCTAGCCTTTCCACTCGACAATGAACTAGTAAGATCGTGCGCACAGAAATGGGCGTGAAATAAGAATTTTCCTGTCTATATATAGCTGTTACAACGTTTAGCATGGATAGATGTCAGTAGAATCTTCATTAATGCACTCATCAACCGCTATACTGCATACACAGTATGCGTTTGTTGGGGGGAAAAGACCGGAGAAATCGTTTCCGATCCTTTAAACTTGCGTCTGAGCAGTTATCAATGATGGCCTTGCTAATGACGGCAATGAACTTACCGATACAAGACTAAGCTTCTAGATCTGTTACTCCCGAACACTTAGCTGTTTTTGTCTGGACGCCAAGCTCTCAGCTTTCTCGGTGTTTGCAATATCCCCACTTGCCTCATAACAAAGTGCTGCTATATATGTAAGCTTTCATCGCAGCATTGTCGGCGTACAGGAGTCTTTAAGGTTCTCAAACAAACATTTCTGTGACGTGCGAACCTTAAGTACGGCACGCAGGGTCTGTAGATCTTAAGATAGGTAACGCGCTTTAAGATGCGAATCCTTCAGTTAGACATACAGCTTTACACAGGTGTCGAATATCGGAAAAGAGTTGTCACTGTAGTTCATTGCGTGTCAAAAAATAGTAGTCTTTAAGAGATGCATGTTTATTCCAATGAATTGCGCTACAATTTCTGTGTATGTGTTAGAATGGGTTACTATCAGCTCCACTGTCCCACCTATATTTCAGACGACTTTCACACCTAAAACTTGCCACCAATGTCTGCCTTATATCTCTGCACTCTTTAGTATTTGTCAAAATATCACCATTGCAATGCTTTTCCTTGACTTTTAACGCTCTAATTGTATTGATACATTTTCTTAGAAATCATACAATATGTATAATCTTGTTATTGTAGTTCTGGCACTGCCATTTGCGTCATCACTCTCCTCTCCTCTAAGCCATAAAAGTTCAATTCTGTAGGGACCGATATATTTGCTCCGGAGTTTTAATCGTCTACAGTAGAGTGATATTCGCGAGATAAGCCCAGGTCTACGTGTATTCCTGTAGAACACAACATCCGGAAATTGCCGGTAACACAAGAGTAATGAACGTGACGTCAACGACCAGGATAATTGATTGGCTCACAAACACCGTTAAAGGCCGGATACGGGGTGCCTTGGAAGGTTGTTATGCAGAGTGATATCACCGTGACAGTTTTTCGACTCTCATGTCTTGTGCGTACAAGTACAAACGCAGGTGATTTAGCGATATGACAGGTTAAGTGATAAAGGTTGAGGT
Source organism: Branchiostoma floridae x Branchiostoma japonicum (assembly GCA_013266295.2). NCBI lineage: Eukaryota > Metazoa > Chordata > Leptocardii > Amphioxiformes > Branchiostomatidae > Branchiostoma > Branchiostoma floridae x Branchiostoma japonicum. The sequence goes on from CM023824.1 coordinate 10,877,276, forward strand.
GTTACATGTCGTCTATGAGAAATATTTATTTCTCCGTCAGGATCGCGCGCAGGCAAGTACATGTAGCGCGAATAGATACCCATTAGGTGTTGCTAGTTAGTGCACGGTTGATGGGCAATCAAGTTCTCGTTAAAACCAAAGACGTAGCTATAACATGCGCCTGTTACACAACTTCACGGCTGTTACAAAACTTTAAGTCCTTCCTTCTTGATAAGCGAACAGACTTTTTTTAATGAGTTGAAGCCATACGTCCACATACAGATTACAGCGGAAAAGGTTTGGCTTTGAAATGCACTGAGAGAAAATTGATACAATCCGATCATCTGACTGTTTAAAGTGGGTGTTCAACAAACCATAACCGACCACACCCGGGTCTAACATGCAGTGTACACGGGGCAAAGACCTTGTGTGACGCTCAGGAGACATTATCTAGCCTGTGCTACACAATCGCTGCCAGAGCTCCAGAGCCAATCAGTCGAGAGGGCCGCTAGGAGCGCGATTTAGTCAGGCTACATTGTCTATGGACTGACTTGATTGGTGTTTATAAGAGTGGTGTTTGCATATATAATTTTCCTCAGTAACTTTTGTCCGAAAACTCGTTTTTTTCGTTGAGTCCCCTTCGCCGTTTTATCGATCGTTTTAGCCCTTGAACTGTTTAGCAGTTGAACTGTTCAGGTTTTTTTCGGTCGTCAATCTATTTTCGTCGGTACGCTCGGTCTCCATGATCTGGGTTTCTTTGCCATAATTTCCGAAATTGTCCAGCCATAAATCTCTGTTTTAGCCAATGACATGCTATACGTTTCCCCGGTCTGGTTTCTGTTGAATCACGACTTGTCGTCGGCGCCAAGCTGCTCGTTACTGTCATCTGGTCCACGTGTATCTGCCTCGTCCCGAACCTCCTGACTCCCACGGTGGTCACTATTTTCTTTCTGACGTCTTCATCTGGACCTCAACTGATATCTTTTGCGGCGCTGCCGCCCTCATGTCATTCACGTCACTCCTTCCCATGCCCTCCCTAATTTATAACCCTCCTCGCCTCTTGCCCTCTCATTCACACACTCTCATCCGGTAACTTTATCTTTCCAGACATTATTTACCTGGGGCAACCCCCGAGGGCTCCTTCTTTGTTCTACGTTTTCTCCATCTGTTTCCAACCCGCCTTCTTTTGAGCCCGCCGTCTTCCTCATTAATCTCGTCATCTTTCTTGACTTCTCCTGCCTCCTTGAGTAACTGTTCTCTTTCACCATCTGTAGTTACTTTCGTAACTTCCACCACGGCGGTTAGCGGTTCATAGTTCTATTACGTACAGGTGCCACCTGCAGGGACGGTTCGTTATGTCTGCGTTTCCTGTATTTCTTTATTACCTTCGACAAGAAAGGTATGTTTTTGTGTCTGTGTATGTCTGTGACCGTAGATACTTCAGAATACTGACACTTGGGAGCAAACATGTATTTGCCACCAACGCGCAATTGCTTAACTCTAGTTCTGACTCTTAACTCTATTGCTTAACTCTAGTTCTGTCATTCTCTCTTGGAATCGACTACCTCGGACTGCCAAATTATCCCTCACCATTCGTTCATTCAAAAATGAACTAGACTCTTGCTTTGACAGCGTGCCCAAACATCCCCACTACTCACACGGACACGGTCAATATGCAATCCATCTAATCAGACTCAGACTCGACTTCAGCCAGCTGAACTCCCACCTGTTCATGCACCACTGTATCACTAGTCCTGAGTGCAAATGTGGTTATCCTAACGAGACACCGGAACACTATCTGTTGCACTGCTCACTTTACAATACTGCAAGGACTCTAATGTTATCATCCATATCCGGTCTACACCTTGTCAACATATTCCCCCTTGGCCTACACAATTCAAACGACAACACATTATGTACATTACTTCTTACCGGTAGCCTTTCCCTCCCCTACTCTACTAATTGCTGTATTTTCGACATTGTTTTCAAGTTCATTTCCCAGTCTAGAAGATTTAATTCATCAGATTAACGTTATTTATTTTATGTTTATGTGCGCCAGCCTCTTTCATTTTATGTTCATTGTATATTTTGTATTTGTTTTACTCTGTATTTTGTATGTTTCTTGTTGAGCAGAGGGCTATATAAGCACGAATGTGCTTGCTGCCGAATGCTCGGTAATCTATGTGAATAAAATAAAATAAAAATAAAACTCTAGTTTTGGCGATACCAAGTCATGACTTGGTATCGCCAAAAAATGGTGAATACTTAAGACGTACTGCGTGTGTGATGCTCGAAGTATCCAGAGCATTATACAAGATCCTTGTCTCATGTACACTGCATATTAGACCCGGGTATGGTCATTTACGGCTGGTGGTCGTGTTTTTTTTTACTATTATTTCAACATTCAAACAACACAATGCATAGTGGTGACGCGCTCAAGCGACATAGCTTATATTAACGTCACCACTAGACATAAAATGTGGTGTTTAGGCACACCGCTTTGAAGTAGCCGGCCGCTCAATCAAGAGGCCTGCACATGTACTTACGTACAGCTGTTTGCGAAGATGGTTCCATCCCGGATTTAAGATAAGCCCAAAGGACTCACCTGTTTTCCCGATGTTCTTAGGTCGGGAGAGTTGAAAGGTAGTAGATAATGTCAAAGAGTATTAGACATTCTTCCCGTTGCCGTCTTCACCTTGTGAACAGTGGAAACACTTAGGTAACCGGTACGAGTAAAAGTACGTTTTGATCTTATTTGATCCTGTGACATACGTGGTATTTCATAGGATCGGACGAAGGGATCATGTCTTTTTTTAAAGTCTTTAAACCATCAGTGCACGGGCTATTTTCAAGTCAGGGAGACCCTCAATTAACTCCAGCACCTGTAGTACACCTTGCGTAAACAAAATTGTTATAGTACACTTTACAGTTCCATGAGACGTAAATTCGCCTTTTGCTCTCCTTCTGTCAAAAAGACATTGTTTACATCCCATTGCTCTCAACTTTTTGCCTCACAGTTATGGGACTCCGCTAGCTATAGCACTAGAGTTGTATCAAAGTGCCGAATTGCCTATAACAATTGTTTCCGTATTATAAGATTTTGCAGTGCCAGTGAAATTAATAGTGTTTTTAATAGGACAGCCACATTTGACGCAACATGGCGCAAACAATGCTATCCGTACGTTCATATCTCGTCTGTACAACTCCTCAAACAACATCATCCAATCTGTTCTCAACTCCGATGTCATCTTCCGCAACAAATTCTTCCGCAATGTCTGGGCCAGTCTGTATTCTTAGTTGTATTTTAATTGATGTTATTATGTGTATTTCTATTTGTATGTTTTATTTTACATTGGCCATGGATGCCTGTAACAAAGAAGAAAGAATAAAGATAGGCACTAGTACACTTTCATAGGACCGGCCGAAGGAATGGAGTATTTAGTAGCGGTCAGTCTGAGGCACTTTGTGGACTATCAACGTGTAGACATGATGCACTAGCCAGTCGTCCTCTGACCATTGCCATATTTGGGTACAGTTAGGGGCTGTACATGTCTTCCAGCTTCCTAGTAGAGAAACAACTTTTTCTGGGAAATATGTACGTATACGTAGGCTAAGTAAGATATATAAAAAGTACCTACCGACTTCCGTTCAATTTCCACTAACTACCAGAACATCCTGGATTCCTATTTTTAAAAGAATGAGCTGGAGTCGTTTTTCTGTAGGCCTCAATTACAACCAATTTCATAACCTTTCCATACGTAAACAGATATGATCAAAAGTAATATTGAATGTCCGAAGATTGGACTAGTATTTGATGTGTTGATTGATGTAAACGGGTAGGTCCAGACTAAGCTCCAGGTGGGTGTTTAAAACGGGGCCCGTGGTTTGGCGTATTTTTGATCACTTTGTACGTCTTTCAAGTCGAGCTATTTTTTTCTTTCACTGAACTCTTTGCCAACACCTACGTCAGCACCTTAATACATAAGGTGAAAGAAAACACCAGTTAAAAGACTTGTTAAAGACTTGCTAAAATGATTTGCATTTATATGTCAAAATGAAGATTAAAAGTGACAAACTGGTATGATCCTCGACGATATGTTGTACTATTTGCAGCACAGCTAAAACGCACGAGGCTTTTCTTGCATTAAATGGCTCATGTCTGCAGACTTACTGTGTTGTTTATGGAAACACGGGCATTAACTGCAGCTACTACCGAGAAATGGGTCTTTCCACTGCGTGATGCGGATAAAAAGCAAAACGTATTTCTTCCTAACTGACGGCCGTTTACGATTTCCGTTCAAACTGTTCCGGTAGAAACCGGGATAATTGCAAGTCTGTTCACCGTAGAAGTTACGTGCCTGTGGCGGAACTCACCACAGGAACCTCGTGCGGAAGAAACAGGCAATTTTACGGCGCTGTCATATACCTTCATGTAGGACCGAATCAGTATAGAAAAACACTTCAAGTTACTCCCCCCTTCCACTACAGGCCGCTGAGCTGCCAAACAATTGCCAGATCGTTCAACGAATTTTATAGATGAAGAACGAAACTTATTACGATTTGTATGCCTTGTTGTCTTTTCAATCAGGCTTTTATATCGTGCATCATGTTCCTATTATGAAACTAAGGACACAACTCCAATTTTGGTCGCTCACTGTTTGACAATGATCCAGGACCATAGGCAGTATGATATGGGGCCAGGATCTAGAATTAAGGCTTAACAAACATGAATATGGGGTACGGTGTAGAATTAGTTTAACCAATTCACGTCAATAAGTATTTTCAAAAACTTTTCAGACAAGATAACAATCCACGATTATGACTTTTGAGAATTACACATTGAATCGTTACTTTATGTCAAACCCAGACTGCATACGTGTTGTTCACTGTCAAATCTGTATGACGGGTACTGCATGCTATGGTGACGACACCATCCTTCACATTTATAAGTGGAGTTTTCTGATGATTTCTCTCGGGTGGGTTTCTCAATTATTTTATTCATTTATCATGGACACATGCTATCATTTGATACTGTCAAGACTCAATGGTGGAGTATGTACATTTTGGGCGTGCATCGGACCAGCGACATTCGTGTATGTGATGTGAAAATGGCCGTAATAGATTTAATTCTCAACATTAATGTCCTGTGTGGAATATAACTCATAGTTTTTCATATAGGAACTATCGTTCTCTTTAGACATTTAAGTGTGCAGCCTTTTTTTCAAAACACCCAGGCCGATCACTTACCTTTTTTGTACGATCCAGAAACTGCTTTCAGAATCTAGAGATTCTACGATGCACAAATTGTCCTCAGGAGACATTATCTGCTGTCTGATTAGATTTATAATATCTCGCAAAAATAAGAGCAAGAGCGCCTGGCAATCTTCATCGTGACGTCAGCGCGTTGTCACCTCCCAACCTCAGCCGGCTGGGCTAATTTAACTTGAACGAGCTGGAACAACACATCGACTACTCTTGTTGACCTTCGTAATCGCAGCGAAACGACTTCAAGTCACAGTTTTGAAGATATTTTTCATGTGTGTGCGCGGCCAGTCAAATCCCAAACGGCCAAACTCCCCTGGTAAATATTCTCTCTATTATGGCCAGCGTAGTTAGTCTGGTAGAGACTACTTAAGCCCCTGCTTCAGATTATAATTGCATGATATACTCATAATGTCAGTTGTGTCACAGATAAGGAGATGATGTAGTCAAACCCACGGGCGTTTTTATTGAGATTTACCACGTACCACATCTTGACATAACAGGTAACTATCACCTTTTCAAGGTGTCAACCCGGAGACCAGACGGTCAGGTTTGAACCACTCACACCCAGACGTCCCTGACCAAAGCTAGGAACTCGCATTGTCACCTGAGTCGAAAACAGGTGTAAAGTGCATTTCCCAAGGGAACAACATTGGGGCCTAGGCCTGCTAGAGATTCGAACCCAGAACCTTTTGAACAGCCCTAACCACAAGAATACCTTGCCACCACAATTGCTCTTGACACGTGACCTTGCTGGCACGTGACAATAGGTCAAAAGTGGTCAAAATTTGTGAAAGGGTTTCGGTCCACCGATATTCTGGGTCATTTAAATGACATTGTTATGCCCTTTTTTTCGGTTTCTCCAGTAGGCGGCTGATATGTGGTTGTTCTACAAGATAAAGTTGGGATCTGGTGATCTGCTTGGCTGACGGGGAGTCGGACGCTGATTGTTCTCTCTTCTTCTTCTTCTTTTGTCCTCCTCAAATGAGGTGAAGCATGTAGCTACTAGCGCAATGCTGCTTCGATACGGCTCGCATTTTCAGCTAAGCACACCGGGGCACCTTTACTCTTCTCGATAAGTGTGTTGGGTTCTTTTACTGATTGTTTGCCAATTATTACTTATCCATACTATACTTTAGAACTTCAGTAAAGAATCTTGACGCCATTCTCTATCTATAGTCTGTTTTATTTATCTCCAAAACTAAAGGCGTGGTCCCTTTTCACAAACTGATGTCCAGACAACTGTGGACCAGATCTTATGTAGTAAAGATACGATAGATATCGCTATTTGTGACCAGTTTTGGGTACCAGCCCCGCCGACATGGTACAGATGTGGTACAAATCTCAATGTCATCTATTGTAAAAATACGTGGGTTCATTCCGGACCAAATAGATCTGATGCAACTGATTTCGTCTTCGATCGAGGCAAACACACTTTCCAAAATTTCCGCTTTGCATTAATGACATCATCATTTTGTAACAGCGAGTTATTTCTGCAACTTTGATCTAGACAACCTCAGTCAAGAGACTCTCGTCCAGTTAATCGCAGAAAATCGTTTCCTTCATTCTTGTGTCGTGTTACGTCTGTGGTGTCTGTGTGTTACGGACAGGACCTGCCGAAGCGTGACCAGGCGTTGGGGTTGTACTGGACCCGCTCGGCATCGCTAGCGTCCTCGGCCACCTCCTCGACCTCCTCCGTACCCGGGTTGCGCCGCTGCACGCCTTTCGGTACGGCGACTTCCCAAAAAATGCCGGCGCTGTTCAGTCGGCCTCTCCGGTCTGGCCAGGCACTTTTGAGATCCACCCTGTTTCGTATTCTCCTGCCTGAACAAAAAAAGAAACACATGTGCTCTGTGTATATTCTGCTAACGACATAAGAGTACAAAATGTAGCTGTTGACAAAAGCCAGGTTACCCTAAAGTGCAGTTTTTTAAAACAAAGTTTTTGTCAAAAAACTTACGTAGTCTAAGGTCATAGTTGGTCACAAAGCTAATAGTAGTAGGACTGGACCACATATCCCGTACTCACGACTCAGAGATGCAATCATCAAGTGTTAGCTGTAGTAATGTTGATAGATCTAGTTGTAATAATGTTGATAAGATCACGTCTTCTTCGTGCGGAAAAGCTGCGGTAATCATGTGTAGCTTGAGGCAACAATACCCCGACAATTAGATATATATCTCACTAGACTTAGCATATGATCCAAGCTTAATTTTCCACTAAGGTTCTATCTTCCTTTCATAACTGATAGCATAAAAAAGGTTTCCAAACGTTTGTATGTAATGATCCTCGCCTATTGCAAACTAATGGATGGCCGGAACATTCAGAAAGTGCTCAAATCAGCTACAGTTTCATAATGTGTAAATTGAGCACTCATACAGCATAAAGAGACATACAGAAGAACTTACAAATATATACAGATAGGTGTACACAGCTGGGGTATTTTGCCACCTGAGCTTTGGTCACTCCACTAAACGCAACCACAACTCACGCTACCGTCATGAACAGGGACGATTGTCCCAAACCGCCGTGTAGGTAACGGCGCGGTCACATTCGTCATAGGTCGTCGCACGATTTTGATGTCGAAGACTTTCCAAGCAGATTGTGACAGAGCTAACTGCAGACTACAAGACAGCCTTTTCGGTAATAAGACAGATGTACGACACATGCACGACTATCCCGAGAGTGTTCTCAGCTTGCGAACGTAACGACGAATGTGACTGGGCCCTAACACAAATGTGGCTGAGCAATTGTCGGAGAAATCGAGTTTTCGAAAGCTCCAAATTTTTTAAAGAACTGCATATAAATAACTATTTTTCATAAGAAGAGCAATTTTGTATCGGCCTGGTCTAGTAAGAAGTAACTTTGTAGTTGAGAAAAAGGGCTCGTACCTCCACAGCCTTGCCTGTGCTCCTCTCGCCCTCCGCCCAGTGCCAGACTGTCTACAGTACCCGGTAGGATGGTGTGCAGCAAGACCAGAAGCGAAGCCAGGAGTAAAGTGGCAGTCCTCATCGTTCTGCCGATGAAAGATGGTGATACTTTTTTCAAACAAATGAGACAAAGATGTACAATAGACGGCAACAACTGTAGAATTGAGTCCGATTAAGTCATTTTCCTTGCCATCCTTTCATCTTAGTTTCATAATCTGTCAGTTACGTCTTGAAATTTCAAGAACGGGCTTTTTACGGCAAAACGAGATGCTGGTAGTTATTTTCTTTTTTTTCTGTTGATTCAATTGCAAGAAAGCGAACAGGTTAAAGCGATAGATTTTTAAATCTATTGGGTTCGTTCTCAGGTTTATGTCCCAAGATATCATGTGTACGTCACTCCACATGCAAGGTCAAACAAAAGCGACATATTACCAGGAATAATGCGTCTCCCTTTCAAATATTACCTGGAATTCTACTTTCATATCCATTTCAAATATTAGCACGAATTCTACGTATCCACTGCAAGTTAACAGACTAACAGAACTGGTAAAAAGAGGCCAGGATGCAACATTGTCAAACTCACTCACCTGTGTTGATCTTGACTGGCAAGACGACGAAACGATACCGACGAAACGATAGAGTTAGGAATCTTAGTGCGCCCGCCGGACTGTCCGCTTTTATAGATGTAGACAGGACTTGTCCCGATTACTGTATCCCCTAATACCATGTGGGGCTGTCTTAACGAATGCTCGCTAAATACTCCCCGCCTGAATACTGCGTCATTCCTTAAGAACCCCAGATCAGTTACCATCCGGGAACACCCCTAACTACCAGAAACCTCCACCCTTTCATAAAATCGCGGAGATTAGTGATGTTACGCTGATTCCGAAGTCTCAACTTTTCCGTTTTGACGAGTTTGGAGGACTCTAATCAGTATTATTCCCAAATCACGACTGCTGGAGACCTCCGGTGGCGCAGTTAGATCCCTGTAGACGCCTTCATAACCACAGATAAATTTTAACGAGTTGAGCGAAGTTTTTATGTAAGACAATTTCTGCCCAAGGGTTACTGGCGGTTTTCACGAGTGGTGAAGTAATGAGAACAATTCCACGACCAAACCAGCATGAAACATCACTTAATGATAGCTCTATTATCTCTTGTCCCATCTGTTACAGCCTATATAATCAATGTGTTAAAATCGAACAGCCTGTAGGCTAGAGATGGTGGGGACTTGTTTTTTGTTTTGTTTTTTCAAAGTCTCTGTCAGCAGTATAGACGTCAATCCTGTCATCACAGTACGCATCTACCTCGTCTATAGATCTACATGTTGTCACATATGCTTTTATTTATTGTTTTATTTATTTATTGAGATTTTCCACATTTGTGGAAGGATTTACATAACGGATTATTATCACCTTTTCAAGATGTCAATCAGGAGACTGAACCACTCAACCAGGAAGGACCCCTACTCTTTTCGACAAGTGTGGTGGGTTCTTTAACATGCTGGAGGTGTGGCTCTCCTCAAACACGGACCCTCCAGCTTTACGTCTCATCCGAGAGGACGTCCCTAGCTAAAGCTAGGTACTCATTTTTACATGCGTCGACTCGAGTGAGGAAATAGGTGTAAAGTGCCTTTCCCAATGGAACCACAGTGTGGCCTGCCAGGGATTTGAACTTTCGGATTCTGTGTCAACAACCCTGGTCCTAACCATAAGACCACCTTGCCATCATAAGCTTCACCATCAACAGTAGAAGTCAACATTGATTCCCTCCAAAGTCAATTCTGATCTACTTCAATACCTTCTAAATGCCTATCATTAGTTAGTGAGTGGTTTGGATATTGCTGGCGCTCTTTTCATGTTCATATTTAGATTTTTAGGTTTCTTAGACGCACCGCATCCTTTGGTTACTGACGAACGGTTGTTTCCCCAAAGGCTGTAGCCGTTTACACAAGACTCCCGAGAAAGGGACAAGATAATTTATGACCATCCGGAACACATTAAAGTCCCCGGCCAATTTGGATAGAAATACATTTTTGCGCGATATGTATTAGTAAGATAAATTACAACCTACTATCAAAGGACAGTTGAAACAGCAAGGAACTCGTAATCATGCACCAGTTACTTATGAACTGAAAACGAAGTCTTCTGTCATAAGTTAGATGTCTTAAACACGGCTATTTGGAAATCCCACCACTTATACCACATAATATGTGATCAAAAGACTGTTCTGTCACTCATCATCCATTAGCAAAATGTCAAGGCTTCAACCCGCATTGTCCGAAAGGGCATGTGATTCTTTAATCCATTCAATGCGTTCAAGAGATTTGCTCCTTATCCTCCTTGTATTTTCCAAGATCACCCACGGATACCCGACAGCGAGAATCATTATCTTACCTTAAACCTACTTTCTGGCCCTACGTAATTCTCAACTTTAATCCAGTTTATATATGTGTCCCTACGACATCGCAGCAGATGAGTTAGCGTGGGTGCCATCCTCCGTAGCTTCCACTGAGTCTCCCTTTTTGCTTGCGATACCACCGCGGTAACTACCGGCTAGAGATGGGCACCGTTGGAGTAGGTCGGACTGTAACAGACTGGACAACAGAAGAGCCAAAGTTTTCCTCGTCTTGTACCTCTCGTATATTCCATTTCCGTCTAAGAATTGAAGAGGATACATAAGATTGGTGACGTTGGCATCAATCCAGCGTCTCAGAAATCGCCATCAGTGCAAGCTTAACGGTTTAAAGTGGTCCCTAAGACATAAAGGCTAAAGCTTTGACGCACGTTGTCTACGAGGCCCAGATAAGTTCCCATGATGACAGACCACGTGTTACGGTCGTCATCTCCTGTCATGCCACTCATTGACGTTAGCTCTAAATAAGGTTGTCAGAGGACAGATCAGGACTTCGGCGGTGCAGGAGTTTTAACTGTTCTGAAGTGCTCTGTGAATGAACGGTTTATCATTATTGACGATGTACATTGGCAGCCATCAAGGCTGAATTGACATTTAAAGACAACCTCGCCAACCAACTCCCAACCACAGATGACCTTGCTCACGACTAACGTTAACCTCCAACCGTGGTCTGGAGAAGGTCGGGAGACCATGGTCGGCTATTTCAGTATGTATGACAGGGGCTTTATGTTGGGGTTTCATGATTCTAATTGACGGATCGGAAATATGCAGTCCGAACTGTGATTTAGAATACGTGTTTTACGTGCTGGTGACACATCAGTTACTCAGGACCTTAACAGACTCATTTGCTGAACGGAAATGCTGCTGATACAAACGATAATGACAGGTATAGGTTCCTGATTGGACCCACCACACTTTTTACACTAAGTGTGTGACCAGACTGTATTCCTGCTCGTTACTTCTGTAAGTGGCCCCTCGATCACTAGCTGTACCAAGCCAGGGGGAAATTACAAATATTCAACAGCGTTTTTCAGCGTGTTCCAGTCATGATTGTTGTACCACAGAATGCAGAATTTTGACAATACAATGTACCTTTTATTTAACACACATCTTGAATGCGTCGACTTTGTTGATACAAAGGTTGGAGATAGCGGAACCGTCCACCATCCCTATTCAATGGGAAGAGTGACGTGTTATGCTGAGCTATCATGACTAACAATCTATCTCTGGTTCTTATATTCACTAGCTTTCATGGAATCACCCACAATGCACCACTTGCTATAAGTCTGGCCGCGGGTGGATGCCAGGATACAACAACCTGCTGTTCTCGTCTCTTCTGCAAGGTAGCGCAGCTACACATGAAAGACAAAACCTTTCCCTGTTTCATAAGCCTTTTATGGCAATCTATCCACACCATATGGTGTGTGGGAAGGACTCTACCAAACTAACTTTAGTTAATATTTGAGCAACCCTTTATACCCTGTGTGGCCGATGTATAACTGTTATTACTCGCTGGTTTGCCCTGTCACTAGAGCTTTTCAAACAAAAACTGAACAGCTCGGTCAACCTCATTGCGGGTATGTACTATGTGGCTAATTCGTACTTGTATGTGACAAATCACAAAAACATAATGGCAACATAATTCACAAAAAATTGCCAATGTCACTTACGGTCTACACGATAGTGTTAACTGTTTTACGTCCCATGCCATTATACATCGTTTTATGTTTAAACATGAAAGTCTTCCTTACTAAAAGAACGGCAGCCAGAATGACTATGACATAGTGTTATTTTCACTTAAAAAACAAACACAGAACTGCCCACAGTAAAATGTTTAAGAGTGCGCTAAAATGGAATAGGGGCAATGCAAAAAGCTTCCTTCACAAAACACTATATTTTTCCTGGACCATTGTAGTGGGACTGTTTTGGAAACACAATCTGTTCCTTATTTCTACTTGATGCCCTTTGACGCCAGGTCGACTCTGACACGCTGTAGATAGGTAGGATCAGGGTACCCATGGCTGGAAGGCAAAAGAGATACATCTTGGGGAATCACAACATATACACAATACCAATTGATGTACATCCCTTACGTAGTAAACATGTAGTTGAGTCAATGGGTTGAAAATCAAACACGACAACTGGTTTTGTTTGGCTTATGCCCTACCTTTGAGCTACCGTAAGTTTGCTCAGAAATGAACAAAATGTCAGGCTTAAACGCTTTGCCATTGTGTCTACTGTCGTCACCTATTTCTGGCTATCTTCAGTCAGCATCAGTCTACAAGAGACGATATGAATGATGGAGAGAACTGATGCAGGTTTACCTGATAGGTCCTCCGTGTGTGTTGGTCTTGTGGTGAATGTCGTTCCACACGATGGTGTTGGGCTGTCCTGTCGTCACAGAAGTCCCTTTAAAATCACCAGAAACATGCGGCTTGGTACCAAGTACATACGCACGAACGGAGCTTGATTACTAATGGACATTTCTTAGTTCAAAATGATTCTACTACATCTTGTTAAAATATATTTAGACAGATGATAGTGATGTGGAAAAAAAATCGGTAAAACTCCTGCTTAGTGTATCATTAGGGTAGCTATACGTGTTGGGGATAAGAACTGACCGATAGTGAAGACAAGCCGACTGTCGAACGCCCTCCTGAGCAGACGCAGCACTTCCCTTCCCTCAGGACTGTCAGGCAGGTAGGCAGTGCGCATGTCACCGCTGAAGCGTTGTCCCGGGTTGGGATGGTTTTTCTATTTGCAGGACAGACATTGTTGTTTTGCTTTGTGTCAATGTAATCAACACATGCCAGGTGGTCTATTTTTGGGACACATGCCCAGAAAAGGAAGGCACTGCAAGAACTTACCGAGCATTCTGAGGGCAGACCTCAAAGAAGGAGCGTTACGGTCAGAAAGGAACCTACGGATCCCGGGAGCTTAGGAAGCTTGTATAGAACAGGACACTGTAGAGAGGGTTAAAGAAAGACTGATTGCAGCTGCAGAGTGCCCAGACCAGCGCAGCAGCAGAACACAGTGCTCTTTGCCATCAAGACCTAAGTTCTAACTTATCGAGTGGAAGAAATGCAGATGTATGTCAAGTGCAGGATGTCGGTAATCTTAGAATTTTCCAGATAAGCACATGTAGTGTATACTGAAGTGGTGACGTACCCCCTGTATGCCGCCGGGAATGTGGTAGTCTATGACGATGGTCCCGTACCTCTCGTACCCAGGTAACCTGACGCCCTGGTCGACTCTGTGGGTCATACTGCCGTCCGGCTGGTTTCCTCTCCTGGTCAAACGGAAATAACCTCTAACTTACACCAACTCGTTCAGATAAACAGCCAGGTCTTAAGCAACATGTTACGACCTACCAGTATAAAAGTTAGTCTGACTTCAACCGGGACGGGGGTGATATAGACTTCCACTGACAAACTTTGACCCTCTATCGACATCACACGTGCATAAAGACACGTGTCCTGGGCGATAGGGTCAGATAGCTGAAGAAGGTTGAGTGAGTCAGTCGAAAATTCCGGTGACTCCAATTTGCTGAGTTGAAGAACAGTTCAGCTTTTCCACATGTCACAACCTAGCTTTCTATCAGGCGAACAGAACTGGACAATAGATATGCTACGATACAAGAAATACATTACCTGTTTCCGATAGGCATTTTGCAGACAGGGCACTCCGGTTTGGACTTGAGGGACATGTCGATGCAGGGACTGCAGAACGTGTGCTGACAGTCCAGCGTGCGCGGATCGCTGAGCCTCCCCAGGCAGACTGGGCACTTCTCGTCCTCTTCGACTTCATCTGAATCATCGTCTACGGCGGCGTCGGTAACCAGCTTCTGCGCATGTCCAGCGTCGGGCCCAGTGTTGAAGTTACATGCCACGTTCCCCACTCTGGAGTAACAGGGTTTACTCCTGCCATAACCACGACCTCGCGCATGCGCTCCTCGCTGGGTCGCTGATCCCATTTTCCCGCCACGCCCTCCACTTCCCTTGCCTGCAGTGAAGACGTACAAACGAGCATCTTTGTCTCCCACACCTGAGGAGCCTGGTCCCGTACCTGACACACCTGAGGAGCCTGGTCCCGCACCTGACACACCTGAGGAGCCTGGTCCCGCACCTGACACACCTGAGGAGCCTGGTCCCGCACCTGACACACCTGAGGAGCCTGGTCTCGCACCTGACACACCTGAGGAGCCTGGTCCCGCACCTGACACACCTGAGGAGCCTGGTCCCGCACCTGACACACCTGAGGAGCCTGGTCCCGCACCTGACACACCTGAAGAGACAGGTCCTTGACCCACTGCAGCTGTCGAAACGCCAGTGCCGGCCAGGTGTTGAGAGAACACCTCCACAAACGTAGCCGTCGTCTTGACGTCAATGTTGACCAGGCGGATCTCCTTCAGGAGACTGTCCGGCGTCTGGTAATCTTCGAACGCAGAGATGACGCGACACATGACGTCAGCACAGACCGCTTTGGGAAACCCGGCAACACCTGATGGAGGAAAAGAACATTTCGTCAACTGCTCTTGACATCATCACAGAGAAAAGAATGTAACTGGCAGGGCACATCCTACGCTTACCCAGACACGGACACTCAAAAACGGTCGTCTTCGCCATCTGTACAGTACTAACGGAAGTCGGATGGTGTCGCTCACCTGAACCTATTGCAGGTATGGCGATGGAGTTGACCTTCAGGTCGAATTCGGCGATGTTGAGGAGATCGAGGAAAGTGGAGAACAGTTGCTGATGGTCGGTCTGGTCACGTGACGGCTGTGGACTCACTGTGTGCACCACGTACTGACAGCGCATGCGCCCTCCGGGAGTCCAGATAGACTGAAAAATAAAGTCATCATCACAACGCTTGAAAACATGGTCTGTGTGTAGAATACTTCCACTAGTTTAAAAGGTAAACATTTTTCATCAAAGCCGTACTGTTTGGTTTTGTCTACAACAACCTGCGCTAAGAGGAACTAAATGTCTCTTATTAATTCTTCATGAACTCATTTTGGACTATGATAGGCAAGTTTTTTCACCAAAATACAATTGACAATCTTCAGTGTTTCGTCTCTGTCCTTGTCCTGATGGGTTTGAGGGATGAATAGCGACACCAGGCGTGTAATACCGGTACTGACCTGCCCTGCCGACAGACGCCCGTGCCTCCTGATGTAGTCCACACAGGCCCGTCTGATCTCTGGTCCTCCGGCCTCACTGACCGCCCTGGCGATGCCGCTCCCACTGTCCAGACTCTCGTTATTACAGGACACGATAACATCCGCCACTTCCTATTGGATATCAATAAAAACAAGAAATTGGAAAATTCAGACTTCCGGGAAGTGTTTTGGGTTTTCGTATGGTATTGTGGAGGCGATTGTATGATGTAATCTAATCGGGTATTACAACACTTCCTGATTACTTACACATGCCTACTAACGGCGCGTGCTGGTTCACCTTCAACCATGTGATACATGTATCTATTAGTCAACTGTCAAAACCACCTCCTACTCTCCACGCAACCGTCACCACTCGAACATACAAACTCACCAGTAAGCCATCCAAAACAATACTACCGTACCCGGAAGTAATAACGATACGTATTTTTACAAGGCATTTCTAGGGTTTTCTCTTATCATGAAGTTGATAGGCGAAAAGTACCTGTGTGATGTCCCCCTGGTAGATGAGCACTTTGACTCCCGTTCTCGTAACGAAGACCAGTCTATCCCGCGTCTTCATCCCTCCGGGCGGACTTTCCTTGTCATCACTAGCGCCTCCTGGCGGCCCAGCCTTCCCACCGTCTGTGCTCAGGTCCCCGCGACATGCTTCTTCTTTGAAGTGCTGTACGTTATCAACAGGGTTGTTACCTTGTGTTGGCAGTTTCGACCGCACGTCTTTTGGACGAACATCTCTGTTCCTGGTACCCATTTTCCCCTTTTCCTCTGGTACGCTCCCGGTGGAGTCGGCTTCAACGCTTGTGTGGCTTTCGGAGGAAGCGATGTTCTTGTTGTCAACACTGGGAGGCTTACTGTCTGCCACTGGTACCTGGTCCGCTTGCGGTCCTTTGTTTGCATCCTTGTTTATGGTAGCATTGTTAGCAGCTGATGTAGGTGCATTTGTAGTTGGTGCCCGCCGCCTGTTACGTCTATGCGCGATAGCTGGATCAGGTATGCTGAGAACTTCATAAAACTTAGCCCTCGCCTTTCTCACCATGTCTTCTTCGCCGCAGAATACGACCGTCTTCTCCCCGTCGTTCAGCTTGATGAAAACGTTGTCGTGTTCTCGTTTTATCATATCCAGAACAAACCGAATACTTTCTATGGGGATGTGAACCTCTGCGAGATTCGCCCTGTGGGCACGAACGTCCTTAAACATCTCTTGATACAACGATACGAATGTTTCATAAGCTTCTTCCAGGTCGTGGCGGGAGCACTGTTCCTTAGGCTGGATACCGATACATTCCGTACTGTTCTCCATCTTAAGCATGACTTTGAACTTGTCTTGAATAGCAGCCAGCTTGTCCCTGTGCTGGTGAACAATGTATGCCATGATATCAGGGTCCACGGTGACGTATTTGGGTGCCGATTTGGTGACAGGTCGCCTAGCATCATCGGAATCTTCAGACGATTCGCCCCGAGTCCATAGGTGCTCCTTCACTGTAGGTATAGCAGCCTGCGGTGTAGTTTTGATTAGCTCGCTTGGTGGTGCTTCATTCTCTTTGACCACTGCCGAGGCCTCGGCACTTGCGTCTGGCAAGGCTCCCCTTCTTGCTGCTGTGAGGTGAGAAGGCGAACTTCTCGTCAGTTCCCGTTCATCGCTCAGGTCACTGTCGGACGATTCATCAGATGTCAGTGCATCTTCAAGGACTACGTCTGATCTGGTAGACTGTAGTGTTCCTGTTGTAGCCTCCGGCGTGGCGTCTCCTGGCAACGCGTTTTGTTTTATGGCTGTGCTATTCGGATCCTCCGAGCGTGTCCCCACTGCATGGTCACGGTCAGCTACAGTTGCATGATCTACGAAATGTGGCGTTAGGTCTCGCTTTGTCTTAGATGACGTTGTGGAGTTTTGCCGCTCCTCTCCCCATGCCATCTTTACTTCTGTCAGCGCTACATCTCCAGGGCTGGCGCGGGCTGGGTCAGTCTTGTTGTCCGCCTTTCCGACAACATTTCCGCCACTCTGCTGTCCGCTCTCCACTGCCTCGTTGGTTTCGTCATCTCGGCAATACCTTCGTTGAAGAAGGCATCTGATGGAGGGAAAATAAATCACAGTTAAACTTCAAGTTGGAAGGTTTATCAATTTGTGTGAACATTTAGCAGCTGTGATATGTCTTGTGCTGGATGATTTAGCGAAAAAAGAACAAATTGTATTTTCTGTGATTCTATCCAGTCTGAAAGTAATGTCCTCACTGTCCGCTGAATAGATTTGACTTTCGTATCATACACGTGTACCCAGAAGCCCTGTAGCCTTTTCTCACCTTGCCTTCTCCACTTGTCCCCAGGTACCTTTAGCTGGCCTGACTAAATCGCGCTCCTAGCGGCCCACAGGTTACCCTGTAGCCTGTACTCACCTTGCGTTCTCGACCTTTCCCCAGGTGCCCTGCAGCCTGTACTCACCTTGCGTTCTCGACATTTCCCTAGGTGCCCTGCAGCCTGTACTCACCTTGCGTTCTCGACCATTCCCCAGGTGCCCTGCAGCCTGTACTCACCTTGCGTTCTCCACCTGTCCCCAGGTGCCCTGCAGCCTGTACTCACCTTGTTTGTTTGTTTGTTTGTTTATTTGTTCGCACTTTGAAATACAAATAATAAAAAAAAGGTTAAACTTAATTATGACAGAACACTGTGCAGGAGGGGGCGGGAAACCCTAATGGCTTATGCATGGCCCTCCTCCTTTACCTTGCGTTCTCCACCTGTCCCCAGGTGCCTTGCAGTCTGTACCCGCCCGGCTCATGGACCCACGTGACACCTGTCTGTGCGGACAGGGCGGCCATGATCTCCTCCGGACACTCGGCCAGGTCAGGGACCTCTGCAGGGGTCACCACGGCGGATACTGAGGCAAACACCTGCGGAGAAATTCGATCATCTCAGGCGAAGGTTGGCAGCTAGGGGGCGCTTTTCCAATAGCAATCCCTGCCCTGTCACTTTGTCAATGGATGTGATCACACAAACGTACGGATATCTGTCGGAGTTATATTTTGTGTACTGCCCATTTGTCCCGTTTCAATACTGGCTTATTAAGACAGATGTTCCTATTTGTTTTCATTGGTTTAGTTTACACACTCTGTTTTTATTTGTTACATTGATTTATGTTAAACCGTCAAACCCGGAAAATAGCAAATACTTGTCCCCATGCAGGCGCCATCACTCAAATATCAATAACGCCTCACGTTGGACTTAAACATGCTCATTAAAGAATTGAGACACGACCGGCTAAGTAAAGATACAGGTTGCGAAAGGTACATTTCTGTGATAACACGGCACCTTTGGGGGGATTCTGCCGCCCTTCTGTCTCTCCAGACTGACACTCTCTGCTCCCGCCAGCGGTTCCACCTTCACGGGGACAGACTGTTTCCCCAGACGGTGCGAGCGGTTCGCCACACGTGTAGCAACTGGCAAAAATAAGACGTCATAATCAGACGGTAATATTTGCAAGTTATGTGTACGAGAAACAGCTTGATCACAAAAGGAAGTAACTGTTATCACCAACATATAAATGTTCCTGTTGGCTTCTACAAACCCATATTGTTTTCATGGACGAGAGGCAGAACAGGGTAGCGTGAAATATAAACCCCTTGACTTTGACAAGAATATAGCATGTCAACGACAAATACAAAAACCGGACGTTCTGCTGCAGTACTGAGGGAAGCCGCTAGGCCCCATGATTTACATTGACCTTTGTCGCAAAGCTAGTTTTCAAATGACATGTGACGATGACGTACCCTCAGCAGAATAGAACGTGACCTTGGCCTGGAAGTCGACCTTCTCGATGTCCCCTCCGCCGGTACTCTTCTTACCGAAGTGGATCTCTATCTTGTCTCCTGTCAGGTCCGCAGGGATGGACGACACCAACACCGTCCGCTCGGCTGCCATCTTGGTTCTAGATGTAACACATATGTATACCCTTTGTCTCGTTTGAGCGCTACATATGCCACATATGTGAAAGTCCTATCATGGAACGCAGTAACTTGTTCCCTATCACAAGAGCTACCGCCGAAATATCATACCTATAGCATGTTCAGAACACGAGATATAAAGACCGGAAGTTTTGCTACAGTACCACAGAAAGCCGCTAGGAGGCCCACAATCCAATTTGACCTTCGTTTTGCCGAACACTACCACATACCAAAGTCCATAAAGATCCATGTGCCAGAAACAAACACACTCAAACCCCCACCCACAAACGGTACCGAAAACATAACCTTCCTAGGGAAGGTAAATATGCAGCGTGACGTACTTTCTTATACAATCAATTCAGATCTCTGAACTTGCTGGCAACAAGGGGAAGTGGAGGAAGCTTGCAGTAGTCGCCTGCGTGCAGCCGACCGATGATGATACAATCAATGCAATGTGATGCTCACGATATCTTATTACACCCTATATAAGTCCTTTCCTTAAGTCAAATTTCTGGAAAGAACTCTTCCTTGCAGTTTTCCCCTGGTTCTGTTATGTAACTGCCATTAACATTTATCCGCTAGGTTACAATGTACCTATATATATATATCCGCCACTTTGACTAAAACCAGCGTATTTGAGAGATCTCTAGTGCAGCACACCCAGGTATGCACAGTTTAGACATACAGGAGTGTATTACACGCCGTGGGGATATTGTTTTGGTGATCTCTTTAGACGCATTTTCCACAGTGGCAGATATATATATAACCTGGCTGAATTATGTTAGTAGAGTACATTTGACCCTGACACAACAACTCCCCTACACGGGAGGTACCAGTGCCTTTCACCTAGCTTATTATAAGGCAACAGATATTAAAGACGTTATTCTGAGACTTCCAACGTGGTCACTGCGGTTCTTGTGTGAGCCTGTGTAATCACTGTATCGCTGATCAAGACAAAAGTGTGCCCAAAGTGAAACCGTTTCGTGAAAGGCTGCCTCTGCTACGTAGCTGGTTTCGAAAGCAGGCTGGTGTAACATAATGCATAACGTTAACGTTACCAGTTCCAGACAGTGGAAATAGTATACTTTGCTTTTGGTAGCATTAGATGACGACTCTAAGATACGATAAGGCAAGGATTCATTAAGATTGTCTGTCTGAAGTACCTTTAAGTCAGGCTGAAGTCTCTCACGGTCCCAAAGATCGTCACAAGAAGCACGAAAGGGCTTGACGAGTGAACCCGGAAGTAAGGCGACACAACAGGGCGGGCGGTCAGGTGAAAGGGGAAGTCCCGTGACGTCACAAGTGTTTACGATCACGGGTTGTTGACGGGCGATGCTGTAATGGATCCTTTATCTAACCAGGCAAATTCTGTGACCAGTATTCGTTGTTACTTCCGCGGGACGGAAGTATTGTTTTGAGTAGCACTAATTTATGTCGGGTTTGAATGTTTGGGTTCCAGACTTGGAAGGATGGTATAATAGCCCTGTAATACATTCTATAATGTAATTCACCCAGGGGTATTTCCTGATGATCATACAATACAGTTACAATATATAGTTATGTGGTTGCCCAGCTGTCACCCATGTCTCCAAGCAGAGGTTGGTGGGGAAGATCGTTAAATTGTTATGATGGACTTTTATTACTGACCAGCCACCGTACCACCTCATGTCCAAGACAGTCTTGTCATTTCTAGTAACAAGGAAGGTCTTTCTTCATCGAAATAAAAGGAAATCAATTCAAATCATTTCCTAAAATGTTACCGCTGTGTGTGTGTGTGTGTGTGTGTGTCTGTGTGTGTGTGTGTGTCTGTGTGTGTGTGTCTGTGTCTGTGTCTGTCTGTCTGTAAACACGATAACTCGAGAAGGCTTAAATGGATTGTCTTCATATTTGGTAGGTAGGTGGGTAGGTCTTGATGAGACCTCGAAATGATAAGATTTTTGGCCCCCTGGCGGCTCGTTATGGTTCCGAACTTCCGGTTTTGATATATGATGATCTGGACAAGCTAGGGTCATAATTTTGTATGGTAGGTAGCTCTTGCGTTCGGGAAGAAGTGACATAGCAACTTGCTCTGGAAATGCAGGGGCATTTGTATGAAAATGTTTAAAGTAGGATAACTCAATAACCGGTCGACGGATCGTCCTGATATTTGGCGTGTAGGTAGCTTAAGTGATGCTTGACATAATTAGATGACAATTATGCAAATTATGATCTAATTTGCACAACATAACAAGCACAGTTTCGTGACAATATCGCCGGGCATCTTGTACATCTTATTGACGACGAAGCATAACAGGTCGTTAATAAAGATTTTGTTTGGCTCACCCTGAGTAGAATCTACCGGTGGGGATCGCTTGTCGGAGCAGCATTTGCAAAGATTCAGGTCTCCCTGGCCGAGCTGTGCTCCCGGGCATGGCAATCTTCACAGGACGGCATTGTCCAGATGTGGGGAGGGGAGCTGTGCTGCCGACGTCGCTCTAGAGATCCCCCAATATTCCAGAGTAGAACCGAAAATACAGAGCCAGATCTCGCTCAGAGGTTCTCCAGCTGATCTGACAGTATAAACCACAAGTTGTGGCATGAAAAAAGTTTCAGAAACACAACTTTGGAGGTCTAAATGCCGGAGCTATCTGGATACGTGTCCAGCAGTGATATGCAAATCCTGTATAGTAAATAGCTACCGTTAGCTACCGTTCTGACGAAGGCAATAAAAAAAGTCTGCAAGGGTTGTTTGGTTGATGTGGTGGTGTGTAAGTAACATGGTGGAAGAGAAGAAGTCACGATCAGTATCAGTGGAGAAGAGTCATGAATGCAGAAAGAAGGTATGAAGGAGACTGGTGTTGGATGTAGTGGCATTGTTTGTTTTTGGCGAACATTTACGAAGGGGAGGGCCGTTAACGTTTGTCAGAATGGTGTTTACAGTGTTAACTTTGATAGCTTTGTACCGTCAATCGTGAAGACGGAAGAGAAAAAGACGAACAGGACACACGATGTAGATGAATAAAGCCGCTCTTTATTAGTCAGTCCAGCTGAGGTTCGGTCAGGTTGTTATCTGGGAAACTTTGAGAGGGTGGTCACGTGTGCATGATGGACAGCAATACGTAATGTCAGTCCAGCTGAATTGGATACTGGCAATCTTTTTACTCTGATAGCACCTTTGGTGACATTACAATACTACATACAGCTATGAGTGAACAGTTGCTGGTACGATAATAAAGCTTTTACCTTAACATTCTACGTTGGCAAGCCACGATATCTATTTTCAAGAGATTATGTCCGACGATAGGCTAGCCCATTTCAAATTTGGGTAGGGTTGAATTCTAAGGAAAGAACTTCGTTTTTGAAACGAGAGTAGGAGAAGTTGTGAACTGAGTAGTGAAATGGTTTCCGGGGAATGAAGGAGGTAAGGGAAGTGATAGCCCACCTTACCTGACATATTTTGAAATGGAATAGCCTATACCATTACTATATTGTAGTCAAATAGTAAAGAACAAGGATCATCTAACTAAGAGAATATCATAATTCGATGAGGCGGATTGATATTTTTTATCAGCAGTGACAACGGCAGTCTTTCACAAAACGTTCCCTCCAAGGTGTCCGTCAGATATTCAAACATACATTCAAAGTTTCAAACACATAACGTTTGATCATATCATGATACTTCCAGTACATTTTGTCAACGTACTCACATCTCTAGCCTATCGTTTGAAATAAGTGTTCTTTCTTAAGAGAAACAGATAAGAATCAATACCCATGCGGATGCCATCCGCCAATATCAAGACAATGTGGCCGAATCTCTAAACTGAATTGTGCCCATACTGTGTTGTAGTAAGAAACATGAGACGAATTTCGCTAATCTGCAAATCTTTTCTCTCTTTTTCCGTTCACATTAAAGGCAGACTGACAGAAGGAAGCTTAGAAGCATTCAGACAGAGTGGCGGCACTTGTGCTGATAGGAAATTACAAAATTAAAGCGACGATGCGTCCCACGGTGACAAGGAAGATGGCCTCAGCAGCAGGGAGAAACAGGTGGGATCAGCTGGTGCATCGCCAGGTGGCGCTTTAGCTGCTGTGAACGGCCAGAACACACCTGGGCAAAGGAAAAGCATGACGCAACGTTATGATGTTTCGCCGTGGAAGACTGACGTCCAAAGACATTCTTTCCTCCCATACACAGTTATTGGCACATTCTCATAGTTCATACATGTCCTATGGGTGACGTATGATAACATGGGAATGATAGGAAACATGTCTATTTGTTCCGCCAACTTTCTTGTACGTACACATTCTGCTGGTGGTGTAACATTCGAAGCTCCATTTTTAAAGGATCTGTTCTAGTCTCTGGTACTGGTACACAGCCAAGCACATAACCCATCCCTGAACACGTAACTTACCTTTTCCCACAGACGCGTTCGCAGCACTTGTAGCTCCCTGCTTCGTCCGGGTGCTGATCATCGCAGTCGGAGTCGCTGCTGCAGCTGTTGACGCAGCCGAAGGGCGACCAGACGTGCCAGGAGGACAGCGCGGGCAGGGCCGGGCAGGACCCGTCATTCTCCGTCTCTTCATCCTCATCGTCACGCTTCAGCACTGCGGGTAAAAGTCAGGTCATTACATTAACCGCCCCACGTCTGGCGTGGAACTGCCATGGCCATGGTGAACATATTACACCCCCGTTCCACTAGGACGCTCTCTCTACGATCTAAGATTTTTACAGAGCGCTCAACGAATTTCATAGATTAAGAAACGAATCTTTTTACGCTTTGTGTGTTTTGTTGTTTTTTCAGTCATACTTTTACACTTTACATAATATTCAAATTATAACATGAAGGGCTACGCAAATTCACTTCAAGTCGCAGCGAGAGCGCCGTCCTGGTGGAACAAGGGGGTTACTAACACTACATTTCCACTAGAGGCTGCGACAATCTCTGAGCGACCAAACATTTGACACGAATTTCATAGAAAAGATGAATCCTTTTGTGTTTTGTATGTTTTCTTGTCTTATAAATCATACTTTTATATCGTGCATCATATTCCAATCACAATACCTAGGATCATACAAATCCTACTTTGGTCGCTCAAGGATTGCTGTCAGTGAAAAGGGGATCTAGGAAACACTACATGTGTAATAATCAAAGCCCAACGTGATCGCCGTATTTGAGCAAAAGCTCCTTGTTTAGGACAATTCTTCGTGCAATTCTGTATAATGAACAAAATCTTGTGCATCGAATGAAAAGTCAGTAAGGAAACGATTGGCAAAATTTGAAGCAAACTTCATCACGAACTCAGCAAGAACTTAACCGTCTGTCATTCTTGTCATGTAACTTCCATCAATCAACGTATGGCTTATATAAAGTTTATTTTATCATTACAAAAGCAGGATAAGAAACAATAAATTAAATTAAGATACTAGGACTTCATAAGAACTATATAATAAGCCCATGGTCAGCTAGAGCCTTCCTGGTGTACTCCTGTTGAATATTCAGTACATCACGTCAGCCTGCATGATGTCTGAGCACACGTATCCAGATATTCCACTGGGACATCATTACCCCTAGTCCGGCTAGTGGGAGTTCGGCTTCAGTAAATCCATGCGGATTGTAGCGTGGTCAATAAGAAAGCTAACGAATCGCGGGTAATATGTACCGACACCACCCCTTTTGCCAGCGACGTCAATGGGCCCAATCAACAAGGCCATTAGTAGTTTCTGTCATCCTACTGAATTCTATGTCGGAGTAGAAAGCTTGTCGGGGACACTCGCTCAATTTACAAAAAAAATCGGACTTATGTTTTGTCTGGCTACCTGGCTACTTTTAAATTAAGTCCTAGGCCTGTGTCTTTCACGATCTGTTTTTTCCACCCCTTGGGGTCCCCCCCCCCCACACTTTTTTCTATGATCTAAAATGCTGTCGAATGTTCTGACCCGTTTCGTCTCACTACAGTTTGTAACCGTTCAAGAATTCCTTTGAAAATTGAAGACGATTGCAGAAATGATTGCCACTCTAATGACGTGATTGTGAAAGAAATTCTTACATCATGTCGAAAACTAGCAGTCCGAGTTCTGTTCAGTGGTAAAAGGGAGTAATTGTGGTCCAACTCTTACTAATAGAGTGTTTTCAGCCAAGTTCCATCAGAAAGCATTACTAGAGCCGATTTCCCGGCGCTGATTTCCCAGCATCTGGCGGTAACGCGAATTATCAATTCAGTCTGCTACAGACCTTACTTGCTTGCTGAAACGTTAACAAGGCATGTGGTCTACACAATCCCCTCCTCCGCCGTAGATTTAGATAAAATATTATGTAAAGTCATGCGTGGGAGCATTTGAGAAATAGACGCAGCTACCTAAGGCAAGTTATCCTTGCTGTAGATTAGGATCCCGGTGTTTCCACGTCCAAGGGGGGAGTAATTCTAACTTGGGCGTACCTAGGCTTTGAATTGTGACTGCAACTTTCCTTACTTGTCATAGATCATCATGAAGTAGATTCCCCGTGATTCATTTTATTTCACTGTTTCCCAGACGTCACCTAGTCAGTCACCACGCCCCAAGCAAAAACGTCTTGTATGTTTATTAAGGTTCTGTCCTTTTTGGATTATAACTACATTTCTACAGGTATGATCAACGGATAATGATTCTTACCCGTTGTGGCTAATGCCTTTTTTTATTATACGCATCTTCTTGTAGATTTTCCAGTTTTATGTTTTCATTTTGGCTGAAACTTCGTCGAGTTTTAAACGCCAACCAGTGCTGAAGCAGCTATATCATGAGTGACCCAGTAAGCTTAGGAAAAGCCTAATCTTGATTTTTAAGCAAGAATTTTTTTCAGGGATATCTCAAATATTGACCTACACATGTATCAACCAATCCGTCGCCTTTGTCCTAACAATTTTTCTTGTTTGTTTGATGTTTAGACAGACTCACTGTGGAAGGACGGTCCGGTCTCCCGGCAGACTGGTCCGCACACCGCCGAGCAGCCACAGGTTAGTCCCTCCGGACAGTCTACAGACGTGGCGCACGGCAGGAACTTCTTCAGACACAGCATGGGATGTGTGCGCCCCGGGGACAGGCCCGTACACGGTCCCCCGTGGCCTGGTGGGAGATATAGTCATGACATATCACAAACAGTAGGGCTCATCGCCTTAAAACCACCTGTAGAGGTTTAATACCTGGGGTACGTTTACCTGTGAGTGTGTTTGCTTGTGTGTTCGTAGGAATTTGAATGCAGTGGAGCGGCATTGAAATACGTCACACAATCTCTCTGGTTGTGCCAATGAATTCACAAAATCTCTAAATACTTGTGCGAGGTTTGAAATCTCCGATTTGTATTTTGGTGGAGTCGGAAGCGTCACAAAGCAGGCATGTATATAAGTCAAATATCATAAAGTTGGTAGATCTAAAATGTGGTTGGGCTGTGTTACAAAAACAAAGCACCCAAAATAGCACAAACGTCAGGAGCTAGCCTCTACCAGGCTTTGGGAAGCGGCTGGAAGAGTAGAAATTGGCCAAATAGACAGATAACATGTCAGGGGAGTTGGTCCACGAGAGAGTACAGTTTGCCGCCTGGTAGAGGCTAGTCAAAAGTCGTCAATTCCAGAAAGGCGTAAAAAAATAGTTGTCGATTGCCCACAACACACATTGTAGGTTTCAGGGCATTGGTAAGTTGAAAGCGCAAAAAAAACTTGACAATGACAGATGAAGCTATCACTTCGTTTAGGGAAGCCTTTTCTATAAAAACCACATGGTTGAAGCACTGAGCATTTGCAGAATACTAGAATTTACTTAATTAAGTAGAAAGAAAGCGATCCGAATAATAGAAGGAAAGTGGTCAAAATAGTAGAAGGAAAACAATAAAAATAGTAGAAGAAAGGGCTCGAATAGTAGAAGGAAAGAAGAATGAAAGTGGTTGAAATGGTAGAAGAAAAAAGTGGTCGGAAAATCAGAAGCCGGGAAGCGCTCAAAAACAATGTAGTATAGAAAAATAGTAGAAAGAAAGCACCCGGGATAGTACAAGGAAAGCGCTCGAATGGTAGAAGGAGAGGGCTCGGGATTGAGTGAAAGAAGTAGAGTGCTAGGAATGGTAAAATGAAAGAATGTGGCGTTACCTGTCCCAACGGCAAACATCGCACATCCTGCGGCGGTGGTCAACACCAGCATCTGAACAACACTCTGCATGGTGAGGTTCGGAGGTCCTGGTGCGGGCGGAGACGTTCGAGTCAGAGATGAGAGGCTCCAGGAGAAGTGAGGCCGAGTGGGAAGGAGCAGCGGATTTAATACCCAGAGCAGACGAGAGTGAGGTAGGTGCACAGGTCCCAAGGGACATTCTACGGCAACTCGGCAACCAATCAGTGTTCGTCTGGAACAATTATCATCATGACGCACGGAGTCGTGTTTGATGTTAACGTGGTACGTGAACTGATGTACAGTGATTCATAGGAGGCATTTTTCGTGAAAAGTCGTTGACTCATTCGCCCCAACTAGTGTTGCATTGTATTCTTCTGACGCACGGCTTCTGCTTCATGTTTGACCCATAGTGAACCGGGGTAGGGGGCTTCCGGATCCGAGCCCTTTTTTTTTCAAAATATTTGTCTACTAAGTGGAAACTTTGCTTTATGGAATTGTTAGAGTGAACCATCGTAATAATTCTGACGCACGACTACATGAACCGATACGTGACTATATGGACGTCATTTTTTTCGGCCATCAAAAAGTTTAAAATTTTGGAAGTCGTCTCGTCTGCAGTTTGATATTCAGAGCAGCAGCGATGTACGCTGTCTGACACACGTCTGTGGTACACACAATCATAAGTTTCCATGATCTGGAACATTGTTTTTTGTTATTTGTAAAAGATATTCATCTGCTTAGACGCCGTTTGGCAAAAGTCGGCAAGAATTCACTGCGTTGGCCAGACGCTGAGAAGTGGCAAACTTTTCCATCCAAACTGTTCCATCCAAATTGTATCCAAACTTAGAAATTGAACTATTGCATCCGTTTCTTCTCAAACCTACGACGTACGGCGATATCGTCGTGAAAAAAATCCCCGTAATCGCATCGTACAATGTACTGGTATGTAACCTTAAGCGATGAGATGCGAGGCTAGGAGGAGGAGTACCAGACTTGGTACTGTTTCACGCCATACAAAACATCAAAAATATTCAAATCACACGGACTTTAGTCGCAAATGTCGTCATAGTGCAGTCTACCTCACACTGATCCCCATGCAGCTTTATTCTCCACAGCGGTTTGCTTCAACTTGCGGCAGAAATCGGCGGTGCTTCTAAAAGTGTTTAAGGGCTCTACTGCCTTCCCGCCACGCATCATATGTAATTGCAATAAGACTTCATTGACGTAGCTAACTGCAGGGGTGCCAAGACTTGCAATAACAAGACTTGCGGCATCAGACGCTTTTGATCGGCCCAGAAAATACGCTAATGCCATCCGCCATATGGTTTGCTCTCATTATCGAGATTTCTATAGCTATAGATCCGCAATACTTTCTACCAGGTTTGGCTGTAGATAACAGGCTGTACTCTACTACAACTTCTGCTTCTAACACTTCTATACAGTACTGGGCAAAGCCCTTGGCTAGGGCACATCCCGTCCAGGATGCACGGCTAGTGCGACTGGTGGGGTGCGGTGAAAAAGTGACTGTGACAAGAGAAAACCAAACCAAAGAAAACAAAACAAAACAAAACAAAACATAACATAACATAACATAACATAACATAACATAACATAACATAACATAACATAACATAACATAACATAACATAACATAACATAACATAACATAACATAACATAACATAACATAACATAACATAACATAACATAACATAACATAACATAACATAACATAACATAACATAACATAACATAACATAACATAACATAACATAACATAACATAACATAACATAACATAACATAACGTAACATCAAATTGCAACAGGTGAACCGCCTTCAGACGTACATGTAACACACCAGTATTGTACAAGCTGTGTAGAGGACGGCCACTCCTGGAGAAGCAGTTTTTGTCCTGCAGGACGAACTCTCCTAACCGACGCTATAACGTCACGATCACTCCCACGCAGCGCTACTGGATTCTTGGAAAGTCCCCACCTGTTTGTTCAGGCAGTAATAATCTCCCCTGCGCTTAGCATTTTCTTTTGAACGGTAGTTAAGATTACGGTCATAAGCCTTGTCTTAAATTAAATCTGCAATGTCTGCACGGATAATGGATAGGGCATGTAAAAGTTCGTCTGTTCCAGACAGGCTTTCGGCGCCCTGTACCTGGCTACGGTATTGGTAACACGATTTACAGTGTATCAAAACGAAACGATGAACTTACTATCACTTCTGGGTACGGAAGTTTTGTTTTGTTTTGTTTTGTTTTGTTTTGTTTTGTTTTGTTTTGTTTTGTTTTGTTTTGTTTTGTTTTGTTTTGTTTTGTTTTGTTTTGTTTTGTTTTGTTTTGTTTTGTTTTGTTACTGTCCGTACACAGTAGGTCGACAGCGCGTGGGTCGGGGATTGACAGGCAGGAGGCCAATGGTCTCATCAGAGATCAGAATCTGCTCGGGGAGCCAACCGGAATTAGGGTCAACGACTGGACATGGGGGAATGAGGGGGGCCGAGGATTGCATACTAAACGGAAGTCTGAAAGAAATTATTTTTTATCTTGATATGTCAGTTTAAACTCGTGTCATAATCAATGGTTTCTTGTTTACTTTACTGTACTGTACTGTACTGTACTGTACTGTACTGTACTGTACTGTACTGTACTGTACTGTACTCTACTCTACTGTACTCTACTCTACTCTACTCTACTCTACTCTACTCTACTCTACTTTACTTTACTTTACTTTACTTTACTTTACTTTACTTTACTTTACTTTACTTTACTTTACTTTACTTTACTTTACTTTACTTTACTTTACTTTACTTTAAAAAATTTTACTTTAACTCAACTCGTGTGCAAAGGTTGAGTCACCGTCGTCGTTACGTTTACGACTTGACCGTTGCATCGAATCTTATCTCATCAACAAAGTACTTCGTGTAGGAATCAAAAAGGACTGATTGGTACAACTCATACCTCCCACAACTGCTCACGGACAGGAAAACATTTGAAAGGCTTTTCTGAAAGATTGCAATCTAGTCCTGTGTGCCCGAAATGAACTAACGTTTAACAGGGGTCGTAGAATTTCTACTGGTTGGAATGCAAGTGACCACTTAGTACTGACTCTCCACCCACCAGTAGATCTGCTGATGAAATGGTATTGTGTCCGGGATTCACTCTTCAAATAGCAAATGTCGACGGTCAAGGTTCTGATACGGGAAAATGGGGCATGTTGTATATCCAGAACCGTGCTTTATCCAAAATCATACCTAGAAACGGTTCTTGATAATCCACGCGTATCCAGAACCGCGCCTGGGGAAATCTACGTTCCTGGATACGCGGAGACTGTCCAGAACCGGTTAACCGTGCCTGATCCTAACGCATACACTGATACAGGCATACATCCATACAGGCATAGAACTAGATAGGCACGGTTCTGATTACAATAGGGCACTATATGCTGGTACAGTTCGTCCGTGTACAATTTGGATAACCAAGTCACCTTCGACATCTCTAATTTTTATGCGTCCATCCTGGAGGCTCTACATCAGAGCCAATTCACTCCCACGCAGATTCCGCCACTTCTCCCATGAGTGGAGTCAAGAGTATTCAGCTCGGAGCGTACTGCTCCCCAGGGCATTGCCCTCGGCTTTGGTCGTAGTTTTGGACCACCTGAGCGTTTAAGTGGAAGTCTGAAACGTTGAGCCAATGAAACGTGTCGGATAAAGTTTCAAGGAATAACTTCTGCGATTTTCAACTACCGGCGAATGTTCTGGATGTGCGAAGTGCTAAGCAGCAGGCACCGAACTGAATACTTCAGGCAGGAGGAATTGAATAGTACAGGGTAACTCCATCAGACAACTGTGAGGACGGTTGGTCTCAGTGTTTGTCTTTGCGTTTTACTGTGTACCGGCATGCACAACTTTTGTGTGGCCTTATTATAAGGTGTATGTTTTGACTTACTCTCACCATTACTAGTAATTGGTTCAATCATTGCTCTCGCTCGTGCATCTCCAACCTTCGTTGTTGCTAACGGCGCTGTCACAATCGTAGTAGGATGTCGTACGATTTTGATGTGAAGCAGGCTGTGAGAGAACCAACCACCGAGAAGAATTTTAGACAGTTTTCTCCGAAACATGACCGCTGAATTTTGTACGACACATGCTCGACTGTCCAAAAATGCCGTCAGTTTGTGATCGTACAACGATCGTACGACGTGACTGGGCCCTAAGTAATAACAAGTACAGTACATACCGGTTGTCGGTGCGTTTCTTTGATGTACTGCCAAGTTCAAATCTCATGTCAGAGAATGTCGTGTATACAAAGAATGCTCAACGACCAATCCATTAAGATGTCGAGATTCCCTTTCAGAGGGACAGACCTTACCGTTCACTCGTTTTTAGAAGAAATTTTAGATTAAACTATAAGGGTGTTTTAGTGTGCTGGTGGCAAGCACGCTTACCATTGACAATTAGCCTGAAACTTTTGATACCAAAGAGAGATTATCATGAACTCACAGAACTGTAGTGAGTTGCATTGTAAAGGCGCGGTCACATTTGTCGTACAATTTTGAAGTTGCAGGATTTTCAAGCAGGCTGTGGCAGAACCAACCACCGACAAGGATCTAAGACAGACTTTTCCGTAACAAGACAGCTGAATTTTTTTTGCAGGACACGTGGACGACTATCCCAAAAATGCCCTCAGTTTGCGATCGTACGACGATCGCACGACGGCCCTAAAGGAGATCTAAATCTCGGACAAAAACATGCAAAATGTAGGTTGCATTATACAGTTATTTGTCAATTGGAAAGTTGCACAAAAGAACTTTACCCATCATAAATCCTTGCCAACAATATATGCATTTATAATGGAATTCTCAAATTAAGAGCAAGTGAAACTTTCCTGTGGATTCTACAGTCTTGCATAAAAACTTCTATGTTGGAAAGTTTCAAGTATTTCCAGACTTTCAACACAGTCAAATAAATGACAAGGGGGCTAACCCCGGCCAAGTAGCTCATCTATAAAACTAAACCATACTGTCAAAGACACGGTTATACATCAACATGTTATTATCATGCAAGCTGTCTGGTATTCTACCACTTTTGGAATGAGTGATGTGCCTGTCTGCGTCAGAGATTGCTGACTTGAATAGGCATGAGCCCTTTCCGTGGTCTGGTGGGGATGTGGAGTTCCCTGGGGGGAATATTACAGAAGTGCCTTGAAAGGATCAAAGACCAATTTCACGACGTGGGGCCACGTGTCCATCCTTAAGTACAGCAGCGGGAAGAAGCATTTCAATTTACACCCGGCCCGATTGAATGGTACATCAATATTCTCTTCCAAACTGTAGCTGACTTCTACTCCGTCTAAATGGGGTTTTCTGGTGACCTTACTTTCCAAGGACCTTCTATGTCTGTTAGCGTGACTTTCTGAGAAAAAAACTCATCTACAACTGAGTACATTAAAGCATTCTGACTTCACTTTCTAAAGGGCATCACCTCCGCAGGAAACACCATACAACAAGAAGTCACAAGATTTCACACTTCCGTGAAGTATCCTGAGTTGTCATGAAGTTCTGATTTTATTCATTATTGTGAATTTCTCGCTGATTCTGTATATGCTGTTGGCTATAAACATGAGCTGTAGTGAAGCTGCATTGCACTATAAGCTGCTGGAAAAAGCATCATGCTTCACCTCAGTTGAGGATGACTGCTTTACCTTACTTTACTTTACCTATCCATATAATTTATGCACTTTCCCACTGGCTTCCACAAGGCGACAGACATGAATATAGCAGTAAATTGAAGACAGAAAATGAGGTGACCCCACATTTTAACCTCCAAGTCGACCTTCCTGTCAGTCTGTGGTTACACCATTTCCCCTTCATTTCCTGTCACCCTGTTGTATTGAAATAACTACGGACATACACGCAGACATACACACAAAAAACAAACCCTTTGAACCGTACGCAATGAAAGTTAAGCCATAAACTTTAATACAACACTAGACAACTTTACATGTAACTCAACAGTTTCTTAAGCACTACTCTTTTTTGCTGAAAGTTCATTTCTCGTTCTACACATTGATGAAAGTTTTCTGTTTGTACAGAGTTATTGGTCGGTCTTTGTTTCTTCTGCTCCCACACTGAGCTCCTCCTTCAGGATGGCATCTATCTCGCTCCTGAGAAGGAACATGAAAACAGGTCACTACATGGATGTTACATACAGCAGTGAAGACTTTCTTTGTTGTTTGTTACTTCATCAAGGAAAGTAAAGGTGGAATTAGCCCCTACCAGGCTTCAGAAGTGGCTAGAACAGTAGAAATTGGCCAAATAGACAAGATAACATGCCATCACTGTATTCTTTAGCAGACCAACTCCACTGGCATGTTATCTGTCTACTTGGCCAATTTCTACTCTTTCCAGCCACTTCTGAAGCCTGGTATAGGCTAGGGTGGAATCTCTTTCAGGTACGCACACTGAAGTAGCTGTTTGGCTACCAATTCTCTATTAGTGGTTGTGGCATTATGCAGCTGAATCTATTATAGATATCTACATGTAACCTGCTACCTTGAATCAATGAATGTTACATCAGACTTACTGTTCCATCTCGGTCATGGTTGATTTCAGGTTCTCTGCATATTCCACGATCTTGGGAAGTCCACAGTGTACAGCGATGCTCAAACCAGCCTGAGGTTGCAAAGAACTGTTGATGTCACAAATTTATCTTTTCCATGGTCTGGTTCTTCAATGTTAAGATAATGAAGATAACATAACTGTAATGCCCTCAAAACCACCCAACTTGACCCATCAACCAACATCTGGAACATTGCAGATTGAATTATTCAGAGTTATTGTGACTTTGTCTCTGATTCTGTGCATAATCCACTGTCACTTCCTCCCAGTCTACAGGGAGACCATTTTGACCTCCAATTTGACCTTCCTGCTGGTCTGTGGTTACACCATTTCCCCCCCTCATTTCCTGTCACTGTATTCAAATAACTATGGACACACAGCAAACAAACAGACAAACACAAAGAAAACAAAACCTACATACACAGAAGTAGCAAGTATGCATGACATTCATTTCTGTACTACATTACCTTGGCTTTGGCTTTGTCCTTAGCTTCAACACAGGCAGTCAGGTACTCCTCCATAGCCTCGGGCCTGCAGGGGTTAAAGGAACCTACAGTGTCATTTGTGGGCTGACAAGTGGCTGAGACATGTAGATTGTAAGAGTCTTGTCAAGCACTAAAAAAGTGAAAGCAATCTTAAACTAGTTTAGCTCAAATGTACTCAATGAACAGTTGAGCTACTCTTCCACTGGTCAGGTACAGTATATAAAGGTTCATTATAATGGGGAAATTCCTCCAGCTCTTTTTTATGAGTACAATGAACAGTGGACGACAACTTAACATCCCTATCCTAATGACTGTGACCCTTTCCAGTAGCGTGCATGTTGGGCCAGGATTCAAACTCAAGTTCTTGGTCCAAAGGAGGGAACACTAACCATTCTATCTACTATGAGATAAAATAAATAAAACACTGACCTTGGAGTTTTGGTGTGTTCCTTGAACAATGGAAGCATCTCACTATTTTTGGTGAAAAGAAATTGATTTATTTCAAAAGGGAATCACAAACATCTGACTGACAACATCATTAGTACAATGAATCACTTGACCAGTCAACTAACAGACCCAACTAACAGAGTAACAGATATAATAGATGCTAGTAGACACAATCTCCTTGGCTCACAACAGGTAAACATGCACCTGGCCTTCTTGAGGTCCCCAGCTCTTAGGTACAGGATCAGAAGGTTGCTCAAGGAAGTTGAACTCCAGCTGTAAAAGATGATTGAAAGAATATTTCATTATCTTTTACTGAAAAAATATTTCTCTTATCTTTGAGTCATATGAAAAATGCATCAACAGAATGTGCGCAAATATTGATTGATACAAGTCAACTTTCACAACTCCAGCAAGACATTGTAACTGCTAGTGCTGCAAACATTACCAGCCAAAATTGCATGTTATTGTAGCAAGATTAGTTACTACAGTATGGCAGGATTTCAATTTTGCAAGTAGTTAAAAAACATTGCCTTCTTGGAACTCTATGATTAGTGTAACAGTTCCTGGCATTGATGCAGAAAACCTAAAGCCTACTTAGATCCATAAGTCCCTATAGTCCCCTGTGATTATATGGTGTATTGCTAATGTTCTCTGTACATGTACCTCCTTCCTGTGTTTCACACATGAAACAGTTCTAGAGAAAACAGGTTGAAGCCATGTCTGGCACTGGTAATCTCGTGGCTGGAACATACCTTAGTGTTGCTCTGCGAGCTGGGGCTGTTCCCTTGTAGTAAAACTCAATGTTGTCCTTGATGTTTTGTACAACTGGCATGAACAGCTGTTGGATCTGTTAGGTAAGTAGAATACGGATACAAAAATGGGATTTAGGACGGTACCATTATAAAAGTTGAAAGCTTGGAAGGCCACAAATATGCATTTCCAATACTGTACTAGAGAATCGTTTCAACCGTGAACTTAAAACACCACGAAAATCTCATTTCCCTCCTCATTAAACTATCGCAAAAGTAACTGTATTTACCTCAGGAGACTGTTTCTCCCTGGCCATGAACTCCAGGACACCCTCCACTAACTCCTGCTTGTTAAAGTGCTGCAGGGACCGAATATCTGAGCAAGAGGGGAGGAAAAATGGTCTTAATACATGTAGTTGTAGTGGTAGCTTTTAGGTTTCAAAGCATAGTTTACTACCAGGCCATTTATGGTATAAACTTGTGACATTCACACGATGGAAACTATTATGATTCATCTCAGGCTAACAGAAAACTTCACTCGCTCGCTTGCTCACTCACTCACTCACTCACTTTCAACGAACAAACGAACGAACGAACGACATGTGGTTTTTTTTATATGTACAAGTAATTGTTACCTTCCCATAATTCTGCGACCTTGTGATGCATGTTGCTGACCTCCAGTGCTCGCAGGATGTTGAGGATTGCAGGAACATTTGGGTAATGGACCTGTAACAGTCAGCACTGCAGGTTAGGGGAGGATAGGCCACATGGGGCAAGTATAATTTCATGCTATGTAATGTTAGGCCACAGTAAGTACATTTTATGGATGACATTCCCTACAGACTCCAAATTTAATGCAAAAACACAAAAATATGAGATGGGAAAAAAAGAAGATTTTCAAAATGGAGACCTTAAACGACCTATTTGGCAAGGGTAATCCTATCTAATAACAACACAAAATGAGCCCCAAAACTGTGGTAATGTGTGGAACCCACCGAGGGCACCAGGTTCTTGTACCACTTCCACATCTCTTCTCCTCCCTCCATCTGACATATCAGATTGAGAAACTTTCCACTGAAACAGAAAAGCCTGGTTACAATATGGTCAACATCATCTAATCTAGATGTGAATTCTGCTTATCACTACTTCCCATTTACATTTCCTTTGTAAGACTAGCTCAAGCTACAACGCTCTAAATTATAGATACATTATCAGCCTATGAGAAACCACCCACATGCTGTCAACCTACTCTCAAGTTCACCCCATTTCCTGTGTCTGACCTTGTGACCTGTCAGTCTGCCTGTCAATCTTCCCCCACCATACTCGGTCAACCTACTCTGTCCAGACAAACAGATGCACAAACCAATACTGCAATAGCTTAGCCACCCAAAACAATACACAATGTACTTCCGTACCCAGAAGTAACCAATTGAGAACACAAGCAGTACAGGATACCAACAGCAAATGCTGGTTCTTTACTCTCTGTGATCTATACTTACTAGTAGACAGACTGCGCGTAGGAATCTCCCAAAAGCCTCCAGTTTTCCCCCGTCTCCTGTAACTTGTGGAGCCGATAGGCGAGCTCAACATCATTCATACGGAGGCACTAAGGGAAGGGGACAGTTGAGAAGGACTTATTGTGGATTGTGCTTTCATTTCACACAAAAGTAACACAACATACTAGGCAAGATTTTCTGACACTGGACTTTAGTATCTACCTGACAGCTTTGCTTGAAATAGTGGTTAACTGATATTTAGGGTATAAGAGATATAAGGAACTACTTCCAAACACAATCATCTTCCTTGATTCAACATGGGAAATTCATCTCTTTTGAAATACACAATGTTAGCAATAAACAAACTGCTTTTCTAATGTTTCTTCACTCACCATGTTCATGGCATCCACAAAGAAGCGATCTGGGAAAAAAATTGTGACAATCAGAAATGGTCAGATCCTTACAATGTTTGTTTTTTTTCTTTTTAACTAGGAAGAAAATGTATTCCTGCTTACACATAGTGTGTTTGGTGTTTTGATAGAGGCTTCACACAATAAACTCTATTTTTGTGGAGACTTCATTTTGTGGCAGAATGTAAAAGGAGATTTTTGCTGTGTTCTAAGTTTGCGGCTGAAACGATTCTGTAGTACAGTAGTGATACATTGGAAACGCATATTTGAACCTAACTGAAGGTAGGCACTCATTTACACCTGAGTGAAATGAGGAAATTCAAGTAATGCAGCATTTCCCAAGGGCACAACATCAGGATATGTCAGTGGTTCCAACCAAAAACCTCTTGGTTCCTGGGCAAACATTCTAACCATTATGCCCCACAACACTATAATCTGAGAGTTCTAGGAGTGAGAAATGTTACAATGTCCCTACTGTCATCTTGGTCCTGTATTGTAAACTCCTTTCCTTCCATCTCATCCATAATCTGGTACAGGATATTACTTGGTGACGAATCTAAAAAAAAATTAAAAAAGAGGATTTCCACCAGTATATTGACAATGAAAATTTCACATGTATACCGTACAATGGCGTACATGTACAGTGACTGATAAAGAGCTTGAGACAGAATGCAATTATTCTAAATCATTTTGCTTCATTGTTAGTCTAGGAAGAATATCAAAATCATCAATATCATAATCTAATTTCCACTTAGTTGTCTGCCTGGTTGTAACTTAGCTTACACTGATGCAAGTATCAAACAGACACTGTATGCAAATACCTACATGTACAGACAGAATACATTAATACTACAACAAAGATTATCTAAGCATTTTGCTCACATTTCATCACTGCCATGCACATCACCTTTTGATATCTACTTGAACTGCAGCCTGGTTAACTTATGTGGACACAGAAAATTTATAAATGTATACTTACTGGATGGATTGAAGATAGCCAGTATATAAGTGTATGTGGCCAGGGATGGTTCTGTAAACATTAAAGACAAATTGTTAGTTCTACATTTGTGTACACCTTACACATGTATACAGTGTAAACAAGTGTTTCTCATAACAAAAAAACAAAACAAAGAAAAATATCTGCACAAACTATGTTTACAAAAAAATTTCACAAAAGCCTTCCCAGATTCTTCTCACTTGATCACTTAATGTTACATTTATGTATACACAATTTACCCTTACTACTTTGAACATCTATCAGGAAGGTACATAAAACAGCTTTTATGGGTCATTAGGCTGCTTTTATTCCATTTTATGTACTCAAACCTGCTGGGACAAATTTACTACATGTGACAAAAAAACCTCAGGGAAGTAGGCAATTTCCTATTATTTTCAACCTTGTTATTGCATACCATAATAATAATATATAAGATATAAGCCATAAGACAAAATTAAAAAATTCACACTGATAAGGCATCATATTTTGGCACCTCCACTTCTTGAATGGCACTTATTTGCAACAGAGTAGGGTTGATTCAACTTACCTTGTAAAAAAAATGATCAGAAAGGTAACTTACTTCTTGTATCATCCAAATGTTACATAATGCAGATTCAAGAGAGTTTTGTACCTATCCCCAGGTATGCCATCTCCCTGAGCACGTCCAGACACGACTTCCTGCCGGTCATGCCACAGTAGCGCATGGACCTCAGCGTGGCGTTGAATGTCTGCAGGTTGGGCCGGATCTTCTCCAGTCTCATCTGGTTCAGTAGTTGCTAGAACAGTCAGGTGTGATTTTGTTTGTTTCGCATAACCGGTAAACTGCCTTCAGGCTTAACATTGCAGTTTTGTACAGGAAGTACAAGCTGCATAAGACTGAACTGTAAGGTTTGAACCACTCACACCAGGATGGACCCCTACTCTTTTGATAAGTGTGGTGGGATTTTTAATGTGCTTTCCTCACACACAGGGCCTCTGGCTTTACATCTCATCCATGAGGACATCCCTAACTGAAGCCACGTACTCATTTTCACCTGAGTCAAATAAGGAAATAGGTGTAAACTGCCTTACCCAAGGGCACAATATTCTAAGTGAACAACCCTAACCACAAGACCACCTTGCCACCTTGTGTGGTGGGTTAAATTATGAAAATTGAACAGTGAAGATAATGAAAAAAGCAGTTGGATGGAGGAAATGTTCAGTACTTGGTAATTGTTGGCCTTTGTGTTGGCTTGTTAGGATATCTACAATAGATTATACTTCAAACAGACTGTAAGAATACCTGAATAAGGTCCCATCTTTCCTCATACCGGTCTCTGACCTCCACGACAGAGTAGATCAGGACATTGTAGGTGGAGGCATCAGCTACAACAACAGCAGAACAACATTCAGACCATACTGTTTAAGTACCTTATCCTGTCTAAGTCTGAAACTGAATCATACAATGTCATACAGCTTACAAATAAAAGTGTCAAAAAGCAGAAACCACTTCTGTAACTACATGCTTAATAACAACCAGGATTATATAATTCAATTGCACACCTGCATATACTAGTAACATTTTCATGTAACGTTTAAGCAGTCCTGTCCCTGGTGCTGAATTTTCTTTCTAATGGCAACCCAGGGACAAGACCTTAGAACTGCCACTTATCTTTCTCCATGCACCCAAACATTGTTAGTATCCTTGTACTAGAATACCCCTCTTCTATCAGTAGTTTCTTCTCTATTGACAGTTGTATACAAAACTCATTATCATGGCTCTGTCCTTGGTGCTGATTTCTGTGTTCATGTCAGAAAAGCCTTTATCAGTGCATTACCATGGCATTATCAGTGCCTGCCGTAAGTAAGAGATTTTTGCAACAAAACCACTGCGAAAGTATCTGCATTTACAGTACAATAATCCAGGCAGTGGGTCAGCACATACCTCGTAGTCTTTTCTGCTGCATGTCATTGTATGTTCTAAAGGCTTGTTCTGCTGCCTCATACTGTAGGGAATAGGGATGTAACATAATGGGTGCATCAGTCAATGAGTTTAACAGATGTTTCTTGGACAAAACAGTCGACACCTACACCTCTTTCACTACAGTTTGTAATAAATATGATGTTTGGGGTTCTGATGCAGTAGAAAGCTTGATTCTACAAAATATCAATGATTATAATTAATAGTTTTAATGCAGAGCTGCTGTTTTGATACAACAATATAAAATGCTATAACCTTGCACAGCAAGCTTCTCTATGTCAGAAAACTTAAAAGCAGTCCTATTGCATTTTTTTTTCAAAAATTGTCTTGAATAAAGACTGGAAGACTTAGGTATTCTCTGAATTTTTTGAAAAATCACAGAATCTGATTCATATTTTTCCCACCTAGTCCCCTTCTCAGGTTAGAAGGCAGCACAGTAAGTTAGAACAAACCTTGACCAGACCCTTGATGAGGCTGCAATAGTTCCGAGCAGTTGGTTCAGCTAGAGAGTTGAACAGTCTGTCGGCATCATCCCCATCCCTACGATTGTAAGCAACCAAAGTGTACATCCATTTGTAAAACAAGTAGATATATACATGTATATATATGTCCCTATAAATCTTGGGCAATGCAATTGCTGTAAATCAAGAAACTTTTGTAGTGGGTTTGTTTCACAGTAGGAATGAAAGGGAGGTTTTCATTATGTTTTAAGCTTGTGGTTGAAACAGTTCTGTAGTACAGTATTTATAGAAGGAAGACATATTCGTAGTGTCATCAATTCATGATGGAGAGGTCACTGGGAAAACGTGAAAATAAAACCACCACAAAAGTTTCACAATTTACAGTAATTGCTGTTTGATCTCAGACTCTATAAACAACAGGAAAGGAAGAAATGAAGATACGTTAGGAGGTTTCTTAAAAAATGTGCCAGCTGTCTCACCTCCAGCGACGTACAGCAGGCTCGTTCGCCCTCCTCATCCTCCCCTTCAGGTTACGCTTACGTCTGGCGGGCTCCGCACCGTCCTGGTAGTCAGGTCAAGGGGAAAGTAATGAGGAGAGGTACATGTCATATTCACAATGTTGGAAAAGAACATCTTTTGTGCCATAAACCCATAGATTTTGTGTTTTCAAACTTTAGACAGTGGAGATATGGTAAGAAAAATGAAAGACAGACTTGCCATTCTTTCTACATAATGTTTATTTCACTGTCATCTACACAATGTATAATGAAGGACTAATGTGTAACAACCCAGGTCATTTTCCTATAGTGTTGTATTTATCAGATCTTTAGCAGCATCAAGTCTTCTCTGATGAATTGGAATGGTATTATCTATGTTTAATATGTAAAATGTTTTAATTAAAAACTCATGCCGTGGTTCTGAAACATTATTGTACACTGAACTGACCTCCTGCTCCTCAGGACTGAGTACGCCGGCCTCCTGTACGGGATCCTTGCTGCCGTGGAAACACAGCAGGTCCAACAGGTCATCTGTGGTGTCCTGGGACACTGTCCCACCTGGGCACGGGGAAGAGATGTGTACGTTATGTGATGCACCGACATCCGCTTTACATAAAGCTCCAGACTAATAAAGGGCGTGGGCAAGCTGACCCCAGCAGTCTGAACAACCCTCTAGACCAGGCCTGACTTTTTCCTCTGTGTGTCCCTCTTACTCTGCTGTGTATTACCCACGTTTGGGTCTAATGCTACATGTATGATGGTGGATTACAGTGTCCTATCCTATCAACTGCAACCCTTTTCAAAAGTGTACAAGCTGAGCAAGCGATAAAAGGCTACAACCCAAGTTCTCAATCTTCTAATCCTAGAATAGTAGTCTTGTGCAGGTGAAACCTTTCATTGGATGTAAATAATACATGTATTTTCAAAAAAGAGAAGGAAATGGCTTGTTCTTACCACCATCAACAATCTGGAAATACATGTCAGTGGCAGCCTTGAGTGCTTTCCTGCTCAGTCTCTCCTGCAGAGCTTCCTCACATGGCTCCTCAATCAGGAAGGTACTACTTTTCGGCAAGAAAGCCTGTTTGGGAAGTATGAAGTTTACTGATTAGCTGCTAGGTGGCACTGCTAACATGTACAAGTAAGAAGTACAGTGTCAAAACAACAACACATGTTAAAGGCTTGCCAGATATTAAAAAGAAAGAAAGAAACTGCTAAAAGGCACCTCTATGGAAGGTTCAGCAAAATCCTGCTGAAAGTACTGTGCATTTTTGTTGATGAAAAACTCAGCTGCCTTCTGTCCTGACTCCTTAGCTAGAGAAAAC
The DNA here is from genome assembly GCA_013266295.2 of Branchiostoma floridae x Branchiostoma japonicum. Lineage (NCBI taxonomy): Eukaryota > Metazoa > Chordata > Leptocardii > Amphioxiformes > Branchiostomatidae > Branchiostoma > Branchiostoma floridae x Branchiostoma japonicum. Next base: position 10,920,531 of record CM023824.1, read on the forward strand.
CATTTCTGAAAGAAACAAAATATGAAGTTTACACATTAGCTGCTAGGCGGCACTGCTACCATGTACCAAATGTGGGTAAGCAGAGGTTTTCTGGTATAGATTTATTCTAACCAAAATTCCAGTGGCAATGTCATGATGATTAGGATTCCTTTTATCCTAGCTGTAACATAAGGGCTATTTCATTTATAACAGGGGGCAGAGTTAGAAAGACTTTTCAAAACAGAGGTTGAAACTAAGAAACATTTCAACATAAGGAGATTGTAGCTAAAGCAAAAAGGGTCTTTAAAAAGTTCTCAGCAGTGGCCCTAATAAAAATCACCCTTAACATAATAATACCATATTCATTTCATTTGTACATACTGGTTTTACAATCAGCCCAAATACTTACATACTGCATGGTTGTTTTTGGAATCAAGTAGGGATCATCAATGAAATTGTAGTCCACAGAAGTGGGATCCTGAGGTATTGGAGAAAGATAAGTAATCAACTTAAGTGTACACAAAAACTACTTCAATTGTATTAGTTCACCACCATCTCCTAGCATAAACACCTATACCTCCTTCCAATGTAGTTCAGTTCCCAGAAGTGGTGTTTTGGCCTTGCGTGGAGCAAACAGGTGAAAAACAAAAAGACTATCATTCTCATTCTGTCTTGATTATCAAGTAAACATGATAGGAAATTTGAAACTCACCCTTTTGACTGTGGTTGAAAGTGCCTTCAAGACTGCAAGCTTATCCCTACAATGGAAAGATATACTGCATGAATCTATGTAAAAAAACTCCCCCTGATGAGTGTTGTTATAATGCAACCAAAGTTATATGTAACAATGACTTCAGATACTTGGAACAGTTACTGTGCACATGACATTTATTCCTGATAAACTTCCCTAACTTTACAACCAGTTGAAACTGGTATAGTTCACCTAACTCTACAGAAATGGCATACAGTACAACTTGTTACAATATGCTGATTATTCCCTAACTAGTCTGACTTGTCAAACCATTTGTTATTCAATAACAAAGTTTCTAGCAGTAATATCTTTAAAAAACATGTTTTGAGCTACCTTTTAGTGCTTTTACTGACTTATCCTAATTATCATATTTGCCAGATAAAACTTTGAACACTTTGAATATCATCATGTTTTAAAATTAATAATATTTGGCAATTGGAAAGACACAAATGTACTTGTGTACAGTAACTTGTTTAAAGTAATGTTACCATTTCTTCTTCCTGGGGATGACAAGTGGAACTTCTTCAGACTCCGATGCTAAAATTGACAAATGATATGAAATACCATGTCATATAAATTTAAAGACACCAGGAGGCTTAACCCTTGGTAGACCCTAAGGCCTTGTACAGTTGTAAGATCAGTTATGAAATTTGCTATGGCATCTCTCCAGAAATTTTGAGCAGCCCCATGACTCAAAAGCCAGTAAATACATAGAAATTTGTAACAGCGGCTTCCTGAGCCGCCACGGCTAGGTGATTTGCCTACCAATAATTTGCATGTGCCTACCAATAATTGATGTACACAAAAACAGCAAATGCTCCTTAGAAGAAAATCTAATTTACTATTCAAAATATTGAACTCATAACAGCTCAAAAATAACTATTAAATGAGAAAATTTAAAGAATTTAAACCATATTTACCCTTTTCTTCTGTTGGCACAGTTTCTGACTTATTTCCAGCTATTCCCGATGTACAGAGGGTCCTAAAAGTTGCAATATGACGACACAGTTAGCACAGATGATATAACTCACTCGATCCTGATATCCAAACGTCGGTCTGTATGAACACACAAATTATCAGGCATGTGGACTCAGAGTCATATAATTTTCGCCCCCCTCCCCCACTACGTTAATAAATACATCGTTACGTGAACATATTAAATTCAGACGAAGTATAGGCTAATCTCACAGATTAGCAGTGTTTTCAGATATCTAATAATGATCTAAAACTCGCCTTGCGTCCCTTTGTACTCGACTTATCCGAGATCTTAGTATAATCCGGCAGGCACATCTCTGGATGGGGGCAGCCATCTTTGTGACCCCAAGATGACCTAAAGGTTAAAGGTCGAACTGAACCAACATGGCGGCGTTTTCAAACAATTTTGTTGAGGTGAGTTTGGGCTCGAATTTACCTTGAACGAAAGGGATAAAAAAAGACCGAAAATGTTGTCACATTTGGCTAACGTGATAACCTAGAATATTAAGAGGTAAAATGGGGAAATAGCGTACTGTATAGAAGACACAGGGTTTGGGTCCAGATGGCCACATTTTTTTCAGACTTCAATCTGTTGAGTCAGCAAGTTGATAATCAGGTACGGGTTGATAAAGGAAAATGAGGGAAGTCAAGTTACCCGTACCTGAACACTTAAAAGCAAGGAGGTTGAATTGATTCAAGGAGCTTCTACTGTGTAGAAGCTCCTTGATTGATTTTAAACCTCCTTGTTCATAGTAACTTATGGTCTTCAAGTTATGATGATAGAAGCATGAAGAACAGTTAACAGAATGTTTATTTAGACTAAATATATGTATCTTAATTCTTCTGCAGAGAACCTGTGCTGAATCAAGAGGATCTCAAATCAAAGATGGTGCTGATTTCATTGCCCATACAATGTTTTCATATTTTTTCCAGTGCTAAAATTTTCATCAATCTCTGTGACAGGAATAACATATTTTAGTCACAAAATAAGTCAAAAAGTTATACTTGAGTGTACCTCTAAGTACAGTACCGGGTGTACCCATACACAGATGCATATTATGGTATTTGGACCTGTACCTAAATGATTTTCCTGGTACTCTATTACAAAGTACTAGTAGTGTCGTGAGAAGTCATGAAAACTTGTTGACTCATGTGGATGCAGAAATGGGCGTGATCTATCCCAGCCAGTCTCAGCAAGATCTTAGTCAGTGATGTCTTCAACCCAGAACATTTATCTGGCACTTTGACTGTCCTTTGAACTGACGTGTCATGTACACGTGACTTCTTATTTTAGCCCACACAATAGAGCACCTGAGCATGGCGTCACCCCATCGCGTGATACTTGTGTGGCACCACCCCGTAACACGATACCCGCTTCCCTCCTGACGTGATCTTATCTGTCTGTGTTCTCATCAAACCAGCATTCCGTCATAGCTTCTCTCTTTCCGACCCTTCCAATGGTGCCGCCCAGGCAAGTTCATGTCCAGATGGCATGAGAACAGCCTTTTTAACAGCCGTGAACAGTTTCTCGTCCAACTAATCAGTTACAACAGCCAAAAACTGATGATTGAAAAGGCTTACATATGAGGAATAAAAGTGTAAGAGTACGAATTTTGGGGCCGACCAACCATGAGATTTATTAGTGTAAAATAATGTACTTGTGACACGACCCCTTTATGCAGGATGCCTCTGGGCTGCTGTATCGATCCATGTCTGAGTCGCAGGTCATTTTTCTTGCAAAGCACGCTCCAGTACAATCAAGCTGCATTTTCTACAATTCACATTCTGTTTGCTATAAACAGCCATGTTTAGCCAAAGAAATATGTTCGGTACCTTTCTACACAAGTTTTGTAGTTACAATGTACTTTAACTACAAATCACAGCTTATTTTGTATTTTACTGATAACTACGAACTTGATGTTCTGGGTGACTTTGAAATTGGAAGTGATCAATGAATGGCCTTGACTTTAGGCTGTGACTCCATTCAGTTGTGTCCAGTAAGGGGAAATTTAGTTACTGTTGTTTTCCGTCCCGAACTGTTTGGTGCGATCAACATACCACCTCGGTCTCAATTACAGACACACACATACCCAGTCCAACCTTGGAGTTTATGGCAATTAAAGTTGTGTGGTGGTTTTGGCCCTGTCTCCAGTCCCCCAGCATGGAGGTACATGTAGTCATTCTCTTGTACTGAACAGACAGGGCATGGTGAATTCTCTGATTCTGAATGTCACTCCCTGTACATGTCATAATTTTGTTAACGTTGTTGGTTGAATGTGAAGTTAACTGACTAAGGTTATGGAGTCAACATAATTATTGTGTAACTTGTTTGTTTGTTTTAGCCTTTCTTTTATAATTCATGAGATACTCAAATTGTATTGCTGGACACTTTTCTGTCAAGTACACATATTTGTAATGGCCATGTTTACTTTCTACAGAAATATCTACATTTGTACATGGTATACACATACTGGTAAGTTTAACTACTGCACGGCTTTAAGAAAGACAGCACAAAGGTTTGGTTGCCTTTTGATAATGATGGAGGAACAAAATATACCAGTCAACAGCTTTTAAACAAACAGTGTACATGTGGTGCCGTGGTAATGCCATCTTCCCAAGGGAATTTGACACATACTGTATGTCAAAAACTAATGGCTAATTTACCAATGATATTTCGTTCTTCCAGTAGATCTAAACATGAGCTGGAGGACAAGTTGTATAGAATCCTGTTGTACACACCTGTCAGCCGTGGCTCCCGTCTGTCAGCAAAGAGGTGGAAGTGTCGGTGCAGAAACTACATTCTTCGGTGTTCTATGTGTATACAGTTAACCCAAGCCCTTCACGTTAATTGAAACTGTGTCTGGAGAAGACCAACTGGGACTCGTGTTCTGAATGGCCCTTAAATAGTTGTGTATTTTGCTCACTAATGTGGAAAAAGCGTCACAATTTGAACACATCTGTTCCTGCAGCACTTCAGTAAAGGCTGTGTTGTCAATTCTCACCTGTCTTTCACGAATGAAGAGGTTTAAGAGTTTGTTTGAAATCTAGAGAAATTGAGGATATGTCTACAGGAGCTAATTGGAACTGCAAGGGCATGCAGCATTTATTTTCTTAAGCTCGGTTCATGAAGAAAACTGCAGCATATATATAACTCCAGCTAATGTGATCTGATGACAGGTACTGTTGATACTTCTGGGGTTGATAAAATAACCTCTTTGCTATATTTGGACCCTTCTTGTTTGGAACAAATTTTGGCAGACTAAGTGTTTAAGATTAGATTGTTTTTTTTTTTAATTCTGATATCTTTCTTGCATTCATTCCAAATGTACAATGGCAGGGAGTAAGTGAGCTTGTTGATATGTGAGTTTAATAAGTAAGAAACTCAAAGAAAATACCTGACGTTGTGCTAGAGACATTTCTTGTAAAGGTGCTTTTAGTCTACATTTTTGAAAGAACAGAACTGATTTGTTGATTTGCTGACGTTATGTACAAAAGTGTTAATTTTGTATCATACAATTTAGAAGGTAACTTATTACTAGTAATAGTTAAACCTGTTCTGCAGTATTCTTTTTCCTTCCAAAAAATTTGGCCAATCCTTAATGTCAAGTGAACTTAGATTTGGTTTCATAAGAAAGGAGAGTTTAAATCATTTTGAAGTAATTCTTCACAGGTTTTCACTGAATCTAGTATCTTGAAGGGTTCATGAGGTTAGTATTCCAAGTGGCCAAGTCAGCCAATTGAACAAAGTTGTATTTGAAGATCTGGCTAATTTTTGTTTTGCGTTCTCTTTTTCCCACTGATCTGCATGTACATTGTATTACTACTAAGTACAATTTACACAACGTTTCAATGTTGTACTAATATTCAAGGAATGAAAACAGCTTCAAATTTGCAAAGAATGAAAACAGCTTCAAATTTGCAATAAGTTATGACATACATGTATAACTGTCATAATTATATCAAATAATTTACAATTCAATGTACATCCAAAACAAAGAATATTACATACATTTAAATTATCAAAAAGACTTTTCAGCTTGTTTTCCTACAGTACAGTCTAACTTTTGAGACATCTAGGGCAGATAGCTATCTACCAGTATAACCAAGGTTAATGGACCTACGCTGCTCTTGCTCAGCGACTTCCCAAAATCGGCCTCTGACAAAGACGTATCACCACTTAACAGACAGTCTCATGTCCAAGCCATTGTTCTCGCACAAAAGAGTCGCTCATCCGAACAAGCAACGATACACCTGTCTTTTGTCGGCGGGTTCGGCAAGAAAACACACGATACATGCTGCAGCCTCCGCCTCCCCATATCCTGCTTATTGTCAATTCTTTCTACGCTTTGATCCGGCATTCTGTTACTCTGAGAGGGCAAGGGTTGGGCACATGAATTTCTCCTGTTTACTGGTAACGTGGGGAAATCTTGTGTCCCCGCAAGTCTTATTGTGCTATCTTTAGCTCAGACGCTGTGGACAGAGTAAAGATCAGGTCATTGACGTCGCTTAGAGGAAGGCTCTCTAAGCTTAAGACCCCTCTCCACTAGACAGCAATTGCTGAGTGACCAAAATTGGGCATGTGTCATCCTTGATAATTGGAATATGATGCAAGATGTGAAAGTATGATTTAAAAGACAACAAATGCACAAAATATTTTTGAAATTGTTATATAATTTATCTATGAAATTCGTTGAATGAGCTGTCAAATATTTGGTTGCACAGCCGTTGCTTTAAAGCATTCTCAGCCTCCAGATCTAGTAGAAATGGGGTGTAACTAACTATTCAAAGCTTCTTGAAGGCACATTACATCTATTTCTTCACTCATCTCAAATGAAAATGAGTACCTATATTTGGTTAGGGACATCCTCTCAGATGGGACATACATTGTAGAGCAGGAGCCCCCGTGTTTGAGGAAAGCCACACGCCTGGAGCACTTTAAACTTCCCACCAGACTTATCAAAAAGAGTAGGGGTCTGTCCCAGTGTGAGTTGTATCTCTATCTCGTCTCTCTATAGTCTAGTCTCTGGGCTGACATCTTGAAAAGGTGATGGTCACCCACCTGTTATGTTAATCCGATAGTCACCTACTGTTATGTCAGTACACAAATAAATAAGAAAGATACAGACCGAGGGAATGAAAAATGAGAGATTTAAAATAAAGACCACCCCTCTTACTGCATACTGAATGTCCTTTATAGAAGTGTCATGACCTGGCATATAACCTGGGAGAGGCAGTACAGTATAATAGCCAGGTGTGTCTGTAGGAAAGTTCTTCTTTGTGGATACATCAATGACACAGGTAATTTATTCCCTTAATCACAGGTTGTGGTTGACTTGCCGTGTGCGGAATATCTGGGCAGGTGAAAGAACAATTACGGACCTGTTGTGCACAGTAATGACGGCAGCTCCTCCCCACGTCATCCCAGAAATACGACATTGTGTCACAGGTAATTTACTCTTATAATAATGGGTTATGGAGACCCTCCACATGGGGAGGGAAATCAAAGCTTCTCTTACTAGTACGGGTATGAACTGTTCTTACAAAAGTAGGTCACTGTTAACACACATTCATTCAAAAATATTTCCTACAAGAAGTTATACAAATCTATTTGTAATGCTGTTGCAAATTGAGAACATGTCATATAGCCTAAAAATCTTTAGCATAGTTCTTCCTTAAGTTATTGCATGCTGTTTTATAGATTTCTTGATAGACAAAAATGCTTTTCCAGCTGTTACTGTAAATTGGGGTTTTTGCCTTTTAGCTCTCAATATACTTGAAGTTAGATATGTTACTATCATAGTTTGTTTAAAGAGGATTTTGACACACAAAAAATCTGCATTTCTCTGGTGTTAAACTGCATGGCCTGTTTTTGTAGCGTCTGAAGTAATTGGATTGGATTTAATAACACGGACAGTTAGCTGGAGGGTGTATACCATAATTATATCACTTCTCTTTGTTATAACAAACTCTGTACTGTTTCTAGTGTAAACAAATCTCCTTTCATGGTTTACTGTGATCCAGGGGAGGACTTATAAGTCCATAATTTGCTGAAAATGACCCCTAGACCACCCTCGGTGAGGATATGAAGACTTCAACAGGTATGTTCTACATGTACGTTCTGTGCATGTTTTAGATATTCTTGTGTTCACATGGTTTCTGTTGTTCCCATTTGTTGTGACTGTCAAAGGTAAAATTGATGGCTGGACGTTTAATGAAGATTGACACTTACACAAACAGTAAACCAACATGTACCAACCATCCAAGCAACCTTTCTGTATTCAACTGTTAATCAATAACATTCATTCATCCTTTCTTATCCGTCAAGCCATTAATATTCATTCTTTCATTCAGTAGTGATGGAAATTGATTGATAATTTTCATGAGTGCTAATTTGATTATCAAAAGTCCCTGTGAAATGTTCCCAGAGATATAAGACTGTTCTAGCTCAACAAAATTGGGGCCAAACTTCAAGTTTACAGACCCCTCATCTATCCAAGGAGCTTCTACACAAGGAGAGCCGTCGTGATTACCTTCCTTTCAAGGATGTTCGTAGCGCGTGTGAAAATTTAATTCACACCCAAGTGCCAAAGACACTCATTTTCATTGTTAAATTTCTTTGTGACGGCGCGGCATTCGCGTCATGGCACGGCCCGGGGATGACGATTTCGTGTGGAGCGATTTTGACTTGAGTGATTTCGAAGATGATTTTGATGATATAACGTTAGAGGAGGAAGAAGTCGAGAGTCTTCTCGACAGCAAAAGCTCGGAGCACCAAGACCTGCGCTGCGGCCGCCCGCGGAGCTTTTGAACGCGACGTCCGCGGCAAAGTTAAAAATGCTGCATGGGGTAGAAGCTCCTTGGGTACATACAGCATGGACAAAAAAAATCGGAGATTCTATTTTAGGATTCTATGGGATCATACTCCGTAATTTGCTAGTAATATTCCTAAAATAAATGACGTCTGTGAACAAGCAACTTGTAAAGTATGCGACCGTCAGTAGATCGATCGACTAGAATACCCGACAAAAATCAAGGAATTACGAAAGAGCTCAACACGTACTAGTACACGAATCCCATTATCGAAACGAAAACCATGCAAAAGTCGCTCAGTTTCAAAAACAACGGTCCGGTACGAAAAAAACAAGAACGGTACGAACACCAGAGAACACGCCATTTTGACGAGTACCCTTTCAACATTTCGGCAAAAATGTCAGCTTACCGAGAAAAAACTCCATATTCTCTTTATAGCCATCTAAATATATATCTAAAAATTCATAATTCTGTCGCAAGAAAACGGAGCTGGGTCTACAAAAGTGGCCGTAAACTTATCCATGTTTGTCGTGAAGAGCCGATCAAAATATCCTAGTGGCGGCCATTTTGTGCTCTTTCCGAATATGACGTTTTCGCAGGCCTGTCGAGTTTTCCAAATAAGGAAATCGACGGAAACCCGAACCACTTCGCCCCTTGTCGACCGGGCTTCGGGTGTGACTCGTGGAAACCCGGGGGGTGTGACGTCATGGCTAGGCTCATTTACATGGAAAAGCCCGCGAAGAGGCGCTACGAACATGGGCATCGAACAGATGCCGCGCCGGCTGGGGAACAAAGGATCGCAGCGGGTCTTGACGGGGGAAAACAAAGGCGCCCAGCGGGCGGCTAATCACGACGGCTCTCCTTGTGTAGAAGCTCCTTGATCTATCCAAAGTTTTTTTTTTCCTGTCTGTGTCCCTTTTTTTTTCTGGAAAAACCCTTAGTCTTTTTGGAGCAACCCTTTTCATGCATGACATAGAGCATAGAGGGCTATGTTCATCTATTTTGTGCATCATAATTGGCACCTGACACTGTGAGGTATACATGTATATAATATCAATAGCTGTTACAAACAACAGTTGATACCGTATTTCCGGTGTCTGTAGTATTGCTGTGCAGTGTTGCTGCACCACAATCTTTGGTTTACAAGGCACACCTCCAGGAGTTTTCCAACCCCAGACCCTGGGGAACCCCCCCCAAGTGGTGGAAAGACCAGAACATGAAAGACACAGGACTCAATTTAAAGGTAGCAGAATCTAGGGCCCTTGACCATGCAACATGGAGGAGCCAGCCACTGGCCTAAATACTTTAAGTTAAACTTAAAAGGCAGTTGGTGCAACACTGACTCAGTGTGCCAAATGTACAGCCCCACTAGCACTCCCAGCACAGGGTACCATGTTGTGCACATTTCAGACTGGCAGCTGACGTCAGGCACATCCGGTGTTGATGTTTTTGGTGGTGTCCCATGAATATTTCATAGCACCTCCTGTATGTACCTGTAATCAGCACTGGTTATTTATAATCTCAACCCTGAGCCCCCGCTTCCCCTCAACACTGTAAATGTACCCATCCTTTGATACTTCCAGCAGTTAAACCGAGTTTGCTGCAAAACAAGAAGACTTGCTTTGTACATCTTCTTATCTTCTCTTGGCAGCTATCCCCTTGTTTACCCCAACATTATATCAGGCGACAAAACCTACAGCAGGCTGTTGGCACATTCCCTGACTACCTGTACATGTGGTCTTAACCTATCTACTCTGTGCTATAAATTGTACATATCCCTGGGACATTATAGTGTCTAACTAAATACTAAAGCAAGCAAATAAACTCAGGTTATATAACTATGAACAGTCCAGGTTTTACGTTGTATATATATAGTATGACTATGAGAGCCAAGGTTAGACCTAGTCTAGATCTCTGATGTTTTGATGTTGTTTTTCCACACAATAAATCTTGTAGTGGAAATGTTTGGGGCCAACAGTTCTTCCCGTGCAATGTTGTCGTGTTGTTGGTGTCCATGATTGTTATTTACTGCCATTACTGTGATCGTTTGGGTCAAAACAGACTCCCAAAACCTCTGCCGGGAAATCCTTGTGGAGGATGGTTCTGTGCCAAGCCTCCCACTGAACATGGAAACAGCTTGAGTTCACAAGTCTTTAATTATATGACCTTTGAAGATCTTATCATGTAGTCAGGTGAAATCAAAATCACCACATTGTCAGGAAAATATGACCCTTCAAACCTCCAATGAACTATTGAAATATTTACGTATATAATAGGAGATAATGTATGAAGATGTTGTGTCATTGAGGTGGTGGTGCTTTTATTTCCTCCTTCTTTTCTCCATACATTAATAACTAAATTTTGGGATGGAATATATACATATTAAATATACAATTGCAGTAGTTGACATTGAAACACCTAGAATCGGAGACCATAATAACTCTCAGTCATGTTGTGAGTCATAGGAATCGAGCCTCTTCAAGGAGGCCACCTGTCCTGGTCCCCTGGGTGGCCAGCTTGAGCAGATTGCACTCTAGATCTGCATGTAGTAAGAGACTGGTACTACCCGGTAGTACATGTATGTGATGAGCACCATAGCACCAAATTTGTACAGGTTCCAGTGTTAGGCAGCAGGGAAAAGGTTAAACTTAAAGTTAGATGATCAGGTCCTACATGTGACTGTCCAGACAGCTAGAGTCCACTAAAGCAACATGCTCCCTTCACATTGAAGACATGATGTGATGTGCTGGCCTATGATATATAAATCAAAGGTACAATCATGTATTTGTGCAAGACTGAATTGTGATTCTATTTTCTCCATATCTTACACCCTTCTTTTAACACCTCAAGTTCTTCTGTGCTTGTTGGGGAGCTGTTTCCTCTAGGTATGGTGTGTCCCGGTGAGTTCCACTACTTTCTGTTGCAGTGACAAACAGAGCTGCATGTGAAAAACAAGTCAGCATCCCACAGTAAACATTTCCTGAGCTGTTTAACTCCCAGCCTGGCAGTGTTGGGTACAAACATGCCTTGGCAGATAGCAGCATGTTTTGGACTCAACAAAACATGTAGCAAAATTAAACCACATTGTTGGTAGTCACAATTCTCTCCCCACCCCCCACATGTTGCCTAATGCTACCATAGCTCACACCATAGAATAACATACACGTCATTTACAATATCATCAAATCCATGTGGGTGCCATATGCCATGTGATATTTTGAAAACATGGTTGCTGTACATGTATAATATAGGAGGGACTCAGGTAGCAGGGATTGAAATACTGGGTGCATTTGCACTTTTGTGCACCCAAAATTGGAACTCTAGATCTGCAGTGCCACTAATTTTTGACTGGGGGTGCACCTAAATACTTGTGTAGGTTTATTATGGAATTGTACTATAATTGTGCATTAGTACATGTATATAATATTCTTAACATACATGTGTCAGAAAAAATAATGATTTTGTAAGTTAGGCATAGAATTTGGGTTAACTTTTCAATTTTTCAAAGCTTCAAACTGAGATCTACTCGATGTTGTGCACCCCAAATTTTTCTGTGCACCTAAATTTGTAGGTTAGGTGTGTCCTACACACTCATCTTCAGAGTCTCCATCTTCAGAAAACATGTCATTTTACAATTTCATATCCATAACGTCGTGGCCTTGCTGTAGACCTTGAGGAGGATAATGATGCACGACTATTGCAGAAATCCCAGGGACGTTCCTTGGAGATGTTTTGAGGTAAACAGCTATCCCTGCTGCAACAACAAACAACAAACAGGGCAACATCCTTCCTGTGTCTGTGCGACATCTCGTGTGATTTATTCATTTCTCTAGACCTTTGCGGTTTCTTTTAAAGATAGACAGCTGTAACTATGTACTACATGTATGTATGAGTACTAGTAGTCACCCTCAAGTTCATTGAAGTGTTATATACATGCGTCAGTGAAGGTTAGACATCCAGGTGATAAGATATGCCAAAAAACAGTTACTCAAGCAACTGGATATGATTTTGGAAAATCATATCATATCCAGTTGCTTGAGTAACTGTTTTTTCGCGTGTGTTATATACATGACTTGTAAATTATCTATGAAAACTTAGAATTTCTTTTAAATTTACTAAAGGCAAAGCAATATTCCTTTCCAATTAACTTCTATAAGAAACATACAAGAAACATGTATGCACCAGGTGTCTGTTTATTCCACAGGCTAATGTTGCATACTTGATTTAAGTACAGAAAGCCATCACCACAAGTGCCCTGGAACTGTGTTTCATTGTGTAAACAAATTGCTTCCCTAAATACTGTGCCTATCCATTTAAGAAAGTTTGTCAATCAGAAGCCAAGAAAATTACCTTGGATACAACAGTCTACATTGTACATCTTCAAGAAAGTAATTGAGGCTGATGACCTCATAATAGTCGTATGTTAGGGATGAAGTTGGATAATGTAACACACGATATTTGGGTTGAGTCTAAAAAGTCTGACAGGTGTTAAAGTCTTGTCAAACTTATGTTTGTTTCCACTGTTCCTTAATGTCTCGCTAGTTGGACTAAAGAACTCAGTTTAGTTTTACGGGTCCCATGTGCTGACTAATGTATCGACCTGTTGTGATTAAAACACAGTATACTGTTGCCTATTCAAACTGCCTGAGGGGCCATGATTTAGTTTTATTATATAACATTTTAGCATTGTTTGAAAAGTATGAAACACTATATTCTGAATTGGTTGAAATTTCTGATAATCTTTTTAGCAATAGTGTAGAACAATTGTGACAGAATGGATGCAACCAAATTAAAGGCAGGGGGAGGGGGGCACAGAGTTATGCATTGTAATTGTTCCAGACCGGAGACAAAAATACAGTGGATGTATCGATCTGCCATTTCAAAGGGATGCCAGGCATATCTTGCTGAAAGGCATCCGTTATCCCAACATATTGCTGTTTCCTTAAACCAGTGCCCATCCCAACACCTGACCTCATGTGGTACGTGTAGGTTTCTCATCGTTCTTAAAAGCCTGTTCAGAATACTTCCAATACAATTCTCAACATTTTGTTCAATGTGCTTTCCACAAAAGTTGTCCTCTGTCTACTAAAGTTTTACACAAACTGTCATTTACTGTAAATCGTGAAACTTTTGCAGTCACTGTGGTTTTATTTCACGGTAGGAGAGAAAAGGGGGTTTTCACAGCGTTTCAAATTCACAGTTGAAACAATTCTGTAGAACTGTAGGATGATAGGAAGGCATAATTCGCTGTGTCATGAATTCACAAAAGTTTCACAATTTAAATTACTTCAAAATAAATCTAACTGTAGATGCATGTCCAGTATGGTGTGTATACCTGCTTCACTTACTGCATGTAATTACATTTCATCAGCAGTCACATATATTGTGGTTTAGTGGCTGGAAAATTCAATGATCAATTGGTACGACTCGTGGATCGGTAATGTCAAAAATTCTGACAAGATTCAATTTGAAATCAATGCATTGTCTTCATGCATGCGAAAACTGTCCCAAACTGCACACTTCCATGGTACAGGACTAATGCAGCAGCTTTATTCTGGTGTCTGAGTTATACATATAACAGTTGTGTAGGTGTTGGGGTCAAGGGCTGAATTGTGTTGTTGTTTTTATGTAGTCACAGAAGGATGCCTTTTTTACTGTGTACATGTGAGAATTATGTTATTTGTGAAAGATTGATCTTTCAGGTTCACACATAACATGCTACGCTCTTCGTCCAACAGGTAAAAAAATGTCCCCTGTCTCATTAACTATGCTATTTGCTATTTATTCAGGAAAAAACATATTCCTAACCCTCCTATAGTCCTTCAATAATACCTCGGTAGTTGGTCGTTGCCTGGGGTCCCTGTTGTGACACTGTTGGTGCACTTTGGACAAGTGTAATCTGACCACATCACTACCATTTACATTTCCCAGTAAGTAGTCAACAACACCTGGAATTTTCCAAATGTCAGTTTTTTCATCATAAGAAGGCATCCTTGAGTCGTCAAATGTTTCATTTCCAAAGGGCCAAAGCTGCTCGGGCGCAACAAAATCTGACACAATTCTTCTTGTTCCACACTTAGCAAAAAGATGTGCTTCATGATTTACTTCTGTTATGTCATCCAAATCATTTAAGACAAGTTTAAAATCATCTGTGATAAGAAACTGGGTTAGAGTCTTATGGACACTGTTTGAGTCGCACATCACTCGTGTGCCAATTGGACTGTTGTGTAGGAAATGTATTGCTTCTAGGTAACTGAGACAGAGCAGCGTTAAATCTTGTCTGAATATTGTTAAACTTGCTGTACGTGCTTAACTTTAGGATGGTCTCAAAGAAGTTTGCAGATCCAAATTTATAGAACTCTGTAAGGAAAGTTGTGTTGCATGATCCAACCAGCTGGACGACATGAGAAGTGTGTTGCAGCTTCTTCAGCATCTCCACATCTTGTAGGAAATACTTGATATAAGCCTCCTTCGTCAGTTTACTGTACGCCACTGTGTGGTTTCTCCAGGCAGCTTTGAAAACCTACAAAGTGTAGAAGGGAAATATGTTAATATAGTCATATACATTAAGTCGTGTCTGTGTGGTGTACCGTGTAGTGGTCTGCACACTCTGCTTCTTGCCACATTTGGATCAAATTCCGTGGAACCAGCAACCTGGGTTTGCAACCGGGTCTGGGCACAACTGGGAAAGAGTCACATCGTCCTTTTGGATGTGGACATGAAGCTGGCAACCCAGTGTAGGAGGGGGATTATGGCGTCAAACCTTTGCACATAAAAGAATCCCAGAAAAAAATTGTGATTTGGCTGCACTCTGGGAAATAACCTGTAAGTGTAACAAATTACCTGCTAATTTATTGTAGCTGCACTTCTACTACTATAATTAGCTACATGTAATTGACATACACTCATCACACCTCAACGGGGCTTAAGAGATATATGGCAGGTGAATAATCAATTAGAAAAGTAACAGTTCCATTACCCTTTTCACAGCGCCTGTTCCGATTCTGCGCTGAACGGTCACTTCTCTAGGTATCTCTTTGCAACCAAGCCATGGCATACAAGTTTCCATCGTAGTGAGTCTAAAACTTCCCAGCGGGCACAACCTGCTCTCTCCAAGCTCGCCCACTCCCAACTCCACATCCACAACATCCAGACTGGATCTGGACTCTTTGACTTTTCTTTGTCTTTCCCGACCCAACATTTCATCGCCCCCAAAGTTGAAGGAGCCAATGGCAGGCTGCAGAGAGTCTAACCAGAACCACAGAAGTAAGTAGAGAAGCAGCAGAGTAAGAAGAAGTAGACTGACCACGTCTCGCTCCCGTACACGAGGCATCGTTACGACATCTGCTAACTCTGACCTGTAACAAGTTTGCAGTAAAGAAAAGCACAATTACCTATACATGTTGTACACTTAAAAATGACATCCAAGTTCTTGACCCAAAATGGTGAGTACCCGTATCACATGGGTTCTAACGGTTATCACACGGGTTTCCAAAAGTTCATAAAATAATTCAAACGTGTTTTACGTGCGCCGCTTTGGAATGCCGGATTCTAACAAATTTTCTCAACTTTTAGCAAATTTCGCATTGAAATATGTGCTTATTAAATAAAATACAACATGGTGTATTCCACATCACCCCCAGTCCTAGACCTCCCTTCGGCCATTGGGCAATCCGCCCCGGGGTGAGGATGGGGGATACAGAATATACCACGTTGTATTCTATATATACTTACACTTTTTGTAGGACCTAATAAGAGCGAGGAGTATTTCCCAACCACACTGACCCAGTGTACACACACATACATACGTGTACTACACTGGATAATTGCCCCTTGTGTAATAACCTGACGGATGTTTGTATTGCAGAATGCTCTTTTGTGTGTGCATCCTTTTATGAGCAGTTTCCAACAGTATTAAATAAACATCCCAAAACAAATCGCCTTTTTTTTTATCATTGCGAACGGCACATGTGATAAAGTTACACTAATTATTTAGGAACTAATAAGTATTTCCCAAGCACACTGATCCAGTGTACACACACACATACTGCACATACCGGTACTAGGATAATTGTCCTTGTAACAACTGTAGGAGAATAGCTTACTGTCAGCTTAAATTGGATTGCAACTTTTAAATATCTACTGCTATATAACAATAAACATACTATGAGACTTCTTTCTCTCTTACAAAGACTACCGGTATGTACATGTAGTATAGGATGAGAATGTGCTTTACCTGCTCAAGGTCAGAATAAGATCAGAATATGTACCGATAAGCTCTGCAAATTACACAAATGTATGGAGAGAATCATATTTCTACTGTTGGTGAACACTAAAATTGGCAGGCAGATTGCAACGTTGGGTATGTTTTGTACACACTGTGTACTGTCAAGATCAAAACAATCAAACTTCAGCTGCATATCCTATTCATGATGGGTCTGCTTATCTTAGAAGGGGGACTTATTACTAACATACATTTGTACCTGCTATTATACAACTGATGAAAAGAGCTGAGCTGGTCCATAAGAATTCATCTACCACATAATAGCACCTAAATCTCACAGGGACAGTACTTCAGTTAGTCTTAGTTTAATTCTGGTGATTTCAATATTTACAACATCAAAAAGCACATTCAAGCCCAAAATAACATTTTTCCTCAATGTACTGTATAATCATCATCAGCTACTAAGTCTTTCCTTTATAGGTGCACGAAATCGTACAATACCGGTACTCTCCCACATCATGTCAGACCATCTCTACTGTCCATATTCAAAACACTCATCAAAGACAGACTGAAAATACAAACAGACACAAACAGGATCATACAGAACTGGTAGTAAGTTGAAGAATGTATATATGTATTTTTGTGTACTCAAACCTAATGTAATGTGTATGTCATAATTTTTATTTAATGTTAGGCCACACCAAGTAATATTTATGGATGACGTCCGCGCGCGCATTGATTTTGGCCTGTTCCCAGAAAAAAAACCAAGAAATTCCGCTTCCTGTAACTATGACCAAAGAGTCACGACAGTGCTGCAAATTGTAAGATAAAGGGAAGATGTGATGAAAGGGAAGAAACAGGACGACAACTGCTGTTCCACTGATTTATTGCTGTTTTTATGACGAATAAAAGACTTGTTGGCTGTTACACTGTGTTCTCTCATTCAATTTGTGTCCTAACATTTGTCGTCTCTTAGTATTTTTCAAATCTAAGCATCTTGTTTTTTCGGCCCTTCTTGTTTTTTTTTTTGTTTTTTTTTGCACTCTCGCATTAGAGTTAGGGTCTCCAGAGGACGTCATCCATAAATATTACTTGGTGTGGCCTTATGTGTATGTTATGTATATGTTACAATTTAAGACTCCAGGAAGAGTAGTGAAATTGTATATATATATTTGTACTGTCACTAATGGAGATATTTTAAACAATAAACAGTAATAAATAACCATTTTCTTGTATTTCAGAATCTAACTTCTATGTTATTCTAATGTGCATAAATCTCAGTCATAGCAATCATTAAGCCTATTAAGGCTGATATGAAACATATACAAAATTGATGTAAAGTTAGATGGAACAAGATTCATCATGTAAATGCGTATTTGTCTTCTGTCATTTCTCTTTTGCTATTAATAATTCTAAGAACACAATTTCTTTGGGAGAAACATTGAGTGGACTGAATGTAGCTGTAACTTCACCTGACCCTTGCCCAACATACACCATACTCACCATGTGAGTTGAGACTGATGTAAAACATACCATATAATTTTCATAATGGGATGTATACATCACCCACGTGTGACATACCTGAACATCTTGATTACCATCTAGGGGTGAAACTCTTGCAGAAGGACGACCACCAGACAAAGTTAGACGGCTAGGACGGCACAAGCCAGTGACCAACCCAGGAAACTAGAGAGCTGACCAAGTACAATCTGTATGTAATCCTTTCTTTTCATTGTCCATTTAATATTGTTCATTTGTTTACGTTTATTAGAGATGGAGGAGAGAGATGAATTACTGTAAATCTTGAAATGTTTGCAGTGGTTTTATTTTTGCAGCGACCTCCATCGCAAAATCATGACACTGCAAATATGCTTTTCCATTGTATTACTACACTTTAAAAAAAAGAATTGTTACTATTGCGAACTAAAAACATTGCAACAAATGTTATTTGCCCTTCTTCTGTGAAATAGAGTCCCTGTTTAAATAAATGAATTTACAATAGCAAAATATTGTCTACAGCGATTGAAACCTTGCAACAAGTAGTTAGGACATAACCATCTTGTTACAGTTGGGATGTGGTGAATGTAAATCTACAGTGGTACATGTATGTACATGTAGCACCCAGCTGATTGACGTAGATTCATGTAGGGCATTATCTGGGGAAGGAAGGGCCGAGGGGCACGGGAGTTAGCCGCATTCCGAGTGACAGACGTTCATGAGGCGCTACGAGGTGTGCCCTACCATTAGCCAGCTGGTCCGGCCATTTGAATTGCAAAGAGAGGAAGCTAAGAACATGGTGCTGGTTACTGTGACATAACACATTTAGTGGTTGCAAGTCAGGGGAACAACTCTTTTCTCTCCTCGGTTTATCCAGTTGAAATGACTGCCTTGCACAGGTGGTTAGAAGTATTCTGAGACTGGGATTCTTATGTTTGACCAATTTGTCTAGCCACAGGTCAGCAAACAGGTGTTTGTTTAACACCTGTCATTCTCACATTAGCCATTTCCAACTGAACACCTGCAACATCTGAAAAGGAGAGGCTGCTTCCTATCATTCCTTTGTTTCACTAAACACAGAAATTATCAAGCGAATTCATTGCCTTGAAAACTTCTTTTCAGTCAGTTTTCTTCCTATGAGTCCATGATTGCATTGGAGCTTTTTTCTTCCTGCAAAATAACGTCTTCTGGATTAATTGTTTGAAAATCAACAGCTCTAGGAAGTACTGAATGAATAGATCACAGCATATTGTTCAGGTGACTGTCACAAACTAATCGTAAATGTAACTCGGATGCCTTCAAGCATTGACCAGGTGGTCCCATAAATAAGACGCACAATAGGCTGCCGTTGTAATGATGTCTTCTGCTTTGATATACAACTGTGCTTACATGACTTTAGCCCTCATTACCTATGGATTACTGCGCAAAGCCGGATTTTAAGATCAGTTAACCTTGCACTTTGACATTGTTATCAATTTGTTGTGCGTGTCACAATCATTACTTCTGTTGCTTATTCATGTAATTAAGTGTGCATAATAGACAATATCTCCTTCCTTCTGTCCCGGTCAAATCGACAGAACTGTTGAAAGATTTACAGTTGTACGGCTGTACCTTCCACCCATCATTATGCCAGAATGATAGCAGCGTGCTGAGTAACAAAATGGACTTCCGGCTGTAGTCAGAGGTCAGCCATTGTTCTTTGTCAGGTGCGCCAACAAAGGGTCAGGTACAACACGACATGATGTGTGCCTGTGCCAGATGTGGGTGTTGTGTGGCACTTGATGCTGCAGTTGAATTCTATTTAATGAAACGTTAAGACATTGGATTAGAATCATTGTGGTGTTGCACTCAGTTCTGCTTTAACAATTCTTGTTGACTCTGTACAGACAAAACAAAATATACCAAAGAAAACTGAATTACATGAATTTTAGTTATGGCTGTGTAAAACTTGCATATGAGTTCAAATGTCTAGACTTGTAAAATATGGCACTTTTAGCTCATTCATTCAGTGTACTTGTCAACCTTGATTCAGATTTGTAGCCCCTGGTTAGTTTTGTGTCCACTCCAATAGTAGACCTAGGGTGAGTATAAACTAATCAGGGTGGCACCCCAACCTGTGTCAATGGTGTTGATACTTGAATCTTACTACTGGTAGCTGTCCCTTTTTGTATTTATTACCTTCGTCAAGAAGGTCATGTTTCCGGTAGTGTTTGTGTGTGTATCTGATCATGAGAGTCTGTGTTTCAACACAGATAACTCGAGAAGGCTTACCAATAGATGGAATGTCTTCATATTTGATATAGGTGGGTTAGAGGTCTTGAAGAGACCTCAGATTGATCAGATTTTGGGCCCCCTGGCAGCTTGTTATGGTACTGCAGCAGAACTTCAGAGGCCCCAAGACTCACTCTACCATGACGATGCACTGTTTCTGTCAGTTAAACAGGTCCAAGATGTCAACTTAATTTAGATGCTTGTGCAAGAGAGAAACATAGATCAGTGGCCGACCTTTCTGTACCAAATAACTCGAGCTGAAGAAAACACTGTGATCATGTCCTTCCCTCCCTTCTCTTCGATTTATTGCCCTTAAGTACGCTGTCTCCCGGGAGACGAGATGCGCAAGAATGTGGCGAATCTTGCCGGAAGGTGCAGGTGTGTCGATTTACAAATTCACGGCATTCTGCTGTAGGCCCAGGGCCATGTTTGTCGCCAAACCTCCATTTGTTGTCGGGCAATTTTGACAATCAAGCTCAAGTTAGTGACATGTTGTGAAAAGAACAGAGGGGGACAGATGACTATCTTTGAAATGGAGTATTTACCCACGGAGGGGGAACATTTTTCCCTGCTGAGCTATGGCGCTTTTTTGTAGACTGTTCTGCTTTCGAACAAATACCCAGTAGCTAAAGTCTCTCCTCAGGATGGAATTATTCCTCGTCCATTTCAGAGTCCAAACAGAGCATCTGTCCTGCTGCTGTTGTATATGTTGACAAAATTGGACTGAAAAAAGTCTTTTTTACGCAGAAAGCTGAACTCCAACATTCAAAGTGGCCTTGACTGTAGTTATTAGTAACACAGCCTCTGGACCAGTGTAACAATTTTTTCTGACGAATTTACTCAGTGCAAGGGCAATGGACCACGTGCAGGCACTGAACTAAGTTCAGGGTGTTGGAGCTTGTACAGCACCTCCCTAAGTCAGAAACATGAATGCTTCAGACTTCAGAGACAAGTTCAGCTAACTGAGAGCGAGAACTAACTGACCCAATAGGATAAGCAGAGGTTACAAACCCAATTGTGTTTGCACACTTCTAACAGGTTGCCTGTTGGAGCAGATGTGTAAGTCTGAGGAGAGCTAGTCACACCTCCGGTGTCTGATTTAAAATAACACATTTACTGACAAGAGTAGGAGTATGCCTTGGTATACTAGCTTTGATATGTCCTGCCTGGAAAACTAACTGAAAATATACTCCTGTGGAAGAAAGTAGTTTTTACATTTCTTTGTCAGGGGTTTAATTGTTTGACTACATGTATCAATTACCCTTAAGTACTTACTGTACACTCTTCCAGACTGTCAATATTCTTAAATCTTTTAATGGAAAAAGCAATATGACTGTGTGTCATTATTTTTTTGTTAAACTTTCTGTGCCTGAATCATTATATCATTGATTGGTACAAAATCTACTGTTTTGGGGATTCTCCGTTTTCACCTCCAAGAACCGTCTGCCAAACCACAGTGTCATCAGATGTAGTGATGACTTAATGTGATATACAGATAAGGAAGACTTCCTGCCCTTAGGGCCCATTGGAGAAGCCATCACTCATCTCTGCATTACATTACAACACAAAGACAGGACAGCCTCGCACAGGTATTAGAAGCATGTAGTCAATAATAGGATGCTGGACGTGCTAATTTTTCTAGCATCTCCAGAACCTGCTGGGTGGTCGGATGAGAGCGTCCCTTGACAAGACGATGTTTTGTCTATTTGTTTTCTCCAGACTGCTGAATGTCGTTCTCTAAGCAAGAAGGTGTCGTCCCAGCACCAATTTCGCTGATGACACCAAAATATTACTGCCGTTGTGACACGCAAGTGTACAGACGACAAAAAGGCTTGTTTATAACCTCAGCTGTCCGGTGAATGGCAGAGGTCCCGCCGGCCAATGAGGCATGTCGGAAGACAGAGCGCAGCGGATGGTACAGTCACGCAATCTGCGACTCTGATTTCGCGTCCTGGCACGGTAGAGAAATGTCGACATGGTCGTTGACGACACCTTAGTCCTCGGAAATTCCTTCCCAGCCCCGGGGTCATCGCTGCAGTAGAATGTAGTAAACACAAGGCGACCGCGCGGTTCTTGGGGGGAGGGCGAACCCGGGACCCGACCAGGATTAAATTTTAGGCTGGTGTGGGTACAAACAAACCAAGGTGGACTGGAGGTGTGAGAATCACTGGGGCTTATAATTATGGAGCAAACACTTGTGTTTGGGTCCTAAATCTCCCCAGATATTGAGAAGGGAAACATGGCACAAGTAGTATCATGGGACTCGTTAATCAGAAAGGAGTCACAACAACTGTTTGAGCGCTTCATAGTTATAGCATAGTGGCCGTTCCCCCAGGAAAACCTGTGTAGGCTGTGTATGTGTGTAGGTGTGTGTTGGACTGGAGAAGGTAGACAAAAGGTATCCGTTACAGCCAACTCATACACTGGGCAGTACATATGACTGCAAATGGTGTTTTATGTTGGGTCAAAATGTGACATAAAATCATTAATGATATTTCAACATTGTTTTTCTGTCACTGGAAGCAATTCAGAGAGAAGGGTAAAGCAGGGAAAAAGTCTGCATTTTCTTTCATGACCAACTACAACAACTAATAGTGATACCCCAGATTACGACTTTTCTTCAAAATACTGTTCTTCAAATTCTCAAAACTAAAGAAGGTAACCTGAAAGATGGACTGAATGTTTTATAAATACCTCAGTGCTGTGGTCAGTTTGGGTTGCTTTCCTGTAATACATGCTCCTACAGGGCCCTTACCTTATGCCAAAGATTACAGCTGCTACTAAGTGTGGTATCCTTATCATTATTATGGATCCGAGCTGGATTAAATTGCTTTCTGGTACAGATCTCTTCTAAATTGATGTCAGTCTCCTGTAGACTCAGGATACAAGGGACATATATATATGACAGTAATGACACAAAAGTTTTTCTCTTTTAGGCATTATTTTAGAGATACAGTCCAACCAGTATACAAGTGACCACCTCTACATAAGGACCACCTGTCCAATGTGACCACTTTTTGGTGGTCCCTTAGATAATTTTTCTTAATAGATTGACACAAGCATTAAGAATCCTGCCTATCGTGGCCACCTGTCCGATTAGATGAGATATTATTGGCCCCTGAGCGGTCTTCTTGGTCAGTTTGGACTGTACTTCAAGTTGACTCTGTATCGTTCCACATGCCCCCGTGCCTTTCAGCACCACATGCTTGGTATTTGCTCAGTTGTGCGTGAAGTTTGGCCACAAACTGTCCCGCAGGTGGCTTCTGTCTCCCCTGTCATGTAGGGTGGTCATCACTTCGGCCAAATCCTTACCACTTTTTCAAATATCACCTGAAAGATTCAAATATGTATAAAATATTAGACAAAACTGTCCTTTCAGTTTGCCACTCATTTGAACACTGATAGGTTTTGAAAAATATAATTCTGAACATTTTGAAGAAAGGGAGGTGGCTTGGATGAAAAAAAGAATTGACAAGTTTGGCCCAGACTGGTAAAGGAGAATTTTCTTCAGAAGAAAGTTGACAATAAAATATTACAGTAAATACAGATGCCAAGCACAAAAAATGCTGAGGGAAAAAAATTCACAGACTTTTGGCAAGACAAGAAATATTTCACACATCCCACCCATTCTGTCTTTTAACAAGGAGTAGATCTTCAGTGGCCATGAAGTTAGCAGTGAATCTTGCTCAACATTATACACATAGAAATGTGTGAATGAAGACATATTGCCATGGCATGTATGCTTTGACCATGGCAGACAGGATTTTTCCCTCTCTTGTTTATAAAAATTATAATTGGTTAGGAGGAAAGTCAGAGTCATTCTTTCAGCACATGTCCAAAGTGGTGTTATTCCGCTTGTTCCAGTTTATTCACACCTAAACTGGCCGGTTTCACATGAGGCAGGTGTGTGGGACGGCAGGCAGTCAGGTCTACCATTGTTTGGACAGTCCACAAAACCCTTCAACACAATCATGGAGCTGAACCTTAGAATGATCCTGAGACTGCTGGTATAGCCCTTGGGCTCCTCAGCATCCTGAGGAAGTCTTGAGATTGGAGCAAACTTAAGATGGAACTAGAAATGGCAGGCATTGCAGATTATTGGGGGAGGGGGGGGCTGGAAGCTGTTTTTCCAACTCTGAAAGAAAGATGCGAAAGTGTAGCAAAAAATCATCCAAGGGCAAGCTCGGTACCAGCTGGACGTTACATGACTTAGTTCCTCCTTTTTCTGCTTCAACCTTTTACAACATTTAATCAATGTCAGAGCCTGCTATTTCTCTTGTTGTCAAAATGTGTTTTTTGTTGAAGGTACCACTGTGTACAAAATCAACACCCATCAGACTGATGCACCAGAAGGGGAAAAAATAGCTCAATTGAGGTAGTTTAAACAGAATTTTCTTTGTTTGCAGGTTGCTCCGCCCAGTTAGAGCGAGCAGTCGTCATTCCTCGTGCCCCACCTGCCGGGGCCTCACCCCTGTGTGCCCAGTCGTCCACTGCGCTGCCTCACAGAGTTCCGGTGTGACTCTACGCTTCTACCAGCTGCAGATTCCGAAGAGTTGAGAAAAAAGTTACTGTAAATCGTGAAATGTTCACAGTGGTTTTATTTTCCTGTTGTCATGACACTCAGCAAATATGTGTTTTGTATAGCTACAAAATGTATTGTACTACAGAATTGTTTCATCCTTGAACTTCAAACACTCTGAAAACCAGGTCCTTTTCCCTCTTAGAGCAAAAGTGCATTTACAGTACCAGGGTCTGCAGGCCCAATATCTTTGTAAATTTTAGACATCCTGCAGTTTATGGATGCCAAATGATAAAGATTGCTAGTTAATGTCTGTCTTGATATTTCAGTAAATAAATAAATTGGACCGTTTGCCAGAAAGTCTTTTAAAATACGTAGTACATGTATTATCAAACTTATTAGACCTTCTCCACTTCTAAACCTGCATTTAGCAGAATTCTGTGTGTGCACTGGTGTGATGTAATCCACTATGTTACATGCAGAATCATATTTCTTCATTATCTGCTCATTAATATATTGATTTTTCAGTGCTGAATGTTTGACAGGTAGACCAGGATTTGGCCATCAGTGTCCTGTTTACGTACGTCAGACCCGGCCTGTTTACCAAACAAATCACAACTACCTCACATTGATGGGAGAAAACTTAATTGGAACAGACCAGTGCTGGCATATTTTGTCCACTAACTTAATCAATGTCCTCAAGAATCTCTTTTTTTAGGTATTAAAAGTCCCTTTTGGAGTATTTCTGTTGCTGAAATGTCTTGATGTCTGTGATGTCTGAGAGAATGTTTAAAATTCATTATTTAATTGTCAGGGAAACAGGTGTGTGCACTTTTAACAACCTAAAAGTCTTTTACTTTGCATGAAACATTCCATGTCTTTCCAGACATACAGTTGGCTATGAAAGAACAGTGAAAGTTTATACAGCTGTCCATTTATGCCTTTCAAAGTTTACCAGTAAAAGCATTCATTTATCCAATTGCTCTGCATATTGTTGACAATGCAATATCGCTGTAGCCTGGTATCCATTCCGCTTTTACACAAGCTACCTGGTCTCTCCTTTGCAAATGGACAGAGAAGACCCGATAGCCGTAATAGGGATGGATACCAGATTAACATCATTGATAAATTCAAACACCTGATTTTTCTGTCAAGGTTCACACAGCATTTGAAGACTTCTCTAGTGGTTGAGATCTTTGGTGAGCATCCAGCCAACAGACTAACACTAGTAACAGCGTGGTCACTTTTGTCGTAGGTCGTCGTATGATTTTGATGCCGTAGGATTTTCAAGCAGGCTGTGACAGAACTAACTGCCAACAGGAATCTGCGACAGCCTAAGACAGTTGAGTTTTGCATGGCGCGTGGATGACTATCCCAAGAATTCCCTCAGTTTTCAAACGTCGTCCCAACTCATTATTTCTCAATGAATGAGGTGATAACTATCGGATGCTCAAAATCCAAATTATTAAATATTCACTATTATTGACCTATAACACTTTTGCACAGCCGTCGTTATTTACAAGAACCCCCAGTCACCTTCGCTCATAACAAATATTTTGGACACCTCGTGAGTCAAGTTACTGCGCGGCTTCATACAAGTTCTCAGAGGAATTTCAAAGGGCGACAGGGTAGAATGCACGGTGCGATTCTGTTTCAACGGATTTCTTCCCAAACCCCCTGCGGGTTCGTTTCTTGCTTTCAGCCCCCATCAGTTGGTCGCGTCTTACAAAATGCCTTTTCTCCAAAATCATAAAGTGTGACTTTGTTGGGCGGTGGGCCAGCTGCCAAGTCGATATTTGCGTAATTGATCTCGTGAATGAGTGGCCGAAGTCATTGTCTGACATGCATGCCGGGTGAGTAGTCCCCGCATTAGGGCAAAGGGTCAGGTATTGATACGTTTTGGCCTGAACTTCACATTGCTTTGATCTCCCGACGGCTGTACACCTTGCTGCCCACGGTGAAACGTATCCTGCCGCCCCGCGTAATGGAGACGTCTGCCACAAAACAGGCAAATTGGCCAGCAGGCCGACAAGTCCACCGATGGAACTGCCTTTCGCGTGCCCGACACAAGCAAAGACACATGAATTCACCGTGTTCCTGCCAATTTTTTTGTAAATTTGTGCAGAGTAGTCGGACACGTTTCTCTGACACAGTGATACCCAGAACATGTGTGGACAAACCTTACCAAAATATTTATTACAATCATCAATGAGTCGCCAGGTAGTCAAGCACACCTGCACCCATCCACCCCAATATACAATTTCCCACTGTCGCGAAACTAGTCGCTTTAACTGCGCCAGGTTTGACATTTATTTTATTTGTTGTCTTCATCGCCCGGTCTGTCTGTATTGTGTTACTTGTGTGATACAAGCAAGGTTCAGTGACAATGAACTGCGGCAGTGTGCATACGTTGACCCAGGTCACAATGGGAGGCGGCCCATCTAAGGTATATTGATGTTGGCGGGGGTTAAGGTTTCACCACCTGAACAACAGGCTGAGTGGCACACCCTTTGTCACAAGAGTATCATTTTGGAGTTAAGTAAATCCACTTGCTCCCAGTGTTGACATTTGAGGTTTGCTCTATTTCTGTACTTATTGCTAAGCATTCCTTCTCATTCCATGGTGGAGAGATCTGAAATACCTCTTTTACCCCACAGAAAGTTACATTATGTAACGTCACTCTGAGATTTTTCTTTTGAGATGATGTCACTTTCCTTCCAATTCTCTTCAAACGTTGCCTTAAAATGCGATGTTGAATGGTAATTGTTACAGACTAGACTTTGTTTCTCTGTGTCAGATACTCTCATTGACCATTATTTGTCAGATGAACCTTCCACGTAGTTAATAAGGGAAGAATCAACCTAGAAGGGCAAAACTTCAAACAATGACTTTGGACAATTCAAGATGTGTTGATGTTTGTGTGTTGCACTTACCTGAGATACATGTAATGTTCTTAAGTCTGTACTTAGGCTCAAGACACGGACAAGTCATTTTGCATCCTTCATGGGCTAAGTGACAGTTTCAAGTCGTAAAACTCTAACAATCTCATTGCCCTAACTGTAGCAATGACTTATGAAGTGAAACAACTGCGGAGTTGTACAGTATGTGTACGTGTATCCTCAACTTCCTACCATGTGTTGACTTACAAAGAAAACACAAATTACATCTGAATAAATAAACTTTATACAAGAACAACAGGGTGTAAACAGCGGCCTGATTGCAGGCCTATACAGTTCAAACCGTCTGTAGTGGTCACTCAAGGGACTGAGCAAATTTGACCACTATGGGCAGGTGACCACTGCAACAGGTTTGACTGTACTTGCTTCACTAGGTTCATACTATCACAAGTTTTCAGTTGCATTGGCCACTTTATGTAATCATAATAATCATGACTCAAAACATGAGTTCAGTCGTGTACTTAGTGAGTTATTTTCATTAACATACTTAGGCAATTCCTGGCAAAAAGTATACAACAAAAATAGAAGGTTCTCTAAAGGTATAAATGTTAACTTGTCTTTGGTAATGTTTCTAAATGATGTTTCTTGTACTGCAGTAGGATACAGTATATGTAATCATAATACTTAGTATGGGATGTTTTTATTGTATCATATTTAGTTTTCAGCATTCGGATGTTTGTAGGACAGTGTTACAGTAATACTATGCCATTGCCCCTTGTGACTTTTCGTTAATGGCTTTATTTTTTTGGCACTTTGAGGAACACACATTATGTGGTTTTCCATTGTTCCATGGCCCTTTCTCCTCTTGTGCAACATATGCCATGTCAATATTTGTACAACAATCTGTTACTTGTTCACAGAGCGCACTCTTACCCTTTAAATGAATTATAGTGTGATAGGATGTGGTTTTCACTCTTGTATCTACCACACAGACTTGATGTTATGAATAAAATTTGCTTGCAAATTGACTTGATGTATGTTCTTTTTAATGAATGAGACCCTTATTATACATGACTGTGTATCCACTGGGTTAAGTACAGGTCACAACAAAAAGAATAGTTTAGTTTACAATATTATACATTGACATTGTTAAGCTAGCATGAGTGCTATAGCCAAGTAAGTGAATTTGGCTTCTTCTCGCATCAAGTAAGAATACATACGTTTTATGGTCCCGATATAGAAAGGTTTGTCTAAACTCATTACAAATCTGAATTTGTCTGTATTACTTAAGTGTATAGATAGGGAAACATGAGTTATATCAGTCTATAAAGTGGCTTTGTTCTATAATCTACATTCTATAACAAAATGGTGTTCATTCTACATGTATCTAGATTACAGTATCATATTTTCCATTATTCTATTTTTTCCTTAAAACTGACAAGTTTAGAATTACCCGTTGCACCCTAAAACATTATAAATGATGCCTGCACGGAAAGTGACATATGAAAACATTTCAAGACAAGACTGTCTCGATACCGATCTGCATTTCTCACCAATGACGCACTCAGCAAATTCTTCCATTTGTTCACCTTGCGTGCACTTTGTCTCATCCCTCTTATCTCACCTGACACTGCCGACGTTTTGCACGCAAGGCTGGTAGGAGGTGATCCTTTCCCCTCAGATTTCAGGATGTGCCTTCTGCAAGAATGTCAAGGATTAATCACAGGTGTCAATGTAAACCTGTACTTTGTACTCATTTAGATGTACATTCCATTATAGGGGAACATTTATTTATTTATTTGTTTATTTATCGAGATTTACCACACATTGTGTAAGGATTGACATAACAGGTGACTATCATCTTTTAAAGATATCAACTCATGAGACCAGACTGTAAGGTTTGAACCACTCACACCGGGAAGGACCCCATCTCTTTTAGATAAGTCTGGTGGGATCTTTAAGTGCTTGAAGTGCACGTGTGCCTTTACTCAAACACTGGACCTCTGCTTTGCTGCCCTCACCAAAGCTAGGTACTCATTTTCACCTGAGTCCAGTGAGGAAACAGGTGTTAAGTGCCGATCCCAAGGGCACAACACTGGAGCCTGTCAGGGATTCAAACCCAGAACCTTAAGATTCTGAGTCAACAACCCTAACCACAAGACCACCTTGCCACCATATGAAATTTATTTAAAATGCTGAAAATGAAACCATGCCAGGAATCCTAACATGTACATGTAGATAACTTGTGTGACATGTCTGTGATTGATGGTGTCTAAATGATCATCATACAGTAGAATTCACCACTGGGAATTCTGCAGTGTGTAATGCCCACAGCTCACATGTTATATCAGTGCTACAAAAGTACACTGTAGTTCATGACTCATTTCACATGTCCCTAAGTCTGGCTGACCATTGGGGCACCACAGATACTCTATTGCTGTGTACCTAATACCTGTACCTGTAAAATATTATTATCTAACAATAGTTTTCTCTGCCCTATTTTCTGAAATGTTTGAATAATTCTGATATAAACTTGTGTCTCAACACAGTATTATGGGGATGACCACAGAAGAATATACTGTGACACGGGGGAATTACCTCTGGGAAAGAAGAAACACTAAGTCATGAAGAAATGAATGAAAAATGGTAAAAGTCCTGCACACTGCTCTATGTTACTATAGCAGTTGCCAGGTATTGACTGGTGCCCATTACTACAGCAATTAAACAAGGAACAATTATACGGGTTTGAACATTTAGTTTATAGTTTTCAGATTAACAGTCTGTACCATTTTATTCTCCTCTTTCTTCTGTCATCTTTGTCCCAATTTATTTCTCGCCTTGACTCTCCTAGTGTAGAGTTTATTTTTCCATTTTCAATCCTCTCGACATTTAGGGCTTAATTGCTGTATAGACTGTATATCATGCTATTGACATCATGTCAATTAATTACGTTTATTCACCACAACAGTTGTAGAATACTCATTGTCCCTCTACTGTGCCAACTAGCCCCTTAAGCTTTTCTGAGGTTGAGTACATTTTCGTACAAGGACAGCTAACGTTTCGTTCGTTAAAAAACAAATGGTTGTTCAAAATTGAACTAGGTAGGCCTGAAATTTGAATATGTCGGTCCATTGTACAAATGTAGAAGTGGTTGTGTGAGAACTATTCGAAGGAATGGTTGAGAAAATAGACTTCTAGATAAGAACTCAACGAAAACAAGCTACTGTAGGAGCAACCATGTCCTATGTATATTTTTGCACGTATTGTGCTTCACAAGTTGTAGGTAGAATTGCACTCTTCTTTCCAACCTCCCAAGTTTCGTACAACACCGAACGACCGCTAGACCAAACTCTTCAGTTTTCAGACGATTTTGGCGGAGAGAGGTTTAGGAAAAATTGCTCTAAGAACAGCCGTTTGTTCCCAGCCAGGTCTCCCGTGTGAATTGGACACCTGTTGTCAGTTATTACGCAGTGAAAGTTTGAAGCAACAAAACACGGTTTACTGGTAAACAGTCGGTTTCTGGATCCCGCCCAATATTTGGGAAAACGGCTTTAGGCGCTCCAAACTCAACTACAAACAAACGATCTACACCAGTTTCCGTCAGTGACCCTTAGACTTTGCGCGGAATAACTGTTAGGAACGTACATATATACCTCCATCTTACATAATTAATCCTTATGTCTACAATATCTCCCTTTTGTCGTTCATAATTTGAAAATTATTGTTCTCTGTTGATAGCGATATCTTGTGACGGTTGCCTATTGATATATCCAAAACAAGTTTTCCTTTCATCGTAACAAGTAGAAAATTTCTCTTTGTCGTTTGTCTCTGTCAACCGCTGAATCATAGGGCTCCTATAGGGTTTCAGCTTCTGTATCTATTTCAGGACAGTTCGTTGCTCCGGAGATATTTCAATACAAAGCTGGAAAAGTAAAGTTGTGAGAACAATAAACCGTATCTTAGGGCCCGGTCACATTCGTAGTACGATCATCGTACGATCGCAAATTAAGAGCATTCTTGGAATAGTCGTGCACGTGTCATACAAAATGAAGCCGTCATGTTACGGCTGTCTTAGGCCCACTTTAGACAAGAAACGGTTTACAACTCCGAAACGCCTCGAAACGTTTCGCTACCCGAAACGGTTCGTCTTTAGACTACAGAGGCGGAAGTGTTTCCGTTTCACTGAAGGGTTTCAAAACCACGGTGGAGGTGGTTTCGGAACCGTTTCGCAAAAACCCATAAAATACCGTTTTGTTCGACTTTAGACTGGGAACGGTTAACCCATCGGAAACGTTTTTCCACCCCGAAACCCCTTAAGCGTTTCTAGTCTAAAGTCGGCCTTAGATCCTTGTCCGCAATTGGTTCTGTCACAGCTGAAAAATTCAACGACATCAAAATCGTACGACGGCCTACGACGACTGTGACCACACCATAAAGTGCACTGTGTATGGGTAACGGTATGAGATGGCAGCACATGATGCTATTAAGTACCCATCGCTTAAACAAAAGTCCAATGATTCTGGGTTTTACACGTGGCTGTTTCCTGCTCGAGGTTTCCTGCTATAGTGTACACATGCGTGTTTGTTGGGCGGACTGCCCTTCTGAAGTTGTGTGCTTACACCGGCAATACACACCGCCCCTTTTGGGAAGAGTGTTCGTCTCGAATGCAGATTATGTGGTTGAGAAGTTTTCCAGAAACAAAGCCGCATATATATGTCTCATGAACGTGGGTTTCTGAAGTATAGAATCATCTTCATTGATAGTTTTAACTCCGTTGTTCTTGTCACTTTCCTAGACCCATTTTTTAAATAAATGAATTCACGTTGTGTGCAGCAGTCTCATATCAATCGGGCTGACCGCGAACTCCACCGAGAAAAAGCGCGCAACAAAAAATAACAGAAGCTTTTGCGCGTCCTAGTCGACAACATTCAACAGATCTAGAAAAATTAGCAGTCTGAAAGTCCAACCCTGCTAGTACAACTTGTATATACATGTAACTGTTATATTCGTAAACAGAAATGCGATCCAAACCGTCGCTTTAAAGCACTTTATCTAAACCATGCTGGTCTCAGGCCTTTTCACTGGTTCACAAGAAAATAAACAATTAGACGCAAGATTTAATTCAATATGTCTCATGCTATAGTGCTAACGCTTTTATTATTTTAACGACCTTAAATACGCGGATGTGGAGTAATGGTTAATGCTTCCGACGTTTTACGATCGATGGCCGGCAAAAGAACGCTTTAAACAAGTCTACTAAACGCAGTATCAAAACCCCCACCCTCTCGGAGGCCTGCACAGGAGGCTAAGGTGGGACCGAGATATTCCTTGTCATCAGGTCTGTGGCTCACACCAGGCGCCACTCAGGTGGGCTGTTTCCGGCCGGGCGGCACCGCCCCATCCGTTCCCTCATCATCAGCACGTCCATAAACCGTTTATTATCCCTTTTGTCTCCTGTCTGTTACCTCCGTCACCGACTCGACTCACTCATCATCGGCTTCCATTCAGACGCATTAATGTGGTGTTACCGATCCTTAGTCATCCCCAGATGTCTATCTTAATGACAGCTATCAATCATTATTGCATGGTTGAGGTGGCTGCCGGCGGGCCTGTGTGTCCACAGTGCTGGTCACCACCCCCACATAAATGAATACCTGAATGTCCTGTCACACATACATTTGTATGCACGCGAAGTTTTCGATCGCGATACTTAAATAGCAAAGAAAAATCATGCAACTAGCAATGTATTATAACTTAGCTCCGTGCGTTCTTACACTTACAGCTGTCTTAAGAAGCGAGGAGTTGAACCTGTACATACTACTATACATGCATTAGCCACTGTAGTAGATGTAGTAAGATGCCACACACCTATATCACAGTAACTGTAGCTAGAAATGACCCGTACTTCAACGTGTTGTTTAGCATAGTTTATTATTAATGCCACTACTGTTGTATAGCAAAGTTGGTTACTCCGAAGATTCATTAGTCGTTCAACCATCATTCCGCGGATAGAATACACGCCAAGCAAACATTGGGAGAAATCGTCACGTTTCTTTCTTCTCTCTACTTTCATTTCATTTTCTTTTCGTTTTTTTTTCCGTGGGGTTTAGGAAGTTGTCGAAAAACAGAACTTCAGGAAGAAAACGGCACAACATTCCCTTCCACCGTTTGGTTGATTGATATATCCAGAGGGCCAGTTGTCATATTTAAAAAAAGACATGTTAGTCTTGGGTGAACAGGATCATCGACCGAATTGTAACCAATTTTTTTCCGCGTCCAAAAAGACCCTTATGGTGGTGTGGTGGTAAAACTCCTGGCCAAAAAGATCTAGAAGGTTCTTAGAAGAGTACTAGGATTTCGGCACATGTAGAATCTATCCACCTGGTCATTTCTCAGTTGTCTGATTTAATTAAAGGGAGAAGAAGGAACGTTCACTCAGTCCGGTTCCCCTGACAGTTCTTGGACAATAGTGGCGAAATTTCGTTGATTATATCTGCGGCCTCCACGCCTGCCGGCAGTAGCTCGACCGTAACAAGTTGTGTAAATAGCGGAAACGTCAAAAAGTGTCGGGCAATCCCGCCGATTCTACCTGGCACTGGTTTCACCCACCTGTACGGCTCCGTTATACTTTAGAGCTAGTCTCTACCAGACTTACTACTTCTACTTCCCTCCATACAATACTGTGCAAAGCCATAACCAGGGCCTAGGGCATCCCGTCCAGGTACATTGCAAGGGGTGTTTGCATTTGTCCACTTTTAATGAGATTTCTTCCCCTTACCGCAATATCCATTACCCTTTAGGAAGGCCTGGTGGAAGCTACTTTATAGGGTTCGATTGGGAAACAAACGGACAACCAGACCACAGAAGAAGACTGCCATGTCTGCCACACTGTTAAAAAAAAGGAATACTAGACAGGTCTCGTCTATCCATATTGGCACAAAATCCTGCTTTGGGAGAATGCCGAGCAATTAGCTGTGGTGGCGGTTAGGCTGATGTCTGTGGTTTACAGCAATTAATTCCTGATTACTCAATCAAATCTCCGAACTACTAATAGTCCTGTGGGGATGTTCTGTTTGCTGTATTTAATTATGTAAGCCTCTATAAGTCTCATGATATGGTATTTTAACTGGGCTGTTGCTTGTTGAATACTTTAGTAATTTACCCAAATGTTTCTTCGTTTTATCTTTCGTTAGGTCTAAGAAAAAATGCCGTGTTTCCGATTTCAGTCCTGCAAAAATATAGTAGGATCGGTAAGGATTCTCTTTTTCTTTTCTTTTTTTAGATTTTGGTTGAAGTGATCCAACAAATAAAGTTTAAAAATGTTAAACTGGAATACATCAGGATCAGGGCTGTCTCCAGGACCCGTCCCTCTCCAAGAATCTTTCTGTCACCTTTCTTGCCAGGTACATGTACCTTACCAGTCCTTACCGTCGCGCCTTAAGCTTGTCCCCAGAGCGGACCTGATTCCTCAGACATCCCCCCGCAGACAGGCCGATAAGTTTATCGCGCGGCGGCCGCAGGTTTATCTGGAGGTGTTTGCGCGGTAGCCGGACAGGAAGTCCTTGAAACGAAACCAGATAACACCTGACGACACACACGCCGTCTTCAGACTAAAAAACCCGTGTCTGAGTAAACTTCGCGTCTGGGGAGTGGACGGGGACAAAACACAACCGTTACGGCACGGTCACATTCGTCGTAGTTTTGTCGTACGATTTTGATGCCGTAGAATTTCCAAGGAGGCTTTGGCAGAACCAACCGCGGACAAAAGATCTAGGACAGTATTTTCAGTAACAAGACAGCTGGATTGAGCAGGACACATACACGACCATCCCAAGACTGCCGTCAGTTTGCGATCGTACGATCATCGTATCACGTACGTTTTCAAGATAATTTCGCTGAATTCGTTGGGCTTTCTCCTGTATTAAAAAACACGTTGAAGCAGTGAGTCTTAGTTTTCAAAACTTCAAAATTTCGTACACATTTCGTCAGAATGTTTTGAGCAAACTGAAAACTGGAATTGCATTTTGATATTAACCAATGTCTTCAGAAATTAATTTTTTGTTAGATCCTCTGAGGATCAAGATGTTTCATCATGAAGTTTGTTTCATGAGAAATCTCTCTTCATAACAAATCGAACACCGTGCCTTGCAGTTTTAACGCAATTGTTTTAAAACCATTTACGTTGATTTTGCCAACACAAAGGCTACTGTTTGGTTAAGATTTGTATTGTGATCGAAATAACAGCATTGAAACCTGGGCAACATGATATACACTAAAAGCCTTTCTACACAGTGTATCTCCTTTTTGAATACACATTGAATATTTATCTTATACTAGCGTCCAGGAAAACATTG
Organism: Branchiostoma floridae x Branchiostoma japonicum; assembly: GCA_013266295.2. Classification (NCBI taxonomy): domain Eukaryota; kingdom Metazoa; phylum Chordata; class Leptocardii; order Amphioxiformes; family Branchiostomatidae; genus Branchiostoma; species Branchiostoma floridae x Branchiostoma japonicum. The sequence continues at coordinate 10,956,808 of CM023824.1, forward strand.
TTCATGAAAGAGACGTCACTAGAGAAATTTCTATCTTACCTTAGTAGGAGAAAATCCCTTTTTGTTGAACTTACCCCTGACTTAGATTTGTTAAGTGTGAAGAATTGACAGGTGCGCCAGATCACTGGAAGCGTGATTGTGAAAGTGGACAAAGTTATCAGCAAAATAGGGCGGTGAACTGCTATTTATGAAGTATATATATATATACACATTCGAAGATTAAATGGGCATATTCTTTGCATGATTTGACAACCCATGTTAGATGATATTTGGGGGAGACAACTTGCAAAGCCAGGTGATTTAAATCACCTGTTTTGTCTCCCCCTCCATTGTACTCAATGGTAAATCGAAATAAACAACCAAATAAAAGATGATTTGATAAAGACAGCTAGAATATCTATACATCTGTTGTGTTGCCGTAGTGATGCATTTGTCAAACTCGGCTAATAGATTGAGAGGGTCAGTTAGCTCCATAGGTATGTTGAAACCTTTCCAGCGATTTGAAAGCGTTTACACACTAATTCAAATTGCAAATTTTTAAACGTAAATGACGTAAATGGTTGGCCACTGCGTACGAACACCTCATGGTGAAGTTTAAACGCAATAGGGTATTGAGTGGTGATTCCATGCGCATGCAACCGTTTCTAATCCAAAAAGAAATCCAAAAAGAACAACTTGGCATGGTAGTAGTCTCGTTCCGGCAGACTCGGCGACGGCCACACAGCTTCTTTGGTCGGCCTGCTCAACCGGGCAAATTTTGTCCATATTAACATACGTCTGCAACAAACATAAGTGCGACATCTGACTAGGCAAATTTTGACTCTTTTAATGTTTACGTTTTCAACCGTTATTTTGTACCGCATGGAGCCTGTTTGAGGCTATTACCACCCTCTTGCTAAGGGCTGTTTTCCAGGCTACCAGCCTCCACTACAAGCCCGTCATCTCTGTTATCAGCAATAGCCCACTTCACAGAACAGTTTTAACCCTCTTTAACCCGAACTGTGTAACAATCACGCGCCGACGAGAAGGGCGCCCGGGGTCGGGCCGGCGCCTCAACATCAAGTGCGGCGAGCCCCGCATTCCTCGCCGGGTAGTTCTGCTGAGGGGTCACGGTGCCGACAGAGGGACTTCACGTGCCACTCTCATCCAATAGCTCGTTATGCGGCCACCTAGGAAGTTTTTTAAATCCATTTCTCGGTACACACACGCACTTGCCCTATAATGAAAAAAAGATACACCTTGATATCAAGTTCGTACTTTTGCCAACGTCGCATTAACGTTGACTGGGTCAAGGTAAGAAATACTTTACCCAAGTATTGGAACAGTTTATATGTACCTCTTCACCACCTGTTTCATAATGACGTCAACAAGATCACATACACAAAACATTCCAGCATCACCACCAAGGTTTACTGCATCCCCCGTGTCCTTGTATTAAACAAATGATTACAGAGACTTGTGTATAGACGCGGGAAGATGTTAAGACTGAGACTGTGTCGCACGCCGGTGGGGCATTGTTGGACACCTGACGTTGGGCGCTCCTTATGGCGTGATTACGATCGTCGTACGATTTTGATGTCGTAGAATTTTCAAGCAGGCTGTGACAGAACCAACATCCGACAAGGATCTAAGACAGCCTTTTCCACAACAAGACAGCTGAATTTTGCACACATGCACTACTACCCCAGAATGCCCTCTGTTAGTGATCGTACGACGATCGTACGATCGCGACCGAGCCGTTATATGCCTTAACGTTTCCTTAGTCGGTAGAGAAGTGTCCCAGATGGCACGGTTTTGCTGACGATGGCACTGTTGCCATACCAAACAACTTTCTCTGCAGATCACTTCCCAACTAGCTGTTTGGTGAGGTGACAAACAGTTTGTTGGGGGTACAGATTGATGCTGGGAATCTTCTTTAAAAAGTTTTTCGTTTTCCTAGGCCTTTCTTTGTCTGTTTTGCCCTATCAATTGAGAATGCTTTTAAAAAGAGAACCAAAATTGAAAGTCCATGTCTTGTCCTTCGTCATATTTGACGGCGACCATCCCCTTTCATAAATGGACCGTCCCTGGATATAGTTTATAATGAATGAAAGACCTTTATTGTACATTTTTGCTCATTGCGAGCTAAGTACAGGTCATGGTAAGTAGCGATGGTAGACTAAAATATATCTATAGTAAAAAACTACATATGTACAGGTTCTGCTTCTTCTCGCTTCTTAAAACAGTTGTAAATGTAAGAACAGATGGAGTTTATAGTATGAGGGTTATCGAGTTTCATGAGGAAAATGAATTTTTCTTTTCTATCTAAATATATGCGTCCCAAAAGTGGCTCATTTGTAAAGTTATATCATTTTTACCTTCCTAATGCAATTAGACGGGGGGGGGGGGGGGGGTAGTAAACACATTTTTTTTAAATTTTTCTATATTCAAACAGCAACAATTCTCTCACGTGCTGTACGTAGTATCCCCCCTCCCTCCCTCCCTCCCTCCCTCCCTCGGTACAAACGGTAGGTCCCTGCTGTGGCAGGTGGGGAGTGTTGTTCGCACAGGTTGCCTGCTCCACGGGGCTTAATTTTACAGCAGACGGCTCCGTACTTCCGCCCGGGCACAGTGATGTGGTAAGCCGCTGATGACGGAGACTCTCTCCCGATAGGGCCGGGGAGGGACGGACGGGCTGCAGGACAGGCCAAAGAGAGACTCCCCCCCCCCCCTCGCTTCTTTTCGAATTGGTTAATAGACTGATCCTATAGCCCCGCCCACATCCGTCAAAACGTCGAAACGCAAAGTTAAAACATAAAAAGTTCAGATATTTGACGGACATGCAACCACTCTCTCATTGGTCGAACCGCTAATTGCCATTGTATCATTGGTTGAACTGCTAATTGTAATGGACAGTCAGGATCGGTCTATTTCGTCCCAGAAGCCTGTACACTTTACTATATCATACTTGTGGTTGATTGAGGCCCCCTTCAACTAGACAGCGATCGATCGAGCGACCGAAATTGGATTTGTGTGACCCTTGATTTTATAGTTGGAATATGATTGATGATGCAAAAGTATAATTCAAAAGACAACGAAACACACGAAACGTAAGAAAAGTCGTTCTTTGTCTCTAAAATTTGTTGAGCGATCTGACAAATATTTGGTCACTCAGTGATTGCAGACTCTAGTGGAAAGGGGGTACGGGTGTAAGCAGACATTCATATCCAACCAACCTACAGACAAACAAAGAAACAAACAAATATACATACAAACAAGCAAAACAAACAAAATAATCAATTTTAGACGCACATACGCACCTAACTACATTTGAATAAATCCTGGTCAATGTGAGATTTAAGCGCTTTAGATTTGTTTTTACTACCTCGTCTGATTCCAACTGCCGGTTAAGCGAAAGCAAAAATTATGTCCTTGAATACAAAACATGATGGCATTGTGTCAATAACAGGATACAGTAATAAATCTCTAGACTGTCATCAGAAAAATAGGGGTAAGTTAGCATTTGTAGACGCATTGCTTACTTTGACAGTACTCCCCTACCTGTTCATGGACACCTGCTGACGACAGGAGGTTCCAAACTCTCCGCTTCACCCGGTACCATACATGCGCAGTGCATGCGGTTGTTATGGACTTAAAAGTGTTAACAAGACTATATGATAGAAATACTTAGATTTACTTAAGAACAAGAACATTTAGATAATTACCTCAGTAACGTCTTTTAAGAGTCAAGTTACCGGGTTCGAATTCACCAGCGTTTTTGAAGCAGCTAATGCAAAATAATTAAAACAACTATTGTTTAGAGCAAAACATATTGGCGTCAAATGTTTCAATGTTTTAACTCGCCAAATGACAGCGTCAGTCGAATCATTTTCATTCGACGGTATTTTGCTTCATAACTTAGATCTTTTGTGGTTGAAAAACTACATCTTCTACACTTTTAAGCTGTTTTGAAGTTGTACCATTGTCAAGATTTTTGACAAGGTATATCGTATTGGTCTGGAGTCTCCCGGCGTCTAGATATCCTCGTGTAATTTTAGACGGAATCTTTCCCTGTAGATGTTTGATGTTCAGAGTAAAAGTTCAGAGTTCGGAATGTCGATTCCCGGTGAGGTTTCCCCCCAAGTTCCGCCTGTCCGCGGGCGGGCCGTGCGCGCCATGTCCCCGGCCGAGTCACGCCTCAGGTACGGCGCCTGTCTGAAGCGGGCAGGGCGCGACGACAGAGTCGACGACGTACGTTCTGGAATTCGCCTGGTGGTTACAGTTACTCTATCCGCATTGAGTCACGGAGTTTCAACCCCACCCAAACTGTAGCAGTAGCTGTAAAATGTTCGTTTTGAACAATTGGTTTTTGTTTCCCGTTCTGACGTTCAACACAAGACCCGGCTTTCGTATGACGTGCGCACTTGCGGGAGTGAAGAAATCATATTTCACGATTAAGAAAAAAAATAAAACAACTAAACTATTGAAGATGATTTGTTAAGAAAGCTAATACAGTGAGGTACCCTCCACAGGGCCACTGAATTTTCTTTCTTCAACAATTTCTTGAGATATAACCAAGAAAGATGCGGTTCTCTCATATTTCAGTACATGCTACTTGCAGTACAGTGACAGTATGTCGGTAGGAAGCGGACCGGGGTTGGACGTTACTCCGTTGAGACCTGTATTTTGCGCGTCTGCTTCCGGTTTGGCCTGACGAGAGGTGAGGTGGAGAGGTAGTTGATGACAGAGGTCGGGTCTGGTATTTGCCCCGCTAAAATGCAACTTTCCTGATGGCACAGATACGGAGAAGACGGGGATCCAGTGTTACTGCGCTCTTCGTGATGATACATAGTTGATCATAAGTTTATTATAAACATATGCCCGACGAAGGCTAATTGCAAGTTCATGTTACATAGATATAATACAGACAAATACAATGATATTAAAAACTAGTTCCTACAGTATACAATACACTACATTCTAAAAGATACATCGACCTAATTTTTATGGGTTTCTTCTTCTTTTGAAGCAGTGGAAGACGAATTTACCAACTTCTTCTATTTATCTTTCATAGTTTGTAATCTTTGTTGCTTGCGCTTAATTTTGTCGTAAACATCACTGTGCTACAAAAAAATTGGTATTCTTATAATTTCAAGTGACTGTACTGTATTAATTGTTAATTTAGAAATATGCGTATTTTTCCTGAAACATTTCAACAATTTCGATTCCTACGCCAGCCGTCGTCGATATCTTGGGTCGGTGCAGATTTTCCGTGCTTTTAATGCCTGGAAATTCTTTCTCTGTCCATTTCTGCTGAGATTGACAGACAGAAACAAGCTGGTGAGGGACCTGCGGCGCGTGTTGTCGCCACAGCGTGCTTCAGTGCCGGGGTACGTTGTTCTAGTCGCAGCTGACAACTCAAAACATGGATTGCACGGTCTTACACACACGTGCACACACACACCCCTTCCACTAGAGGCCGCGACCGCTGAGCGACCAAATGTTTGACAGGTTTCTCTACAAATTTCATAGACAAAGAACGATGATTTTTTTTTACCTTTGTGTGTTTTGTTGTCTTTTAAAGCATACGTTTGCATCGTGCATCATATTTAAATATGTATATAATCAAGGGTCAATTCCAATTTTGGTCCCTTACAGACTTTGAAGAAATGAAACTCAGATTTGCTAGGATTTGATCAAGAATTAAAAACAAAACGGCGAATTTGGGAATATGTTGTCGAAATGACGAGGTATGTGAAATATCCGGATACGAAATTCCACTGTGGACCGGCGGATAAATAAAAATCCAACAAGGAAACTTTAACGGTATTTGGTTCAGGAAATTCTTGGAAAGGGCGTTTGAGTTGACCTACAGCCGGTAGTGTTCGGACGCTATGAAAAAGTACACAGATGAAACCACGCCGCGGGACCGTTTACAATATTTGATCACCGACCAGTCGGTAAATACAACTGGGCTGAAAGGATTTATGGACATGGCGAAATGGCATGTCCCGGTGGGTCCTGTAAATTGCACGGTAAACGTCAAAATACCCCGTCAGAACGGCAGTGTTTACAGTGGGTTGTTATGGGCACGGTGGATAACGAGGCTGCTATGGTTTACCTGTTGATTCTCCCGCTCGAGAGTTCGTATTTATTGTAAGCAAGTTATCTGATAAGAAGAACAAAGTTGGTAAATAATGTCAAGACTATGTTTAAAGCCGCTCGCGCCAAAGTTTCGGCGACCCTTTTTGCCCACACGAAAGTCAAGCACGCTAGGACGAAGTTGGGAAATCTGGTTAAGTTGGGGACGTATCACTGTGGGTTTATGGCGCGAAAACTGTAGCTACGTTTATGGGTGGCAATTTTCGGGGTTTAACATTCGGCATTAACTGCGTTCGCTTCTCCTGGGCAAACACTGGCCTGGACCGAGCAAACACTCCACACAGGAAGCATTAACTACTATTGCTGCGTCATAAACATCGGCAAGGCTATATTAATTTGGTCAGGGGTCAGCAACCTTGGTTATAAAGGAAGACAGTAGAAATCTTAAAGTTCCGTATTGGTGTGGTCAGAATTATCATTTGAGAGCTATATTAGAGCTTTAGATATTCAGGCATGTGAGTTTTAAATGTAGTTACTTTTATGATGTAGCTTCGGCAATTGTAGTTTGATAGTATATATAAACTTTCAGGTTATGTAATAGGAGAGTGGTATCACATGTATGCATGTGCAAGCAACTTGATATAGAAAGAGTTGGTGATCTCTATGTGACCATCCTGTTTCAGTTTTTTGTAGGACGCTGTCATTGCCATCATCGCTCTTGACTGAAAAAATCACAACATTGATGCAAAATTTGTGCGATGGACGCTGTGAAACCTTGTACTGCATCAGACCGGCCTTTAAAGGACTATACAAGTGAGGTAGTGTGTCAGGTGTGCGCAGTGGGAGTATTTGTGGTGTTTAACAGGAAGACAGGGCGTCCGGAAATGAGTCCTGTACTGTCGAACCAAAATTCTGATGACCAGCTCTAACCTGGATATACGACAGTATTTAAACAACGGATCTGTCGCCATCATTCTAGTGACATCGTTCTTTGTCCAAGCCATGCTTGGATCTGAGACCCCTGTCACACATGCATAGCCGACCATGACCTCTCTACTCCAGACCATGGTTGGGAACTAGTCGTGAGCAAGGTCATCTGTGGTTGGGACTTGTTCGGCGAGGCTGACTAGTTGTTTTTAAAAATCGTCTGCGCCAGCCGAATGTAAATTATGAAAAAAAAAATGAAAGGCGGGTAAGTTATATTCTGCTTGGAGCAAACTGGAGCTAAAATAGGATTCAGGCCAGGCCAACCCAGCGCCAACCTTGGTTGGGGAGTGATCGGGAGCAAAGTCATGGAAAGGTCCTGAATGAGTGACAGGGGCTTGACGGTTTATATCAGGACGGCAGTTTTGTTTGGACAGTGTTAGTGTTGCAAGTGATAACGTTGTTCTTGTGTGTCGTCAAACGAAAATTTTTATAAAACCTGAACCGTACAGTCCTACCATGGGAACACATTTACTATGTTTAGTGTGTTGTTGTTTCGACCTTAGTGTGTGGAAGACCATCTTTTTGCGCATTGGTATCATTGCATTTATCGATATGTTTTGGTATTTCTTTAAATGAGACAAGATGAGAAGATATACAGGTATTGATGCCGCAGGATTTTCAGGCAGGCTGTGACAGAACCAACAGCCCACGGGGATCTATGACAGTCTAGATCATTTCCGTAACAAGACAGCTGAATTTTCTACGACACATGCATGACTATCCTAGCTCTCAGTTTACGATCGTACGGCGATCGTACGACGTATGTGACCGGGTCCTAAGAACACACGATCCACCTCCTTGCCACAAAGTACGAATCTTACATGGCATGTCCATAAATGGTTTTCGTAAATATCACTGGTGTTTATCCAGTCGAAATTGATTAACCTAAGTCAGCTGATTTATGATATCTACAATAGCGACGGAGTTTTCGTGTGAAAAGAAAACTTTATGGTATGACAATTATATCTGGCATACAATGAACGTACTTTTCAATCAATAAAAACTGCAAGAAGATGTAGAAGAAGCTTTGTTAGTGGGAGTAATGACGTTAAAATATTCATGAAACACGCGTTGGTGTTGAGGTGCATCAAGGGCCATGAAGCAATTTCTATCCAGAGACAATGTGCAATGTGTGGGAATAATTGATGAGTTTCATTGTCCCCATCATACATACGTCGTATGTCTGTACCTGTAATGTCATTAACATGCCATACCTGGGCAAGTTTATGACACTATGATGACAGCTACTTGTTTATGAGCCGGTACAGTTCATCTTTAGTTCATCTTTTTCGGGATAACAAAACATTTTACTTCTTTTACATGAACAGAAAAAACACCCTAACCCAAAGGCATGTAAGTTTTTTTTTCCATCTCATATGAGTCTGTAGCTTTTGTGAATCTTTTTTTGTTTGTGTGTGTGTGTGTGTGTCTCATATCCGTGTACATTATGTAACCATTTCTTGTAAATATCTGATGTCAACTTTAACACGTGTGGTGTGTACCTTAATATTCCATTTTATTTGGACTAAACGCGTACTAGGCTCAGTTACCAAGCACAGTTATGAGAATGTGACTGACATGTTACACAATCTACACCCTCACACCCATGCAAGATGAAGAGTTTTCTCTGAACAGTCTTTTAAAAATTCCAGACAAAAACGTTTATTTAGTTCTTGTCGTTACTATGACATTGGGCTCGCCAAGTCGACACCTGTTGTATTAAGTATGGAAATCTAGACTTTTTTTCTCTCACGGATGTGACAGTCCATATGTGCCACGTGTCTGTACTTGTCCCCTGCTATCTGTCATCACGTTAAAGTGCACAGCAATTATATCATCAAATATCTGCACGGGGCGTCTCTCTACTCACTTACTCATCTTTCCACTAGAGGTTGCGACCGCTGAGCGACCGAATATTAATACAGATCACTCAACGTATTTCAGAGACAAAGAACGACTTTTTTTCCGTTTTAAATCGTGCATTATATTCTTGATCTTAAAATCAAGAGTTGCACAAATCCAATTTTGGTTGATTGGTTTTGGAAAGAGGGCCTTATGAGATACCGCTCCCCGCACCGGTCCCTTGCGTATGTTAATCGGAGTACGGTTCGGGGGCATACCCCCTCTCTCCCGGCCGGGTACCCGTGGGAGTCAGCCCAGATATCACCCGTATCACCCCTCTCTCCCGCCCGGCTACCCGCGGGAGTCAGGCGCCCGTTATCACTGGTATCACCCCTCTCTCCAGGCCGGCTACCCGCGGGAGACAGCCGCCCAGGTATCACCTGTATGGCCGTATCACCCCTCTCTCTCGCCCGGCTACCCGCGGGAGTCAGGCGCCCGGTATCACCCGTATCACCCCTCTCTCCCGCCGCCGCCCGGATAGGTTTTCACAAAGTCCATGCCGGGTACACTGACACCCGTTTTCGGTCTTTCATCGCATCTTGGAAAAGTGCCGGTCTGGGGTAAGGTTTCCCCGGACAACAGAGAACAACACGGGCAGGCATGGTACGGGCTCCTCAGGCGTCACCGTACTCATAATACTCCCTATAAACCTGACTATATTTTCTCTAGTCTTTACCAGACTAACTCCGCTGGCTATAGGGAGAATATTTGCCAGGAGAGTTTGGCCACCATAGAGTTCATTTGCCCGCAAGGGGAAATGTTACCCTTTATACCGCGGCCCACTCCCATACTGGCCTGGCCAATTTTTGCCGAATTCTACTATCCATAACCCCTTAGGAAGGCCTGGTGGAGGCTATACTCCCTCTGACAACGGATATAACGTCAGCTCACTGAACCTAAGGACTTTCTCTTCTTTCTAAATGTATATGTCGAGCAGAACTGTTGACGAAAATTTGGTGATATGAATAACGCCATTGTTGTCTACCAATTTCCTGTGGAATTCATTTCTATAATGAGCTTTGTCAAAGTTAGGGTAAGGGCCTTCTGGCAACGGTACAACTGTGGTACAAATGTTGTAAAGGTCAGGTCTGTATGGAGGACATGTGGCCGTTAGTGTCACAACCATGCAACGTTTACCTGCTTGTTGATACACATCGTCTGACTGTAGCACGTAGTACATGCTTTGAGTCAGTCTGCTGTATTTTATTGAACTTTCATGTAACCTCGCATTCCAATTACGGATCATTACAAAACAATATTCTGATTCAGAATTCGGAAAGTAATGATCAGTTTAATTAATCGAGAAATTCTATCCGTATTTAGGTCTAACAAGCACTGACCGAAAATCGTTGTAAACAACAGTACACATTTTCACACAGAAAACTCAATGAAACCATTTTTGCACGGTTACTTATGTATTCACTCCTTACTATTACTCGAATTGATTTCTGTGTGCAATATTGTTGTAAACATGGTAAAAGCGCTAAATGTAGTAAAACGAAAGTACAGCTGACTCCCCGTCCCGTAAGCCGCGATGTTCCCGCCCTGCACCTGCCACAGTGTTTGTAAGTAAACGTCTTTTCGGGTCGCTAAAAGCTGGAACGGTTCTACACGCACCGCGAACCGCTTTCACAACTCGCATACGTGATTAGAATCATCTAATTCCAGACATGATCAAAGCTGATGTTTCTCTTCAGAAAGCCAGCCTTTAGGAGAGTCTTGTGTGATAGCTTTCCACAAGAAAGTACATGTATGTCACACCCTAGAGCTATGCGACATTTTCTACTTAATGTCTTTTCTACATACGACATGGTGATTGAGTGTAATTTCGGATTTTAAATTTGAAAAAAGAAAACGTTTTAAAGTTGAAGTACGTTAATCCAATACAATCATGTAGAGTTTGGTTAGAATTTTTCTTTAAAAAAATCCCCTTCGTAAATGCGAGAAGTTTTCTAACGTATGCTTCAAGTTGTAGCAAGCTGATATACATTTAGTTTACCGGGAGATTTCTACCTTCAATTTGGAGGACGATTTGAAATCTATAATAGTAAGCCACATGCTTAAATATTTCGAGACACCTCGTTTCACATTTTAATGAATCATTAGTACAGTAAAAAAAGTTCCGTACGACTTGTCTTTTCAAGTTCTTTGTGTACGGTAAACTTAAGTTGTTTTATCGGTACCCGAGTACGCTTTTTCCACATATATACTTCCCAAGTATGCAACTTAAATTTGACTTATAGGAATTTTCCGGATCCATTTTTTAAATGTATTCAATAATCTCAGTGAAGTGTATTCATGTTGTATGCATGTACATTTTTACCTCTCATTGCCAAATGAATGTTGCCAAACTGTAGCTTAAGGGTGCTAAAATTACTCTCCAAGCACAGGTTAGGCCTGTTTTGGAATTTTTTGCCAGAATACCCAACAAAATACAAAATCCGACAAAATAGAAAACCCAATAAAATGTCTTTAAAAAAGCTTGGGAAAAAGTCCAAAACGGGTGTAACCTCTGCTTCGGGAGTAGCTGAAAACGGCAACAGCGCCATACGTCCGTGAGGAAACCCAGAACACCAGCGGTCGCCACCAGACACGTGCATTATAAACATTTTACTATTAATTAGAACCCAGTACTCTTCCTGGCGGTTTTGTAACTTTCACTGGATAGGACTAGACCGTTTGAAAATCGTTTAAAAAAAGAAAATTGCAAGCTTTTGGACTTCAACGCAAGGAGGGAAAGACGAAATGAATTGATTGCTGACTCACTCCGCTATTGGGCAAGCGCCGTCGCATATTTGTAAAACAACCCGTTTCATACAGTATACATGTAAATGAAACGGTTTGGTATTTTTCTCCACACTAATTATTTGTTTTCTATGGGTCGAGATTCGTGGTTACGATCATATATTCCGCAATATACTAGTAGAATGCTTCAACAGACCTTAAAAGGCTGACGCACTGTTTGCTACCTGACTCACCGTCTAGACGAAACATTTTCACACTTCGAAACAAAAGCTTAGCCTTAAAGTGATTTCTCTCTAACGATTACGAAATATTTCAAGGAGCATTAGAAGTAACAGATTGGGCTTAAAGTCAATGTAGACGCTTGGGGTGGGCTTCTATAAAACTTACAACTTGTTTTAGTTCTCACAATGTTGGCGCAGATTTTGTTTTAATTAAGCCTCCCAACAGTGAAGCTAATACTGCCACACTAAGTTTCACGTCAAAATTGTGAGCCAAAGACAGTCTACGAAGCTGATAGGCCTCTAGTCCGAACCATGGAACAAGAGAATTTCCGTTTATTCCACCACCTCTGAGCACTGGTCTGCCATGACAAAATCGATTTCTGTCATCAAAGGTGTTTTACTTGGCAAAGATCAAAGCCTTGAAAAATCTCACATGGACTCTGCAATACTACTTAGTGCCGAGTCTGTGGGGATGAATTTGGATTCCTCGAAACATTGCTGCTAGATCAGTTACACTGGCGGACAGGGCGCCTTTCTTCTTGTAACGAAGAAATCAAGAGGTTTTCTAACCCGGTAAACCGCCAAAGTACGTTTAGCTACAGCAATGTCTGTGAAATAATAAATGAAAGATTTTCTATTCGCTCTATTGAAGTTTTCTTACATATTTTTCAACAGATATTTTGTTTCTGTACGTCAGGCCAAGCCGACTGTCTGTATGGAAGGCTTTCGGCGTGTATCTTTCTCACCACCGTGGAGAAGTGGTTGACGTTCTGCCCTTGAGAAAACACAATGTTCTAAGAAAGCTACCCGCCCAACCTGAGAGCACGGGCGCGGTTTAACCAGGGTTTTACTGTACGGATGAAATGTAGTCAATGAGCATGCACAAGGGCGGGGGTGAGCCACAACAAGTTTTCTTTATTCACGGGCGACGTTGTTTGCCAAAGGGTAACCACATGGGTGACTTCTATACAATAAAGACAACAACAAAAAGAATCAACCAACTAGTATAGACGTCTCATACGTACATAACGATACTTATTTAGACTAGTATGCTGCTAGTTATATACTCTGCAACAGTCAAAAAATTTGATATGTACATCTGACGCAACTCATTTCGAACAAAAATTACTTCATAACAAGTTTTATATATATTCATTGTAATTATAATTATTAATCCAGCATTTCGTACTCTTGATTGGCGCTGAAGTGATAGTGGATTGTCAAATTGTTGCCAAAATCAAAGTTTCGCTCTTCGGAAGAGTTTTTATTGAGAAGACATCCATCCTCTAACTTTGTGCGATAATGATGCCCTTCATATCGTGGCGACCACTTCTTTAAAAATATCATATGCGTACATTTCCAAACTGAAAGAAAAAAATGAATGCCATTTTTTAGCTGTTTTACAAAATTTCAAATGCTGAGGACAGAATTAGACATGCGGAATATTTGGCCACATAGTCCCAGCGGGAAAAAAGGGCAATATTTTCTGTTGGCCAAGTGGCCTGATTCTGGTGTTGGGACACAAGCCCGGAGCAGCGTGCTCATAACACAAAATATACAAACAAGCCAAACAAATTGAGAGCGCGGCGGTGAAAACACACATGGCTTCACCAGAAAACTTCCGACCTAATATATAAGGCCATTATAAGCACAAAGTATGGATCAACGCAGTCCTGTGAACAGGGCGATCCTAGCCACTTGGGCATGTTTCCTTATTTTATACTCCTTCTCTACTGTCCACTATATAAATACATGATTTGATATGGTAATCACACAAAAATCACTCTTTCTTTGGTAAGCTTTGCTTACTACATAAGAGATCGCAACTTTGTCATCAGATTCAAATTATGTGAGATAAATTACACAAAAATAAGATAGAGAAACGAATCAAAACACTTTAGATGGTTGTACAACAAACATCTCTGGAAAGTACATGCTACCAATAGTGATTCTTATATGGACTTGATTAAACATTTTTTTACACTTTCGCTGTTCAAAAACAGTCGTCTAGTCAAGAAATCGGGTGAGAATTAGAGAACACGGTCTGTTTCCACAAAGAAAGGCGCATTTCTCTTTCTACCTTTTGCTGAACAGGTAAGCTATGTATTTACCTGTGCTGTGATCTCACTTAGAGAGACCTATAATTAGGGTGATATCTTTCTTAAAATCCGTTGTAAAAGCATTATTTAAGTTCAGCAAATAGGATACAAATCTCGTACAACATTGCTTGTTGGGAGGAAGTCCTTTCTCCACTCTTTTGGTACAACTCAGCGCCCAAAGAGACATTCCACTAAACGTTATGCTTGAGTTCGAGTTCAGGTAAGTTTGGTGTACAGAGTTCGTGATGTTGCATATGTTGTTGGGTTCATACCTTGTTCTCTGTGGAGTGAATAAGGTTGTTGACGCTGAAGTTGAAGGGATTCGTCACCGACGTGTGGTGCGAGTGTTGCCCGGAGTAGACGTCGTGGTGTCCCGACAGGGTCTGGTGGTGGGTCGAGGGAGGTCCGTGCATGGGTGCGCCGCAGCTGGGCGGGTGGTGCTGTCGGCTCATGTCGCTCATCATGCCGAGGGAAGTGTGGGTCTGCCCCGCTGACGGAGGCACGTCGGCTGGAGGCAGGACGTCGCTGGCGAGGGAAGGCTGCTTGGGTGCGAGCACCTGTTGTGCCGTGGCGGCGGCGCTGGGGACCGGGTCGTTCTCTAGCGTGCCGGCGGGTTTGGAGGCAGGGTTGGGGACGCCCGGCGGTCGGTTCTGCTGCCCCCCGGCGCCGCCGGACTGGTCCCTCCTCTTCCTCTTTCTCCTGAAGTTACCGTTGTCGAACATCTTCTCACAGTTAGGGTCGAGGGTCCAGTAATTGCCCTTGCCTGGATCGTCCTCGTCCCTTGGCACTTTCTTGAAGCAGTCGTTCAGTGAGAGGTTGTGCCGGATAGAGTTCTGCCAGCCGGCCTTGCTCTTCTTGTAAAACGGGAAGTTGTCGGCCACGTACTGGTATATACCGGACAGGGTGAGCTTCTTCTCCGGGGCGGCCTGGATGGCCATGGCAATGAGAGCGGAGTAGGAGTAAGGCGGCCTGACGAGCTTGAACAGCTCCTGTTGAGACGGCAGAGAGATCCAACTCAAGTCGGAGCTACCGAAGCCAGGCGGCGTGAGGTAGTTCCTCTGTGGCGGCGGCGGAGGCGTGTAGGAACTCGGCATGCCGTACCCCGCGTTGGAAGAAATATTCAGGTAGGGGTTGGTGAGTCCGTTAAACCAGTGTGAGGAGTAGGACGTCTGGGGATATTCTAGCGGGTAGCCGCTGTGCTGTGGTGCCTGGATGTTACGGGAATACATCGCCATGCTATCGACACTCGCGTACTGTTGCATGTTGTCCATGAGGTCCGGCTGCGGGCGCATCGAAGTCATTGCGAAATCTTGGAATCCCCTGGTCCAGGCGCGCTGTGACGACTCCAGAGTTGTCAAAACGGATGCTCACAATGTCCACGGCTTGTTGTGAAAGTCTTCCGACAGTTTCTTAAATCGCAATGGACGTGAGTTAGCAACAACTGTCTTGTTGTGCGGACTGCACGCTAGTGAAGTGGTCACAGTTTGACGCGAAGTCCGTCTTTGGTTGGGAAAGTTTTACTTCAGACTCGCAGTGCGCCTCGGCGTTGTCAGGTTGAACGAAGTGACCGGAGGCGTTAGAAGGACAAGTCTGGCAGCGGAAGAGCGCTAAATCACGTTGTGACCGAGCTGGGGACGTACGCACACTGACTCTGCTGCCACAACACCGACACTGACGGCTGCCACACCACGGACTCCACTGTGTGAGGGCGCGCAGACGCACTGTTTATTTGTTGCGTGGCTGCATTTGTCAATCAGGCCCGCCCTCCCCCTGCCCAAATGATTTCCTTGGGGGCGGACCATTTCATGGTGGGCGGGATCAAGAATTAATGTTTGGACATGGTCCAACCCTGGCTGTTATGACCTTAATTAAGTTTACTCTTGGCTAATCCAGACCCGTTTTACTGCTACCATTTAGAGCCGGGGGGCGAATTGGCCCGTCTGCTGCCGTGGTCTAAGGTGGGTCTATAAACTTCAATGGGTCTCCCCCATTCAACAGGTCTGTTTTACCGGCATGACATTTGCATAATCAGTCCATACCGCACGCTGGCGTACCCGATGGCTTATCGAAAGGCGCATATCTTGATAAACTTTACTTTGTTTCTTGTCTATAGGTCCGACACGAGGGGGACAGGCGACACGTTCGGCCCACTTCGTAAGTCGTCGGCGTTTCTCAGAGAACCCTGGCAAGGCACGGGGTTGCGCACACAGCCAGCTGGAAGGAGGGTAAGTCAACTTAGTCAAGTGTAGAACCTTCCCACTTTTTCTAATCCTACACTTCCTTCTAAAGCCGCTGTCCCTACCCATTGACTAAATAGGATCATGACGTTTCCTTTGGAAAAATGGGTGCCACCGGAAATTTCCGCTTTGTTGGTGACAAGAGTTTTTTTGCTATCCTTGGTCGTCGCACGATCGGACGTCGTTATTACAGAAGAACGAACCCGCCTCGCCTTGGGCTAATATTTTCCCGTCGGCCTCAGCTCGCGAGTGCGCGGAAAGATCGAAGGGTCGGCATCCGAGTTTTACCCCACAATTAAAGCAGATCACTTTCCGCAGGTGAGGGATAGTGTTGACCCTGGGACAATGGACCGCTTCTGCCGAAAAGAAGGCCTCTCCACTGTAACAATTCTGGAGAACAACACTACAAACGCTGCCCGACACGGGTTTGTTTGTACTGGGGATAATCGACTAAAGATCTGGGGTAACGGCGACCTGTGATGGTGAGATTCGGTAGTGATACCTGTCCGGCCCCGCCGGGGCCTCTTGTTTAGGGTGAAGCAGCCGCTGTTTTGATGTCGTTAAGATATGCGCCCATCCATGGTTGTACCACATCAAACTTTTGTCAACATTGATCAACCATTCACACTCGGACAGAAGAGTCTCCCAAGCCCCCTTCTCGTCCCATTTCTCACTGTTGTACCACATTGTCCCACACTTCCGCTTACCTGAACGATAAGGTAGTAACAATGATACCGAATAAACTAATTGGCACATTTTCTCAGCGGCATGACCTGAAAGAAGGCGTTTGAATTATCTAAATACCAGGGTTATTTTTCCAGGATTTTTATCTGGCACAGATCGGGCTGGTCTTGTCGGATAGGGTTTCGAGTGTCCTGTAATCGGCCTGAGGATAGTAGGACTGGGTGCTGGGGTTCCCAAAGGGAAAGGTATCACAAGAAAAACACAAGACGACGGTCTAGCAAGCTTCCTCGTGCAAATACAGCTTCCATTTCTCACTTCAAAGGAGCGCCCGTATCACAACAGTGATCACCATGACACCCTGCTGAAGTCCAGGCCTGCCCATAGACGCGATGATAGCTCGGACAATTGTTATGCCTGATGAGTTTATCATGTAGAAATGTAACAATTTTTATACTGCTAGGAACGATACAACAGCAGAACGAAGAATGAAGACGCTGGGAAAGTAATAGTTCAGACTTAGAATCATGAAGTTACATGAAGCCATGTTAAATCACAATTTTTCGCATTTCCTCAATAATACTTCTATAAAATGACCAATCGTGATCTCAATAGATAGGCTTTTTGGCTTCTGAGAAAAAATCTCCCCAATACTCATAAGTTTCTTTGACAACACGTGCAGCTTGATTATTTGAAGTGACACATTACAATTAACTGTTGAAGTCAGGGAAGTCGGTCTGAAATTATCATTGAAGTTAGTTTTATTAGAATGTAAAAAATGTAGTTATAGCATTACGTACATCATACATAGTCCACATAGATATTCGGAGTTCAAATTAATAGAAGGTAAAATGACAAACCAAGCGCCAATTACATCGAAATTACATTATGATTCAGCACTGATTTTGAATGTGATGTGAACGGTCGTAGGTCGTCGTACGATGTTGATGTCATAGAATTTTCAAGCAGGCTGTGACAGAAACAACCATCGACAAGGGTCTAAGACAGCCTTCTTCAGTAACAAGACAGCTGAATTTTGCAGGACACATGCACGGTTATCCCAAGAACGCCCCCAGTTTGCGATCGTACGACGATCGTACGACAAATGTGACCGGACCCAAAGATGACTGGTGTATTTCAGGGACTGTCAGGCCAGACTGTACACGACAGATCACTAAGTGGTGCGAAGACCGCGGGAAGAAAACTTATCAAGCGGATAGACATACGCCAAGTGCCCCTGTCTAAACAGGCTTTATTTAAAACAGCGAACAATCCGAGGGGATCGGGATAGGTTACTTTGTAAAGAGGCCCTAAGCCCCGTGGCTCAAGGGGGATAGGTGGGGTTAACCTCGCCTGGAGATAGCCACCTGTCCAGACTGCCAAATTTAGGTCGGCGGACGCCTAGGAAAGACTAACGATATGGAAACAATCCGCGGTGGAATTAGCGGTCGGCCATGTGCGAGACTTGTCGCGCTGGGAATGGATGGTCCAACCGGACAGTTTAAATCGTCGGAATATCGGCGTCAGCTGCGTAAATCCGCACTGTGCTCATTCTCCGTTTTACCTGAACCAAACAAGTGTAGGACAGGTGGATGAAGTCTTTGTTTCCTTGTGTTTTTACCACATGATCTTGCTGTGTTAAACTGTAGTTGGGGGGGGGGGGCAGTTTGGATAGAGGAAAGTTCCTTGTTGGAAAGCAAGATTCACTGTACGCACCGCACATATTTGTAAATATCATCCACATACCGTGTTTAGTGGCGGTGTTGAAGAAATAAATGGTGTGGTAGTATCTCCTGGAGGATTCTGTCGTGTTAGAGGTGTCTAGAGTTGCGTTTTTCGACATGGTAGGTCACTGTTTTACCTACATGTAGGACTATTTTCGCTACCTTCCCGCAGTGTTTTCGAATTCAGTATGGCCAGTATTTACGTGTGCCAAGAGACAACAAGTTGGCAAATCTATCTTTAGGTCACAGTTAAGTCAAGTGAGAAGATATGTCTTGGTACATGTAGGCCCTGGTTGTAGAAGGTATTTTTTGGGACTTCGCGGTTGCTTCGTTTATTCCGGCGCAACTGCACACATAACGTCCCGCCAGGAGAACTCGCGTTGCAGCCATATATCATGACACTGCCGCTGTATTTGTAGTCAAACATAAGCCTTGTTGAGCCTTGTCGCAATCCATCCCATACATGTAGCAATGGCTTCTTCAGTCTGTTTAAAGGCAAACCCTAGGATACGTGGACAGCGGCGCTTCTACACAAAGTTAACCTAAACGTTAGCCATGGATGGCGCTAACCTACTTGTGGACCTCCTGGCAGAACACAGTGGGCAGCACATGTAGATCGGTGAGAATTTTCTCCGAGTTTTCCCCGAGTGTAGCTTATCTGGCGCGGCGTGCATCCCTACAATTGTCAGCATCAAAGGAGCTAGGCCCCGTGGCTTTGGAAGTCGGCGATTTGGCTGGTTCCGTATCAAAATATGATCTTCACTGGCTCGGGAGGGGTTAGACTAAGCCCATTTCTTTCATTACGGGATTTCGGGCTTCCCGTTCGCATTCAGGAGGACTTCGCTACAAAGAGGACAAAAATTTCCTCCGGGGCACAGTCGCTATCACTGCAATGGCTTCAGGATTGCATCCGTACTTCTTCTTCCCCATTTTACTGGTAACACAGTGGAGGAAATACGTTTCTTATCTTGCAGACTGGTTGATAGATAGTATTGTTTAGTCGTTATTTGATAATGAGGAGGCTTGTTGAAAACGTCCGGTTAGGAAGCTTTGTCCGAGTTAGTTTTTTTAACCATGACCAGACGTAATGCGAATGAAAATCATTGTACGTTTCTGTCCAAAGGGCTTTGGACAGTGCGTGATTTTGGCCAAATAAGTCTTTTTAAACAGATAGTCAACACTTTTAGGGACTACATGAACGGCTTCTTTCGCTTCTTAAGATATTTACTTTATTAAACTGTTGCTGCATAATTGCTGTATACATTGTTGCTTCAACTTCATTAAGGGCATTGATTTCTGTAGTACTGTCCATGTACTCAAAAAGGGAAAGTTGCTTGGATACTTTTTTTAATGTGAAAAATATACACTATCTACATGTTATTGCTTGCCCCTAAATGTAAATTTATCTTTCATTTAGATTCAGACTAAACGTTGACTTGTATTTATTTGCTGTATAGTAACTACTTACTGAGTCACGGGTTTTACTGGTTACATCTTTTGAAACCAAACCAACGATAAAAGTACATAACACGAAAGCACTGCAATGATTTTTTCACAGTTCGAATTCAGCTCAAATATCGGTAATTTCAACCTGTTCGTGACGGTTCCCTTTTAAGTTGGTATTATCCAGGGAACGAGTAGCCAGGTAGACTCAGACTAGGTATCTGCACTCGGATTCTCTTCTTCACAAGTTCCGAAGAGAACCCCACTTTCTGTCTATGTACAGATAAGACAACAAAGAGTAGGGTAATTAGCACTTTTCTGTACGTGTCCGGGCCGTCTTGTTAATTTCACCAATTTGTCGGATGAGTGTGTTCGTTTGGAGGAGAGATATGTTCCCGTCGTCGCGTGGAGCTTTTATTTTGCCATCAACAGAAATTATGCATTCGAAGGGGGATATTTTCTCTTTAAACCGTTTTGTACCAAATTACAGGCGTCTGTCACAAGCGGATAGCATTCGCTTACACCCACTTTCCACTACAGGTTGCGACCTCGGAACAACATTTGACAGGTCTCTCAACGATTTTCATATAGAAAGAACAATTTTGTTCACGTTTTGTTGTCTTTTAAATCATACTTAATCATCGTACATCATATTCCAAATATAACATCAGGGCTCACACAAATCCAATTTTGATCGCTCAACGGTCGCTCAGCCATCGCCGCCTTGTGGAAAGGGGGAATTTCGGATTAAAGCTCAATACTCGCAGTAGTATAACCTGGGCGTTTTTCCTCTCGAAATCTCAGGAAAATGAAGTCAGTTACAAAACAAACAACTATAGCAAAGGCCGGAAGGACAGATGTTATTCTAACACCCAGTCCCCGGAGTTATGTTACGGTCCGCATTTCGCTAGATTTTTGACAAATGCCTGGTTCTGTGAGCATCTCTCGTACCTGTGTGTGCCTCGTCACACATTTGCCTGTTGTTCGTCGGCTTCTGTTGACGAATATTGCGTAAGGTGAGAAGCATTTTGAACCCTAAATGCTGCCGTGACTTTATGACATTTACCCTGTTTTTTCTAGTCTAAACTAAATGCGGTCCAAATCTAACATTTACGTTGGAGAAACTTCAGAAACAAGCAGTATGTACCGCCGACAGGGAGCTTCAAATGTGGAATTTGCATTTTTGTCAGGGCCTGTGAAACCACGCGTATAGATAGTGCCCCCTTTCCGTAAAATTGCCAATTCTGATTAAGTGGAAAATTGCACAAATTCCAGTTTGCTTTTGCTCTGTGATTGCTTTCAGTTATTACGCCATACAGAAGGAAAGGTAGGGCCGCTCTACAGTTGTATGGTTTCACCGTGGGCCTAAACCATCAAGTGTTTGGACCGATACTCATGTACAAATCATAGCTCTATTGATCTGGTCATGATCATGAGGACTTTCAGCTGGAGATGTGACGACTGATAGACTACCCAACATTTTTTAAAAGCAATATGTCCATTTTCAGAAGCACTTGTAATTTTGGATGTGCCGATATTGACTTGGATCGCCAACTTCTGATATGGCACAGGTTGTCGTGTTGTGATTTTACGAATTAGTTTTTCACCGCGTGGTTCTTATATACCAAAACCACAGCCAATTTTCGCCTTCGTTCATAAGTTCCGTCATAGTTGTATCTACACGTCGCGACTGTAGTCAGGCTGTATCTTAGGTCGTGTCTACGTCAAGTTTCCAGGTGTCTTACAGAGTTAAAATCGTCCCACAGGTCTTTTTCCAACCTGTTGTTCAGATTAGTCGATATGGCACGACATATGACATGTCCAGACTAGTCCCTCCGTGCGCCATGTACGGTTCACATGGACATGTCTTCAGACCTCCGGACAAGAAGACGAATTGAGATCGGGCATATCACAAGTCGATTCTTGAGTCCCAGTAGACTGATGAGTGACACTCAAGTCACTAACCTTTACCTTCTTGGACGTCTGAAGTCATCACTACACTCGGAGAGTGTCTAATAAATGTGGGTAGCGTCATGAGCTGTAGAAATGCTAGTGTCACTTAGCAGACAAAGTCCATAATGCGACAATCTTTATTTTTCATGTCAATTATTTCTTCATGTGTTATCCTCAATTTTTCTCATGTATAAGATTTGAATCAGCCCATCTTGGTCTCAAATGAGCTTTAAAATGATAAACGTCGCCCGAGAGGATCTAAGTAATATTTTAGATTTCCTGTGATAAGAACGTACAGACTCGATTTGAGGTCTTTAATACTCAAAAGTCTCGGACGCTTCCCGTCGTGACTGGAGGTCGTCCTTCGGCAGGAGTGTCCTCCTGTCCCGTAAACTGCAGCCGTCTGGCTGCGGTCAGATCTCCGCCCCCTCCGTGTCACACTGTGGGTCGGCCCGGTGACGGGCGTGTGAGAAGGAGGTCGTCCTTCGGCAGGAGTGTCCCCCTGTCCCGTACACGCCTCCACACCGCAGCTCGGCCGGTGACGGGCGTGTGAGAAGCCGTGCCTGGGGCGGTGGCCAGCACGCTTCCGACCCCGTGTCCTGACTACAGCCCTGCGGATTATCTTGTCAGCTCACCTGGCCGACAGGTGACCGGGAGATGACCCTCCGGCCAGACGGACTACTGGCAGCGGCACAGAAACTTCTCGATCTAAAATAAGATACCGATATCGCAGTAACGTATCCTGAAAACCCTACAAATGGTTCCCTGCGTATTATCTCATACAGTCCGTTTTACGCTGTTAAATATAAAAAAAAAAAGACTTTGGCATGTATATGGAACATTTATATTCATAACCAAGAGAACAAAATTGTCGTTAATTACAGTGACTATATATGCGAAAAAAATGTTATGAAATCAAAAATACAACGATAGTCTTATCAAATGGTAATTGCAATATTTTCTACAGGGACATTACATTGCTCGTAAGGTCATCAAAAGAAAGGGCATAGACCTACTCTACGTCGCACATAGCACTCGTGCCTCTGAACAAAACGGTGGTTGTTACGAGAATGTATTAGATATCTAACCAGCACTAAAAGGAGTTGCTATCTCGGAATTACTTTCAACAAGTAGTCCCATGCTACCAATGGAATGAACCATTTTAAATTGAAATATATCAACGTCAGGTACAAGTAATGTACCATATTCACGCTCCCTGTAGAATCGCTATGTTTCATTTCATTGCTACCAAGACAAAAAGTGACTGATATGGGACATCACAGAGATTTGAAAACATTTTGAAAACCGCTCATGTTGACTTTTAGAGAGCGATATTATGGAAACTGATCTGTAATTCAAGTCTTTTGTCTGTAAGTCAAGTCTTTTGTCAGTCTGATATGCTTAAAATGTCTTGCTACAATCGACGAACAAAATGTCTCCATTTTCGCCATATCCCTCAATTTGTTTTCTTTTCAGAGAAGTATTTAACCTTGGTGTAGTTTGTTCCATCGCCTTCAGCGGCGCCTTCCGACCCCGGATGGTGTTCTGTTAATCCGATTGTTATCATGTCATCGCCTGACAGATGCCCTTGTCGTGGCCGGCGGGAATTTTCTCTTCTTGCCTCCAACTCACTTCAACCGCTGGTCACGTCCCATCGGTCCAACCCGTTCTCTTTTGTAGCTGCAAAAACAAACGAAAAGAAGAGACAGATATCACGATGCGTCTCATTTCTTTCAGTTTCTTCTTGCTGCCTGTCAAATCCTCATTTTCCAATCGCAAATTTCCCGTTTAAACACTTGCTGATTCAGACACTATGGGTTCGATTCTTGCTACTGTTAGCAACGTGGTATCAACCCGCAGTCCTCGAGCTCTCGTCTTCGAAAAAGGAGCCCAGAAAGCTATAGACGCACAAGCTATAGCCCCCGCAACATATTTCACATGATATTGAAGAATCTGGTTACGAATCAAGAGCAAAATAGCAATTACGACGTACGGATTGTTGAGGGCTTTATAACAAGTAGATGCACGCACAGTGTAGCTAACGAACGCTTCATTATCAGTGCTGAAATATAACATTTCCGATTTGCCATGATTTTGAAAGATCCCCTGAGAGGCTGGAACAGGACGTTGTGCGAGATCGGGAGTGATCTTCTCCAGCTTCGAAAGTCTGTCAGAGCTGTTGTCCTCTTATACGTCACCGTTATCGCCTGACTAAAAAAAGTACAATTGTTTTCTTTGTAAGATATTTGACAATTCTTTAATAGGACTATCTTCTCGGGGACGTACGCGTCCTTTCGGGGATACTGTACATTATTTGCCGAATCGACGCGGGTAGGGACATTGGCGGCAATTGAAGCGGGATCTGTCGCAAGGAAACGGGAGGGACACGGACTGAAGACCACGGCCAAGGGCGGATCTTTGGCCCTGTCTCTACCAGACCAACCACGCTGGCTATAGGGAGAATTATGTGCCAAGTTAGTTTGATTTTGCCCGCGCAGTAAGGGGAAATGTTACCCTTACCGTGGCTCACTCCCCTGGCCAGTTACTGACCCTACTTTGCCGAATTCTACAATTGGACGTACGTGTTATATATATTCCCATTCAATACGAGTAGAGCCACACACCACGGCTTGCACAAGCCATCATTAACAATTTGTCCAGAGCAGGAGCTCATTTCCAACACCGCCCACATAGATGCCTCTCCAACTTCTACACCGTTCCCTGAGAGGATTTTTTTTGCGGTATATACTGGCTGTGCTGTGGTGTGGAGTTGATCTACTACGGCATGAAAAAAGCACACCTCTATTGGACTGTAGTACTTTTTGTACCAGCACTGTTCTTGAATTGTGTGTATGTGGCTGTTGTAGCAACAAACTTTACAAAGTCAGATGACCGACGCACCGTTATCGTTCATCAGAACTGGTTTGTTGTCGTCAAGTCTATCGTTATTCAAGTTTACTGCACAATATCTGATGATAAGACAAAACCATCTCAAATGACCAATAAAAACAATTGATGTGTAATTTTAGCTTAATATACTTAAAGTACGAACGAAATGTCCACGTGAAAATCACTAATACTTTGTCACTTGGGCCGTTATTTTGTATCGGTCGTTATTATGTCATTGCCTATAGTCCCTTCACTAATTTTCCTCAGCAATATTTATACTTTCAACAGGAATGGTTTGGTCAGAGTAGAGCGTAGGACAGGCACATCCTGTGCGGCTATACTTAAGTTATTGACATACATGTACAAGTCGGTCGGTACATGTGTATGAACACCCTGCAGTAAAACGGGGGACTCATTGGAAGATAATTACGTTACATTTACAGCCAATCAGAGGTGACAGAAATACTGGATTCATCATGAAATGAAAGCTTGTGGTTTAAACAATAGTCCGGCTGGTCCGGCCCGGTGACTGGACTGTCTCGTCTTGGCAGGTTGGAATGACCAGTCCGGCTCGGCACAGATGTCCAGAGGCGCCCGAGGTCCGTGACCCACCTGCTCATTCAGACAGACGTCCTGATTCCCCGGAGATATTAAGTAGTTATTGCGACGATTCTCTGCGTCATCCAGCAGGACATGGTCGTTTGGTGTCTCCCCAAGGCCGTGATGACGCATAGGACCCGGTCACGTACGTCGTACGATCGTCGTACGATCGCAAACTGAGGGCATTCTTGGGATAGTCATGCGAAATTCAGTTTTCTTGTTACGGAAAAGGCTGATATAGATCCTTGCCAGCGAATGGTTCTGTCACAGCCTGCTTGAAAATTCTAGGGTCCAGGGCATCAAAATTGCACGACGACCTACGACAAATGTGACCGCGCCATTAGGAAGGGCTCCTCTTGTGCTGCGATGGGCATGTACATGTATGTATGTATGGATGGATGGATGGGTGGATACGTATTCCAAATCAAATCTTAAATTTACGACTGTAAACGATTGTTGATATCAAATGTCCAATATTCAAAACCTGACACGGTATATCTACTTTAATTCTATATTGCAATCAGTAAGTCTACTTTCCTTTGTGAAAAGTTGATGTCACTACTTTGGGGATAGAAAAAAAGGAGATTGTTTGGCTATTCGTGGTTATGTCTAGTACCGTTAAAAGCGACTTTTTTGAGAAATCGTGTAATGCTGCTTGGAAGGGCAAATGAAACCTTACGGTTTCCAAACTCCCCTGAGAAACAAATTGTTCTTCCTATTTGGTTGAATTTTACTATTTTTCAACCCGCGTTGTTAGTCTGGTGGAGCCTAGAAACCCAGCAGCGCACCAGGCCGCCTCCCGCCCGCCTCCCCACACAGCTCACCCCCTGTCTGTCTGCCGGACCTTCTGACACTATCGCGCCTTTCTTTGATTGGAAATCGCGAGCCGATGAAACAAATGCCCGCAGGAAATTTCTCCCCAAGTTGCACAACTAATGAATTCGGGCAGCGTGGCCAGCTGTTGTTCCTAGCGGCTCCGGACCCCACACGTAAACATTTGACACAAAGAATGTCCGTGCCTCCATAGTACTAGCACGGAAAGTTCAAGATAAATGTTTCCCACTGACAAGATTAAAATCTGATAAAAACGCCCAATAAACACGATCTCGGCTCATCCAGTACATATGGGGAGCGTGTTGTTTTAAAAAGGAGCCAACATTTAGACAAATACGCTTATTTATTGTAAATATCAGTCTAATCATTATACATGACCTAGGCCCCTTTCTACCTTTTAAGAGAAATCGCGTTTTTATGGAAAACATCTCAGAGAGTTTGTGGTAAACATCATTAGTGTTCACCAGGTGCATATGGTAAGCGTTAACACGGAATTGTTTATGCACTACGATAAACATGACATATACAAAGAGTTACGTTATTTTCAGGCGGGTATTGTGCTACTTTCAATATTCTGGTCTGGTTGCTCAACACTTGCCGACCGAGCGATATGAAATTTGTTGAGAACTTTGAGTTATATCAGAGTAGAGTGCCAGCATCTGAAGATTGGCCATGCACTGCTATACCATCTGAAAATTGATAATAAGTAGTATAATTGTTCGGCTTAAAGTTACATCCGAGACGTACCTTGCAAAATGTCAGGGAGAGAACATGCCTGTCTCACCCAACAACAAAAAATGTCCATGGATACGGCAATACACACATCGTCATAAACTACCGGAGCGTTGCTTGAACTTATACTTGATACTTTCTGACAGTGTTTTCGGCATTCGCTCTGAAGATAGATCAGTAAATTTGGCCCCCTGAGATACATGCATGATGGCGAAAACTTGTGATTTTTTCAAGTGTGCTTCCTAATAAAGACGCTATTTTTCCCAATAACTGAGCAATTAAAGGGCTGTTCTACCATATCATCAGTTTGCACGGCCACATATCCCTGTAACAGCCCTCCCACATGTCAGGTAGGTTTTTATTTCCAACGTGCGGTATTCCCTCGGTTACAATCTCCACCCATCCCCGCCATACTTGACGTTGTGATGCAGGTCTTGTTTATACCAACCAGCTCTGTCAAATACCGCCGTCTGCCAATTTCCTCTTTAACCACGGCAATATTTGCCGGGACTCGGACTAGTGTTTGCTGTAGTATCCTCCACGCGCTTATGCAAACACCGACGCATGTAGTGCTCGTTATAAAAATAAATCTTGCCGATGTCATGGCGTATATCAACATGTAAACATCTCTGTTGGAGTGGATGTCATCGCGAAGAACATTGCTGGCGTTTCAAACATTTGCCTCCCTTTATAGCTATATAGTTACGCCGTAGAATTTTCATGAACGTTTGTTCGATGACACTCAAGTATTTGTGAGGTACCAGCATGAAGGGGCAATTCACCAGGCAGCAAGAAAGGACGACAGGGATTTCTAATCCGAGACGGAGAATATTTGCGTGTTTGCTGTAGTATCCTCCACTTACCAATGATTTTATATTAAGTGTCATAGTTTTGTAACATATGTAATTTACGTATGATGATGATGTAACCATGGGCGCAATTCAGCCTACAAGTAGTGCTGCCAGATCTGTTGAAGAATAAACAATTTTTGATTGGTTGATTGATTGATTGACTGAGCCATAAATTAAAGGTCAAGGTCATCTTTGTGTCCACAAAGGTTCCCCTAGAAAACCATGTATTGCAATGGTAACAACAAAACTATCGTTACGATGAAGGTAGAAATACCTAGACCCCACTACCCACCCACCTTCTACATGTATATTTGGACTAAGATCTATATCCTTCACTGGCAGTAGATATCAGGAGGTGGGTTTGATAATGAATTTAGGTCAACATCATTTTTAAGAATCGTTGTTAGTGCAATGTTGATATCGAACTGTTCAAGTTAGGAGTGCAAGGAATCTTCCTGACTGGCCTAGAGGCGAGTTGTACAGCAGGTGGTTGGGAGGTCGTCACGTTGAACATGTATATGTACATGTACCAGGTCCAGAACTCAGCACTTAGCGTCTTTAATTGGAAGTAGCACCGAGTGTGTACGCTGTTGATATGGTAGAATTTTTGTCGTGATTTAGTGGCACTTTCCGCAGCACTCCACACGGCCAAGCTCGTTGTATCAACACGGGAGAGCTGTCAGCGTGCCCCGTTATAGGCCGTGTTTGTAGGAAGTGCCTCTTTGTGTCCAGTAGTAACGAGATGGGAAGTCTTCAGGGGAAGCCCAAACAGATATCAAGGCAGGCGTTGATGTCAGAAAATGCATCCGAGCTGAGGATCTCCAGCCATTGTATCGAGACGCGCGCATTTGATAGTGACATGTCAATCAGATCTTAGCAACTTTTGATAGTACATTACGATGTAGCCCTCGTACAAATCAACTTTGCACATTTCCATGCATTCTATGGTATTTCTAACCACCAAATTCCCGTGTATACATTATAGTAGTTTGCTTAGGCTTCCTGATCGAAGAGCCCTTTGGAGTCAGCAGCCATACTCTCTGATTAATTATCGCCGTTCTTGTGGGCCGCCCACTTGATGACTTGTTGCCACACAACCTCCAGGCTTCCGTGTCTGTTACCGAGAATGTTTATCCATATTTACTGCAAAGTCTACAGACCAGTGTGGAGGCCAACCCGTTTCTCCCCCTACCTTAGCCACTGGTTGAAAGGGCCGTGTGCACTTGTCTTGCTAAATCTGTAGGTTACAGCGCTCAACAGGCCACTTTCTGCCTCACAGCCAAGGTGGGTGTGCTAGTGATTGCGTGGGGACTTCTGTAACCATTTGGCAAGCTACATATTCTGTCTAGTAGCGTTGTAGCTACAAAATGGTTCTGACATCTTGATATCAGACTTTAGCTAACTACATCCACGTGAATGATGTAGGCAACAACTATCTTGGGCTACTTTTCTACAGCTAGTGTGCAGGTGCCCGTTATTGTTTTTTGGGGAACGATTGATGCAAAAGATGTTAAGCTGAGCTGTAATGTTAGTGTCGACAGCTACTTTCCAAACGGCTCTAGAAAAGGGAGCGTGTGAAAAGGTGTACAGATGAAACCTCGATATCCCAATGGAGAACTTACATGTTACAGTTCTAAACGTTGCAAATTTTATCTTTTAACTACAGTTGTAAAGCGGTATGGGAGTCTCAACATTGGGTTGCGTTGTGTTAAACTTTTGTGGTGGTAAAGTCGTAAATGCCTTTTAAGAAAAACAGAGTTCGGGGTATGATCATCAGCTACGGAAACATTATGACGAAAAGACACTAGCTTCGCAAAGGTATTCTTTACGTTTTTATTACGTTTTACAAATACTATCATGAAGTTCGTATGTTTGGAGTATATATCTTAGAGCATGCGAATGTACCTCGTGTTAACCCCACTATCCCCACACTGTAAGATTGCCATTCCAAACAACTCGAACGTCATACTGGAAAAGAATCAAATTAATCAAGGTGCCGAACAGTTCTAGTGCACTATTTTGGAAAGAACAAACATAAGTGGAGATAAAACTATATCGCCATGTTACGGACTATGTGTCTTGCCGTGCCGCTTTATTTCGTTGGCGGGGATTGGACAGCTCAAACTGGGACATTTGGTTCCTTTGATGTGGGGCTTGTCAGTCCTGGCCCGAACCTGAGAAGCGGTTGCGGAAATGAGGGCTAGGCCAGATCGTGGGACCCGAAATGTACACCGTGTTTGTTCGTTCTCTGGAGGGAGGGAGGAGCGAACCGGCAGCTAGGGTCCGCTGCACGGGAGGTCCTTAGGACATTTCGTATAAAACCTACAGCTAAAGTTGTTATTGCAGCTCCACAGGGACAACCGCTTGTTTTAGGGCCCGGTCCCATACGTCGTGAGATCGTCGTACGATCGCAAACTGAGGGCATTCTGGGGACAATCGTGCATATGTCATGCAAAATTCAGCTGTCCTGTTACAAAAAAGGCTGCCAGTCTTAGATCCTTGTTGGCGATTATTTTTGTCACAGCCTGCCTACGGCATCAAAATCGTACTTCGACCTGCGATGAATGTAACCGCGCACGCTTAATGTAGGAATGACACTAAATGATAGTTTTGCCGCAGCGCACCCGATACAGCTAATTAAACGGATTAGCGATGTAAGATACCATTGGCTGATATTGAGACATGTTCTTATGTACGCCTTGAAACCTTCCGGTGTGGCAACCGCCGTTGACGTCTGTCTGTCATCACTACGTCCCAACATATCTGTCCTGTGTTCGCTCATGTTAAAAAAAGAGCGCCACTGTCTCAATACTAGGATACAAGCACTCTTCTGATGAATTAGATCTGCGATGAATTATAAATGAGTGTATGTGTGTGTTTCTGTCGTCTTGTAAAAGCTCATCAGTCAGTTGTCAAGGCTTTATTTACGAACATAAGTTGTAAGATTCCTTTGTAAGTTTGCCAGTCATCACTCATTGCAACTTTTTCATTACAGCAGATAACATCTTAGTTATTTCATCTTGAAGTGACGTCTGTGTCATTCATTTTTTATTCATGTATTTTGCAGGTTGCGTCCACAGGGGAAGAGGAAGAAAGATCGCTGGTCATGTCGCAGCTAGAAGACATCAGTGAGTTTGTCGGTCATGTCGACCTGTAATAAAGTGGTGCGTACGAATGTTGACTTGTTTATCGAAGTGAAGTTGCAAAAACCTTTAGCAGAAAATTCAAAGGACTACACGATTGTGTTTTATTCCTTTCTATATATAATTTACATCGAAAATACCCAGAGGAAAAGATGGATCGGAAGTCTATTCCCAACCGGTAGAGTACATTAAGCGAGACCAATCCATTTGTTTTTGCTGATCCCCTTTCATACGCCGTCTTGTTGGTGTATTGTGATGTGGAGTAGTGTAAGTTTACGCCTGTGGTCACCTGCTTTGTTATCGGCTTGTGTTTTCGGCGAAATAAAGGATATACGTTTACACGTTCTCTGACTTTTTCTGTATCAATTTTGAAAGCATCTATTGAAGCCTTATAGTCATATTCCTTTATTGAAAGCCAGCTGCCTTAAATTTGGTCCCCGGCCAAATCGTAAGCTACTGAGCTTACTGCAAGTCCGCCTTATCATCTTGAAAGGTCCGAGGATTTTAAATTTAGGCACGGTCTGCTATTAAAATCACACTCTGGAAATTTACGCCAGACCATAACGCGTTAACCGCCAATAGATTAAAGGTAACAGTACCGACTGGTATTTTGGTTCACTCGTGTGAGTCTCCAGTCGGTTTAAAACGCCTGTGATGATGCAACGCTCTTTGTCATACACTATATTCATGTCCCATGTGTGTGTGTAAACTTTCTGGTCGTGCGTCAAAAAGGTATCAATAGCGCAGTTAGTACTAAGGTTTTCTGGGCACTATAATGATGCATGACAAGAGGCTGCATTTCTACCTACCCGTTTGACCGCCCTGTACATGTATTTGAGTTCTAAACTTAGTTTGGGCAGCAGCTAAACCCAACGATCCCACTCAAGATCCCAATGTCGAATTTGGTCTTAACGGATCATGTACACTTCCTAATGCATGAGTCTCCAATGATGCAAAATTAAATGTCTGTTGACTTCACCGTCAATATGTAGAAATTAGGCTGAGAAAAGGCATGTGAAAGAGATTAAATAAGAGACAGATGAACAAAATATTGTTCAAACAGGCTGTGGTTTTTGTAGTGGCGACATGAACACAAGCTTCGGCTGGAATACGCTGCTACTACGTATTGTCATAAACAAATGTTGAGACCGGGGAAACATCAGCTTCAAATGTTGAGATAATGTAACCACGAAGTAAGAATTTTGGAGCTTTGCTTTTCCCAACATACACCACACAGCCATGTCACAGACTCATACACTGAATTGTTGCAGCAGCTGTTGTTGTTATCCAAATTCGGCTTTCTATAAGTATGGAACTGGTTAGGCTTGCTATTGCCTGCAGAACGTACCACGCTGATTTGAAACAAATGAGAAAGCAAGAAAAATACGTTGAACGTATGTCGGACCATTGTACTGTGCCAACATCATTAGAAAGTTACCTACCAGGTTGGTATGTAAAGCGCTGTTTGTGTACTTGTTGATACAAATGTTTGCCAACTTTTCACTACCAAGGACGAACCCCACACACTGTTAACACTATACAATAAAGACCTGTCAAACCTCGAAAAACGTTTCATTAAAAAGTCCCTCGTTTACTGTGATGTTGTAGTTTACGATCCTTTCAAAGATGATGTTAAAGTTATTTCACGTTCTGGCTTGAAAACAAGATTGTGTATTCATATGCTTGAAGCGATCCCGGATCTTGGTTAGTTTGTGTACATGTTTATGCAGACGTTGGCCGACTGACAGTAGTTAGTTACTCTCCAACGCGTTCTTTTGGACGCGAAGATAACCAACTGTTTACACCCTGTCACACCTTCCGCCCGTACTAACCACGGACAGCGATTGCCGGCTGTTTACATGGTAACAGTTATGGAACTTCTAAACTGTAGACTCTCATGGGAGGTCTGAAACTGCCAGTTGATCGACCATGGCGGTCCTCCATAAGGCCAGGACAGTGCTTCGTCTAGAGTCAAGAGAAGTGATCAAAGATGTAACATCTTCACTGAATGACTGCAATTTTTTGGTTGTTTCCACTAAACATACGATAATGTCAACAGAAGCATCTATCTAACGATTGGTACACTGTCCAGATGGATGTCATCAACTACTATTGTTCACATTTGTAACACTTGGTCATCTGTGCACAAAGTGACAATCTACATGGTTTGAATCCCATCTAATTTTGCAAAGTAGATGCTGGTGTCATCCTGAAGTATTCACGACTGATAATGAAATAATACATCATCATTTTATACAATAAGGTTCTTTTTGAGAACGTGTAAGATGTTTAGTCAATAGACCAATAGACAGTCAATGTACTGCAGAAAGAACAGCCCTGGGAACATGGCATGCTTTTGGTGGGAAAAGGGCATTTTCATTTGCAGATGAACTGAGTCGTGTCCAGACGCTCCTCGCGCTTCCTTTGAACTTCATGGGAAAAACAGGTATAAACTTTGTCAGGAAGCCAGCGGGGAATGTCGTCGTGCGAGGAATGAGAAAGATATCGTGCGAAGACTCTGATGGCACGGCATTCCGCCAGGGGAGAACTGTGACGGGATCCTTCCGGCGTGCGTGTGTCTATCTCTCCCCACCCCGGGCAGCATCGCTCCAGTAGCTACTCTCGTGTTTATGAGAATCACACAAAGGGGTAGTCTCCAAGCATAGGTGAAGCCTGCTTTTGCCCTTTTTTGCGTTTCTATGAGTTTTGTCGGGTTTTCTATTTTGTAGGCTTTTCTTTGAGTACCCGACAAAATAGAAAGCTCGACAAAACGCATAAAAACGTCCAAAACGGGCCTAACGTCTGCTTGGAGTACAAAGGCGGAACACATACATACAATACTAGAGAATCTACTACAAGGTACAACAGAAGTCATCGTAATGCAATTGTGACGTCGTCGTCCTTAAGTTCAATCCAGTTCAGATCAAACATTTTTCTACAATGGTTGATCACATTTTACATCGTTCTGTCTGTACAATCCCCTAGAAAGTTAACGTAGTTGAAACCCGAAATATAATTTCTGAAGTAAGTTTGTTATATTGCACTTTTATTGCAACATGGTCGTTTTAAGGACAGGACAGAAATATAGACTGCTTCCGTTAGTTATTCACACGAGGTAGCCAAAAATGTGACTGTTGTTCTTCCCCACCGTTCCTTGTTCGGGGTACATCCGCCCTGTAGACAATTGCATTCCTACATGGCCTTGTGAAGAGGAAATGAAATTCCAGGTGAGCACCCATCCAATGGTTGATCTCACCGTCGCACAGGTGTGAATCACCCAGCGAAGGGAACCGTCAACAAACTGATACAGAGTTAGTTACAAACTCGTGCTGCTGCTGAAGAAGAAAAGTGCGTAACAAACTTTACAAACTTTTTACCAGCATCTCAGTTTCAGCTGTAATTTCTATCAGTACAAACAAACATAAACCTTCAGGATGATGGCAAAGATGATAATGATCAAATCGTAGCATGAAACGAAGGCATCGTATTTTAGGCTGGTATTTATTTGCGGACTTAAAAACTATAAAACGAAATTATTTAGTCACACATGTTTATCTGGTGGCAGAATGAAATCTCAATTCAGCACAATGCATTTGATGATTTGTTACTTACACTATCCTCCTGGCGTTTTACAATTCTTTGTTTCGTTTGAATAATATACAATGTACCACAAAGTATGGTGCCGTGCTAAAATGGTGTGTACATGTCCAGCCTCTTCTGCGGAACGAGAAGGCGGTTGGTTGATCGGTAGAATTTATTTCTGATCCTGAGGCCAAACAAACAGACGACACAAGGTAACATTGTGCTCCAGTCGCACCCGGTACACATAAGACAGGGATAAGAGTCCGGTCATGTTCGTCGTACGGTCGCCGTACAGGCTCAAGGCATTCCTGTG
The DNA here is from genome assembly GCA_013266295.2 of Branchiostoma floridae x Branchiostoma japonicum. Taxonomy (NCBI): domain Eukaryota; kingdom Metazoa; phylum Chordata; class Leptocardii; order Amphioxiformes; family Branchiostomatidae; genus Branchiostoma; species Branchiostoma floridae x Branchiostoma japonicum. Next base: position 10,991,825 of record CM023824.1, read on the forward strand.
ATAGTCGTGCGTGTGTCGTAAAAAAAATACAACTGTCTTGTTATCGAAAGTGCATTCTTAGATCCTTGCCGGTGGTTGTTTCTGACACAGCCTGCTTGAAAATCCCACAAAATCAAAGTCGTACAACGACCCACGTCGAATGTGACCGCACCGCACCGTAAGCGACAAGCTGTTCCCGCGGGTTTCCATGCTACAGGTCACACCGCCTGTGCGAGAACTCGAATCCGTCCACTGGACGATATTGCATTTGATTCAGCAAGCATACCTTTATCAATTTTTTATACAGTGAACGGTCAAAGACATGAAAAAACATCAGGTGAATACAGCTACCTATTCCACATCGAACTTGCCGTAGCTTACATGAGCTTATATTGCACACAAGTTGCGCAGGATCTAGTTGCGATTTTGCAGTTAAAACTACCAACAAGTAGTGTTTTCTGTTGATGCGGTTGTAGCACACTTATTACACAGTTCTTTACTCTTCAGACTTTATTTGCCTGTCTAAGTGAACACATATGCATCTGTCCGCTGATTACTGTATGACAATGACATATTAATGACATTGGAAGAATAAAGTATACAATAGGTTTACTAAATGTTTTACTGTTTGTAATGGAGGAGGTCTATGTTCGTTTTCGAAAATGCATTCTAGTGTTGTACTCTGACCGCAATGTTTACATGGATCTAGGTTTGTAACTAGAGTGACAAAATGTCTTCATGTTAATCATTTATAACAGTATGAATCCATAAAGCCGCATGATATCAATGGTTTAATGATCTATAACCGTCTCCAGATTCTGACGAGTGTAAACCTTCAGCGATGGCAAAGTTTGCATCTGTATGGTGATGACTGACACGGGAAACTCTGTGCGTACTCTCCATATTCATGGTGATTCTGCTACGTTGGTTAGGTCTTGGAAAAAACAAAGTTGTTACCCGGCCCGAGCGACCCTAGCAAAATTTTTTAACCCGCCGACCCTAGCCTTTTTTGGGGGGGGGGGCATAAAATTTTCGATCTGACATCTGAATTTCAAACCCTCTGAAACGTTATTTCACGCATTTTCAGAAGCAAATTTTTATTGAGTAAATCGGGTGAAATTTTTCCACAAGCAAACGGAGGGACGGGTCCAGGAGACAGCCCCGGTCCTAATGCATTTCAGTTCTACACTGTAAAACTATATTTGGTGGATCACTTCAGCAGAAATCTTTAAAAAAAAGAAGATTTTTGCCGCCACATCAGAGTGTTTCTGTTTTTAATGGCTATGTCCCTCCACCAGTATATTTTCCGCATCCACAGGTCCAGATCGCAGCGTATTTCCCTCCGGCCATTCTCCACCCTCTCACACCTGGAAGGGAAATATTCGCAACTCTCTAATGAGCTGTAGTTGGGGAGGTTAGATTGTATATTTTTGTTGGGTATATTTTCCTGCTGTTTCCTTTGATAGGTCTATCCAGCCGACCCAGCGGTGTTTGGACGACGTGTTTATATTTGCCGGTGAAGCGCGGACGGAGGCTTGTGGCATGGGGAGGGTGGAGCGACGCCAAACAACTTCGCCTCCAGCGGGTCCAGCTTACTACATGTATATCAAAAATATACTTCTAGATTTATTGATTAACCAAGCTGTTCAGTATTTTGGTAAATCTTTATTGTAATTGCAGTAACTTGGCAGAAACTGTGCAGTTCTTAAAAATTCTGAAACCTCCACGTTATCAAGTACATTGTATAAATAGAAAATAACCTGCCTACCTGCCTGTGTGCGTAGGCCAGTAACTAGTGACCAACCTCTTCTTAGTAAAACAAGATCTATTTACAGCGGAACGACTTGGGTATGATTTCAAACGGTTCGATGTCTCAGAACGCACAGGAATACACATTTAGTAAAGCAAGAGTTTATTTCTCTCCCAGGTGCATATATAGGAGCCACATTCGTAATAAAAACATGATCTCAAAACTGCTTTTACAACTAGTCTGAGACATTAGCGTGCTTTAACATATTTGCCGTTTTGAACTGCCGTTTCTCAGCAAAAAGTAGCTAACCCTTCTCTTTCGCTCAAACTCGTGACCTTTCCGCCAGCGTCAGGGGACTGTCTTCAACACCGTTCCGATGTGCTAGGAGTACCAATACTGATAAGTCAGCGTCTTTTCCCTTCACTTTGTTCGTAGAATCCTTTAACCAACCAAATGGTACTGTGTAGAGGACTGGACAAAATGAAATCAATGCCATCACTGAACGAAAATGGCTTAGTAAGCAAACCCGACATTAACAATGTCTATCTTATATGACTTAATTAATTCTCCTCGTGTGGCTATTGTCATGTCAAAACTAAATTTATTGCAACAACTAACCATGACACTCGCTGATTTACACACAGTGTAGATTGTATCTTGTAGGTTAGGTAAAGAATAAAATGAAACTGTTTATTTGTGCTACAAGCGTATACTACATCATTTCACTCTTCCTGCATTTGATACTGTGTCGATGGCGACAAGATCTACCAAATGGCAAATTGCTTCTGCCATTTATGTGTGGGGTTTTCAACAGGTGCTCTTCGCCAGGTGATATCTTCAGTGTCCTCTCTCCAGATCTTTCTACTTCTCTCTAACAAGTGCGGACGTCAAAAGCTAAAGTGACACTATCAGTGATGTACAGGTACTGTGGATAATGAGCCAACCATCGGCCCACAACATTCCTTCTTTTCTTCTTTTCTTTTTAACGAGTTTGCTCCATGCCAAAAGACCACCGGTACCTCTGGGTACTGTACTAAGTTGGTGGGAGGTACAGGAGATGGTGGTTGGTTTTGAAGGCTTGTGGGTTGTACTAGGGAGGAAAAAATGTCAGGGAGAGAGTTACATAATTCTGCAGTCCTCGGAAAGAAACTTTTGCTGTAAAAGGACTTCAAGACTGGTATTCGGACGGTGTAATGATGTGTAACTTTTCTAGGTAAAACTGAGTAATCGTCGATGCAAGCTGGCCTCCTTTGTGCGGCGGTTTGTTGTTGTACCTGCACACTTGGCTGAGCAAAGGGACTGAGGACTCTGACAACCCTATCAGACTTCACGGAAGGGAAACACGAGGCTATTGTGACAGTCGGTAAAGGGATGGCCAACGTCAGATGCATGACACCCAGTCATCACTCACACCAGGAAACCGCCCTCCCCCCTCCCCATATCCCTTTCCGGCTGCGGTTGAAAGAAAGATGATGAGACAAAGATAGATCAGAACGCCAGGGAACTGATCGTCAACAGGTACATTAGCAAATTAACTGTACCTTACCATCTGTACCATCCACCCCCGGATCCGCACCCACAGGTGTGAATTGATGATTGACAGAATTTCGATACCATGGCCGCTCAGGAAAATACTGAGACTGTTGTGTGTTTTATGATATTAAAATTGACCATGTTTGACTTCATAGATTTAGATACTATTTTGATGACATTGAAAGCAATGAAATCTGCGTTACGTGTGTTCCAATTTAGTTGCATGCATACACAGAACCACACACAATATGTCAAACATCACGGTAGAACCACTGTTTTGTGTGGACCACCTCAGCCACTGGTGGTACGATACATTACAATCTGCGTAGGTCTCTGTCTGACTTTCAGACCCGTAGAAGTGGAGGGGCAAATTTTCCTATCTAAAACACAAGAAAAGTGGTTAAGATAATACATTTTTTTAAGTGCAAGATTTAATTGGTATTTAAAAAAATCAATAAAAACATTTTTCAGTTGACTCTATGCAAATGAATCAACAGACAGTTAACTCAAACTTTAGGAAATGACAAAACGTGGTCTTTTCTTTTACAACAGCACAATGTTACTTTTTTAGGCAGGATAAGGGCGATGATTCATAACAGTACTTATTGTTCTGGTCCTCTGATCTAAGGTGTGTATCGTTTGCATGCCAATAGGAGTAGTACGTACAGCAATTATGAAGTAACATATTCTCTGAGACCCGTTTTCTTGTCCATTGCCCCTGATATGTATAACGTAAGAACACTCTGTGCCTTCCAAACGTTACACATGGTAGAATCACATACAAAATACCACGCATATGTTGTTATTAGATGTCCTACTCGTATTTCTACTCGACCTGTCTTCATTTCCCAGTCCGCCTGTTCATGTGATAGTCCGGTAGTCAGATATCTCTCCCCACAGATTAGATTCCAACCAAGCATGAAATGGAATTACAGTAATGGAACCGCAATACCCACCGAGACAAAGGGCAAGTCAATAAAATCATCATCACAATCCCATCAATTTTGATTGTGTTATTCTAAGAAAGAATAGGATGTTTAATGGGGTTAGATGTGATTGGATATCGATGTCGTGTTAGTGTAGAGTATCACGTATTCACCAACCACCTGAGAAACCTAATCAGATATGTCATTTATAGAGATCAAAGTCGGCCCAACCTGGTATGTGGGACCGCTGGCTTTATTTTCTTAACCCCTTGCGGTGTTCACTAGATATGACATTTGATGGCTGTCTGGTATAGTGATGTTTTAGATCAGTGTGGTTTCCTGAAATAACGTGAACGCTACAGGACCAGTGTTATAGCCGTACCGCTGTGGTTACATGAGTGAACCCACTGTGATATTCAACATTTCTAAGCCCTCCCCTCGTATGTTTTGTTCACATCATGACTATAATCGAGTAAACAATTTCATTTTAAATATATATAATTCTTATGTTATAAGTCATACTTCCCGAACAGATTTATCGTTTTTACTTTCTTTTTTATTTGCTTTTAAAAGAACTATTCGTTGTAGAAAACTTTGTACTTTTTGCTCCAATCTACGTATCCGCCACAATTGGAGGCTGCTTCTGAAGTGAACGTGTAACATGTGATATGTATCGAACTTATGGGTAGAAAAAAATATTCTGAGGGCCTTCACTACAACACTAGCAATGTACAACTTCACTGCACAAATACTGGTGTAAATTTGACAACGTATGGCGGTCCAATCTAGAGGACAGAGAATATATACATACAAGCAAGCACAGTATATTCTAGACCAGGCCATTGGCCCAATATCCAAGCAGATACTAATACAGGATTCTAACGGAAAAACCACCACATACACTTAAAAAAACCAACACCCAACACACACACGCACACGCACGCACGCACGCACGCACGCACACACGCACACACACACACACACACACACAAACACACACACACACACACACACACCTCACAGACCTGACAGTAGTGTCTGAACCCAGTGTCCTGATTGACGTTGTTCCGGCCCTTTGATAGACATATCGCTAACAGGAATACCCCATGTCAGTATCGGGGAGACATATCACAGCATTCAGGAAAACACCACATGTTTAATGATCAACAAACTAATCAACAAACATGTCCCTGGCTTAGTTTTGAGGAGTAGTTAAACTGTTATTCTGAAGTGTCTGGTCGATATGTGATCGTGGACACAACTACGGCTTTGACACAGGTTGGATCAGTTTCCAAACATAGGAACGTTCGAAATATGAAAATAAACCACATGTCAAGTCCTGCTTCTGCTTGACGTGTGGTGTTCAAAGAGACACCCACCGGATTGACAGGTAACTGTATCTTGCTGAATGATCTAGGTTTCGCCCCCCGCCTGTCCCCCGCAAACTGACCAACGGAGAGACCAGACGAAAAAGTGTGTAACCAGTCTTCCCCCTTCTCTGCTTACTAAAGCCCTGGTCACAAACATCGTACGATGCACATACGATGGAGGGCTTTCTGTGAGGGTCGTGCGTCGCAGATCTGAGAAGAAATGGGTGCAATAGCTTAAAAATTAAACTAGTGCACTGCTTTATTGTACCCGTTTCTTCTTAAACCTACAACGTATGGCACGATCGTCGCGGGAAAAAATCATCGTAGGTGCATCGCACGATATATGTGCCATGTTCTCCATAGACAGCATTGCTGCAATACCAACGCGGAGTTACACTGAATTCTAGGCTTGGGTCTCCAACACTGACTGCTGAAGACAGTCTTTATTTAGACTATAACATGGCCAAAATTTGATACCGGGAAAGTTATTTTTACGGACTGTTGTTTCTCCCACTGAGATGAACATGTAGAGAGCGAAGATGAAGGATATCAGGATGGCCCGTTTGTTTACCTGTGGTGAGGTCTCCTGTTGCAGGAAAAAACACGACCTGACGAGCCGACAGCTACAGATGTACAGACATGGGGGAGAGGTTACAGTCCCCATCAGACTAACAACACGGGCGGAAAATTTAGCAAAATAGGGAGAATAATTTGCCCGAAGAGTTTGGCCACCATAGAGTTCATTTGCCCGCGCGGGGAAATGTTACCCTTACCACGGCCTACTCCCCCAACCAATTAACTACCATATTTTTCCCAAATTCTACTATCCATAACCCCTTAGGCAGCCCTGGTGGAGGCTAGAGGAGAGGGGTTAGCGGCCTCCTGGACACATGAAAAACCGGCGGATCCGTAAAAAACATCACTTGGGACAACACGGACATGAGATGTATCACAGCTATGTCAGCTTAATGTCGTTTGTATTTTTCATACTACTTGTAATATACTCTTGGACACAAACATGCATCAAAACGCGGTGAATGATCCCTTCACCAAGTCTTACTGTTTTCCTTGTACGACCGACTTGAAATGCCAATGAACCAATACAGCTCGATATCTCGACAGTACAGTTCGTATATTCTCATGGAGCCCCTATATACCAACATCTTGCTCCCTACGCCATGTCCCTCCCCTTTCTGTTGACATAGTTCCACGCATCAGTGCTTATAACACGTACACTCCTGTTTACATGCAACTTCTTTCTGTTACCGCAGAGGCACAACTCACAAAACAAGGCACGTGCAGCCTGTAGCCAGCCAGGCCCCCTTCAAAGACCCTTCACATGTTTACGGTCCGTCACGGCTCAATGATTACAAGGTTTGTATCAATGTAGCCGCATGTTTATATCAACACCCGATTCCCCGTCTTTCTATTTCAACCCCTACAATAAAAGGCCCGATCTTCAACCATCTTATATTTCCCAGCCGATAGGGGGCGCTTTTTCCCGGTGGTAGGAGGACCGGACGGACACCTGTCAGTTCGTCGAAGTAGACGCGAAACACAGGTGATACAGCTGTAATCCGGCAATAACCATTTTTGACTGGTGTAACGACACTACTGAAGTCAACTGAGCTGTAAATTGAACTGATGTGCTTTTCCCCAAGCAGATCTAGAGATGTAAAGGTTATGTAAAGGTTATGTAAAGGTTATGCGATAGCGGAAGATTTACAAACGGCATACGTCACAGGCAGGGGTTTTTGCGATGAAAAGAGAAACCATGGCCATTTGATCTGTTTTCCTTTTCATTAATATCTGAGGCTCAAGTTGGTACTAGCGAAAAATGCACACGTTTTCCGTGGACGATCCCTGCTTTCCCATATGCAGACTGCTTCAGGAAAAGTTTGGCAGCAGCCCAGCACACATTATCGCTGTGCCCTCGTTCTCGGCGTCTCCTATAACGTTCTAACCATTCTATCGGTTCGTTCTTCTAACGGTGGAAATCATTACACCCCTCTCTCACAAAGCGAGTGTAATTTCAGTCCTTCACAAGTCGCGGGCTGTGAATGAACATAAAAGAGTCGCGCTGTTTACACTGGCATTGTTGCAAGACCGACGTGAGTGAGCTGCTAGTCAATTCGTGGCGCGGTACTTGGTAACTTATCCCCTTTCACCCCAGCGATTCAAAGATTACAGTAAACGTATACAAACGGCCCTCTTCACGCGGTCTCACTTGCTATCGTGAGCTTCTGTAAATATTTAGATTCGAGCCGATCGGGAGATGGGGAAAAATGGGCCCGGGCAACCCGAGAAGGACAAGGTGGGTAGACTTTCTCCGGATAAACGCAACCATGGCGACCGACCCCACCCCTTTGTTTGGAACCGTCGTTGTGGTGAGAGTTTAGTGTGAACTTTTAATGGCCGAGATTACGGCAGTGATGATCATGGATAGACAGCAGTATCAGGTCAAGCGGAGCCGTTCGGAACCGATATCACTGCAGGGATTCTTACGGCCCGGCTCGCAGCCCATCCTAACGGCCAGGACGCCGACAGGACGCGACAGCGCCGTGTCTTACACCAGCATCGTGCCTGACGTCAACGTCCTGGGGACTGTCACGGAGGTACCACAGAACAGAACTCCATTCCGCTCGAGAAGGGCTCACACTTTTGAGAGAATCAGAGAGTCTGGCAACCTTCCACATGTCATGGGGGAACATCGACAGAGTCCGATTCTTACCATGGGACCCCAGCTGCCGACAATAAAGATCTACCCCGCGCCGACGGTACAGAGACATGTACAGAGACTGAGCGCGCAGCCTTCTGAAGACAGTGGGAAGAGTCCACTTAGTGGGACGAAAGACGTTCCCCATCTTGCCGTCATCACTCAGAAACGGGTAGACACTCCGCCCTCCCAACCCAAGAACCGTTTGGCCGCGTGGATGTCGGCTGGGATTGACGACCCGAACACGAGAAACCGCGACAAAACGAACAGCCTTGTTCCCGACTCGGACGTCAGAATTGAGGAAATCAAGAGGCCTCCAATCGACGCACACAAACGTAACGGGGAGATACTAAGGACAGGGACGGCCAGGATAGCGGCGCCAGTGTCCACTTACGTGCCCTTGAGAGAGGTCTACCTGAAGCAGAGGTCGAAATCAGGCAACCGTGAGTCCAAAGAAAAGACGCAGAGAATTATGAAGTGGTTGCAAGAATTGGGTGACTTCACCCAAATGGAAGAGCCGCCCATTGATAACACCAGTGACACAGAGACCAAGACAAGTGACAAGTCCCTGCCGGACGTCACGTGACAACTAAGGACGCTGCTGATCTACAAGCAGCAGAGAAAATTCAGCGCGCGATCCAAGACCGCAGAGTCTGATGTGGTCATCCTGAGGGACGATAGCAACGAACAAGCGTCCTTCAGATGACTTTCACCATCGTTACTTAGCACAAATGTTCTGTGTTTCAACGCTCTCCATCACATTGAAGTGGAAAATAGTACGACTAGACCAGATGGTACGGAACGACCAACAAAAGGATGGTGTAAGAAAGGAGATATAAGTCTGGTCAAGTCTGGAAATTGGTGCAAAAGTAGCAACTACGTTGGATGATTGCGTTCGTGGAGGTGGTTACTGTGTACTTTACCCTCCGCCATGTTGTAACAGTGAGACAACGACAGCAAAACAACAAAGGGGTGGGTAACAGGTGTCCGGGGATCGGGTGCCCAGTCCTGTTGTTCTGCGGCAGAAAAGCTGAAAGGGCTGGACCAACACAAACGTTACGGGGTCGTGCAACTTACAGCAAATGGCGCAGCTAGAATATTGAACACGTCTTTGTTTCTTGTACGTGTTTTCACTGACCATGACAAAACGTTTATTTTTAAACTGTGGATGAAACGTGTTGGTATATTTAGACATGCGCTGCATACGTAACAGTATTGAGAATGTCAATGCGTCTAAACAATTCTGTTGCAAACCAATGTTTCAGAAAATTTGATGTTTTAAAGTACAGTCCGGTGATGCTGAAGTTCAATGTCTATGACGTCATCGAACACGTGATCAAACATGGCTGCTAGTGCTATCATGACGTCAATGTTATATGTACAGTGTCAGTGTACTTTTCATGGCACTCTCTCGAAGCATATCATAACAAATTAAATCATACTTTTATCTACATATCGCCTACTCTGCTCTTTTGCTTCTGTTCCATGTGTACAAAAATAAAAATGACAAGTTCTAAAACAGCAATGCCCCAGCCTAGTTGTACATTTGTTGTAACGCCAAATTGTAAACCATTCCCAAACGTTCTTTAGGTGGTGCGGGTTTTTTTTTCAATCGACGCTCCGCCATCTATAAAATCGTACACAGCGAGCCTTACATCTGCTTGGAGATAAGAAGAACATGACAATTCCCAGGCCTGTGTGTCAGTTTGCACCCATCCGGGCTTCTGTTTTGACGGTGATATTAAAACCTTCCGCCTTCTCCTAATAACTTTATCCACAGACCGCCGTCTTGGTATCATGTTTTGTCCAGTGTGTAAGCAGACGCCCCACTTCCCACGCCTAAGGCCCCACACCTCCTCCAGAATGCGCTGACTGCTGAGTATCCAGCTTCATCGTGCATCTCTGCCGGTCGGGTGGTGGGTCCCTATGTGTCGGTCGTGTTACGGGTCGGTTCGCGACTTGGGCGGGCAGAGGCTGCCCTGACTAATTTCCTCCGGGAGACGGCGGTTTGGCTGGTGGCTGGCCAAGGGGTTGGCAGAAATCTCATGTCTGTTGGGAATGTTGAGTTGAAGCTGTTCTTCAGACAAGAAAAATATGGAGGGCTCTTGGTAAAGCAGCAGTCGGAACACGTGACGACTTCCAAATATCAAATTGTTAGACATGGTATAACATATTCACTCACAGTACAGTTACATAGTTATAATTAGATAGCATATATAAAATTAGATATAATAATCAGATAGCATAAAATGGTTCATCTGTCTTACCTTACCTAGCTTAACATAAACTAAAACAAAGGATTTTTAAAATGACAGTAAAAGAAACAGAAGAAATATGAAACTTTCTCCTCATTGCGTCATGTTGAAAATCTTCACCACTGTCATAAAAGGACATTGATATTTTGGTGCCAGAGCCCTAACCCTTCTTCAACAACAATTGTCTGAACTGAAGAGTCCATTATAGTGACAACGGGCCAGATTCTCCAGCCTTCACCAGGCCTTATAGATAGCAGAATTCGGTCAATAATTGGCCAAGAGAGTGAGCCACTGTAAGGGTAATATTTCCCCTAAGAAGGAAATGCAAAGTCCCCTGGCAAAGTCTTCTCCTTTTAGCCAGCGTAGTTAGCCTGGAAGAGACCACAGATCTCCGACGACGACCTGGATTCAGACACTAACAAGAACTGAGGTGTAAGATGTAAACAGGTCGTTGTTTACCCCCAGTTTGTAGACAAATTTAATCACGTTTACAGTAAATACGTAATTGGCGACTTCTGTCGAGCGGGCTCTCAATCTCACCGGTCGATGCGTGGGTGACGAAAAGAAGCCCAAGTTTTGACGTATGAGAATGTTTAACATTCAAAACATCAGCGGAACTTCGATAGGGTCTACACATGAGTGCATAACGGTTTAATCTGTACCTGCCCATCTCAGCCTCTTGCAGAATAGATCTATCATCGTCAGATGTGCCACATAAATGATGAATGATCAACCGTAACTATTTAAAGGACTCATTCCTACAATACGTACCTTCACTCTTGCAACTTTTATGTCAACTATACCATATCATATATAATAATACATTTATTCCAAATTCGGCTAATTGCAAGTCAACAAGTAATGGTATACATACATAAAGTGAGTATGTATGTGAGGCAGACAATGAGGATTACACGTTGCTGGTCTATAGTAAGGTTCTATATCTACGTTACTATGTAGTACATTTATAGTGCAATGTAAGAGGTCATTTTAGACAATTTACTCCAGGCCACACATTCTATATTTTCCTATAACTATCGCTTACACGATGAAAAGTTCAAGATAGATGTTATATACGGATGTCGAAGAATAGGGAGCAACATCCGTTATTTCTTTCCAAATTTGTAAATTCTTTTCTTTCCAAATTCGCTTCCTCTGTAACGTCTGAGCAGCTGACACTTGTCAGTCATCAGGAGCCGTTTGTTCGCACACCTGCTGACCTTCACAACACAGGCCTCCATCTTATACCACAACTGTCATATTTTCTTCCCACTGTAAGTATTGCAGTTCTGGATTACTCCCCTAAGATTGCTCCCTTTTCTATAGGACGGCACTGTGAAAATTCAGCTGAGAAGAATTCTTCCCGATGGGTGGAGAAACGGTCCGTTCTGCCCTGATAGTACATGTATGCTCAGCTCCTCCCGGCTCCAGCTATCAGACGGCTTTCAACACCGGACACCCGGCAAATGGGCCGTCCCCAGTCTCCATCATCCGCCCTGTGTTTGTTTTGCACACCGCCGAGCTGTTTTAATTAAAACTGTTAATTCCCTGAAATAATCGCCAATTACCCAGTAAACAGAGTCGGCGGGTGGGAGGAAATCTCAGCCGAGGCCCGATGCAGGATCAGAGACACGTGGGTTCACTGTGCACCGACATGCGTCACGGAAATGGACACTTGGGCCCGACGGACAACCTGCTATCATCGGGAGACGCATAGGGTTATTACGCAGTCTGTATGAGTGGCCCACAGTAGTCTAGAATGTGGCCTGTTCTAGTTGTTAGGGCAGGAATTTCGTGTTAAGCGGCGCCTTGACTCTCAGATAACCGCTTGATCTGCTTTAGCCCTGCCGACACTGAGACCTTAGGCCCGTTAACTCAGGAATCACGCTAAACGGTGATTTAGCGTCAAAAATAATAGGGGTCTAGAAGAGGTTTTCTTGTACAGCTTTTGTTGACAACCTCTGTTTTCTTGATGCATGCTTTTGGCTATCACTGCGTTCAGAACATTTCCTCACGCCACCTAACACAACACACCGTGTCTCTTGTTGTGGTCAGCAGCAGAGGTTATCTTTTCACTAGGCCATAAAAAGATGATAACAGTAGCCTGTGATTCGATTTCAGTATATTCCTTGTTATTTTCATTATTTGGTATTTGTTTTTCAGTTTAGTGATAAACTGTGTAACTCATGAATTTTATTGAGTGTATAAATTTCCACGTGTTCTGGTGGAGGCTGGGTCAACAGTAGAACAAGGTCAATAGTAGAAATAAGTCCTCTTTTAATTTCACACTAGTTCATACAGACTCCGCCCGAAATAATCATAACGTTAACTGTCGAATATGTCTTGGACCCATGGTATATATAATACCTCAAATGTTTTCTGAACGTTCCGGGGCATGATCCCCTGCTAGCCAGACAAATCTGAGTAAGTCACGCTACTTTTATATCTGATTACTTCCTAAAGCGCTTTGGGCGGGAATCTGGGTCCCGTTTTTCCACCGCTAAGCTTGAGAAAACAAATAAAGTCTAAACTCTGCCAGCGACACCAGCTTCCGAATAGGAACTTTTGGCTTCATAAAAACACAGCGGGCCCTTAGTTTTTTTCCCTCAGAGTCTGTTTTCTGTTAGTGTTATCATAGCTATTATTTTGTCATTCCATCATAAAAGTAAGAATAACATGATATACTAATAGCATAGCATCGACGTTTGTTCCACATTTGGTGCTATATCAATCCAGGAAATATTTGTTCCACACGGGTTTATACACTACTGTTTAATCCGAAAAGAACAAGTCATCACTAGTTTCACGTTCAATGCGAAGACAGGAGTTAACTTTCAATCTTAACAACAAACATTCCGGTAAGTGCTGCACATGAACAATAGGAAACAAACAAACGTTCCTATGGGGCTAAGATGAACTACTGGCATCACTGTTTGGAAACTGACAAAATGATGGGCGGGCGCAGAAATGGATACGCGTCGAAGTTGACAGCCAAGACAGAAAATTTTGACCCATTGGCACTAACGTTAGCCTAGGTGGGCCGAAATTTCCTCTTAGTCTATTCACCTGAGATCTCCGGAGGTTTGCTGAGCTTCCCCGAGCTTCTCCCGTACGGAAATCATCTTCTAACGTCCTGTGGTCCGTCATCACAACAGGACCAGCAGTGTATCTCATCACGGGTCTAATAGGTTAAGAGGGCCGGGACAGGGAACAAGGGGGGTTAACTCTCACCCTGTGGGATCGGCAGGGGAAATGCCTGGACTAAATGTTGGGTCAGTGTTATACACGGAACATGTGAATGAAGAAGTCCAGACGTAGAGGTTTCTGTGAGGGAAACATGAGCTCGGCCTGGGAGGGACTGGACTTGGTCATTCAACCAGTATTGTTCGGAGTAGACGTCATTGTTAGTTTGGGTACACATGCACGTGCTGACTACAGCTGCTGTTGGCGATTGCCTGCTCGTTAATTGTGTGTAGGAAGGGTTTCTCAGCATTGGAGGGCAGCCCTTTTGGAAATAAGGCATCTACCTATTAAATCTTAGATTGCAGGAGCTTTACATGTACATATTCAAATATGTCAATTTTTTCAACTTTATTTGTTCAATCAACTTTGCAGAAATAAAACAATGGTAACCTTCTGGATTGCGTTGATTTTACAAATTGAAAAGCAACACAATATAATTACAGAGCAATAACTGGAGTCGAGTAGATGGACAGAAGATAAACACTGACACACAAGACCAGTAGCCTGTGATTCTATTACAGGATACTCTTTATTAGTTGTACTGTATCTTCATTCATTTTGTGCTTGTTGTTTGGAAATGGTTACAATAGTCTACACAAATGTAGCACCCTGTCAGATAAACACCCTATTGCACGGCAGATTTAGCAATCTGGATCAGTTTTTGGACTCTGTCTGTGCTTGCCACCTTGAACCCAAACTCTGGTGGCCTGAGCGCCCCTCCCATGTACACCGCCGTGTTCCTGTACGCCATGCCCGAGGGTTTGAAGCTGCTGGCGGAACAGTGGAACTCCCTGACTCCTGTGTCCTTCAGTATTCTGGGCAGGTTCCTCTCATTGATGCTTCCTCCTGCAAACAACACAACCACATGTAACGTGTAAAGGTCCAATGTGCCTTTTCCATTAGGCATAGGCAAGTTATTTTGATGTACCGTAAGCTTTTTGTCCCCATAAATTATAGAGAGATGGCCAATTTTGCATAATTGACTTCCTGAATTTAGCGTAATGTGTAGGCAGTCCTAATGAATTTAGCATTGTTGGGACCCCCTATCCAGACCCTCATGTACCTCTACACCTCACAGTGTCCGTAAATAAGTGTTTTAGGTACTCTTGTTTAATATAAGGTTTTACCTTTGACTCCCATGGTTATAATAAAATAAGGCGTTACATATAGAAAACATGTAGCCATCAGGCAGACCTGTTTGATTTTGCTTCGGATAAATGTTGAGGTACGGAAGTCAAGTAAATCAAATGTTGAATCAACTCTTGCTTACCTGGTACTATGCTGATTCTTCCTTTGGCCTGAGGACAAAACAGAGACACAGTATTAAAACCTTATTTGGGTATACCTGACGTTTGATTTGCTAGCATTGGTATTGATACATGTTGAGAGAGAATCATATTTGATTAGCCGCCAAGCTTGAGAGCACACCTTTTTCGTAAGTCTTGGAAATACAGCTAAGCAGGCAAGGAAATGAAAGCACCTAGCTACATGTATAGCAGTGGGATTTTCTAACATGGCCCAAAATAACATCACAGCACTTAATCTACCGCTCCCTTTATACCTTGTGCGTGACTCTCCAAAAATGTCCTTTTAAAGGTCAGACCAACATTGCTTTGATACCGGGCATTTCGAAGTCGTCACAAAGCAAACTTCACACAATCACATTTCCCCCAAATCTACCATGCCCATTAGCAGCTTGCCAATTTTGGTGGCAAAAAATAAGCAACAACTTATCATTGTAACTAAAGAGGTAATTGTTATCGCAGAAAGTCGAGGGAGTTCTTAGTCTCCAGGTTATCCCGGGGAAGAATGTACCACTGACAGACACACCGACCTCGTCAGATAAACCCACATCCTGGCCATCCAAGCCATCTGTCCAATTAAAATGCTGATGACATATATTGTGTATGGTAAAGGTTAGATAACCCCCAAAACTTGCAAGATAAACAGAAATAGAAAAACAAGTTGAAACCTTTTGGTTTAGGGAGAGGCAAACTGAGAAGTTGACATGCAGGAAGGACAGAGGTGCTGAAAACCTGCTGTCAGTCCCTCCCCCGGGGCCGGCTCATTTCTAGTGTTTCAGTTTACGGTTCATCAAGGAATATTTTCAAAAATAACAGAAATAGGTCCCCGTGTTTCATGAGGGCAGGGTGAAGAAATACAATCTATTTGTGAAAAAACAGTGTGACAAGCCTGAAAAGTAAATATGGCAATCAAAAGCACTTTTCCTGACATAGAAAAGGTACAGTTGCAATATCTAGTTCATGTCTACCTAGAACTGAACACATCTACATTCAACTGACCACATCTACATTTAACTGACATGTCTTCATTCAACTGAACACATCTACATTCAACTGAACACATCTACATTCAACTGAACACATCTACATTCAACTGAACACATCTACATTCAGCTGAACACATCTACATTCAACTGACATGTCTTCATTCAACTGAACACATCTACATTCAACTGAAGACATCTACATTCAGCTGAACACATCTACATTCAACTGACCACATCTACATTCAACTGACCACATCTACATTCAACTGAACACATCTACATTCAATTGAACAACTCTACATTCAACTGAACACAGCTACATTCAACTGAACACAGCTACATTCAACTGAACACAGCTACATTCAACTGAACAACTTTACACAAGAAGTACAGAGAATGACTTGCTATAAAGACAGTTATCAAAAAGTTGATGTAAGATTTAGTCCAATTAAGCAGACTAGAAGCAGGTACAAAAGTCCCTTTGTTTAGAAACATACATCCTGTTCTGCACACTGTGTTTCTGGCTGTTATATCAGAACTCAATCTCTCTGCCCAGGGGCACAGCAAGAAGAATTATCAGCCAAGCACAACTACAACGTGATATCCACCAGGTGCCCTCTTTAATTATGATTGGCATCTTAAACCCAGCAACGAGTTCCTCTGGAAACTCAATGTCAGTATGTGTAACATGTAGGTGAACTCTAGTAAATATAACATCTGAAGTAATACTCAACATCCTTATGGAATCTCTACCTAATAGCTACATATAAATCGGCACAAAATCACACTCCCTAACAATAAGACAAACATACAGACTTTTGTTACAATCTCAATTACAACAAAAACTTTATGAATAGACATCACTGGGACCTGTCATATATATGATCAATGACATACAGGTGAAAGGTCGGTACCAGGAGTTGGACGTGAGGGTTTTGTTACAGTTAGTCATTAATTACTGTGGACTGACGTCTCCTTATGATATGTGCCATACTGCAGCTTGGGTTGGACAGTTTGTGTTTTGGGTAAATACAAGAACTTGTGCTACTACACAGTGATCCTACTGCCCAAGGACACATGACTTGGATGTAAGATATTACACAGTTGTCTTCTTGTTTGAGGTTTATAAGTTATCCTTCACAAAATATGAACATATTTCTTAGAAGAATTTTGCATATTTTAATGAACCAAGCAGTCAGACCTGCCCAAAGAGTTTTTATTATCAGACCTTACCTAAAAGTTTGGTATGCTTATGATTTTTAGGTACAGATACAAACAAGTTTGGCCGATCATCTCTAAGTTATACATGTAGCCAACTGCCTTTTTGAGTAGTAAATTGTTGGCTTTGTCTGAGTGTTTACATATTTTAAACTAAAAAACAAGAGTGCTTACAAGCTTTCCAGATTTTCAAGTGCTAAATTGTCATCTTTGAGATGCAAATTATTTATCTTTAGTGCCAAAAAAATTTTAGGTATCCACTAGTGTTTTATTTTGTTCAGGTACAGGTACACCAGATGTTAAGGTACGGACCTGTACCTAAATAATTTTACAGGTACAGGTATTTGGTACACAGTGCTAACTTTACCTGTTTTCGTAGTTTTTTAAGGGTGGGAAGACCCTCCAAAACTGTGGAGTCACAACCACTGGTCAGCAGTCTCTCACAGCCCAGGGAGATCACCTCCTCCAGGGCCTGGCAGGGATCCTGCACCATGTCAAATGCTGCAAGGGTGGCAAGGTGGTCTTGTGGTTAGGATTGTTGAATCTAAAGGTTCTGGGTTCAAATCCCTGGCAGGCCCCAATGTTGTGCCCTTGGGAATGACGCTTTACACCTATTTTCTTACTCAGAATAGGTGAAAATGAGTACCTAGCCTGGTTATAGGGACGTCCACTATACTTGGCAAAAGTTTCCAGTCATACAGCACAATAAACTTCTGATACCAGTCCTTAAGATTATAACTTGACCAACCTCTGTGAAAAGTCACTGGCAAAGGCCTTGCTAGAGCTGTGAGGGAATACAAAAGAATGTCAAAAAGGTATTTGCAACAATACTTCAGAAATAAACATTGAATTTAGATAAAAACATTCAAAGCATCCATGTGATGTTGTTTTAAGTAATGCAAAATTACCAATTAACTGTGCGCAGAAATCCTTGTCTATTCTGCCATCCCTATACATGGACAAAAACATAAGTATAGTGCAGAGTTTAAAAGAGTCCTAAAACTTTCAAACAGCAACAGTACAACCAGGCAAACAATATCTATGCACACTATATGTACAATAAAAAAATCAGTACACAAAATTTCTTGCTACACATACAGAATCAGGAAATGCATTTGACAATACATGTATACTTTCTCAAGGCTTTTCCATCTTGTCTTCCTGTTTCAGTTTCACTTCAAAATGGGCAAGAATTAAGGAAATGAATTGGCATGAATTCAGCAACTTTGTTGTAACCTTTTGCTTCAATTTTGCTCCAATAACAACAAAAAACATCTCCAGTTTACTGTTACCCACTCTGTTAGAGCGCCCAACACTATCCCATCAGCCCCCTGTTCCTTGGCCAGACAGAGGTCGGCCATCATGACCTCCCGTTCTGTTGTGCTGTACAGAAAGTCACCGCCGCGGGGACGAATCATCACGAACACGGGTACCCCCACTTTCTGTTTCACCACCTTCAGCATTCCTGCAAGACATGGTATATATGCGAGTCCAGTATGGGCAGGACTGCCTAAGCATCTGTCAGACATGCTTGAAAATGTCCAGAAGCGTTGTTGCAGGATTATAGGAATCCCTACTGAATCCCTGCCTTCTTTGTCTTTGAGACGAGACCTTGCCACATTGAGAAGTATCCGACATGTCTTGAATGACACTGAAAACCCCCTGTATGACTTTGTATGTGTCCCACCTCAAAGCACATATAACTTAAGACGAAGGAAACAGTTACGCTCCACATTCAGTAGAACAAAACGTCATGAACTGTCGTTTATACCACGTGCTTTGAAGATATTATCTCAGCATTCTACTTAGTGGTATATTGATTTTACATAAATATTCTGTAAATATGGCTCTTTTAATTATTACGATTGTATTATATGTATTCTGTAAATTGATGATCAATGACCAGATTTTAATATTATATCTCTGTCATTTTAACTTATTTGATAGTCCATGATACGTGCAGTGTTTGTGAAAATCCGACATATTTCGCATTGACTTTTTGTAGAATGACCACTCTGGGGCCGTCCTCGTCGCACCAATCTGAATTTTTTTTACATGGTCATGCCCAGATTGTGCTCCCATTTATTCATATGAAGTTTGAAGCAAATCCATCGATCCGAAGTTGTATAAATCGAAGTTGACAGTAATACATTGACTTTTTGTAGAATGACCACTCACTTTTGACTTTTTGTAGAATGACCACTATTCCTTGCAAAATATCGGCCCTCGCGCAACGGCGGCAAAATCCACCACCACAAACATTTTCAAATAGGTGTCCCATGTATGTCTGCGAAGTTTCCGTGCTTTACAAGCTTGTAAAGTACCTTTTTTTTGGCAAAATGTACGCCACTATCACGCCCCGGCCGCGGCGTCTCGATTTCAACATGGCCGACCTGGTCACGTGGTTGCCTTCCGGGACTGTTCTATAACTTCGGCGGGGAGGGAGGGTGCCAGCAAACCGCAATCTTCCGCGCACGGCAGGCCTGGCACACGGACTGACCGAGCTATTGTACTAATTTTTAGAGCAATTTTAGATCCTCTTTGTTTAGAGTAAATTTTCAATTATTATCATTATGCACTGTTTGTCATTTTTCTGCATATTTTCAGCCTAGTGAGAACGCTGATGTAACGTTACACTTGCATTATAATTTGTATCCAACGTTAACCGTTAGCGTTACCTTATCCAACATCCTCCTTATTATATGATCCATGTAACAGTTATCATTTGAGTTAATAGTAAACTTGGTTTAAAATGTGCCATTATGTAACTTTCCAGTATTTACCATGTCTACATGCTTGAGATATTGTTATAGTCAAGAATGTGTTTAATAATTTTGTATATTACGCTATAATTTTCTTGCTTCTCTGTTTGTATTTTAAAATGAAAGTACAGTATTACGCTTCTCCTGTACTGTCAGCATCAGCTGTACAACTCTAATTTCCAAGTGCTTGCGTTATCAGTTTGAACTTTAAAACTCCAAAACATATGCACAATCTGCCATTATGTACCCTTGGCCTTCAGATATCCATGGTTTTAAAGTTGATGTGGGAAAACTGCTAGCCTCCTTCGCAGACTTGTGAGCGGCGTTATTTTTTTCGGCGACCGACGGCAGTTATGTCGCGGAGGGACGGTTTGCAGCCAAGGGAGTTTGCCGGGGAGAGAACCTTCTCTCCCCGGCAAACTCCCTTGGCTGCAAACCGTCCCTCCGCGACATAACTGCCGTCGGTCGCCGAAAAAAATAACGCCGCTCACAAGTCTGCGAAGGAGGCTAGAAAACTGCTGTGTTAGTGAACAGTGTGTATCATTAAAGTAAATAATGATATCATTGAAATTATGTACAGTTTATGTCTCTATACACACACACACATACAAAATGCATACTGGTATTATTGGTCACATTCTCATCTTAAGTTGGCACGAAAACCCACGGCCTGCATGCAAATGAGCTCTAACCTCCTTGGTTTGCGAAGTCCCTCCCACCGGGCCGCACGTGCCCACTCCCGCGCCGATGGACTGGTCTGGTCATGTAGTACAGTATCACTGAGTATATCATGTACGTACGCAAAGCCACGGCGCCGCTGGATGTGATTGACAAGAGCGGCTCCGGTCCTTTGACAATCAGGACACAAAGGAAGGCCGACGTGGCGGGGTGTGACGTTCTGAACTTCTTAACTTTATAGCAAGAAGGTTTAATACTTGCTTTTTAACCTCTTTACCTGTTCTATTTTTGTCTGCTTGGATTTACCAAGGATGGCTTTACCATTAATTTTCCTAGAATATGCAATCTTTGTGGAACTACATCAACAAAGATTAGGAACTTCAGGAACAACTAGTAGTAAATAAAATGAACTTATTCTGACGTCGGGGTAAACAAAAAAAAGGCTTCGATCTGTGTGAATACCATGAACAGCATCGTAGACTCGTAGCACAGTACTTCCCATCTTATTCATACAGGCATTCGATTGAGTAAACAACAGTATGAGTTTCAAGTTGTTAATTACTAGTACTAACCTTGTTTTGTTTTCAACAGAATTACTTCAATTGTTTGTTTGGCGGATAGAACTGTCTGGAGGGAGAGAGTCAACTCGGTCCGGGCCGGGCAAGCCGCCCGGCATATGATGATGATGTGAATGACAAAGGCACCCATTCTTGTCAATAATACCAACATATATACAAACAGTGCTCATGATTATTACTAGTATTAGGTTTCGGAAGAAAGAAACACTTTTGGGACACAGCAACAAATCCAGACTACAACCAGGTCTCAGCCATCCATCGTAGGAGACTCCGGTATTTGGACAACATTCTCCGTATGGATCCCTCCAGAGTAGTCAGTCCTACCCTGAAAACCTACGTGTGCGGAGGAGACAACCCGCCTGAAGGATCCCTGCTGATGGACTGTGAACACTTACCTTTTGAACAGTCGGAGGAAAGCTGTTCCTACCGCTTGGTCTTGTCATTAGAATTATAAAATTGTTTTGGCGAAGTTCTGTTTGTTCTGGTTCATGTTCCGTTTTTTTTCCGTTCCGTTCCGTTCATGTTTCCTATTTTTTTGCTAACACACATTTTACTTTGACAATTATTGTTACTAACGTTTGTTAACATGTTTTAACGTTTGAACAACCAAAGTACTAATATACAATGTTCAAAACGTAACAAAGTTTCCATTCCCAAGTTCTTGAACGAACGATTATTATTTATGTAATGCCCACTCTTTACTAAACTTCTATAATAGGTAAGTCATCGTCGACATTGAACTGCACCGCACCGGACAACGAAATAACTCTACCCCGGGCCTGCGGTAGGTTTGTAATCTATAGAAAAAGTCAACTGTATGACTATGAAACCTTGCTGATAGTAGATGATTTTAGGGACGAAACTTTTTTTTAATTTTGACAGTAAACTAGTATGAAAACTGCCAGGCTTCTAATTAAATTTCTGCACCCAGTTGTATGACGGTAGTGCCCACAACCAGGAATCGAAATACATGTGTACTTTGTTGTTCGTCCCTAGGCGTCGATGAAGACCAAGACTTCGTGTTACTTCCTGTGAGTCCGTAGGTGACTATTATATAAATGAGTCCGATCTTCGCACGGAAGTGTCGGCCACAGATCACATGTAAGTTAGTAACTTGAAAAAAACAATATTTGCCTTATGTTATCTAAAACACGAATATACTTCAAGTTTAAAATGTATGAACACAAAACCAGTCAATGGCAACGGGTGAAACGAACACAAAAACGAACAACAGTACTACTAGCTAGTACGAACCAGAATTCAATCGACAAAACGAAATTTCGTTCAAATGTGTCAATCTCAAGAATGAATGACTATGTTTGTAGAAACAAGGGGGTATGTTAGTAGGAACAAGGGGTATGTTAGTAGGAATAAGACTATGAATACTGTGAGTAACGTAATGCTAAAAACTATTAAACTATTATAATAATGATAAAAACTCTTGAAGAACATGTCGGCATTCAGTATTCTTCCTCGTGTAGTGTTCTTATACGCACCTGTATGTTTAGAAGAAAACGTACAAAAAGTTAATAATCTGTCAAAAATATATCTTATTCTACTAGTATTTAAAAATGGGGGATTTTGTAACTATGGCTGAGTTCTATCGACGGCACAAAGTAAAGCACCCTTCATTTCCTCAGTGTTATTAGCCGTTTTTGTTGAAAATTTACTGTGAAAGAGCGCCGTGCGCGGAAGATTGCGGTTTGCTGGCACCCTCCCTCCCCGCCGAAGTTATAGAACAGTCCCGGAAGGCAACCACGTGACCAGGTCGGCCATGTTGAAATCGAGACGCCGCGGCCGGGGCGTGATAGTGGCGTACATTTTGCCAAAAAAAAGGTACTTTACAAGCTTGTAAAGCACGGAAACTTCGCAGACATACATGGGACACCTATTTGAAAATGTTTGTGGTGGTGGATTTTGCCGCCGTTGCGCGAGGGCCGATATTTTGCAAGGAATAGTGGTCATTCTACAAAAAGTCAAAAGTGAGTGGTCATTCTACAAAAAGTCAATGTATTACTGTCAACTTCGATTTATACAACTTCGGATCGATGGATTTGCTTCAAACTTCATATGAATAAATGGGAGCACAATCTGGGCATGACCATGTAAAAAAAATTCAGATTGGTGCGACGAGGACGGCCCCAGAGTGGTTATTAGTGGTCATTCTACAAAAAGTCAATCCCGACATATTTCATGTACCATATGATTGTGTTACATGCCAGTCGATTTTTAAATAAACTGAAACTGAACTGAAACTGAACTGGTAAGATGGTGATTGTTTCCACACTTTCTTGGTGAATTCACAGATACTTGTTTTCTGCAGTTCATTCACTAAGTGCTAGAGGGAGACAATCAGCAAACACATGTGCCTGGTGTTCCTTTTCAAATGTGTGAAGCTCACATATGGGGAACAATAACATTAACAGGACACAAACTAAGAAGACTTTCCATTATTCCAACTATGAATGAAATGTTCATTTATCCCTTTACTAAAATGGAGAAGAATTTATCTTTATGAGGAGCAAGGGGGATAGAATGTCAGAAAAATATATTAAATTGAATTCTTACTGTGCAAATATTACACATTTGTATACAAACATGTCTCATAGCTTGGAAGAACTAATGCCCTAAACAAGGCATGTATAATTTGCTTCATAATAGGCTTGATGATGTTACTTCTATGGCCTAAAATGGGAACTAACAGGAGCAAAATGAATTGGGTACACAGAGTTCTTGGTTTCCACAACTCACTTTCATGGTGAATTCATAGATATCTTCCCTGCAGTTCATACACTAAGTGCTAGAGGGGGACAATGACTGACCTAAACTTGGAGTGGTCCCTCCTTCCATCAGGTTTCCACACAACTCCAGTCTGGAGGCACCTTTACCAAAGCAAGGAGGTAAAAAAAGTCATTACAGATCCAGAAATTTTTCTAAAGGATTGTTGTTTACCATTGCAATACAGTGCAGGGTCAACAAGAGGATGCTGTTGATCTTAGCCACTACCACATTTTAAGTACATGTAGAGTACAACCATACATTTAAACAGCAACAAACAAGGGTAACAACAGTAATAAATAAAATGAGACCCACTATCATTACTGTAAATTGAAAATTTTGTTGTGGTTTTATCTGTTGTGTGTTTTTTGAAACCTTGTATGACTACTGTACTACAGAATTGTTTCAACTGTGAATTTTAAACACTGTGACAACCTCCCAGTCTCTCATACCGCAAAATAAATTGTTGCAGAAGTTTTGCAAGTCTGTAAGATCCTGCTCACCTCCCTCCTCTGCATTAATAGCTGACTCCACAGAGTCCACACACACCTCCATGGTGTACACACCTGCAGGCACAGGTCTGCAGATCTGGCGGCAGGGCAGAGTTGTCAGTCAGGTTACTGTTACAAATGTGACACTTGTGGTATAATGGTGGGATTGATCTCAGGCTGTCTCTATCTCGGCAGTCGAAAGGGGCTTTAATCTACTGGTCTGCACAACTATGTTCCTTGGTGCTACCTGATGTGTAATTTGACACAACTTACATCACTCGGCTTGAGTTCAGGGGACAGGGTCTTTTTTCTTGTCGCTTTTTGGCACTCAGGGCATGTGTCAATCTGTAACACAAGGACATCATACATTATACACATGCAATGATGTATGCAAAAATTGTCTCATCCCATCTATCCCTTTGTCCAATTATTTGACCGTTAGGTCAACACATCTGACAACCAGTTTTCTCCACCCTTCTTGGTTTTCTGTTCTTCTTAGTGTTTCACTTAGTGTTGTGCCAGTCTGAAGTTTTCTGATATTATCCTCCCATCTTTTCCATTGCCTACCTCTCTCCTCCCTGGACAGTTGCTTGCATTATAGTATTGGCTTGTCTCGATGACCGATACATGTGGCCATGCCACTTCAGTTTTCATTTCTTTACTGGGTAGGAGACCTTGGTATGGCCCTATGTTTTGCTTGGCACTGCTCCATACTTCATCATTAAATGGAGAAGACTTTATCTTCACAATAAGCAAGGGGAATAGAAATGTAAAAAAAAATGTATGTAAATAGATCTGAAGTTATGTACAAAATCCCCACACATACTCACCCAGTGTTTCACATCTTCTGTGATAGTGCGCCAGTAGAATCGTTCTACCACGTTCGCTTGAGTCCGCTTTATGCCCAGATGGCCTCCATTGGTGCCAGAACCGTGGGCATCACCCAGGGCTCGCTCAACCTACAAAAATCACAAAAAATCCATTCCCCTTCATTTCCAATTAGATTAGTACTAATAGCAGGGCTTAAGTTATAACAAGAAAAAAGTTCTGTGAAAATTACCCTTACCTCTTCTCTGGTGAATAGAACTTTAGCCCTCTTTTGTTCCTTCCCCATGTAGTACAAAGTGTCACCTGTAAGACACACATTACATACACTTTTCAGCATAGCGTACCTATAGTAATACCATAACTACCATGATAGTTACAGTCCCATTTCTTTACTTCCTGTTTGGTAACTAGACTTACTAGACTGTCCAGAGCAAAAACCCTACAAACGTTTTCTTTGTTGGTGTTTTCAACATATTGATGTTTAGATACATACATGTATTTATTCACAAAACATCACCCTCACTGTTACACAGTACCATGACAGTACTCATGCTAGCTTACAACATGTATATAACTATAAATCTATTTGTTAACTATTCTTTTTTTTATCACCTGTGGGCACATAATGTTATATATAAATAATGATCTTCATTTATTCACTAATTATATGTCAAAACCACACTTACCTTCATAGACAAATTTCCGGGCATAGGTCGTAAGGGTGTGCATCCTTGCCTTCTTTGTAATCTTGTCCAATGTGTCGAAGTGTGGGGGGTGCTTGCCATTTTGCAGGTAGTAAAGGACCTCTTCGACTGATGCCTAAATACAAAATACATAATATGTTTCATTTATATGTACACACGTGTTTCAAATACTAATACAAATGTATCAGCTGTTGCAACTCACCATCAGTTTGAACACTAGCCTGGACAGTAAACTAGGATATCCAGTAATCAACACTTTTATACAGGACACACAGCGATCTTGTGTAATCATGGACCCACGTAAAGGTTACAAATTACATAATTTGATCGTCTATAATTACTAGCAGGATGACAGAGTTCCTTCAAGAGTTTTAAACTACTAGTACCTCCTTGGTTCCTTCAACTTCAAGTACTCAGTACTGGTATAGTACCTTCTGTTGTTGGTGTTGTCCTATTTCGCTAGACGTGGTCTCTAGATGCTGAGTTTTTTCCTTCTTGTACGGAATTGCTGGTTGTTGTTCTTGTTCTCGTTTAACGCCTATCATCTCGCTAGACGTGGTCTCTAGGGGCTGGGATTCACTTGGTTCAGGTTCATGCTGAAAATTTGCTTCCATCTTGTAATCAGCTGAAGCTCCGCACTTCCGCACTCAAGTACGCAGTGTGTGATTGGTCAGCTGTGTCCAAACTTCAACCAACCAGAGAAATGGAAGGAAAGTTGGATTCGCGCACTTTCTTTTGGGGTTATGACAATTTCCTTATAGTATACATAAAAACTGAATTAGAGGATATATTATGCCAGAATTCGTATATACACTAACTATTGTATACTTTTTAAAATGTAATTTACGTATAACAGGGTTGAATTTCATCACAAACTATAATTGGTTAGACCTAAGCCACCCCCTACGCGTGAAGTCGTTTAGTCTTGTTATAGGGTTAGAGGTCATCTATTTGGTAACATGCTTGGTGAAATTTTTTCTAAGTCTTGAGGTGAAAAATCGCACCAACATGCTTTCAAGGTTAGCAACAGGCGGTGTAGCATTTGGCAGGAGCTGCGTTCGTCTCTGTGTGTCCCCAGGCGCGTCTACAAGACATCTACAGCAGATTTCAGTAAGATATAGCCTTTTGAAATTTTGTTGCGTAAATATTTTACACAACAACCATGCGTAACGTTATAGCCGCGGTGCACAATTATGGTGACTCTGGGAGGACGTCTGTTGCGCCTTATATATGGCACTCATAAAATTTTAACCCTAACCCTTACAAGATTCTTGTGAGGGCTATATATAAGGCTACCAGAAAAACACGCCCTCCATGCAAGGGTCTACTCGGCTACCATGTTATGAAGATGCTATTTAAACCCATGGAGTTAAAATATAAGATGTTAAACCTAACGCAGCAACAAATTATATCCTTGGGTGTGCAAATCAAGTAGGTTTTAAAATGCCACATCTGGCAATTGCAATGCTATTGCGTTGAAAAAAAATGTCTGTTTTGACATGAGAGTGCAGTTAGTACTGCGGAGCATTTCAACTATGATGTTGAATGTTTACAAAGTGCATACTTACCATTTTTTTGGGGTCGCGTAGAATTGAAGGAAGAAAAAGATTGTCATAAAACATGGTCATCTCCTCATTATATTTTGGAAATCAGTATCACATAATCTGATTTTCTGCGCCAACAGAAGTTGTCGTGTGGTGGCAGAGGAGTGGGCGTGGCTCTGCACACAGGAGCTGCACTTTTCTCTGCACCAGTTAGATGTAGAGGATGGAACACTCCAACATTGGTAAAACTAGCACTGCCTAAACAGGTCAGTGTCGACTGTTGTACTGTACCTCTACTTTTTCTCTACTTGATTAATGTAGGGTCTTTTTATCTGACATGATAGACGTGGGGTCATGGTAACATTTCAAAGCATGATACATGTCTTTTTTACTATCTAAAAAAGGCACGTATCATTCTTTTAAAAAAGAATCATGATTCTGAGGTCACACCTGACTTTGAAGTTTGAAAATGGAAGCATACCTGAAGTAAGGCTCAAGCCTAAAAACACCACTTATTACACTTTTTGAGCATGTTAGTATTTCATGTCATTTTGCAGCAGATTATGATAAATGTGAACTCAAACTTGGATCCTCAAAATGTTTTTTGTCACTTTTTTACGGACTCAGTTGCAGAAGAACTGGGGTGTACCATGTGCACTGTTCTATCTATCAATTCTGACCCTTACCTCTTTCCTCATGATCATGACCTCAGTGAAAAGCATCTCAAAGCATCTCATGAATAAAGAATGGTTCAAACAAACAAACAAAAAGTGAATGTGGGGAAGAGATGATCCTATGTAACCGTTCTCTTCAACAGAATGGTTGCAGGCTTGCACAGCTCAGACAGACCACAACATCAGCTGGTGTAGCTGCTCCTGTAACACAACAGATTCCTGCTCATGCTCAGAAGATTGTTGGGTCATGGCTGCTGGTCTCAGCAGGAATGGTGTTTGGAGCTGTGGCCATCGGAGGGCTCACAAGGTCAGTCATGAAAGTCTACTGTTCAAACTTGACTTACCTTTATTTGGCGTATGTTTGTTTATGTGTGTGTATGTATGCTTGTGTGATTTGAATGCAGTAGAGTAACGGGAAGGGAGGGGGGAGACTTTGTAACTGCAGATTGAACTTAAGGTCAAGTTGGCAGTCTACATGTAAATGGTCTCCCCACAGGCTGGTAGGAAGTGAGTTAACCAACACAGTTACTGGGGGTATACCCACTTAGGGCTTGTCATAACAAGCTCTCAGCCTGCAAAGTTTCTGCTAGGCCCTTTGAAAGTACAAACAATGTACATTTCTATGTAAGACCATCTCTTTGGCTGTGCCAATAAATTTGCCAAAAAATTCTAGATACTTCCCAGAGGTTTGAAGTCTCTGATTACTTGTTACTGGTTGCAGAGAAGTACATATTGTTTTTTGCCTTGCTGTAACAGGCTGACAGAGTCAGGCCTGTCTATGGTAGACTGGCACCTCATCAAGGGGATGAAGCCACCCCGGACTCAGCAGGAATGGGAGGACTATTTCAAGATGTACAAGGAGACACCACAGTGGAAGTAGTAAGTGCCCTGTATGGAACTGAATATGCTTAGAACCTTTAGAACTTCTTGACTTACATGACATTTTGACATACATCACTTTCATTTTCCTACCTTTTCTGGAGGAAAATAAAAGAAAGTGCAGCCACTAAGAGAACCAGATATAATATGACTGGGAACTTGGTATCCATGTTAAAAGCCATATCATCAACAAAAGTGATTGTCTTGATATATCCTATCCAGTCAGAACCGTGAGATGACCATACAGGAGTTCAAGTTCATCTTCTACATGGAGTGGTTCCACCGCATGTGGGGCAGGACCATCGGGCTGGCGTTCTTCCTTCCAGCTGCTTATTTCTGGAAGAAGGGGTGGATCACTAAAGCCATGAAACCCCGACTGGTAGCATACGGCTCGCTTCTGGTGTTTCAGGTAAGTCTCCAGGGCATCAGGACATATTGCCAAGACATTTCACTATGTTTGTAGCTAAATTTCTGTTGTTAGAGTTACCATCAGGGTTAGGTTTGAGGTTATGATTAGGGTTAGAGTTGGGAATGGTGTCCCCTTGACTGCAAAATGTCCTGAATAGTGTTGGATTGTGGATACTACTGAGAAAGCTTTATAAAATGTAAAGTTCTACAAAAGGCAGTCACTCATGGATTTTAAAAATTTTTAAATGATTTTCACCAAAATTGTATTGATTACTGGGAGAGGCAGCAGGGAGAAGGTTAAACTATTTTGTTGTTGTTGAAATGTCTCCCCAGGGTCTGCTTGGTTGGTTCATGGTGAAGAGTGGATTGGAGGAGCCAGGAGATGACATCCCCAGGGTTAGTCAGTACAGGCTGGCTGCACACCTGGGCTCAGCCTTCCTGCTGTATGTGGGCCTGCTGTGGACTGGGCTGCTGCATGTACTGCCTAGACAGAAGGTCAGGGAACGTGTGTGTGGAGTAGAGTAGAGTAGAGTGAAGTAGACGTAAATACTCTAAATCTTGAAATGTTGGCATTGGTTTTATTTTTGCAGTGACATTTCCTTTGCGAAGTCATGACACCACAAATATGCATTTCCATATCTTGTAATTTCTGTGTGTGTTATTAAGATTTTATAAATTATATGCTATTTCTGTACACATTTAAGTAAAGTGCTAACCAACAAGCTTTCGATCAGTTCTCTGGTCCTTCTCAAGTTGATACTGACTTCTGGGCACCTTTGACCCGTTGCTGACGCCACACTTCAGGTCGTGTGGGGGTCATTTCAACTTGAAATGGATTGAAGGACGGATCAAAAGCTTGTTGGTTAGCACTTTTCTTTGTGTATGGGAATATAACATGAAATGTATAAAATCTTTCTTTTGTCAATTACTGTCACAAATGAACTTTCATTTGATTTCTGTGTATGTTGATGTAGTTTGAGATGACGAATCAGATGAGGCAGCTCAGCAAGTACGCACATGGAACCATGTCTCTGGTCTTCTTCACCGCACTGTCAGGTACTTGTACCTCAAGGAACAAGCATGTACTATAACTGTTACCTAACACTCTGCTGAACAAATGCTACACTAATATATTGCATCCATTGGACTAGCTGTCACCAAAGACAGTTGCACCAAAATCTAAGAAAATACAAAATGTACATAGTTAAGATTACTTGTGTGTCGGTGAAGGTTAGACATCCGGGTAACAACATACACCAAAAAACAGTTAAAAAGGTAGTGCCTCAGTGACACTGCTGAATTCTTAGGAACCGCAGGTTGTTTTTTTGCGTAAGATTACTTAAATGTAAGTCTTTACCTACAGTGTGCTTGGTAGCTTTGACTGTTTTTGACATGAAAGTCACATATGGTATGTGCTAAGAACAGACTGTACAATGTATTGTTTTTATCTGCCAAGGCGCCTTTGTAGCTGGGCTGGATGCTGGTCTGGTCTACAACTCCTTTCCCAAGTTTGGGGACAGATGGATACCTGATGACCTCTTCAACTTTGACCCCAAGTGGAAGAACATGTTTGAGAACCATACCACTGTCCAGTTCAACCATAGAATACTGGTCAGTCCCACCAACAGCTTCTCCTGGACTCATTTTTCCTGGGTCGTCGGATGATTTTGATGCCATAGACTTTTTAGGCAGGCTATGACAGAACCAACTGCCGACAGTGATCTGATATTATCCTCCCATCAAGACAGCTGAATTTTGTAGAACACATGCTCGACTCTCCCTAGAATTTCTTCAGTATGTGATTGTATGACAATTGCACAATGAATGTGACCCGTAATATTATGCTGATATTTTTGTAGTGTCAAATCCAATCCACATGCAATTTATCTATACTGGCATTGAAGTGAATGCATTTTGCCTTAAATGAATTTTTCCTGAAAATCTGTAGGGCACCACTACTGCTGTTGCTATCCTGAGTTTGTGGGTGTGGTCCAGACGACTGCGGCTTGCTCCCCGTGCCAGCCTGGCACTCAGCTGTCTGGCAGGCATGTCTGTCATACAGGTAAGTGGATCTCTAAGCCCGTCATGCTGACATTTTGATATCTTGTTTGGATTCTTTAGTTTCTTAAGCTTAAGTTTTCTTACTTGATCAACTACAGCATGGAAGTCTTGGACAAATGAACAACTGTGCCATTCTTGGAATCATCCTTCACTTACAAAGAAGGAAACTCCAATGACTTTATATAGTCTACTATGACAGTGATACAATGCAGTATGTTCTGTATAAAGAGTTATAGGATCTAGTACTGAAAGTTTATACATCTTGTGTTCTTGGTATCTTTTTTTGTTTCTATATTTATTTTTATCTGAACAGATCTCCCTGGGCATCGGGACCCTTCTCCTGTACGTGCCCACATGGCTGGCCTCCACTCACCAGATGGGGTCACTCACACTGCTGTCCTTCGCTGTGTGGCTGGCAACAGAACTCAAGAAACTCCCCAAATAGAAATAAAAACCTCACCATTTTTTATCCCATCTTCAGTGAAAGATCCTTGCCAAACATGTTAACTTCATTAACATCTATAAGCTGGCTTACACATATCTGCCACTTTGAGCCTGCCACTTTGAAATACAGTACAGTATGTTTGAGAGATCTCTGGTGCAGCATCCCAGGGTATATACAGTTTAGATAATTATGCAGGACTCCTGGAATGCAATATACTGGGGGACATTGCATTCAGGAGATCTATTTAGTTACATGTGACCTGGAGGAATGATGTTAGCAGACATTACATGTATAATCTGCTGTGAACCATTTCATGATGTCATGACACTTCTGGCCATTGACCACCATGTTCATGCTATCATGCTGGCTTGGTTTGATTTGATTTGGTTTACTAGAATCTAGTATATGCTGGCCTAGTCCAAAGGGCAGTCATACTGATACTCACATACAGAAACAAGACATTAATATTTGCAAATTAGTAAAGCTACTCAGAGCACAATGCGACAACAAAAAAGGATGTGTAATTTTCAGCTTTTGCTGCCTCATTTAACTCTCATGTTTTTGTGCTTTGTGATGTTTATGAAGTGAACATTGAGGACACCTTGCAGTGGTTGTGATAATTGCAGCAAAGTAGGTGAAAGACTCTTAAAGGAATACAGACATGTTGTATATATATTGCAGTTTATTGATATTAGCAATGCAGAGTTGAGCAATATTTGCTTGTTTATTCATTTCTACAGAAATGTCACATTTTAATCATGATGTTTCTGACTCAGGGAGAAGAGTTGCTGTTACAGTTCTACTCGGTAACCCGTAACCCAGGTTAGCGGATCATACCATTCAGGTGGTTAGTACCTAACGGCTGTGTTACGTGGCGACCACTAAGTAAAAAAAAAAAAAAAGCTTCTAAACAAGAAAAAACTGTTGTATGTGTCTAGTTGCCTACATGTAGTTTACAAGTGTGAGGAATACAAGGAATATTGAAGAAAGTGTTTCTTAGACTTCTTGTTAGCTTGGTGAGATGTGAAAGCTGTCTCATCATGCAGTTCATCTGAAAAAAAAAGAAATAATAAGTTATTTACCTGCATCTTTCTCTATAATATTTTGCCTGTCAAAGAAAAAATGCTACCTATTTTATAAGAGAGTGACAGAGAAAAATATGACAATGTCTCATGTATAAGATCATTGTACTGGATACTCCAATACTACCCATGGAAAACTGCTGTCATGCATGATACACATGTAGATGAATGAATGAATGAATGAATAGCCTTTATTTAGACTGGAATGCCCTGTTGGCCTTAGCCGCTCTTCCCAGAGGTCCAGTTGGGAGGGGGAGGGGTCACGGGAACACAAGAAATAAGATGCCCCAATGTACAAAAAAATGTATATGATTGGGTCTTTTTGGACACTTTTAAGTATAGTAATTTTGCTGGCATCCACATAGCCTGTGCTACACAATCTCTCACTGCTGGGGGCTGATTTGGACCTCCTTCCCTTCTAGGGGCCTGACCAGTAGAAGGGCTGCTAGATACGTGATGTAGTCGGGCTAGCTTCCACAGAGTCAACACCACCTTGTCACATACAAGGTTTGCAGAATGACAACAACCCACGCAAGAGTTACCATGCACGTCCTCAGCACTCGGACTTCACTGCTGATCAGTGAGAATGCTTGTGGTGCTCATGGTCAGTCTTGCACTCCTTTTCACAAGGCTTACAGTCACCGGAGTCACCTATCAAAGATACAACATTATCAAGATTGGGTGTAATGTTAAGAAACGCTATATCAGACCCATCAAACTGTAAATTGCATGTTAATGGTTTAGTAGGGGTATTTTAATAAAGCAAATTTCGATGGAGTTCCAGCTTTTGCTAATGACTTGAAAACTATCACGATCACCACATAACAAAGATACACTATCTTCAGAATGGCATAATACTGACTTTGAAAAGCTCTTATCAGCTCCATTGAACGTAGATGGTCAAGTGTGGGTGGGTGGGGGTGTATGTTGTCAAAGCAAATTTGAATGGAATTTTGGCTTTTGCAAATGATTTCAAAACTATAAAATCACCACTTTTATAGCTGTATGGTAACCTACTTAAATTTTAACCTCTATACTTAGGCTCAATCATTCACAGCTGATTGAACTTTGAGAGCATAAAAAAGGCATCAAACCGGCTAGACAGCACTGCCTGCATTCATCGAACACAAGTGGAACATGTGTATTTTCTTAATCCCGTGGGAAAGTTCAGCCATGTACATGATGCTTTAACGACTTTCACTAAGCACACTTGTGTCCTCTCGTTCTGTCATGAGGTGGTTAGATGTGATACGTTTTATCCTGCGTGTCTATAAAGTGTGGGAACCTCATTGAAGGTGAAGGCTCCAAAGTGTGTAGTCATACAGATCAGTATGCGCTGCCACTCCCACTAGCTCATCAGTACAGCCTGAACTACTGTGCCGTACCTTGTGGTGTTAGATTTACGTCGGCCATGCAGTTCAGATTCATTAATCAACAGTTGAACAGTTGCTAAAATGATCATAAACCTATCATTTTGGGCATCAGGTTCTTCAACAATAATAGCAGAACCGTGCTGTACAATTATTAACAACTTCGGAAATGAATCATTGGCAAACAATCGCCTGTCTTAAAATCGCCAGATATATTTGTAGACGTTAGGCCATGAATATACCGACAGTTCCTCGTCACTTGCTTGTTATGACAGATGTGAGATTTTACTTACAGGCCTTGGAAGAGTCCTTGTTCTTGCATTCGGGGCCGCACTTGCAGTCAGGGCCACACTTGCACTCTGTAAGGAGAACCACGTGACGTCATATCACCTTGACATCAGACAGACATAAACTTAATTAACTTATCTCAAAGATGCACCAACATTTGAACAGAGCCCTCCTACTGTATTATAATTTATGATCATGTCCTTCAATGTGTCTTTTTTCCCTGTCGCACTTCACTGCGCTCAATTGCAGGTTATGGGTGAGAGCGGGCCCGTTAGCCGTCTTTACATATAGTCTAGACAGTGTATAAATCCAGTGTAAGGCTTGACAGTCTGGTAATTTGGATGAGAAACTAATCCTCCAGGCAGATATGAAGTGTTGTGTCCTTTCCGCAAGTCTTTTTAGCAGACCAGGAAATATAAAAATACCTTTTTGAGCCTCCTCGAAAATATCACACCACCTGCGCTGCAAGAAGTACATTGTATGCACAGAACGAGCGGGAGGATCTATACAAAACAAGCCAAAGTCACACATTAGCCAGATAATATACATTGCTGCGGGCAAGCTTACGGTAAACGCGGAAGCGGATTTGTGCTTACCATCGCCACACTTGCAGGGGTCTGGCATGATTTGTACCTCCGATTTCGCCGATAAGTAGCTTTTCTTGGCTCCTGCTGTAAAGGTTGTGTGACGTGGCACAGATGACTTCAGCTTAAAATTATGCTTTGCACACGTCCTCATTCAACGGTCAGTGTTAAAAACATGTTCATTTCAAAAGATATCTGCACACGCCTCTGTTGCGAGGTCGCGTGTGCAAGTATATCGAGGTCGTGTGCAATTAAGATAATATTTATCCAAATGTTATCTACAGAATGTACGTATTAGCCTTCATAGCTCGCACCTCGGTTGGCGTTTTGACATTGCTGTTTTGCTGATTGTGCAGTGTTTTCTGATTGCTACCTTGTTCTGACGTATTAGGCTTCCTTAGTCAACAACATTGGTTACTGTTGTATAGCAGCCATTAGGAAAAGTGTGCCATGAAATCTACTCTGTCCACAGGCTTTGGCTTTTGTGGAAGTAGGGGTGAAGGAAGAAATCTTTTAAAGGGAACGGCTGCTAGCCGAGATGTATACATACATGTATACGTAGGAATGAATGTATTAAGACAGTTTTCTATCGGACAGAAGGTGTTTGTTCTAAATTCAATTTCCGACATTGCTGTGCAAGTAATATGTCCAGGTCAGCACGTACACAACGACAAGGGTCCTTTTGTTCAACATTGTGCCCATTTTATGTCCAGCTAGCCTGACAAGGAATGGCCCGAATTCTGGTTCTAGTCTCCATGAGATCTGAATCGTGGTTCCGCGTTACCTTGACATTATTCCAGCATACGTGACTGATGATACATGTACAGCGCCGCTAATCTTTCCGCCAGTACTAGTGTGACCCTCTCCAATCATTTTTCCGTTTTGGGTTACAGATTTAAGTTCTCGCAATGCTCTAGGCCCCCTTTCCAAAATGGAATTTGTGTGACACTTGATGTTATAATTGGAATATGATGAAAGATGTAAAAGTATGATTTGGAAGACAACAAAGCACGCAAAATGTAACAGAATTCGTTCTTTATCCATGAAATTCGCTGAGAAATCTGTCAAATTTTTTGGTTGCTCAGCGGTCGCTCAGTGGTCGCAGCCTCTAGTGGAAGGGGTGTGTTAGTTGCACATACACTGGTGAAATATATGCACGTCCCCGGCCGTATATGTGACATAAATAGTGATTATATGCCTGCTGTGGCCCTGGCCTGTGCGCGCTCAGCCCAGGGGCGTTATTAACGTGCCGCCCTCTTCATCGATCAGGTGGAAAATGGTGACATTTCAAACGGCCTAGGGACATGTAATTTTCACCTAGGCCACAGCAAGTAAATTTTATGGATGACATCCTCCCCAGACTCCAAATCTAATGCGAGAGGGCAAAAAAAAAACAAGGCAGGCAAAAAAAAAACAAGATTTCTACATTTTTAAATTTTGAGATCGTTAACCTTGTTAAACAAGAATTGTGGCGACAAAACATGATATCACAAACCAACAGGTCTTTTATACCTATATCTAACAGTATTACCTGTCCTTGTACATGTGTATAAATCTCAATTAACAAGAACAATTGTAGAAAAGGGCCTGTACCATCATAGGTAGCTACTACACTGGGTATTTGTTTCCAATGGAACAACTTAAACTGTCAACGGTTGCCATCAAACGAAAGTAATTGTGCCCCATTAAGTTTGTTGGATCCCTGATCATGACGGTCTCTGAGATTAGACACTGCCTACTGGAAATTGGGGCTCAATAACTGACAGATTTCATTCATAATATGAACTGTCCA
Source organism: Branchiostoma floridae x Branchiostoma japonicum (assembly GCA_013266295.2). Lineage (NCBI taxonomy): Eukaryota > Metazoa > Chordata > Leptocardii > Amphioxiformes > Branchiostomatidae > Branchiostoma > Branchiostoma floridae x Branchiostoma japonicum. Next base: position 11,029,051 of record CM023824.1, read on the forward strand.
GAAAGCCTTACTCTACTTATATTGTGCCAACTATTACAACATCAATTTGTCTCTGAAACAACTTTGAAAAAAATGAATTACTAAATAAAAGCTTTCAATCTTTGTACAAATGGTTTTGATTCATTGGCAACATCACTTATAACACTGTATCAAAGTAAAAATGAAATACTAAACAATAAATCAGAGCCTTGCCTTGCCCATGGCCGTTTATGACATATTTTTGGCATGTTGACCACAGTTGGTTGGCATCAAAATTTCTTGTTTTTTTTCCGAAATCGGGCGAAAATCAATGTGCGCGCGGATGTCATCCATAAAAATTACTTGCTGTGGCCCTATATATATAAATGCGCGCCTCGGCTTAAGAGAACAGTATCGTTTTCTAATGGTAGTCTTGCCTAAATATCTCACCAGGTCCTCATTATTCTAATCACCATGCGTTTCAAAGCAATTTTTAAACAGGTAATTACACCAAGCAGTCTACATCGTCATGCGGTATCATATCAATGTTAGTTCCTTAGCCTGTGTCTAATGTGGTTGACCCGAGAAGCAGCAATTTCCCTTCTACTAACTCAGAGCTAATTATACGTATTGTGGCGGTATCTTATTAAATGTATCCAAGGACGGTACTTGGAGGTACAAAAACGCCATTAAACTTGACTAAGAGGAGAGACAGACGCGTTTTTAATGCCTCCAGTGACAGAGCGTTAATTATAATCGCTCTTATGTCAGTTATTCCATGAAACGGAATGTGAGAAACTGCACTCCTCGTGGACTTCTGCACCCACAAACGTTTGTCATTGTCTCATACCGACGTGAAGATAAGTTTGCAGGACACACGATTCAATGGTGACGTATTGCCTTGACATGACCACCCTTGTATCATATTCATATACACAACGGGCTATGGCTGAGGTATGTATCGGTGGTACCAATGATAAAACCTCCTTGGCACGACTGCATGAGTTCCGTACATCATCAACGGTGCAAAGAAATGTATATAGACAAATAAACAAAACTGTGTTTCACTTCAAGCCTCCGGCGACGCGCAGTCTGACTAGATTAACTAATTTGTCTCGCCCTCTGCATCTTAGCTGTGATCTACCAAGAGTCAAAGTTCACACTGAACCCAGTAAACATCATGCTCAAATAGCGTCCATCAATCTCGGTTTAATGACCGCTTGGGTCCATTGATCCCGGCAGAATTTATAGCGGTACATTTCAGTTGGTCCCACCTGGGTTCGTGAGTCGCAGCGAGGATCCCAGGTGCGCGGGGAAGATTACTAATCCTCTGGAAAATCACTTCTCCTAACCCCGTACATATTAAAACCGTCTGACCCTCGGGGGTTGAACGGTGAAACAGTTAACCATGCCGGCGTGTATTATTTACAGAGAACGAGACATTTGGAATTCCCACCACGCCTAGTCAGGGACGTTCGCTCGCGCTGCGGTTTCTCGCCTGCGCACTTTCACCTTTCTGGGTCATTGGCCAATCAAGACAGTCGACGCTCGATACACCTTGGGCGGCGGTAATGGACGCATGGAAGCCCGCGAGTTTTGTCGGAGATTACCCGGCGCGTTCCTTAAGTATTAGGTCACCAATCGCGCCCCTTCGGTGATGGAAGCCCTGAAGGACCGGATAATAGTCGCCAATGGGATTCCACCGGGACTGGACCCGGGTTTTATCTCTGACACGTTGAAAGCTTACTTTGAGAACCGACCTTTGTCTGGCGGTGGGCCGGTAAAGAGTGTAGAGCTCCAGCGGGAGGCGAGTAGACTGTTGGTTCACTTCAAGGATCCGGGCAGTAAGTGTGTCTCATATCTTTTATTTTTAACCTCGAGTTAATTAAAAGTAAATAAAGAGTCTTCTTTGTGCACGATTTGGAATGAGATTGTATTGCGCGACAGCCAGGTTAGAAATACAGTACAGGGGTTGTATTGATACCATCCAACGGTGCCCCAGACTTACAGCTAAAGGTTGCATGTTTGACGACCAACTCCTCATGACGCAGTTCTCACGTCAACGTCAGTTCCATCTTACACTAACCAGGCGTAGACCTACGTATGATTTCAGATCTTTTTCAAAAACACGAGGACCTAGTACCTGTACTGTAGGTAAGCGAGACGATGAGTATACCTTTAGGAATTGTAGGCAATAGATAGACATCTCAGCCATCAAGACACAACAAATGCGCCGGGGCTGGCTGTTTACAGTCTGATCAAACAGGTGGTTGACTTTCTGGCCGTCTTCCGGACCAGATCACACTGTGGGACCAGATGTTCCCCTAGCTTACGCTGGTGCCTGTTTCAGCAATATGCCGTCGTTGTCAGACTGCAGTGACGCACGGTATGATATTTCTCTGCATGACTCAGGTAACCGTGGACGACGTGCGACGTACGACGCAGCCGGGTTTATTTTGCCGAAAGTTATGGTGCTAACCTTAGCCCAGTAAAAACAAATTTTCAGAGTGCACTAGAGTGAAATGCCTTCTTGCATATCACAAACACAGGATGCCTCATTACACGTATGTCAATGAAAAGCCTCTTAGTCATTGTCTGTGTTTCCCTTCAATTTGTTTTGCCCCGCCCCGTAGCACTTCGTTGGTCCCCTCCCATCCAGCCGTATCTCCGAATAGTTTACCATTCGGTTCGACAAATAACCGGGATACCAGCCAAAAAGGGCCAGCAACAGCGCCAAATTGTGGAGTCGGTGTATGTCATCATGTATACCCTTCCTATTGTTGAACATACTGTCCATTGTCAAGGTGGTGGCCATACGCATTTGTCTTTATACGAATTTGAGTTACATGCGGCATAAAATCTGTCCTCTTTTTCAGGTTTTTGTGTAGATGTAGGAGCGGTACAGCCCACCTAGGCTGCCTATATTATATCAAATGACAGGGGGAATCCTTCAAGCCAGTGGTCATTATGATGATCCCCTGCTTTTTGTTCAGAGTGTTTAGGTGTGTTTGATAAGGACAATCAGCCACAATGAAACGGCAAGGAATAGGCTGACGTTACCAGTCTTGCATGTCTGTTGATTTCATAGCAATGAGATCATTCCTTTAAAGGTCTGCCAAGACCGCCAAATCGGTGGAAGTGCGTGACGGAATATCTGGCTCTGGTCACCGTTTTGGTCTCCAAGTGCGCCAACCCTTCAAGAAGTTTTCGCTGTGCACAGAAATGCATCTGACACCGAAGATAAGACGGAACGTTACGCCAGACCTGAAGAATGCTGACAAGCCTGCTGTGCTTTCTAACCAGGCTGACTTTTACTGTATACGACTGACTACATAGCATGCCGTGGCACGAACTCTGACCTACATTATTGCATCGTTTAATAGCAGGCCCATGTGTGTTGTTTATTTACGGATTCACAGGTAGTTGCCCGCCCCCGTGAAACAACACAGGCTTAGCACTTCACAGGGGGTGACCTAGTTTAGAGACTGGGTAGAAGTTTTCAATAGACGGTCTCTAGCCTACGACCGAAAATTACGACGGCAGTATATTTATCAATCCCTTATTTTCCTGAGTCAATCAAAGTGGATTATGAACATTTCGAAAATCAGACTAAGGATTTGAATCTCCTTATGATTTAGACTGGGATGTGTGAGTCACTACAAGGAGGTTACAGAGAGACAGGACATCAGACGGAGAGTGCCGAAGTCTGTACCTTTTGCTCATGTTCCATGTTGTAAACTTGGGGGCAGTCGATCGCTGTCGACCGTATCCAGTTAAAGAGCATATCTGAAAATCATCCCTTATCATTTTCTGTCAGTTAGACGTTAATAGCTATTCTGCCTACAGCTAATCGTTTTACTTTAGCATTCATATCGTCACCGCCGGGCCCGGCACAAGTTGACAGCCCAGTCCGGTCACTTGGCCCTTATTAGCATGTCACTTCGAGTTTGTTTGCATGGCTGTTGGTGAAAACTCAGCAGTCTGTTTTCTGTCGTCCAGAGTGTAGGTTTTGCCCTGTTCTGACGACACGAGAGCGCCGTGGTCGGTTGTTTACACCTTCAGGGTGGGGATGATGCTTGCCATAGCCGATGTTTAGTCAACTGTTGGGAGGTAAGCTTGCCGGAGTGTAAAACCTTTGTTTGTGTGTTCTTCATAATAATTACAATAGTACATGTAGGCGGAGATCAAACGGGTCTACACTGTCAGTGTCCAGCCTTGGTATTTTCTGTCTAACGTAGCTGAAATAATAAGGACATCGATATTCAGACGTGGACCTTTGTTTTTGGCGGTTTCCATTTAGAAGCCATTGTATGAAGACAGAAAGACTTTGAGTACAAGTGACGTGTTTACCTTTCCCATAATGCCCCACCCCTCCCCATTGTAAAGGGTCACAGTGTTTCAATCTATACACGATAATAAGTGGTTTCATTGTCTGTATGTACATAATGGTGATTTTAAAATGACCACTGTCCGCAACGTTGGTTACTGTCACGATAAGTTGACGTTGTTGCATACTTGTACCATCAACTTGATGTACTACAAATGGGTCGTAAGACATTACATACAAATACTAGTATGCCAACAATGCCCCTGTTGAAATACCTACATACATAGTAATCTACAGGTAAATATTGCTATATGTAGACCTTTTTGGTTGCCCCATTTTTCTTTCAGTTTGAAAGCCACAACAGTCAGAAAACATAATCTTCTCTCCCAATAGATATAATGTTACAATGTACCAATGGCACCATCCAGGGCAGTGGCATATGTCAGTGCTAATGTGCCACAAGCTTAATTTAATTGTACATGTACTAGCAGATTAGTATACAAGTCTTCCCATCACCACGAAAGGCCACTGTATTGGAGTCACTAATGCCCAATTCTCATTTGTCCTTGACATTGTGTTTTAATTTCTATCAGAGTTGTTACACTCTAGCATCATCATACTTGTAGCAGGCCTTCCAAGTTGGTTTAATTAAGGTTCAGGAGGCCCAACTAGCCTCTGACAGTGACAAAGGATTATGAGTCTGCAGTGAATAAGTGAGTGACAAGTACATACAACACACACACACACAACACACACACAGACACACACACACACACACACAACACACACACACACACACACACACACACACACACAACACACACACACACACACACAACACACACACACACACACACACACACACACACACACACACACACACACACACACACACGCGCGCGCACGCCAGCCTTTCCTTCAGGGGGAGGGGCAGTGTTTTTATCCATTCTGTTATTCTGTTGGTGTAGCCCGTGCCCTATCTCTACTCTAGGGGTCAGACCAGTTCTGTACAATTGGAAACAACATCACTACTTTGAATTCAATGTCAGCTTCCCCTTGTCAACTTGTTTGTGACCCTGTAGGGTAGTGTGGAGTGCATACTAAGACTGACCACTGGTTCAACACAGCACAAATTTCTTCCAGGAAGCTATGTCAGGCTTCCTGAGAAAGGCTCATTAAAGGATTCACACGAAATCTGTACCAGATTCGTCATTATATTTCTTGTGAATAGTGCCATTGTACCTCTTGTTGCTAAACACTGGTGTTCAGGTGAATTGTGTAATTGTAACACAAAATTGTTTGTGCCACAGATGATCATGACTCACTAGACAGAGGTGTGTTCCTTTGTCTGTGACGTCCGTCTTACTGCATTCACGTCAGGTGATTCAAACTTCTGTCCCCCTCCTCCCTTCCGGTCTGGTCCCTCCTTTTTTTTAATGTCAAAATGCCAACTGTCAGTCATTCTGGACCCCATTGCAGGTTTCAGGTGTCTTTTAGACAACACATACGACCCGCATAATGTAACCAAGCACATAATAACGTGCAGACAACAAGCAGTCCAGCCTGGCCAGACGTACCCCCAGGCTTAACCTGTGACTATTGTGGTCTTTATGTTCAACATAGAGGAGGTCTCCTATCCAGGTGTTTTCTCAGGCTCCTGCTATCTTTAAGATTACTTGTATAACACGAATGCTGTAGTGAACTAAAGGTGGGCATCAGGAACTCTTATTTTAATGCATCACTAACAGCTAGTCTTTATGACTGCCTTTACTGTTGTAGCAAACATGTAATTACCTGTTTCTGTATTCACACGGAGTAATGGTTGTCAATCATTCACCCAGGTAACTCTCACTCACACCACTGTCACTGCAGTCTTGTTTTTAGTAAAAAAAGTCTTACATGGACATTTGAAAGTCCTTGCAGCTCTCTAAGTCTTGATAGTAAATGTGAGAAACTTTCGTGGCGTTTTTTTTTTCACAGTGACCTCCTACCACAAAGTCATAACACCGTAAATGTGTGTTTGATAGTTATACTGTACTATAGAATTATTTCAACCACGAACATCAAACAACGCTAAAACCTCGTTTCCCTTCGAAATAAAACCACTGTGAAGGTAAATGCATTTAAAGTAATATACTTCTAACAAGATAGTGTTGTTTGTATCATTAGGTGTGTAAAATTCATTTTTAGTGTGTCAGACCACCTGTTAATGTGTTGCTGTATTTGTGTACATTTCACATCATGTCACAGAGTTTTATGAGGTGAAAGCAGCCATATCTTAAGTACTTGAGCATGAAGAATTAGTTCAGCCCCCTTCTCTATTCAGACGTAGATCCCCGTAAACATTCACTAAATATTTGCAGCTCTACGACCTGTCAAAAGGTCACTTCCAGGTAAACATACCAATGTCAGGTCGGGAAAGGTTACGGTAAAACACACGGATTAGAAATTCAACCCCAATCCTCTTGCCTGGTAGAACATACAAGGTCTGTCAGTTAAATTTGAAACATTTTCTAATCTTGAATAAATCATGAGCCTCAGGGTGTACTTAAGCCAGGTGTGGGAGGTTATTGTTGGTCATTCTTGACAAACCAGCCATGCACTGTAAAAGTAACAGATGATGAAAAGACAAGTATTATCTATCATCTTTTCACAAAGAATAGGGGATGAAGATGATTAGGTTTAACATTTCAAAGCAAGGCCAATAGTGTTTTTTAAAAAAGAGTCAGAAACCTTCTACAGCTGATTAAATCTGTGTTTCCACCTTTCACACTTCAATGCCACCTGTTTGTAACAGCTAGTTTGCTCGTAAAATAGATCCCTTACAAAGTGATCTGGTAACAAACATTAATTTGGCGTGTCACACGGATTACAAGGTTGGTTTTGTGGTGGACTTCATTTTCCTCTCTTATTTCTGTGTTATCAGCTGCAGCCAATGTTCTGAGTAGGAGAAAGCACAGGGTGTACCTGGACAAGAAGAAGGCAGTGGTGTGTACAACCCTGACCGTCACTCCGTTGGAACAGCCTGTCATCAGCCAATCCCTTCTTTCGTCAAATCCCAAAGCAGGAACAGACAAATGTACTCAAAGAGATGGAGAAGAGGTGAGGTTTTCTTATATCAAAGTCACTGACAAACCGTTCTTATAAATATACATGTATAATGAGTCTGAGATGATTTGAATAAATCCAAAGTTATTAGAATTCATTATGTGCATCAATGCATAAAATTGAAGGATCTAATCCTTTTATTACCACAATGACGTAAAACATCATTCGAATCATGCCATTTATGAAATGTGATTGCCCTAGTGAATACAGCATATAAGTTCGGTGTAACAATAATTCACAATCTGCAAATTTACTAAGTCTTGCATAATTTCCAGACTGTGACCATTGGTGATTCAAAATCACCTGGAGCTGGAACTTCCTCCTCCGGAACATCTTCTAAATGTCTGTCCAACAACTACCCAGAAGTTAACGGAGAAAGTGAGAACAAGGCATCTTCCACCATGCCTTCCTTTGTGGCTGGGGGAAGTTCAAGTGGTAAGTATTGACTGAGGTAACAGCTGTTGTCTCATAATAAACAGGGAAACCTTGATATGTTGAATACTTGTGTAAATAAATGTATGCCTTACTTTTCTTCGTAAGTTGATCATTTTCTTTGCTGAAGTTATTGTTTTGGGAAATGGTCTAATTATGATACTGTGAAATTGTTGATTTTTGCTGAGACTTAATTTTGCAGCAGAAGGGGAAATGACGTTTTCATGGTGTTTGAAATTCACAGTTGAAACAGTTCTGTACTAAAGAAGAAATACAAAACATGTACTCGCAGTGTCACGATTTTGTGAAAGGAGTCAATGCAAAGATAAAACCACCGCAACCATTTCAGCATTTACAGTGATAAGATCATGATTTGGTTTTCAGTATAATCTAGTACTGTGGACTGTCCATCGTTTTATTCATATACTAACTGTCAGTAACACCTTGGTCATTAGACGAAACTGACGAAGAGGTCCAAGGTATCATTGAGGTGGACAACATCAGCCCCAAAACGTCTGATGACACACTGCAGCTGTACTTCGAGAACAAAAGAAGGTCAGGGGGAGGGGAGATTCTCAAGTTTGAAAGGAAAGGGGACACTGCACTCATCGCTTTCGAAAACGAAGGAGGTAGGTCACTTGTTTTGAGCGAAGACAATCTGACAGTATTGTGTAAAGGGGCAAGAAGACAAAGGATCTTCCTTAAGGCTGGCGTCATCTTATTTAGATCTTTGCTAAATATGGCTTGGTCAGTGACCCCTAATTAAGCAGTGTTTAAAGCCCCCAGGGCTTAGCACACACCCTGCCACTTCAAATTAACGTAACAGTGAAAACAGCTTTGATGTGACAAACAAAAATTTCTGTAGGTATCATTGTCTCTGATCCCATTTAAATAAATGTCAAGGTAGTAAAAGCACAGGGACACTTCATCCTGAGGTAGAAACTTTCAATGATTAGAGAAAATCAAGCACTTAAGTTAAAACCAATTAGAAATTCTTATTGACTAACTTCCAGGCTATTGACTTTCATAACACATGAATACATTACTAAACACACGACAATGCATGCATTTGTCTGTACAATTGCTTGACTGAATTCTTAGCATGAAATTCAGTCAAGTCAATTCAGTCTTGTTAGCATCCTTCATTAAATGTATTGTAATGATGGGAACTACATAATTATATGGGTTCCTTAACTGTGCATAGTTGAAGTCCCAAAATAAATGCTTCATTAGGAAAGATTGAATTTTCCTATCAATCTCTCAACAGTTGTGAACAGCATAATTGCACGAGGTCCTCATGTGCTGGACGAGTTCGTGCTGACAGTCAAGTCCGTGAGTCTAAAGCAGAAAGCCCAACACCGTAACCTCCCGATTGACACGAACCGTGTCCTTCTGCGTGGGGTGAAGGACACAACCACAGAGGAGACCCTCCGCCTGTATGTGGAGAACAGGAGCAGTGCAGAAGAGGACATCATGTTCCTGTACGCTGAAGAACCCGGCGTTGTGCTGGTCACCTTCTTCGAGAACATAGGTTTGTAATGTCTACTAACATGATTCCGCCAAGTCACATTTGTATCCGCCACCCTGGAAAAATGTATCATTCTAAAGATATGTCCATTACAACATCCATTAACAACTTTCTCTGACTTACACATTTCATTGGCAGATTATGTTGGTTTTGAGTTGACAGAAATATATGAGCATTGTCCTTTAATGTCAAATGCACGCCATGATCATGTAGCCATTCTGCTGTATAAACTGTAAACAACAAATGCAGCGGCCTATTTTAAATGACAATGTGTTTTGCAGACCTTGACCGCTTTGTTGGGAGATGCAGCCAGCGGCAGTTGGATGGTGCAGACGTCAAGGCCGAGAGGCTGCATGTTGCAGACAGCATCAAGGTTTCCAACCTCCCTCCCGATGTGTCCACTGACGCACTGACGCTTCACTTCGAGAACAAACGGAGAAGTGGTGGAGGATATGTTCTTGCAGTGGACCTTCTACCTGTGGACAATGCTGCCATCATCCATTTTGAAGACCATTGTGGTTAGTTTTTGTCTAAAATTCCTTCTAATTACAACATTCTTGATGGACAACCCTTGGAAATGTACATTAATTTTGTACTTCGAATAAAAAACCTTGACATTGTTTGCCACCGGGATACCATTTTCAAGTACCTGAACATAAGCATGATGAATGGACAGGAAAAAGAGTTTGATGATTTTTAGTAAATTATGCTGTACATGCTGTACATTTTTTTCTGAATGACTTGTTGAATCTATGATTTTGACAATCAACTAAGAATTTCTGATTTTCTGTCATGTCTTGAATGTTGATGCATTACTCTCTATTTGTTTTACAGTTGTGGAGTCAGTTGTCAGCCTGTCCCATACACTGGACAGTATGCAGCTGAATGTAGAACGGTACTTTCCACAACTTGGCAGAGCAACCAAGGTCAAAGCTGTCACCTTGTCCATTCCTAAACCAGTAACCTGCCCTGTGGATGACCATGTCATGAGATTTGTCATGACAAACCAACAACACCAAGACCATCTGAACGAAAGCTTGGAGAAGGAGCAGGCACGGCTGCAGTGGCCGGTGGAAGGGGATCTATCGCTCACAAAAATCATCTGCACGGCCTCGGAGGAGACCCAGTCCGCCGCACCTGTCACACGCGACTGGGACGTCAAAGTCCGGACAGCTCTGAAAACTTTCCTTGCAGCATTTGAGTTTCGCAAGGTTCTTGTCCAGGGGAGCCTGTGGAAGTCTGTGACATCACGAGTGGGCAACCTTCTACTCCCTCCCTCAGACAAGGTTGTGATCGAGGACGATCCGACCAACCATGCTTTGCTCGTCTCTGGACTGTCCAAGGACGTGCATGAAGTGGAACGTAAAATCACAGAGGTGGTCAGACAGGTCGAGGAAGACACAAAGAATGGAAGGCGTGTCGTGACAGAGAAACTGGCAATGACTCCTGAAAGGATAAAGATCATGATCATGGGAAATTTCTTTCAGTTACTGAGAAACTCGTTTCCATCTTTGAAAGTAGCAGTGGACGCAAACAGCAATGAGATCACACTGAAGGGATTCGTTCATGACATTGACATCGTCAAAGTACAAATGTACGAAATGCTTGAAAATCTTGTGCAACGTTCCTACAAGCCCTCACAGAATGTCCAACAGTTTCTGCAAGATGCTAATGCTTCACAGTTTGTGCACAACTGCATTGGGAAGGACGGCTTGACAGCAGTGTATGCAGTCGAGAACAAAGAAGTGATTGTGTCAGGAGTGTCTGAGAATGATGCTAAGAGAGCGGTGGACGTTTTACAGAACACAATCGTTGAACACAACATCCCAGTGGACGAGCCTAGCAAGAGTGCATTAGGCACAGCTGCATGGCAAGAGTTTGTGAAGGGTATCCAAGACAACATGGTGGTCAGGATTCAAGAAGACGACCAAGGTGGGCTGGTGACACTGAGACTGGTGGGAGCTGTTGAGTTTCTTCCCGAGGTTGTAGATCAGGTCGGGTCCTTTTTGCAGACAAATACGGTAGTGGACACTTTCCTCACAATGGAGAATGGACGTGCACGGTTTCTTAAAGAAAACTGCATCGGTGAACTCAGAGACATTGAGAGAGATCTGAAGCAGATGGCTGTGAACATTTGCAGAGAAACGAGAGGAATCGACAGTGGGTTCTGCATCGAAGGTACAGAAGAGGGGGTGAAGAGAGCTGTGGAGAAGCTAAAGGAACTAGGAGAGGGCATCTTAAGTTGCCAGCTCCCAGTGGAGAAGCCGGGCATGCCTTCGTACTTTACTGAAGGAGGAGGAAGAGAGTTCTTGTCTGTTGTTGAACATTTGCATCACTGCAAAATCGATGTGATAACACCCTTGGATGAGGCATTGTCAAAGAGCAATGTAGATTCTCTATCGAGCAGGGACTCCCCCATACCTACTGATTCAAGGAGAGGACGTGCAAGTTCAGTACCAGAATTGCAGATGCCGGTAGAGGAGATTTCCCACGTAGTCATGGACAATGGTACAAGGCTTGTCGTCTGCAAGGGAGATATAACAAGGCACCCTGTCAATGTCATGATCACACCAACCAATGCAAAACTGGAGCTGCCTGGAGCCCTTGGGGAAGCCATAAGAATACTAGGTATTACTAAATAAATATGATGCATTCTCTTTTAGAGCATGATGCTTTTTTGAATTTGTCTCTCAGACAGTATTACTCTGTAGATTACTTATCTGTGAATTACCGGTAATCATTTGTTAAATGTTAACTTAAATAGGTGGTGATCGCATCCAACGTGAGTGCATGGAGTACATCAGAAGTAACGGAGCTTTGTCAGAAGGACAGGTTGTGGAGACGTCCCCAGGGAACCTCCCCTGTAAACACATACTGCATGCTGTGGTGCCACGCTGGCCTCATTCCATGGACAAGGTCACTACAGAGGACGCCACATCGGTAAGTCTTGGCAGTCTGCACTGTTTGTGCTTGCAATGTGGTTTCACTGTTTACTCTGTCACTCCATTGATTTAGTTCCTGGTCATATATTGTAAGATTGCAAACCGAGAACATTCTTGGGTCTTAGAACTGTGTCTGTGGTTGGTTCTGTCACAGCCTGCCTGAAAAGTATATGGTATCAAAATCATATGACGACCTAAAGGAATTTGTCCTTTAGGTCTGAAGGAACATATCATTCTGGGAAACACTTGCTGGACTGGTATATCTTGTTCTAATTAAAATCCTCATATTTATCTTTCTACAATAGATGACTATGACTTGCCCCCTGGCAAAGCATTGGATGAATGATAAGAACTGGTTTTGATCTTATCCTTCCATCAATTGATTCTTATTAACTAGGAGGAGACCCAGCTCTTTGAACTGGTCCTCCATGCACTGGAGCTGTCAGAAGAGCTGAGACCACAGGTTGTTGCCTTGCCGCCCATCGGAGCTGGGTCCTTCGGCTTCCCAACCGAAATCAGCGCCAGGGGCGTAACAGACGCAGCCGTGGAGTTCTGCCTTCAGAACAATGACACGAGTATCAAGGAAATAAAGTTCATCAGTATCAACTCCTTAGAAGTAGCAGCGTTTCATAAGGCGTTAGTCGCCACATTTGGCGATAGAGTGGAGATGATTCCTACTGCAAAGAAAGCAGCAGCGGCCAAACAGGAGGAGCCAAAGAAGGCATCAGGACCCCCTAAGGCAGCTACAAGGAAGAAGAAGCAGATTGTGGAGGAAGATCTTGACTTACCAGATGTGACAGCAGGTACTCTGACAACTCCTCAGGGCCTGAAGATCACACTGGTAAAGGGGAGCATCGCTAAGCAAATGGTATCACACTACTTCAATCAGTATGAACATTTTTGTCTAAATGTAATTGTTTCTTTGACATTTTGTGCATACTTTTTTGCCTTGGATGAGAGGACTCCCAAAACTTTAGGGTGCAGTAGAAAGTTGCCAAAAATGATTTTAACCTCTCCTTTTTCCTAGGTAAACGTAATTGTCAACACAACACAGCCTGGTCTGAACCTGAATTCAGGCTCGGCATCCAAAAGCGTCCTGAAGGTTGCTGGTCCCCAGCTGCAGTCTCTGTGTTACCGTGCAAACACACACACAGGGGAGGTGCCTGCAGGAGAGGTCATCATCACCGACCCAGCAAAGCTACCCTGCAAACAGGTCTACCATGCTGTATGCACACGATATGATCGACTCACCGGGGGTGGAATTGAGGTATGTTCAACCATTCTTGCCAATGTCTTTTTTATCATGAACCAGGAGTCCATCAATGTTTGAGACAAGTGCAACTCACTGAGAGTGAGAAGTAACTAACCAAAAAGCAGAGGTTACAATGGCTGCTCAGAAACATTCCCTACTCCAATTAGACCGGAATGGTTTTGATCCACCCACACTGGGATGGAGCCCTACTCTTTTTTGATAAGTGTGGTGGGTTCTTTAACATGCTTGAAGTGTGGCTCTACTCAAGTATGAAACCTCAATTTAACATTCTATCCAATCATTTTGCTTTAAATCATATTCACACACAAGTCTCATATTTCTAGGATTTGAAAACTATCCTCTGGAGATGTCTTGAAGAAGCAGAGAAGTCCAAGATGGAATCCATTGCCTTTCCAGCCATCGGTACCGGCTCCTTGGACTTCCCTCGTGACCTGGTGGCAAAGGTCATGTTTGCAGAGGTTCTAGAATTCGGCAAGGAAAACCTTGACTCTGGGGTCAAGGACGTCCGTTTTGTGGTGTACAGCATGGACCACGCAACAGTTCAGGTAAAGGATCTTCATGATCACTTCCAAAAGTGTTTTCAAAAAGTTTTCTTTTGAAATTTTTGCATGCTTTCTTGTCTTGTTTTGTCTCTAACAAAAAATTCTTCATGTTTCTTTCTCTTGCTTTTATATACAAGTACTGTATAGTACATCGGTATTGTCATGATTAAAAAAAAGTAGGGAAGTTTAACTGATTTTGACTGTAAAAATTCTTCTTGGTACATCTCTGTGTAATGGGTTTATGGAAAAAGAAGGGTGGTCTACCTTGCCAGGTTACCCTTTCTGGGCCCCAAGGGCATGTATGGGGATTTGGCTTCTAACCATCTGAGTGTATGAAGTGCTGATGGACCATTTTTCTGCAGGCCTTTGAGACAGAGCTGGAGCGCCAAGGCGGCACGTTACAGTCAGACTCAGAAGGATCCCTCACCCCCGACAGGGACCTGTCAGCATCACCCAAGCCGTTCTCAAGCGTTCCACACAAACTGCACCCGGAGGAAGGTTGTACATCATAGTCAGTCTTCTGGTGCTGTGTTCAATGCAGAATGTAGTTATTAGAATGTGAATGGTAACAATAGTTGTCAGCTGCAGTTGTTGATATGTGTGTGCGACACATGTTTCAGATGTACATGACATTGTTTATGTTGCACTGTTAAGAATCATGTTCTATATCTTGATAAATCATGATCATTACATCTCTTATCATAAAATCTTCACAAATCAATGGTAAGCTTTCCAGACATTTTGCTGTTTCACCATCAGGACAAGGGAACACCTATTCCCAACTCTAACCCTAACCATAACCTCAATCCTAACCCTAATTCTAACCTTAATTCTAACCCAAATGATAACAGAAATTTAGTTACATGTATACAATCATGTGACTGCAAAATGTACCAATGATAGCATTCAATTCAATTCAATTCAATGCAATTTGTATTGAAGACTCATTGACAGCCTTAACAATACCTTCATTCTTGTTCCAGCAGGTGTGTCCAGTGGTTCTTCTAGTCCACAGCCAACAACAGACGAGGTCCAGATCGGACATGTTTGTCTCCATGTCCAGCATGGGAACATCGCCAAAGACAGGACAGATGCCATCGTGAACCCCACCAATGCAAAACTTGATTTCACCATGGGTAAGGATAGCACTTGCATACTGCTTATGGCTGTCCGTCGTTGCCTACAACGACGTCACTCCTGTGTGTCCTTCTGTGGCTGATAAGTCCCATACACTATCGTTTATGTGACTGCTTGATAGGCTGATAAGAGTCATTGCTGACACTTTGAATTCCTTCCAGCGTCTACTAACATCTCTGTGTTCCTTTGTGCTACAGGTGCTGTGCCAAGAGCAATTCTCAATGCTGGTGGCCAGGCTGTATTGGCTGAGTGTCGCCAACTTGGTGAGTTGTTACAAGCCTTTTTTAGCAGGCATCTGATATTTATTTATCAGACAGATGTTACTAAAAAAACTGACTTTAAATGGTCATAACTTTGTTTTGAAGCATGATATCCAAAGAAAATTATTTTTGTGATCCTCTCAGCGGGCTCTACCAGCCTGTATATTTTCATTTAAAAATGTTGATGTGTAATTCTTTTTATTACTAACCTTCTACTATTTAAAATCACAATAATATTCCTGCTCTGATGGTACGGATATGTGAAATTTGGGGTCATGGCCCAATATGCTCTATTACAACAAACTGCCCAAGTTAGATGATCAGATTATCCATTCCTTACCCCCAGGGTCCTTACCCATCAGTGGGGTTGCTGTGACTGGTGCAGGAAACCTGCGCTGCAAGCATGTGATCCACGTGGCACCAGGCGACGACATCTACACCCTGAAGGAGCAGTTCAGGAACGTCTTACGTCTGGCGGAGGAGATGGAGCTCAAGTCCATCTCTTTACCTGCACTGGGATCAGGTAACATACACTTTACTTTGTTCTTAGTTTGGGGTTTATGCACTTTTTTAAAACCTTTTGTGGAGTAACACTGATGAAAAGACCCAACACATGTTGTTAAGATAACAATTTCAGCACCAAGGAAAGACACCATTGTGAATTCCAATCACAGAACAAAAGCAACACTTATACTATCTAAATTTTTCAACAGCGCTTATACAAGGACTCCATACATTTTTACATTCATCTGATCAATTAAAGACTTGAGAAATGTTGTGAAGGTCACTGCTTCAGCACCAAGGAAAGACACTATTGCCAATTCTGTTCACAAAACAACAGCAACATCACCTACTTTTCTTTACTTTTCAAGCCTTGCAAAGTGGCTTTCATTTTTTTTCTCAACCACATTTCTCCCCATCACCATCAATATTATACATTGCCTTCTGTCTGCTCTACATATAGGTAGTGCACGGATAGAGACAACCCAAGCAGCATCCTGCATGGTGGAGGCCATCGACGAGTTCGTCCATGAAGACAAGCCCAAGAATCTGGTTCTTATCAGGGCTACCATCTCTAAGGAGGAAATCATGGTTTTCTATCGTGATGCCATCTCACAATGGACACCAGGGCAAAGACAGCAGGGACAGCTGGCTGCACTGGAGAAATTAGCCAGTAAGTTCATGTCCTTGGTGATAAATGGAAACAATGTGTTTATGTTGGAGACAAAATTGTTAGATTTCTGGGCTTATAAGGAATGTTACTTAATTGCATCTTAATATGTACCAGAACAATCACATAACAGATAGTTATGTTTCCTCAAGTTTTGAAAACTATCAAGACTGACATGTTTGACACATAAAGGTCTTTTTTGATGACCGAAAGGTTCTGAATTTTTTCGCCCTTTTCCATTTCATAGAAAGATGACACTCTGTATTGTTTTTGTAGACTACTTGTTAATTCTCATCAAGATCTTCACTCAGCGTTTTACGTTCTCGTCAATTAGATGCGGTCGCTGAACGCATGAAGAAGGTCATTAGGTTTGACCCAAAGGACGCTCCCGTGGTTGTCTCAGTGGACGGGATAGTACTGAAAATATTCGCGGGAAAGAAAGCGCAGCTGGACACGGCTGTGAGGAAGATAGAGGACATGATGAGCAGGGAGTGTAAGGACCACGTCATCACAGATCCATCGGTGGAGAAGCTGTCCCTGTTGGAGCAGGCTACGATTAAGGTATGACTGTAACAACTGGCTTTTTTTCTTACAACTTCTTCTTCATTGTTTACTATCCAGGATGTGTCTATGTATGACATATGAAGATTCAAATGCCATCTGCACTTGAAAGTCTGTTGATTTGAAATACATCAGTCTGAAGTATGGAACCTTATTTTTTACCTAGCTGGGCAGAAAAGTTTAAAGATACAGTTTAATGGCTACAAATACTTTTGTACTTTTGCAAATTGATGAAGATATTTGTTGAAAAGTACCAATGTTCTACTTGTTTCAATTAGGAGCTGGAAAAGCAACATATGGTGGCAATAACCATCAGTTGCACTGACTCCAGCATTCGAGTACAAGGCAACGGAGGTGATGTCAGTGATGTGGTGACTGATATCTACAAGGTAGGCTAATGGCATCCCTGTTATGCTTGTGCTTGCCCATAATTACCTTTGGGTATGGAGGTATTGTTTTAGGTTGGTTTGTGTGTAGGGAGAGTGGGTGGATATTTGGTTGCTTGATTGACAGGGAGGTTAAGCCTAACGGTCACCCAGCAGGTGGGAGTAAGTGAGCATGACATAGAGAAATTCAGGAGTTAAATTACATCATACAATCCTCTCCACAGTTCCAATACATTCATGAAACCCCCAAGAACTTCCTGGAGGCCTGAAATCTCTGATACATGTATCTTGTCATTGGCGATTCAAAAGCTGATGCTATTTAATGAATAACTATAGCCCCGCTAGGCCAAGTTGGCCATGTTTGCAGTTTTTCAAAAGTGTCTCTTGTTATGGCAGGTTCTGAATGAGATCACAGTGAAGGAGTATAAAAGTCAGCAGGCTGAGCTGATGTCCAGGGAGGTTCAGTGGTGTTACCTGGAGCAGGACACGTACCAGCCTTACAGTCCTGATCTGAATGCTATCCTGGAACAGGCCAAACGGGTATGCAGTTCAGTCTTGTAATATAAGATTTAGTTTTGAGCCACTCCTGGACTTAGTAAAGCAAGAACTGAAGTCAAAGTCCTAATAGAAAATGACAGTTTTTGAATGCTATTTTTTTGCAACATGTCTTGAAAGAATATGATCATGAAATTATGGGATAAGTTTCAATGTTAAAGTCACATTAGTCATGCTTTGTATATAGCTATTTATATTGACAAGCAATAAGTGTCTCCATAGATCTTTGGTCATCACATAGCAAATGCTAATGTTACAATAATTTACATTTGATGATACTGGTACTTCAGACACAGTTTTTTTTTTTTTTTAGAACGGGAAGTCGTATGTTGACTTCACAAAGCCGGACACTTTGGAAGCTTGCCATGTGGACTTCATCAGAATGAAGGAGACACAGATCCTAACAGGAGACACCAGGCTCATTGTTAGGAAGGACACGAAGACAGGTACAGCAGTAAGAATGCTACAGTCAGATTTTCTGATGTAGATAGAAAAAAAGCTACAATTTTCTTCAATTGATTACTTTCCATGTAACCAAGGACATTTGGGGGGTCTTCCCCGGGGTCTGGGGTCTAATCTAGCAATGAATATGCAACAAAATGTTTATTTTTTTTTCTTAAAACCCCCAGATCTGCCTGAGTTCTGGGACCCCCAAGGTGATGATGAGGTGAAAGTGGTGGAACTGAGCGAGGGGAGTCTGGAGTTCCAGGAGACTTACATGTACTTTGCCAAGACAATTGGAGACACGCCATCTAAGGTTGTCAAGGTAACATCCTTGTCTTGTGTACCTCTTCTTTCTCTTCTTCATCACTTGCAAGAAAAGCAACACACACACACACACACACACACACACACATACACACACACACACACACACACACACACACATACACACACACTCACACGTCCCTTTGAAAACCCCACTTTTAAGTTTTCTGTGCTGCCAAACCTATGGAGTAGCTTTCAGTACCATGGACAGTCACTGTCTGTGTTCATGATCAACAGAAGCTTTTGTTACATCTAACTCTAGGAGTTATGTAGTGAGGATACTCCTTCTGTACTTGGTAACAATTGAGTTCTGTTCTATGATTGTTAAGAAAAATACATTTTTAATGATTGTGACATTAAGGTGGATGGCTGTATTTTAAATGATAGAGAATGAGGGAGGGTCCAAGAAAAACCTATAGGTTTCTGGCGATCCTTTGCATGTTTTTTAAACTTTAATATTGTATTCAAACAAACAGTAAACAGCATGGGTTATTTTCTAATTGTATTGATGATAAAATGTTGCCAATGCATTGTGCATTGGAGATGATTTCGCTGATCATTGTATTTTGCATTTACTAGGGTCATATCCAAAAGAGACAGAGTAATTTGTTATGCATTTTCCACAGATTGAGCGTATCCAGAACCCAGCCCTGTGGCGCCAGTACCAGCTGAAGAAGGAGAAGATGGACAGAACAAACAAGGCTGCCAACAACGAGAGGCGTCTGTTTCACGGAACCTCCACTGGGTCCTGTTCCCACATCAACGCACACGGCTTCAACAGGAGCTTCTGTGGAAAAAATGGTAGTCCATCTTTGCCACATAACATCCAGAGTAGGATTCTCATTGGAAAAAAACTGATGGCTTTGATTGTCTTGTCCCCTTCACATGCCATGTTATTTCAAGTGAAGAAGAATTTATTCGTACTTCTGGAACTGGAATAATGTGCATCTCTTCGACCCCTTTCCACCCACCCTGTTCACCGCATGCAACTGCTGAGCCGCCAGATATTTGACAGATTGCTCAACGAATTTGATAGAAAAAGAATTAATTTTTTTACATTTTGTGTGTTTTGTTATCTTTTAAATCGTACATCGTGCATCATTTTCCAATGATAAAATCAAAGGTGACACAAATTTTGGTTGCTGAGTGATTGCTGTCTAGTGGAAAAGGGACCTAAGTTACTAAGTTTGTCTTTGTTGATGCTGACAGGTCATTTGTTTCATCTCTTTTTTCTTTCTAACCCAGCTACCCTGTATGGCAATGGAGTCTACTTTGCTGTAGAATCCAGCTTTTCCGCCAAGGACCAGTACTCCCTCCCTGCCACCAAGCACAACAAGCACATGTACCTGGCCAGGGTGCTGGTGGGAGAGGCTACAGTCGGCAAGCAGGGCATGATCGTCCCTCCGCCTAAGGACCCCACAAATAAGACGGTCCTGTACGACAGCGTCACCAACAACGTCAAAAACCCAAACATCTTTGTGATCTTCCATGACACCCAGGCTTATCCTGAGTATTTGGTAACATTTCGTAGTTAAGTCTTATGCTGCAGCCTGGCATTCATAAATGCGAAAAAGTGCATAATTCGCATACATGATCATATTTCTTTAACAATTGATAACACAGACCCATATCTCTGCCCATCTTCGTCAAAATGTAGAAATGCAAAGTAGAAACATAAAAATGCAAATATTTGATGAACATGCAGCCGTCCTCTCATTGGCCGAACTGCTAATTGCCATTGTATCATTGGTTAAACTGCTAATTGTGATGGACAGTCAGGATCGGTCTATTGTTGCAAGCTGTCTGGAGTGTCATAAGTTACCGGCCTAGCTAGTGATTTGCATTGTTGTCATTAGTTAGTGATATAGCTAGCACACAACAAATTCAGGAGATGTTGCATCAAAAGCTTCCAGATGATATAGAATAGAAGAGGCAGCACTATTGAGTTGCAGAGATAGAGGACAGTACCAGTATGGTACTTGATGTATTGTAATGATTCTGCGATTGCCAGGTGTTTCCTGACAAGATACATGTAGCTGCATGATTTAAGCTGTTAATTTTATTTATTAGCTTCTATGTTATGTCAATAATTTGTACATCAAGCAATACATGACTTAGGTGTAAAGATTTTTTCAATATTTTTGTACATTGAACAGTGGGTTATGGCTTATTGGGTAGCAGCGGAGGCATGTCTGTAAGAAAGTCATAGCTACACCATACCGGTATTGTCTAACTTGGACCTGCCTTTTACAATTAAGGCATACTATTGTCTTGGATTGATTGTATCTGTCAGGTTTTTGCATGTTTGTAAAAGGATCATTTTTTGTTGTTGTTGAGAGTCTGTACACAGAGGGCATCAAAGGTAAAAAGCTGGCATCACCAGTATTTAGTAACGTGTCAGTTCGTATTTAATTTTGAATATGCATATTTATTATAATTTATCTGCATTGCAATCTGAAAGTATTATCTATTTATGGTCATACTGATCTTGCATCATCTGGGGCATTCTCTAATAAAAAGACAATTTTATCGGTCTTCATGAATCTCTTTTCTTTCGAACACCACTTTCATGGTTCCCCCATTCTCGAATATGCCTCAAATTGTTACACAAAGCATCAATATATATATATATACAGTAGTCACCTGATATTTGCATGAACGATTTGTCAGAGAATTTTACCCCTATAACAGGGTTAGTCCAATAACATTAGGGGGCCAATTGGCGGGGGGGGGCAATTGGTTACGGATAACATTGGGTCCAATTGAAACAACCATAAACACATGAAAATTGGTATTACATAATTTTATACACAACATACATGTATTATATTCTGACCTTACAGTCATATTTACAAACTCACAACAAACAGGGCTTAGCTTGAAAAATTTAACTTACAAGCATTTCACCTTCATACTTGATACTTTGAGGCAAAAACTTGTCCAAGGCTAAAACAACAGCAGCCAATCAAGGGTGCCAAAAAGGAATAAAAGGACTTTTCACACAATGTGATTTTTGCAGGTATGGTATTGTCACCTGGTCAACACACAAAGGGGACAGAGTTTATGACAATGGGGGTGCAGGGGTGATAATGAATAACAATAGGCTCTATGCAGATTTGCTAACGCTCAAAAATTGAACTGTAACAACTAGATTTTTGTCTGGCTGGAACAGATAGAGAGCCAAACTTTAAATAAATGGGGAGAATTTGGGTCAATATGCAATTGACTTCACAATATTTGACCCCAATATCAGGTTTATGCCATTGTCCCTGATGCGATTAAGCCATGCAATTTATAATGGAGTGAATAGGAAATGGTTTGGGTTTTCAGAATTTCATGCAAATACCAGGTTTACCCCATTATCAATGATGCAAATAGTTGGTGACTACTGTACCACGGATAACGTTACAGTCCTACGTCTATCTCTGTTGATACATGGTTGCACTTTGATTTTCTCAAAATTGATATTGTTGGAGCTGGTGGCAACCTTGTGCACACTCGGATTGATCATGTATAGTCGAACACCTAACGGGAGGGCGCGGGTCCTGTTAATGGAACGATATAATTGAGTCACTTGACACTTGAAGATGTAGAAACCTCTTCTTCTTCTTCTTTCATTTGAGGCAGCCGCCTTCAACTGGTTGAAGATTCTGCTGCCTGTAGTGGTGGGTGCATGCCGAGAAGTTCAGGTTTTACAACTTGCCCCTAATCTCCTCCAGAGAGGAGGAAAGAGCAATGTGACCTGAGAGCACCTGAGTTACTAAATTGTCTAGTTGGTGGTAGACTAGTAAACGTTACCCTTTTACGCGTTTTTCCAAGCGGTCGTCCTCACCAACAGCCGTCTCCAAGTCTCAAACGGAGTGGGGGATGTCCCGAGTAGAGGAGTACAGCGTGTGGCGGTCACGAGAGGCGGGTCACCACAGGCGGGTCACGAGAGGCGAACGTACCATTTCATATGCGGGGGTACATATCTCAAACTCGACTAAGATGACGTCCGTGTTTAAGCACATTTTTGCCATACCCAGGGGGTGCTCTTTAGACTAATGAAGCACTCTCATTAAGAAATAAAGAATAGGAATTATAGAGTGTGTACAGTAGAGACAGAAAAGCCCCAAAAATTTGATGAGAACTGTCTTTTCAACAGTTAGGAGAAAGCCTATTATATTTTCAGCCTCTCGTTACCGCCCCCCTCCTTTTGCTACCCTGGGGTGCTCCTTAGCCTAATTAAGCACATTTGTTAAAAACCAATAATTGGGAATTATAGCATGTGTACAGTACAGGTAGAAAAGTGTGAAAACTTTATTTAGAAATATATTTTTCCATGTCAAGAGAAGGCCCACAGTTTCAGCCTCTCGTGACCGTCCCGGCCTATTTCAAAGCCTGGAGGGTCTCTTTAGACTAATTAGGCTCATTTGTTAAAAACTAATGATTGGGAATCATAGAATGTGTACAGTAGAGATAGAAAAGCCCAAAAAGTTGGATCAGAAATGTCCTTTTCACAGTAAGGAGAAGGCCTATCGTTTCAGCCTCTCGTGACCGTCCCCGGCCCCCATTCTGATAACCAGGGGGTGCTCTTTAGCCTAATTAAGCACATTCATTAAAAAATAATGATTGGGAATAATAGACAATATACAGTAGAGATAAAATAGCCCTAAAAGTTGGATCACAAATGTCTTCTTCCAAGTCAGCAGATGGCCTATCGTTTCAGCCTCTCGTGACCGTCCCCCATTATGATCATGAAACCCAGGGAGTGCTCTTTAGCCTAATTAAAAATAATTATAGAAAGACTAACAAAAATGTATGAGTCGAATTGTTTTCCCATTTAGGAGAAATCCTATGGTGACTGTATGGACCTATTTCTGATAAAATACCTAATTTCCTATAACATTTAAGTGGTTATAATAGAGAACACTCATTAAGAAATACTTCTTGATGATGTATATATTAGAATACATCATAGAGGAAGTCATAGTACAATCATGATAAGCAAAATACGTCCTTGTAATGCGTCTATTCCCACTAGACAAGCGCTATCACGTCAAAGTTTTTCCTAAACTCGTTCCGCCCGCGATCCCAACGCCGCCATCTTGTTTTGTGCTGTGTGTCACTGTGGTGACGTAATATGGTCACGACAGGCGATGGTCGCGACAGGCGGGTCACGAGAGGCGTGCTCACCAGATGGAGACTTCCCCAGATGCTCAAACGAGTTGTGTTACAAGGACGACACTTTGCGGAATGAAGTAAAACTGCAACAGAGGAAACTGGACAATGCGATTTTACGTAATCTTTTTAAAAGCGCCCCGTGGCGGTTTTATTACCCAAAGCAGTATGTAACCTTGTTCCTAAAACCAATGATGAAGTTTAACTTCCTTACAAGATCGAGATAAAAGCCGATTGGACCCGAATGTGTCATTTTTAGCAAACAACTGCCCCCCCCCCCCGATAACAACTGATGGTTGCGCCCTGTTGGAGGTATTGTGGGTAATTTCCAACATGGCAGCCTCCGACGGCCAGCCAAATTTGTCTCAACTTTTTTCCGATCTAAATCGAGCTGGACAAGCCGGAGACTTTAATAAGGCTCTGAAGATTGCTACGAAGAGTAAGTTGCATTCACCAGTGCATAATTTTGCAGCATTCATACATTTGATCAGTATTTTATGGCACGAGAATATAGCGTGTGCATCGGTAGCATATGGTTCAGTGCATGTGCAAATCGATATCTGAGTTGTCTTTCGAAATTATTTCGGTCTTCTCTTCCCCAAAGTCACTCTTTCGAGTAGAGTAGAGTAGAGTCATTCAGGCCGAGTAGGAGTCCTGCTCCAGTTTGGGCCGCTCTTCAGTTTACTGACATCTCTGGACGTAGTGGGTTGTCCAGAGCTCTGTAGTTGTAGACGACTGGATGTGTTTTCATATGATCATCAAACCTCTTCTTAAAGCTGTTTATACTAGGTGCCATAATCACCTCCTCGGGTAGGTCATTCCACCAGCTTGCGGTTCTGTTTGTGAAGAAGTGTAGACGCATGTTTGTTTTTGCTTGCGTCCTTTTTATTTTCAGTTGGTGACCTCTTGTTCTCTTCTCTGTTGATATTGGTAGTAGGCATGCTGTGTCATACTTCCCATGTGTGTATTTGTAGACGTTGATCATGTCTCCCCTCAATCTTCTGTAGACCAGGGTGGGTAGTTTAAGGTTCTTGAGTCTATCTGCATACGAGAGTTCCTGCAAACCTGGCACTCTCTTGGTCGCTCGCTTCTGTACCTTCTCGAGTTCTGTAGCGAGTTTCCAGGTGTGTGGAGACCATATAGGAGCTCCATACTCTAGGTGGGGACGAATGATGGTCTTGTAAAGAACGAGGAACATTTCTGAGTCCATGTGCTCAAATGTTCTCCATGTTAATCCCATCATTTGGTTTGCCTTTTTTATGATGGATGTTATGTGATTGACGAAGCCCAAGTCTCTGTCTACTGAGGAATCCATTGTAATGTACTTCATTTGATTATTGGACATAAATCCAAAATGCGTCTACACTTCTTCACAAACAGAACCGCAAGCTGGTGGAATGACCTACCCGAGGAGGTGATTATGGCACCTAGTATAAACAGCTTTAAGCGAGCGACCAAGAGAGTGCCACTCGCAAGTAGACATCGGTGTAGTTTTGTCTTAACAGTTTTTGTTCCGAAAGCAACGGTTCCAAAGGAATGTAATGATATATCTGGAGGTCGTGTCCACATAGTTTTTAAAGGCCCTGTTCCTCCCCAGTTCTGAAGCTGGACCCTCACGATGAGAAGGCGTATCACTGCAAGGTGGTCAGCATGATCCAGCTGGGACAGTTCAACGAGGTCATCAGGTTCATGGGCGGCAACTACAAGCTGTCCGAGTCAGTACTGTGGGCTTATTAAGTTTCGTCAAGATTTTCTGCTCGTATTATTATTATTGGCTTCTAAAAATAATATCTAACATCCCCTACCATAAATTATACCGTTACAGATCAGTGCTAAACCGACATCTCCATATGGCCATACAAAAGTAACCATAAGTTGTCAGTGATTTTAAGATACTTGTTTACTTGTGTCCCTCTAGCCCCCTGAAGTTTGAGCGAGCCTATTGTCTGTATCGTCTGAACCGGACTCAGGAAGCTCTAGAGGTCATCCAGAAGGTTCCTGAGCCAGACCTCAGGATTAAGGAACTTCTGGGACAAGTGGTCAGTTTCTTACTCCATTTATTACCATATGATGTGGTACAAATGTAGGACATTTGTATTTCAGAATGTCATTTTTTGCATGGAATTCGTATTAGGGCTTTGTACCTAAAAGTAATAACTGTACCTATACCTGTAAAATTATTAAGGTACAGGTCCGGACCTGGACATCTAGTGTACCTGTGCCTGAACTAAATAAAACACTTTACCTTGCTTACTTGTGATCTTTGATTAGCTACAATTGTTAGAGATGCTGTTGGACATGGAAGATTTTGGATTTATGTCCAATAATCAAATGAAGTACATTACAATGGATTCCTCTTGACTCTCCAGCTGTATCGACTGGAGGAGCATGACGAGTGCCTGGAGCTGTACAGGGACCTCATCAGGAATTCACAGGTCAGGACTCATCATTTAGTCAACTTTTAGATCCTGCGTGTTGAACTCTCCAGTTCATGGAACCCCACCCTGACCCTTCCCCCCGTACTTGATTTTCCTCAGTAGCTCATTTACATATAAATGCAGATACTCATTTATATGCAGGTTACTCTTGTCTTCAGACTCATTCACTGATGAAAGATATGGATGCTATCTGGCATGTTTGACTCTTCAGAGAGTTTATCCAGTTGCTTGATTTATTTTGTGTTACATAAATGCTCTACCTGGATGTCTAACCGTCATCTTTTGACATTTTAGCCCAAGCCTGATGTACAACTGACCAGAGTACACAGGGAAAGACTTGAGATGATTCAGTACTTGCAATGTACACATATTAGTAATCAGTATGTACTACACATGTTAATTATTTTTAGGATGAGTTTGATGAGGAGCGAGAGACTAACCTGGCTGCTGTGGTGGCTGCTGCTCAGATGTGGGGAGGGAAGCAACTGGTAGGTTTTTTTACTCAATTGTATTCTACTGCCACATATCATGGCACAATGTTGAGAAGCCTGGCCAGTAGACTGCCACATAAGTACAGCACATCTCATAAGTTGGCTCATTGACACACTGGAGCCAAGAGTGGCTCAACATAAACATTGAACCAACAACATCTCCTTGCAGGAGTCCCCTGCCACAAGCTTAAAAGGTTCATAACACAGTTGGTTTGGTAGAGAGTCAAATACTAAACTTGTGATGGCTGGTAGTGGTATAGAAGTGGGATTGATAACCATTTGACCCCCTACATGTGTTTTTTTACATGTAGCTACTTTGAAATCTTTTGGCTGTAGTTTTATACAGTATATGCAATTAAGTTACAGCCACCTTGCATCATCTCCAGATGCCCTCGGATGATTGATTGATTGATTGATTGATTGATTGATTGATTGATTGATTTTCCATACACCAGGAGGATTACGGGCTACGGGAGTCCACCTACGAGCTGTCGTACAACGCAGCCTGTACACAGCTGTCCAAGGGGGACGTGAAAGGGGCTGAGAAAAAACTGCAGAAAGCAGAAGGTAGGTTATTGTCAATTATATTTATCTAGCTGTTGGTTGAAGGGGAGGATGTTTTAAATGAAACCTTGAGGGTCTGTTCGTGTGTGCTAAATTGTAGCCAGCATGCCGAACAGCTACATGTATTACTCTGGTCTCAACAACGAGAACTGTTTGTTTATTTCACAGAGCTCTGCAGGCAAAACTTGGAGGAGGACCCAGTAAGTACTCTTCTGTAATTTTATTCTCCGCTCTGCAATTTTAGCAGTATTAATGCCAAGTTGCACTTGTGGTATTTAAGTGAGATAATCATCATGATTATAAAATAACTCAATAAGAGACTTTTAAGGAAAGAAAAGGAAAGAATGCTTGAATTTTTCAAAGTTTATTGAAGTTTGATTTTTCTGCCACAGGAAGTGACTGAAGAGGACATTGAAGCAGAGCTTGGAGTTTTGAAGTAAGATTTCAGTAATAAAAACTTAAGTTTCATAAAAGTGACCTCTGTAAGCTGTGTGCTTTATTCTGATCAGTTCAAGACTGTTGGAACATGGAAGAAGGTTACCTTTTATCTCACATTGGCTGTAATGTTTGTGTTTGTTAGAACCCAGCGAGCGTACTGCCTACAGCTGCAGGGCCAGAATGAAGAGGCCACCAAGATTTACAACCAGGTTCTCAAGTCCAGGTACGACAGTTTATCGTTCAACTAAGAGTCATCCTGAGTGAGAAGTTCATTTTATCCCAGGGTCTGCTTGTTTGTGTTATCTGATGTGTTGTAGAAATGTTACCAGTAAGCCTCCTGGGTTCTGGTTCTATTTTACAGAAAGTGTAACAATGAAAGAGTAGACAAAGAATTTGCCTTTTAGTTGTTTGTATCATTGAAGAAGAACCACCTAGCACCTGCTACTAAAAAAGATTTACTGGTCTGAAAGTATTGAAGGCTCTGGAAAATATATGACTTAGAGAACATGAAATTGGTTGTTTTTATAGTGTTCAGCATGTTTGATACATTTGTCTGTTTGTTAATTTTGGGGTATACATGTATTTTGGAAAATGTTTTGAAACTAAATTTGCTTTTGTCCTCTAGACCAACAGATGTGGGCCTTACAGCAGTGGCGTCCAATAACATCATCTCTCTCAACAAGGTGTGGCAGTTTGATTTATTTCTGTTCAACTCCCAAAAACTTGAAGTACCCGTTTGAACTGTAGGTAAAGCTCTTCATCATTGCTGCAGGGGAATACAAAATTTGGATGGTTTCTTGAACCTGGGTAGCAAATATATGTATGGTGTGTTTTCAGGCTTTTTTCAATATTATTGTCACTTTTTCCATATTGAACATTACATACCTGGATTCTAAAAAAAGGACCCCACTTTTTGCTAAGAATCTTTTTGTCACTAAGAAATTGACAATCAATCTAAAATGTTTTTTCTTCTGTTTATGTGTTCTTGTCTTTAGGACCAGAATGTCTTTGACTCAAAGAAGAAGATTAAGTCAGCAACAGCAGAAGGAGTGGACCAGAAGCTGACCAAGCAGCAGCTGAGAGATATCGCCTTCAACAAGTGTCTGCTGCAGATGTACACCAACCAGGTCAGTCAGGGGGAGGGCTGGTTTTTACTTCTGGGCATGGAAGTATTGTTTTGGGTGGCTGAGCTGTGAGTTTGTGTGTCTGTTTGTCTGGACATAATAGGCAGACAGCATGTGGGCAGGGGAAGATTGACAGAATGACAGGTCAGAAGGTCGGACACAGGAAATGGGGTGAACTTGAATGTCACGAAAGCCCAAAATATGTAGACTTCCCCAAAGCCTGAAATCTGTGATTTCTTATCATATTTCTGTTTTTTTACCATATGCAGTATGTAGATAGAATGAAGAGATATTGATTTGATTTTTCTACTTCAGTGTTTCCTCATAATCTACATATGGCATTGTCATTGATATCAGAGATATCACAACATTTTAATGAGATGTTTCTGTACACATGTGTTTGTGTGTTTCTGTGTTCAGAGTGACAAGACAGAGGTAGGTGATCCGAAAAACTGGAAAAAAAGTTCTAAACATGTACATGCCTGGCATTCTCTCCTGTGGTATTGGTGTATATGGTAGCAGCACGGCATGTGATGTATATGTAATACTTCCTGATATATATAGTGCCCTAACCAAAGTTACATTTAACCTTCCAGGATTCCTTCACAAACACAAATTTTATTGTCTGCATGCATGTGAAAACTGATCTGAACTGCACACTACCGTAGTACAGGAATATAACAATATAACATATAACAGTTGTATAGGTGTTGGGGTCATTGTCAAGGACAGAATTGTGTTTGTGTTTTTTAAGTAGTCACAGAAGGATAACTTTTCACTGTGCACATATCAGAATGTTATTTGTAAAAGATTGATCTTTCACAAGCATTGAACTGGACATAATAGGTAGACAGCATGTAAGAAGTGTGTTGCAGCTTCCTCATCATCTCTACATCTTGTAGGACATTCTTGAGGTACACCTCTTTTTTCAGTTTACTGTGCACATATCAGAATTATCTTATTAGTGAAAGATTGATCTTTCAGCTTCACACAAAACAGGCTACCCTCTTCAGCCAAAAGGTGAAAAATGTCCCCTGTCTCATTAACTATGCTATTTGCTATATATTCAGGAAAAAAAGCATATTCCTAACCCTCCTGTACTCCTTCAATAATACCTCGGTAGTTGGTCGTTGCCTGGGGTCCCTGTTGTGACACTGTTGGTGCACTTTGGACAAGTGTAATCTGACCACATCACTACCATTTACATTTCCCAGTAAGTAGTCAACAACACCTGGAATTTTCCAAATGTCAGTTTTTTCATCATAAGAAGGCATCCTTGAGTCGTCAAATGTTTCATTTCCAAAGGGCCAAAGCTGCTCCGGCGCAACAAAATCTGACACAAATATTTTTCTTGGTAAACACTTAACAAAAAGATGTGCTTCATGATTTACTTCTGGTAACTCATCGAAATCATTTAAGACAAGTTTAAAATCATCTGTGATAAGAAACTGGGTTAGAGTCTTATGGACACTGTTTGAGTCGCACATCACTCGTGTGCCAATTGGACTGTTGTGTAGGAAATGTATTGCTTCTAGGTAACTCAGAGCAGCGTTAAATCTTGTCTGAATATTGTTAAACTTGCTGTACGTGCTCATCTTTAGGATGGTCTCAAAGAATTCTGCAGATCCAAGTTTATAGAACTCTGTAAGGAAAGTTGTGTTGCATGATCCAACCAGCTGGACGACATGAGAAGTGTGTTGCAGCTTCTTCAGCATCTCCACATCTTGTAGGACGTACTTGACATACATCCTCTTTTTCAGTTTACTATATGCCACTGTGTGGTTTCTCCAGGTAGCTTTGTAAACCTACAAAGTGTAGAAGGGAAATATGTTGTAGTCATATACATTAAGTCGTGTCTGTGTGGTGTAGTGGTCTGCACACTCTGCTTCTTGCCACATTTGGATCAAATTCCGTGGAACCGGCGACCTGGGTTTGCAACCGGGTCTGGGCACAACTGGGAAAGAGTCGCATCGTCCTTTTGGATTTCGAAAAAAAACTGGCGGCCCAGTGTAGGAGGGAGATTTTGATGTCAAACCTCTGCACATAGAAAAACCCAACACACTTATTGAGAAGAGTAGGGGTGCTTGGCGAAATACGTGAGGCGTAGCAAAGCCCCATTGCACTGCTAACGAAAAAGTGTCATGCTCCGTCCTCAGTCTGAGCTTAGGGTCGCCCACTTTAAAACTGCTTTACTTTTTACATGTAAAATACCAGCTGTTTTCCGCTGCATTTTATTGCATGTTGACAAACCACCAGTAACATTTCAAGTTTCAAGATATACTGATCTACAGATGGAAAGTGTGTTACCTGTATGACATGCATGTTGCTGTTGGCATACATGCACATGTACATGTACCTTGTACATATTGTTTATATTACAGAAATTGATATAATTCAGGTGAGAAAATACACATCATTGACTAAGGATGGTTTACAAAATTGTACACAGTATGATAATCTAAAATAAAAGATTTATAGAAACGGGAAAAAAGTTCTGATTTGGG
The DNA here is from genome assembly GCA_013266295.2 of Branchiostoma floridae x Branchiostoma japonicum. NCBI lineage: Eukaryota > Metazoa > Chordata > Leptocardii > Amphioxiformes > Branchiostomatidae > Branchiostoma > Branchiostoma floridae x Branchiostoma japonicum. The sequence continues at coordinate 11,060,718 of CM023824.1, forward strand.
TGCACTCTGGGTAATAACCTGTAGCTTATATGCTTAAATGTATGGCAGCTGTGCTTCTACTACTGTGTGTGACAGTAATTAGCTAGTTGACATACACTCACACCCCCGATGGGGTTTAACAGTGATAATATGACAGGTAAATAATCAAGTTACCTTCTGCCGAAGGCCTGTTCCGATTCTGCGCTGAACGGTCACCTCTTTAGGTATCTCTTTGCAACCAAGCCATGGCATACAAGTATCCATCGTAGTGAGTCTAAAACTTCCCAGCGGGCACAACCTGCTCTCTCCAAGCTCGCCCACTCCCAACTCCACATCCACAACATCCAGACTGGATCTAGACTCTTTGACTTTTCCTTGTCTTTCCCGACCCAACTTTTCATCGCCCTCAAAGTTGAAGGAGCCAATGGCAGGCTGCAGAGAGTCTAACCAGAACCACAGAAGTAAGTAGAGAAGCAGCAGAGTAAAAATGAGTTTGACACGAGGCATCGTTATGAGGTCTGCTTACTCTGACCTGTAACATGTTTGCAGTAAAAAAAAGCACAATTATCTATACAAGTACAATAAAATGACATCCAAGTTCTTGACCCAACATGATATGGTGAGTACCATATGGTATGAGTGAATATTGTATGAATTCTAGTTGGAAAAAATTTCTACCAATATACTTAGTGCTATTGATTGGAGTCTGTCCCACTGAAAACTCATATTATGTCATAGCTGGGCCACGATAATGTTAGATATGGGTGTTCCAGCCCGTGTGATAACTATTACCTGTGTCACTCGAGTTTTAACGGTTAACACACAGGCTTTAAAAAGTTCCATAGAATAATTCGAACGTGTTTCGCATGGGCCGCGCGTGCTGCTTTAAAAAATTTGAATACCGGATTCAAACGATGGAATTTTCTCAACTTTTGGCAAATTTCTCATGCATTTAAAAAATGTGTTTTCGCGGGTGGGCATGACATAAATAAAATACATGGTGTATTCCACATCATCCTCGGTCCTAGCTCTTATTTTGGCAGTTGGGCGATCCGGCCCGTGGTCAGGCCGGTACCTCAGGGGATACGGAATATACCATGATATATTCTATATAATAAATATACTTACACTTTTTGTAGGACCTAATAAGAGCGAGGAGTATTTCCCAACCACACTGACCCAGTGTACACACACATACGTGTACTACACATAGGATAATAGTCTGTGTATATGCATCCTTTTATGAGCAGTTTTTGTCAGTAGTAAATAAACATCCCAAAATAAGTCACTTTTTGTGTTCTATCATTGCAAATGTCACATGTGATAAAGTTTCACTAATTTTGTAGGAACTAATAAGTATTTCCCAAGCACGCTGATCCAGTGTACACTCACACATACTGCACATACATGTAGGACAATTCATGGTCCTTCCTGTAATAACCTGTAGGATAATAGCTTACAGTAAGCTTAAATTGGATTGCAACTACATGTATATGGATCTACATGTACTGTTATATAACGACAAACACTACAGGCAGATTGCAACGGTGGGTGTGTTTTGTACACGCTGTGTACTGTCAAGATCAAAACAATCAAACTTCAGCTGCATATCCTATTCATGATTGGTCTGCTTATCTCAAAAGGGGGACTGAACATGCCTTTGACTTTATTTTCTTTGCTTTTTGGCCAAACTAGGCCCGTAGCAACATACAACAAGGGTTATACAACCAAGAACAATATTAGTTAATTGCCTGCTATTATATTACTGATGAAAAGAGCTTGGCTGGACCATAAGAGTTCATCTACCACATAACAGCACCTAAGTCTCACAGGGACAGTACAGTACTTTAGTTACCCTGATAGTCTTAATTCTGGTGATTTCCATATTTACAACAACAAATTTAATCACGGAGGGGTTAATGAAAAGCACATTCAATACCAAAATAACATGTTTCCTTGATGTACATAGAATAACCTATTTCTTATCACCACCTTTCCACTAGAGGCTACAACCACTGAGTGACTAAAAATTCAACAGATTATTCAACTTCGTAGACAAAGAACGATTTGTAAAATGTTTTGTGTGTTTTGTTGACTTTCATATCACACTTTTGCATCATAGTCCAGTTATAAAATCCAGTATCAAACAAATCGGATTTTGATGGCTCAACGGCCACTTAGCGATCGCCGTCTGGTGGAAAGGGGGCCTAACCAAACAGCAGTACAAACCTCTGTGTGATCCTCTTCAGAACGAGGCATGTAGGAAGCTGGCTAAGTCCCTTCAGGAGGAGTACCCAGACCAGGACATGCCCGTGCTCATCCAGGCTGCACAGCTCTGTCGGGAGAAACATCGCCAGAAGGCTGTGGAGCTGCTCAGTGTAAGGACACATGACTTGTTTTTGTTTCAGAACTACCCTTTGACGATCTTCTTTCTATAGTGGGCACAAGAAAGTTGTACTGACCATAACATAACTTGGCAGGGAGAGGGATAAGGCTTGTTGGGTTTCATGTTCTGAACAGAAAGGAAGGACATTTGTTTCTAAAAAGACACATGTAAATGTAACTTACCTGTAGGGAAAAAACATGTTAACTGATAGTAACTGTGGAGTGATGTTAGTCCTCATGTTTGCGTTAATTTTGTGTTTATTCTAGGATCACATTAACAGCCAGCCTGATCCCAGCATCACCATGAAGCTAACTTTGGCTCAGCTGCACTTGAACCAAGGTGAGGTTGATTATATTGTGGGTGCACTGGTGCACCTAGTTATGTGTGTCAATTACAAATGTCAAGATACTATTGTATGCTAGCATACAGCATATTCTTGACATTTAAGTGCCAGAAAGAAATGATAAATTAAACCTTTTGTTGATTTACTTGTTAAAAATTTTGAAGTTAGCAAAGAATGTCAGATTTAAGCTTCTAAGGGAGGCAGTAAGGTTTGTACTACATGTAGGCAATGTTGTTTTGTTCCAGGTACTGCTGGGCAGGCGGCCGAGGTTCTGCAGTCTGTGGGGGACCTGAGATATAAACCAAACATGGTACATAAATCATACATGACAGCAGTAGGACAACACTGGTCCTCAAGTATATTTTCAATGTTATAAGTCTCTTGAATGTAATATCATTTTTGCTTACAGATAGAATTGACTTGCTAACATAAAGGTTCTATGTAAGCTAGATATGTTAACCTCACAACAAAATGTTATAAATAGTGTATTACCCTAGTGAGGTACATGTATGTTGCATAACTTTCAGCAACCTACAATTTATTACAAATGCAATGTTGTAGTATCATGTAGTTTCTTCTAATAGCATGTTGGCTGTGACCTCGTAATAACATTTCTCCTGCATCTGAAGCTGAGAGGTGTGTGTTGTGTTGATGTAATGACATGTTTGCCATGTGTGTGTGTGTCAGGTGTCCACCCTGGTGAACCTGTACACCAGCATGGAGAACATAGAGGGCGCCGCTGAGGTGCTGGACACAACCGTCAACTGGTACAAGGAAAATGATGTAAGCAGAAGAATCTGTAACTTGTTTTGTTATGAAGCTTAGGTTTTGGAATATTTACAGCATAGCAGTGCCAAGTATACCGGTATGTAAGGAATAGAAGTTGGACCTTTCTACTAATATTACTTGTCATATATTATGAATGAACAGTTTTATGTGATATTTTCAGATAAGTCAGCTACATGAAATATAAGATCGATTTGTATAAGGACATTATTACAATGCTATAAGCTTGTGAAAAATACCTCAGAGTCTGTTGTTACTTGAGTTTTGTACAAGGTTATAAGATACAGTGTTGAAGCATAAATAAGACATGTTGTCTGATTTAATAAGCACTATGTCCCTTTGATAATACAATAGAGATTGTGCTGTTTTAAGGCTGATGTTTTGCCCCCTCCCTCTCCAGCCCTCCTCCCCGTACCTAGCCCAGCTGATGCGAGCCAGCTCCCAGTTCAAACTCAAACATGGCCAGGCACAGAAGGCCACCGAGATACTGGAGGAGCTCAGGAGGTGAATCTTCAGACTGTCTGTTTCAAGCTGCTTGTACTGTAGATTGTGAAACTTTCACTGTGACCTCTCCATCGCAAAGTCATAACACCGCAAATATGTCTTCCTTATATCATACGATATAAAAGTATGATTTTTAAAAAAGACAACAAGACACACAAAGGTAAAATGATTCGGTCTTTATCCATGAAATTCATAGAGCACAACTTTCGAATATACAATGTATTTGGTAGCTCAGTAGTCCTAGCCTCTATTGGAAAGAGGGTGTTGCACACTCTGGCTTAAACTTGCTGTTCCTTTCCAGCATGTACCCTGACGATGTGAAGACCATAGCCCAGCTGATTTCAGCCTACTCTCAGTTTGACCCTAAGAAGGGAGAGCAGTATCCTTTCTCTGTCGGGGAGGTTCTGAAAATGTTGACCATATATACCATAGTTAAGATGTATATGTACTTGTACTTGAAATGAAGTGCTTACATCACATTTCATTTCATTTCATTTCGGGAAATTCAGGCCATACTCCACATTTTGTTTTGCGTTCCATTTTATGATACTAAAGGGTGGGGAGACAAGACTACCATGTGGTGGTTGGTGATTTCAATAGACCATGTCACTGTTGTTCCATTCAGCTATTATTCAATATGAGACTGTCACATGTTATTTCGTTTTCATTTATTCCCTGTACATATACTCGTGAGTATATTTCAGACCCAAGTCCACTCCAAGTACACAGTTGAAGATGCTATCTCTTGCCCAGATGATATGTTTAGTAACCAATTCTGTGTTTTTTAGTGGATTAAACCAGACACAGTTACATTTTGTAGTTATAATTATGTCAATAAAATTATGTAATTTACCTTAATCACATCTCTTCTAAGAATAAGCAAAGAGCTTCCTCCACTAGACCCAAGTTTCTTCTCAGGAGTAGACATAGAGGCGCTGGAGAAGGCGGCCATGACCATGGGGACCCGTAAGAAGGCGGCTAAAGCTGCGACTGGGACGACAGGCGGAGAAAAGGCTGACTCACCTGTGGAGGAAACCAAGTCAGTATTTCACAGCTCTGTTGGTTGGGTTATTACCTCTGGCTACGGAGGTATTGTTTTGGGTGGGTGTGACTTTGTGTGAGTGTGTGTGTGTTTGTTTGCTTGTGTGTCTGTACAGATGAGTGACATCACGTGGGTGGGAGGAATTCCTTAATAACAGACCACAAAAGGTCAGACACAGGAAGTTGGGTTCCAGAGCCAGCAGGAAGTTGGCCAGGAGTCAGTTGGCTGGTGTCAGTGGGAAAATGCATACATACCAAGTTCTCTTGTTCATGGAAATCATGGGTTGTTTGGAACTTAGAAAGACTTGGTTGAAGTCTGCTGGACCACTGATTGCTGCTGTTTTTGTTTGTAATAAAAAAACCTTACTTTATGATGTGTTCTTACAGGGATTCTGTCATTGTGCAAAAGAAAAAGAGGAGAAAAAAGAAAGGTCAGTTGATTGGAGTTATATTTTATAATGTTGTAATTAGATATAATTGCTATAATTCCACTTGCATCACATACATGTATCTAGAACCCTCACATCCAAACTATGATATAAATGCCCAGCCTTGTGATCTTGAAGTTTGGTTGAAAAGAGTTTTTAGTGAAAAATATTGAATAGCTGTGCAATAGATGAACATAGAAACAATTCTTCTACAAGCACAGTGTGCTAATATATCTTTTTTATCCCCTGTAGGAAAACTTCCCAACAATTATGACCCCAGTATGACCCCTGACCCTGAGAGGTGGCTTCCAATCAGGGACAGGTCATATTTCAAAGGTCGTAGGAAGAGGAAACAAAAGGACGGAGTCGGTGAGATTTAAGTGTTCGCAATCGTGTTTGCAATTGTGTCTACAAAAGGTCTTTCTGTGTTTGTGTATTTGTGTATCTTGTTACCTCCATGTATGGAAGTATTATTGTTTTGGATGCATTTGCTCTGTGTGTGTGTTTTGTTTAGTGACAGCACGTTGGGGGGGGGGGGGGAATTCTCTGACCTCAGACCACAAAAGGTCAGACACGGGAAGTTAGGTCCTAGAAGCTGGATGGGAGAGGAAAAATGCATAGACACAGAGAAATTCAGAATAATGAATAAAATAAGAAATTCACAACAACTCTCTCACAGAGGTATGAAATCTCTGATTTCTTCTTTGTAATACACTCAATAGTTTTGAAAGAAAGATGACTTAATTTTGCCACCTTCCCTTTCTCTATTGTAGGAAAAGGAACACAAGGAGCCACTGCAGGAGGAGCGTCTGACCTGTAAGTAACACCAAACCATGCTGGAGAATATGTTCAGTCTTAGAAACTGTTGCAAAGGATTTGTTATCACTCAAAGTGTAGCACAAGTGTCTTTGACTGTTTATGGTCATGCTGCCCAGTTTTGCACCCGAGTCTCAATATCTCAAAGAAATGAGTCTTAATGTTAGCCTACACCTTTGAGAAAGAAACCGCTGCTTTACATGCAAAACAAGTTATCAACAGACAGCTTTGTCTATATAAAACAGCAATCAGGAGTGCATCATCAACTAATAAAACTGTATTAGTAAACAGTTGTATACCATTTCACTGACTACTACATGTAAATGTCTCTATTGATACAGGGATGCCAGCAAACCCCAGGTTACCCCAAGTTCTCCCAGGGCAGGGGCAAGTGGAACGTCCCAGAGCGCCCCCGCAGGAGCCAGTGGTACAGCCCAGCCTGAGATGGTCGGCCCCCGGCAACAAAAGCCACAAGCCTCTAGCAAGAAGTCAAAGAAAAAGAAGGGAGGTGGTAAAAATAAATGGTAATGTTACAGGCAGGGTTCCTTATAGCAAGAATAGGTAATTTCACTCTTTTCAAAACAAAAATATATCCATGTCTGTTTGCAGTCAGACTGAAGAATAGAGCAACAAAGGCAAATAACTACCTGTATAAGAAATAGCTGTGGGATTTAGTGTACAGTATTTCACTTGCAACAATACTAAACTGCAGTCATTATTTAATATCTACTAATGAGACAGACAAATTCATACTTTTCCATGGTTCTCTTTCTTAGATACAAATAATATGATAATTCATAACTTTCATGGAAAGAGAACTTAGAGATACTTTTTTCTCTGAACTAGAAGCAGTAAGAAAATCACCTGCACATGTATCCTAATGTACAACACATCTCCTAACAACTGCTACTAGGGTAGCTTGGTTGCTAACTTTCATGATAAATCATTTAGCCTTAATCTTTTTTCTCTCCTTTGGCTTAGAACCAGTCAATACAACTGGTGTGGTCTTGAGTAGTATTTCTGACCGGGTTAGGGTCAAGAATTTGCCAGGGTTAGCTCCCATATATCAGATACATTTCAAAAAGACAGTATGAAGAAACAACAAAATAAAATATAGTACATATATACACCATCACCAATTAAAAAAAAAAAGATTTGGAGGGGGGAATCCTAGCCACAGCCAGACCCAAATGCTGTCATAAACTCCTATCAGTAATTTTGTATCATGATTTACAAAAGGTGCCAAGTAGACAAAATTTTGATATTTGATAATCTTTATGTTCATCTCTTTTCTCTCCAAAGCTTGATACAATGATAATTCTTATAACATTGTCCTATGTACTGTGTCCTTTTGTTAGCTCATTTCTGCAATGAGCTGCAGTCAATAAAGACACATGAGGTAACCACATACCACTGATGGCTCAGAGTCTTATTAGATCTTTAGTAAAAATGTTTAAGGTCTTTATTGTCTCAGTAGATCAAACATTTAGAACAATGCATCACTTTAAGATACACCATGACAGGTACATACCAGTAGCAGGGAAATAAGGGGCATCAGGGAAAACACCTAAAGCCCTGGTCACATGCATCTGTACGATGCACCTACGATGGAGGGTTTTCCGTGATGATTGTGCTGTACTTCATAGATTTGAGAAGAAACAGGTGCAATAGTTTAGAAATCAAACTATTGCACCCCTTTCTTAAACCTACAAGTTACGGTGGCATCGTTGCTGAAAAAATATTGCAGGTACATGGTAGGATGTATGTGACCATGGCTTTACAGCAGAGATATGACAATATGTTTTGATGGCCACATCTGTGTGAGTCTCAAAATGGGCCAGAATGTGGCAATTTGATGGCCGTTTTGATCAATTCTGTTGGGGGTGGTGATTAAGTAGGTTCTAAAAGGGTGTCTTGTCTTCAGTGGCTGTTGCAAGCAAACATGATCTGAAAACGGATGGGTACCAAGCAATACAGGGTGTATATAACACCTATTTCTGAAGCTGTATTGTTTTTAAATGTTCCCGGACATTTTTACCAGAGGTTTTTTTTGTTACAGTGCGGCCAAAAGTAGGTCGTCGTACTATTTTAATTTGATGTCGTAGAATTTTCAGTCTTAAGCCAAAAGTCTTGAACACAGGTGTGCTCAATGGTACATTTACTCCTAACTCTATTACCATTTCGTAATCGCTTGGGAAATGTGCCCTTTTACTGTTCATATTGTTCAACGACAGTATTACATATTTACAAATTAGCCAGCGAGTTTGTATAGACGCCACAATGAGTCCTGATTGGCAACAAGCCCTTTTCAAAAAGGATGTGATGAAATATTTGAGTTTACGGTAATTGCTAGCTTGCCTTATTCGGGGTAAAGTTTCAACATTAAATGCGTTGTGTAAGAGTTCACACGTCATCGGGATTACGGTCTCCAAATGTCATTACAGCAGGCAAAGTCAAACACGTCTCTATAAGAAAGGGCCTCCTTTTAACATATTTGCTGATTGTAAACTACGAAGTGCGGAATGCAAACTGAAGACAAAGAGTTAACGTAAACTTTACCACAAGTTTGATGTGCGTTCGCATTGCCATGGCAACTTAATTTCCGTGCCTAGTAGAAAAAAGCCACCGTGTGAAAGTTTTCTTTTTCCAGTATGTGTTAGGAATAGCGAGGTTTAGATTGTCTGGGAGTACGGACCAGGTGCAAGGTCTGGTCGGAAGGAGAGATGCCCCGCCATAAGACGACGCTTCGATGGTCAACGGCAGGATGTCACTCTGTTCTTCTCTTCATCGCATCTGTGGCTTGTATCTTGCAACTTACAGGTAAGGTCGTTTCATGCTAGTTAGATAAAACTGGGGACATACCGGAGAAACGTTTTAAGATTTGTCTTTAAAATGGATCGCAAATAGAGAGACTGTGTTCGGGCACGGGTCGGGAGTCCCCTCGCCAAACAACATGATTGTTCAAATTTGCCAGAAACAGCCAGGATTTCAGAACGTCTACTCTTAGCTCAATTGCGCACCCGGTATATTTTTATAGCGTATATTTCAGGCAATTCATCAAACACTGGCATATTGGCCTTTTCGATGTATTGATCATTTATTTGCATTGCCCCCCCCCCAAAAAACTACCATACACATGCAATGATGGGTACTAATGCGTTTGCATCTTTGGGAGATACACTGGTAAATGTACACTTGAGTTTAAAACTAACCCAGTAGTCGTCCCTCACTCAGTCACGTATTAAATGTTGTTCTTCCTTTGTGCACCCACCATATCAGAGGAAAGAAAACAAGTGCTAGTTCTTTGTTTGCCCACTTAGAAATAGTAGAAGGATGTATTAGTGCCCACTACCCTGTAATCTCCAAGCAGATCTTTTGGTGGCTGCAAAGACAGTATCAAATTCGCCAGGCAGTATCCATTTGCCAGGTCGTTACCATTTGCCCCCAAAAGATCTGTTTGGAGATTAACTGCGCTGCTCAAGTGGAAAAATGTTTTTCCGAAATTCCGACTAGTAGAAGGATCGGTAGAAATGGTGCTTGGAAGGTTTTCGACAGGAAGCCACACGGCACACACTATTTGGGAATCAGCGCTTATTGTTACAAACTTTTATGGTCTTGGTCTTCTGAAGTTACGGAGAATTTGTTTATTGCCTATATGCTAGTACTTGCTTTGTACAACCCTATTACATGTCTAGGATTCATCATACATATACATTGCATGAAACTGCAGAAGTACAAACAATGTACCGTTTATGTAATTGCTTACCGTAATTTTTCCCCCGTTCATATCAACCAACCCGGCAACCGTCGTCTGTCTTCACCAGGATGCCAATGGAATGCCAATGATGCATTAGGTTGGTAACTTTCACGTTTCAGTTATACTGCATATAGTAAGACACTAGTCATGGCCTGGTTTGTACAATTATGACGTCGTATAATGTGGACGTGGGTTTGTCGTTCAAGACAATTAAGTTTTCGTGACAATGATATCGACCTTCTTGACACTATTCTCGGAGTAAGGACTTGGTAGAAATATGAGTGCAGTCCCATATGAGTCGATACGTTTGCCAAATCAGTCTAAGTTTTCCTCCTAACGGAGTGGTTTATGAACGTGATAACCAACACTGTTATCCAATCCATATCAATCAGTTTTTAGTTGACACATGTGAAACGCACAGCTCGACTGGAAATCATTACGGTGCGGTCACATTCGTCATAGGTCTTCGTGCGACTTTGATTTTTAAGCAGGCTTTAACAGAAACAACCACCAACTTTTTCGGTAACAAGACAGCTGAATGTACGACATATACACGTAGGACTGTCCCAAGAATACCCTCAGTTTGCAATCGTACGACGGTCGTACGACGAGTGTGAGCGGACCCTTAGGAACACCTACAGTGACTGTTGATCGAGATAGCCAGAATCTAAAATGAAGTATCCGTATAGACGCACATTTCAACAGCGTTATGCCCAGTTAGGTTGAACCACCTATAAATCTTATACACATGTATCGAGGTCACTCCTCGATAGGATAGTCATCCCAGATTGTTCCCATGACCTACAGAACCTTGTGACGTTAACCGTCAACCATTCGTCATGGAGGCACAAAGTGGCGAGTTGTCCAGCCCTTACTTCCCAGACTGGTATCCACTAGACGTCACATGCATGTAAGTACTACAACAGGTGGAGGCTTTAAATAGGCATGCATCCCTCTGATCGGACTTACGGAAGGCTGTATCTAGACAATTTTATTTGCAAACTCATGCCCGAGGGCTAATTGCAAGGTAACACGCAGAATGTAACGGATGTAAAAAAAGTCTAGTCTATCTGGTGTTTCTTCGTACATTACTGAGGGGATTGACTTTTGGAGGCAGTGGCTAATGAATAATTTCAATATTCATGATGCCAAAGTTGGAACTCGGCATTGAAGAGCTACACGTTGCTGTATTGGAATGCCCATGTTTATCAACTATTGAGTTAATCAACTGCAAGGCGTTTTTCAGTGTTTCGAATCTGACCTGTTTCAGTTGGCGGATTGTAGCGCCTCCAGGACACGAAATTGTCTTGACATTCGACCCTCGTTTCGACATTGAGAATGTGCCAGACCGGGAAGGATGTAACTTTGATAAGTTAAAGGTACAGTATGTTCTTTCTGTTGCTTTTCATGGCATGCAGAGTCAGTACTGCGTTTTATGTATTCATCCACAGCTCCGTTTTGCTGTCCGCCTTTCATGATTTTCATCTATTTTTCGCTACTTCCCACCAAAAAAAAACCCCTCAAAACCAGGGAGAGTTAAATGTTTCCGCTGCCAGTCGCCAGATTGTTGTTCATTGCCTGCAACTGATACTTGCCTGTAAATGTTGTGTACCCATTTTCTTGAAAGGCATTGGCTGCATCAGATCTCCGACTTAGCATTTTAGCATAAAGCGTCTGTTGTTGCTTTAGAATCCATTGAGATCTAGTTCCAGTTCGCTCTTCTGATCAAATCTAAGCAGAATATGTCTTTCCCAACTTTGATTTTTTTTAAATACATTGTCGATCGGTGCAGACGACGTTTAAAGACTAGCATGCAACCTCGCCGACCAACTCCCGACCTTTTTCACGACTAACTCCCAACAATGTTCTGGAGAAGGTCGGGAGGCTATCATCGGCTACATGTGACAGGGGATTTAGTCTTGGTCTGTGCGAACTTTGAACTTGATATAGACCCTTACCCTGGCACTTACGTCAAAAGTAACTATTTTGAAATAAGCGAATGTGAAGGAATACCTTTTATTTCCCAAATGTGAATTCCTTTATACGTGTATCATGAATCATTGTGGCTTTAGATCTACAGTGGACCAGACGTGAACTCAGACTTGGTTGGAGAGTTCTGTGGTAGTCAGGCCCCCAGCCCTATCCAGTTCCAGGGAAACGAAGTCCTGGTCGAGTTTTTCTCTGACGCCAACACCGCATACGACGGGTTCCGCCTCAACTGGACTTCGTCCTGTCAGGTGAGATCTATGGAAGGTGCCAGTGTTCACATCATAACGGTCCAAACTCCTTTTTTAATCTACAGCACATTCTTGTCATCTCCCACCTAAAACACAGTAACGTTTCGAGTCTTTACCTCCTAGTTCCGGAGTTTGATAAATGAAATTCTATCTTTAAGCACATCTTAAAGTATGCGTAAAGGCTCCTGTTTCTTGACTTGAGTGTAACATTTTCGCATGCTTTAAGGTATGCTTAAAGATCAGATTTTTAGCAGTGAAGGATTTAGGAAAACAAACTGATTTCTTTGCTGACAGTGCAAGTGCTTGGACAATAGTACTGGTTTTGAAACGTTCAAGGCATGTATTTTAGATTCAAACAGTTATGGAGGCAGTTCCTGAGTAGATTTATACGACATTCATGTAGTACAGAGCCACGACTGATTTTCTAGACCCTAACAGAACCCCCTCCCAATTACCTCGTCTCTTACAATCAAGCCCCTACCCTCCACCCCCTTCCAACTGTTCCTTTGCCTCCTATAGTCTGACATGCTGACCTGTGATACTACCACATGCGTGGCGTCAGAGGACCTGTGCGATATGGAGCAGCACTGCCTGGACTGGGCAGACGAACTCGAGTGCGCCTACAATGGTATTTTTGTTTTCCTTTCTCTTTCTTCTGATCATTTCGTCAAGTGCTGACAAAACAGGCGGTCCTAGCGCGGGAAGGGTATAAGGGTATTGAATCGTAGAATTTGTGCTGTTTAATATTTTCACCTGCAACAAAACGCGTCATCCGCAATAACCACTAGGGACTGCGACCGCCGAGCGGTCGCTCAACGAATTTCATAGAAAGGGGAATGTTTTACGTTTTGTGGTCTTTCATTTTACATATTGCATCATATTCCAATTGTGAAATGAAGGATCACATGAATCCAATTTTGGTCGCTGCACGGTCGCTCAGCGATCGCCGTCAAATGGAAAGAGGGCTAAAGAAGGAGTCGCGGAGTGACGCATTTTGTTGCATACCGACTATGAAATGTTCTATAAAGTATCTGATGTCCCTTCCCATATAAGCTGTAGCGCCAAGATACGGATGTGCCATGTGCCGTAACCACAGATCCTTCTGTTTGATTACAGTTGAGTGTGGAGAAATCCTCTCAGACGTGCAGCAGCCCGGGAACATCACCAGTATGAACTACCCCCAGTTCTACCCCCCAGGCGTGGACTGCACGTGGATTATCTCCGCTCCTGCAGGCCAGCGTTTGGCAGCCTCCTTTACCGGCACCTTTAACGTCAGCTGCCAGAACCCAGTTTCGGTATGCAGCCACACTCCCCCGCGTAGTTATTAGTTCATTACTTCCGGGACGGAAGTATTGTTTTGGGCGGCGCTGTTATGAGTAATAATCCATTCTATGATGTTATTCAATCGGGTATTTCCCCATGATTATACATTACAGTTCCACAAAAACCCAAAACACTTCCCTGAAGTCTTAAATTTCCGACTTCTTGTTAACTAAGAAAAAAGAACATTCAAAACGCATTCAAAAGGAATATGAAAGATGTGCACACTTGACTCTCTTGAAGCGTGGCTCCTGCGGCCATCTAAGATTAGCCTAGACACGCATGCGCCTCAAAAATGCGCGTGAGCACGTTGTTCGTAGTCTCAACAGATGCTTCACTATAGCAGCCGGGAAGGTTCTGTTGTGACCTGACTTATATGTATCAAGGCTAACGGTCGTAGACCAGTTCGACGACGTGTTGCCTCACTTCTTCTCGTTTCTTAAGATCCAGTTGGTACCTTCTTGTCCTCTGTGCTACTTCAGCCTCTCTCGTCCACGATTTCTTCACAAATTGAGTCTCTCGTTCTCTAGTCTGCCTCTGGAAGGTAACACACTGACACAGTCACGGTGTTACATTCTGGGCTTTCCCATTCGCCCCTCTGTCATTGCCATTGAGCGACCTAGACTATTGATTGACATGTGGCCATTCATGGATGCATCGGAAACTGCTCAATGTGGTCTTCTTGCATGGTATGAAGTGCATTGATGGTGACTGATCCTTGGCGTCCATAAACATGCTGGAATCCACAAGATAACAGGTACCTGTTGGACTGCAGACCTCTTTCAGTCACTGACGAAAGGTAGTGGATGCTACCGGTAACTTCTGAGCGTTTCCAAAATCATATCCAGTCGCTTGAGTAACTGTTATCTTGTGTACCTTATTACCTGGATGTCTAACCTTCATTGTCGCATGATGGAATCATGTGCCTTTTCTCTGCACTTGCTGTTGACGCCTTCAAAACCCAGAGTGCACTGAGTGCATCTGGTCGGGGCTTTTCTACGTCTCATATCGTCTTCGTCTACCTCTGAACAGGTTTTCTCCTATCGGATGCCTAATGGGACGGGCGACCAACCAGTAAGTGTCTTATTGCTTTCAGACGACGACAGGGAAAAGTGTCAATTTCTAGCCTTTTTCTGGTCAGAAATGACCACCTTTGTCACTCTTTCGTCACACTTTGAGTATATGCACGATGCAGAGAAACAATGAAGCTACCTCGAACAGCAGTAGCAAGCGATAGGCTTCAGCAGGAGAGGTGTTTAACGTTCTAACATTTCCAGGCGTTGCGATGCAGCTTTTAGTTTTGACTTTCTTAAAAAAATGATAGTGATCGTCACAATATATTGGTTCTGTTAACGTTTCTCACACGACATTTCTTCTCTCGATAATTTTCTCTTTGGTATCTAGCCAATGCATGGTTTCTAAAAGCTTCATAGTCTGTTAGATCAACGGTTTGTGCAACTGTGTGGAGAAATGTTGATTTGTTCACCACGATATATGCCTGAGTGAAGTTTTAAACAATTTGAATACCACAACTTTTATTATACTTGTAGAGTTTACGGTAGTTAAAGCAGTGTAGGGGGTGAGCAGGCATTTAGTATCGTTCGATAACTTGAAATCGTATGCAACTCAACGTCGGTCACTCTAAAGGGAGATGTAAGAGATCATGACAGGATTTCCATATATTTCCACCTGTTGGTGTGCATGATATTCTCAATGTCTACAAACCTCTTAGAAAATGTTACATGTAGGAAATCACATGCGCGTTGGGAGGTAATTCAGTCTCCCCCTCTCGCTATAGGTAATCGACGTGACAGATCTAGCAGCAGGTGCCTTTGAGAGTCTTGGCGAGCCTTGCGGGAAATCCAGGCCACCGAACATCTACACGGCGACGGCAGAGGCTCTGGCCATCACGTTCAACCCCAGCGCGACGGAAGAGCCGAGGGCGGGCTTCGCCTTGGAGTATTTCTACTGTCCGATGGAGGCCTTCATCTGCACCGACGGGACGTGCCTGACCATGGACATGACGTGTGACGGAACACGGGACTGTCCTGACGGGGAGGACGAAGGAGCAGCCTTGATGTGTCCGACTACAGAAGCTCCCGGTGAGCTGTCACCTGTCACTTACCCTGGGAACCGGAGGGAGTACTGCGAGGCTAAACTGGTTCTACTCGGCCCGCTAGCGGCAATACCCCCGTAACCGAATCCAAACGGCCCTAGGCGTATTATATCTCCGTGGGCCGGTTGGATTCGATTGTCGGGCTATTGTCGTGCCGAGTAAATACTGGGCCAACCCCGCGGAACTCTGGCTTCCAGGGTATTTGTCACTGCATCCTGTTGTTATAAAGCGTTATAAAATTGTTATAAAGTGATGCTGTACATAGTTAAAACTGTCTGTCGTTTGTCATTATCATTATCACTTTTCCTGTTTCCAGTGTTCCACTATGGTCTCCAGTACCAGAGGTAAGTAAGTAGACAACTAATATCAGTCCTCTTTATTATCACACGAATACAGAGAGAACGACAACGCTATCCAACGATGAAACAACGAGGGCTATCGGAGGAACAATAACAGCAGCGACCGACGCACCACTGACGCTGGGTCCTCGGCTAACCACCGTTCAGGATCCCACAGGGCCGACGCGACTCTGGAACACCGGCGGACAGACTAGGTCACCGGGCAACTCCACTGTCACCGCCTGGTACAACACGATAGCAATGGCAACAGTCCAGCCGCCACGGGATACCGACCCCGGTAGGGCCTTAAACTGTCTTGTGTGTTTATATAATAATAAACACCTAAAGTGTTGATAGCTGAGTGGTGACATTCGCCGTAGGTCGTCGTACGATTTTGATCCAGTAGTATTCTCAAGCAGGCTGTAACGGAAGTAACTGCCGACAAGGATCTAATTATATAAGACAGCCTTTCCCGTTAGACAGTAACAAGACAGCTGAATTTTGCATGACACATTCATGACTATCCCAAGAATGCCCTCAGTTTGCGATCGTACGACGTATGTAACCGAGTCTTAACAGGAGTGTGTGAAACCTGTTCATCATGGATGAATGGAATCGCCATGTTCCCATACAGGTACGTTGCCCGTGCGCCACTGCTACTCCTGCTACGGGAAGGAGACCTGTGAGAACCCCTGGGCTGATCCCGACACCACCGTCCCCGTGACAGAGTGCCTGGACGATGAGGACTGCTGGGTAAGGCAAACCGACAATGCCTTTTGTGTATCATTGTCCTCTGCTCACATTCGTCTTAAGACGTCTTACGATTTTGATGTAGAATTTTCAAGCAGGCTGCGACAGAACCAACTAATGATCTAAGACAGCCTTTTGCCTACCAAGACAGTCGAATTTTGTACTACACGCATGACTGTCCCCAAAATGCCCTCAGTTTGCGATCGTACGACAATCGTACGACGTATATGACCGGGCCCTTACTTGCAAGAGGCCTAGACATTCACACGAACCCATAATTCAGATTAATCGCGTCTGCCTCAAACAAGAATAAAAGTCTTTTCTCCTCAGCTCTACCATAATATATTTACCAGTGAAGCGTCATGGATGGTAGAAATTGAGCACATCAAAGTCTGAAACTCGCTGCACACCCCAAGCTGTCTTCTTCCCCCTCTCACAGGTTGAACGTATCGTCGGTCCGACTAGGGCGGGCAACGTAGGCCCAGAGGAAGAAGTCTTGTACCGAAGGAGCTGTGGTGCCAAGTGCCCCGCGTTCTGGCATGACGAGGCCTGTAAAGACGGGTGGATACAGGTAAATCCTAAAACTTCCCGTTTCATAGTTCAGGTATGAAGACGAGCATAATACAAATGGAGATCCATGCATCTGTGCATGGCACGACGGGATGGGGGGGGGGGGGTGACTTACATACAACAGGTTGAAAATAGTCTTCTAGACCTCTAGCCTACCAGTAAGTGTGTGACACGTTAACTGTGTATCTCTGTCACGAAACTCTGTCCGTTATACCAACTGCCTTGCGACTAACGTTATACACGTTGCCATGTACTTAAACAGGCATGGTTCAAACGAAATGAGCACTACTAGGACTTGACGTTCCTGATTCAACATTTAATAAAGGATACTTTTCCCCTAGGTATGCAGTATGTGCTGTGAAATAGACCTCTGTAACCGACAACAGCTAACAGGCGAGGGGAAGCCGTTCTTCCACAGGGAGGTTTTGTCGGGCGGTGTGACAGGATCGTCAGGGCTCCACTGGCTGAGTCTCGGCCTCGCCTGCTTTGCGATTTTCATGGTTTCTTCCTAAACATAACGTTTGATGGCAAATAAAGCTACTATAGTAGTTCCGTGTATATATTACGTGCTCGCGCCGCCCTAGTCCTATATGATAAAGCTTCAAAAATAGTAGGGTGGATCACATTATCCGTGTTATATTGATGAGATGACAGTGTACTTTTGAGTTCGGTGATATATCGTGTATGTCACCAACAATGTAAAAAGTACTGCTACCTATGCATGTTCGTGCCTTGCTTGACAAAATATATAATCTTGCGTTGGAATTGTTATGCAAAGACAAGGAGACATTAACTCGTGGTTTAAAAGTTTGAAGTAACGTAAATTTTCTCATTTAGAAGCCGGGTATATAATATTATATAGAATGTTTGCTGTTACTAAAGATGCTTGCTACATGGTTATTCACATTTGCTATGGGATCAGTCTATTCAAATAACTGCCTGCGAGCGTCGACCCACTGTTCAGAACTTTCTAAACAAAACGGGAGACAGAAAAAAGACAATGTACCCAACATCTGCTTGGAGATAAAGCTGAATATGTGAAACCCAGACATGACATCAGACTTACAGTTTACAAAATACCATGTTTTTTTGTTTCCACCATGCTGCACATTGTCATTAATGCATACTCAACAAAATACACTTGGCAACCTCTTGCAACAACTGTTCTACTCTTGTACACCATTGTCTCTTTGGATAGAGTCAACTCCCTTGCAGCTATGCAGCATTGTATTATGTACTTATATACATTGTACATTGTATTATGTACTTATATGGAGCATTATATTAAGCACTGTATATAGAGTGCATATCACTCATCTTGCAATATATACAACTCAATTAGGTGTAGATTCATGATTTATGATTATAGCACCTGTCAAAATATCCTGATATGTTCTTCTTGTTGTATTATAACATAAAACATTTTTGACGATATATATATAAATCATAATAATCAAGAGGAATGAATATCTGAATACATAAATACAAAGGTTAACTTTCAAGTATTCTAGATAACACAGAGTACCCACTGCATTACCAGTACCCTAAATGGCAATGGGCCACAATGATTATAGGACTGAAGCATAATTTCTAACTGAAATAACAATAATCAATATCAATCTATGATCATTATAGCAATGATTCACTGACTATTTTTTTCACTTCTGGCTTACCATATTTTTCCTCATGGCACTGTGGATCAACATACAGTATCTTAAAGTGTCCACTGAGGTTTGATGCTCATCCCCATGTAATTGAGCTGAGCGACCGCTGAGCAAATAATGAGTTTACAGATCGCCCAACAAATTTCATTGATGACAAACAATTTTTGGTACATTTTGCGTCTCTTATTGTCTTTTAAATCAGGCTTACACTAATTATGAGAAATCAAGGGTCACACAAATCAGCGATCACCGTCTAGTGAAAGTAGTTCCTATCTTCTATCAGGAACCCTGTTGTTTCTCCGGTGGTGCTGCATGTGCTGGATCCAGTCCACCTGCCCAGTAAACCGGCGCCCACACAACTTACACGTGAACACGTAGAACACTCTTCCCGTAAACGGGTCGCCAAGGGCAACGGCATGACTGACATGTTCTCCCCCTGCCTGCCGATGTTGCCGGGCGTGCTGCTGGTACGTCCTCCACTCCTCAAACGTCCGTCCACACAGCCTGCATGAGTACGCGTCATCTGACCCGTCGCTGTTTGTCGCCAGTTCCTCTTCTGTGTCGATCCCAGCGAACAGTTCGTCGTCCCCATACGCGAACACTGGGGACCTTTCTTCTGGTTGGATCTGGAGGTCCCTAATGTCCTGCATGGCTTCCACCTGCCTCTCCTCTTTGTGCACTGCCTCGTGCCTGTCTGTCCAGAACTCCAGCATGGAGGAGTACGAACAGTACCTGATAGACACAAGCATTCCATTAGGCCACACATTCCCAGAATTGCCCTTTTCAAAATTGTCTCGACTTAAGTATTCTCTCTACAAGAGTTTTCTTCAAAGGCTCCAAAATCTCCACATATATCTTGCTTAGAGTGGAAATTGATTGGTTTACCTACTGTAGCTTGTTGAAAAACATTAAAACCTGTAGTAAACTGTGAAGTTTAAAAAGTGCCTAACTCTACATTACTGTACATCTGCCTAGGGAATTGATGGGTAATGCCCTTTTTAAATCTTTCACACAATATATACATACACACAATATAAGCTTATTGAATATTTCCATGTGTAATCACACCAGTTTTTCACCTCCTTACTCATATATTCATATAAATATTTATACATCTATATAACACAAGATGTCACCATCGGAAGAGAAGCAGTAAATCCACACCTGCATTTGAAGGGCAGTCCGGCGTTGTGCCGTTCCTCGTGCCTCCACACATGGCTGATGTGTGTGGACCCGTACGGGCAGTACCTGCAGAAGTACATCCCTCCTTCTGCCTCCCGGTCAGGCTGGGCTGCAGGCAGCGACCTCTTCATGTTGTCACTTCTGATCATCTTCAGCTCGTGCTGGGCCTTGTGCAGCTGGAGGAGACGCCAGGACTTGCTGTAGAAGTGACACTTTGCACAACGAAACAGGCGAATCGACAGCCGCCCTTCAGCACGCAGTGGATAACGGTCACTGTTGTCAAACACAGCATTAAGGCCCCGCTTCTTCGGCACAATCCCCTCCCTTTGCCACTCTTCATCTGTGGTCACATCTTCATCATCTTCCATTGTACTGCGCACTGCATTTTGGCTTGCATCCTTACTTGTGTCCGAAAGCCCATCTTCCACTTCATGCAGTTTCTGGTGCTGCTTTACCTTGTACTCAAACAAGGAAGAGTAGGAGCAAAAACGACACTTGTTTGGGAGGTTGGCATTGTGGAGACGCTCGTGGCACAAAACATGTTGACACTTGTAACTTCTGTATGGACACATTGAGCACTTAAACAAGGCAGGTTGCCCTCTGTTAGGAGCCTGGTACACGATTGGATCCTCCTGAGCATGATCAATAGTGCTGTCCTGAGTGTGCAGCTTGATGTGATCTTGCAGCTTGGCATCAGTCTTACAGGAATAGCAACACTCAGAGCACTTGTGAGGGTAGTCAGCCTTGTGGTACGTCTTGTGCTCCTGAACAACGGTCCTCTTGTAGCTGGTGTAGGGACACAGTGGGCACTTGTACACAGTGATGTTTTTGGGCACAGCAGGGAGAGACACATTGTCCCCCCTCTCATGTAGCGCCTTGTGCTGAAGGAGCTTGTACAGGAACTGGCAGCTGTACGTGCATTGGTCGCACTTGAACGAGTAGTTGGCAGTGTGGTACTTTTCGTGAATGTTGACATGGACGCGTCTGTAACTAGAGTACGGGCAAGACTGACATTTGTATAATTTGAAACGACGAGGATAGCGGGCAACCTTTTGTCTCTCCACCTCAAGTTCTGTCCTGTGAGCACTCTGGGCATGGGCCAGTACCAGGTTCTCTCTTGTTGCCGTATACTCACAGTCAGGACATTTGTAGGATGACCTTTCTTTGTTCCCCACCGGCACACTCTTACGAGCTGTGTTCTTGGACTTCCCCACTGATTTTTTATATGACATGTTGTAATTTTTGACACTGGATTGGTCACCAACTTCCTGGTTGTCTTTGTTGGATCCATCTGCCCATGTTGCCTCATAGTTTCCTGAGCCGGATGTTTCTGCCCCCTTCTCAGTAGGCTGTGGAGTGTAGGCCAAGTCTCGCAGGTGGATCCTGATGTGCCGGGCCATGCGGTGGTGTTTGGCTGCCATGAAGGTGCAGTGCCTGCACCTGTAGTCCCCGTCTTTGTAGAAATGCTTCTCTTCCTCCTTGTGTTCATCCTTGTGGTGCTCCCAGAGATCGGCTAGGGTAGCAGCTTGGAAGGAACACCTGATGCACTTGTACTCGAGGACCTTGACTTTGGTGGGGAGAGGCTTGCACAAGTGCTGCTTGTAGATGTGTTCTTTCAGGTACTTTGGTCTTTCTGTGGAGAATTCACACTTGGAGCAGTGGAAGACTTTGGATGTCCTGTGCCGGGAACTCATGTGAACTTGCAGGAAGCCCTCATTGTTGGTAGAGTAGTAGCAAAGTGGACACTGGTACCTACAAAAAAGGTGGGGAATTGCAAATGGCATGGACATGCAGCATTCTTTGTCAATGCAGCTATGACTATTAAATGCATAACACATTGCACGAAAGCTAAAAAGTTGGTCTCGAGTCCCATCTCTTTCCTTTAACAAAGAACTGTTTGGAACACTTCCTATGTCATGTGTAGAATATCTTCATTGGTCAAAGTAGTAGTGATTTTGTAGTTGATGAATACTTACCTCCCAGGGCATCCATGGACCCTCATGTGGATGGCAAGCTTTCCCTCAAAGCGGTCGCTGTAGGTGCACTTGCTGCACTTGAAGGGCAGATCAGCACCATGCTTGGCCTCATGGGACATGTGATGAATCCTTTTTGATGTCTTGTAAGGACAGAACCTGCATGAGAGGTGATAGCTGGCATATGACTTGACCAGGTTAAAGACAGTTTGCTGTTTTTCCGCTGCTTGCAGGGTACTGGTGGCAATGGGTGGGGAAACTCCAGAGACATTCTTCACTTTCCCTTCAGAATGTTCACTTTCCCCAGTCACATTCCCATCCTCAGTCATATTCATGGTCTCATCTGTATTTCTGTTGTTGCCTGGTCTGTGACATGACTGGTCAGTATTGTCATGATCACTATTCTCCACATCCACATCTGACTCATCATCACATTCTGTTGATGATGGATCCTTCTTTTCCTCCTCTTCCTCATCACTTCTGCTATCATGCCGTTGTCTTGAGGGCTTTTGTTTCTTCCCTGTGGCTCTTTTATGAACCTTAATATGCCTGTAAAAGTGCCAACCCAGTGCTGTAGAGAAGGAGCAATGGTCACACTTGTATTGGAGGTTCACGTTGTGGTACTTCATGTGAGTTTTGAGGACCACCCCCCGGTTGGTGACAAAGGGGCATTCGCTGCACCTCAGCTTCTTGTTGTTGCACTGGTTTACTATGTGGTTTCTGAGTGCTACCATGGCTTTAGTGCGAAAAGGACACTTGTCACACGAAAATATCTTCTTTTCCGTGTGAAGGCCCCTGTGGATGAGGAACTGATATCTGATGTCAGTGGTGTACGTGCACTGTTTACAGTGAAACTTTCTTTCGTGCATTTTCGTGTGCTGTTCAATATCTTTCTTTTTGCCTGTAGAATATGAACAGTGCTTGCAGCAGTGCAGTAATCTGACATGATGCCTCCTCTGGTGCACTGCGAAGTTACTCTCAATCACCGTGCTGTACGGGCACTCGGAGCACCTGAAGACCTGGGTCCCATCATGCTCCTTCAGGTGGCTTACCAGCAGCTCCTTGTCCGACGTCTTCAAGTCACACTGGTCGCAGCTGTACATCCCATCAGCCGCGTGAGACGCCTGGTGAAGCAAGAGGCCGAGTTTCTTCTCGGTGGAATACGAACATTCCTGGCAAACGAACGCCCCCTTGACACCATGGCACCTGGAGTGCTGGGTCAGATCTGTTTCCCGTTCACACGTGTAGGAACACTGTGTGCACTTGAAGGGAAGGCCCGCCCCGTGCTTCTGTATATGATCTTGTAACCTATGAAGATCCTGGGCTACAAATGGACAATGGGGACACTTTGTTCTTTGGTAGCGCCAACTGCCAAACAATGCAGAATTGGCACTAGCTATAGGGGCATCGTTACCTGATTCTTTTGTCCCCACAGATTTGTCTGGCTGTTGTTTGTCTTTTTTATGATGGTTGAGTTCGTGCCAGGCTAGTGAGGTCTCTGAGGTGGCTACAAAGTCACACATCAGGCATCTTAGATCTGCCTTATTCTCATGCAGCTTTAAGTGTTTGGTAAGGTGTTTTCTATTCTCACACGAGTAGGTGCAGTACTTGCATTTCTGAGAGTGCTTAGCGTCATGTTTTTGTCTGTGCACCTTTAGGTCCGTTTTGCTCATCGTTTCAAAAGGACAAAGTGGACACATGTGCGTTTTTTGCCCACTATGTCGAGTGGTGTGAATCTTGAGTCTATGAGAGTTATCTGTGACGTAATCACACTGATCACACTTGAACGACGTCCGACCAAAATGCATGGCCTTGTGTTTCAGCAGCCTGTACTTCTCATCAGTGGCAAAGCTACACTGGTTACACTTGAAGGACCCTGCATATCCATGGAGCTTCTTATGGTCCTCTATGATATACGATCGGGTGTGAGAGAAGTTACAAAAGGGACATTTGTAGACTTCATTTGCACCATGCCACGACAGGTGGACAATCATAGATTTTGGCTGGATAGTTTTGTACGGGCAAAGCTTGCATCCGTAAAGCTCATCTTCAGCATATACTTTGCCTTTGTAACGGCGTAAGAATGACAGATTTTTGGAGAAATGTTCATGATATCGATTAGTGTGTTTCTCCTTCAGATGTTCCTTCAATGCATCTGCGTCTTTAGTCTGAAAGGTCTTACACATGTTACATTTTATGATCCCTGTGCTTGAGTGCTTTGCTTTGTGAACAAGATGTAAAAAGACCTTGTCAGTGTTGAAATGGCAGTACTGGCATTTGTACTTGAAACGACCATGCCCGTGTAGCCGTCTGTGGTTTTCGAGGTGCCGTCGTTCTGAACATGAAAACGAGCACCAGCGACACTTCAGAGCTTGCTTAGTTGAGTGGAAGCTTTGGTGTTGGAGAAGGTTTGCCCTGCCTGTACCTATGTATGGACAGAGGTCACACTTGAACTGATTCTCACTGTGAGCTTGCCAGTGTTCTTCGAAGAGGGATTTATCACTAGTATTATAATCGCACAGATCACAGTGTATTGTCTTATCCCTGGTGTGAACAGAAAGGTGAATTAAGTGGTCCATATGGGTCGCTGATAAAAGCTCACACTGGTCACACTTCACTTGGCATTCCTCCACACCATCAGTGTTACTTATTGTCTCTTCCTCATCATGGCTTACACTCAAAACGTCTGCCTGCTCTTCAGAATCATCTGCACTATCACCATCCGCTTCATGCCTGTCAATTGCTGGGTCCAACCTTTCTCCAGCCCGTTCAGATGATTTTTGAAGACTAGGAGACTGCCCTGCCTCTTCCTCTACCACACAAACACCTTCTTCTTCTTGCTCTTCTGCTCCATCTTCTTCTTCAGCATTTTCACTGCTCTCTACACTGACTACATCTCCATCCTGTTGAGGAGGTGGATTCTTTTTCTTGGCTGGAAGGGTTACAGAGGCCCCTCCTGTAAAGCTCGAGGGCAACAGTACATGCTGCTTCCTTATGTGGGTGTTGGCAACACGATAACTGCTGGTTGTGAAGCTGCAGTGAGGGCACCTGTGCCAGGTTCTCTTGTCATTATGCACCTGGACATGTGACCTCAGCAGCGAGGCACTTCTGCAAGAAAAGGTGCAGAGCTTGCATTTCTGGGCCAAGTTTGCTTGGTGATACCTCCGGTGCTTTAGTAGATGATGGGACTGGATAGCTCTGAAGGGACAATCGGGGCAGGCGTAAGGTCTCTCACCGGTGTGGAGCCTGACGTGGACCTTCATGTCACGAGCACGAGTTGTGCTGTGGTCACAGTACTCGCAGTAGATCCTCTTACCTGCTGGCTTGGATGGCTGTGTCGTCTTGTACTGCCCCGATCCTGTCATAACCAGTCTAATACCAGGAACTGGTTTGCTCGTCTTTTCTGAATTGACCTTGCCATCAATGTCTACATCATCCTTGTGAGATGTCTTGGGATCACCCGCTTCTTTTACAGTGTTGAGAACACCTTCACTGCCCGGCTTCCCCTCTTCTGTTTCTGCCCTGTCCTTCTTACTGTGGATATGCAAAAGTGTGTGAACACGTATGTAGTACCCTCTGGTTGCAGTGTAGGAGCAATACTTGCACTTGAATGGTAGGTCTGCCTTGTGGTTGTTGGTGTGGTTTACTAAGGCCCTTTGCCTCTCTGCCACGTACGGGCATTCATCGCATTTGTACCGCTTGACTTTTCTTTGTTCGTGTGCATGTAGATGCTGACTCAGGTTATGCACATTTGGGGTGGAAAATTTACATTCATCACAGTGAAACGCTTTATCGCCTGAGTGTTTAGCTTGATGGACCAGCAGAAGATATTTTTTGTCTGTGGTGTAGGAACAGGTTGAGCAACTGAAAGGCTTTTGTTGAACTGAAGGTTCCACCTGTTTATTACTTCTACTGTCCCCGTGCTTCATTCCAACTTTGTCTCTGCTGAGGTGCTTACTTCTATGGCTTCTGAAAATAAACCTTGAGTTTGTAAAGAACTGACACCTGTTACATTGGAAGACTCGTAGGTTTTTGTGCTCGGCTTGGTGACACATCAGAGCGTGTTGGCTACATGCAGTGTGCTCGCAATACTTGCATTTGTACACTGTAGTGTGCTTAGGTCTAGATTTTGTTCCTTGCCCAGGCTTTTGTTTGTGAAGCCTATGGTGCTTTGTCAGCACAGACTGACGGACAGTTGTGAATGTACAAAACTTACACTTCAGGGGAAAGTTTGCAGAGTGAGCCTTCATGTGGCTCCTCACGTTTCCTTGATGGGCTGAAACAAAAGGACACTTGGGATCCTTTGTGCATACGTAAGGCTTCTGCCCAAGGTGGACAAACAGGTGTTCCTTTAAGGAAACGCTGTGTCTGCTCTTAAAGTCACACTGATCACAACGGTATATCATGTCACGGTAGTGTTTGGCTGCGTGTAGGAGCAGCATGTACCGGTCTTTAGCATAAAAGGAACAGTGTTTACAATTAAAGGTCTCACCATCATCATCGCTGTCTTTGTCCTCAACTTCCCTACTATCCGACTGTTGAGATGGTGTTTCTGTTTCAGTGGCTTCAAAACTGTCATTTGTTTCAGAGGCACTGCAACGATCCTCCTCCGACTCACCCAGTCTCCTTTTGCTGCTCTTTGATTCAGCACTTTTCTTCTGATCAAGCCTGCTGTTTATGCCATGCACGTTCATGTGGTATGACAGAGGACTTGGTCCTTTGGTCGAGAAAGAACATAGAGGGCACTGAAAGGGTAGGTTTGCATTGTGATTCTTCTGGTGTCTGTCAAGAGACTTACTGTGTGCAGTTCTGTAAGGGCAATGAGCACATTTGAATGGTTTTTGGCCATCATGGGTCCAAAGATGGCTCTGAAAGTTGCGTTTGTCCATAGTCACAAGATCACACTGGTCACATCTCATCCTGTTATCCTCGTAGTGTTCAGCTTCATGCTCCAAAAGATAATACTTGCCTTCTCTGGTTGTAAAGGGGCACATTGAACATGCAAGCTCTGGTTCATCATTTAGAAGGGATTTGGATGTTCTCTGACATACACTTGGGTTTGAACTGTCTGCCTCGTGCAGTTTCTTATGCCTTGTGAGGATGTTCCTGTGGTCACTACTGAAGGAGCATTTACTACACCTGTACAAATGATGGACATTGTGCATTTCTGTGTGCCGTTTCAACTTGGCGGTGTGTTTTGTTTGGAAAGGACACTCGCTGCAGAAGTAGGTCTTAAGATGAGCCTTTTGATGTTTGACCAAACCTAATCTTGTGGTTGCCCAAAAGGGACACCTTGAACATTCATGCCGCCTTGGTCCGATCTTCTCTCTGTACACGTTGTGCTTCTGCTGGGCACAACTCCCCTTGCGTAGGTGTCTCCTCAAGTTGTCAAGATAGTAACTCGTGAACCCACACTCGCAAGTCCAGAGCTTTTTTTCCTTCTTCTTTTTTTTCTTCCTAGTACTGTTGCTGGAACTGACTACCTCACACTGGATATCAGCACCTGGGTCAGCTGTTGTTTCAGCTGTACTTCCAGGTGCAGCAGTGCTTGTACCATCATGGGAAGCACTGCTACTATTAGTCTGTGACTGTTGCCTCTCATTACCACTTGATGTAATACTGTCAGCCTTTGGAGAACTGGGCTGCAACGTTGCAACTGAAAAGTCCCCCATCAACTGGGCAAAAATATTTCTCGACTGCTGACTGGAGTTACCTGAAGGGACTTTGTTTCTTTCAACAGTTTCTTGGGACAAGTTTTCAGATTTTCCATCTAAACTCAAGGGTGCCTCCTCCAAAGAAGCAGCATTGACACAATTGGGAATGGAAGACTGGCTGTTATCAATACTCTCTTCAATCTGTGGTACTTTGCCTGTTGCGCCTTCCATGTCTGACCTCTGGCCTTCTAACTGATCAGATGTGTTTTCTTCTCTGTGCTTGTTATGTTCTCTCTCATCCTCCTGTTCATCGTCACTTTCAATCAATATCACTGCCTCCTCGTCTCCATCAGCATCAGGCAACTGGGCAGCACAATCTTCATCTGATATCTCAATTGTCTCCTCTTCATGTTTGTCCTGTTTCTGACCACCATTTTCCCCTCTTTGGTCTACAGTACTAGTGGTGTTGGCAAACTTTCTACTGCTGTGCGTTTCTGCATGCTTTCTCATTTGGTTGATGGATGTTGTAGTGTAGCTACAGAAGTTACACTGGTAGCACTGTTTCCAGGTATGGGTGCTGTGATGGTTGTCCAGTTGGTCCTCTGAGGAGAAAGACTGGTCACACTGTCCACAGGTGAACTGTGGCTTGTCAGATTCTGCTGGAGATTCCATCATTTCTGCTTGGCAGGTGCTCTTTTTTTCTCAAGAACTGAAGAAGTCACCTGAAATTGAAGCAATGAGGATGTACACATGAGACAACAATATCATCAAATCCACAAACGTCATGCATGGGTCTTTGAGATCTCTAAATATTTCACATTTTCTTATAGCGTCATTTACAACACAATGTGAAAGATATTGATTGAAGTTCACTAGTCAACCACCAGGGGTCCTCGTAGTACTAGGTGTCTGTCATGGACCACTTCACCTGTCTATTGTAACTTGCTTTTTGCAAATACCGGTACAATACATCAAGGAGCTTCTACAACAGGTCTCCTGTTATAAGTAATCTGTGCTACCATAAGAATTTTCCACCATTATTACAAAAGAGTGAGCTCCCTCGAGCTCTGACTGAGTCAGAGGATACACTTAAACCTAACAGGTCAAAAATCCATGGCTTAGCCCTCTCATATGTTATAAATGCCCAATCTGAGACATTTGAGATATCTACGAACTACGAAGCTAATATCAAAATCACTAAAATGACTTAAAAACAGATTTTCGTAATCAACACCCCCAAAAATCAGACCAGGTTGGTTTGTTCCATCCAAGTTCTCTGGAACAAATTTCTGAACATATTCCATTCACATGGTGCTTGGGAGAGCCACAGCCTGTTCCCTATTACTGTAAATCGTGAAATATTTGTGGCAGTTTTATTTTCATGGTTTTCACAGTGTCCTCTTAATGCAAAATCATGGCACCGCAAATATGTGTTTTGTATCTCTAATGTACTACAGAATTGTTTCAACCATGAACTTCAAACACCGCGAAAACCTCCTTTTCACCATGAAATAAAACCACCGTGAAAGTAAATGTATTTACAGTATGCTTCTGTGTATTTTCCCTGGTCCATCCCTATTGTAGGTCATGACCTGACCTTTGGAGTGCCAAGGAATACAGGTCCAGCCCCACAGCCCCTCCTACCATTACACCTGTTACCTACAAATCCCTAGTCACATACAAACCCATACATAACTTGTCACACTACATCTCCATCAGAGTATACGTAGTATGATGAAAAGAGAGTTTATCTTCACATTGTACTAACATTGAATGGAAACATTAGAGAACTGTGTTGGCCATTCTACTTTGGGGTCAAAGATCAAATACTGGCACATTTAATTTGTTGGCAACTATTTGATATACATGGTACATATGTGGGTTGCAGTGCTTCAGAGAGGGACATTGTTTAAAACTGTCAGTCCCATGTATATTGAGAACCACGCCATTACTAGTATGTACACCTACATACACATTCCCCCAATAGGTCAAGGGACCTTTGACCTGTGAGTGCAGTATCAAGTATACTATTGAAAGAGGTGTTCCTTATTGCTTATTACTGCACCATTGCTTCACTGGAAAGAAACTTTGCTATAGCATCATTCTGACATGTAATAAGCACTAGATCTACAACAGATTCTGTCACACATGCATGTACAGGTACTGTAAATTGTGAAACTTTTGTGGTGGTTTTATTTTCGTAGTTTTCGCAGTGACCTCTCCACTGCGAATTCATAACACAGCGAATATGTCTTCCTTGTATGACTACTGTAGTACAGAATTGTTTCAACCACGAATTCAAAACACAATGAAAACCTACTTTTCTCTCCTACTGTAAAATAAAGCCACTGCGAAAGTTTCATGATTTACAGTACTCACATTGACAGGTGTGCCAGCATTAGGCATTGAGCACACAACATCATGGAAGAGGGCCATTACTTGTGAATCCCAGGGTTTTTTCTAAAGGGGAATAAGGCACTGCTCCGTCATGTAACCAGCCAGCACCCTCATATCAATTTTCAGATTGAACCCTAGACCCTAAGTGGCTACATACAACACAACTGACCATTAAGGCTTTCTCAAAATGATCTTTTTGCAGTGCAAATATAAAAACAAAACATAACAATTCATTCTAGCATTACAAACTGTGTTACTCTTGTAAAACTTTGCATCACTCCCTCGCCATGCTAGTGATCTGCTCCCTCATGCAAATTTTTTCTAGAAAAAAACCTGAATCCCAACTCACTGTGCTGTGCAGAAACTTGTTCTTGGTACATGTAAGAAGTATACTGTTACTATAATTCAGACGAGCAGAAATTTCAATACTAGTAGGTCTTTTTACTGACAGTTAATTTTGGGACAATGCCAGGGGGACACCCTCCCTCCCCCAACACACACACATGAACACATAAAATCACAGTTCAGCAGTCATATACCTTACACATATAACCTTACACAATACACATTTGTAATACGGCCTGTTACACATGTACCTTAGAAAGGCTTTGAAGGAATTTTAGTTCTGTTATCTAAAGTAAATCCTTTTGGGAAATCTGCATATAACCGTCACCTTTCATGAGCTGACTTTAAATGACAATGCCTAATTCTCTCCACCTATGTGCGTACTAGTAACCTTACCCTTACAAGTTATAAATCATCAGCAGGCTGACAGGTCTGTATAGAAGACCGTGAAGGGGCAGTTCTACAGTTACTGGCACACCTATACACTAGGTTCTGCCCAAGGTCAATTCTTCTTCCCACAAACACACCTACGCCTATTCATATGCAAATAATCAGACGCCAACCTGCACAAATGTTGTTGCTTACTCTCCAAGCAGAGGTTGATTGGAAAGATTGTGACCTTCTTCTATGTACTCTCCAAGCAGAGGTTGGTGGGGAAAGGTCGTAACCTTTTTAAATGTCCCGTTTGTTTCTATAGCGACAGAAAAAAACGGGACATATAAAAAGGTAACAATCTTTCCCCATCAACCTCTGCTTGGAGAGTACATCTATGTACTGTTTGCTGACAGTCAGCCCAATCAATCAATCAATCAATCAATCGGTGGCCTATTGCATAGTGCCTTGCCTATTGGATGTTGTCTTGTTGGCTGGTTACCACTTTCCCATTGAAAGACTGAACTGTACATTTTGATCCACTCACACTGGGAAGGACCCCTACTTTTATCAATATATTTAAGTGTGGTGGGATCTTAATGTGGTTGAGGTTTGGCTCTTCTCAAACACAGACCCCCAGCTTTACATCCAAGAGGCCATCCCTAACCAAAGCTAGGTGCTCATTTTCACCTGCATCGAGTGAGGAAATAGGTGTGAAGGGCACAACACTGGGGCCTGCTAAGGATTCGAACCAATGTTAGATTCAAAAGTATAAAAAAATCAGAAATCTACTCTATGGCTAGAAAAAAATATGTATCAGAAATCTACCCTATGGCTAGATGTCTGTCTATACCAAGTAAAATGTCATCAATTGCATTTATATAAAATATGTAAACAAATCTGCTTCATCTCCAAACGAAAATCTGCTTCACCTTCCCTGCAGCGGTCCAGCGCGAACAGTAACCGCAATAGGAAGAATACCTGAGAGGCCCC
Organism: Branchiostoma floridae x Branchiostoma japonicum; assembly: GCA_013266295.2. NCBI lineage: Eukaryota > Metazoa > Chordata > Leptocardii > Amphioxiformes > Branchiostomatidae > Branchiostoma > Branchiostoma floridae x Branchiostoma japonicum. The sequence continues at coordinate 11,092,669 of CM023824.1, forward strand.
TTCTAGGAGAAACTGCGAAGCTCCTTTGAGTGAACTGTTCTCACGGACAAGCTATCGATCGCACGAATTGCTTGCGCTAAACACGGAAAGGCAGCGCTGGAATTACCCGACTTCAAGCCGCCGCCTTCGCCATCAGCTCACCGGCCCTGCACGGCGCGGCGCGGCAGACATGTTGGATTTTTGCGCAACAGTCACGATCAATCACGCCAAAACATTTCCTCTAGCCCCTGTAACCTTAAATATACCTGTCTAACAATAAGGCACTGATTAGATATCTACCGATATGCTAAAGGTTAGTCTTAATACCTCTGTTATCTGTCGGTAAACGCAGTGTTCAGGCCTCTTGGTAGAGAAATTTAGGGCCAGAAATTTATCAACCCACCGGACCACGTCCCGCCCACACCATGAAATGTTTGGATTTTAAAATGCCGACGTCGCGTCGCCTTGTGGGCGGGACGTAAAAAGCGGAACTTCGGCCGTAGCTAGTTCCCGTTTCCGCCTTCTCGTAGCTGTCGCCACTGTTTCTTCCATTTGCAGGATGACATACCAGTCAAGAACACTAATAATCTACAATCGCACAAAACGGGCAACTTTATATTTGCCTCAACCCGGACTACACGGGACATCATCAGCTGAACCAACACGCCAGCTGCAGCTAGCCTTGAGGAGGTGTCTGAGTCTGATTGCAGAACTATTTCCTACATCTCCATCTCATAAATTCCCTAAGTCCTGAGCACACAATCTGTGCATGAATACAGCTGTCAGCTCACCGTTATCGTCGACCACCCTCAAGTTGAATGAACCTCGGCTTTCCTCTGAGAGCTTCCCTCAATAATTTGCAAGTACACACACTGAGCTGGTACCGATCAGGGTCGCGGTCACCCCTCAGGAGTCTACACCATGCTGACTGTGCGGCGATCTCTTCTTACGGTAATACCTGCAGTTACTTCTGCGTTGTTAAAGGGATCGTAACAAGGTCCGATTTAGAGCAGCAGTATCTGTAGTCAGTTCCTGATTTCATGTCGGACGGTATTACAGGCAGAGAGTTGGCCCGAGGCCCGCATGCAAAAACATCACTCTCCAACGGCACCGGAAGTACGGGTCAAGGGGAGTTCAATGGACAGCGCCATTGCGTGTAACAGGGAGTGCAGGCATAGTCAGTAAAATTATCACATAGTGCTGTGAAGTACACGTATTCATTTTACTGTGACAGTAAGATTAGACTGAATATATACTAAGTAATACATCTAGTCTGTGTATTAAACAAGAATTTTCCCTGTGAAAATTCTTGTTTATAAATACACACTAATGGTCCCTCCTCGCAGATGCCGATCATTCTGAGGGCCGCTAGGAGCGCGATTTAATCAGGCTAATGACATACGAATATATATGTATTATACACTGTATTACAACAACATCTATTACCTGACTAGTAGAAGCTAGCAATTTGGGACGTAACGTTAAACGTGAATTGAATTACTGGCGTGGTGTAAAAAATCTTCCTCTACTGAGTAAAGGAGCTTTATAGACGCGGCAATATTTCAGTCCACACTTGTGTCATTGCATAACTTGAGTTACAACCCGCGCACGACCACTTCCAAGTCTCAAGTGGCGCGAATGTACAAGTATTAAAATTCCATCAGTCTGTCGATGATGACCAATGCAAAAGTCAGCAACAGATTTATTGTAGTGGCTGGATTTGGGCTTCAATTTTTAGTGGCATACTTTAGTAAGGATCGTGTTCTTTGGCCGGCCGGTCGGACAGTACTGCCTTTTCGTTGAATAGCTCACCGTATAAGTAACATTAATTATATTGATACATCCGCATAGAAAAGACGTCAACACGTCTATTAATGTATAAGTCAATTTTATTAGTTGCCATGACCGCTGCACACTTCCCACGCAAGATTTCCTGGACCAGAACAATAATTTCACTAAAATCAAAAGTTACCGATGAAATATGACTCATTGAAGAAGTCTCATCACTTGCTATTTACAAGTTGTACTCAGTGGAAAACTTCACTCAATGATAGCTCATAAAAATCTCTACATTGTTATACATTCACAGATTTTATGAACAGTGAACATTTTGTTTATATGTTGATTATCGACTGAGGATTAGATTTTCTGAGCTATTATTGCTTCAATAGTTCAGACAGGCTTTGGGCCTTGGAGGGGTCGGGGGTTGGCTGCAGCGTGCACTGCGCACTGACACTGGCTGGCCCTTCATGTGAGATGTCGGAAATGAAGGTGTCCAGCTCCACTTCTGAAAAGGCGCCGAGGGGGTCCAGGGGCTCTCCGGAGGGCGGGTGATTCTCCATGGAGGTGCCTTCTCCCTCGGTTCCTTCCAGGGACGCGAAGATGCCCTCGTCGAAGTCCGTCATGTCTCTCTCGATGTTTTGGATGTCGTGGCTGGACGTGCTCGCAGGGTTGTTCGTGCCCGCCCCTGTCGGCTTGTTCACCGCAGACATGATGACGTCTTGGCGGAGTCCCTTGGACGCGTGAACCAGCGGATCTCGGTGGTCCTCGGGCTTGTCGTCCGTAGTGACCCGTCGGTGCCAGTCCGAGTCGGTGAAAGTGACGGGGCCCCCAAGCTGCTTGGGCGGTAAGATTTCCTTGTTGACTGCGGGCGCCTGCCCATGAGTCGCGGTGGAGGAATACGAAGAAACGCTAGCGATTTTAATCACTTTCGGCGGCACGGCCTTTCTCGTGAGACCCAGCGCGGGACTGCCCTGTACAGGAGAGGTTGGCTGCAAAATCTTTGTAGCCTGGGAGGCCGAAGTGGACAGGTCGCTGAGGAAACGCTGCATGATGTACTCGTCTCCACTGAGCGTCGCTTGCTTTGCTGAAGGCATGAGCACTGGAGCTGTGGACGGGACGGACGTCACAACCCGGTAGGCCACAGACGGCATCTGTCCTGTTGTAGAGAAGACAAGATCCCTTACCGTACAACCCCAACAATATAGACGGATCCCATTCCCCGCCCACCTCCGTATGAACTGCAAAATAAATGCAAATATTTCACGGAGATGCAGCCACTCCCTCATTGGTCAAACCGCTAATTGCCATTCTCTCATTGGTTGAACTGCTGATTGTGTTGGACCCTTCTTTTAACTTGTCAACGGTGATAGGTTTCAACGCTACAGGATGATGAAATCCTTAGGAATCTATTCTAAATCACCTGAAGCAGTAGAAAGGGCGCCCGGCGGCCGCGCTGGCAAGAGAAGTGGGTACGTCACACCGTTCGTGGCTCTGTACTGGAAAACCGCCCGCCCCGGGTACAACACAGAGGGAGGTGACGCCATCTTCTTTCTCTTCACTGGCCTGGGTTGGTACACCCATCCTTAGGAAAGGTTAGAAATATACATTTCTTGGAAATCACAGAAGTAGAACACTGATGGCAAAGCCCAAATAAGGGCGTCTCGAAATGATGGCTTCACTCAAACCTTGAACAACTGTTTACATGCTATGATGTATCTAAAGAGTTAACTGTCTAGATCTTAGATACCAAATGGTATCACGTTGATGGATGTAAAGAAATGAATGTTGATTAATTAAACAACTTATAAGTTGTTTGTTAAATGTTACAAGCTCATTCTGATTGTTCAATGGCGATTTACGAGTTATACTGCGTGTACCTGGGTGATCCTTCTTGTGCAGCGACTTCAGGCGACACGCCTCCTCATAATAAGGTTTCTTGTCCTCGTTGGTGAGCTCGTGGCTCCACTTCTCCCCGAGCTGGCAGCTGATGTCGGCGTTGTTGGCTCTGGGATGAGAGCGGGCCAGGGCTGGCCGGTGGATACGGGCCCACACCATGAAGGCGTTCATGGGACGCTTCACATGACTCTCTCGTGCTTGCTCGATGGGATCTGTCCCTGTTGTATCAGGAAAAGACCATCAGCGCTCACAAACAAATAAAGTGACATAGTCAAGGAGTTGAAAAAGGTTTATAAATCTGTCATAAGACATTGGCCGTACTACGTACACAAACGTATTGAAAAGTGTCATGGGGTGCAAACTACATAACACAATGACCCTACGCGTTACAATTGACAATTAATCTTTCTGTTGTAGAACAAGGCAACAATCCCTCCGAAAACAATTGACAAAGACAATTAATCTAAAACAACAATTAACAATCCCTACTGTTTCCACACAACTATGTTGCAGGTCGACATGGTCGCTCACCTGCCGGTATGTTCGTTATCCCGTTATTAACGGCCACGAGGCTTGAGTGGGGAGCCGTTGTGTTCACGGCGTTTTGAAGGGCCAATGCCGTGGTGGTGGAGGTGCCCACAAGGTGCAGGGGTGTCGTTGTAGCGTACACTGTCTCTCTTCTCGGGGTTTGAGTGAAGAGGGTCCTCGGGTGGATTATCTTTAAGGGCTGTTTGGCCGTTTCCAGCACTTTTGTTGCATCCTTTTCTTGAGACGACGAGGGCATCCTCGCAAGGCATCGCAAGGCTGAGGAGGCTGATTCGTCATTCCTCACACTGGACATGCCAGGAACAACCATGTTAGCTTCAGTTGTTGACACCTCAGCTTCTGTCTTCAATCTCTTCGTGGGAGACTCAGGACTGAGTTTGTTTTCATCCTCCATTATACTGTGAAAGTAATGACGAACTTCCTGACAGAATACCGTCGAAAGTTTGTCTTGCTACCAAGGTAGCGTTTGTCCGTTGGCGTCTCTAAGTTCGACGCGTCCGGCAATGACCTGTTGTCAAGGACGTGCGCATTCTAACAATGGCCGTGACGTCATTTGATTCATATGTCATAATATAAAGACTGAAATAAAATTTTCTAGTCTTTCCACTATGAAAATGCATAGTTAACATGGACTTTCCTTATATAATCATTGAATACCAGCAGTGTATACTCCAATGATAATAACTAGCTATCCGTAGTTGCAAGTGGTGTTCGTGGACACTGAAGACCCGTCTACAATTTTCGACAGGAAAAGTAAACATTTCATAATGATTGATTAATTGCATTTGCTAATTACATATTTTGAAAGAAGGGTGCAATAAAAATGTTAAACGAAATTCAAGATCAGCCCGCCTTTCGAAGGAAAATGCACAATTTTGTATTCAAAAAACTGCACCGTTCGACCTCTAATACGATAAACTCGCAAGTTTAGTAGGTAACCAATTATTATGACGTTTTTCTCACCCATATTTAAGTATTTCTTTCACTAAAGGCAGGAATGGATACCTTTATTCCCTGCTTTAGCATTAGCACTATTTTTACCATAGATTGTGTACGTGTGCTGAAGTTGGAAACCTTTAATGAAGTTGACTAACAAGCTGTGCCATACAGACAAGGCCGCCTGCCAGTTCTAACCACTGGCTAATCATATCTTCGTCGATAAGCTCATAAGAGTTATACGTATACGTGCGCAGTCGTTTTGATATCAAATTATCAACGTAAATAAAAGTGCCTTACTCACAACACACCTAACAGTAGTTACGTTACGTTCTATTTACGCATAAATGGTTCGAATGTGAGCGTAAGAAATTACGTTAGATTCTAGAACACGGTTTCGAACGTATCGAACAATCGAACGTTTGTTCAAATGTAGAGCTCCATTTGTTGAGGGGAAAATGGCGCAGGGCCGGACCGATCGGGATGGGGGACGACTACCGACCCCATCCGACGCCACTCCGACCCATCCAAATGACCGTCCGGAGGAGAAGAGAAAACTACTGAGGACTTACATTTACCCTATGACAAACGCGTCCCGGGTTTGGGAGTCGATCGTCGCGATAACATGCGTGGCAACGGCTTGCCTGATTACTTTCAAAATAGCGTTCGATTCAAGCCACACAGAGCTGTGGATCCTCATGTACATCTTCGACGCTTTTTACCTCGTGGACATCGTACTACAATTTTTCTACGTGTACTTTGACTACGGCGTGCCAGTGACAGATCTTAAGCTCATCAGACGGCGGTACCTCAGACGGACTTTTGCTGTCGACCTGCTGTCCCTTCTGCCGTTAGAGCTGATTGCCTTCGCAGTTCCAGGGCTGTCTTTTTGGAGGACGATGGCAATGTTTCAACTAAATCGTCTTCTGAGGATGTATAGAGTCCAGACTTTCTTTGGTAAGAGAGTTTCTTTTTTTTTTTTCATTGTATCACGACATTGACTCTTATCTACTAGAAATAAATAAAACAAAGTGGATTGTGTGTTGTATCGACACATTTCCTTGATACGTCATATAGGATAGAAGGCTGGCCCTGTTGTGTCCTGGTCTTGGCTCACTCAACTGTCGGGCCCTGTTGTCGGCAACTGTTCGACTTCCCCGAACTAATTTCTCTAGCCAAGAAGAAGTTGAAGATTTCACACCTCCGTGAAGTATTTAGAGTTATTGTGAATTTCTTTTTTATTCATTGTTGTGAATTTCTTCCTCCCAGCCTGCGGGGAAACTATTTTGTCCTCCCATTCGACCTCGTTTATTCTCAGCCTGCGGGGAGACAATTTTGACCTCCAATATTCGATCTTCCTGTTAGTCTGCGGTTACACCATCTCCCCCTAACTTCCTGTGACTCCATATCTATTGTATTCAAACAACTACGGACACATATGCAAACAAACAGACAAATACACCGAAAAAACCCGTACACACAGCTAATAAGACCAGACGACAGAGTATCCGACGTTCACTTGTGCACAATTTTTGTTTATCCATTGGTCTAATAAACGCTAGATGGAGGTTGTTTAGATATAAGCCACTAGTACATGTATTCACAGAACAAGGTTAGGGTATTGTTTAAGAGAAACAGTCCTGTACGTGACACTAAAAGAAGGCGAAAAAGAATAACGTGGATTGAATTATGTGTTGCTATAATGAAACTGAGCCTTTTTTCACTTCCATCGTCATTTTCCTTTATAGATAAGATGATGTATTTTTAGCCCTGTGACAATTCTTACTATGCAGATTTTGCCAAATTATCGTGGCTAGTGGCAAGCTATTTTTGTCATTCAACCTAACAAATCATACAGATTGTCTTAATTGCATGAGCGTCTTTCATGTATGTTTCTCTCCTTCCAGACATGTTGGAGATGGAGCTCGGGGTGAATACGGTGTACGTTCGAACCTTGAAGTACACGGCGGTGTCCTGGCTGTGTCTGCACGTGATGGCATGCGGGTGGTTCGCACTGGGATGCACGGGCAAACACTGGGGCGTCCAGGAAGAGTGTGCCCACGAAGGATGGACAGAGTCGACTGAACGTATGCACCGTATAGTAATTGCAAACGATTGACTACCTTTTACTTTATTTTGTTTTATTCTATTTTATTTTATTTATTTGACTCCACAGATTGAAAAAAAGAGCAGGAAATCTGTAAGGAGCCGGCAACAGAAACTTTCTCTACCAGGCCGGCTCCTCAAAAAATGTACAATGTAAGGAGAAACGGAAAAGGAAATAAAAGGAAAGCCTAAAATCTAACTAATACTACTAATAGGTATAAAGGGTAATGAATAAATAATGATAAACGTCAAAATTTTAACTCACTGTGCTTAGTCGTTTTTCTTACGGTGCCTTTGCCACGAAAACATGTACATTGTGTTTTGTTTATTTCTTTGCACAGGTGCGGACCTGGTATTCCCGAACAACGACACCGCCTACGAATATGTAATTTCAGTCTATTGGGCCACGGCAACGTCCACCTCTACAGGGTAGGAACTGGCTATGTGTAACACTCCCTTTCCAGTAGAGTCTACGACAGCTGAGCGGCCAAAGATTTGACAGATCGCTGAACGAATTTCATTGATAAAGAACAAATTTTTCTGTACGTTTTGTGTATTTTGTTGTCTTTTGAATCATACTTCTACATCTCGCAACATACTCCAATTATGAAGTCAAGGGTCATTTTTGGTCGGTGTACAGTCGCTCAGCAATCGCCGTCTCAGTGGAAAGGGGGCCTAAAGGTTTCGTGTTGTTGTAGCTTTGACTCAAGACAGGACTTCTTCAGTGGAAGGCCGAAGAGGCACCACGTCATAATGTTTGCAGTTTGTGAAATTAATGGAGTGTTGATCCAAGTCTATCGCTAAAAATGCGGAGCCTAAAATGAATTTGAATCATTTGGAGAAGAGGAAATTGAAGAAATAATAATGAAAGGTAAAGGATTGTTTTCTCTACGATGAGCTCTTTTTTTTCTTCATTTTCTCGCAGATACGGTGATATTCACGCCAGAGAGTTGAGTGAAAAGGCGTACTCTATCGCAGCTATGATGGCTGGTGTAGCGGTGTTCTTCGGCATGATTCTCGGCGGCATGACTTCAATGCTGACAAATATGGACTCCCAGCGTGCCCGGTTCACACATCGCCTCGACACCATCAAGCAATATTTGGTATATGTTACACTAACATTTTCACACATTGCTGTGTAGCTCGAGTCTACAAGTCTATGAGTCCACATATCTATCAATTTCTTTGTTGTTACCTCCGTAAAAGCGTAGGTTTTGTTTCGGGTGAATTTGTGTGTGCGTTTACTTGTGTGTCCGCACAGTTGAGTGGCAGCACGTGGGTGGGGGAAATTACCTAACTACAGACCACAAAAGGTCAAACACAGGAAGTTAGGTCCCAGAAGCTGGGCGCAAGCCCGCAGGATATTTTTGATATTGGCTGTGGGTCTGTTGGCCAGATGCAAGTGGGAAAATGCAGAGGTAGACAGAGAAATTCACAATAATAAATATTTCACTGAGGTATGAAATCTCCCATTTCTTGTTGTGTTTTGTTTGTCATTTTAGATCGAAGAGAACATCCCCGAGACGCAACAGCGCCAGATTATTAATTACTACAACTATTTCTGGATTCGGAAGAGAGGCGTGCAGAGTGAGGGTATCTTCGACATTCTTCCCTTCACCTTCCGCGCCGAGATCGCCTTCCAGACTAACAAGGGCATCTTAGAAAAGGCAGGATGATTATATAACAGTTACTTCTTGACATTCCTCAAAGTCAATGCCACTATGTCTTTAGAATAACGAAACGTCTTATGTATAGAGAAAACATCAACACTGCGACAAAGATATCATCTCTCTTTCTCTCCAATTCATTTCATGAATAACTGGAAATCTACTCTCTTTTGTCATCTTCTAGACGCAGTTTTTCTCCCATCACAACGTGGGCTTCCTGCGCATGCTCACTCTTGCTCTGAAGCCGACCCTGTGCCTGCCCAATCAAGTGATCGCTGTCCGGGGAGATTCGGCAAACCAGATGTGTTTTGTACACAGAGGGGAAATTGAGGTGAAGCTAATTAATTATACAGCTGAAGTCAGTTACATTCACCCTGTGTATCTGTTCGTGATCGTTATAACTTAAATATAAGGCATATCGTGCTGCCATTTTTTTCACTGAATGGCTAACTTATAAGGCGTACAGGTGGATAGATTGTCTTTCTATTCAGGTGGAGACATTGTCTTTGTGTTTCTATTCCATATTTCTTCTCTTCTCGTCACCTCAGCCCTGTAACGTGTTAGACTGATCATGATGCAATAGCCCAGCCAACCTTCGTCAAAACGTAGAAATGCACATATTTGACGGACATGCAGCCACTGTCTCATTGGTCGAACCGCTAATTGCCATGCTATCATTGGTTGAACTGCTAATTGTGATGGACAGTTAGGATCGGTCTATTAGGTCTATCGGTTCAGTAACGAGTTTTTACTACGTACGTTGAAATGGTATTATAATTTTTGCATTTATTCCAGGTGATTTCTGAGGAGGAAACGCCCATTGCCTCCTTCAAACATGGAAAGGTGTTCGGCGAGGTAGGTATCGGGATTTGTCCAGTTTTGGTGGAATGTATGGACGTTGGTACATGTATAACACGTTGGTGCCAAACTCAAAGTTTGACTGAATTGATGTGTAAAGTTCGCGACTCATATGTTGTAGTTGTTAGTTGCTTTTTTTTACTTCCGGGAAAAATTGTTTCAGTGGGTGGCACAAAGTTATGCTAGGTTTGTATGTTTATGTTCTAAAGTGAGTAGGCGAAGATTGGGTTTCACTTACTAGTAGTTGCCAGGGGGTCGACCCGGTATGCCCTGGGTTTAAGGATGTAGTCACCAGGAATGTATGTAACATAGACCATGATGTAATAGCGGATGAGTAATACTGCATTCTATGATGTAATTCATCAACGCAAACTATATCTACTTCACGGAAGTCTCTGATTTCTTGTTAATCTTGCGAAAGACTTCAAAACGTGCCTTGTCAAACCCGTGTCGTGCGATCCCATCTTCCACAGCTCAGCTTGATATTCAACGTCCCACTCACAGCCACCATTCGCGCCGCCACTCACTGTGACCTGATGGTACTGGAGAAACAAGACCTGCACATCATTCTCAATCACTATCCTGAGGGTAGGAGGAACTTTTTATTCCTTTTCGTTGGACCTGCAAAATGTGTTTTGCTCTATGTTTAAGGAATCATTTTCCCCGTTGTATTCTTGTTGTAATTCAGTCAAAGATTCGGGGAGCTGGGAATAAACATAGACTATTTTTATGTTCTTTTTTTAGTTATTCTTTATCTGGTGATGTTTCCAACAACATTTAATAAAAATATAAAATAAAGCATAGATTATTCATGTGTTAAACATTTTGTCACCAATGAGCCCTCTCAATGATATGGAGGGGAAGGGAATATCATAAAGGCCATTCAGAAAGGGCACAGATTCTTATACCATAACGGTACCATCTTGCAAGTTTTAGTCGTGGGTTTCGTCTGTCTTCTGTCTTTCAGTGATGAAGCGTCTTCACGAGATGGCTCAACAGCGCTTCAACTCGCCCGACTCGACCCTTGCTGGGCTGGTGGACGTGGGAACGAGCTCAGACGGCATGTTCGGACATCTGACCCCAGGACCAGGATCTAGCGATGACGCAAATGGTAGTATTACTATATGGCGATAGTGTTCATGGATCGTTGTGGTAAAGTTAAACTAAAGGAATCGGACTCACCGGAATTTTCGACTGACTGATTGTCTTCTTCAGCTATCCGACCCAATCGCTTATGACACGTGACTTTTGCACGTGTGACGCCAGCAAAGGGTCAAAGTTTGATTGAAGTCGATATCACCCCCCATGGGTCGTTGTTTCGTGCATGACTTACTTCTACCTTACACTACTGCAAACTCTTATAAGTATACATGTAGTTTGGTACGTTTGTTATGCAGTACCGCCAATATAAGGTGGACATTGTGTAGAAAGCTATTTACAAATGCGAAAATCACAACCAAGGGAACCCGAACCATAAAAATTGGAAATTCCACATCTTTTCATCCTGCGTCGAATGAATTCGTTCCTTCCCCCAAACATAACATAAGATAATGAGTATCTTGAGTTAAATTTTAGCGTTCTCTTTTACTTTTAGCGGAACCTGAAAGGTCTCCAGTGTCCACCCGCAGGGCCTCTGCTATGAGACGATGGTCCACCTTTGACAAGAGGAAGCCATCTACGGACCTGATGACCGGTCACCGAGATTCCATCATGGTCAGCAATAGTCAGGCCTGCATGCCTGTATGAGGGGTTGTAGCATTTTCAAGCAGTCTCAATTGCATGTTATTCGTGGCCAGACCGACCAAATTTAACGCAGAGCATAATCGGTGCACTTTACGTATATAGCGTTATGGGCACCTGAATTCAACGCCAGCCTTCTGAATCTAACGTAATACGTAGGTGCTGTCTTCCTGAATTTAGCGTAGAGCATTGATTAGTACCCCCCCCCCCCCCCTTTGCAGGACCCCCATCATGGCGAACAGGTAGGAAGCAACTTCATGCTTGGCTCCTCAGCAGCTGGGATGAACATTGAGGACAGTACGGGGGAATCGAAGATGTCTGCCCGTTTGGGAAGTCGGCTCAGCTCGGACTCACGCCGCGTCCCTCGGGGTGGGCCCAGGAAGTCCATCATGCTCAGCAGATCAGTTGAGCTTCTGAACGCAAACCTCGGGCCGCCAGTGGAGGAGGGAGAAACCTGCACTGTGAGTTGAAGCATTTACATCAATACTAGCTATAGGTTTGCCATTGAGGTTTTGAGTGTGTGGATGCCATTGAAATCCGTCCGTTTTCGTAATTGTAAATACATGAAATACACAGTGGTGAATGGCTCATTTCATCTCATCTATCCTTCAGTCTAATCATTTGACCGTTGGTGCACTAGAGAAGAGCTGATAACTACGGTATTCTCTACCCTTCTCGGTTTTCTGTTGTTGTTAACATTTCACTTAGTGTCGTGCCTGTCCATCCTCCTATCTTTTCCGTTGCCTACCCGTCTGTCTTCCTCCCTGGACTTTTGCTTGCATGACAGTTTTACCGTGACATGTACATGTGGCCATGCCACTTCAGTTTTCATTTCTTTACTGTGGTTAGGGGGTCTTCGTATGTTTTGCCTCACTCTGTCATTATTGAATGGCCACCCATAATTTGTAGATAATACACTAGTCCGCGACATTCATTTTCCCAGAAGCTGAGGCCTTATTTGACTGTCGGAGATGTAGGAGAGCTAGCTGTGTCAATTTTCTGTTTGCCAATAAAACTACTATACTGACAATAGTTCTATACTCTTGTGCTTTGTCCCTACAGTGGTGCAGATTACAGTACCTTGCCGTGGTTGACTGGATGGCGTGTCACGTGCTCGACCCAACGTCCATTTTCTGCCGCTGCTGGGAAATCTTCATCATCATCATGACCTTTGCAGTCTGCCTATGCCACAGTTACTTCGCTGCCTTCTATGTCACCAGGTATCTGATGTTGAAAGTTTAAATGTCGCAGAAGACTTAAAATTCTGTGTTCAACAGTTATTCCCTAACAATAGACCACAAAAAGACAACAAAAAAATTCATAAAAAATATATATTTCACGGAGGTATGAAATCTGACATACTCAGATTTCTTGTCTTGACTTGGGGTCGATTGTACCTACTAGTATTGCCGTTAGCGATCACGATGTGATGATTAAACAATCGTATTGTGACGTATTTCCGTAAATTGTTCGCAGGGCGGGCCCAAATGTCGTCTGGGGCCTAGGCAGTTCAGGGTTCATCGTCTCGTACTTGATGGACGTCCCGCTTTTGCTGGATTTGTTCATCAGGCTAAGAACGGGAATCTTCACACCGAATGGTGAGATTACTAAACAGTACCTTCTCTCCAGATGGCAAATTCTCTCAGGGGTTTGATCATCACGGTTTGATGTTTTATTTGAAATCCATTAGATTAGACATTAGTTTCCAGTTTCATCAGTTTCCGGGCCATATCACATTGGTGCATGATTCACAGTCATCAAGTGTGGAGTTTATACCACAGGGTATCTTCTTCATATTTTCCGCAGGAATCCTGAAAGATTGGCAATCGATCAGGACGCATTATGTCCGAAGCTGGTGCTTTGTAATGGACCTGTGTAGTATCCTGCCGCTCGACCTCTTCGCCTTGGCATCACATCATCGTGGCACAGTCCGGCTTGGACTAGTCGCCTGTCTGAAGCTCAACAGGCTCATCAAGTTCTATAAGGTCAGGGTAACTTAACCTCACTTACTTGTCTCATCAGATATTGAAATCGTAGAGGTTGATTACTCATTATGTCGCCTATATTCACATTATTTTGATAGGTTTCACGCTATGCTATCAGTATGTAATCGAAGTAAATAATTCGTTTCTTTCACCAAAAAACCTTACCGAGCATTCAATGGTCGAACTTCAGATCCCCATGTTCTTCAACAAGATAGAAGAATCGCTGCACATGGACATCTTGTTGACACGGTCCATTAAGTTATTCACCTACATCATCCTGTTCACCCACTGGTGTTCCTGCCTGCTGTATGCTCAATCCTGCCCAGGATTCAACACAGACTCGGAGGAATGGTTCGTACCGCGGAGTGCCTGAACAAGGGCTCGGCCACATTCGTCGTACGATCGTCGTGCGATTCGCAAACTGAGTGCAGGCACGCAGGTGTCGTTCAAAATATAGCTTTTTGTTACGGAAAATGCTATCTTAGATCCATGTCAGCGGTTGGTTCTGTCACAGCCTGCTGGAAAATCCTACGATATCAAAATCGTACGTCGAATGTGACCGCCCGTAATGAAGGGGAGGGTGTACTCCACAGTACAGGCAACGTGCAGGAAAAGGAAAGCCTTTATTTCTTCGACACTAATGCGCTATTAATCAATTTTGATTATGTCTGTTTTACAATCAACGCTAATCACGTCTTTTAAGTTGTAAAGCTGACTTAATGTGACAGTCCCACAAAAAGCCTCTCAGTTCCAGTTCTCCCCTACGGTATTGTGTTTCGTCCAGTCATTTACTGGTATGTGACTTGTTATGCGTAATACAAAATAAAACAACTTCATGTCTCTGCAGGTGTGTGGAAAGCAGTTGGGTGGACCGCCAAGGTCTTGCAGTCAAGGAAATGACCATGCATCATTATTTTGTCAGCTTCTACTTCACTACAGCGACAATGACAAGCACAGGTTTGTTTGTTAGTTTGCATAACCGGTAAACCGCCTTTAGGCGAGACACCAGTATATAGTAAGTACACAAGCTGCGTAAGATCTAGACCAGACTGTAAGGTTTGAACCACTCACGCCGGGAAGGACCCCTGCTCTTTTTCGGTAAGTGCGGTGAGATCTTTAACATGCTCAAGGTGTGACTCTCTTCAAACACGGGACCTCCGGCTTTACGTCCCTTCCGAGAGGACGTCCATAACCGAAGCTACATGTAGGTATTCATTTTCATCTGAGTCGAGTGAGGAAATAGGTACTTAAGTGCATTTGGCAAGGGGCCAAGGGCACAACACTGGTATTCGAAACCAGAACCTTTAGATTTTAAGTCAGCATCCCTAACCACAAGACCACCTTGCCACCACAGGCTACGGAGACATCGTACCGTCCACTACCACCGGCCGTGTCCTGTCCATGGTGGTGATGGTCGTAGGGCTGCTGCTGTGTGGCTACTGTGTCAGCACGATTGCGGCTACATTGGCGAACATGGACGCTGCCAGGTACGTTAGCCTGTGTTACGCAATCTCTCGCTGTCAGGGGCTGATTGGGCCTCCTCCGCGAGAGCTTGTGGCCAATCACCTCTAACCCGAGAGAGTTGGTCTATATTAGTACATGCATAAATCAACAGGATTAAGATGTTCGCAATTCTCCTGACTTAGAGGTGCTGGTCATCAAGCTTCTAGTAGCCTTACCAGTGGAAGGGCCGCTAGAAGCGTGATGTAGTCAAGCTAAGTCATGGTCCATTGTGGGTTCCAAAATGTATTATGGAAAGGCAACACTAACGAAAATGAAGTCACATAGGCCAGTGCATTATGAAATTTACCGTACTTTGAAGTAGAAAGAACTCGATATTGTGATGTGATCATGGTAGATGTAGAAGAAATTCTTAAGTCATTTTACGATTTGGGAAGATGTAGAATAGAACACATCATGTCTCTTTAAGTATAAACGTAGATGTAAATACCTAGGGGTACTTTGTTTCGGCTACAGGGTTGAGTACCAAGGAAGGCTGGCAGCAGTAAGACAATTCATGAAGGACCATGGGATATGTCCGAACTTGCAGCGTCGCGTGGTCAACTACATGGTTCTGATGTGGCGAAAGCTCAGGTACATAAAGGTTTTAGGCCTGGGGTATAGACAGACACTAACTCAATTAAGAGTTAGGCCTCCTCTTGTCCATGCCGGATGAATGCAGAGGTGGACATACACCTACTTATCGGAGTTTTGTGCATCAAGCAATGCTATAGGATGAGGCAATGCAACATTATCAACTCGATCAGCTTTCTCTTGTTATACAGTTGTCAAGAAGATTATATTTTGGGTAACGTACGCATATGACTTTGTGGTGGTTCTTATATATTTGTTTGTCGTTTAACAGCATAACTTCGAAATAACGGATTGGTATGCGTAGATGTTAACTGCATTGAGTTAGTTGTCTTTCTTTCTCATCGGTTAAGCCACCTTGGCGTTTTCAATAGACTGATCCATCAAAACGTATGCACGTCTATTTGACGGACGTGCAGTCACTCTCTCATTGGTCGAACCGCTAATTGCCACGCTATCATTGGTTGAACTGTTAATTGAATTGCGATGGACAATCAGGATTGATCTATTCCAGAGGTGAGAGCGTAGCGGGGTCCATGGGTCTCATGCACGACATGCCGCTCGCGTTACAACAGGACGTCGCATTTGAAGAGGCGAAAGAAGTCTTGGAACAGGTGAAGCACTTTTCCTTAACCATAAAAGCATTCTATGGACCGATGCCATAACTCCGCCACCACCGTCAAAAAGTATAAATGCATAATAGAACTAGAAAGGCCGACATTTGCTCGCCAGCAAATACAGCATATTTCATTTCCTTCCCCGTACAAAAATGCACTGTTCCAAACTTACCTCTGTGCAAAAGAAGACCAGTCCAAAATAACTTCTGCCCAAAAGTCAGCTACCGTAGTATTACCAAGTTATCCCAGTCTGAAATGGAGCCTTCCGGATTTCCAAATTTGACCCCAATCAAAAAAGATTGTTCCTCTATTAAAGAATGGACTCTTCAAGCGACATCGATATCGGCGGAGTTTTCGTATCTCATGACCAATCAATACAGACACCACAATGTAAGATATATGTTGTTACAATTGTTATGTTACCTTGTAGTTGAACATATGCAGTCTCAATTGCAACATGAAAAAAAATCATGGTATGACATTTTCCCCCCAGGTTCCACTGTTTCAAGAGACAGATCCTTTCTTTCTACGAGAGTTGGCAGTTCGCACACGCGCTGTGCTGTATGCACCTGGTGACGTGATTGTGTATTCTGGAGACATCACCCGTGACCTACATATGATACGGAAGGGGCACTGTGAGGTATCAGTCTTGGAAAATTGTGAAACTTGTTTTTTTTATTTCACAGTACTAAGGCTTTCATCGCCGTTTTTATGATGTTATTCCCTTTGGCATGGTTCGGTACGAAATGGCACTAAAGCTTTCATTGGGAGTAAGAATTGAAGACTAACGTTAGGGCAAATTCTTTTTGGGGACAGGCACGGGTCCCCAAACTGTGCCCAAAAACTGTTGTTCACCTTGTTGAAATAACGACTTCCTCTACCAATGCACAGATACTGACGGATGACCTGGCTGAAACGATCTCTCTGATGGGCCCTGGTCAATACTTCGGACACCTGTCGCTACTCTTCGGTGATCAACAACCGGACACGATCAGATCCAAGACATATGTCGAGATGATCATCTTGACCAGAGATGACTTGGACGATGTGCTGTCAAAGTATCCAATCATTGAAAAGTATGTAAAAGTTGAGTTGAGTTGATTTGATTTGAGTTGAGTTGAGTTGTAGGCAATCATGATTCACAGTGAAACGTAACTGTTTACGGGCAGTTTCTCTACAACGTAAGAGTTAATTATTATCGTTTGTAACAATACCATACACCACTAGTACTTTTTTGTGTTTTCAAAATGGCGGACTCCCACGGAATTCTGCCCATTGTATGATGGACTATAGGGTAAATGGTGATCAATGTCAATCTTTTCAAGGCAATTTCACGACTTGTCGAAAATGGACGACTTCCACGAAGCACTACGGCAGAGTAAGCCGGGGAAAGAAGGCCCACCGAAGGCACGAATCAGGGCCTACAGCCAAATCGCGTCCATGGCCGACGGTAAACAGCTGGACTTGCTCTTCCTCCCCAATCTTCAACGCAAAACGTCGGCGCGCGTGTTCAAGGCCCACCCAGATGCGCCGGAGAAAGACCAAGAGTACTTGGAACCCTTCCGCCAGGCGAGTAGACCGGTCCGTATCCTGTCTAAGGTGCTAATGAGGTAAGAACTCACACTTTCTCTTCTACAGTTAAACATAGTGTTTACGTGCTAACATAGTGCTATTAGTACTAGCATGATTAGAGTGTCTTCACTGTTATTTATAAAAGAAGATTAGTCTCTTATATATTAGCAATAGTTCAGCTTACATTTATGTACAAGTTGCCATGCATTGTACCTGCTACAATTGTCGTGCCTCTTCTATCACTGCCATATCCTTTATACAACCGCAGTTGACAGTCTTTAATCTTGTTTGGTTAAATGTTAATCTCTGCAATTATAAGTCTGCACTTATGTTTGTTCGTTTGTATCGCATGACCGGTAAAACGCCGTAACAAACCAGTTTTATACAGTAAGGCCACAGCAAGTAAATTGTATGGATGACATCCTCCGCAGACTCCACATTTAATGCGATAGGGCGAAAAAACAAGGCCGGCAAAAAACACAAGATTCCTTTATTTTCAAATTTTGAGATCATAAACCTTGTTAGACAAGAATTAGGCGACAAAGCATGATATCACCACCAACAGGCCTTTTATTCCTGTATTCAACAGTATTACCTGTCCTTGCAGATGTCTATACACCTTGCTTCTTTGGGGGGGGGGGGTGTTCATAGCAGTAAAACTAAATCTTTTACTTAGTAACCAGATTAGCTGCAAGTAGTGGTTTAGACAGGCAGATTAGGTAAGGCCATTGACCTTTTGTTGACATATGATTATTTTTGGTACGGGAGATGTGGTGAAGCCATTTGCTGTATCTTCCTTTTCAGACGTACCTACATGACCTCCGGTACGTGGTTTCGGATATGGATAGCCTTGCGCCAGGTGATGGCAGCTGCCTCCACCTTCACCTATCCCTTGCAAGCCAGCTTTATGCGCGAGTCTTGGGCTTTATTCGGCTTCAACATCGGTCTGGACGTCTGCAACTTCGTGGACATGTAAGTCAATATTGCGCTGGTATGGTTTGAATAAGACCGATCCTCGGACTGTCCATCACAATTAGCAATTCGACCAATGATAGCATGGCAATTAGAAGTCTGACCCAATGAGAGAGTGGCTGCATGTCTGTCAAATATTTGAAAATATTTTGCAATTTCTACGTTTTGCGGAGGTGGGCGGAGCTGCGGGTTCGGTCTATAAGTGTCCTGCTACAACGTTTATGAAAATGATGTTACGTGTGTTAGGGGGATGGGGGTGCACCAAGAGACAAATCAATGAATACCATGTTGTATATTTGCTGCACATTCCTTTAATAGGGCAGAAACAGAAAGGCAGATTTTACCTCTTGTAGAACAGAGTTGGATGGTTAGACCAAAGTTGCTTCAAATCGTACCTTCTGGCTGAAGCAATCAAAGCAAAAGATCTATTGGTTCAGAGACGACGCGAGAGCCCCAAAGACAGGGTTTATTACCTTCGCCAAGAAGGTTATGTTTTCGTGGGCGTGTGTGTGTGTGTGTGTGTGTGTGTGTGTGTGTGTGTGTGTGTGTGTGTGTGTGTGTGTGTGTGCATAACTCGAGAAGGCTTACATGGATTATCTTGATATTTGGTAGGTAGGTAGGTCTTGATGAGAGCTCGAAATGATTAGATTTTGGGTTCACTGGCGGCTTGTTATGGTACTGCAGCGGAACTTCCGGTTTTGATATCTCGTGATCTGGACATGCTACATGTTGTAGGGTCATGATTTTTGGATGGTAGGTAGCTCTTGTGCTCAGGAGGAAGTGACGTAAGTTTGGGCCTCCTAGCAGCTTGTTTGGGAACTGCAGGAGCATTTGTTTGAAAATGTTTGAAGGAGGATAACTCAAGAACAGGTTGACAGATTGTCGTGATTTTTGGTATGTAGGTAGCTTAAAGTGATGCTCGATATAATTAGATGACAATTCTGCAAATCAGTATCTAATTTACATAATTAATGACGAAATTCTATAAATATGCTTCGTTCCATGATATGACAATTCAAACTTGTGACATATGTAATTCAGAGAAAGAGGAACATTGGCAGATATTAATTATGTAAATTGTGAGCCATTTGCATAATTAATGAGAAAATTCTATAATTCCGTCCTGGTAAAATGGCGAAAATTTAATACTTGCGGCATTTGGAAGTCAAGTGAACATGAACATCATCAAACATAACTTATTCCAATCAGGACCTTATTTGCATGATTTATAAGGAAATGCTAGAATAGCTTTTTTTGCTTAAAATATGATTGTCATTGGGTGGAGAATATGACAACTGATATAATTCATGCAAATTATGTTATTTGCATATTCAATGAGACAAAGAAACATTCGTCAATCATAAAGGTTAACATTATTTGACGAAGGTATGAGGTCGTGGAACTCTAGTTTGTTTATGACTTAATAGAGTCTTAATTAGAATAATTACAGTGACTTAACTGTTATTTATATTAAAAGTAGATTAGTCCCTCAGAATTGTTAGATATTAGCATCAGTGTAACTTCCTCATATATACAAGTTGCCATACATGACCATACATTGTACCTGCTACAATTGCCGTACAATAAAGTTCTTCCTCTTCTATTTTGCTACCGCCTAGGTACCTCAAGTTGCATGCAGCCTTCTACAATGACAATCACGTGCTGGTGACACATCCTCTCGAGACTGCTAGACATTACATCAAGACCAACTTTCTCATGGACATCATCGCCAGCTTCCCTATCGAACTGCTGGCCATTAAATTCATCTCTAACGTACGTAGATGCTCCTCGTACCAACGCAATCCTCGGATCTTCACTGGACGTTTGTCGTTTTAGTTGCTGACACTGCCCATTTGATAAATTTGCTGATACTGCCCATTTGTTTCTCTTTGCTTTTATTTCAAGCGGTACAGCATTACGTACAGTCTCACTCATCTTTACAATACCGTTTCTTCCTATGGCATGCTAGGTCGTCGCGAGTCATGATAATATGTTGATATGTCGTTCACAGTGGGACTATACAGACTTTATGGCCCTATTAAGCATTTTGAGGTTGAACCGTGTCCTGATCGCCTACAATCTACCGCTGGCCTTTGACTACTTGGAGTCAAACGTGGAGAAGGAAACTGGTATAATCAGGTATATTACTTTTAAATGATTTTGAATTTCGTGTGGCAAACGACAATGAAACAACGACCCAAAAATATATTTTAACTGACAGGTTTCCAAAAACCAACCACTGCTAGTTATCTCCATAAAAAATGGAGATATTGTTTTGGGTCTGTCTGTCGGTGTGTGTGTGTGTGTGTGTGTGTGTGTGTGTGTGTGTGTCTGTGTGTGTGTCTGTGTGTGTGTGTGTCTGTGTGTGTGTGTGTGTGTGTTTCCGCCAATTACTGGTGAGCATAACTTAAGAACGCCTTTATGGATGGTGATGATATTTGGTATGTAGGTAGGTCTTAGGAAGACAAAGGTCAAGGTCAAATCTGGGCCTCCTGGTGGCTGACCTTGGTACTGCTGCAGAACTTCCGGTTTTTGTATCTTTTGTCCTGAACATGCTATGGTCTTGATTTTTTGGTGGCAGATAGCTTATCCTGTCAGGAATAAGTGGTGTGGATTTGGTCCCCCTAGCAGCTTGTTCTGGAACTGCAGGGGGGTGGGTGGCGAAATCTTTAAGAGCAGATAAGTCCAGAAAGGAGCAACGTATTATCATGATTTTTGGCATGTAGGTAGCTTACACAGAGATGTACATAATTAGATGCAAATTATGCAAATGAGGACTTAATTTGCATAATTAATGAGGAAATTCTGTAATTCCAGTGTTTTACATAATAGGACTTTCATACATGTAATGTGTATAATTTATCGCAGGTAGAATATCAACAGATATCAATTATGCAAATATGGACCTCATTTGCATAATTAATCCAAAAATTCTGATTCCTTTCATACTTGTGACATGTGTAAGTTAGTTAATAGTTTACAACACCATGCATATATTATGTTAATGTAGAGGTCATTTGCATAATTTATGATAACATATTGAAATGAAACTGCCAAAGGATTGGACTTTTACATCAAATATGTTATTTGTCTTGAGGAAACCATATTTCATGGAGATATGAGGTCTCCGAATTCTTGTTGTGAATGTTGGACAATGTGTGTGCGTTCTCTGCAAATTTTAGCAGGTAGCAAGTCCAACTGATGATCATTGACATCCACGTGTTTTCCGCTTGCTAGAGAGGGAAAGTTCCTCTTGTACACACTTATCTTCACACACTGGACCACGTGCGCCGTCTGGATGATGGGCTGTCCTCCCTTCCTGTCGACACCCTGTGTGGAGGATAACTGGATCGCTCGATCGTTGATAGACGAACACGACTTTTCAGCAGAGGAAACTGGCAAAATGTACGCCTGTAGTATGTACTGGGCCTGCGCCACGGCGGCCAACGTGGGGTATGGAGACCTGCACGCCAGTTTGGACAAGGATTATGAGGTGGGTGGAGCTGAGTAAAATACTGTCAGTTCTAATTCCACATTTCTGTCTCGCACCACCATCCATTTTATGCCTTATCAATGTTGTTTGCAATCCACAAAAAAACACATGAGGCCAAAAAAAATCAGAGCGTTTGCCATGCTAAGCATGTAATTTACCAAAGATGGTGAATCGCAATTTCAGGTACTCTGGTATGAGTCAAACAGTACTATTCATTATTATTACCTCATTTTTGTCCTGGATCCACCACTTAAAAAGAAAGAAAATTTATTTACTGATTGCCTTCTCTTGGGCAGATGGTGCTAATGGCCCTGGTGCAGATCATTGGGATTGTGTTTTATGGCTATGTCATCGCCAGCGTAGCGGCTAGCTTAGCCAATGCGGCAGCACAGCGTGCCCGCTACCAGGAGAGACTGAGGATTATCTTCGCCTTCTTAAAGGTAAACCTGTCGTCACGATTTTAGCATTTAACAAGACGTTGTGACGTCTAGTAGTTGCCTACAGGTCCGACCTTTCGAATAGACCGATCCGCCTGTCAATAAAAATTAGCAGTTCAACCAATCAGCGGACGCAGGTCCGTCAAGTTTTGTTTGGCACCTACTTGATTGGTGTTTATCCTCTGAAATTCTATGCTATTTCTTGCATATTGCAAAGTTAACCTGGCTGTTTTTTCCTTCTAGTGCTACGGTGTGGATGAACATCTTCAGCAACGCGTTGACCAGCACTACGAGTACATGTGGGTTCGAACGCGTGGCATTACGACCCGTTCCATGTTCCAGGATCTGCCGATTGCTCTAGAGGCGGACGTGACATTTACGTTATATCAGAGGATCATCGGTTTGTATCAAGTTCCCGTGCTGGCTCCTTTCCTGTTCTTCTGTTGTCTTTTTACCTTCGTGTCCGAAGGATTTGTTTGTGTGTAAGGGTGTGACAGGAAATAGAGTTCAGAGGTGGTAGAATTTAAAGGTGATTTATCAACCCGAGGACCTAGGCTCCTGACAGACGTTTACCGCAGAGTGATCGTGAAGTTTTCAATGGACACATGTTTTTTCAGATTCAGTTCGCAAAATGGAAAATCGTAATGGGCAAGGGTTTATTGTCACCTACAAGCCGGTCTTCCCATGACACCGAAGCTATAATCACATGGTCATACTAATGATTTTTGACGGCTTTACATGCAGACAAAGTCCCGATCTTTCATGGAATGGACGTCGGTTTCGAGAAGATGGTGTCGCTATACTTCAAACCAACTTTTATACTAGCGGGGGAGCCAATTGTCCGGAAGAATGACATCCCAACCGAGGTGAGAATAAATTCATTTATTAATTGAAAAAGACGCTCATTTTTCCTTCTAGATCTTCTCTCTGTACTTGCTTACTTTGACCTTTACAGATCTTGTAGACCGGTGGATCCAATTCTGCAATGGCCCAGACAATGAATAGTTTATATTTGTTTGTCTATGATAGATGTTTTTCGTACACCGTGGAGAGGTGGAGAGAGTGGCTCAGGATGCGGACGACTTCACGGGCCGAGCCGTGTGCACAGCTGGCCCCGGCAGTTTCTTCGGTCACATGCATGTAGCCCTGAATGAACCCTGGGAATTCACTGTCAGGTACGTTGAAGAAGGTTAAACATCCAGGTAAGCGATATCCATAGACAATTCAAACTCTACTACTTGATAAAATATGGAGATTATTTTCGGACGTTTTAAGTGGCATCACTTCTATTGCGTCACTATCCTTCGCTCCTGATACCCAGATCAACAACAGTTCATAAGCACCCCTTAGAAGCTTAGAGTGAAATTGCATTGCGTGTTTGCAAAGAGTACAAATCAAGAATCTGTTGCTCATTTTCGAATTCAGGGCGAAATCTAACTGCGACCTGTACATCTTGACAAGAGACGATCTTCTGGACGTGTTGCGTCACTACCCCTCGCTCCACACCCAGATTATCAACCGCACAGAAGTCATCAGACAAGAAACCGGCAAAGAGGAATCGTGGGATTACAGTGAGCAAGATGCGAAGGACTACCAGAGCGATGGACAAGGCCATCCCACGGGCAAGACAGGTAAATAGTTTCTTTATCCAAGAAAGCGAGTGGTTTAAATTTTCAAACAGTTTAAGTCTAACGTTTGTATTAATGAAACTGGCGCATAAGAATAAAAGTTCGAAATGGTGTTCGAGTCTGCCTGATATGAAAATGCAATGGCCAATGCACAAGTTGTACATACTCGTACTTGTGTCTCGGCCTTGTGGCGTGCATTGCGGAGAACTTCGATGCCCTATCAAAGTCAAAGGTGCTCGAGTTCGACAAAGCCTTCGCTGTATCATTGGAACCGTTGTATCAACACCACAAATCTGCCGACAGACGTTCAGGTGGTATTTGTTTATCTGCTTAGGGGATGTCACTGTGGACATAGAACCAATGGAATACGAGGTGACAGTGTCTGTCTCAAAGCCAATCTTCCTGCGCCCATTCATGTGCATTTGGGGCAGACTCCGTCGCTGGAACCGTTTCGTGATCGACGGTCAGGGTATCGGGGCCAGACTGTACTGGCATCTGAATGCCTTTATGCTCGTTGTTTCCATTTGGCTGCTGTCATGGCAGGTAAGATATGTAACCCTTATTGTTGTTTGGCAACATCTATGTACATGTATGTGACAATGATAATACTCTACGTTACGCGTTTCGGACCGCATTCTTAACACTACAGCAGCGACACCTGACTGCAGTGCGTAGAACTAGTCAGTATTGCCCTGAGGAAAGTGATAGACGGTCACCGAACTGTCGGCGTGTAAACTCCTTTAGATGTGAATAAAGAACTTTGTTATACTTTGTTACCCTTTTGAATAAACTCATACATTACATAAAGTTAATCAATTCTTTTCTCTATCAAATGTTTCAATTTCCCACTCTGGATTCTCATATGAAGCAGGTGTTTTGGGTTCTGACTTCTGACAATTCGAAATTTCATTACAGGCAGGATTCCAAAGTCACAGCTGGGTGAGCTTCATGCTGACCTATCTGTGTGACGCATTCTTCTACATTGAGGTATGCTTACTTAGAAAGATTGTAGAACTGTGCTGTATTTTCCAGCTAGACGTGGTAGTTTTAGAAGGAGTTTTTGTAAATTCATTAGCACAGCTAGCCTCTGTTTAAAGCGTCAAGCTGTACTCCTTTAGCGGACTAACTCCCGTAGAATGTTATCTGCCGATTTGGCCACTCTTTCCAGCCGCATGAAGCCTGGTAGAGGCTATATGGCACAACCAAAGTGATGGTCTGGCGTACTTTCAACGGACAGAAACCTTGCAGGCTGAGAGCTTGTTGTATGTACCAGGCCCAAAGTTAGCACCGGTTAGGATCGGTTTATAATTCATTTTTGTAGCAAGACATGCTAAAAGGGAAACATAACCTGTTTTCCAGATCTGGCTGAAGTTCCACATCAGTTACATGGACGAGCACGGCAACATGGAGACCGACTACGACCAGATCTTCAACCACTACTTTTATGATAAAAACGGCTTTTTGGTGGACGCCATTGCAGCCCTTCCGGTGGATATTTTCGCCCTCGCCGCTCCAGCACATCAGCGGCTAACAGTCCTATATCTCCTGCGTCTTTGGCATCTCCTGCGTGGCATCCGCGGGATGCAGTACTTCACCGAGCTGAGCACAGACCTCAGGGTCAAGTATGTATTTCCTGGGTCAATTTCTAACTAAGTCCTCGAGATCCTGACGCTAAGATTTTTTATGTGATGTTTATTTATTTGCGAAAACATTTGCTATTTATCTTTATATTTTGTCCTTATGCTTAATAACTTATCAATTGATTCATACAATTTGATTTTCTTTCATTTTTGTTAAATTTGATGTCATTTGATTGTATTATTTCATCAGTTAGTTAGTCCGTTTGTTTTCCTTATTTTCTAATACTAGCTATGTATCCGCAGCACCCATCGCTCGATTATCACTATTGCATCACTTGACAAGTCATTTACAAAATAGGATAATGAAATGACTTTGTGTAGCTTTGGGACGCATTATATATTAGCAGTGTTACATAAATTATTACTTAGAGCAAAAGACCATGACTCGGTTTGATTGGCTCCTCATCTGTCAATCACGTAGCGCCTTGATGGCTCGACTGTACCAGTCTTGTGTGGAGGTGCTGCTCGTCATTCACCTGCTTTCCTGTTTCTTTTACACCACCGCTTGTCCCTTGGGCAAATGTCAGAAGAACACTTGGGTCTACGACATGCGTAAGTTCTGCTCATTTTTACTTACTTCTATTCTTCATGTCCATTTGTGAATAAATGCCCCACCCTCTTCGGTCGAGTTTTATAACATAGACCCGGTCCAAGTCGGATGGGGGATAACGTTACAATATTTCACCCTCTGGCGTCTCAGATGAACACTGCCGTTAAAGTGATACCTAAAGGCATTGACTGCAGTGTATTCTTTTGTACGTTTTCAGAAATGCATGCTGGTGGTGAAGAAGAAGAGGAGCATCACGAGGAGGAGGGGGAAGAAGAAGAAGAAGAGGAGGAGGGGGATCATCATGGGGAAGGCGGTCCAGCTGAAACCCCTCCGGCCTTATACGCCTATGTATCCACGGTGTACTGGACAGTTGCTACGATGACATCTACTGGCTACGGAGACATCCACGCATTTACTCCGGCAGAGATGAGTATGTGGTTTGAATTAATTATTTATCTACACAACCAAACGACGACATAATTGGCAACTACGTAAAAATCTTAAACTGCCTGCTTTGATGTTGACTATGATTACGGAGTGGGGATTCGGTAGCCTCCTTTGCCGGCGTTCCGGGATCGGTCGGCTTTTTTTTGGGGGGGGGGGCGATTTTCTGATCAAACGTAGATCGCACGCATTAGAAGCTCCGGCCCCTAACCCTAGTACGCCTTCCTGGAACCGTACTAGGGTTAGGGGCCGGAGCTTCTAATGCGTGCGATCTACGTTTGCATTTTGATCAGAAAATCCCCCCCCCCCCCCAAAGCTCACCGATCCCGGAACGCCGGCAAAGCAGGCTAGGGATTCGGAGCCTGTGTTGCGTACGGTGATAGCTGTGTTGGACTGTTAGAGTCTACAATATCACATCGCTGACAGCCAATATTTCAACAGTTTGCTCCGCCGTGGTGATGGTGTTTGGCAAGCTGATGTTTGGGTTTGTTCTCGGTAACATCGCTTCAACCTTGTCCAATGCCGAAGCTTTCAAAGTCTCATTTGAAGAAAGCTTGAAGGCTACAAAGGTAAGAAATGTTTCAGCCGGTGGCTATATTTAGTACATGCATTACGAAATAAACTGGTCGGTGGTATGTATACGTATTTACTGAAATGCTAAAAAGTACATGAGCATGACGTATACATACTGGGCGACGAAACGAAATGGTGAACTTAACGTTACCTTTAATGAAAAGTCCCTGACCAAGCGCCAAGAAATAATTGACCTTGACTGGAAAAGGCAGGGGACTGTAACGAACGTTATGCGTGTGTCCTAAGAAAGAAGGACTGCCCTTGTTGGTAGTTTCTTCCTCGTGCTTTGCTGTGCTTGAAAAAAATGAGGTTCTCTGCTTTTGTGCATAGGAACACATGAAGGACCAGGACGTTCCCCAGGACCTCCGTCACAAGGTGGTTCAGTACTATGATTACATCTGGCTAAGGAACAGGTGCGTCCAATTTCCAACAGTCATGTGTGCTCTAAGGGTGCACACCCCAATTCTTCCGCGACCGTGGTAGTCCGCGGTAAAAAAGAAACGAAAGGGTTTTGAGTGGTCAAGTTTAAGTTCACATTTCTCCAAATCTGCTGTGAAATGATACCAGATACTAATATGGCTGAAAAGTGTAAGAAGTGGTGTTTTAGGGGTGAAGAATGATTTCGGCCTGGATCCTCACTTCCGGGTATTCTTGCGCCCCGAGCGTGATCCGCCGATTTGTGACCCAGATTCTCCACTTATGCGTGGTGTGGGCGGATTTGGGACCCCTCGCGCCGTGGATGATTATAAAAATTGCAGTACCAGGATTTTCTTTATAATTGACTCAAGTATACTCGAGGTTTGTATCTTTCTGCCAACACCAGTCGTTTCTGCCGGAAAATTCTTTTTGTCTTGCATGGTTTATCCTATGCGAAAATTTCCAATTTTGTTCATTAATTTTGGCATGAAAATCATGATTTTTCTGTTAATTTCACAAAAACCAAAGAGTTTGAAGAAACAAAACTTAGTCAGTCTTGTAGCTGAAGGGATATCCTTCTATCCCATAAACAGTTATTTGGCTTCCGAATTCTTCCCTGGAAGAGACGGTCGCTAGACTCGAGGGTGTGCCGATTCGAATGGAAGCCTGAAAAAAACTGGGGTGTGCCCCCCTAATTGTGTACTCTATAGACCAATCCCGTAGCCCCGCCCACCTCCGTCAAAATATACCAACATAGTAGACGTGGTCGAACCGCTAATTGCAATGCTATTATTGTTGGAACTGCTAATTGTGATGGATTGTTAGGAGTGGTCTATTCTCCGTGTAAATAACGAGATAGGTGTCGTCTGCAATGTGTGCATATACTCAACCCAAGACCGTTTATACTGTGTATCGTTTTCTCAGGGGAGTGGATGTATCAACACTGTTTCTTGAAGCTCCAAGGTGTCTCCAGGAGGACATATCTTACAGCATGACAAAGGCGTATCTTGACAAAGTACGTTTTATGCTTAAGTTAAATAACAGTTCGATGAATCGAAATAAACATATTCTACTGATGTCTTTAGTTCTTGCAAAGTGTTTGTAACGTGAGTAGTACTCCTTTGAATGTATCATACCCACGCATTAAAAACGTACGGTACCGTTGTAGTGGTAGCTGGATGAACATAATATTGGAAGTGGTAAGGAGATGACTTCGTGGTAAATAAAACATTTGCTTTCTACTCTATTCACCGGCAGTCCGCACTTTTACGTGGATTACAAGAAAGCTTTCTGAAGAGCCTGTCTACCCGGCTGAGACTTCTCTTCTTCTTACCTGGAAACTATGTATTGCACCGAGGAGATATGGGAGCTGAGATGTACATCATCTTCCGAGGAGAGGTCAGTATTAGCTTGAGATCCAGTGTTTAGTGTCTTTTCAATGTGCTGTGTGTGTGTGAGGGGACCCACGCTATTCAAAGGGGCTGGTCGCGGCGGTCGTACGATCGTCATACGATCGCAAACTGAAGGCATTCATGAGAGAGTCGTGTGTGTGTTGCACCAAACGTGTCTTGTTAACTTATAAAGGAAGCCATAGATATTTCCCAGTGGTTGGTTCTGTCACAGCCTGCTTGAAAGTCCTACGACAATCGTACGACAACCTGCGACGGATGTGACCGCGCCTTAAAGCTGAGCCTTTTATCTTATGAAAGTGACAGTTCCAAATATCTAAGTGAGACGTCATTTCAGCTATGTGCTATGTTGCAATGGAGGGAAGTTTAACCACCATCATCCCTCAGGTTGAGAGCGGGTATGCCAGGTCTGATGGTGAGTATGTTGTGGAGGCCGTGATGAGTGAGGGGAAAGTCTTCGGTGAGATGAGTCTTACCTACAGCCTGCCGCGACGGAGATCAGTTCGCGCGAAGAAGCACACGGACATCTTTGCTCTTAACAGAAGGGTAAGAACGGATGGACTAGATTCATGATCACGAAGAGCTAATTGTTGACTGTTGACAAAGAAGGAAACATTTTGGTCCTCCGTTTTTATCGGTAATCAGTACCCTAAAATATTTGAAGATTTTTATATCTAAGGCAACAGTCTTCTTGTCTTGACTATGCTTCCAATTTACATTCTAGGATCTCATGGAACTATTAGAAGACTACCCAACGGTAAAAAAAGATATCGAACAGCGCTCCGTCATCATGTTCGGACACCTGGGTGCCCCACGTATCAAAGATAAGGAGCGCCGCTCTAGCTCCTTATCCGCACGCCAGTCTAGTACCTGGCCTGACGCCGGGAAACTCCAGCAACGCACAGACGATCAGACCTCGGTCACCAGGAGTGAATGCTAAACGAGTTTTGGACATGGCACTAGGAATCTAGATGCTATAGCGAGCCTGTTCAGATAATATTCAGATAAAAAAATTGTCATGCTAATGTATTTGACTCAGCATATTGTTCAGTTGCATTGATGTTACAGGGGACACGTTTTCTCCTTGGTTGTGTGAATTGTTTTCAGGCGGAATGCAACTTTTAATAGCTTATCTCAAAGAATCCAATATTTAGCCTCACCGTCTAGCACCCTATACGTATATTCCCTTTACACCCCTATAGCGTTTTGTCGACTCTGCGTCGAATTCTCCCATAGCTTTGATCACAAGGAAAGCCATAATAGTTCAGACATTTCGGTGTTAACATATTATCCATCAGAGTATGTCAGACTGTACTAAATACATCACTTGACAAAATGTTTGTGAACTACATCTTCTCTGTTTTTTTGTTTTTTTGTTTGTTTGTTTGTTTGTTTGTTTGTTTGTTTGTTTTGGCCTAATGATACAGTTCAATAACGCCGAATGTTGTTGCGACAGTCCGGGTGACCAGATCCAGTCTGCAGCACGATTATCCATTACGGTCTCAGGCCTTGACCATTGAGATGGTGGTCACCGTTATATTAGGGTTCATGTCTGACGAGTGTCATGTCAACTCCTGCAGCATTAAGATGGTTAATAACAATACACGTCTACCGTGGATATTGCTATTTTCTTGTATCGAAAATTGTTCACCTGGCCATGGCTGAACCTGATAGTGTATCATAATATTTCCTCACATACATAGCGTGTATTGGGCTAGCCGGCTGCGTGTACCTGATCCCTGTAAATTATTTCGGTGCTGGTCCGGACCTGAACATGTGGTATACCTGAACAAATTAAACACTAGTAGGTTCAATTTTTGAAAAGTAAAGATAGGTAAATTGCATCAATTTAGCACTTGAAAATGAGTTGGAATCACAATCGCGAAAGACAGCAGATGAGTCTTCCCTATGCATGTATAACGTTATTACATGTTCGTTACCATTAAATCAGTCGTCGCCTGGTGTTTTTCACAACACAGCTCCTCTGTTCGCCATTTATAATACGACCTTCGAGGCTGGCCGGCCATTTTCAAGACGTTACGTTGTGCCAGTCTTTTCAGTTGCATGCCAAGAACGTCCAACATGAACGCGGGGTAGGGGTGGGTACGGTGACAGTGCACAAATTTATGCTCGGATTCATAGTATCATACTATTACGATAAACTCGCAAGTTTAGTAGGTAACCAATTATTATGACGTTTTTTCTCACCCATATTTAAGTATTTCTTTCACTAAAGGCAGGAATGGATACCTTTATTCCCTGCTTTTAGCGTTAGTACTTTTACCATAGATTGTGTACGTGTGCTGAAGTTGGAAACCTTTAATGAAGTTGACTAACAAGCTGTGCCATACAGACAAGGCCGCCTGCCAGTTCTAACCACTGGCTAATCATATCTTCGTCGATAAGCTCATAAGAGTTATACGTATACGTGCGCAGTCGTTTTGATATCAAATTATCAACGTAAATAAAAGTGCCTTACTCACAACACACCTAACAGTAGTTACGTTACGTTCTATTTACGCATAAATGGTTCGAATGTGAGCGTAAGAAATTACGTTAGATTCTAGAACACGGTTTCGAACGTATCGAACAATCGAACGTTTGTTCAAATGTAGAGCTCCATTTGTTGAGGGGAAAATGGCGCAGGGCCGGACCGATCGGGATGGGGGACGACTACCGACCCCATCCGACGCCACTCCGGCCCATCCAAATGACCGTCCGGAGGAGAAGAGAAAACTACTGAGGACTTACATTTACCCTATGACAAACGCGTCCCGGGTTTGGGAGTCGATCGTCGCGATAACATGCGTGGCAACGGCTTGCCTGATCACTTTCAAAATAGCGTTCGATTCAAGCCACACAGAGCTGTGGATCCTCATGTACATCTTCGACGCTTTTTACCTCGTGGACATCGTACTACAATTTTTCTACGTGTACTTTGACTACGGCGTTCCAGTGACAGATCTTAAGCTCATCAGACGGCGGTACCTCAGACGGACTTTTGCTGTCGACCTGCTGTCCCTTCTGCCGTTAGAGCTGATTGCCTTGGCTTAAGTAAAGTTTGCGGCCATGCAAGTACGTTTTTCGATTCGATAACCAGGCTGCACAACGGCATGTCAAAAGTAGAGTCGATGTCATTGCGACTACTTCGACCTCGATTTCGACCGCGATTTCGACCGCGATTTATACATAGCCCCGAAACCACGGTCGTTAACATTTCACAATCACGAGTTAACAACGATCGTAAATCAAAATCGAGTCCTTCACAAAGCAACAATCGAGTCTTAGTTAGCATTTAAAAACAGCAGTCGAGTTTGAAGACAGTAGTAGACATTGAAAACAGGGCTCGACTTTCGAAACAGCAGTCGACTTTTAACATAGCAGTCGCCGCAGTTGAGGTTTTTAAACATCAGTCGAGTTTGAAGACAGCAGTCGAGTTTCAAATCAGCAGTCGACTTTCAAAACAGCATTCGACTTTCAAAACAGCAGTCGACTTTCAATATAGCAGTCGCCGCAGTCGAGGTTTTAAAACAGCAGTCGAGTTTGAAGACAGCAGTCGTGTTTCAAATCAGCAGTCGACTTTCAAAACAGCAGTCGTGTTTCAAATCAGCAGTCGACTTTCCAAACAGCAGTTGACTTTCAAACAACAGTTGAGGTTTTAAAACAGCAGTCGTGTTTCAAATCAGCAGTCGACTTTCCAAACAGCAGTTGACTTTCAAAACAGCAGTTGAGGTTTTAAAACAGCAGTCGACTTTCAAAACAGCAGTCGACTTTCAAAACAGCAAATGAAACCTAAATAAAGCGGTCGAGGATTAACTTCACGGGGGCCTAATTAGCACCTCGCATTTTACACCTTTTTAACACCTAATAAAATGGAATGTGTATTGGCACAAATAGTCAACTAGTTAGGCATAGCATATACTAATGTAGGTAGCGTTGGTATCTGTCAATCAGGCACATGGCAGAGGTTTTACTTAATTTCGTAAAATTTCCTCACAGATTGATATTAAAGTTTTTATTACGTCACCTATATATACCACGTGTATAAATCGAGTCATATTGTTTTCCATGATGTTTCTTCAAATATTTAAACCGATTCATATCGTTAGCATAGAGGCGCTTGGAACAAATATTGAAAGGACAACATTCCTTTTTGTGTTTTTTTTCATACAAAGCTTGAGAATACAATTTCAAATCAAGTCTAGTTTTTTGGGGGTGGATATTTTGTCTCTTCCAAATAACATTAAATTTTTACATGGATGTATTAATGACTCATGTTTTATATGAGGTGTCGCTGGAATAGTACATTCTCAGAAATTTTGGACTGTGGTGATTATTCATATATACATAAGTCGATTTATTGAGTGGATGCTTTTTGGCTGCTCCATTTAACATGCATGAAGGGCTTGAATGATTTCAAACATATCACTTCTGGGTATAATTTTTGGATTGGTTTCATACTTGAATGATGAGATCTTGGGCCCCTAGTGACTTACCTTGGTACTGCTTCCGGTTTTGGTATCTCGCGATCTGGACATGCTACGGTCTTTAATTTTTGATGGTAGGTAAGCTATTGTGCTCTGGAAGAAGCCCTATGACAGCCTGTTCTTGTTTAAAAGTATCTGAGGATAACTAAAAAAGAACTGTTAATAGATCGTCGTGAATTTTTGTATGTAGATAGCTTAGCTCAAATCACGCAAATCGGGATCTAATTTGCATGAGGAAATTCTATAAATCTGCTGTGTTCGTTGTTTTGGCTATGAAACACGTATGTAATTGAAAAGGCATAATTAATGAAAGATTGCTATAATTTTATAGTGGTAACTGCTGGGAATGTAATACTTGTCATGTTTGGGACTTCAGTGAAGGTGAACATTACCAAACATAAATTATTCAACCCAAGACTCCATTTACATGATTTATCCTGTATAAGGAAATACTACATAAGACTAGAAAAGTAACATTTGCAAGCAAATGCAGGATGTTACCTTCACATGATCTCGCCTTCCATGAGGTCATTCACCCGGGGTCGTCGAACTCGGGCGTCAAACGTGGACTCGAAACGGGTTCTATTTTGGGCTTAAAATGCAACTTTTTTAGCCCATTTTCCCCCAATAAAATCATTTGTTTTACATCTATGTGGGACAAAATGACCAAGGTTCGGTGTCGTATGTACCATCCTACCAGTGTACCGAATTTCAAGTGTTTACAAGCTGTATTTCAGAAGATATTAGTGTTTTTTATATGTTTGGAGAAGAGAAGGAGGAATAAACTGAGCCAATACAATATGTTTCCTTCAGCGAAGGTAACATAATAAAACAATGCCAGATAAGATAAACTGTTACTGGATGGAGAATATGATCAACTAATGATTCATGCAGAAGAGGATCTTATATGATGTATAATTAATCAATTTCAACCGTTTACATGATTTAGCAAAGGTATGAGGTCGTTGAACTCTTTTTGTGTATGGAACCTGAAAATAACTCGAAATTTTTGAACGGGTAGGTGCGCTTAGGTTATAGAAACAAAGTTAAAGAGGTTATAGAAACAAAGTTTAAGCTCGAAAATGTTTATCCTATCATGTTATATTTCATATGTCAAAAAATATTGCTCTTGGTTGCAATTATACAGATAATCCAGACAAAGAAAATTGCATATTCATATACAAGTATATTTTAATTTATTCCCACATCAACAATATACAACAAAATATCTACACCTCATAAGCATTTGTTCCACGAGCTCTAGTTTTATAATGCAACACTTTGACTGCTTGAACACTTTCATGTGAAGTTACCTACCTAAACAATCAATTTATTTTGGATGTAGAAAACTAGTCAATTAAGAAAAACGTTTGTGTTTGACTTTCTTAATGTACAATTGAGTACTGTTAATATGCAACATACATGTATCTAACACCTGCTATGTCTGCACATCAATTGTGATTACCTTCATACACATAATTGACTGTCCTGAGTCCTGACTATTACAGAAAAAATAATATATGAGGGAAGGTTAGAAACAGTTGTAATAGAGAATGAGACGTTTTAAATTTCAATTTTTAAATGCTTAAATACTTCCTTTTCCCTAGACGAATTGACATCAGAATCATTATATTCTAACTATAGTAGTCGGTAGCAATATCTTATATGTCAAATACACAGCTGATTGTTTTCCTGCCTCATCATACTAATACTTGAAGATTCACATGTGTTATGCTAGTAGTGGAACTAAATAACAGCAGCCATCGTCTCAAAGGTTTGGACCGGACTCGTACTCTGCGCTTGACCAGATTGAATTTTTATTTGAGTACCACAGGTGCCAATGAGAAGAAGGTAACAATTTCCCTTTCAATTTCTGCTTGTAAATTGATGGTTGAAGGGACGGCTCTAACCCTCTAAACTCTGCTTGAAGAGTAGTCTCCTGCAGGCTCACATCTACATCCTCTCAGCTTATGTCCTTTAAGCCACTTAGCTGTTAATACAAAAGTATACAAGAAAAAAAAAGGATTGATTTGTTTTCCATTGAAGACCAGAGTCTTTTTTATCTTACGTTTTCATCAGAACTGCACTTTCCAACTACTGTGCAGCATTGAATGGGTAAAAGTAGAAATTGGTAAGACAGACTGAATAGTATGCCAGAGGAGTTTGCCACTGTTGTGCTGACTCCTCTAGTCAGATATCTCCTTTGGTATACTATTCAGTCTATCTGGCCAATTTCTACTATGACCAAAGTTGTTTGGGCATTGGTAGTGACACTACTTACTAATGTGAATTATTTTATTTGCCATAATACCTGATGTTGTCCATTTCCTCTCCGACTCTGAGTCTTGCCATGATCAAGAGCCTCTCTCTCTTTGTGGTGCCATTGGCAAAACCAGTGGCTTCTCCTCTTCTACCAATTGGCAGTGCTGTGTAAACACCCCCTCACATCGTTTGGCCGGCCAGCTGAAGCCGTTTAACCAGGGGTTGGCACGTGGAGCCAGACGTGAGAGGCTTTAGGGGATGGGAGGAACCAATATGCTACACATGGTATAGAGTGGAGCAGGAGGTACCGTGTGCTTAGCCACTCTTTAAGGTTTCAAGAGTGCAGCTGCTAAGCTCACTACCCAGAGCCCCCTAACCCCCACCGCGGGCACCTGCAGAACAAAGAAAAACTCAGAAATCAAATCAAATGTAATAATAAGGAGAATAAATACTACCAAAGTTTGTAGGGAAAATATTGGTAATTATCTGCAGTAATTATCTGCAGTTACACATCAGTATACTTCATGTACAATTGAACAGCCAAAAGTATGTCTCTGTTTAAGTCACTGAAGTCTGAAGTACCCAATAGCATGTCTCTGTTCAGAAAAAGAAAAGCTGGCATATGAATACAAAGCTGTCAATAGCATGTCTCTGTTCAGAAGAAAAAGAAAAGCTGGCATGAATACAAAGCTGTCACTGGCATGTCTCTGTTCAGGAAAAGAAAAGCTGGCATGAATACAAAGCTGTCACTGGCATGTCTCTGTTCAGGAAAAGAAAAGCTGGCATGAATACAAAGCTGTCACTGGCATGTCTCTGTTCAGAAAAAGAAAAGCTGGCATATGAATACAAAGCTGTCAATAGCATGTCTCTGTTCAGAAGAAAAAGAAAAGCTGGCATGAATACAAAGCTGTCACTGGCATGTCTCTGTTCAGAAAAAGAAAAGCCGGCATGAATACAAAGCTGTCACTGGCATGTCTCTGTTCAGAAGAAAAAGAAAAGCTGGCATGAATACAAAGCTGTCACTGGCATGTCTCTGTTCAGAAGAAAAAGAAAAGCTGGCATGAATACAAAGCTGTCACTGGCATGTCTCTGTTCAGAAAAAGAAAAGCCGGCATGAATACAAAGCTGTCAATAGCATGTCTCTATTCAGAAAAAGAAAAGCTGGCATGAATACAAAGCTGTCACTGGCATGTCTCTGTTCAGAAGAAAAAGAAAAGCTGGCATGAATACAAAGCTGTCACTGGCATGTCTCTGTTCAGAAAAAGAAAAGCCGGCATGAATACAAAGCTGTCAATAGCATGTCTCTATTCAGAAAAAGAAAAGCTGGCATGAATACAAAGCTGTCACTGGCATGTCTCTGTTCAGAAAAAGAAAAGCTGGCATGAATACAAAGCTGTCACTGGCATGTCTCTGTTCAGGAAAAGAAAAGCTGGCATGAATACAAAGCTGTCACTGGCATGTCTCTGTTCAGAAAAAGAAAAGCTGGCATATGAATACAAAGCTGTCAATAGCATGTCTCTGTTCAGAAGAAAAAGAAAAGCTGGCATGAATACAAAGCTGTCACTGGCATGTCTCTGTTCAGAAAAAGAAAAGCCGGCATGAATACAAAGCTGTCACTGGCATGTCTCTGTTCAGAAGAAAAAGAAAAGCTGGCATGAATACAAAGCTGTCACTGGCATGTCTCTGTTCAGAAGAAAAAGAAAAGCTGGCATGAATACAAAGCTGTCACTGGCATGTCTCTGTTCAGAAAAAGAAAAGCCGGCATGAATACAAAGCTGTCAATAGCATGTCTCTATTCAGAAAAAGAAAAGCTGGCATGAATACAAAGCTGTCACTGGCATGTCTCTGTTCAGAAGAAAAAGAAAAGCTGGCATGAATACAAAGCTGTCACTGGCATGTCTCTGTTCAGAAAAAGAAAAGCCGGCATGAATACAAAGCTGTCAATAGCATGTCTCTATTCAGAAAAAGAAAAGCTGGCATGAATACAAAGCTGTCACTGGCATGTCTCTGTTCAGAAAAAGAAAAGCTGGCATGAATACAAAGCTGTCACTGGCATGTCTCTGTTCAGGAAAAGAAAAGCTGGCATGAATACAAAGCTGTCACTGGCATGTCTCTGTTCAGGAAAAGAAAAGCTGGCATGAATACAAAGCTGTCACTGGCATGTCTCTGTTCAGGAAAAGAAAAGCTGGCATGAATACAAAGCTGTCACTGGCATGTCTCTGTTCAGGAAAAGAAAAGCTGGCATGAATACAAAGCTGTCACTGGCATGTCTCTGTTCAGGAAAAGAAAAGCTGGCATGAATACAAAGCTGTCACTGGCATGTCTCTGTTCAGGAAAAGAAAAGCTGGCATGAATACAAAGCTGTCACTGGCATGTCTCTGTTCAGGAAAAGAAAAGCTGGCATGAATACAAAGCTGTCACTGGCATGTCTCTGTTCAGGAAAAGAAAAGCTGGCATGAATACAAAGCTGTCACTGGCATGTCTCTGTTCAGGAAAAGAAAAGCTGGCATGAATACAAAGCTGTCACTGGCATGTCTCTGTTCAGGAAAAGAAAAGCTGGCATGAATACAAAGCTGTCACTGGCATGTCTCTGTTCAGGAAAAGAAAAGCTGGCATGAATACAAAGCTGTCACTGGCATGTCTCTGTTCAGGAAAAGAAAAGCTGGCATGAATACAAAGCTGTCACTGGCATGTCTCTGTTCAGGAAAAGAAAAGCTGGCATGAATACAAAGCTGTCACTGGCATGTCTCTGTTCAGGAAAAGAAAAGCTGGCATGAATACAAAGCTGTCACTGGCATGTCTCTGTTCAGGAAAAGAAAAGCTGGCATGAATACAAAGCTGTCACTGGCATGTCTCTGTTCAGGAAAAGAAAAGCTGGCATGAATACAAAGCTGTCACTGGCATGTCTCTGTTCAGGAAAAGAAAAGCTGGCATGAATACAAAGCTGTCACTGGCATGTACTCTCTTAAGGTGTGAGGAGGAATTTACATAAGAAAAGTGCATTTACCCTCTTAAGGTGTGAGGAGGAATTTACATACCAAAAGTGACTTAACTGTACAAAAGTGCATTTACCCTCTTAAGGTGTGAGGAGGAATTTACATTACAAAAGTGACTTTACTGTTTCAAAAGTGAATTTACTCTCTTAAGGTGTAAGGAGGAATTTACATAACAAAGGTGACTTTACTGTTTCAAAAGTGCATTTACTCTCTTAAGGTGTGAGGAGGAATTTACATACCAAACGTGCATTTACCTTCTTAAGGCGTGAGGAGGAATTTACATACCAAAAGTGACTTTACTGTACAAAAGTGCATTGATTCTCTTAGTGTGTGAGGAGGAATTTACATACCAAACGTGCATTTACCCTCTTAATGTGTGAGGAGGAATTTACATTACAAAATTGACTTTACTGTACAAAACTGACTTTACTCTCTTAGGGTGTGAGGGGCAATTTACATAACAAACGTGCATTTACCCGCTTGAGGTGTGAGGAGGAATTTACATACCAAAAGTGACTTTACTGTACAAAAATGAATTTATCTCTTAGTGTGTGAGGAGGAATTTACATAACAAAAGTGCATTTACCCTCTTAAGGTGTGAGGAATTTGCCAAACGTGCATTTACCTTCTTAAGGTGTGAGGAGGAATTTACATACCAAAAGTGACTTTACTGTTTCAAAAGTGCATTTATTCTCTTAAGGTGTGAGGAGGAATTTGCCAAACGTGCATTTACCTTCTTAAGGTGTGAGGAGGAATTTACATACCAAAAGTGACTTTACTGTTTCAAAAGTGCATTTATTCTCTTAAGGTGTGAGGAGGAATTTACATACCAAACATGCATTTACCCTCTTAATGTGTGAGGAGGAATTTACATTACAAAAGTGACTTTACTGTACAAAACTGACTTTACTCTCTTAGGGTGTGAGGGGCAATTTACATAACAAACGTGCATTTACCCGCTTGAGGTGTGAGGAGGAATTTACATACCAAAAGTGACTTTACTGTACAAAAGCCATTTACTCTTTTAATGTTTGAGGAGAAATTTACATAACAAAAGTGACTTTACTGTACAAAAGTAAATTTATCTCTTAGTGTGTGAGGAGGAATTTACATAACAAAAGTGCATTTACCCTCTTAAGGTGTGAGGAGGAATTTACATATCAAACGTGCATTTACCCTCTTAAGGTGTGAGGAGGAATTTACATACCAAAATTGACTTTGCTGTACAAAAAGAATTTACCCTATTAAGATGTGAGGAGGAATTTACATAACAAAAGTGAATTTACCCTCTTAAGGTGTGAGGAGGAATTTACATACCAAAAGTGAATTTACCCTTAAAAGTAAATGGCCGACTAGTCACAGATGAAAATGACGCGCAGAAGCGCTCAATAAACAGTTCCAAAGTGCGTTTAGCGAGAAGATTACCTACACCGAAGCAGAATTCCGGATTAGAACAAACCTTTATCCACAGCCTGACGCTCCCACATGCAGCTTAATCAACATTTTGGAGTCTGGTGTGCGGAAGCTGATGCAGAATCTGAATCCTAGAAAGGCCCCCGGGCCTGACGGTATCAGCCCTAATCTGCTGAAAGAGTTGGCAAATGAACTCGCCCCGGCACTTACCCTCCTGTTTCAGTCCTCCATAGAGACAGGCACTGTGCCTCAAGACTGGCGCACGGCAAATATTACCCGTTTACAAGAAAGGGGAGCGATATCGCCCGGAAAACTACAGACAGATTTCGCTCACAAGCATCCCGTGTAAGATCATGGAACACATCGTAACTAGCACAATTATGTCCTTCGCAGAAGAGAATGATATCATCTGTGAGAATCAGCACGGTTTTAGACGCCGCCATACCTGTGAAAGCCAGCTCCTTGGACTGGTGGAAGACCTGTCAAATGACCTTGAACCGGGGAAGCAGACAGACGCCCTGATCATGGACTTTAGTAAAGCTTTTGACAAGGTCTGTCATTCCCTGCTTATCCACAACCTCAAGTACTACGGTATCACAGGACCACTGAACACATGGATTCAGAACTTCTTGGCTGACCGCACGCAGGCAGTTGTGGTGGAGGGCTTAACTTCAAGTCTCGTTCCTGTAGAGTCGGTGTTCCGCAAGGATCCGTCCTATGTCATAGTCCCTTCCTTCTCTTCATCAACGACTTACCTACTAGTTTGTCCTCCATTGCCCGTCTCTTCGCCGACGATACGCTGGTCCACAAAACCATCTGTTCTGCTAGAGACCAGGAACTGCTGCAGGTAGACCTAGACCGTCTCGCAAAATGGAATTCCACCCTGGAAAATGTCAGTCTCTCCACATCACTAGGAAGAGGGCCCCTCTGACCACCGAGTACCATCTTCACGGCCACACACTTTGCTCTGTCAAGGAGGCCAAGTACTTAGGTGTCACTATCACCAACAACCTCACCTGGAGCATTCACATTGGGAACATTGTGAACAAGGCCAGCATAACCCTCGGATTCCTGAGGAGGAATTTGAAAGCATGCTCAAAAAAGATCCGCGAAACCACGTATTTCACCTTGGTCCGACCTATTGTCGAGTTTGCCAGTCCAGTTTGGGACCCCTACACAGCAAAGGACCAAAAAAGGCTACAACAGGTTCAGCGGAGAGCCGCCCGCTGGGTTTCCCAACGCTAGAGGAGCTCCAGTGGATCTCCCTTCAAGAGCGGCGCAGGATCGGTAGACTCATAACCTTCTACAAGTATCACACCGGTGCACTGTGCATCAACATGTCAACAAGACCCACCCTCAATGCCCAGACCAGGACCACTAGACAGTCACACTTTGCTGCCTATAGGGTCCCCCAAAGCAGGACCTCCTACAGGCAGAACTCATTCTTCCCACGGACAATTCCTGACTGGAACAACCTGGACGCAGACATTGCTCTTTCCTCCTCTCTGAAGGAGTTTAGGTGCAAGCTGTGAAATCTGAACTCCTTGGCATGCACCCACCACTACAGTCAGCAGAATCTTCAACCAGTTGAAGGCGGCTGCCTCAAACGAAAGAAGAAGACCCTTTTAAGGTGTGATGGGCAATTTACATACGAAAAGTGACTTTACTGTACAAAAGTGCATTTACTCTCTTAAGGTGTGAGGAGGAATTTACATACCAAAAGTGAGTTACTGTACAAAAGTGCATTTACTCTCTTAAGGTGTAAGGAGGAATTTACATAACAAAGGTGACTTTACTGTTTCAAAAGTGCATTTACTATTTTAAGGTGTGCGGATGAATTTACATACTAGAAGTGACTTTACTGTTTCAAAAGTGTATTTACTCTCTCAAGGTGTGAGGATGAATTTACAAACCAAAAGAACATTTGCTCTCTTAAGGTGTGAGGAGGCATTTACATGACAAAAGTGACTTTACTCTCTTAATGTGTGAGGTGGAATTTACTTAACAAAAGTGACTTAACTGTTTCAAATTGCATTTACTCTCTTTAAGGTTTGAGGAGGAATTTAAATACCAAAAGTGACTTTGCTGTTTCAAAGTGCATTTACTCTCTTAAGGTGTGAGGAGGAATTTACATACCCAAATTGACTTAACTGTTTCAAAAGTGCATTCACTATCTTAAGGTGTGAGGATGAATTTACATAACAAAAGTGACTTTACTGTTTCAAAAGTGCATTTACTCTCCTAAGGTGTGAGGAGAAATTTAAATCACAAAAGGGTCTTTCTTGACAAAAGATTTAACATACACAGAATGAATTTTTATTGCTCTGGGAAGCATTTGAGACGTAACTGTCTCTTCATCAGCCCAGTAAAGTCAGGTCTCGAACCGGAGTTCTCTTGTCACATGACTTGATTTGATTATCATGTGACAAGAGACAGTCATATACAGGTTTGAGATAGTGACGCCCCCTGTCTCTGTTCAAGGTACTGCGTTGTCTGCGGATCTGGATCGCCTACCGAACACCCCTTGCAAACCAATCGGAATCTTGATCCAGCACTTTTACACTGTCCAAGTCTATCTTGTGTTTCTCCTTGGAAACGTGTTCCACAACAGGTGATGACACACAGCTCGGTCTCTTGTGTTCCTGTAGACGGGCACGTAGTGGTCTCTCCGACTCCCCTACGTATGTTGCAAAACAGTCCAGACAGGGGATGTGGTAAACCGTTCCACTACGATCCAGCATCTTGATCTTGTCTTTAGGTGCTACAAGATTACGTCTTATAGTGTTGATTAGTGCTGTGTGGGTTTAGGTCCAGACTTACAAGTCCGGAACTGAACCTAAACCTCTGGACTTGAATCCGGACCTGAACCTAAACGTTGGTTTAGGTACACAGCACTAGTGTTGTTAGTAGCCAACTTCAGTAACTTCCCTTCCTTCTCCCTTTCGCGGTGAAAAGTGTCTTTACTGTTTCAAAAGTGCATTTACTCTCTTAAGGTGTTAGGAGAATTTTACATAACAAAAGTGACTTTACTGTTTCAAAAATGCATTTAATCTCTTAAGATGTTAGGAGAATTTTACATAACAAAAGTGACTTTACTGTACAAAAGTGCATTTACTCTCTTAAGGTGTAAGGAGGAATTTACATCACAAAAGTGACTTTACAGTACAAAAGTGCATTTACCCTCTTAAGGTGTGAGGAGGAAATTAAAATATCAAAAGTGACTTTACTTCAAAAGGTATATTTACTACATACAAAAGTCCATTCACTCTGGGGCCTTCAAATGTGTTGGTTAGATGGCACTATTTGGGAGCAGAAGCATGTGTTTTTAGCCATTTGCTATGCTTATGTTGGTTGCACTACAGAGGTCGAGCAGATGGCTGCCGTTGTCATTTGTGGATGGGTCCACAGATATCAGGCCTAACACGTTCTGTGAGGATGCACTTCTAGAAGCAGAAGAGAGGGTGGCATTAGCATCTGTGAGAACGATGGTGATGTCATGTTGTGGGGCATCTTGGATTAGTCCTTGAAGTTGGTCAAAGAACTTGTCCATGTCTGAGGCAACATCAGTCGGTCCATAAGCTACAATGACCGTCATCTTTCCATGCTGATGAAGGAAGCGTGCTGTAAGCAGTCTGTCGGACACTGGCTTCCAGCTGATGAGTGTACTTCGCAGCTGCTTGGGGATGGCCAGGGGCACTCCATACAGCCCTGTACAGTCCTCAGGGCCGCTCCAGATGAGGCAGTGATCTCCTGCTATGGTCTCTCCAGTTCCAGGCCAACGTACTTCGCATAAGCCTGCTAGAGAGATGTTGTACCATGTAATTTCATGCGAGAGTAATGTGGAGTCGAGAGTTTAGACGTTTCAGATTTCAACACGTATTTTCTTCCGT
Organism: Branchiostoma floridae x Branchiostoma japonicum; assembly: GCA_013266295.2. Lineage (NCBI taxonomy): Eukaryota > Metazoa > Chordata > Leptocardii > Amphioxiformes > Branchiostomatidae > Branchiostoma > Branchiostoma floridae x Branchiostoma japonicum. Next base: position 11,137,055 of record CM023824.1, read on the forward strand.
AGGTTGACAGCATTACTTTGTCAGGGCCATGCAAAGGTCAGTTCCGAGAGTCAGTCCGGTTTCTACTGATAGGCGTCACAACATAAAGAAATATCGCCATGCTGGGTTGTTGGCCCTGCGAAGGCTAGTCAGCTGGTGGGGCTGCCACCTCATAGCACGCTGACGTGCTGGCGGAACTGCTAATTAGTACCTCCCTGGTGTCATAAGCCCCCGAAGGTTACATGTCTCCCATGCACCAGACCCAGGCTAGTATAGACACCAGGTCGGAACAAGCAGCTACACCTTGACAAGGTTACACAATTCCTTACCATTATGAATCTTTTGGTATTAACAAGGGGAACGTGTTTTCTGTGAAAAAGTTAAATGTGACAAATTTGATGAAATTTATGTCCTGAAATACATGTATGTCAGAAAAGAATGTCAGACGACTCGGACCATTACCAACTCGGCCCAGTCAACTCGGCCCATCTGCCTGGTCAACTCGGCCCATCTGCCTGGTCAACTCGGCCCATTTCCCTGGTCAACTAGCGGCCCAATACCGGAGACAGAAATTTAGGCACCAACACACACAAGTTACCATATCTGTCGCTTTCACTACTAGTCTCAGGTGTAAACTGGATGACTAGACTGTTTCCATAGCCGAACAATTCAACAGTTCGAAGTTGTCAGCCAAAAAACGCGGTCTGTATGAAAATCATGTTGATTGTCCAAGCGCCGGCTGTTTGGGACGTCAAACACCTCAAAGTCAACAGTTCGAAGCTGTCTGACAAAAACGCGGGCTGTATCTAGAAATATGTATACACAAAGCAGAAAAATGTTTTTTTACAAAGACCTGGTATTTAAGTATGTGCTTCAAGCATATATATCAAATGTATTAGTCAACAGCCAGACTCGAGACCTAGATAGCGACCGCACTATTGTAGTTGTGTATATTGATTAGATTGCAGCCCATACATGGACTGACATAAACTCATTGACACTACCATATCCCAGAACCTGCCATAGACAGAAAAAGCAGAATGTACCATTAAGTTACATTGTATATCCGAGAATAAGATCTGAACAGAGCACCAAACAACAAATATGGCTAGTCTTCCGGAAGGGTCGGTTTTATACGCATGCTAAAGCTGTTGGGGACTCCCGCTGACCTGTTGGGTGACTACTCCGGAGCTGTCGGAAGATTTTCTCCCGCTGTCAGGGAAAAGGCCATTATAATAAAATTCCTCTCCACCCGCTGAGAAAAAAAGCTGAATGTATAAATTGGGCCTTGGTGTAACAAACATGCATTGGATTGCTTGTCAAAGCCATTATGGTGCAACTAACTTTTCCTTGTTTATTCGACAACTGATGAAGAAAAATTATATATTTTTTACATGATCTGTGGTTCTGGACACTGGACGTCACAGTTGGTTGCCATTGTGTTGACCTAAATTTGGAGTAAATACTTTCAGATACCACTGCAGGAATATCTTTATACATTATAGACCTACTATAATATTGTGTCTGACATTCTGCACATCGTTTAAAAAATATACCGTTTTAAATCCTGCCTAGGAAATGTTACAATTTGCAAGACTTTGTGTTTTTACAAAGACTGTTATATCTCCATCCCTGTGTTCACCAGATTAAGATTTCAAGGGGACCAAGATTACCAAAAAGTATCAGTTTACTCCAGTGACCTCACCAAAGCGCAAGTCAACCCCTTCAACTGTAAAAAAAGGCAATTTGTATTAAAATGTGGGTACAAATTACAAGGTATGTCATTTAAGTTTTTTAAGGAATTTAGGGACAATCTTCTTCCAGTTCATGCTGCTTGTGAATGCAAGATAATTGAATGGAAGTTCAGTAAAACCTTCATGACTAGATACGATGATGGCTGTAACAGCTGGTAGACGTTATTTTTAGACACTAAACTTGGGGTCAGTCAGGAGAGGGGACTCGAGAATAACCGCACCCTGGCATGATGATGACAAAACTTACAATTACATGATTTATATTTGTATTTATTTCGGACCATCCAACAATAAGGAAGTACTTGCAAACTGTTGTACTTTGGACATGCTAGCAGGTATGAGACTATGACTTGACTTACTTCACTCATGTCGGGTGCCAGTCCTCCCTGCCAGCCGAAACACCATGCCTTCCCCAAGCCATCAGCCGGAATGCCAGTGTCCTATTATCTGTTAGCAGGTATAATTTCAATCAGTTTATGACAATGGAAGTCAGTTTCAAATATCACCACGATAATTACCTTCGCCAAGAAGGTTATATTTTCATTATTGTTTGTCTGTCTGTCTGTCTGTCTGTCTGTCTGTGAACACCATAACTCAAGAAGCTATGAATGGATTGTCATGAAACTTGGTAGGTACGTAGGTCTTGATGTCAGAACTGGAAATGATTAGATTTTGGGCCCCTGGCAGCTTTCATTGGTACTGCAGTAGAACTTCCTGTCCTGATATCTCATGATCTGAACATGCTAGGGTCACAAATTTTGCATGGTAGATAGCTCTTGGGCTAGGGGAGAAGTGACGTAAGTTTGGGCTCCCTGGCGGCTTGTCCTGGAACTGAATGATCATAAACAAAACTATTCATGTAAAAACTCTGTGCCTAGACCCCCTATCCCCACCCCTGAACATCTAAGATCTAGACAAACATTTAAAGACACTGGAACTCAAGTTCCTACCTGGCTGAAAGAGCTATGCTATGCTCTAATGCATCACAGTTTTCATCTTACTCCTAATCTGATGAGTACTATGCAGTGCCAATTTACTGCCAAATACACCACAGTTATAAAAGTGTTCACCGAAATGTTCTTTTTTACAACTATTACCAAACAACTGCTGTTTTCCATTCCTGTGTACTGGATTAATTATGATCCACCAGGATGTCAGTGAGAGATTTTACAGAAGATGACCAAAATGTATCACTTACCGTCTGCACTGTCCTATATCTGACCCCTTCATACTGTGATCTGGAGCCAACACAGTGACTGGGGGAAAGATGTGTGACCACCTCCCTACTGGTAAAAAAGATAACATGCCCAAGGTGACTCCTCTTATTCTTTGTCCAGTCCATTGAAATTTAAGAGGTAAAAGAGGCTTTTCTCTCATGACCACCTGTCCGTATATGAATTATGTAATTCTGTTCATGGGAATGATAACAAGATTTTCAAACAGGTTTATTTCATTATCAGTGCTTATCCTTATTTCATTTTTAATGTTTTGTTTGAATTAATCACAATCTAAAAGAGAGGGCAAAACAGGTGTACAAACAGCTTTATAATAGCCGCTCAGTGATAACGTTCGATACGGATGTTCCAGCCCGTATCACATGGTGTTCTGATGGTTATCACTCTTGATTCCAAAGGTTCTATGACTGATGACTGCTAAAGTGGTATACATTTATGAAAAATGATGTACTTAGTAATTTCTGAAGGTTTATACAATAGTATTTTTCACCAATTAAGAACTGTCAATCAAAATGTGCCCTTCCCATGAGCCCCCCCCCTCCCCCAAGCAGACAGAAATAGTCATTTCCAGACTTCACATGAACCAAATAAAGAATAGATATGGCTAGATCTGCTCTGAATGTGTGGCTGGACAATGTTTTCTGTCAAAGAAAAGGGATTTCGTTTATGGGGGGACATTTTAGCTCTTTATTCTCAGCTGTATTGTGTACATTTTGGGGTTTTCATTGGTAAGGTATGGTGGTGTGCCTGGTAGAAAAGTTGTCAAAAGTAGGGAATTTCCTATTGAAAAGTTGAAATTTCACATCAGAGTAGTAGAACAGACTATGTTTATTACTGATTGACAGTTGTCGAGAAACAGACCCCTGTTTACATTTGAAAAAGGTCATGTGATATTGGCAGGTATGCTGTACAGGCCTTCAGTACAGGCCCAAAGTGTGGGGATGAAACTTCCCCTCAATTCCCAAGGGGGCTATCAATGAATTTCATATTTGGGGAACATGATCACACACCCCCAGTGTATCAGCCAGGGGGGGTGTTTTTCCACAACTCACTTGTTCATTTCCCTAGAAGGGGAGACGCTCGTGAAAGGGCATGCGCACTGAGTGCCTGGTGAGTGTGCTCAAAATTAAGATTAGCTAAAGAACTTTAAAAGCCTTTTTTGGGTGGGAATTTTGTTGAATTTTTGGCCTTTTTATGGTGGGTTGTACAGTGTAGGGTTCTGAGTGATTGTTTTTGCCAAAAAAATTGAGTTTTTTCATGAAGTTGCCTTGCTATTGGGTTATATGTTGCCCTACACCCCTCCTGCCTTACCCATTGGTATCGACCTGAAATATAGGGTCAAAGTGCACCAGTGTTTACAAACACGGCTGTAACTCAAGACTCGCCGATCAGAATTTCCCGAAAAGGCTTGTAGGTACATATCAATAAATTGGCTAATGCATGAAGGTGAGTTTGTGTGACCACAACTTCAGAAAGGTGAGATATGGTGCCCCTTTTTTGGCCTGTTTTTGCATAGAAGTCAATGTTGGAGCCCAACCGAGGCGTCTCCCCTCTAACAGCTGTTCTCCTGTCCTAACAAATCAGCTGTCATGCTTCTACCATCGCTAAATCCTGGCTAACAAAACAAAAAATAAATGATTTTAAACCCTTCTGACGAGGGCAATACAAGGAGATAAAGCTATGAGACTATAAAACCACAGCAGTTTCATATCAAGCTGAACTCAGCTTAAGTTCTGTTAGTGCTCTACTTCAGATGAACAAAAGTTGTACAAAGAACCTTGAAGTATTGTGGATCACACTAATTCACACTTAATTCAATAATAGTAGAGTATCCACCTGTCTCGTCCACAAAACGCATCTAACTCTAGAACTATATGCTATTTCAAACAAACTCTAACTCTAAGGAGCTAAGCTCAAGTGGCATCTGGGCCCTGGACTAACTGCACTCTAATGATGAAAGATACTGCCTTCCTATTTAGCCAACTTTAATTGACATATTCTTAGATCTAACCTTTAGGCTATACTCATTAGTTGTTCTCTTGAAAAATTTGGTCCCATAGATTTATTAATGCATTAAGTGATTTTCTATTTGGGTCTGTCAAAAAATACCTGTTTTATTTGACAGCGTGCGAAATACCAGGTTGCCCAGTTGCACCGTGCAACCATATTTTGCTTGGTGCAACCTATTTCTACACCCAGGTACATGTAGCTCAGTGCACTACCTAAACGTTGTGGTAAGGAGGCCCCTTTCTTCCATTGGGAACTGTTTATTGAGAAGTTCCCATGGAAGAGCTCATCACTTCAGGTAAGGGTAAACAACTCTGTGTCAGAAATGTATAAATGCACATTGCATTCTAACAGTTATCATAATGTTGAAGAGATTAAATTCAGGGCAACCTGGAATTTTGATGGGCAACCTAGCTTTCATCCTAGGTTGCCACTGGGCAACCTGGCTCAAAAAAAGGAATTCGTACACTGTTTGACACATCCACTCCAAAAATTTTCCACACCTAAAATTTTCTGGAAAAAAAAATCACAGAAACAAAGTGGCATAACATTTTAGACAGAATTTCAAAGAAAACACACACCAAGCACAACTCAGAAAGTATATTACAAAGAGTCATACAGTGTAGAACAAACCACAGAAGGGAGAAAAATTAACTTTCCCGCCAAAAAAATTGAAAAAGTACCCCTCAACCCTTGCGTGTGAACAATGTGAAGCGAGCATTAACTTTGTGACCTGTTCCTAGCTTGCCAGATCACCATATATCAAAAGCAAAAGTTCTGCTGCAGTACCATAACAAGCCGACAGGGGGCCCGAAATCTAATCATTTCTAGATCTCATCAACACCTAACAATCTATCAAGTTTCATGACAATCCATCTGAGCTTCTTGAATTATCGTGCTGAACCACACGCTTGTACAGTCACACACACACACACACACACACACACACACACACACACAGAGACACACAAACACAATGGAAAACATAACCTTCTTGGCGAAGGCAAGTAAACTGTCTCTAACATCACACTCATTCCATCCTAGCAGCTATAATTCCAAGTGGATCTAGCAAGACAAGAGTCAGTGATTTCTCAAATGACAATTTTCTGTATAAAATAACTCAGAACTCTTTTTATAAAAACTTAAACAAGAGTTCTAAGACCACATTACTAAAATGCAAAATCATTTTCTCATTGATTATGAAAATAAGTTTCTCATTTCATTTCCAACATGGATTATACCAGTAAATCATATTCCCTGACAGCTTTATCCTTTAACAAAAAAAGACTATTCTATCACTTCCTAATAAATTATGCAAATGAAGTCATGATTTCAATAAATTCACCTTCCAAATGCGGCAAATATGAACTGACCTAGTACTAGCATTCCTGGTAAACCTGTGGCCAATATTAAGTATTGTATAAAATTTGAAAGAAAAAAAAAGTGGCAAGGACTAGCTGTAACTCCCAGAAAAGTCAACTACCAAAAAGTAGTACAGAAAAACCATGTTTTATCCTGCATACATCTGCTCAAGGGCAGATCTGCTTAGTGGCATATTACCAATAATATAACTTACATATGTCCTTATGGCAACTAAACAGCTGAACTGAACAAATTTTTTTTATTTCTTTATTTATTGAATCTTCAGACACCTAGGTGGCCAAAATGGCAAAAGCTTGACCCTGCTATCTAACCCAAAAAGTCAGAAGTAGGAACTACATCTGACATATTTCCATTTAAGGCTGCTACTGTCCAACTTCACTGTAACGCCTGCCCCACAACCCACAGATACAAAGCGGGAACTTCTGAAGTACTGTATTATTGCACGCTTTTTTTAACGCGCTTGAACTCATGGCGCTTCACCACTGGTTGCCAGAGAGTGGTCAGGTTTTGATGAATGAAATTTCAAAAATATTCATGTAAAGAACATGCTTGTATAAGAAATTCAATCATAATACGGCTGTTCGTGATATGAGTCCTTAATGCTTGACATTAAAAGTGGCAAACACTGTGAGATGTTTTTGGGAATGTAACCTTAATTTTCAGCTACGCCAGACAGTGTACGGATTGCATGATATTCTACCTTTCTTTTGACTGAAAAATTGAAAGTTGTGTGCACTTCTCATCTCACGTGAGGAGGCCTGTAATGTAGTGCAACCCAGTTCATGGTTTCACATGAAATGGGATACTACGCACTGAATGCGTGGCTCACCCTCAGGTACTATACATATTATAGTGGTGACCGTGCGCCCTATGTTCCTATAGTTCCACCCTAAGACCAAGGTTTGTGTGGTTGCTGGCATAAGGATCGATAATAAATCCCACATAAAAAAAATGCTGACACATCCACTCCCACCCGGGGGCTCTCTAGTCATTTCTCTACAAAGTAAGTTGAATCAACCCGACTTCAGAAACACTATGGGTGGTCCTGCTGGTGCAGCTAGAGTTTGTGAAAAGGAACTCTCCTTTTGTTCGGTAAGTTTATGGCCATGACAAATGTGTAGAGTTGTTTGGATGTTGATTTTGAAACAACAAGAACAAGAGGCGAGTAGGAACAGATAGAAACCGCTGGCCCCGGGCCGGGATCGAACCCACGACCCAACCCGAGCACCAGTCCATAACCCAACGCTCTAACCGACTGAGCTAAAAGGTCTAGACCCATCGGCTGAGTCAGTTGGTAGCGCCTGTAAACCCCCCACTGTTTTAAACAACAAGAACAAGAGGCGAGTAGGAACAGATAGAAACCGCTGGCCCCGGGCCGGGATCGAACCCACGACCCAACCCGAGCACCAGTCCATAACCCAACGCTCTAACCGACTGAGCTAAAAGGTCTAGACCCATCGGCTGAGTCAGTTGGTAGCGCCTGTAAACCCCCCACTGTTACAATTTTCTTATCACTAAAAATTCCTCCTCAACAACAGAGCAAAATTATAACCAACGAAAAAATTTATGCTACTTAAACTTCAATCAAGGCAAGGTTGGTGATCCCAACCCACAGCCTATTTTTAAACGTTTATTCAAAAGATATTCAACTTCAACATATTTTGGTCTTTGACCAGCACGAGGCTTGGTAGCCTGTGAAACCCAAGCTCCGGGGGGCTCCCTACATAGTCCGCCACTAACTATGGCGGACTAACTAGGGAGCCGGCGAAAAGCGAGGTTCAGTCAGGCTAGAGGCTTGGTAGCCTGCATGCCAGACACATAGCACACTAGGCCACATAGGATAACTTTGGACCTAGTGTGCTATGGGTCTGGAATCATGCACACACACACAGCTGACATTATCATTTGATAATTTATGTAACGCCTCGCGGCCTTTTTCGACTGTAATCCACAACTGGACCGTGCATGTATATGGCCCGGTAAAGTCGTCTCCACAAGGAAGATTCATTTCATACTGACATGCTTATTTAGCATTAATCAAAACGCAACGGTTTTCTGACAATCCGAGCTCTGTGATGTCGAACTAGTCAAAAGTCTTATGACGTTACAGCACCATTCGTTACACATATAGGTTCTCGCTTTGAATTATACCGGTCCAATTTTGGAAAATGTTGGGAGTTTTACGGGTTGAAGTAAAACTCCCTTTACCGGCGAAACTGCTCGGACCAACTGCATTCGTTTTCGGGCCAGGGCCTCTACAAATAATTTGTGGTATAAGCCGCACGAGGCTTCCAGTTCCAAATTATGTACATGTACTTGCTATCTCTGTGTGAGGTCTAACGGACTTCCGTACCGTCGTTCTGGTGTCCATTTTGGATCGGTTTGAAATTATGAAGGGGGAGGACGTCACTTACCCTCTGATATCAGTAACGTAACCAGCACACCATACAGAGGAAATCCAACCATGGTAGCGTAGAGTCGTCCATGTAAGATACAGTGCTTGTCACAACAGCTCCCTCGGCAGGAAGGAGAAATGCTGACTTGTTCTAGCATGTCCTGGACCGTAATTCACACATTTGCCCTACGCAACAGGTTCCGGGTTGGAGTTCAAATCTCTACCATGTGATTGGCTGAAATTTCTCATTTGAATTGAAGGGGTTGAAAAATAGTACAGTAGAGTAAATTAGGTTTGACTTTGCACATTTGTCTATTACATAACTATGAGTGTAATTAATGAATATTTATATTAGAGATTTCATGCAAATTTTACAAATATATGGGTTTTTACTGTTGATAAAATTTGCAAATTAAAATGGCGACCACTACTATCTGTGCAAGTGGTTCAGCCTGCATTTGTACAACCTTTGACCCCACGCTACACAGCCGGCGCCAGGCATTGTATCAGCTCACTTTTGACTTATTCTCTTCTTTTAGTTCTGCATAATTTTGTGCCAGTATTCTTTAAAATGGCAGGCCCTGTGTTGCAGCTAGACATTGAACTCCTCACTCGTCCAGACACGCCCATCGGGGACCTAATCGACTGGATGCAAGAGCATGATCTTCTAGCATCTGACATGATGTGTCATAGATGCCCAAATCAGGAAATGACCTGGCAGGAACGCGAGGACAGCAAGGACAACTACACTTGGAGGTGCTTCAGGTGCCGCACATCCCGGTCCATCAGAACTGGAAGCATTTTTGCTGAGTTCCCGAAGGTTTCCCTTCGCCTTTGGATGAGATTTTTGCTGAAGTGGGTGGAGGACAAACTTGTGAAAGACATACGAACTGAGCTTATGATAATAGGTCACATAAGCAATGTCACCTTGATCTCCATGTGCAGGTTTATGCGCACCCTCTGTGACATGAAACTTACAGATGAGCCACCTATACCCATGGGAGGGCCAGGTGTAGTGTTGCAGATTGATGAATCTTGTTTTCGAAAAACGCCAAAGTATGGGAGAGGGCAGAGAGGAGCTCCAATATGGGTTTTTGGCATTGTTGACACAAGTGTCCAACCAGCAGTGGGCTACATGGAGGTTGTACCACGTCGTGATGAGGCAACACTTCTACCAATAATTCGGAGATGTGTGCGGCCGGGATCTACCATCCATTCTGATGGGTGGGCAGCATACAGGAATCTTCAACAACTGCCAAATGTGGCTCAACATGGCACTGTTAACCACTCGCTTCATTTCGTGGACCCAGCTACAGGAGTACACACTCAGCACATTGAGGCCTATTGGTCTCGTAAAAAGGCAAAAATTAAAAGAATGCATGGGTGCTATGGTGAAGATACACAGGAATATTTGAATGAACTGATGTACCGGGAGAGGTACTGTAAAAACACTACTGAGGGACTTCAAAATCTCCTTCGCTACATCGCAGACCAATATCCTGTGCAATGAAAGATCTCTCACTACCCATAGTCACCAATATGCATATGGTAGCTTTACCATAACTTTTAGCAACTTGACGTTGACCAAATTGAAATTATTACTGGTATTGTCTCATTCTGAGTATTGGCTGTTATATTTTCATCATATGGTTATTCTCATGACTGGCAAAGTCTGCTGATAGAATGTTACTATTCCCCTACTTTTGCCAACTTCTACAATTTTTTTACTATATAATTTTAGTTCTCCATACAGTATTTGTATTAGTACTGAACATTTGTCACTATCACCAAATGTTTTGAAATGAACCTAAATTGGCCTCTGTTCCTGAAATGTCCCATATGAAATGTTGCAAACCTATGTGGTATATTTTGAGATGATCTTTTCATGTACATATAGATTACAACACGGTGTATTCTGTATTGCCCAAGGTATCGGCCCGACCGCGAGTTGGATCGCCCGAATGTAAATCTTTTAATCCTGTGCCCTGATATTAAAACCAAATAACCTGAGATTTGCTATAGGGGTACCTTGGACATATGCCCACAGAACATTGTATTTGCTTCAGAGCAAATGTCAGCCTTTCTGGTTTGCCTGGAGTTTTAATCAAGTCTAGTATGCATGTATGTATTCATAGTTCATTGTGTTTGATGGAAAACACTATTGTGTACACGTGTGGCCTGGCTTGCCTGATGCAAGCAAGAGACCAAAATTACTTAGTTTTTTTTGCTTAGATATAGTAACTGATAAGTTATATGTAGTTTGTATTCTTTGTGTTATGTATATGCCGGATGTGAGAATTTGCATAAAGGCTATACTGTAGTATAGACTATTATAGTATAGACTATTATAAGTCCTTTGATCTGGTTACATCACTAATGTTTGTAATGTAAGTAATAAACTAATATAGGTATTATTGCAATCAGTCAACAGATTTATTTCAAATGTGATTTAAGAATATAAGAATTGATTGGAGTACAGAATAGAACTTCCACCATCACAAAATTAGACAAGATGGAACAGTCAAGAGCAATCAAATTTGAAGGAGCGTGTCACGTTTAACGAAATTTTTGTATTGATTGAAACTGTACTATTATAACCCCCAAAAAAATATATTCCAATGATACAATATGTCACAAGTTTTATTCCATCTTTAAAAAATCTAGTACAGTAAATGTTGTATGAAATGAAATATGTGTTCCTGGACTTTTTATATGTAAGTTTAATATTTTTTCCTGTGTTTCTTCTGCATTTTCATTTAACAGATTCACCATTGCCCTTTACCTTACCCCCCTTTTTGCTGGGGTCAGTTTTCAAACTAGGACCTGGCTGGGCTATTAGTTGAAAAAAAAATATATATGTAGTGTCTGATTGGCAATACACAAATTAGGCTATTGACTGCATTTTTTATTTAAGTATGTTTTTATGTTGTGTTTTATATCATCCTTTTGTTCTTGCAATTGGCCTGGCTGGGCCAACCCGGGTATGGAAATGTGAATTTGACAACATTGTTAACTTCCAAATGCAGTGTATTACATGAAGGAAATGTTACAAATATTCACAATTCATATTCCATGTTTTTTGTTCGATTCAATGAATTTCACCCAGAAGTCTCTATGCTCGATGCTCTCTCTCTCTGTGTTTGTGTGTGTGTGGTGTGGTGTGTGTGTGTGTGTGGTGTGTGTTGTATCTATGTGTGGTTGTGTGTGTGTGTGTGTGTGTGTGTTTGTGTATGTCACGGTGAGCCGGTGTGTTTGTGTGTGTGTATGTGCCAGTGTGTGTGTGTGTCACGGTGAGCCGGTGTGTTTGTGTGTGTGTATGTGCCAGTGTGTGTGTGTGTCACGGTGAGCCGGTGTGTTTGTGTGTGTGTATGTGCCAGTGTGTGTGTGTGTGTGTGTGTGTTTGTGTGTGTGTGTGTGTGTTACTATTATTAGTAATACATTAATTGTCTTCATAATTGGGTAGGACTTAACGAGACCTCCAAATGATTCGATTTTGGGATCTTCGGCGGCGTATTATGGTACTGCACCATGACTTCCGGTTTTGATATCCCGTGATCTGGACACTAGGGTCTCGAATGTTGGATGGTAGAGACTAGAGAGTTCTTGTGCTTGGGAAGAAGTGACTTGACTTCTAGAACTCCAAGGGTGTCGTTTAAAAATATCTTAAGCAGGTTAACTTCTCATTCTTCTTCTTTGGCAGTTCAGTCTAAGCAGACTATCTGCGCGCCTCTGATCATGAAGTTCTACATGTTGCTTTCTTGTGACTTCTCATGTGACTTGAAAGTTCAGCCTTGGTTTTGCAGACCCTGTCGCACATACTGCATGTGTGTTGTGTGGTTTGGGCTTCAATTTGTGCTGCAGTTTTTCGCAGTCTAGGTGTCTCTGCTACACAACTTGGCGCCAGGCAGCTCTTTCCTCCGCTGAGCCTCCGCTTCCCAAGTCTCCGTTGAGATGCCACATGACATAAAATCTATTTTGCAAATGTACTTTAAATGCCAGCTTTCTGCCTTATGCGTCGCGGCTGTGGAACCAACTGCCTCAGCCTATTAAAGTGGCCCGTAGCGTTAGTGTATTCAAGAACATGCTCACACAGCAGAAGCACCAGTTGACCCGGAGAAGTGGCCCCAGACACGAGAACATTCTGGCGGCTAGGAACCGCATGAACTGTACCAATTACTAGTAAATGGACTTATAGATATTAGGTTGATATATTCTAATCTATGCTGATTTTAGATTGTAATTTTTATGCACTTACACTGTTTAGGACTAAATGTATGTTCTGTTGTGTGTATGGAATTTGTCTTGTGTGAGGGCCATAACACCAGCCCCCGCTGCCTGTGGCCCACGAGTATTGCATTGTTTTTTTGTGTGTTTTTTTTTTCAAACTTTATTGGAGAAAACAACAGAAAGACTACAGTAAAATAAGTATTGTATTGTTTGCAACCCTAACAAGAATTCGGAGACCTCATATCTCCATGAAATATGGTTTCCTCAATACAAATAACATGTATTTGATGTGAAAGTCCAATCCTTTGTCAATGATTCATTACCTTCGCCAAGAAGGTTATGTTTTCGTGGCCGTGTGTCTGTGTGTGTGTGTGTGTGTGTGTGTGTGTGTGTCAACAGCATAACTTGAGAAGGCTTAGATGGATTATCTTGATAATTGGTAGGTAGGTAGGTCTTGATGAGACCTCGAAACGATTAGATTTTGGGCCCCCTGGCGGCTTGTTATGGTACTGCAGCAGAACTTCCGGTTTTGATATCTCGTGATCTGGACATGCTAGGGTGATGATTTTTGGATGGTAGGTAGCTCTTATGCTCGGGAAGAAGTGACGTAAGTTTGGGCCTCCTAGCAGCTTGCTCTGGAACTGCAGGAGCATTTGTATGAAAATGTTTAAAGTAGGATAACTCAATAACCGGTCGACGGATCGTCTTGATATTTGGTATGTAGGTAGCTTAAGTGATGCTTGACATAATTAGATGGCAATTATGCAAATTAGGATCTAATTTGCATAATTAATTAGGGAATTCTATAATTCAGATACCTTCCATGATAGGACTATTATACCTTGTGACATGTGTAATTAAGAATGAGAGGAACATTGCCATATATTAATTATGTAAATGAAGACCTAATTTGCATAGATTAATAAGAAAATACTATAATTCCATAGTGGTTGATGTTGGCAATTTCATACTTGCGCATTTCGAAGTTGACTGGAAGTGAACATCATTCAACATAACTTATTCAAATCAGCACCTCATTTGCATAATTTATGAGGAAATGCTAGAATTACCTTCTTTGTTAAGATAACACTGTCATTGGGAGAATATGATCAACTGATGTAATTCATGCAAATGAGGATCTTATTTGCATAATTATTGGGAAAATCTATAATTCGTCAGTCATAAAGGGTAACCTCATTTGGCGAAGGTATGAGATCGTGGAACTCTAGTTTCAACATGTTATCTCTGACGCCAATCGTAGCAAAAGTTTGTGAGGGCTTCGTCACTGAGTGGTGTTTAAACGACATTCTTCCAGCCATAGATCACCGACAGTATGGTTTGCTGAAAGGTAGATCCACCACGCACTATCTCACCAGCTTACTCCATCACTTGGCATGTACAACAGACAAGTAGTAGTAGTAGTAGACTGGTTTATTAGCATATCAGCATGACAACAATTATAAAGCCTCCTAGCAGCTATTATATATATATATACATATAGCTGAATTGCGAGGATTTTTAAACAAAACATTGCATCACATATATTCATTACAAATATAAAAAAAAATAGCCGAAATTAGGCTTACTTAGTTTAAAATCGGTAGCGACACTTTGAGAATTATTCGATCACATAAACGACAACTTTGTACATGGAGTTCGAGTGGCTTCATACGTGATGTCAGTCTATTGACAAGTCTATAGTTCATTGAGCCTTTTCACCATGGCTGGAATGGCGCTCTTCGTGTAGCGTTTTGTTCCAGAGGGCTGCTGTAAGTCCTGTAACACTCTCGTGCTTACAGACTTTACACGTGCCTTCGACAGAGTGCACCACATGAACGCAGTCAAGAAACTCCTGGACCTGGGCGTCAGACGGTCCATTATACCGTGGATATGCAACTTTCTATCGGATAGACAACAGCGAGTTAAGTACCGGGACGTCGTGTCGGACTGAGAAATTCTCACCCGTGGCGTCCCGCAAGGAACCAAGTTGGGTCCCCTTGTGTTTCTTTTACTTATCAACGACGCGTCCCCGGACAGTGCATACTTGGCTCAGCGGTATCATGGAAATATGTTGATGACATGTCCCTGTCCGAAGCTAGACCCTGTACACAAGTCTCAACGTTGCAAACAGACCTTGACAGACTTGTACAGTGGACAGAAACCAACCACATGCAACTGAATCCTACCAAGTGCAAGACGATGTTAATATGCTTCATGTGTAACCCCCCATCTCCACCCATACTAACCTTGAAAACATCAGTGCTTGAAGTGGTGCAATTTGCGAGGATTCTTGGGGTGATTGTCCAATCTAATCATACACATTGTATGTGCACGTGGACTCCAAAACTACATGTTTTCACCCATTTTGAGCTTTAATGTATTATGTAGCATGGCACAGGAGCCAAAAATTAATTTTTCTTGGGTGAAAATTACAAAAAAGGTCCTTTTCATAAACAACAATAAGATATTCTGTATCAATTTGTTCAACATTCTATGAGAATTAACAAGTCACATGTTCATAGCAAATTTCACCATTCTTTCTTAGATTATCATGACACAAGAGCCAAAAATATACATTTTTTGGTAAAAATAACCAAAAAATGGACTTTTCAAGGAAGAACAAAAAAGTAGCCAACACTTAGTATGTATTTTTGAATTGTAATTGCTAAGTTACATGTCTGTACCAAATTTCATCGTAATTGCTTCAACTGCCATGTCACAGGAGCCAAAAATATATATTTTTAGTCAACTTATATAGCAAAATATGCCAGAAAATCGTTCCTGGGCAAAAATGAAAATGGCTCCATATCCAGATTTGCTTAGAATGCATTCAACTACATGTGTGCCAAATTTGGTGCTTTTAGAAAAAAAGTGCACAATTTTTCAGCTATGCCGCTGGACTATTAAGTGGAACGCACACGTCAACATGATGGTCAGCAAAGGAAGGCGCAGACTGTACTTGCTGAGAGTACTAAAGAGACATGGTTTGGACAGTACTGATCTAACACTAGTATTCTGTGGCTTCATACGGCCATATTAGAATATGCATGCCCTGTGTGGCACCCTGGTATCACTCGTGCCCAATCTAGCATGATAGAAAGTGTACAAAAGATAGCTTGTCGCATTATCCTTGGTCAAAACTTTGTGAGCTACAGTACAGCATTGAACCAACTGTCACTCATATCTCTTAGCAAGAGACGACATGAGCTATGTTACAAGTTTGCTACTTCACTACAGAATTCTACAACTTTCTCGACATGGCTTCCCCCGAACCGTGTAAGCCTGCATGGCAGGAATCTTAGATCAAAAAATAATGTAATACAATTCAAATGTAATGATGTAGAACTGAGAGGTATCGCAAGACTACACTGCCTTTCCTGGTTGATCTACTTAATGAGACATTTAAATGAAATGTTTTTAATATGTACTGGCCTAATGTAAGGCATTTTATTGTTGTATTGAGTAAGTATAAATGGCGTAAATTAATGTGTAACTAGAGGTCAGAGAGCTCAAGCCTTCGTCAGTGAATTTTTGGTTATGTGATATGGATGTATGTATGATTTATGTGTTGTGTAATTAATGTTTTTCAAATATTTTTCACTGGTAGGGGGCACTAAGTTACAGGTTGTTGTTCTTGGAATCCACAATAGTAACACACCTACCAAAGTACATGAACATCCAACCACATATACAGGAGTTGTTCATCTCATAACAGTGTCACAAAATGAACAATAACACAACGTGTAATGAAAGGAAAGAATCAGAACAGGGCAACTACTTAGCCTCCTTCGCAGTCTTGTGAGCGGCGTTATTTTTTTTATTTTTTTTTTGGCGACCGACGCGAGTTATGTCGCGGAGGGACGGTTTGCAGCCAAGGGAGTTTGCCGGGAGAGAAGGATTCGTAGAGCGGCGAATCCTTCTCTCCCCGGCAAACTCCATGTGCTGCAAACCGTCCCTCCGCGACATAACTCGCGTCGGTCGCCGAAAAATATCGCCGCTCACAAGACTGCGAAGGAGGTTAGCAACTACTCCTGTTAAGTTCAATAACTTATACGCTTGTTACCTGTTGCACTGTGTTTAAAAAATATGTTTCCTAACATATATCCTTCTACACTCATTTAGAATATTCCAAATCTAGGCAACATCTTGTTCCTTCAACCTTTCAAGGCCATAGGTAATGAGCTGACCAACTTTTCCTCCACCCACTATTATTACAGAACAGTCCCTTAATGAATGCCACCTTATATCTCAAACCAGACTGTGCATGCTTTGGAGATTTCCAGCTGTCTCCATGCTGGGGAAAGATCATTACATATCTAAACACAAAACGTCCACTAAAGAAACGCAGGGACCCCCACGAAGCCCATTTTCGAACTTGACCTTGGGCTTCACAATTGTAACTTTCCTATCAAAAACCATGAACATCCATTCACATACACAAGAGTTATTTTGCTAACAAGCGACAAACACAAAAAGTCCACTACAATAGAAGTTTATTTGCAAAGTCATGCCCGAAGGCTAATTGCATTTCACAAAGTCAAAAGGTACAATATGGTACAATACAATAATAGGAAAGAGACAACTACTGTCTAGAAAAACTTATACTTCTACATTGTGCTACTACGTTTGGTATTATGAGGTTTGACTTCTTCTTTGAAGGCAGTGGATAATGAATAGTCCCACGTTTTGTATAATGAGTGGGTTTTGTGATCTTGGTAGAAACCTAGTCTTTTGGTGATCTTTGAAAAAAGGAAAGGATGGGGAAATTGTGGTAACTGTTTGGAATAATCTGTTTCTGTGTGTCTCATAGTGAGAACAATGGCTAATAAAGCACGTCGGCAGAACGTACTGCGCCTGCGCGAAACCCGTAATGTATTATGCATAGCACTTCGGCAGAACGTCTCATATAAGGTCGAATTCGCGTATATAAGAGTGATATTCCGTTTGTAGTTTTCAAATGTTGTGTAGAAAAAGATATGGTCTGCAACAGGCAAAATTCTGATGCAACGTTGACCAAAAATCCAACGAAATTCCAGGTTTTGTGCAGGCGCAGTACGTTCTACCGACGTGCTGGCTAATAAAATGTGTTTCATTTTCCACTGCATTCATTGGGCAATAACGTATGGACCCCCCACGAAGCCCCTATTTGAACTTGACATCGGCCTCAACAACGGTAACCTGCCTGCCAAAAATCGTCGACGTTGAACCATTCCTTCAAGAGTTAAGTTGCTACATGAAATCCTAGTTACCCAAACTAAAAATGGATGAATTTAAACCCTTCTGACGAAGGCAAATATTACCTCTTTGAGTTTGTAATGCCATACTACAATCCAGCAAAAAAGCTGCCACTGTATGGATGTTCTGAGCTGAACAAATAAACCATTGTTATGATACCATTAATTATGCAAATGTCCTGAAAATTAACATAATATATGCATGATGTTCTAAACTTTTAACTAACTTACACATGTCACAAGTATGAAATTCCCATCATTTACCACTAAGGAATCATAGAAGTTTCCGATTAATTATGCAAATGAGGTCCATATTTGCATAATTGGTATCTGTTGATATTCTGCCTGCGATCGATTATACACATTACATGTATGAAAGTCCTATTATGTAAAACACTGGAATTACAGAATTTCCTCATTAATTATAATTTGCATCTAATTATGTACATCTCCGTGTAAGCTACCTTCACACCTTCAGCTTGTCCCATCCTCTTCTGGAGGGTCGGGGACTGTGGTAGCGTGCAGCACAAGCCTTCTCCATCCTTCTCTGTCTCTGGCCATCTGTGTGCAGTCAGCCAGGGGCCTTCCTGTCCAATCTTTGATGTCGTCCACCCATCTCCTACGCGGCCTCCCTCTACTCCTACTGCCACAGATCCGTCCTTGTAGGATGTGGGTCGAGATGTTCTGTGCTCTCGACACATGACCGAAGTACTGTAGTTTCCTACTTCTGATCATGTGTAGGAGTGTTCTACCGGTCCCCAACTCTTCTAGGACTGAGGTGTTTGTGCGGTGTTCTGTCCAGCTGACTCTAAGCAGCTTTCTGTAGCACTTCATCTCGAAAGCCTCGATCTTCTGTGTATCTTTCGCCAGAAGTGTCCATGCCTCGCAGCCATATGTCACCACGGGCCACACCAGTGCTCTCAACACCCTCATCTTGGTGGACACCTTTATGACTCTGTCCTTCCAGATGACGTCCAGGGAACTTAGGGCCGTCCTCGCTGCTCCCAGGCGCGCACTGACCTCACGGCTACTTCCAGCTGTTCCGTCAATAATGGCCCCTAGGTACTTGAAGGTTGGCACCTTTTCCAGCTGAACCCCCTGACAGGAGATCCTCATTTCTATGGGTTGTTTTGTTGCTGCCATGACCTTGGTCTTTTTGGTGCTGATCTCCAGCCTGTACTGCAGCGACACCGTGTTAACTAGGTCCAGCAGCTCTTGGAGTCTCTCAGGTGATGTTGCAATCAGGGCGATGTCGTCAGCAAACCTTAGGTTGTTGACAGTCCTCCCGCTGATGTTCACACCAATCCACGAGAGTTCATCAGCCGAGACTCTCTCATCACTGCTTCCGAGTAGAAGTTGAAGCAGATCGGTGAGACCAGACATCCCTGACGCACTCCTTTGTTGACTTGGAACCAGTCAGTTAACTCATCCTCCACTCTGACCGCTGCCTGTTGCCGTCTGTACAACTGCTGTAGCGAGTTGACGATGTACCTGGACACCCCCATATCCTTCAAGATCTTCCACATGGTTCTGTGCCTTACAGAGTCAAAAGCCTTTTCTGTAGTCAATGAATGCCATAAAAAGGTTAACATTACTCTCCCGTGCTTTCTCCATTAGGATCCTGATGTTGAATACTTGGTCCCTGGTTCCCACTTTCTTCCTGAACCCCATCTGTTCTTCAGCAAATTCCTGGTCTGCCACCTTCTCCATGCGGTTCAGAAGAATACGCAGCAGGATCTTACTGGTATGGGAGATCAAGGCGATGGTACGATGCTCTGAACAGTCCGTGGTTCCTGGTTTCTTGGGGATGGTAATGAACACTGACCGTACCCAATCTGTGGGCCAGTCTCCGGTCTGTAGGATCTTGTTGCAGAGGCAACACAGGGCTCTTGTTACTGTTGGGTTGCCAGTCTTCAAGAGTTCTCCAGGTAAGTCATCTACACCAGCAGCTTTGTTCTTTGGGAGACGCTTGATTGCGTGTTCCACTTCAGCTTCCAGGATTTCTGGGAAAGACTCATCTCCTGATTCCTCACTGGGTGTATCTCCTGATTCCTCACTGGGTGTATCCTGTTCGTCGTCACTGTCAGACTGTGATGTGTTGTCACTGTACAGCTGTTCGCAGTACTGCTTCCATCTCTGAAGGATACTCTGTAGATCAGTGAGCACTCGGTTGTCCTCACTCCTGATGTTCCTCTGCTTGGGTTGGAACCCTCTCCTCAGCTTCTTGATGATGCTGTATGACTTTCTGAGTGAGCTGTTACCTCCGAGTCCCCGCTCCATCGGATCTCCGCACACTGCTCTTCTATCCACCTTGCTTTGTCCTTTCTTGCCTCCCTTTGAAGTCGCTTGTTCACTTCCCTGTAGATCAGCTCCCCACTTTCTGTGTTGCGGCGTGCTTTCAGCTCGCGCCTTCTGTCTATCAGGTCAAGTGTCTCTTTTGAGATCCACGGGTGGTTTGCCTTTCTAGGTGCTTTACCCAGTACTTTCTCTGCTGCAGCTTTGATGGCCTCCGCAAAGGACTCAGAGAACTCATCCGGTGTTCTTTCTTCCTGTAGTAGGTTTAAGGCCTCAAACCTGTTGCACACTTCGATGTTGTAGGCTTCCTGGACTGTTGGTGAGTCTAAAGCCTCTAGGTTAAGGTGGGCTCTCCGCTTCTGCCTACCACACCTCTTGATCTTGAGCTTAAGTATTGCCACCACCATGTTGTGGTCTGATCCACAGTCAGGTCCGGGGTATGCTCGGCAGTTGGTGACACTACTCCTCCATCTCTTGCCGATGAGGATGTAGTCTATCTGGTTCCTGTACCTGCCCCCTTGGGACATCCATGTGTAGCGACGCCTCGCATGGTGCTTGAAAACTGTGTTAGTAATGATCAGGCCATTATCCTGGCAGAATTCCACCAGCCTTTCCCCTCGCTCATTGGGTGCTCCTAAGCCGTAGGGTCCACAGACCTCTTCTTCAAGCCTATCTGCGCCTACTTTGGCGTTGAAATCACCCATCACCATGGCGATGTCCTGGCTTGGGCAATCCTGCAGGACCACAGTAAACAGCTAGGGGGCCTAAATTTACCCCACTAAACCCTTACGTCAACAACTATATGCAACCATTACATCACAACCACAGACCTTCCAGTGCCAACAGTAGATAAAAAAATTCTTACTGCAGTACCAAAGTCAATCACCAGGGGCCCAAAGTCGTTCAAAAGAATCCCCTCCAACCCAACTAACCACCTGCCAAATGTGAATGCATTCCATCAAACAGACTTTGTGATATGCACAAAAACATTATCCAGACTGGAAACTATACACACCATAAAAATGGTGCCTCTGGCTTTTTTGGCGACGCCTCATGGTACAGTATTGTGTGCAATTTGCAAGAATTCTAGGAATTGTACAGGAATTTTATCCACAGGTAATGAGATATGGAATGTCCACAGGGATGTCTGACAGCCCTCGAATTTTGCTGACCCACATTCCATGCCCACAATCCTACTTTCCTGGAACCCTTCTGACATTATTTATATCAATGATATGGTAGATGGACTCACAATACACCCCTTTCTCTTCGCTGATGACAGCTCATTGCTTGATATTGTCGAAAGTCCTGCCTTATCAGCAGACAGACTTAACACTGATGTTTCCAAAATTATGTCATGGACGAATTTGTGGTTAATGGAATTGAATCCTTCTAAAACTGTTGAAATGTGCTCTTCTAATAAAGCAATTCCTCCTATCCACCCTCCTCTTCTCCTTGGCAATGAAGTTATCAAGCCAGTAAAATGTCATAAACACACTGGAATCCATCTAACATTTAATATGTCGTGGAATTCTCATATATCACAGCTGTTAGCCAACGCATCAAAAAAAGTTTTAACTTTTAATAAACTAGAATTTAAGTTGTCTCTCAAGTCAGCGCTCGTGACTGCGCCTGTTTTAGGCGCATATGCGCCCAGAATTTCGAGAATGCGACTAGATTTGAAATCACAGGCGCACGGTGCTCCTAGAAAAAGTCATTTTTCAAAATAAGGGCTTACAAACCCAGGTAAAGCTAAAAATTTTGTGGTAACAATGACCCATTTTCCATTAAGAAATGTTCATAGAGAAGTTCCATCCGTAGTCAACTTGTTTTAATGCACCTATAAACGCAAAATTTTATTCAAAACGCACGCGAAGAGATCGGCCGAGACGAGAACAACAGCGGCCATCTTGGATTCTCGCGATCTCACTGCAACGCATTAGTAAGAACTGCAGGGTTACCGACATCGGTAGAGAGCCGATAATGAAACAAATTAAATCAAGCACCGCGTTTCCGCCGCTATTTTATCTCTTGGCCAAAATTAATTACTTCTTTGCTATTGCTATATAAAAATTGTACCAGGCTGAAAAATAGTTGTTTTTTTTTAATTTTATACAACTGTATAAATGTTGTTTACTACTGACTCTGTAATAATATATAGTAATTTTGCATGTGTTCTTCAAATTGCATGTGAAATGTATGAAATGGCCTAGGTCCAGCAGATATAGATTAGACTGCAAGTGACATACACCTCAATGGCCTGTAAGAGCATTTTCAAATGAACGTTGTTGTCAATTTGGACATTTTCCGGGGGGTACATTTATTTTTTGGGGGGGGGGGGTATGTTTATTAGATTTTGAAGTTTTTCTGGGGTGTACTTTTATTCCGGAGGGTATATTTAATTTATTTGGGAAATGACAGTAATATTTTTCGGCAGCTTTATAATTACGGTATCTTCTTGGTATTTCTATTTCACACAATTTTCTCATGTTCAATCAAGGAGGTTTGACCTTTTTGGTTTAATAAAGTAAATAAAAGGTTACATTTCTCTATACATGCAAATCGCAGCAAGTATTATTTTACCTTTGCGGGCAGTGTAGTACCCTGAACACAGTATTCAACATTTTGTTGAAAGTCCTGCAAATTACGTCAATAGGATTTTTTTTTCTGGTGGTGCGCCTAGATTTTTGCTGGTGCGCCCAAATGTTTTGGGTTAGGAGCACAGTGCTCCTAACTCAAAAAGTTAGTCTGGAGCCCTGTCAAGGTTCTCGAACTAATCTAGAAATCTTATATTCGGCCTATATTAGAATGTGGGGATGTTGTATGGCACATCTGCACTACTGCCGACTCACATCAGATTGAACGTCTACAATATGAATGTTCACTTACTCTATCGGGTGCTATTAGAGGGTCCTCGTATAAATCTATTCTTAATGAACTAGGGTGGGAAAAATTGTCCGACCGCCGACATATTCATTCTCCCATTCTTTTCTACAAAATTGTTCACGGACACACCCGCCCATATCTGAGGAGCCTGTTACCACCCGTTGTGTCTGATGTTACTCATTATAACCTTCGTAACAAACAAAACATGCAGATTCCAATATGTATAACAAATCGCTTTAAAAACTCATTTATTCCCTATGCAACTTACCATTGGAACCAATTGATCCTAGCAGATCACTCGTTGAGCCTTCCTTTAGAAAAAAATTGTTCAAAACTGTACGCCCCTCCCTCATTACTTACCTTAGTTTCGGTCCCCGTTACTCCTGCGCTTTACTCACACGTTTTCGCCTCGGTACACACAGTCATATAGCCTGGTTTTGAATCGGTTCACACTGTCTGCAATAACTTCTTTTTGTGGCAAAGAGTTCCAGCTATCAACAGTTCTAACGCTAAAGACCTCATATGTCGATTTCTTGAGTGGATGCTTCTGGACTGCTCCATTTGACATGCAGGTATTACTGGAAACGGGTGGGACATTTTTAAGATTAAATTTTGGACTGGATTATGTAAAAGTTTATCTTTTGAGTGGGATTGTTTACAAGGTCATGTCTATTTCACACTAAAGATGTCGATTGAAGAGTGGGCATTTTTGGATTCAATTTTGGGAGATGGGTTATCTTGATATTTGGTAGGTGGGTAGGTCTTGATGAGACCTCTAAATGATTAGATTTTAGGCCCCCTGGCGGCTTGTTATGGTACTGCAGCGGAACTTCCGGTTTTGATATCTCGTGATCTGGACATGCTAGGGTCATGATGTTTGGATGGTTGGTAGCTCTTGCGCTTGGGAAGAAGTGACGTATGTTTGGACCTAGCGGCTTGCTATGGAAATGCAGTAGCGTTTGTTTGAAAATGATTAAAGTAGGATAACTCAATAACCGGTTGACTTGTCTTGATATTTGGTGTTTAGGTAGCTTGAGTGATGCTTGGCACAATTAGATGACAATTATGCAAATAATGATCTAATTTGCATGATTAATGAGAGAATTCTATAATTCAGCTACCGTCTATGATAGGACTATTCTACATTGTGACATATGTAATTACCTTCGCCAAGAAGGTTATGTTTTCGTAGGCGTTCGTGTGTGTGTCTGTAAACACGATAACTCGAGAAGGCTTAAATGGATTGTCTTCATATTTGGTAGGTGGGTAGGTCTTGACGAGACCTAGAAGTGATTAGATTTTTGGCCCCTTGGCGGCTTGTTATGGTACTGCAGCAGAACTTCCGGTTTTGATATCTCGTGATCTGGACATGCTAGGGTCATGATGTTTGGAGGGTAGGTAGCCCTTGTGGTCGGGAAGAAGTGACATAAGTTTGGGCCCCCTAGCGGCTTGCTCTAGAACTACAGGAGCATTTGAATGAAAATGTTTAAAGTAGGATAAATCAATAACTGGTCGACGGATCGTCTTGATATTTGGTGTGTAGGTAGCTTAAGTGATGCTTTACATAATTAGATGATAATTATGCAGATTATGATCTAGTTTGCATAATTAATGAAGGAATTCTATAATTCAGCTACCTTCCATGATAGGACTATTATACCCTGTAACATGTTTAATTAAGAATGAGAGTAACATCGCCATATATGGATTATGTAAATGAAGACCTAATTTGCATAATCAATGAGAAAATACTATAATTCCAAAGTGGTTGATGTTGGCAATTTCATACTTGCGCATTTCGAAGTTGACTGGAGGTGAACATCATTCAACATAACTTATTCAAATCAGTGCCTCATTTGCATAATTTATGAGGAAATGCTAGAATTACCTTCCTTGTTAGGATAACACTGTCATTGGGAGAATATGATCAACTGATGTAATTCATGCAAATGAGGATCTTATTTGCATAATAATGGGTGAAATCTATCATTCGCCAGTCATAAAGGGTAACCTCAATTGGCGAAGGTATGAGATCGTGGAACTCTAGTTAAGAATGAGAGGAACAGCGCCATATATTAATTATGTAAATGAAGCCACAATTTGCATGATTAATGAGAAAATACTATAATTCCATAGTGATTGATGCTGGCATTTCGATGTTGAATGGAACATAACTTATTCCAATCAGGACCTCATTTGCATAATTTATGAGGAAATGCTAGAATGGTCTTCTTTGTTAAGATAAAACCGCCATTGGGATAACACCGCCATTTGGATGAGAATATGATCAAGTGATGTAATTCATGCAAATGAGGAAATTAATTGCATAATTAGGGGGGAAATTTAAAATTTATCAGTCATAAAGGGTAACCTCATTTGGCGAAGGTATGAGGTCGTGGAACTCTAGTTGTAGATGTTGTTGCATGTGGAAGAGTCCAGTAATCCATAGGGGGGCAAATTGGAGAATCGAAATTTTGGGCTGGGATGACTTTCAAACATATCACTTATGGGCAGAATTTTTGTGTGGTGTGTGTGTCAGTACTTCAGTTTTGTTTGGAACAGTCCATTTTTGCATGGGGAGTGACATAGGTGAAATATGCTATATTTGCTTGCAAATGTTGCTTTTCTATAGTTAGTATCTCACAGACCCATGTGTGGTGCATGGTCGGGATGATTCCAACCACAATTGCTTGTTCTCATGGCACATTTGTGGAAACATCACTAAGACACTAATGAGGCTTGTGTAAGATACATTTATCACAAATTAAAGTACTCATCTCTTACTGGTAGTTTGTCAGGTACCTTGGTAATAAGAAGCAGTCACAATATAGTAATGAACAGTAACTTTTATTTTTCCAACTAAAATAGTTAACAACTACAGCAACAGGGTTAACATCCCAACGGGGAACAAGTCAAAAAACTCTGAGGTATACATCAGCACCAGGGTCCTGAAAGGGGGGGCCTCTGCCTTCAGATCACCTTAATCAGTAATGAACAGTAACTTTTATTTTTCCAACTAAAATAGTTAACAACTACTCTAAGCAACAGGGTTAACATCCCATTTGTTAACATCCCAACGGGGAACAAGTCAAAAAACTCTGAGGTATACATCAGCACCAGGGTCCTGAAAGGGGGGGCCTCTGCCTTCAGATCACCTTAATCAGTAATGAACAGTAACTTTTATTTTTCCAACTAAAATAGTTAACAACTACTCTAAGCAACAGGGTTAACATCCCATTTGTTAACATCCCAACGGGGAACAAGTCAAAAAACTCTGAGGTATACATCAGCACCAGGGTCCTGAAAGGGGGGGCCTCTGCCTTCAGATCACCTTTTATCCTGGAAGAGAAGGCAACAGTCTTAATTATTGAGTATCTGCTGAAATCTTAAGTATTTTTTGTCAGTCACACATTAGGCCACACACACCAATTTAACTTGTCGGTTCTTTGATTTTTCCGGAAAAAAATATGAAGTGACAAGGTGGAAAAAAAATAAAATAAAAACAGGCCTGATAATCCTATTAAACCCCACATGCTACGATAAGAGCAATGAAGTCAACACAATAGGCTGGGTTAAAACTTAAACAATGAAATTTGAAATTTTAATTGAAACACTGCATTGATAGGTGGGAAACTGTAACAACTAGGAAAAAAGGGACTTTCCTCAACTGCTGGTGTTAAAATATGAGCAATTTTCGCAAATCAGAAAAAAATTTAAGCGGAGAATCCGAAAAGCAACAAATTGAGTTGGTGTGGCCTTACTCAAGGAAACTTAAGTGGTACGTCTATGTGTTCATGCAATGCATTACTATGAGCATCTTCCCAGGATACATACTACATGTACTTGCACTACCTGTACTTAAGAAAGGGTTTCTTTGTAAGGTTATCAAAGATAAGGTAACAACACTCTACAATAAACTTAAATACAGTTAACTACAGTGGTCACTCTTTATGACCACCCTGTGTAAACATACATCAACAAGGCACTGCATAGTCTTTTTTTGCTATAGATTACAAACTCTACACTATAATATACACTAAACTACACATGGTCACTCTGATTGCCAAATGTGTTGGGTGATATGTATGTTACTTAAAAGCACTGACTTCTTGTCCCAAATATCAGCATAGCTTTGAAAAAAAATGTTGCATCATCGGGTTTTACACTATTACATGTCTTGACAGGGAGATACACTGGCTTTTATCGGTGACTGAAAATTAAGGAGGAGAATTCAAGAATATCAGCATTAACAGGGGTTTTTCTAAACAGGGGACTAAGGGCCTTGCACCCTCATGTAACAAGCAGCACCCCCTTATCAATTTTCAGATTGAAGCCTAAGTTTCTTCTTTTACAACATTTAGTCTTTCTCTAAATGATCATTTTCCAGCAAAAATATAAGAACAATACCACACACAATACATTCTTGCATTACAAACTGTGTTCCTCTCATAAAAATTCTCTCCAAAATCCTGTCACAATCATGACAATTTAGCTCTAGTAAAAGTCCCTTCTCAATCAATTGAGAAAACATGTTAATGACAACTTTCCCAAAGACTTGCAGCTTTCCTCCATTCATTTGCATATGATACTACACTATACTTCAAGTGAAACATGAGACCCCTGTTTTTTTAGCAACTTGGATGACTGTGCAGCAACATTGCCCATATGAAAGTTTTAGCTTATGGCGAGCCTAATGTTGTCATCTGGACAGTGTGCAAAATACTAGGCTGCCCAGTTGCACCGTGCAACCATATTTTGCTTGGTGCAACCTATTTTTGCACCCAGGTAGCCGAGTGCACTACCTGAATTTTGTGGTGAGAATGCCATTGGGAACTGTTTCTTGAGAAGTTCCCACGGAAGAGCTCATCACTTCAGGTAAGTGGGAACAACAATGTGTCAGAAATGTATAAATGCACATTGCATTCTAACAAAGTTAATCATAATGTAGAAGAGTTTAAAATTTGGGCAACCTGGAATTTCGATGGGCAACCTAGCTTTCATCCTTGGTTGCTAATGGGCAACCTGGCTCAAGAAAGTATTTCGTACACTGTCTGGAGTCACACTGCCATTTTATATTTTGAAGGGAAATATGCAATGCACGAATGGAAATTTGGGAAAGATATAGGGAAAAAAAACATTAAAAGGACAAACACAATAGTTCAAATTTCCCCCCTCAGATAGCTTCATAATGTTCCCATTTAACTTCAAATTTTCACACCAACCCCCTGCTCAGTCACTTCGCTCGGTCCCCTGATTATGATGATACATGTACTAAATTAGTAAGTATTCAGTTCAACAACAATGAAATTCTGAAAAAAAGGGACTGAAGATTTCTTGGGGAAAGTCATCATCCCTAATTATGGATGAGTATATGTTGCTGTTTTTGCTTTCTTTTAATAAAATTTTCCAATACGATTTCAGGAAAATTCAAGTACTTGAATATGATTAAAGTGACTACAGTGCACTCTGAGTACAAAGTCACAACAGGGTGAGATAGCAGTCCATCCAAGTGGTTATGAAAGACTTATACGTATCCGCATAAACCACCCAACAAAGCAAGAAGCATAAGGAGTATTTTTCCCTCTTGGGCACACAAGTAAGTAGAGTACATGTAATAAATAGTCATGAGGGTTAATATCAGGAATCTTTTACCTACCTTTAAAAGAAATGCCCCCTGGGTGGATGCCTGTAAGTCATCATGGGCCTGTGGTGCCACTGTCGGTGATGGTATGGCCTGGCCATGGTGAATGGATGCTGGTGCATCGTTCTCATGGGACCTACATGTATCATGTAAGCACAAATCATATTAATATGTGAACAGTTTATTTGATTTTCTTGACTAATTTAAACTTGAGTTCCACAAGCCCAAACCTTCACCATATGATACAATTGTATTAGACCTGTTGATGATGGATCTTGTCCACACAAAAAACACAAAACAGAATCCAATTCCTGCAATTTACCACTATGGCATGATGGCATTAGCATGATGGCATCTTATCATAAATAATGTAGATTGGCTGCTCCAAAAAGCCTTAACGGGTCTGGAATGGTCTTACATTTAACATCTTGATACAATATTCATTTCAGATACAAGTTACAACCAAGAGTATACAACCTAGCTACTTGTCATAAGGAATTCTGTTATTTGGAAAGCTTGGCTTCATTTCTAACCTTCTATCTGTAAATAACATGTACAACAATTGATGTCCTTCATGGACAGGTACTTGGTCCCTTCCAAGCAACAAGAGGTGGTTGCAAAAAGAGATTTAACATTTTTGTCGTCCCTCCCCCTATAAGGATATTTGCTGATGATTACACATTTTACTTTTCTAAGGATAAACCAAAATACACTCACCAAAATGTCCTTCCATGATGAAGGCTCCTGCTGGGTGCAGCATCATGGGACCGTATACTCCTGAGGGACCACGTGGGATGCCAAATCGTGACACAGGTGGTGGGGCAGAGAATGACACTGGTGGGCCAGCGGTGGACACGGGTGGGCCGGCGGTGGACACGGTTGGGCGGGCGGTGGACACGGTTGGGCGGGCGGTGGACACGGGTGGGCGGGCGGTGGACACGGGTGGGCCGGCGGTGGACACGGGTGGGCCGGCGGTGGACACGGTTGGGCCGGCGGTGGACACGGGTGGGCCGGCGGTGGACACGGTTGGGCCGGCGGTGGACACGGGTGGGCGGGCGGTGGACACGGGTGGGCGGGCGGTGGACACGGGTGGGCCGGCGGTGGACACGGTTGGGCCGGCGATGGACCCGGGTGGGCCGGCGGTGGACACGGTTGGGCGGGCGGTGGACGCGGTTGGGCGGGCGGTGGACGCGGGTGGGCCGGCGGTGGACACGGGTGGGCCGGCGGTGGACGCGGTTGGGCGGGCGGTGGACGCGGGTGGGCCGGCGGTGGACACGGGTGGGCCGGCGGTGGACACGGGTGGGCCGGCGGTGGACGCGGGTGTGCCGGCGGTGGACGCGGGTGGGCGGGCGGTGGACACGGGTGGGCCGGCGGTGGACACGGGTGGGCGGGCGGTGGACACGGGTGGGCCGGCGGTGGACACGGTTGGGCGGGCGGTGGACGCGGGTGTGCCGGCGGTGGACGCGGGCGGGCCGGCGGTGGACACGGGTGGGCCGGCGGTGGACACGGTTGGGCGGGCGGTGGACGCGGGTGGGCCGGCGGTGGACACGGGTGGGCCGGCGGTGGACACGGGTGGGCCGGCGGTGGACACGGGTGGGCCGGCGGTGGACCCGGGTGGGCCGGCGGTGGACACGGTTGGGCGGGCGGTGGACGCGGTTGGGCGGGCGGTGGACGCGGGTGGGCCGGCGGTGGACACGGGTGGGCCGGCGGTGGACGCGGGTGGGCGGGCGGTGGACACGGGTGGGCCGGCGGTGGACACGGTTGGGCGGGCGGTGGACGCGGTTGGGCGGGCGGTGGACGCGGGTGGGCCGGCGGTGGACGCGGGTGGGCCGGCGGTGGACACGGGTGGGCCGGCGGTGGACGCGGGTGGGCGGGCGGTGGACACGGTTGGGCGGGCGGTGGACACGGTTGGGCGGGCGGTGGACACGGTTGGGCGGGCGGTGGACGCGGTTGGGCGGGCGGTGGACGCGGGTGGGCCGGCGGTGGACACGGGTGGGCCGGCGGTGGACGCGGTTGGGCGGGCGGTGGACACGGGTGTGCCGGCGGTGGACGCGGGTGGGCGGGCGGTGGACACGGGTGGGCCGGCGGTGGACACGGGTGGGCGGGCGGTGGACACGGGTGGGCCGGCGGTGGACACGGGTGGGCCGGCGGTGGACACGGGTGGGCCGGCGGTGGACACGGTTGGGCGGGCGGTGGACACGGGTGGGCCGGCGGTGGACACGGTTGGGCGGGCGGTGGACACGGGTGGGCGGGCGGTGGACACGGTTGGGCCGGCGGTGGACACGGGTGGGCCGGCGGTGGACACGGGTGGTGGGTCAGCGGATGAGCCATGTGGCAAAGCAGGTCGCAAGCCAGATGATGAGTTGGGTGGTGAGTCAGTCGATGAGCCAGATGATGACGCAGCTGGCATGCCAAGTGGCGAGTCTGTGGCACCAGTGTCACACATTCGTGTGATGGCTAGGACATCACCCTCCATTCCTCCTGTGGTGGAAAAATAACAATAAGCCACACAATGCTACAGGTAACTATTGTATAATGTCCTTAAGAATTTCATTCTTAAAAAACTGGGAATTACAATTTGAATATTATCTTTGCTATACATTATACATTGTATAACTTTATGCAGCATTATGTTTTGATCCATTATCTTTATTGATCTTGGAACAAGAAGACATTGTTGGGGTGAAAACCAACCAAATGCTGTGCTGGTGATGACATGAACCTCATTGCCTAAACCTGCCACCAGTGCTGGTAACTCTCCTGAGGTGATGCCATGCATGTTCATGACTAGAGAGGGAAAAGGAAATAATAGTCTTTGTTACTGAAATAATGATTAATATTTCATCAAAGCAACATGAGCTACAATGCATATATTGTCCTAATTTTTGTTGCTATTAACTCAACCTATTTGCCTTCGTCGTAAGGGTTTAAAATCATCCAGTTTTATTGTAGGAACTGTGGTTTTAGCGGCATAACTTTTGAAGGCATAGTTCGATGTCCATGATTTTTGGCAGGCTACCGTTGTTGAGACCGATGTTAAGTGCAAATCTGGGCATCTTTTCTGATATGTAAACATATAAGAGCCTAATCTGCATCACATTTGTTAATCTTCTCTACTTAAATCACATGTCTTGTCAGTAATCCTCTTCTAATGTGCTATGGTGGCAAAATACTACTTTGTCCTGAGCTATCTGCCACCAAAGAATATTGATAAAGCATATCCAGTACATGAGATATCAATAAAAGAAGTTCTGCTGCACTACAACTTAAAGCTTCTAGATTTCCCAAACTTGTTCCTGTCTTGGCTTTCTTGACATTATCAACACAACAAACATTACACAGATCTCCTACAAGACCATCCTTTGACATGACCCATATTGCAGCCTTGAGAAAGGCAATTAACACACTTGATTCAATTGGAAATGAGCTTTGGCCTATTGGAAAAAAACATTTGATGGAGATTTATTTTGGGAGAGTCATACCCACGCACATTTAAGATATCACCATACTCTGAACTATAGTATGGGAATGTTCTGGTGTTGGAAGGTCCAAATCTTACTGTCTGGGGCTGGTGATCACCAAATCACCAAGCCAGAATGTTTACAATATACTGGGCATATTTAACGAAAGAAGAAAACTAGGGGGCCTTTATGGCAGTTATGCCTCAACACCTAAATGGAGGTAAAATATCCTAAAATAACATATCCAGTGTCTATGTAT
The DNA here is from genome assembly GCA_013266295.2 of Branchiostoma floridae x Branchiostoma japonicum. Classification (NCBI taxonomy): domain Eukaryota; kingdom Metazoa; phylum Chordata; class Leptocardii; order Amphioxiformes; family Branchiostomatidae; genus Branchiostoma; species Branchiostoma floridae x Branchiostoma japonicum. The sequence goes on from CM023824.1 coordinate 11,169,811, forward strand.
CAATTACATTCTTTTAACTCTGAATATAAATTACAAATCATTGCAGTCCGCAACGGTACATGATTACAAAGAATCAAAATTTAAGATATGTTTTATACATAAAAACACAACACTTACAGTCATCATCTGCGTTACAGTACCCAAACAGTGCACGCCTTCTGGTGTCTTCTGGTGAATCCTCAAACAGGTCATGAAATGAGCTCGAGAGCATGTACCTGTGAAGGCTACAATAGTACTTTTGTCAAAATAATTCATTGATTTGTCACATTGTTGACAATAGCAATGACATGTAGTTCAGTATGAATTTTGAAACAGTGTTTAGCCTTACATTGATTATGTTCCAACTGCCTCGGTTGAAAAAAATAATAGTTCTTATTATAACTTCATAATCTCACTTGTATCTAATCCGAACACTTCAAATTTCAAACTTTTGTAGACTGATAACTGTGAAGTCAATAACCTTGTGTCGTAAAAGGCTTGAAAGGCTTGTATCGTATCGTCAATCGCTACCACCCATGGCCGTCTCTGCTGCCTGCAGATATCCACTACCTGAGCAAAAGCCATCAACAACAAATGTTTAGTATTAAGCAGTTTGCCTTAATGGCCATTTTTAAAAAAATAGAAATTACAGTGTGCATTTCAAGAAGAAAAGGATTTTATCAGTTTAAATGCATTGCTGCAACTGTTGTTAGATATTGTGAGGCTGAAAACAATATGCAGGGTTCTCTACAGAATTTTTTTTCCGTGTAGCCTAGGGGTCAGGTAGACAAGGACAACTTTCTACAGCACTAGCCGTGCATTGAGTACAAAAAACACTAACACAGCAGTCTGGCAGGTGCATACCCCTTGATACACTATTTCCTACTTATTGAGATACACAGGCTTTGTGAAGTTATATTTTCCCTCTGTTAATTTTTTTAAAATTTCTTAAAGGGTCACAAGGACCTGCCCCAAAAGAAATACCCCAAGGCTGGTTGTAAGACAGTGTGGGGGATAAACCACAGCATAGGGGGTTCAAATCACAGTGCATGGGGACCCTACGCTTAAACAGCCTTGTGAGAACTATGATATATTTCAGCTGGTAATGCATCAGCTGCATTATATGTACTACGATGGAAATGACTTACAGCCATGGGTGAAATTGGCACTGGCACTGGCATTCTTGGTTCAGTTCTTGTCAACTGCATGCACACTGCATGCGGGCCATACCAGCCTGTGCATCAGAAATGAAAGTCCAATTAGATAAATATTTTGTGATGTACATGAATGACATATAAGTGACAAACTGGTCACATCAAAATTGACGCAAGTGTGAAAAAGTTAGGCCTTCATTATGTAGTCTAGGTGGTTGGGTAGGTTTCACAAATGACTGCACTTAATTAATTTAACTTACAGAACATTTTAATGGAAGACCTTGAAAAATTCGCTCAGACTTGAAATACATTTTTGGAAAATAACTTGACGACAAAGCCATTATGCTTTCCATAGGAAAAGAGACACTGCATGGCATTAACATGTCTTTTTTGCAATTAACGTCACATATTTTCTTTTTGTACCATGTACAGTATGGCCGCACCCTTTCTTGGAATTTGACAGAAACTGATGTGCATGTGGATGTTATTCACATAATTGCATCAACTTGACTTACATGTAAAATGAAGGGACAGTACTTGAATAATGACAAATGCATTTGAAGGGATTATGTGGTGGCTGTGAAATACACTTTAAACTGATGATCACTTCCAATCCTGTGTGCATGTGCCCAGAGGTCCATTTCAGCTATAGCAAATCCTCTGTTTTCTGTGTTGTCATTTCATTGCAGAGCAATCCCTTACTATAGTGTACATTACAGTAACTGTGGGCAAGAATTTTATTGTGCACTGTACAAAATCCATTCACTTAATACATACTTCATCCAGGTGTTTTGCACGTCAAAGAGCATTGAAAGACCGTGAGTTGAACTGTGTTATTATATTGTACAAAATATGGATAAGTTGTACACACCTTGAACCATGTCTTCAGGCAGTTGAATTGATGTTATTTCTCCAGACTCGGTTGCATCTGTTTGACAAAAAAAGGTCATTTGATAATTTTTTAGTTACTTTTAATGTATTTCACCTTCACTGTTTTTGTGCTAGGATGGAACAATTTCATGCAAGTTTGTGGGTGTTTCCGATGATTTTGGTACTAGGCCACAGCGAAAACTGTCTTTTAACCCAATTATCTAAATAAGGAATGTGCTTTTCTATAAATTTGATGACATCCTTTCCTGCATTGTGGGACAAACATTTTAAGAGCACCAGGAAGTTTCTCAAAGAAATGTTGTCAGTTCCATTACCTTCCAACAGGACATGACTGTCTGTGGCCACAACATCAATGTCATTTAGACCTGGTCTGGGTGCTGTAGTGTAAAATAGAACATGTTAGAGAATAACATCAGTTTAACAAGCTTTCTTACCATTTGGAAATCAATTTTTGAAAGGAATGCAGCAGCAGCAGTCATATACAAGTATATTTTGAAGCCTTAGAACCTGATGAAAGTATTTTAATGTGCACTTAAGAGAGTGGTGTTACTATTAGGTTAACATTACTATTGATTTCGGTCTGTCAACTGTAGAGATAGAAAATATTTTTGTTTCAAATTAGAATACAGATAAATCATAATTATGAATACTCACGAGTTGGGATATCCTCAGGGTCGTCATCATGATTGTGATCACCTAGGTCACTGTCATCACCTACGTCACTCTGATCACCTCCTACGTCACTGTGATCATCCATAAGATATTCATCATCGTCACTTATGATGATCTGAAAAATATAATCATAGTGGCTCTTAAACATGCCATCTAGAAAGAAAAGTGAATTGTACATCCTGAGAGCTGTAGAAGAGAGAGCAAAAAACATGTAAGATCTGGGGAAAAAATGTTGTACGAGACTAACATTGAAGGCAAGATCTAAGGAAAGAAAGAAGAACAAACTAAGGAAATAATAATAGTTCCACCTCATATCTTACATTTAAAAAAATTAAAGGGCATTATGAGTCCCAGTTCAAGAACAGAAATGAAGGGAGGACAGAATGAACTAAGTGATCACTCACAACTTACTTCTACAAGACTAAAGAGCATAGAGACTGTATTTAGTATTTAGAACACCTCGGTAAAAACCAGCACAGGAAGGGCCGCTGCAATCAAATTTGGAGTTGCGTTTTTGGCAATGAAGAACTTTCGCAGCGGGCGTAGAAAGAGTAGAATTATTTAAGAGGTCAGATGTGTTTTATTATTATCAATGAGAGCAAAATGTTTTCACTGAACTGCGAAGCAGAAGGCACCACAAAACATCACACTGTTGTTGGACAGGATTGGACAGGGGTGTCCGGTTGCTGATTAACAGCCAATGCACATGTCAAGCTGGGTACGTATATCTGCGACAGGCCTTTTACTGCTTTGGCCATTGTATCATTGCTACATGCAAGCTTAGGCCAAAACGAAAATCAGAAAAAAAGAACTCTTGCACTCACGGAGGAGGGCGCAACTTATAAAGAAACGTTTAAGGTCTAAGTGATATATGTTGAAATGAAAGCAAGTGAACACGAACAGTACAATAATAACAGCTTCATAAACAAGTGCAAGGATAACAGAACGTCTTTGATTTAATTAAAAGTGCATCTGATGTCACATATTCAGTTTACTTACAAGGGTAAAGAAGGAACCTCTATGCACTTTGCTAATCCTAGGCCCTTCCCGCACCAATTTTTACCAAGGTGTTCAAAATTTAACAGAGGAGGATCGACGTGTTCAATCAGGAAAGGTCCATCCACCCCTCAAACTGCTGGACAGGTCACAGTGGAAGCAAGGAATGTCTCCCACTTAAAAAAACCCATGTGCAATGGAAATTGTGAGCTGTGAACTCTATGACTAGCATATCTCTAGATAATGGGTGCATATGCACCTTGGTAAAGGTAAAATCAGAGCTGTGCAGGTACATGTATTTCTTAAGTCTAACTGCACCTAACCTGCACCAGTAAAACACTGGAATTACATAATTTCTTCTGGACAAGTTTATTGTAAAAAATCAGTGTTATTCAGCATGTTCTTGTACTGCTGCGAGGCTGTTTTTTATGAAATAAAATTGTTAAAAACTGTTATAATGCTGCATGCTTTATTTATCAAAATAAGGTGGTTTGAAACTTGCAATGGATTTTCTGACCATTGAAGGGCATTAATATAATATCATTATACATACATCTATAGCAAAATGATGAGAAATTTTGCTCTAAACACTGTAGCGGCTATACTTGCCCAATCAGGCAAGTAAAGGGTTATATGCACTTACCCAAACAGTACTTTTACTTGCCCTGGGCAAGTGGGCAACTGGACTTGTCAAACCCTAAAGCCTTTAAAAGTTATGTTAAGTAAGCTGAAACATAGACAGACACAGACATATTTCATGGATCGAGATAAAAATAACTTTCTCACCTGTCCAAGGTCCTCTGCTGGTGGTGCTGCAGGCACATCATTCCCAGCTCTTTTTCTGATATAAATGCAACTGGCAATTCTGTTTGCCATGCGCAACAGTGATCTGCCAGACACTCTCGTTGTTATTGTTTCCAGGGCATTGTGTCCCACGACTTTCATGTATTCCCACTGGTTAACGCTGAAAAATTTGGAGAAGAACATTGATACCTTAACTGGCTTAAGATTCAGCTCAAGACTTCTACCAGCTTTTTATTTACATAATCCATTGAGACTGCCTTAACATTTGATGCAAAAAAATAGGATTTAACTGCGAGGACTGATTGCGCGATAAGAACTGATTGACTGTGGTAACCAAATCAATAAATGAATATGTCAGACTGTTGTAACCAAAAATGGTTTCATTTGTTATACCAGATGTAACTAAATATTGATGATTTCAACTCTTTGAGCTGAAAATGCACGAAATGAAGAATCGGAAATTTCAAACTTTTATATATGTAAAATTTGTACAGATGCATATTCAAATATAAATTTACCCAGTGGCGCTGCTTGTTAGTTTTTTAGTTATCCTCACTCAAATATTTTTAAACAAACCGTCAAACCAGAACAAGCCGCTAGCGGGCCCAAACTCATGTGACTTCTTCTCGAGCACAAGAGCTACCTACCATCTGAAATTCATGACCCTAGCATGTCCAGATCGCTAGATATCAAAACCGGAACTTATGCTGCAGTACCAAGGGAAGCCACTAGGGGGCCCAAAATCTAATCATTTCCAGTTTTCATCAGACCCTACCAACACACCAAGTATGAAACCAGTCAAGCCGTTCTCTGTTGACAAACAGACAGAATTACAGACAGGAAAACGCAACTGAAAATACATTTCATAGAGGTAATTATGAAATCTAGGTAGTAAGGAAGGACAAAAAAATCAAACAAAAAAACGCATACCATTGTCCTTTCAGGTCCTGTTCTTTGACGTTAGAATCTTACAACAGTAGAATCCGTTTTCAGAAAATTTCTATTTTGCAATGTACAACAAATATTTGCTCATATTGCACCTGCTTTGTACGATTTATAGTATATAGTCAAAACCTTTATTTTCAAAACAGTAAAAATTTATGCGCGCACGAATGTCGTCTGTATATTGAAATCAACATGGCCTCATCGGTGACTTGAAATGGACTATGCTACTAGTGATTAAATTTTATCACAGTATACAATCATGTAAATTCTTCAAACAACTTTACAGCAAACAAGTTTCCCTACCGCAATATGTGACCAGCCCCCTCAAATGCTTCATGCATCTTCTGGCGAAGTTGGGTATCGTTGTCAGTTCTCCGGATGCGGATCTCAACAACTCTTCTCTCAGCTCTAAGTGCAGCCCTGTTTCCTCCTCTGGGAACTCGGGTTGCCCCAGGATCCAGCAGCCAGACATACCTCCTGTTGATACCCCCTGGCATCTGTGTTAAAAGTATTTCGCTTATGAATATGCATGTCTGTGTGTAATTAATTTTTTAAACCATAGTGAGAATTTGCCATCTCAGGTTGTACCAATATCTCTTTTGGCCCATGGACTACATGTTTAGAACAGGAGATACAAAGCCCGGAAGGTCGGCTGCAGTACCAAAAAGCGCCCCTGGAGCAAATTCTGCAACTGCAAAAAACGCCCCTACAGTTCTAATGCAAGCTGATAGAGACACCAAATTTATCTCATTTCTTCCTTACTATAACAGCTTTCTACCACATACAAATCATGACTGTAGCATGTTTAGAACAGGAGATACAAAGCCCGGAAGGTCAGATGCAGTACCAAATCATGTGGCACGCGTACTTTTCCAAAAGAGTAATTTCTCATGAGTGTTTGTACCAAGTTTGGTGCTTGTATCACAATTTGAAAGATTATTTCAGTTATCTGCCCCACTACTGGGAATACATTTGGTGACAGGTGTTTTGGCCCTTTTTCTGGCATAGGGAACTGGTCTGAGGCTATTGGTGGGGTCCATATTACTAAGAAAAAAGTAACAAAAACGAAGAAAAAAGTGAAAATTTGCTGGTCCTGGCATTAGGGGAGTACCTTTCCTCTACTAAGGCACCTCAAGTTCCATCTTAAAGCTGTCAGATTTACCTATTAAACTGTTAAAGGACAGTACATACTGCACTGTCAATAAAGGATACAAAATGTAACAAAAATGGTCAAAAACACTGAAATCAAAGAATTTCTTAACAAATCTGAGCTTGGGGAGGCAGCTGGAGCCTGCTTCCTACCCAAATAACTGATTTCAGGCAAATGTAAGCTCTCACTGTTAATTCCCCCCCCCCCCAAATCATTGTCAGGGGGTTCAAGTTCATAAGGTCGCAGAACATGGAGTATTCTTGGGCGACCCCCGGAGTCTATGACGTCGTGGGTATATAAAGTAGTGCGGACGAAATTCTTGAAGCCTGGTTAGAACGGCTTATGTGAGAAGTAGCCATGAGTAAATTACGCTGTGTGGTATAGAAACATGTCAGATTTTAGAATGTAGGATTTGGATGGTGAAGTTTTCCCTGTTCGTGTATAAATGCGCCGCATTATGCAACAGCGTTCCAGGGCGAGCCGCCTGCAGTTCAGTTGACCTCCGCAGGAGGCGATATAAAAGAGGTCAGCAAATTGTTAAAAAACGATAACTTTTTCTTATTTTCGGGTATTTTTAGATTATACCGTACATTTCAGCATATTAGTTGGTCGTGTCCCTCTAGTGCACCCTACTATAATTTTTACAGCGTCGAAGTGGGTCACCTTCGAGTCCTTAACTATAGAAATCCCATAGGGTGGAAACTGTGTTCTGCCACCATAACTGATAGATTTCAATAATTTCTCATAAACCGGGGAAGGGTTGTAAACTATAAGCTCAAGTGTCAAAGATTTCTGATCAGGAATGTTCCCCTGGGAATACATTTGGTGACAGGTGTTTTGGCCCTTTTCCTGGCATAGAGAACTGGTCTGAGGCTATTGGTGGGGTCCATATTACTAAGAAATTAGTAACAAAAACAGAGAAAAAAGTAAAAATTTGCTGGTCCTGGCATTAGGGGAGTACCTTTCCTCTACTAAGGCACCTCAAGTTCCATCTTAAAGCTGTTAGATTTACCTATTAAACTGTTAAAGGACAGCACATACTGCACTGTCAATAAAGGATACAAAATCTAATCTAGTCAGTCTCGGTCGCACTTTCTCACAGATGTAACGTTTACTCGAACAAAGGTGTGCCTACCCAACAGAAATTTCTTCCGGAGTCGGTGAATCTTGTAACGTCTCAGCCGCTTTGCCTTAGCCTGGTTACCAAACGTATTTGTAGCTCCCGGGTCCTACATCCCCTCCCCTCCAGAGTGGTAACCAGGCTAGCTTTGCCTTTGGCTTCGATTACGTCTACAAACAGGCCTCTCCACGATCGAGGCTGCGTTCATCACGGCTACTACCGCTAGCCTAAGATACAGGAGACGCATTCTAGCTGACGCATTCTCGCCCTTAGGGCCCGCCAATTTGCGTTCTCACGCTTACACACCATTTTCCAGATAAACAACAGCAATAGCGGCTGGGTTCGCCATTTTGAACACGTGACTGACCCAACCACCCCAAACAGACACTAGTGGCGCGACTAGCGGTATACACTGGAAACGTATCGACGACGGAGCATTCTTGCCATATAAGGAAATATGGAAATTGGCGGGAACCTGACACACTCCTTTCGTCATTGTTTAAAATCAATATAATAATTGATCTTTTCATAATAATGCTTTTATAATGGACCCAGAACGATAACGTTACATATCAATCCCCAAAAGTCGTTACCAACCATCAATAAATACCCTGATAGTTTGTATACAAGCCCCCCAAAAAAACTTTTACTAAAGTTTTAGGAGAACTTTTTTGTTGGTATTGCGATAGGTGAGAAACCAGTGAGCTCGAGGGATATGATAAAACCTCATAATTTGAACTAGATCCTCAAAATCTATACAGAGGATATAAGCCACCTGGCTTTTTGCAAAGTCGTTGATAATCAGGCTTACCCTACCCAAACGTATGATTTTTCATTATGAATGGAAACCAGGGAGCACGTACAACAATGCGTTTCCTGTTTACACGATTGAAGAATGTCACACTCATTTGCTAATCTTAGACCGCGATGGCATGGCGTGTTTTGAAGTAAAGAAGAAAGTAAAAAAACTTGGAAGAAATGGTGTCGTTATATAACTTTTACTTACCTTGTTGCTTTCTTTTGGCGCGTGTTCCTAGCGATCGATCGAGTAGGTGAGGGTAAGGAATTCGTGACGATTTATAGTACTACCAATTACCAACTATTAGAGAAAAATTTGCGGGTGGCCGTATGGTGGTCGTACTGCGGTCCGTATGCGCGCTGCGCTGAGCACGTGATCCTCTGTGTAACGTGACTGAGCGAAACCATATATCTCAATCATAGGGATAAAGTTTTACTACTGATATGAGAAGTAATGTTATAGCCTTGGTAGTATCAAATGCTCTAGTGGCTATTATCCTAATATCTTTTACTAATGCAAAGTATACATTATACTTACCATAACGGTTAGATTAACTATTTGATTTATGGAGTAGTAGAGTGGTTCCGTCTAGTGTCACAAGAATGAACTTTGACCTTTAAACGATTTACGATATCTCTCCACGATCTCCACGCCGTGAGAATCACCCATAGCGCTCGGCTGTTCTTAAAATTCGGCTAAGTCCTTGATTGTGCTGGTGCTAGGTGTTTTGCGGGCCTGGTGTTCACGTGTTGGCCATTTAGTATAACGTAAGTTGGAATTCAATTCGACGTTAGTTCTCAATGTTTCTTTCTCTTTTGTTTGTTTGTATGTTTGTTTGTTTGCCGGTGGCGCGAACTTGTTCTGGCCGGACCTCACACGATATGCAAATTTCACGAACAATGAAAGCCAAGCCAAGAAACCAACAAGGCTTGAGTATAGCAAATCCTTTAGTAACTTTTGTCGTGATCCGAAATACATCGGTAACACATAAAATTCAGTTCTTATTTCTCGAGATGTGCGCTATAAGCGTGAATTTGCGATTATTTTCGAAAATCTTTAAAAATGATGGCGACGAAGCTACTGTTTTGAAGCCTTGAATCGGAGAATTTTGATCACAAACAAATTATGAAAGTGCCAGGGAAAGAAAGCGGGAGGAAACATTGGACGTGTACGTCTTTATAGTGCGTTCTAATTCCTTATTACTCCGTGAAGGAGGCATACCTCCTGCAAACACTGTGTGCAACTGTGCTAACCGTTGCTGTTGTGATCATCATTCCGTGTCGGGCGCAGCTAAAACCCACGGTCCCCTTTGTTCAATCGGCATGCAATTTTAGACGTCGTCTGCAGGCATGCCAGTGCCAATACCACCTCCCAATCTGCAAATTATAAAATTTCACGGAGAATTGTCGCCTATGGCTTCTTGTTACTTTTAGAACAGGTCGCTAAAATATAACAGGACCGGTGTTAAAAATGTTTTATTTTTGCCGACCTAAATATTTGTCGTAAGGCCACACCGACTTAATTTAATGGATGACATCCGCGCGCGCATTTATTGTCGCATGTTCACGGAACTCCGGAACTCGGCTGAACAAGCTGTGAACACGCTCCTCCGCAGCGTCTATAATTAATCCACGTGTGTGTGTGTCCTGTGACAGAGATCGCATTTTGTATGCGCAAAGCATCCTGGGGACGAGTGTCGCGGGGCGGAGCGGGTGCGCTATGGAACAAGATGGCGGCCAATCGGATAATTTATACATGCGGAGCTATCGCAAATAGTGGCGGTACGGGTCGCGCAGGGGCCGGCTGACGCTCAAAACACCCCGTCACGCTAGGTAAAGTTGTTAGGAATATATGGGCGTGCAGAGTTCGGATTCAAAGTGTTCCGACACGGAGGATCGCATGTTTGTTTATTTGTTTATTCTGTCAATCAAATGGTGCCATGCCCCCCCCCCCCCAGTGCAAAGAAATGGTCGGCTGTACAGGGCATGGATTTCTATTAGCGCAATAAATATAGTACCGGGTATAGAACCAGAAAACTTCATTTTTCTTGGAAAATTTGGTGCCTTTTTGTCAGTTTTGTGGTGGATGGGATAGGTAGGGCTTCATACTCACTGATTTGGGCCAAAAAACCTTTGGTTTGGAAGGTTTAGGGAGACCACTGGGAAAGTAGTCCCAAGTGGTGTGATCAGGTTGATTCCTGTAGATTGGAGGTGAAAGGTCAGGTTTCCGTCTGTTTGTTGACATCTAAAGTTTAAAGAGCTGTATGAAACCTGGTGCAAATGGGCTTGTGCACACTTCAGGAGGTGGGCTATGCTGTCAAGGTGAGATTTCATGCACTTTTAATCCCAGAGGTGAGATTTTGACCCCTTTTTTTGTGCCCGGTTGTAACGCTGCCTTTTGTCCATCTTTTCGAGAACAGAAATTGTTGGTGACACCGGCGACAGGGGAATCCCAGCAGCCTCTCGCTTCAGGCGGATTGACAAGCCCGTGCCATTGTTTGACGAGTGGACAGCAGAAGCGTACCTGCCAGGGAGAGTGCGAGACCAGGTAACGTTTTTCGGCACACATTTGCTGTACTGTCTATTCACCGACTCTGCTTGGTTGCTATTCGATCCACGTCTCAATTTTTTCCAAAGCTTTCTTGCCAAGTCTGTTTCCCATAATTTCCATTAACTTAGGGCTGGGGGGGGGGGTACAGCAAGGGGGTGTGTGTGCTGACTAGAGGACTTTTCACTTTTGTATGTGCCAACTTCTCTCCTCTCGTCGTATGCTTGAAATCGCCGAATTCTGTTTGTTTTGGTCCTCTTTCTGTTCGCACCTTCCATCTTGTATGCCCGGTTGTAACGCTGCCTTTTGTCCATCTTTTCGAGAACAGAAATTGTTGGTGACACCGGCGACAGGGGAATCCCAGCAGCCTCTCGCTTCAGGCGGATTGACAAGCCCGTGCCATTGTTTGACGAGTGGACAGCAGAAGCGTACCTGCCAGGGAGAGTGCGAGACCAGGTAACGTTTTTCGGCACACATTTGCTGTACTGTCTATTCACCGACTCTGCTTGGTTGCTATTCGATCCACGTCTCAATTTTTTCCAAAGCTTTCTTGCCAAGTCTGTTTCCCATAATTTCCATTAACTTAGGGCTGGGGGGGGGGGGTACAGCAAGGGGGTGTGTGTGCTGACTAGAGGACTTTTCACTTTTGTATGTGCCAACTTCTCTCCTCTCGTCGTATGCTTGAAATCGCCGAATTCTGTTTGTTTTGGTCCTCTTTCTGTTCGCACCTTCCATCTTGTATGCCCGGTTGTAACGCTGCCTTTTGTCCATCTTTTCGAGAACAGAAATTGTTGGTGACACCGGCGACAGGGGAATCCCAGCAGCCTCTCGCTTCAGGCGGATTGACAAGCCCGTGCCATTGTTTGACGAGTGGACAGCAGAAGCGTACCTGCCAGGGAGAGTGCGAGACCAGGTAACGTTTTTCGGCACACATTTGCTGTACTGTCTATTCACCGACTCTGCTTGGTTGCTATTCGATCCACGTCTCAATTTTTTCCAAAGCTTTCTTGCCAAGTCTGTTTCCCATAATTTCCATTAACTTAGGGCTGGGGGGGGGGGGGGGTACAGCAAGGGGGTGTGTGTGCTGACTAGAGGACTTTTCACTTTTGTATGTGCCAACTTCTCTCCTCTCGTCGTATGCTTGAAATCGCCAAATTCTGTTTGTTTTGGTCCTCTTTCTGTTCGCACCTTCCATCTTGTATGCCCGGTTGTAACGCTGCCTTTTGTCCATCTTTTCGAGAACAGAAATTGTTGGTGACACCGGCGACAGGGGAATCCCAGCAGCCTCTCGCTTCAGGCGGATTGACAAGCCCGTGCCATTGTTTGACGAGTGGACAGCAGAAGCGTACCTGCCAGGGAGAGTGCGAGACCAGGTAACGTTTTTCGGCACACATTTGCTGTACTGTCTATTCACCGACTCTGCTTGGTTGCTATTCGATCCACGTCTCAATTTTTCCAAAGCTTTCTTGCCAAGTCTGTTTCCCATAATTTCCATTAACTTAGGGCTGGGGGGGGGGGGGTACAGCAAGGGGGTGTGTGTGCTGACTAGAGGACTTTTCACTTTTGTATGTGCCAACTTCTCTCCTCTCGTCGTATGCTTGAAATCGCCGAATTCTGTTTGTTTTGGTCCTCTTTCTGTTCGCACCTTCCATCTTGTATGCCCGGTTGTAACGCTGCCTTTTGTCCATCTTTTCGAGAACAGAAATTGTTGGTGACACCGGCGACAGGGGAATCCCAGCAGCCTCTCGCTTCAGGCGGATTGACAAGCCCGTGCCATTGTTTGACGAGTGGACAGCAGAAGCGTACCTGCCAGGGAGAGTGCGAGACCAGGTAACGTTTTTCGGCACACATTTGCTGTACTGTCTATTCACCGACTCTGCTTGGTTGCTATTCGATCCACGTCTCAATTTTTCCAAAGCTTTCTTGCCAAGTCTGTTTCCCATAATTTCCATTAACTTAGGGCTGGGGGGGGGGGGTACAGCAAGGGGGGGTGTGTGCTGACTAGAGGACTTTTCACTTTTGTATGTGCCAACTTCTCTCCTCTCGTCGTATGCTTGAAATCGCCAAATTCTGTTTGTTTTGGTCCTCTTTCTGTTCGCACCTTCCATCTTGTATGCCCGGTTGTAACGCTGCCTTTTGTCCATCTTTTCGAGAACAGAAATTGTTGGTGACACCGGCGACAGGGGAATCCCAGCAGCCTCTCGCTTCAGGCGGATTGACAAGCCCGTGCCATTGTTTGACGAGTGGACAGCAGAAGCGTACCTGCCAGGGAGAGTGCGAGACCAGGTAACGTTTTTCGGCACACATTTGCTGTACTGTCTATTCACCGACTCTGCTTGGTTGCTATTCGATCCACGTCTCAATTTTTTCCAAAGCTTTCTTGCCAAGTCTGTTTCCCATAATTTCCATTAACTTAGGGCTGGGGGGGGGGGGGGTACAGCAAGGGGGTGTGTGTGCTGACTAGAGGACTTTTCACTTTTGTATGTGCCAACTTCTCTCCTCTCGTCGTATGCTTGAAATCGCCGAATTCTGTTTGTTTTGGTCCTCTTTCTGTTCGCACCTTCCATCTTGAATGCCCGGTTGTAACGCTGCCTTTTGTCCATCTTTTCGAGAACAGAAATTGTTGGTGACACCGGCGACAGGGGAATCCCAGCAGCCTCTCGCTTCAGGCGGATTGACAAGCCCGTGCCATTGTTTGACGAGTGGATAGCAGAAGCGTACCTGCCAGGGAGAGTGCGAGACCAGGTAACGTTTTTCGGCACACATTTGCTGTACTGTCTATTCACCGACTCTGCTTGGTTGCTATTCGATCCACGTCTCAATTTTTCCAAAGCTTTCTTGCCAAGTCTGTTTCCCATAATTTCCATTAACTTAGGGCTGGGGGGGGGGGGGTACAGCAAGGGGGTGTGTGTGCTGGGGGGGGGTTGAGGGGGTTGTGTCGGGGGGGGGGGGGGTTGTGCAGCAAGTGGGTTGTACCCGAGAACATGTGAATAAGCCTTCATCATTTGGGATCTCTGTTCATCAAGTTCCGGAGTGGTAGCACAGCTTGAGGGCTAGCATGACACCTGTTGGATCATGTCCTCTAGTCAGACAACTGATCATCAGAAAGCCATGAAACTCACCACACTGCTTCACAACCCTTCCCCCTGTTGTGTGATGATATTTTCATCTGTTTATTTCAAAGATTTGACAAATAGAAGGGCATGGATTTCTATTAGCGCATGCGTGTAGGGTGCCCGGTGAGTGTGTTGGAATATAGTACCGGGTATAGAACCAGAAAACTTCATTTTTCTTGGAAAATTTGGTGCCTTTTTGTCAGTTTTGTGGTGGATGGGATAGGTAGGGCTTCATACTCACTGATTTGGGCCAAAAAACCTTTGGTTTGGAAGGTTTAGGGAGACCACTGGGAAAGTAGTCCCAAGTGGTGTGATCAGGTTGATTCCTGTAGATTGGAGGTGAAAGGTCAGGTTTCCGTCTGTTTGTTGACATCTAAAGTTTAAAGAGCTGTATGAAACCTGGTGCAAATGGGCTTGTGCACACTTCAGGAGGTGGGCTATGCTGTCAAGGTGAGATTTCATGCACTTTTAATCCCAGAGGTGAGATTTTGACCCCTTTTTTTGTGGTGATTTGTATAGAATTCTGCTGTAGAACGTATTGGTAGGGCATGCCCTACACGTGATCTGTGCTGTAGTCAGGTTTTGCCTTCTTGGACAAAGGTCAGGAATTGGCGCATGCCTGCCCCAGCCTGAACCATTTCTCATCTGGTTGTGTGTTGGGGGTGGGAGGGGGGCTTGACTGGTTCCCATGAGAAGGGAGGGAACTGCAGTTCCCAAGATTGTTTTGCTTCAGTTTGGTTTTTTAAAAATTAGTACTGAGATTAAACAAGTGTCAGGGAATAAGTTCAGGGTCTGACAGTGGCATATCACCACAAATCTTGTAAACAACTTCTTAAAACATGACTAAGTTGGCCAACTTCATCCTGTAGCCACTTCTGCAAGTAACACCTCCAAAAAAATGCCCAAAAATGTTGTTATATCACCTTTTATTCAGAAAAGTGCCTAGGCTCTATTACTGTCCTGTCGCCAAGAGTCTTCCTTGGGGACTTCCCTTGTTCCATGTGCGGTTTCCTGGCTGGAAAAGGCCGTCATGTCGTACCTTTTTCCGCTTTCCCATGATGTATTCTGATGGTGATAGCTGTCATGCAGGTATGGTGTCTTCAAGAAAGTCTGTCTTGCTGGGCATTTCTTTTGCTCTCTTATAGGAGTTGACCCAGGAAGTGTAGGTGTGACAGATACCTCTCTGGGGACGTGCCCGTTCCCTAAGTTCAGTTTCGACTCATGACCAAGTCCCAGGAAATGAAGAAGGGGGAGTGCATTTCCTGTTGATTTCTTATTGTTTTTGTGGGATGCTAACAATAGTAACATTAAGCAAGTGTCTTGACATCGTGTTTGAGAGTCTGGCTATGTCATATTTTCAGAAAGTTGCATTTGTGGCCTGTGACACCATCATATATTGAGACTGACCTACTTTGACCTACTTTTAGTGACTGTACAGTAAACAGCCTTGAAAAGTGCCCCAAAGTGCCAACTTATCTTTCAGTGAAGATACTCAGGTCCTCCTTACACTATAGCAAGTCATTCTGTATCTTAATAGTCAATTTCTGACATGTGTTTTCATAGTTTTTACAATCTTTCTGGCTATACAGATGTCTGCTATTACAATGAGACCACAGTGCCAGCTTGCTGTATACATGCAGTCATGACACCTGCTACAGAAGTAGGCAAAAGAATTGAAATGAGACCAGGTTCCAGTGAGTCAGTCCACGGTGAAGAAGTACATGTATTTAGGGTCAATAACAGGTCAACAATGCCAAAGGTCACACATTTTGGGCAGATTTTGAAAATATGACGTGAAAGTTACATACTTCTGTATCATTCTATATATACATCACAGATGCAGAAACAGAAGCTATCTTTGTCTTTATATTACAGTTTCCTGGAAACAGCATGGAGTTGCTGGAAGTAGACATGTTGACGTATCCAGAGGATGTCAGGCAGAGCCTGAGATGTGTCATATGGTAAGAATTTTTTTATGTTAGCACCCCAATTGTTAACTTATGGTTATAACCTTATTACCTCACTGAAATGTCATGGAGGTTATATTTTCAGTTGTGTTTCTCTGTCAATCATTCTGTCTGTTATTCTGTCTGCTGATCAACAAGATAACTCAAGAAAGGCTGGATGGATAGTCTCATATAGATGCATCGGAAGGGTGTGACAAAAACTGGAAATGATGAGATTTTGAGCCCCAATGGCTTCCCTTGGTACTGCAGCAGAAGTTCCGGACATGCTAGGGTCATAAATTATAGATGGTAGGTAGCTCTTGTGCTCGGGAAGAAGCCACGTGAGTTTAGGCCCCCTAGCAGCTTGTTCTGGAACTGTAGGACGTTTTTTTTTTAAATCTTTGAAATAGGATTACTAAAAATACGAAATATGTAATTGAGAATGACAGGCACATTGGCAGATAGTCATTTATAATGTAAATGAGGACCTACTAAATGGGAATTTTATAATACTTGCCACTAGTACTGTGTACCGTAACCCACGTTTAGGTTATACAAAATTGCATGTTGGCAACCTTGCAATGTTGTCAGGGTGAAACTGTGGCCACATAACATGGAGGCCGACACTTAACAATGCCCAATGGCAATGTTTTCTTCATTTTGGAGCACACATTTTTGCGATCTATGGAAGGTTTTATGTGGTTAGGAACAAAAAGGGGTATGTGCTTTTTTTCCCAAGCAAGTCCGGAATGGTTCCCGCAATTCAGTTTTTTTTTGGACTTGAACCGAAACGTTTTTACAAGTCCAGAACTGAGTCCAGCGAACCGGTACACATCACTAGTTGCAGCTTGTATTACATGTATTTTGAAGTTCAGTGAAGGAGAACATCACTTAATGTAATTTATTCAGATCAGTATCTGTATTTGTATAGCCTGTATAACTGCCTTTTGGCGTAACACACTAACTTCACAGGCACGCGGCGCTAAGAGTCACACAAATAATTTTTTGTGTGCAGTGCCTTACATATTCACTAAATAAAAGGGCCACAAAAATTATTCATGGTATGGTGCCTTACCTGCTCCTCAGATCACGTGAGATGAAAAGGCCACACAAATATTACATATACGGTGCCTTACCTCAGGTCCCTAGATGAAAGGGCCATGCAGATATTACCTGTACGGTGCCTTACCTCAGGTCCCTAGATGAAAGGGCCATGCAGATATTACCTGTACGGTGCCTTACCTGGTCCCCAATTGAAAGGGCCACACAAATATTACCTGTACGGTGCCTTACCTGGTCCCCAATTGAAAGGGCCACACAAATATTACCTGTACGGTGCTTTACCTGGTCCCCAATTGAAAGGGCCACACAAATATTACCTGTACGGTGCCTTACCTGGTGCCCAGATTAAAAGGCCACACAAATATTACATATACGGTGCCTTACCTGGTCCCCAGATGAAAGGGCCATGCAAAAATTACCTGTACGGTGCCTTACCTGGTCCATATATGAAAGGGCCACACAAATACTACCTGTACGCTACCTTACTTGGTCCCCAGATGAAAGGGCCACACAATTATTACCTGTACAGTGTCTTACCTGGTCCCCAGATGAAAGGGCCACACAAATATTACTTGTACGGTGCCTTACATGGTCCCCAGATGAAAGGGCCACACAAATATCACCTGTACGGTGCTTTACCTGGTCCCCAGATGAAAGGGCCACACAAATATTACTTGTACGGTGCCTTACCTGGTCCACACATGAAAGGGCCACACAAATATTACTTGTACGGCGCATTACCTGGTCCCCAGATGAAAGGGCCACACAAATATTACCTGTATGGTGCCTTACCTGGTCCCTATACGAAAGGGCTACACAAATATTACCTGTACGGTGCCTTACCTGGTCCCCAGATGAAAGGGCCACACAAATATTACCTGTTTAATGCTTTACCTGGTCCCCAGATGAAAGGGCCACACAAATATCACCTGTACGGTGCCTTACCTGGTCCCCAGATGAAAGGGCCACACAAATATTACTTGTACGGTGCTTTACCTGGTCCCCAGATGAAAGGGCCACACAAATATTACCTGTACGGTGCCTTACCTGGTCCCCAGATGAAAGGGCCACACAAATATTACCTGTACAGTACTTTACCTGGTCCCCAGGCAGATGAATGGGCCACACAAATATCACCTATACCCTGAGGTACTCCAGAAGGGCCATGCAAAATTTACCCTTAACGTTACAGGACCTCACAGTGCTTTACCTGGTTCCTAGACCCGCAATTAGTCATTACCTGTAAGGTGTCCAGAGGTAAGAGCCGCACAAATATTGACTGTAATGTGCCTTATCTGTGCCTCAGAGGTAATAATCACACAAATGGTGTGATTATAGTCGTAAAGGTTGACGTTATTGTACCTAAAACTTGTGGAAAGACGCCGGTAGCCCTCCCCACCGGTATCCCACACTGCAGCAGCTGTAGCCTGACCAATAGCAGCGTGGCAGTATGAAGCCTGTTGACCAATTGTAGCGTGGCCGTCTTTTGTGGCCAACCCACCATATTCTGAAGGCAACCATACCTCGCAAATGACTGCAAACTGCGCAAAGTGAGTGTTTACATTGACTTGGGCGGTATTCAGAGTCCCTGATTTATTTCGTAATACATCTCTTGACCTGGTATAAACTAAGCTATAAACGACGATAAAGGTGATTGTGGAGACCGTGGATCTTAGATTTTAGAATTGTAAAAATATGTCTTACCTCGAATTTGTCGATGAAGTTGTGGCATAAAATCTTGTAGTCCGCTCGCCGACCTGCCGTCATCAGGATCTTATTATCATTTTTAATTATTTCTTACCTCGAATTTTTCGATGAAGTTGTGGCATGAAGTCTTGTAGTCGGATCGCCGATGTGCCGTCATCCCAGTAGAATATAGTGCGAAGTTGCAAAGACTAGTTAGCAAATTGTTATAAATGTCATTGAAGGAGACGCAGACTCTCATAAAGTGAAAATGTCTTTTAATTGTGTGGTAGTTTTTATCTGGTGGTGGTAATACCATTAGGAATAGAATTGTGTTTCTTTTTAACTAATAAACTTTCAGAAGAAATAATTTGCTTTACTTTTGCGTGCGTGTTGTAATTGTCGCGTGGGTGTGAAGTATGCATGAAGTGTGCGGGAGGACGTTATGCCGATCATTGGATCGCGAAAGTTAAGTAATCGCGAATTAGGTTGACCTGGGGTGGACGGTGAAAAATTTTGAGCTTGCTAAAGCCCTGGCTTATGAGCAGGATTGTACATATAAGCTATTTACAGGTGGCCATCACCTTGCACAATATTTACAAAAGCAGTGCACTAAACATTTCATGGAGGTATGAGCTAGCTCGAGGTTGCCAAACTCTTGTTGGCTATAATAACATTAAAAAAGATACAAAAGTAGGCAATGATTGGAAGGGCCAACCTATTTGGCAGGACTAATGGCAGCTATTACTAACACACTGTGGCAAGCACTTGACAGAACGTAAGTCCTTGTCAGACCGTCACGCAACTTAGTTACAGTACTAATGGTTTTCACTATTCATCATTTTTTTGCAGTCTCGGCCTAATGCAGGATGCTGTCTCTTGCCCCCGAGGTCACAGTTTCTGCAGGACCTGCATCCTGCGTTGGTTGGCAGACCACGAAAACAACATGCATTGTCCTGTAACCAGGCTGCCTCTGACAAGGGAACAACTCACTGTGTCAGGTCTAAACCACCTAATACAGAATGCAACTGTAAAATGCCGGAATGGAGGTGAATCAATCTCAGGTAACCATGTCAATCTGCTGTCATTTGCCCCACCCCCAGGTTACTCAACTGTCAAATACACCAGTCAAACTCAAGTTGTTTTCCCCCTTTTTGCCCTGCATATGTTAGAGAAGGTTTAGGTACTTTTACTCAGACATTTTCTTGGGTTTTGGACTTAATTTATTATGCTCTGGCTTATGGGGTGTATTGCCAATGGTCTTAAAAGTCCTTAATAATGTAAACCACTTTCGTTTGCACCACATAATGGTTAGATCCTTCCTTGCAGTTTTCAGCAATATTGTACCCGCCATAATACACAAGCCTATCAGATAGTATCAGTTAAGCTGCACATTTTTAGAAATCATTTTATTTCCATGTTTATGGTGTATATTTCTTCATTTAAGGCTACACTATGTGGGTACATGTATATGGCAGTGAATATTTGAGATAAATGAATTAACTTACAAGAAATTCCTATGTGTATCACCAAGAAGGGTGATTAATGTTTGAAGAGTTGTAATATTGAATATTATTGCTTTTTTCCCCAACAGGTGTGAAGTACCAATGTCAGTGGACTGGTCCTGTTCACTTTTTCCCTCACCACAATGCAAGTTGTACCTACAAAAAGGTTAGTCTTTCATTTCCTTTAGAATTTAGACATTGTATACAGTAAATGTCTAAGTATATATAATTGTAAGGCACAGGGGAACTAAGGTTTAAGGTAAGGTCTACAGCAAATACCTTGCATTTAGAGCAGCTTAACTGCTCCCAAGAAATTTGCCTATGGCGGCCTATGGTATTGTGCACGGTGTCACCATGGTGGATGGGTTGTTAGAAGTTGCGCAATGTCTAACCGCACGTTACGCAATGCCAAGCCAGGCCTAGAAATTAACAATGTCATGATTTCAAAATGACGCTAAATTTCAGCTCGGGACAATTCAAATTACGTTTCGGCAATCTCGGGGCATTTGGAAAATTCTGACGTCCACGTCATTTAGGAACGCGATCCATCCGTGGGAAGCAGCACTGTCTATTTTTCAGGTCTTTCAATTCACTCTTTTTAGCATTGCTACAATTTGAGCAAGCTGAGCAAGTCAGTAATAGTGCAAAACCATGCCACCCAACCAGCTATTCCCATTTTGGCGGCCTATGGCCAGCTTTTTTTAAAAGCTTTCTTGTTAGGTTTGTCAAGGTTATAACCTCCTTGGTTTTGTTTAAGCGAGATTATCATTGTCCTACAAGAACAGGCTCAGATTAACCCATGGTATTATTACACCAGATTGTTCGGTTGAATTACAAGAGGCCAGGAAAACAATAGGTTGCAGTGTTGTCTTTCATAAACATATTTTTTTTTGTATTTTCATCTGTCAGGTGGACTGTGACTATTGCCGGGTCGAAGGCATAATGAGGCGAGACCTTCCACACCATCACAATGTCTGTGAGAAGATGGAGGTTCAGTGCGATAGGTGCCAGGACACCATGGAAAGGGGTGAACTCAACAACCACCAAAAATACTGGTGCAGGGAGATGGAGGTCAGCTGTCCCCTCCTATGTGGCCAGTTGGTGCCACGGTGAGCCTCAAACTTTATTTAAAAAGTTAGCTAATATTTGTCAACTGTATCAAAATAGACTCTGATTGTCATACATATACATTGAATTTTTCTCGGATGTAAATGTTATGTGTGCTCTCATGCTAGATACATGTAATTGGTTGCCTTTCTCATAACTAAACCAATTAGCAGCCATTGAGGCACAGTAAGTTTGTAGTACATGTACATGTATGTCACCCAAAATATCCAACTCGAATTATATGTGTCCAATTAAGTGAGTTTCAGAATCTATACAAGTTCATTTCCCTTACAGAATTTAAATTTCTTGGTGAATGTTTCTCATTTTCATGTTGCTATTTATGCTTAAGTTATGTATCATTGATCCATATTATTCATACATAATGGAAATATTTACGGTAACAGTTACAACCTCTTGTTTGGATGATTTAGGAAGGACCATACAACACACGTCCTCGGGTGTGCGAATCATAAAACCAGCTGCCCAGTACCTGGCTGCGGGAAGGTTGTACACAACATTTATCAACACTGTAGAGAGGATGGAGCACACCACACCACTCTCCTACTACAGGTATTCTCACTGCTGATTTGATTATCTCCACCTTTAATATGATAAAGTAGTTATTGATTGGTCCCCATGTAACAAGTTTGCTTGGGAGAGTGAACTAAAATACCCCATTAATCGGAATAATTATGGTTTTGATCCACTCTCACAATGAAAGACCTACTACTTTAATAAGTGTGTCAGATTTTTTTGTATGCTCAAGGTGTGCTTTTATCAAGGGCATAGTATACAATATTGATTTTGAGTAAAATTCCACCTTCTTCAGATAAAGAAGTAAGCAATGCATCTTTGCACTTGACATCTGCTATCACATGTATTTGGACTTAGACCACAGTAATATTATGTATCTTATTTCCTACATATGTCATCTTCACCTTTCTAATCCAAAAGTGGTTACAAATATCGACCAGAAACCGTATTTCATTGTCACTTGATACTACTAAGGTTTTAACATCCATAAAAAATTGAGCTATTGTTTTTGGTCTGTCAGTTTGCGTGTGTTTGTTTTTTTGTTGACACATCAGGGGCAAGCCTAATGGTGTAGTTGTAAGAGGGGTTGGGGGGGGGGTTCGTCTGCTGGAGGAGATGGTAGAGTAGGAGTACAAACACACGCGGCAACCAAAAAACACATCCGCAAGTTAGGCAGGATGAAACACTAAAGGTACATATCATTACATAATTCATGGAGTCATGAGGTCCTGAACTCTTATTTATATACTGACCAATATTGAATGCACCAAGCTGTATCTAAAGCAAAAATCATTATACACCTATTCCATTAAATCCCCTTAGGCCATAACCCGAGCAGAATACCGTCTGCTGTTCACCGGAGCATTGTTTCCAGTCAGCTACATCATAGAAGACATCACGAGACCAACCAAAAGTCCCATGTTCAGAACCTGTCATCATGACTGGCGCATTGTGGTGCTGCCTCCAACACTGGACAACGACACCAAACTAGGGGTTTACCTGACTTTGGAGGCAGGAAACCCTGCCATGGTGAACGTGAGGTAAGTTTGACAACATTCTTGCATTCAGATCTTATTATTTTTTTAATGAATTATGAATTGTTGCATAGTAAGCCTTTGATTAAATGCCAGATACTTTTTATTTTGGTTGGCATTGGATTATCTCTTGTGCTAGGAAAGAAGTTTGGATCTTTTAACAGGTGTCGTTGGCACTCCGTCCTTTTCAGTTTCAACCTTTAAAACATGATGAATCAAGAAGGGATGAATAAAATCGTGGTTCATTACTTCTGACATACATGTAGGTAACTTTGGTGGGAATGGTATTGTTAATCATGCAAAGTATGACTTCATGTGGCTATCATGAAGAAAATGCCATTCTTGAGTGATTTGATGAAGCTTGCCCAAATTTTTTAAACAGGTTTTGAATGTCTACATGCATCTTTCTTAGCATCACAAAACTAAATACTTCTTGAGCAGGATGAATTTCATTCTCCCACGGCAGAGTCCCCCGTGCCAATACGAATTGCCATGGGAGCGTCTGTGCCCTCCCAGCATGGGAAACCTAGTATTTGGGTCGTGGCCTATAACGAGATGTAAATATTAATGAGATTGCCTTATTTGGTACTCAGCCGATCAGGGCCCAGATAACCAACACTCAATATTGCCGACATAGGCTGATCATGTCGTGCTTAGAAAACCTGTTTGTTTTGGAAGGGGTTTATAGATTTGAGGTGTTTTCGATCCTGCGACCGCCCTCTATTCACAGATCCGAGAAATCTTACATGTGGTACCAGATAAACAAGTTTGGAGGCAAAAAAGATCGTTGTTCAGATCAGAACAACGACACCTAAAAGTGGTGAAGCAGTCGGTCCCATTTGAAAGCGCCGATCAAGAAGGCCTCTGCTGCGATGTAAGACGTAACATGATTGGCTGTCTGCTTCCCGGTGGCGGTTACAGCCCCAGCTGATGAGAGCCGTG
Organism: Branchiostoma floridae x Branchiostoma japonicum; assembly: GCA_013266295.2. Lineage (NCBI taxonomy): Eukaryota > Metazoa > Chordata > Leptocardii > Amphioxiformes > Branchiostomatidae > Branchiostoma > Branchiostoma floridae x Branchiostoma japonicum. The sequence goes on from CM023824.1 coordinate 11,193,797, forward strand.
AGCTATTCCTCTGATTGGCTGACAGCTCGATATTGGCCACACCCCAAATACTAGGTTCCCCGTGCTGGGAGGGCAGAATCGCTCTGCCATGGGAGAATGTATGAATTTACACGATGCAAGTTGCAACTTTGATTATGAAACAAATTGTTCAGATAGACCTTGCCCACATATGATAGCTCTCTATTCCAAGCACAATTGCATAATTGGTATCTGTTGATTTTCCACAGGTTATACACATTACATGAATGAAAGTCTTATTATATAAAACACTAGAATTACCAAAAGCTATCTGAAAACCGTAACGAAGAATTACGCAAAAACGCTTAACTGAAAAGGGCATACAGGCCCCCATCTCTGTCTAAGCTACCAAAAAATACCAAAAAATACGTTGTTCCTTTCTGGATTTATCCGCTTTGAAAGATTTCACTGGAAATTCCCCTGCAGTTCCAGAACAAGCTGCTAGGGGACCAAACTTACGCCATTTATTCCTGACAGGACAAGCTATCTATCTGTCACCAACAAATCAAGAACATAGCATGTCCATTACAAAAGATACAAAAAATGAAAGTTCAGCTGCAGTATCAAGGTCAGCCACCAGAAGGCCAATATTTGACCTTGATATTTGTCTTTCCATGACCTACCAACATACCAAATATCATAACAGTCTATAAACGCCTTTATAAGTTATCGTCATCATCATCATTCATTCTCCGAAGAGGTGGAGCATACAAAGTTTAATCTCCAGAACTGCTTGTCCTTCACTGCTGAAATAAGTTCCAGGCCCTCCAAGCCTGTTTCAGTTTCTAAAAGTTTCTTAAGTGTTATGTTAGGACGTCCAACCGTCTTTCGTGTCAGGGTTCCAAAGCAGTAGTAGCCTACTTACTTCGTACTTACTTCATACTTACTACAAAGTAGTTGTAGCCTACTTACTTCATAAGATATGTCAACCACAAATATGCAGAAACACAGACACACAGACAGACCAAAAACAATATCTCTATTTTTCATGGAGGACTTGGTATAATCTATCGCGGGATAGAATATCAACAGATACCAATTATGCGAATATTAACATAATTTGCACAAGTAATCTGAAAATTCTACGATTCCTTAGTGGTAAATGATGGGAATTTCATACTTGTGACATGTGTAAGTTAGTGAAAAGTTTTCAACACCATGCATACATCATGTAAATGTAGGGTTCATTTTATAATTTATGACAACATATTGAAATTAAACATTGCCAAAGGATTGGACTTTCACATATCAGATATATGTAATTTGTGTTGAGGATACCATATTACATGGAGATATGAGGTCTCCGAATTCTTGTTAAGACTGTTGCCTTCTCTTCCAGGGTAAAACTGACGTATGGGACAATGAAGAGCATCATGTACGGAAACATCTACATCAAAACGGGGGATGTGAAAGGATGGGCGAAGGCTATCGCGATTGAGGATATGCTGCAGCCGGTACCAACTAACACGAAGATAGAGCTGGTCTTGCAATATTTCCTATGCTAATTCTTATCTTCTAAACGTGGACTTGAGAACCCTCAGAAGATGTTGATAAGCCAACCAGTAGGTATAGCTTCACTCAGATTTGTATACCTTTCCTTTTTGCTCACCAGTTGGTTATACATTGTAGTAGGTTAGCATAGGAAATATTGCAAGACCAGCTCTATCTTCATGTTACTTGCTACACATGATTCATCCTTCAGGGCTCAAGTGTGTTTAATGGTGTTTCTCTGCTATTATCTTATGGTGTGAAATAGCTAAAAGACAATACATGTTAAAATGCCAGTTATGCGAGTTGTGTATGAGCTGAAGTAAACCTGTCATTGTTGACTTGTTTCTGTGCAGATCTGTCAAAGCCATTGATATACACTGGTGTTACTTGTTAAAATATAATACCAGATAGTACAACACTTTTCAAAATAACATTCCAACTGTGAAGTGTAAATCTGCCAGGCAAAAGCTGTGAAGTATGTTAAACATCTGTGTTACTTTACTGCACTGTAGTATGAAGTACATTTACGATTTTCTCTGTCACACTTGGTTTGTATGTTTAGCAAAAATAGATACCTGCATATAAAAATACTTTGTTTAGAAATACTTTAAGCAACAAGGTTAACATCCCAAGTAGGTATACAAAAACTGAGGTATACATTAGCAAACACTTGCTTATGTTTGTAAAGTTTGACATCTGTGTTACTTATAGAATTGCATTGTAGTATGAAGGACATATGATTGTCACACTTAGTTTCGTATGTTTAGCAAAAATAGATATGTTACTTTTAGAATTGCACTGTAGTATGAATGACATATGATTGTCACACTTGCTTATGTTTATAAAGTTTGTTTTACTTTAACACTGTAATTGAATTAAGGAAAACCACTGGCCAATGCGTCCCTGGCTGCATTTGGCCTCACCTGCTGGATTGGCCCCACCTGCGGGTTGTAGGCGGCATTAGGGACATTCCACTGGTTGAAGTAATTCTTTCCATGCTCCTCACAGACGTTGTGTAATATGCAGCAGGCCGTCACCACTGTTGGCACCCGGTCAAGGTCGACGTTCAGCTGCTGAGATAGGCACCTAAACCTGCCCTTTAGCCTGCCAAATGCGCATTCAATCGTCATTATAGCATGACTCAACCGGTAGTTGAAAGTTGACTTCTCTTCACCCAGGTGTCCATTGTCCGGATAGGGCTTCATGAGCCAAGGCATGTGGGGGTAGGCTGCATCGCCCAGCAGCACTACCGGAACGTCAGTTCCAGAGATCCTCCGAGTGAACTCCTAAAAAAACACATGGAAATATACTGTAATGGTAAACATTTATAAAGAAGTCAACATGTTCGCTGGTATGAATTGTAATCCCTTTTATCAGTTGACAGGATTAGAGAATTGTGTCAGAATTCTTCCATGGAATTACATTCATTTTTAGACCTTTCCAAAAGGTAAAAAGCAAACACTCATACCGGCGGAAACAATCCATTTCTGCTGGTCGCACGTCTGAAGATATTGGAGTTGTGTAGAACCCGGGCGTCGTGTACGCTCCCTGGCCATCCCGTGTATATGTCACAGGGCAGACTGGAATCCAGACCCGTGTATATGTCACAGGGCAGACTAGAATTCCAGTCTGTCCTAGGAGAGACTGGAATTCCAGTTTGTCCTAGGACAATCTTAGATTGTCCTAGGACAAACTGGAATTCCAGTCTCTCCTAGGACAGACTGGAATTCTAGTCTGCCCTAGAAAGTTTGAAGCTGTAGACTAAGGTTACTGTTACTAGTATGAGTAGAATTTAAGGGTTGTAAAAGAATCATAAAAACTTTCTTGTATTACCTGTTAAAAATTTGAAGTTAGCTATAGACTCAGTTTCTGTCACTAGTGTCGTGAGTAGTATGCAGCACATTTGAGTGTTGTATTGTTTTAGATCTTTAGAAGGTTAGCTATAGAATTTCAAATTCCAAGTCTGTATGTGGATTGAGTTATAAAAGGAAGAGGAAAGCACAGGATTACTTTTATAACTCCATGGTATGTGTTAAGTCTGAATAAAATAATGGTTTGCAAGAATATTGTTGTTTGAACTTGTTTCCATTACTTTAACACCTTATTATAGAAGTAGATTTGCCTCTGTCCTTGAGACAGATTGTGGTCATAAAATTAGAAGACTTAGAATTGCAAGTTGTCCTTGGACAAATCCTGATTCCAATCTGTGCTAGGACAATCTGTGATGGTCAAAACCCATAGAGTCAATGACCTAGACCAAACGGCTGCCATCATGGTTAAAATGTGTATTGACACAAGGGCGATCTTATATCTAAAATATCAAGTAATTTACCTTGAATAGTAATGATAAATGTACTCCGCCTACTAGGTTTTACCTATGCTTCTGAAATGATTAAGTCTATCCCTCAATACATTATTGCTTGTAGCCTGATAGAATTCTGAAATGATTCAGTCTATTCATCAATACATTATAGCCTGATAGAATTCCCATTTGTCCTAGGGCAGACTGGAATTCTAGATTGTCCCAGGAAAATTCCAGATTCCAAATATTTCATTTATGGATAACAGATTTGTAGATGTACAGGATCATATCATGTCTCCCAAAGGAAAGCTTAGTGGAAGTAGGCCAAAAAAGGCACTCAATTTACGATTGATGGCATGGAGACTCTTGGATGTGTGTAACAATATATATAGTGTACCTTCAAGTATGTAATTTATATCAGGTTGACATGCTGATGACATCCATTTAAACCTTGGTAATTAAGCAGTAAAGGTTGGTCACACAGTAGCAGTACTCATACAGGTTTGATGACATGCCTATGTCGGTAATCCACAACGACATGGAGTACCATGGAGTACCAGCCCTTGCGATTGTAGAAGTCCGTACGACTGTGTGCTGGGGCTTTGACTTCAATGTGTGACCCATCTATTGCCCCACCGCACTGGGGAAAACCCCACCTGTCTTCGTATCCTTAGGGGCGCCTGGAACAAATATTGAAAGGACAACATCTGTCTTTAGTGTGAAAATAAATACAGATACAGATAGACATGACCAAAAACAAGCCCACTCAAAAAATTGACTTTTAATATTAAGTTAGTCAAAAATTTAATCTTAAAAATGTCCCACCCGCGCAAGAATGGATGTTGCCAGTTGCCTGCATGTTAAATGGAGCAGTCATCCACTCAAGAAATCGACTTATATATGAATAATCACCAAAGTCCAAAATATATAAAATGTGCCACCCGTCTATCTAAGAATGTACTATTCCAGCGGCACCTCATATGAAATATGAGTCATCAATATATCCATGTAAAAATTTGATTTTATTTGGAAGTGACAAAATATCCACCCCAAAAAATACTAGACTCGATTTGAAATTGTATTTTTAAAACAACAAAAAAAAGGAAATTTGTCCTTTCAATATTTGTTCTAAGCGCCTCTATGCTAACGAAATGAATCGGTTTAAATATTTGAAGAAACATAATGGAAAACAATATGACTCGATTTATACAGTAATAAAAACTTTAATATCAATCTGTGAGGAAATTTTACGAAATTAAGTAAAACCTCTGCCATGTGCCTGATTGACAGATACCAACGCTACCAACATTAGTATATGCTATGCCTAACTAGTTGACTATTTGTGCCAATACACATTCCATTTTATTAGGTGTTAAAAAGGTGTAAAATGAGCGAGGTGCTAATTAGGCCCCCGTGGAGTTAATCCTCGACCGCTTTATTTAGGTTTCATTTGCTGTTTTGAAAGTCGACTGCTGTTTTGAAAGTCGACTGCTGTTTTAAAACCTCAACTGCTGTTTTGAAAGTCAACTGCTGTTTGGAAAGTCGACTGCTGATTTGAAACACGACTGCTGTTTTAAAACCTCAACTGTTGTTTGAAAGTCAACTGCTGTTTGGAAAGTCGACTGCTGATTTGAAACACGACTGCTGTTTTGAAAGTCGACTGCTGATTTGAAACACGACTGCTGTCTTCAAACTCGACTGCTGTTTTAAAACCTCGACTGCGGCGACTGCTATATTGAAAGTCGACTGCTGTTTTGAAAGTCGAATGCTGTTTTGAAAGTCGACTGCTGATTTGAAACTCGACTGCTGTCTTCAAACTCGACTGATGTTTAAAAACCTCAACTGCGGCGACTGCTATGTTAAAAGTCGACTGCTGTTTCGAAAGTCGAGCCCTGTTTTCAATGTCTACTACTGTCTTCAAACTCGACTGCTGTTTTTAAATGCTAACTAAGACTCGATTGTTGCTTTGTGAAGGACTCGATTTTGATTTACGATCGTTGTTAACTCGTGATTGTGAAATGTTAACGACCGTGGTTTCGGGGCTATGTATAAATCGCGGTCGAAATCGCGGTCGAAATCGAGGTCGAAGTAGTCGCAATGACATCGACTCTACTTTTGACATGCCGTTGTGCAGCCTGGTTATCGAATCGAAAAACGTACTTGCATGGCCGCAAACTTTACTTAAGCCATTGCCTTCGCAGTTCCAGGGTTGTCTTTTTGGAGGACGATGGCAATGTTTCAACTAAATCGTCTTCTGAGGATGTATAGAGTCCAGACTTTCTTTGGTAAGAGAGTTTCTTTTTTTTTCTTTATTGTATCACGACATTGACTCTTATCTACTAGAAAGAAATAAAACAACGTGGATTGTGTGTTGTATCGACACATTTCCTTGATACGTCATATAGGATAGAAGGCTGGCCCTGTTGTGTCCTGGTCTTGGCTCACTCAACTGTCGGGCCCTGTTGTCGGCAACTGTTCGACTTCCCCGAACTAATTTCTCTAGCCAACAAGAAGTTGAAGATTTCACACCTCCGTGAAGTATTTAGAGTTATTGTGAATTTCTTTTTTATTCATTGTTGTGAATTTCTTCCTCCCAGCCTGCGGGGAAACTATTTTGTCCTCCCATTCGACCTCGTTTATTCTCAGCCTGCGGGGAGACAATTTTGACCTCCAATATTCGATCTTCTTGTTAGTCTGCGGTTACACCATCTCCCCCTATATTATAACTTCCTGTGACTCCATATCTATTGTATTCAAACAACTACGGACACACAAGCAAACAAACAGACAAATACACCGAAAAAACCCGTACACACAGCTAATAAGACCAGACGACAGAGTATCCGACGTTCACTTGTGCACAATTTTTGTTTATCCATTGGTCTAATAAACGCTAGATGGAGGCTGTTTAGATATAAGCCACTAGTACATGTATTCACAGAACAAGGTTAGGGTATTGTTTAAGAGAAACAGTCCTGTACGTGACACTGAAAGAAGGCGAAAAAGAATAACGTGGATTGAATTATGTGTTGCTATAATGAAACTGAGCCTTTTTTCACTTCCATCGTCATTTTCCTTTTTAGATAAGATGATGTATTTCTAGCCCTGTGACAATTCTTACTATGCAAATTTTGCCGAATTATCGTGGCTAGTGGCAAGCTATTTTTGTTATTCAACCTAACAAATCCAACAGATTGTCTTAATTGCATGAGCGTCTTTCATGTATGTTTCTCTCCTTCCAGACATGTTGGAGATGGAGCTCGGGGTGAATACGGTGTACGTTCGCACCTTGAAGTACACGGCGGTGTCCTGGCTGTGTCTGCACGTGATGGCATGCGGGTGGTTCGCACTGGGATGCACGGGCAAACACTGGGGCGTCCAGGAAGAGTGTGCCCACGAAGGATGGACAGAGTCGACTGAACGTATGCACCGTATAGTAATTGCAAACGATTGACTACCTTTTACTTTATTTTGTTTTATTGTATTTTATTTTATTTATTTGAATACAAAGATTGAAAAAAAAGAGCAGGAAATCTGTAAGGAGCCGGCAACAGAAACTTTCTCTACCAGGCCGGCTCCTCAAAAAATGTACAATGTAAGGAGAAACGGAAAAGGAAATAAAAGGAAAGCCTAAAATCTAACTAATACTACTAATAGGTATAAAGGGTAATGAATGAATAATGATAAACGTCAAAATTTTAACTCACTGTGCTTAGTCGTTTTTCTTACGGTGCCTTTGCCACGAAAACATGTACATTGTATTTTGTTTATTTCTTTGCACAGGTGCGGACCTGATATTCCCGAACAACGACACCGCCTACGAATATGTAATTTCAGTCTATTGGGCCACGGCAACGTCCACCTCTACAGGGTAGGAACTGGCTATGTGTAACACTCCCTTTCCAGTAGAGTCTACGACAGCTGAGCGGCCAAAGATTTGACAGATCGCTGAACGAATTTCATTGATAAAGAACAAATTTTTCTGTACGTTTTGTGTATTTTGTTGTCTTTTGAATCATACTTCTACATCTCGCAACATACTCCAATTATGAAGTCAAGGGTCATTTTTGGTCGGTGTACAGTCGCTCAGCAATCGCCGTCTCAGTGGAAAGGGGGCCTAAAGGTTTCGTGTTGTTGTAGCTTTGACTCAAGACAGGACTTCTTCAGTGGAAGGCCGAAGAGGCACCACGTCATAATGTTTGCAGTTTGTGAAATTAATGGAGTGTTGATCCAAGTCTATCGCTAAAAATGTGGAGCCTAAAATGAATTTGAATCATTTGGAGAAGAGGAAATTGAAGAAATAATAATGAAAGGTAAAGGATTGTTTTCTCTGCGATAAGCTCTTTTTTTTCTTCATTTTCTCGCAGATACGGTGATATTCACGCCAGAGAGTTGAGTGAAAAGGCGTACTCTATCGCAGCTATGATGGCTGGTGTAGCGGTGTTCTTCGGCATGATTCTCGGCGGCATGACTTCAATGCTGACAAATATGGACTCCCAGCGTGCCCGGTTCACACATCGCCTCGACACCATCAAGCAATATTTGGTATATGTTACACTAACATTTTCACACATTGCTGTGTAGTTCGAGTCTACAAGTCTATAAGTCCACATATCTATCAATTTCTTTGTTGTTACCTCCGTAAAAGCGTAGGTTTTGTTTCGGGTGAATTTGTGTGTGCGTTTGCTTGTGTGTCCGTACAGTTGAGTGGCAGCACGTGGGTGGGGGAAATTACCTTACTACAGACCACAAAAGGTCAAACACAGGAAGTTAGGTCCCAGAAGCTGGGCGCAAGCCCGCGGGATATTTTTTTATATTGGCTGTGGGTCTGTTGGCCAGATGCAAGTGGGAAAATGCAGAGGTAGACAGAGAAATTCACAATAATAAATATTTCACTGAGGTATGAAATCTCCCATTTCTTGTTGTGTTTTGTTTTGTTTGTCATTTTAGATCGAAGAGAACATCCCCGAGACGCAACAGCGCCAGATTATGAATTACTACAACTATTTCTGGATTCGGAAGAGAGGCGTGCAGAGTGAGGGTATCTTCGAGATTCTTCCCTTCACCTTCCGCGCCGAGATCGCCTTCCAGACTAACAAGGGCATCTTAGAAAAGGCAGGATGATTATATAACAGTTACTTCTTGACATTCCTCAAAGTCAATGCCACTATGTCTTTAGAATCACGAAACTTCTTATGTATAGAGAAGACATCAACACTGCGACAATGATAGCACCATCTCTCTTTCTCTCCAATTCATTTCATGAATAATTGGAAATCTACTCTGTTTTGTCATCTTCTAGACGCAGTTTTTCTCCCATCACAACGTGGGCTTCCTGCGCATGCTCACTCTTGTTCTGAAGCCGACCCTGTGCCTGCCCAATCAAGTGATCGCTGTCCGGGGAGATTCGGCAAACCAGATGTGTTTTGTACACAGAGGGGAAATTGAGGTGAAGCTAATTAATTATACAGCTGAAGTCAGTTACATTGACCTTGTGTATTTTCTATACTATCTGTTCGTGATCGTTAAAACTTAATATAAGGCATATCGTGCCGCCATTTTTTCACTGAATGGCTAACTTATAAGGCGTACAGGTGGATAGATTGTCTTTCTATTCAGGTGGAGACATTGTCTTTGTGTTTCTATTCCATATTTCTTCTCTTCTCGTCACCTCAGCCCTGTAACGTGTTAGACTGATCATGATGCAATAGCCCAGCCAACCTTCGTCAAAACGTAGAAATGCACATATTTGACGGACATGCAGCCACTGTCTCATTGGTATTATATGGTATTATAATTTTTGCATTTATTCCAGGTGATTTCTGAGGAGGAAACGCCCATTGCCTCCTTCAAACATGGAAAGGTGTTCGGCGAGGTAGGTATCGAGATTTGTCCAGTTTTGGTGGAATGTATGGACGTTGGTACATGTATAACACGTTGGTGCCAAACTCAAAGTTTGACTAAATTGATGTGTAAAGTTCGCGACTCATATGTTGTAGTTGTTAGTTGTTGTTTTTTACTTCCGGGACGGAAGTATTGTTTCAGTGGGTGGCACAAAGTTATGCTAGGTTTGTATGTTTATGTTCTAAAGTGAGTAGGCGAAGATTGGGTTTCACTTACTAGTAGTTGCCAGGGGGTCGACCCGGTATGCCCAGGGTTGAAGGATATGTGGTCCCCAGGAATGTATGTAACATAGACCATGATGTAATAGCGGATGAGTAATACTGCATTCTATGATGTAATTCATCAACGCAAACTATATCTACTTCCCGGAAGTCTCTGATTTCTTGTTTATCTTGCGAAAGACTTCAAAATGTGTCTGGTCAAACCCGTGTCGTGCGATCCCATCTTCCACAGCTCAGCTTGATATTCAACGTCCCACGCACAGCCACCATTCGCGCCGCCACTCACTGTGACCTGATGGTACTGGAGAAAAAAGACTTGCACATCATTCTCAATCACTATCCTGAGGGTAGGAGGAACTTTTTAGTCATTTTCGTTGGACCTGCAAAATGTGTTTTGCTCTATGTTTAAGGAATCATTTTCCCCATTGTATTCTTGTTGTAATTCAGTCAAAGATTCGGGGAGCCGGGAATCTTTAAACATACATTAGGCCACAGCAAGTAAATTTCATGGATGACATCCTCCCCAGACTCCAAATCTAATGCGAGAGGGCGAAAAAAAAACAAGGCAGGCAAAAAAAAAACAAGATTTCTACATTTTTAAATTTTGAGATCGTTAACCTTGTTAAACAAGAATTGTGGCGACAAAACATGATATCACAAACCAACAGGTCTTTTATACCTGTATCTAACAGTATTACTGTCCTTGTACATGTGTATAAATCTCAATTAACAAGAACAATTGTAGAAAAGAGCCTGTACCATCATAGGTAGCTACTACATGGTAGTAGCTACTTGGTATTTGTTTGCAATGCAACTTAAACTGTCAACGGTTGCCATCAAACGTAAGTAATTGTGCCCCATTAAGTTTGTTGGATCCCTGATCATGACGGTCTCTGAGATTAGACACTGCCTACCGGAAATTGGGGCTCAATAAGTTCATTTATAATCTGAACTGTCCAGAAAGCCATACTCTACTTATATTGTGCCAACTATTACAACATCAATTTGTCTTTGAAACAACTTTGAAAAAAAATGAATTACTAAATAAAAGCTTTCAATCTTTGTATAAATGGTTTTTATTCATTGGCAACATCACTTATAACACTGTATCAAAGTAAAAATGAAATACTAAACAATAAATCGGAGCCTTGCCTCGCCCATGGCCGTTTATGACATATTTTTGGCATGTTGACCACAGTTGGTTGGCATCAAAATTTCTTGTTTTTTTTCGGAAATCGAGCGAAAATCAATGCGCGCGCGGATGTCATCCATAAAAATTACTTGCTGTGGCCTTATTCTTATGTTCTTTTTTTAGTTATTATTAGTGATCTGGTGGTGTTTCTAACCACATTTAATAAAAACATAAAATAAAGCATAGCTTATTCATTTGTTAAACATTTTGTCACCAATGAGCCCTCTCAATGATATGGAGGGGAAGGGAATATCATAAAGGCCTTTCAGAAAGGGCACAGATTCTTATACCATAACGGTACCATCTTGCAAGTTTTAGCCGTGGTTTCGTCTGTCTTCTGTCTTTCAGTGATGAAGCGTCTCCACGAGATGGCTCAACAGCGCTTCAACTCGCCCGACTCGCCCCTTGCTGGGCTGGTGGACGTGGGAACGAGCTCCGACGGCATGTTCGGACATCTGACCCCAGGACCAGGATCTAGCGATGACGCAAATGGTAGTATGGCGATAGTGTTCATGGATCGTTGTGATAAAGTTAAACTAAAGGAATCGGACTCACCGGAATTTTCGACTGACTGATTGTCTTCTTCAGCTATCCGACCCAATCGCTTATGACACGTGACTTTTGCACGTATGACGCCAGCAAAGGGTCAAAGTTTGTTTGAAGTCGATATCACCCCCCATGGGTCGTTGTTTCGTGCATGACTTACTTCTACCTTACACTACTGCAAACTCTTATAAGTATACATGTAGTTTGGTACGTTTGTTATGCAGTACCGCCAATATAAGGTGGACATTGTGTAGAAAGCTATTTTCAAATGTGAAAATCACAACCAAGGGAACCCGAACCATTCATTGGAAATTCCACATCTTTTCATCCTGCGTCGAATGAATTCGTTCCTTCCCCCAAACATAACATAACATAAGATAAGGAGTATCTCGAGTTAAATTTTAGCGTTCTCTTTTACTTTTAGCGGAACCTGAAAGGTCTCCAGTGTCCACCCGCAGGGCCTCTGCTATGAGACGATGGTCCACCTTTGACAAGAGGAAGCCATCTACGGACCCGATGACCGGTCACCGAGATTCCATCATGGTCAGCAATAGTCAGGCCTGCATGCCTGTATGAGGGGTTGTAGCATTTTCAAGCAGTCTCAATTGCATGTTATTCGTGGCCAGACCGACCAAATTTAACGCAGAGCATAATCGGTGCACTTTACGTATATAGCGTTATGGGCACCTGAATTCAACGCCAGCCTTCTGAATCTAACGTAATACGTAGGTGCTGTCTTCCTGAATTTAGCGTAGAGCATTGATTAGTACCCCCCCCCCCCCCTTTGCAGGACCCCCATCATGGCGAACAGGTAGGAAGCAACTTCATGCTTGGCTCCTCAGCAGCTGGGATGAACATTGAGGACAGTACGGGGGAATCGAAGATGTCTGCCCGTTTGGGAAGTCGGCTCAGCTCGGACTCACGCCGCGTCCCTCGGGGTGGGCCCAGGAAGTCCATCATGCTCAGCAGATCAGTTGAGCTTCTGAACGCAAACCTCGGGCCGCCAGTGGAGGAGGGAGAAACCTGCACTGTGAGTTGAAGCATTTACATCAATACTAGCTATAGGTTTGCCATTGAGGTTTTGAGTGTGTGGATGCCATTGAAATCCGTCCGTTTTCGTAATTGTAAATACATGAAATACACAGTGGTGAATGGCTCATTTCATCTCATCTATCCTTCAGTCTAATCATTTGACCGTTGGTGCACTAGAGAAGAGCTGATAACTACGATATTCTCCACCCTTCTCGGTTTTCTGTTGTTGTTAACATTTCACTTAGTGTCGTGCCTGTCCATCCTCCTATCTTTTCCGTTGCCTACCCGTCTGTCTTCCTCCCTGGACTTTTGCTTGCATGACAGTTTTACCGTGACATGTACATGTGACCATGCCACTTCAGTTTTCATTTCTTTACTGTGCTTAGGGGGTCTTCGTATGGACCTATGTTTTGCCTCACTCTGTCATTATTGAATGGCCACCCATAATTTGTAGATAATACACTAGTCCGCGACATTCATTTTCCCAGAAGCTGAGGCCTTACTTGACTGTCGGAGATGTAGGAGAGCTAGCTGTGTCAATTTTCTGTTTGCCAATAAAACTACTATACTGCCAATAGTTCTATCCTCTTGTGCTTTGTCCCTACAGTGGTGCAGATTACAGTACCTTGCCGTGGTTGACTGGATGGCGTGTCACGTGCTCGACCCAACGTCCATTTTCTGCCGCTGCTGGGAAATCTTCATCATCATCATGACCTTTGCAGTCTGCCTATGCCACAGTTACTTCGCTGCCTTCTATGTCACCAGGTATCTGATGTTGAAAGTTTAAATGTCGCAGAAGACTTAAAATTCTGTGTTCAACAGTTATTCCCTAACAATAGACCACAAAAAGACAACAAAAAAAATCATAAAAAATATATATTTCACGGAGGTATGAAATCTCAGATTTCTTGTCTTGACTTGGTGTCGATTGTACCTACTAGTATTGCCGTTAGCGATCACGATGTGATGATTAAACAATCGTATTGTGACGTATTTCCGTAAATTGTTCGCAGGGCGGGCCCAAATGTCGTCTGGGGCCTAGGCAGTTCAGGGTTCATCGTCTCGTACTTGATGGACGTCCCGCTTTTGCTGGATTTGTTCATCAGGCTAAGAACGGGAATCTTCACACCGAATGGTGAGATTACTAAACAGTACCTTCTCTCCAGATGGCAAATTCTCTCAGGGGTTTGATCATCACGGTTTGATGTTTTATTTGAAATCCATTAGATTAGACATTAGTTTCCAGTTTCATCAGTTTCCGGGCCATATCACATTGGTGCATGATTCACAGTCATCAAGTGTGGAGTTTATACCACAGGGTATCTTCTTCATATTTTGCGCAGGAATCCTGAAAGATTGGCAATCGATCAGGACGCATTATGTCCGAAGCTGGTGCTTTGTAATGGACCTGTGTAGTATCCTGCCGCTCGACCTCTTCGCCTTGGCATCACATCATCGTGGCACAGTCCGGCTTGGACTAGTCGCCTGTCTGAAGCTAAACAGGCTCATCAAGTTCTATAAGGTCAGGGTAACTTTACCTCACTTACTTGTCTCATCAGATATTGAAATCGTAGAGGTTGATTACTCATTATGTCGCCTATATTCACATTATTTTGATAGGTTTCACGCTATGCTATCAGTATGTAATCGAAGTAAATAATTCGTTTCTTTCACCAAAAAACCTTACCGAGCATTCAATGGTCGAACTTCAGATCCCCATGTTCTTCAACAAGATAGAAGAATCGCTGCACATGGACATCTTGTTGACACGGTCCATTAAGTTATTCACCTACATCATCCTGTTCACCCACTGGTGTTCCTGCCTGCTGTATGCTCAATCCTGCCCAGGATTCAACACAGACTCGGAGGAATGGTTCGTACCGCGGAGTGCCCGAACAAGGGCTCGGCCACATTCGTCGTACGATCGTCGTGCGATTCGCAACTGAGTGCAGGCACGCAGGTGTCGTTCAGAATATAGCTTTTTGTTACGGAAAATGCTATCTTAGATCCATGTCAGCGGTTGGTTCTGTCACAGCCTGCTGGAAAATCCTACGATATCAAAATCGTACGTCGAATGTGACCGCCCGTAATGAAGGGGAGGGTGTACTCCACAGACAGTACAGGCAACGTGCAGAAAAAGGAAAGCCTTTATTTCTTCGATACTAATGCGCTATTAATCAATTTTGATTGTCTGTTTTACAATCAACGCTAATCACGTTAAGTTGTAACTGACGTAATGTGACAGTCCCACAAAAATCCTCTCAGTTTCAGTTCTCCCCTACGTTTTTTGTGTTTAGTCCAGTCATTTACTGGTATGTGACTTATTATGCGTAATACAAAATAAAACAACTTAATGTCTCTGCAGGTGTGTGGAAAGCAGTTGGGTGGACCGCCAAGGTCTTGCAGTCAAGGAAATGACCATGCATCATTATTTTGTCAGCTTCTACTTCACTACAGCGACAATGACAAGCACAGGTTTGTTTGTTAGTTTGCATAACCGATAAACCGCCTTTAAGCGAGACACCAGTGTATAGTAAGTACACAAGCTGCGTAAGATCTAGACCAGACTGTAAGGTTTGAACCACTCACGCCGGGAAGGACCCCTGCTCTTTTTCGGTAAGTGCGGTGAGATCTTTAACATGCTCAAGGTGTGACTCTCTTCAAACACGGGACCTCCGGCTTTACGTCCCTTCCGAGAGGACGTCCATAACCGAAGCTACATGTAGGTATTCATTTTAATCTGAGTCGAGTGAGGAAATAGGTACTTAATTGCATTTGGCAAGGGCACAATACTGGTATTCGAAACCAGAACCTTTAGATTTTAAGTCAGCATCCCTAACCACAAGACCACCTTGCCACCTCAGGCTACGGAGACATCGTACCGTCCACTACCACCGGCCGTGTCCTGTCCATGGTGGTGATGGTCGTAGGGCTGCTGCTGTGTGGCTACTGTGTCAGCACGCTGGCGGCTACATTGGCGAACATGGACGCTGCCAGGTACGTTAGCCTGTGTTACGCAATCTCTCGCTGTCAGGGGCTGATTGGGCCTCCTCCGCGAGAGAGTTGGTCTATATTAGTACATGCATAAATCAACAGGATTAAGATGTTCGCAATGCTCCTGACTTAGAGGTGTTGGTCATCAAGCTTAAGCTTCTAGTAGCCTGACCAGTGGAAGGGCTGCTAGAAGCGTGATGTAGTCAGGCTAAGTCATGGTCCATTGTGGGTTCCAAAATGTATTATGGAAAGGCAACACTAACGAAAATGAAGTCACATAGGCCAGTGCATTATGAAATTTACCGTACTTTGAAGTAGAAAGAACTCGATATTGTGATGTGATCATGGTAGATGTAGAAGAAATTCTTAAGTCATTTTACGATTTGGGAAGATGTAAAATAGAACACATCATGTCTCTATAAGTATAAACGTAGATGTAAATACCTAGGGGTACTTTGTTTCGGCTACAGGGTTGAGTACCAAGGAAGGCTGACAGCAGTAAGACAATTCATGAAGGACCATGGGATATGTCCGAACTTGCGGCGTCGCGTGGTCAACTACATGGTTCTGATGTGGCGAAAGCTCAGGTACATAAAGGTTTTAGGTCTGGGGTATAGACAGACACTAACTCAATTAAGACTTAGGCCGCTTCTTGTCCATGCCGTATGAATGCAGAGGTGGACATACACCTACTTATCGGAGTTTTGTGCATCAAGCAATGCTATAGGATGAGGCAATGCAACATTATCAACTCGATCAGCTTTCTCTTGTTATACAGTTGTCAAGAAGATTATATTTTGGGTAACGTACGCACATGACTTTGTGATGGTTCTTATATATTTGTTTGTCGTTTAACAGCATAACTTCGAAATAACGGATTGGTATGCGTAGATGTTAACTGCATTGAGTTAGTTGTCTTTCTTTCTCATCGGTTAAGCCACCTTGGCGTTTTCAATAGACTGATCCATCAAAACGTATGCACGTCTATTTGACGGATGTGCAGTCACTCTCTCATTGGTCGAACCGCTAATTGCCACGCTATCATTGGTTGAACTGCTAATTGAATTGCGATGGACAATCAGGATTGTTCTATTCCAGAGGCGAGAGTGTAGCGGGGTCCATGGGTCTCATGCACGACATGCCGCTCGCGTTACAACAGGACGTCGCATTTGAAGAGGCGAAAGAAGTCTTGGAACAGGTGAAGCACTTTTCCTTAACCATGAAAGCATTCTATGGACCGATGCCATAACTCAGCACACCACCGTCAAAAAGTATAAATGCATAATAGAACTAGAAAGGCCGACATTTGCTCGCCAGCAAATACAGCATATTTCATTTCCTTCCCCGTACAAAAATGCACTGTTCCAAACTTACCTCTGTGCAAAAGAAGACCAGTCCAAAATAACTTCTGCCCAAAAGTCAGCTACCGTAGTATTACCAAGTTATCCCAGTCTGAAATGGAGCCTTCCGGATTTCCAATTTGACCCCAATCAAAAATGATTGTTCCCTCTATTCAAGAATGGACTCTTCAAGCGACATCGATATCGGCGGAGTTTTCGTATCTCATGACCAATCAATACAGACACCACAATGTAAGATATATGTTGTTACAATTGTTATGTTACCTTGTAGTTGAACATATGCAGTCTCAATTGCAACATGAAAAAAAATCATGGTATGACATTTTCCCCCCAGGTTCCACTGTTTCAACAGACAGATCCTTTCTTTCTACGAGAGTTGGCAGTTCGCACACGCGCTGTGCTGTATGCGCCTGGTGACGTGATTGTGTATTCTGGAGACATCACCCGTGACCTACATATGATACGGAAGGGGCGTTGTGAGGTATCAGTCTTGGAAAATTGTGAAACTTGTTTTTTTTCACAGTGCTTAGGATTTCATCGCCGTCTGCATGACGTCATTCCCTTTGGCATGGTTCGGTACGAAATGGCACAATAGTATAATATTCCCGTTTCATTGGGAGTAAGAATTGAAGACTAACGTTAGGGCACATTGTTTTGGGGGACAGGCACGGGTCCCCAAACTGTGCCCAAAAACTGTTGTTCGCCTTGTTGAAATAACGACTTCCTCTACCAATGCACAGATACTGACAGATGACCTGGCTGAAACGATCTCTCTGATGGGCCCTGGTCAATACTTCGGACACCTGTCGCTACTCTTCGGTGATCAACAACCGGACACGATCAGATCCAAGACATATGTCGAGATGATCATCTTGACCAGAGATGACTTGGACGATGTGCTGTCAAAGTATCCAATCGTTGAAAAGTATGTAAAAGTTGAGTTGAGTTGATTTGATTTGATTTGAGTTGAGTTGAGTTGAGTTGAGCTGTAGGCAATCATGATTCACAGTGAAACGTAACTGTTTACGAGCAGTTTCTCTACACCGTAAGAGTTAATTATTATCGTTTGTAACAATACCATACACCACTAGTACTTTTTTGTGTTTTCAAAATGGCGGACTCCCACGGAATTCTGCCCATTGTATGATGGACTATACTCTATAGGGTAAATGGTGATCAATGTCAATCTTTTCAAGGCAATTTCACGACTTGTCGAAAATGGACGACTTCCACGAAGCACTACGGCAGAGTAAGCCGGGGAAAGAAGGCCCACCGAAGGCACGAATCAGGGCCTACAGCCAAATCGCGTCCATGGCCGACGGTAAACAGCTGGACTTGCTCTTCCTCCCCAATCTTCAACGCAAAAGGTCGGCGCGCGTGTTCAAGGCCCACCCAGATGCGCCGGAGAAAGACCAAGAGTACTTGGAACCCTTCCGCCAGGCGAGTAGACCGGTCCGTATCCTGTCTAAGGTGCTAATGAGGTAAGAACTCACACGTTCTCTTCTACAGTTAAACATAGTGTTTACGTGCTAACATAGTGCTATTAGTACTAGCATGATTAGAGTGTCTTCACTGTTATTTATAAAAGTAGATTAGTCTCTTATAATTGTTATATATTAGGCCATGTTGATTTGATTATATGGATGACATCCGCGCGCGCATCAATTTTCGTTCGTTTCCAAAAAAAAAAAAAATTTTCGACCATACTGGAAATCGTACAAAGCAGCTGCAAAATGAGCAAATATATGCCTTAAATAGAAAAAAAAATATTGGAAAATATACTAATATCGTAGAATAATAAAAATCAATTCCAAAGGAAGAAGAAAATGTGAAGAAATGAAAATGAAGAGTCTATTATTCGCCATACCATAATCTGTGTGTTTAGCCATTTGTTCAACCTTCATGACCACGTAGATTTCATAATGAAGGCAACTTTTTTTTTTGCCAAACTTTTTTTTTTATTCGCACGCTCGCATCAGTTTTGGGGTACCCAGAGGATGTCATCCATATAATCAAATCAACATGGCCTTAGCAATAGTTCAGCTTACATTTATGTACAAGTTGCCATGCATTGTACCTGCTACAATTGTGGTGCCTCTTCTATCACTAGCTGCCATATCCTTTATTACAACCGCAGTTGACAGTCTTTAATCTTGGTTGCTTAAATGTTAGTCTCTGCAATTATGAGTCTGCACTTATGTTTGTTCGTTTGTATCG
Source organism: Branchiostoma floridae x Branchiostoma japonicum (assembly GCA_013266295.2). NCBI lineage: Eukaryota > Metazoa > Chordata > Leptocardii > Amphioxiformes > Branchiostomatidae > Branchiostoma > Branchiostoma floridae x Branchiostoma japonicum. The sequence continues at coordinate 11,213,075 of CM023824.1, forward strand.
CATGACCGGTAAAACGCCGTAACAAACCAGTTTTATACAGTAAGGCCACAGCAAGTAAATTTTATGGATGACATTCTCCGCAGACTTCTTTAATGCGATAGAACGAAAAAACAAGGCGGGCAAAAAAAAACAAGATTCCTTTATTTTCAATTTTTTTTCATAAACCTTGTTAGACAAGAATTAGGCGACAAAGCATGATATCACCACCAACAGTCCTTTTATTCATGTATTCAACAGTATTATCTGTCCTTGTAGATATACACCTATACACCTTGCTTCTTTTGGGGGTGGGTGTTCACAGCAGTAATCTTTTAACCAGATTAGCTGCAGATAGTGGTGTAGACAGGCAGATTAGGTAAGGTCATTGACCTTTTGTTGACATATGATTATTTTTGGTACGGGAGATATGGTGAAGCCATTTGCTGCATTTGCCCCCGAGCAAATGTCTGCCTTTCTAAATGTCTGCCTTTCTAGTTACACTGTATCTTCCTTTTCAGACGTACCTACATGACCTCTGGTACGTGGTTTCGGATATGGATAGCCTTGCGCCAGGTGATGGCAGCTGCCTCCACCTTCACCTATCCCTTGCAAGCCTGCTTTATGCGCGAGTCTTGGGCTTTATTCGGCTTCAACATCGGTCTGGACGTCTGCAACTTCGTGGACATGTAAGTCAATATTGCACTGGTATGGTTTGAATTAGACCGATCCTCGGACTGTCCATCACAATTAGCAATTCGACCAATGATAACATGGCAATTAGCAGTCTGACCCAATGAGAGAGTGGTTGCATGTCTGTCAAATATTTGAAAATATTTTGCAATTTCTACGTTTTGACGGAGGTGGGCGGAGCTGCGGGTTCGGTCTATAAGTGTCCTGCTACAACGTTTATGAAAATGATGTTACGTGTGTTAGGGGGATGGGGGTGCACCAAGAGACAAATCAATGAATACCATGTTGTATATTTGCTGCACATTCCTAGAATAGGGCAGAAACAGAAAGGCAGATTTTACCTCTTGTAGAACAGAGTTGGATGGTTAGACCAAGGTTGCTTCAAATCGTACCTTCTGGCTGAAGCAATCAAAGCAAAAGATCTATTGGTTCAAAGACGACGCGAGAGCCCCAAAGACAGGGTTTATTTGTTTATGACTTAATAGAGTCTTAATTAGAATAATTACAGTGTCTTCACTGTTATCTATATTAAAAGTAGATTAGTCCCTCAGAATTGTTAGATATTAGCAACAGTGCAACTTCCTCATATATGCAAGTTGCCATACATTGTACCTGCTACAATTGCCGTACAATAAAGTTCTCCCTCTTCTATTTTGCTACCGCCTAGGTACCTCAAGTTGCATTCAGCCTTCTACAATGACAATCACGTGCTGGTGACACATCCTCTCGAGACTGCTAGACATTACATCAAGACCAACTTTCTCATGGACATCATCGCCAGCTTCCCTATCGAACTGCTGGCCATTAAATTCATCTCTAACGTACGTAGATGCTCCTCGTACCAACGCAATCCTCAGATCTTCACTGGACGTTTGTCGTTTTAGTTGCTGAGATAAATTTGCTGACACTTTGCCCATTTGTTACCTCCATGAAATGTCATGGAGGTTATATTTTCAGTTGCGTTTGTCATTCTGTCTGTCTGTCATTCTGTCATTCTGATGGTCAACAAGATAACTCAAGAACGGCGGGATGGAATGGTTTCATACTTGGTGCGTTGGTAGAGTCTGATGAAAACTGGAAATGATTAGATTTTGGGCCCCCTAGCGGCTTCCCTTGGTACTGCAGCGGAACTTCCGATTTTGATATCTCGCGATCTGGATATGCTAGGGTCATGAATTTTGGATGGTAGATAACTCTTGTGTTCGGGAAGAAGTCACGTGAGTTTGGGCCTCCTAGCAGCTTGTTCTGGAACTGCAGGACGGTTTGTTTAAAAATCTTCGAGAGAGGATAACTAAACAACCGATCGACGGATCGTCGTGATTTTTGGTATGTATGTGGGTTAAGTGATGCTTGACATAATAAAATTACAATCAGGATCTAATTTGCATAATTAATGAGGAAATTCTATAAATCTGCTGTGTTCGAAAATAGGGCTATGAAACACTTGTGACATATGTAATTGAGAACGACAGGGACATTGGCTGATACGCATTATGTAAATGAAGACCTTATTTGCATAATTAATGGGAAAGTGCTGCAAATTTATAGTGGTGGCTGCTGGGAATTTAAAACTTGTTGTATTTGGAAGTTCAGTGAAGATGAACATCACTAAACATAATTTATCAAAATTAGGACCTCATTTGCATAATTTATGAGGAAATGCTAGATTAGCTTTTTTTCTTAAGATAAGACCGTTATTGGGTGGAGAATGTGATCAACTGATATAATTCATGCAAATGAGGCTCTTATAATTTGCATAATCACCTTGAAAAATGTATACATGTAATTAGTTAGTTTGAACGGTTAACATGATTTGGCGAAGGTATGAGGTCGTGGAACTCTTGTTGTGTATGAAACCTCAAAATTAGGTTATAATTTGCATATAACAAACAATATCATACCTTGTCCATGCCAAATGATAAGGATTTCAGCAGTGTGTCACATGTTACCAGGTAGGGGCCATGTGAATACTTTGCATAAAAATTTTGCTAATGAGCAGGATTGTAAATGTAAGCCATTTACAGGTGGCCATCACCATTTCATGGAGGTATGAGGTCGCCGAACTCTAGTTTCTCTTTGCTTTTATTTCAAGTGGTGACGCATGGCGTCAAAATAACTTATATATCTTGAGTGCGCTGGCATCAAGTTACATGTTTTTTAGACCATGTTATTTTCACTTACGCACAATTCTGGCCATGGCGAGCAGGCTGACAGATGTTAAAGATTGTGATGTCAAATTGGCTTGAATCAAAACCATATTTATTTATTACACTAGCCACGTTTGTTTTTTTGATACCAGCATTACGTACATTCTCACTCATCTTTACAATACCGTTTCTTCCTATGGCATGCTAGATCGTCGCGAGTCATGACAATATATTGATATGTCGTTCACAGTGGGACTATACAGACTTTATGGCCCTATTAAGCATTTTGAGGTTGAACCGTGTCCTGATCGCCTACAATCTATTGCTGGCCTTTGACTACTTGGAGTCAAACGTGGAGAAGGAAACTGGTATAATCAGGTATATTACTTTAAATGATCTTGAATTTCGTGTGGCAAACGACAATGAAACAACGACCCAAAAATATATTTTAACTGACAGGTTTCCAAAAACCAACCACTGCTAGTTGTGAATGTTGGACAATGTGTGTGCGCAAATTTTATCATGTAGCAAGTCTAACTGATGATCATTGACATCCACGTGTTTTCCGCTTGCTAGAGAGGGAAAGTTCCTCTTGTACTCACTTATCTTCACACACTGGACCACGTGCGCCGTCTGGATGATGGGCTGTCCTCCCTTCCTGTCGACACCCTGTGTGGAGGATAACTGGATCGCTCGATCGTTGATAGAGGAACACGACTTTTCAGCAGAGGACACTGGCAAAATGTACGCCAGTAGTATGTACTGGGCCTGCGCCACGGCACTCAACGTGGGGTATGGAGACCTGCACGCCAGTTTGGACAAGGATTATGAGGTGGGTGGAGCTGAGTAAAATACTGTCAGTTCTAATTCCACATTTCTGTCTCGCACCACCATCCATTTTATGCCATATCAATGTTGTTTGCAATCCACCAAAAAAGACATGGGGCCAAAAAAACATCAGAGCATTTGCCATGCTAAGCACGTAATTTACCAAAGATGGTGAATCGCAATTTCAGGTACTCTGGTATGAGTCAAACAGTACTATTCATTATTATTACCTCATTTTTGTCCTGGATCCACCAATTAAAAAGAAAGAAAATTTATTTACTGATTGCCTTCTCTTCGGCAGATGGTGCTAATGGCCCTGCTGCAGATCATTGGGATTGTGTTTTATGGCTATGTCATCGCCAGCGTAGCGGCTAGCTTAGCCAATGCGGCAGCACAGCGTGCCCGCTACCAGGAGAGACTGAGGATTATCTTCGCCTTCTTAAAGGTAAACCTGTCGTCACGACTTTAGCATTTAACAAGACGTTGTGACGTCTAGTAGTTGCCTACAGGTCCGACCTTTCGAATAGACCGATCCGCCTGTCAATAAAAATTAGCAGTTCAACCAATCAGCGGACGCAGGTCCGTCAAGTTTTGTTTGGCACCTACTTGATTGGTGTTTATCCTCTGAAATTCTATGCTATTTCTTGCATATTGCAAAGTTAACCTGGCTGTTTTTTCCTTCTAGTGCTACGGTGTGGATGAACATCTTCAGCAACGCGTTGACCAGCACTACGAGTACATGTGGGTTCGAACGCGTGGCATTACGACCTGTTCCATGTTCCAGGATCTACCGTTTGCTCTAGAGGCGGACGTGACATTTACGTTGTATCAGCGGATCATCGGTTTGTATCAAGTTCCCGTGCTGGCTCCTTTCCTGTTCTTCTGTTGTCTTTTTACCCTCGTGCGCGGAGGTTTTGTTTGTGTGCAAGGGTGTGACAGGAAATAGAGTTCAGGGGTGGTAGAATTTATAGGTGATTTAGCAACCCAGGGACCTACTATTATAAAGGCTCCTGACAGACGTTTACCGTAGAGTGATCGTGAAGTGTTCCGAATGGACACATGTTTTTTCAGATTCAGTTCGCAAAATGAAAAATCGTAATGGGGAAGAGTTTATCATCACCTACAAGCCGGTCTTCTCATGACACCGAAGCTATAAGCACATGGTCATACTAATGATTCTTGACGGCTTTACATGCAGACAAAGTCCCGATCTTTCACGGAATGGACGTCGGTTTCGAGAAGATGGTGTCGCTATACTTCAGACCAACTTTTATACTAGAGGGAGAGCCAATTGTCCGGAAGAACGACATCCCAACCGAGGTGAGAATAAATTCAATGAAAAAGACGCTCATTTTTCCTTCTTCTCTCTGTATTTGCTTACTTTGACCTTTACAGATCTTGTAGACCGGTGGATCCACTTCTGCAATGGCCCAGACGATGAAAAGTTTATATTTGTTTGTCTATGTTAGATGTTTTTCGTACACCGTGGAGAGGTGGAGAGAGTGGCTCAGGATGCGGACGACTTCACGGGCCGAGCCGTGTGCACAGCTGGCCCCGGCAGTTTCTTCGGTCACATGCATGTAGCCCTGAATGAACCCTGGGAATTCACTGTCAGGTACGTTGAAGAAGGTTAAACATCCAGGTAAGCGATATCCATAGACAATTCAAACTCTACTACTGGATAAAATATGGAGATTATTTTCGAACGTTTCAAGTGACATCACTTCTATTGCGTCACTACCCTTCGCTCCATACCCAGATCAACAACAGTTCAGAAGCACCCCTTAGCAGCTTAGAGTGAAATTGCATTGCGTGTTTGCAAAGAGTACAAATCAAAAATCTGTTGCTCATTTTCGAATTCAGGGCGAAATCTAACTGCGACCTGTACATCTTGACAAGAGACGATCTTCTGGACGTGTTGCGTCACTACCCCTCGCTGCATACCCAGATCATCAACCGCACAGAAGTCATCAGACAAGAAACCGGCAAAGAGGAATCGTGGGATTACAGTGAGCAAGATGCGAAGGACTACCAGAGCGATGGACAAGGCCATCCCACGGGCAAGACAGGTAAATAGTTTCTTTATCCAAGAAAGCGAGTGGTTTAAATTTTCAAACTCTTTAAGTCTAACGTTTGTATTAATGAAACTGGCGCATAGGAATAAAAGTTAGAAATTGTGTTCGAGTCTGCCTGATATGAAAATGTAATGGCCAATGCACAAGTTGTACATACTCGTACTTGTGTCTCGGCCTTGTGACGTGCATTGCGGAGAACTTCGATGCCCTATCAAAGTCAAAGGTACTCGAGGTCGATAAAGCCTTCATTGTATCATTGGAACCATTGTATCAACACCACAAATCTGCCGACAGAATTTCAAGTGGTATTTGTTTATCTGCTTAGGGGATGTCACTGTGGACATAGAACCAATGGAATACGAGGTGACAGTGTCTGTCTCAAAGCCAATCTTCCTGCGCCCATTCATGTGCATTTGGGGCAGACTCCGTCACTGGAACCGTTTCGTGATCGACGGTCAGGGTATCGGGGCCAGACTGTACTGGCATCTGAATGCCTTTATGCTCGTTGTTTCCATTTGGCTGCTGTCATGGGAGGTAAGATGTAACCCTTATTGTTGTTTGGCAACATCTATGTACATGTATGTGACAATGATAGTACTCTACGATACGCGTTTCGGACCGCATTCTTAACACTACAGCAGCGACACCTGACTGCAGTGCGTAGAACTAGTCAGTATTGCCCTGAGGAAAGTGATAGACGGTCACCGACCTGTCGGCGTGTAAACTCCTTTAGATGTGAATAAAGAACTTTGTTATAGTTTGTTACCCTTTGGAATAAACTCATACTTTACGTAAAGTTAATCAATTCGTTTCTCTATCAAATGTTTCAATTTCCCACCTGGATTCTCATATGAAGCAGGTGTTTTGGGTTCTGACTTCTGACGTTTCGAAATTTCATTACAGGCAGGATTCCAAAGTCACAGCTGGGTGAGCTTCATGCTGACCTATCTGTGTGACGCATTCTTCTACATTGAGGTATGCTTACTTAGAGAGATTGTAGAACTGTGCTGTATTTTCCAGCTAGGCGTGGTAGTTTTAGAAGGAGTTTTTGTGAATTCATTAGCACAACTAGCCTCTATTTAAAACGTCAAGCTGTACTCCTTTAGCGGACTAACTCCCGTAGAATGTTATCTGTCGATTTGGCCACTCTTTCCAGCCGCCTGAAGCCTGGTAGAGGTTATATGGCACAACCAAAGAGATGGTCTGGCGTACTTTCAACGGACAGAAACCTTGCAGGCTGAGAGCTTGTTGTGTCAGGCCCTAAGTTAGCACCGGTTAGGATCGGTTGATAAGAGTTCATTTTTGTAGACATGCTAAAAGGAAACCACAACCTGTTTTCCAGATCTGGCTGAAGTTCCACATCAGTTACATGGACGAGCACGGCAACATGGAGACCGACTACGACCAGATCTTCAACCACTACTTTTATGATAAAAACGGCTTTTTGGTGGACGCCATTGCAGCCCTTCCGGTGGATATTTTCGCCCTCGCCGCTCCAGCACATCAGCGGCTAACAGTCCTAGCTCTCCTGCGTCTTTGGCATCTCCTGCGTGGCATCCGCGGGATGCAGTACTTCACCGAGCTGAGCACAGACCTCAGGGTCAAGTATGTATTTCCTGGGTCAATTTCTAACTAAGTCCTCGAGATCCTGACGCTAAGATTTTTTATGTGATGTTTATCTATTTGCGAAAATATTTGCTATTTATCTTTATATTTTGTCCTTATGTTTAATAACTTATCAATTGATTCATACAATTTGATTTTCTTTCATTTTTGTTAAATTTGTTGTCATTTCATTGTATTATTTCATTAGTTAGTTAGTCCGTTGGTTTTCCTTATTTTCTAATACTAGCTATGTATCCGCAGCACCCATCGCCCGATTATCACTATTGCATCACTTGACAAGTCATTTACAAAATAGGATAATGAAATGACTTTGTGTAGCTTTGGGACGCATTATATATTAGCAGTGTTACATAAATTATTACTTAGAGCAAAAGACCATGACTCGGTTTGATTAGCTCCTCATCTGTCAATCACGTAGCGCCTTGATGGCTCGACTGTACCAGTCTTGTGTGGAGGTGCTGCTCGTCATTCACCTGCTTTCCTGTTTCTTTTATACAACCGCTTGTCCCTTGGGCAAATGTCAGAAGAACACTTGGGTCTACGACATGCGTAAGTTCTGCTCATTTTTACTTACTTCTATTCTTCATGTCCATTTGTGGATAAATGCCCCACCCTCTTCGGTCGAGTTTTATAACATAGACCCGGTCCAAGTCGGATGGGGGATAACGTTACAATATTTCGCCCTCTGGCGTCTCAGATGAACACTGCCGTTAAAGTAATACCTAAAGGCATTGACTGCAGTGTATTCTTTTGTACGTTTTCAGAACTGCATGCTGGTGGTGAAGAAGAAGAGGAGCATCACGAGGAGGAGGGGGAAGAAGAAGAGGAGGAGGAGGAGGGGGATCATCATGGGGAAGGCGGTCCAGCTGAAACCCCTCCGGCCTTATACGCCTATGTATCCACGGTGTACTGGACAGTTGCTACGATGACATCTACTGGCTACGGAGACATCCACGCATTTACTCCGGCAGAGATGAGTATGTGGTTTGAATTAATTATTTATCTACACAACCAAACGACGACATAATTGGCAACTACGTAAAAATCTTAAACTGCCTGCTTTGATGTTGACTATGATTACGGAGTGGGGATTCGGAGCCTGTGTTGCGTACGGTGATAGCTGTGTTGGACTGTTAGAGTCTACAATATCACATCGCTAACAGCCAATATTTCAACAGTTTTCTCCGCCGTGGTGATGGTGTTTGGCAAGCTGATGTTTGGGTTTGTTCTCGGTAACATCGCTTCAACCTTGTCCAATGCCGAAGCTTTCAAAGTCTCCTTTGAAGAATGCTTGAAGGCTACAAAGGTAAGAAATGTTTCGGCAGGTGGCTATATTTAGTACATGCATCACGAAATAAACTGGTCGGTGGTATGTATACGTATTTACTGAAATGCTAAAAAGTACATGAGCATGACGTATACATACTAGGCGACGAAACGAAATGGTGAACTTAACGTTACCTTTAATGAAAAGTCCCTGACCAAGTGCCAAGAAATAATTGACCTTGACTGGAAAAGGCAGGGGACTGTAACGAACGTTATGCATGTGTTCTAAGAAAGAAGGACTGCCCTTGTTGGTAGTTTCTTCCTCGTGCTTTGCTGTGCTTGAAAAAAATGAGGTTCTCTGCTTTTGTGCATAGGAACACATGAAGGACCAGGACGTTCCCCAGGACCTCCGTCACAAGGTGGTTCAGTACTATGACTACATCTGGCTAAGGAACAGGTGCGTCCAATTTCCAGCAGTCATGTGTGCTCTAAGGGTGCACACCCCAATTCTTCCGCGACCGTGGTAGTCCGCGGTAAAAAAGAAACGAAAGGGTTTTGAGTGGTCAAGTTTAAGTTCACATTTCTCCAAATCTGCTGTGAAATGATACCAGGTACTAATATGGCTGAAAAGTGTAAGAGGTGGTGTTTGGGGGGTGAAGAATGATTTCGGCCTGGATCCTCACTTCCGGGTATTCTTGCGCCCCTAGCGTGATCCGCCCATTTGACCCAGATTCTCCACTTATGCGTGGTGTGGGCGGATTTCGGACCCCTCGCGCCGTGGATGATTATAAAAATTGCAGTAGATCTACTAGGATTTTCTTTATAATTGAATTAAGTATACTCAAGGTTTGTATCTTTCTGCCAACATCAGTCGTTTCTGCCGGAAAATTCTTTTTGTCTTGCATGGTTTATCCTATGCGAAAATTTCCAATTTTGTGCATTAATTGTGGCATGAAAATCATGATTTTTCTGTTAATTTCACAAAAACCAAAGAGTTTGAAGAAACAAAACTTAGCCAGTCTTGTAGCTGAAGGGATATCCTTCTATCCCATATACAGTTATTTGGCTTCCGAATTCTTCCCTGGAAGAGACGGTCGCTAGACTCGAGGGTGAGCAGACTCGAATGGAAGCCCGAAAAAAACTGGGGTGTGCCCCCCTAATTGTGTACTCTATAGACCAATCCCGTAGCCCCGCCCACCTCCGTCAAAATATACCAACATAGTAGACGTGGTCGAACCGCTAATTGCAATGCTATTATTGTTGGAACTGCTAATTGTGATGGATTGTTAGGAGTGGTCTATTCTCCGTGTAAATAACGAGATAGGTGTCGTCTGCAATGTGTGCATATACTCAACCCAAGACCGTTTATACTGTGTATCGTTTTCTCAGGGGAGTGGATGTATCAACACTGTTTCTTGAAGCTCCAAGGTGTCTCCAGGAGGACATATCTTACAGCATGACAAAGGCGTATCTAGACAAAGTACGTTTTATGCTTAAGTTAAATAACAGTTCGATGAATCGAAATAAACATATTTTACTGATGTCTTTAGTTTTTGCAAAGTGTTTGTAACGTGAGTAGTACTCCTTTGAATGTAACAAATAGATACAATAAGCAACCAATTACGATCCCGTCTTCAGGATATATATATACAGCAATGGTACAATTCTATTAACAACAATGCAAAACTTTCTGTTTATACCGATTTAAATGAAAATTATGGATAAAAACAAAAACAATACCTCTCGATTATACATAATTTCGGAATCCGCAAAGCAATCACTAAATTTAGAATAAGTGCTCATAAAGTAAACATAGAAATGGGTCGATATAAGAAAATACCCAAAGACCACAGGTTCTGTCCATTTTGTCCAAATATAATTGAAGATGAATGCCATTTTATAATGAATTGCACACTGTATAATGATAAGCGCCTATCGCTGTTTACCTTTCTTTCCACTTGTTCTCCTTATTTTAGTACATTAGATCCTATAAATAAATTCAAGTACATTTTAAGTGGGGACAATCCATATAGTGTGCAAGTAGGAAAATATATTAAAGACTGTTTAAATCTTGGAGACTGCATGTTAGATAATAGTTAAACCTGTTATGTTGCCACTGATATATATTCTGTACGTAATTTCCCCCATACATATACCCTATACGTAGATTGATTTTATTTATACATGTATTTAGTTTTGTTCGTAGTCATAGTTGACCATACAAAAGTCTCTGTACTTTTTTGTCGAGTCAATAAAGAATTGTATCATACCCACGCGTTAAAAACGTACCGTTGTGGTGGTAGCTGGATGAACATAATATTGGAAGTGGTAAGGATATGACTTCGTGGTAAATAAAACATTTGCTTTCTACTCTATTCACCGGCAGTCCGCACTTTTACGTGGATTACAAGAAAGCTTTCTGAAGAGCCTGTCTACCCGGCTGAGACTTCTCTTCTTCTTACCCGGAAACTATGTATTGCACCGAGGAGATATGGGAGCTGAGATGTACATCATCTTCCGAGGGGAGGTCAGTATTAGCTTGAGATCCAGTGTTTAGTTTGTCCAAGGTTTGTTTTTTCAATGCGCTGTGTGTGTGTGAGGGGACCCACGCTATTCAAAGGGGCTGGTCGCGGCGGTCGTACGATCGTCATACGATCGCAAACTGAAGGCATTCATGAGAGAGTCGACGTGTGTGTATGTGTTGCACCAAATGTGTCTTGTTATAAAAAGGATGCCATAGATACATGTATTTCCCAGTGGTTGGTTCTGCCACAGCCTACTTGAAAATCCTACGACAATCGTACGACAACCTACGACGGATGTGACCGCGCCTTAAAGCTGAGCCTTTTATCTTATGAAAGTGACAGTTCCAAATATCTAAGTGAGCCGTCATTTCAGTTATGTGCTATGTTGTAATGGAATGAAGTTTAACCACCATCATCCCTCAGGTTGAGAGCGGGTATGCCAGGTCTGATGGTGAGTACGTTGTGGAGGCCGTGATGAGTGAGGGGAAAGTCTTCGGTGAGATGAGTCTTACCTACAGCCTGCCGCGACGGAGATCAGTTCGCGCGAAGAAGCACACGGACATCTTTGCTCTTAACAGAAGGGTAAGAACGGATGGACTAGATTCATGATCACGAAGAGCTAATTGTTGACTGTTGACAAAGAAGGAAACATTTTGGTCCTCCGTTTTTATCGGTAATCAGTACCCTAAAATATTTGAAGATTTTTGTATCTAATTATATATATATTCTTGTCTTGACTATGCTTCCAATTTACATTCTAGGATCTCATGGAACTATTAGAAGACTACCCAACGGTAAAAAAAGAGATCGAACAGCGCTCCGTCATCATGTTTGGACACCTGGGTGCCCCACGTCTCAAAGATAAGGAGCGCCGCTCTAGCTCCCTATCCACACGCCGGTCTAGTGCCTCCCACACTGGCCTGACGCCGGGAAACTCCAGCAGCGCACAGCTGATCAACAGACCTCGGTCACCAGGAGTGAATGCTAAACGAGTTTTGGACATGGCACTAGGAATCTAGATGCTATAGCGAGCCTGTTCAGATAGAATTCAGATTTTAAAAAAATGTCATGCTAATGTATTTGACTCAGCATATTGTTCAGTTGCTGATGTTACAGGAGACACGTTTTCTCCTTGGTTGTGTGAATTGTTTTCAGGCGGAATGCAACTGTTAATAGTTTATCTAAAAAAATCCAATATTTAGCCTCATCGTCTAGCACCCTATATGTATATTCCCTTTACACCCCTATAGCGTTTTGTCGCCTCTGCGTCGAATTCTCCCATAGCTTTGATCACAAGGAAAGCCATAATAGTTCAGAAATTTCGGTGTTAACATATTATCCATCAGAGTATGTCAGACTGTACTAAATACATCACTTGACAAAATGTTTGTGAACTACATCTCTGTTTGTTTGTTTGTTTGTTTGTTTGTTTGTTTGTTTGTTTGTTTTGGCCTGATGCCACAGTTCAATACCGCCGAATGTTGTTGCGACAGTCCGGGTGACCAGATCCAGTCTGCAGCACGATTATCCATTACGGTCTCAGGCTTTGACCATTGAGATGGTGGTCACCGTTATATTAGGGTTCATGACTGACAAGAGTGTCATGCCAACTCCTGCAGCATTAAGATGGTTAATAACAATACACGTCTACCGTGGATATTGCTATTTTCTTGTATCGAAATTGTTCACCTGGCCATGGCTGAACCTAGCTGATAGTGTATTATAATATTTCCTCACACACATATCGTGTATTGGGCTAGCCGGCTACGTGTACCTGATCCCTGCAAATTATTTAGGTGCTGGTCCGGACCTGAACATCTGGTATACCTGAACAAATTAAACACTAGTGGGTTCAATTTTTGAAAAGTAAAGATAGGTAAATTGCATCAATTTAGCACTTGAAATGAGTTGGAATCACAATCGCGAAAGATACTAGTAGCAGACATGGCAGATGAGTCTTCCCTATGCATGTATAACGTTATCACATGTTCGTTACCATTTAAATCAGTCGTCGCCTGGTGTTTTTTTACCATTTATAATACGACCTTCAAGGCTGGCCGGCCATTTTCAAGACGTTGTGCCAGTCTTAAGCTTTTCAGTTGCATGCCAAGAACGTCCAACATGAACGCGGGGTAGAGGTGGGTACGGTGACAGTGCACAAATTTATGCTCGGATTCATAGTTGACAAATCTCAACTGATAACGAAGAAGTGGGTCCGCTGGCTACTGAGCCTCTCGAAGACTACCGATTACATCAAGGAGGTTAGAGGGAGCTCTAACCTCCTTGATTACATCTAGTACATGTGCAGCGTAGTGGCTCTCATCTCATCAAGGACAAAGTCATTCAGGTCGGGTGTGGGGTGCAGTAAAGAACCGTGAAATCGAATTAATGTGAATGTGTTCAATGACGGCCTCTGCAATAACGCATCATCACACGATATTTGTTAGTAAAGTCCTATAAAATTTCCGACGGAACAATCTCAAACTTTCCAATATAACAGGTAGCTATGAGATACAGATAAGGAGGACTAAAGCTTGAACATACCACGCACAACGTCTTCCCCAAGCATACAGCATAACACCCAGATACCCCGACAGTGATGAGGTAATCGGGTTTGAGATTCGCGCGCCTTGGAAGGTCAAGCCAGGTCATACGCCGCGCGCCGCCCGAGTGAATCGCCGGGATCTGCTGATTATGAGGAAGGAAAAGTTGGAAATCTGGTCATCGTTAGGAGTCAGAGGTACTGTATTCTTACAGTTCTTTACTTTATACATTTCTGCTACTCAGGAGAACTATTTAAACGTGGTAGAATGGATATTTACCAACTGGCTGGTACAACCTCTTTGTCAGACAATGGACTAGGTGGGGAGGGGGGCCTGCAAATATTTTATCAGACTTATTCGAGATTTGGTCAGATTTCCTTGACTCCAAGCCGGTTTGGGAACAGGATATACTTGGTATCCGTCTTTTTCCTTTTGGGTGCCTACTAGTATTTCTCTTGCGAAGCCAGTATCAGGCAGCAATGCTTTGTACGGTCCACATGGAAACTCTGAACTGAAAAAGATTAAAGAATTCCGAAAGCAATAGAAGCCATCCGTTGCCAGTTTGGACTGCAACTCGTTCGTGTATAAATTATGAGGCACATGCGTCGGTCTTGTTAACTTGCTACCCTTGGCAGAAAGTCAGATCTTTCGGACGTTGTTGAAGATTTGAATGGGTGGATAGATTTTCCTTGGTGTAACTGCAGAAGGTTGTGTACAGCATGTAGTATTGTAGGGTTGTGGACTGGACCAACCGAAGTCAGCCCTGCACGCTGTGTTTAACAAACATGTCGGACAGAACAGGCTTCAGGCCCCAGACCTTTACTTCTTACATACATGTACATGTATTTTATCAGGTAGCTACATGTAATTCATGTGTTTTGACCAGGTCAAAAAAGGAAAACTTCTTTTGCAGGAGTCAATCAATGAGGTATACGTACACACAGACTATTAGTATACAGTACAGGTAGTGGACATTTGAATTGCAATTGGAAAATTATAAATTTTAAACAGCCTAAAAAAAGAACAAGTGATATGATGCCATGGACACAAGATACTGTGGTTTTAAACAGCTAGCTTTTTGCCTGTACATGTTTGCTTAAACATTAGGTTTTGCATGCATGGCTATTGCTAAATAGTTTAGGTTTCTGTGTTGGCATCTATGCTAATCTCCAAGCAGATCTAAGGGTGGCCAAAGACAGTATCCAATTGGCCAGACAGTTACCATTCAGCCACCCATGGGTCTGCTTGGAGATTAATCTATGCTGGAATGTCCAGTGGGCTTGCAAGCCAGAGATCTTCACTTATTACAGATACATGAATGTGCATGTTCTCAGATAGCTATCATAGCTACATGTAATTCATGTGTTTTGAACAAATTCCAAAAGAAACCTTTTTGCCATGTGTACTAGTACCTAGAAAGAAAGTTGTAATGACCTGTCAGGACTGATTGTAATGACCTGAGTCAGAGTCAGACTCATGATACCAGTAGTGCCACATCAACCTGCAATGGCTGGGAGTGGCACAGATATACATGTTTACATGATTCTTTGTTTTATTCGATTACTGACTTTCATTTTCTGTATTTTGTTTTTTATGTGCAAAATAAAATAAACAAATAAAAACAAAAATACAGTGTGGACATGCAATGTACAATTGAATGCCACAGGCGATTCTTAGTTAGAATTAAAGCTGTGGGCTGGGCATTGACTGGTGATCGGTTCTGTGGGATCAAAGTGGAGAACAAACATGTCTGTATTTTGAATTACACAAATATACTGTTTATACATGTACAATGTTAGCATATCTGTATGGGACAGGTGAAAGTTTCAAAGACCTTGAAAAGAGAATGGGACTTGTATGAAAGGTCCATGGCTATGGATATATATGTGGCATGATACTTGTTTGGATGCTTCTGTCTAGAACTCAAATTGAAAGCTACACACAAAATGATAGTAGAAACCTTTCTACATGTACAGTAACCCCATGTTAACAGTAACAACAGATGTAAGATCACTTCTGCAACTGTAGACTACTAGTGTTGGTAGTACTATACTGTCTAATACATGTACCTAGTAACTTCATATTACATTGTTCCTACCATATTCTGGAGACAATTTTAAGTTTGATCATGGGAGCAACACTTAGTATGTAAGAGATGATTTTATTTGGTTGCTGGCACTGCTTCTACACATAAGGTTCAGATCAGTTGAAAGATGGATCCTAATGGCCTACATTGAACATGTACTTACATGTATATGGGCCTGCTATACTGCAGTCAGAATCTTCTCAGGGAAAGGAGTATACAACAATCCACAATTGACCTGTTACATAAGGATGAACTGTACATGTACATGTGACATGTATCAATGTAGCATTTTTACTTCCTCTTTAGTTTTACTAATGAACTTAAGTTATTTTCCAACTGCCACAGTTGTTTAAGAAACATTTTCTACATTATAAAAAGCCAGTCTAGCCAGCAATGTTAGTCGTATGCTAAGCCTGTAGCTTGGTTGAGGTTCCAACAGTCAATGAATAGCCCAGGGCATTTACAATTGCCTGCACTTTTCCAGGGACCAAATCAATAGGCCTATTGTTGGGTCCCCATTTTACAATTTTGTTGAGCCTTGTGTTGATGCCAGAGCACAGTGTCCCCCAAAGAATCTCAATCAGGTCATTTGCTTACTAGTACCTAAATTTGTTGCTTAATTATGAATGGGATTGCATTACCCCATTAATCTTATCCCATGCCAGACTCTGACAGCGCTGCCTTCCCTGTTTGGCTGATAACCATATATAGCAGTCACCATTCTGTTCTGTTTACTTCCACATGACAAAGTGCAGCTTTTAGCTGATAAAACAGCATCTGCAGTGATTATCCTTCCCCATGGCGTGGATATGGACTACTTTACAAATGTTGTCTTGCCAAATGTTGATGACTCTTTATGTCTCAGACAAGTTGTTCCATATTGTCAAAACCTTATTTCCTTATTAACTCAAAGTCTCATATTTGGACGTGTTTTGATGTCGTTGGTGCAACAAACAGGTAGTTATACAGTAAAGGTCACCAGTGATTAGCTTTTGTCCTGGCTTTCTTGTGTGCATACATGCAAGTACAATGCAGCAGCTAATGATAAAGCAGAGAAAACTGAACAATAGCTTTCATTTACATTACTTCTCAAGGTAAACAAGATATATTGCCTTGTTGTGTGCCATATAGTATTTCCCATATACAGCCCTGATACTATGACTCAGTATGAGCTTTGTTGCAATGTTTCACCGTTGTTGATGTTAGCATACATAGCATTGCACCTTATTTAACTTTTACATGCACATGTCTTGCTTGACAGCTATTGATATAAAACATATGTAGAAAACTTGAAGTATTCTAATTTCTATATGCTTAGCACCTAAATGAAATCTACCATTGTCTAGCCATTGGATCATGTTAGATTGAAAATTTTGATCATTTAGTTTTCTATATCCGTGCAATCATACCAGCAATAGTAATGTTGATAATCAAAGACATGTAGTATACTGTATACATATAAACAAACATCACGAAATCAATTTTTGTCAAGGTGAAAATGTAGCCAAACATTTTGGTGGTGCCACCTGTTGTACTGTTGCTCCAAGGCAGAGATTTGGTTTTATATGATATGAATATCTAATTATACACATGACTGATGCTCAACTGACTATAACCTGATTATTCCACACAAATTTCCCCTTTGAAGCTCAAAAATGTTTGTCAGAAATAATTGTCGTTACATAGTGATTGATTCAGGCTTGTCTTAGTCTCAATTTCATGGTTTGCTAAATTTAGATAACAACATGCGACAGTTACTTACATAGATGAAAGAGTCTTACTCTAGAAATTTGTAATAGGCACAAGCACTAGACTTTTTACTTCCAATTCCATGTATGCTAATACATTTTGACACCTGGCACAGGTGATTAGGTGATCCAATATTATTCTTTTTGTGTAAAGACCTTCTGATGACAATGAAACATCAGACCTTTCTTAATGTAGGTTTCAGGTAGTGTCATGAGCTACATACATGTACATGTCATGTAGAGTCCACAAGTATGTAGATGTTTATCATCTCAGATCCTGTTTATCAAAACGAGTTGCTCTGTTGTGTAGGATAATACTAAAATAGTCACTGAAAGTTACCCAGTAAGGTATGTAAAAGATGTCATGATATGGTTGCCGTACCATTTGCAACAAGCATTTGATGCTGTTTTTAACACTTACTGAATAACACGAGAGTAAGTATTTGGAGCTATACATTTTTGTAAGCCTGCGATTTGAGTCAGCGGTATTTCAGCACAGTCAATCTCATGTTGTGATATACAAGTAGTGGAAGTCACAGTTTCTGTTGTCAGTTGTTTGTCATGATTGGTAGAATTGTAATTGTAACATTGACATTTGAGGCTTTCAAATGCACGTAATCTTATTACAAAGTCAGTTAAAATACATGTGTATCTGGAAACCTCAAAGAAAATCATTCGACCATAAAGGGCTGTGGTGATGAAGGGGATTCATGGTGTGGTGCACTGTTGATGATGTAACCAAGGAGCTTCTATTCATAGAACCTCCTTGATATAACCATTACTATAATATCTTTCAGCTCTTGTGTTTTCTTTTTTAATGTTAGTACAAAAACATGTAATTACTTGCGTGGCAACCCCAAACAGTAGAACATCCTGTTATTTTACCAGAAGCAAACCAAAGGTTCAGACAGTGTTTTTTGTGTAGAAAACAGCTGTTTAACTTTAAGCTTTAACTGGTCAAATCAAGCACACAAGTACTGACTGTGTCAAAGGTCATGTGAAATGTGAAGCTGAGAAATGATAGAATGGTTTGCTATTTGCAAAGTGCAGCAACACCTTAGATTTCCCTTCTGCTTGAAGCTACATGATCTTTAGTTCAGAACAGTTGTGGCAGGAGATCCAGTAACCTCTGACCTTCTGTGGGGTCAATCATATGCAAATAGGCATCCTTGGCAGCAGCTTGAGTGGTGGTGGTGAGGTGGTACCTTCCATGTTAGCTCTGGATTGTAGCATTAATGAGAAGGTTTTAGGTATCCCTGCCCTTCCCTGCATGGACTCAGTGACTGATAGGGTAAGTGTGTAATGTTAGGAGACCAAATGTGGTGAATGTGCAGCACTGTGCACAGTAAACAATGTCCTTATCCATGTCCTCTGCTGTCACGCCAGACAATGGAGGCGGAGAGGGTATGGAATCTGCAGGACAGCCTCTGTTAGCGCTTCAGATTGTAGAAGGCACGTGGTGCCGCTCTCTGCCGTGGAAATGTAGATTGCCTGTTGCCATTGGTTGTTAATGCACCGAGCGTTGTTTCCTGCATAAAGTGGCTGGCAATCCTGTTCAAGGTCCTAATCTTTGCATTATATGCTAGCTGTGATTTGATTTACAGTGTAAAAACCAGTGGGAAGGCTGTACACTGGAGTTGTGCATTGACAAAGAACCGACCCTTGGAGTCAGAGCTTTTTCACACATGTACATGGCAAATGGTGGATGTTTCTACCATTTCATGACTAATCTTTAAAGTGCAAGGCAGCTGCACAGTAGTGGCACATGTTTTCATAATGGAGCTGGACAAGTTCTGGTTAATGACTGATAAGGTGCTCAGGCAAGGGAACATCTTTGCAGTAACAACAGGCTCGAAATTGAATAGATTATTCCCTCTATGTGTACATGTATTATGTTAGGACCTTGTAGAAGCCAAGTCTGTAGTGTATGGTAATGGTGTATATTTGTCAGTGGCTACATGTAGCAGGCTTTTGGGCTGGAAACAAAATGGCTGTCAGCTGAGATGCCATGGCAGTTTTAGAGGTCACGCCTGGTGGTCTAATGAGGCTCCATTGTGCTGTTTGCTCAACGTCTGAAATGTTCTGATGGTTCTTTCAGAGGAGGTATGTGAGAAGTGCTTGCCAACCACATTAGTCAGTTCCTCTTTGTTACTTGCCTTTTGGTTTTGCTAGTATAATAAAGTAAGTAGAAATATATATGGTTTACTTTGGGCATCAGTGGTGCAGGCAATCAGGTTTTGTTTGTTGACTAGAACCTCCTTGGTTCAGGGAATGCTTAGCATGCTATATGGTGACAAAGGGTAGAATGAACTAACATTGAGTGCCATGGTTGCCACATCGCTGTCATCAAAATGCTGTTTCAAAATCTGTTCAGAAAATGTTCTAAATCCAAATAGAACTTCAGTTCTTACAAGTACGTGTACCTGAATATTACCATTGTTCAATTGACTCTTGTGTCAGCAACTTGGCTGTACCCATGTATCTCTCCAAGTATTCTCTCTTCTGCAGTTTCAGTTACAGACAATTATGGGTCAGTGCATTTCTGAATTGGTGTGCAGTTTGCTTGATAACCTATTTGATTTGTATATGAGGTTTCTCCCCTTTCACAGTGCCTACTTGTTATGTTCCATTCAAAGTGGCATTAGTTATTGAAACCCTTCACTGTACAGAATTTTATCTGTAATGAAGTAAGACTGATTTCTATTGTGATAAAGGCCTCATATTTATGGGTGTTTGTATTCGTGTGCCCCAATCAAGTCAACAGTCTTTCCTCAAACATCTTTAAATTAACCTATTCATGCACCTGATGATGCTGTCGTATTGGCTACAGCAGATGTTAGGAGTGGTATGGTTATTACTCAGGTACAGTCCAACCTATACAAATGACATCTACATAAGGACCACCTGGCCAATATAATCACTTTTTACTGGTCCATTAGATAATTTTTCCCCATTGAAACAATTAAGAATCATGTCTATAGTGGCCAACTGTCCACATACAAGTAGACCAGATTTTATCAGTCCCCTGAGTGGTCTTCTTGAGCAGTTTTGACTTCACCCAGACTGGACACAGCTTCTACTGCCTGTACAATGTACAAGCCCTGCTGTGCCGGTGACCCTGTAACGTGACAGGATCAACAGGATCCTTCCATCCAGGCTTACATAGCCTCATTATACCTCAATCAGTGTTAGAAATACCCATCTGCAGTCTACATTTTCAGGCATTTTCAGTATTGCAAAAGAAAAATTAAGCAACCTGCAATTTTGCAGACTGAAAAAAACAGCCTAGGGGTTCAATGGTATCAGCCTCCGTGGATATATGGCTGCAGTTTCACCAGATGTTCCGCACAAACAACATATTTTGCTTCTAAACCCTGGTAGCGCAGTTTCTAGGGGCAAAATTAAGTACTTCTTTGCTGTTATTGCTATATAAAAATTTCTACTAAGCTGCAAAAGTTTTTAATAATACTATTTGTAGAAAGTATTTCTGAATTCCAGAAAAACATTTTGACACTCTGCAATATAGCAGAACACTGAAAAAAAGTATTTCTATCACGGTCCATACTGACTGGATGTTCAGTGTCAGCCTTATCCTGGGGCCACGTAGAACAGCAAATTTCAGTGATTTCAATCTTGAAATTGAGTGGTAAACAATAGGATGTGTAGGTAAACACTGATTGTGGTCCAGAATGCATTACAACATATGCTCTGTTTTGTGATGTTCACACATACAGTGTACATGTAAATTCATTTGAATGTCCTTGGCTACACTCACATGAGTTGTCATTGGCATTATACTCATTAAAGTGGAATTCACGTAAGTGACCTTTTGGAGTTAACCAGAGGGCAAGAAAGCAAGAGAAAACAAAACAACCCCATTGTTTATGTGCATATTTGCTGGCAGGATAGCCATGGGAATGTCCTGGGCAAATGACATGGAGAGAATTCCTGGTGCAGTGCTCTTTGGCTGTAGAGGAAGATAGTGGTAAACCAGATACAGATAAAGACATTGAAATTTGCCATTTGGACAATACTAGCTTCCAATGACATGTACATGTTAGCTGGCTTGTAATGTATTGCAGGTAGTTGAACCTATCAGCTTCTAGATGTTTGCATTAGACTGAAGCCCCGAAAAACTGAAGATTATAATCTGACTGAAGCAGTCCTCTACTTGTACATACATGTACATGTAAGTTTATTGTAACTAAACAGTCAATCCTGTGGTAGTGACCACATCTGCACAAGGACCATCTGGCCATTCTATCTTTGTGGTCCCTCAAAGATCTTGCAGTTTGTCTATGGTGTATTGTTCCAGATTTGAATTTTGAACTAAGCTGCAAGTAAGCATTGTTGGGTCTGAATGTTTCGCTGAGTTTCTAGAGTTGACATTTCCTTTCAATATGGATGAGAGGATGTGGCTGGCATCATTTCCGAGATAATTGTCTGGCTGTTGCTATGACAACCAAACAGCAGCTGGGGCTTCTTTAGAAACCATGCACATAGGTGTGCACAAAGCCTTTGAGAATTTGTGTGAAACATCTGATGCAAGTCAGGAGACAGCTTGTCCAAGAGGTTCTAGAAGTAAAAGTAAAACCAGGTGACAGAACTGTGACAGAACCAACGGCAGACGGCCTTTACTAGTTTTAGGTAACAAGACAGCTATATTTTTCAGGATACATGCAGGACTATCCCAAGAATGTTCTCAGTTTGTGAATGTGCGACAATCACACAATGTATGTGACCAGGCCCTTAGTGTTGTACATACAGATTTATGTATGATAACAAATTACCATGTATGCACGAAGAGTCAAAATGGCTACTTCAGTACTTAGGACAGGGAAGGATGTCAGGAGACCTAGTGGAAAGCAGGAAGTGGCAGCTTATCATAAACATGACTCAGTATTTGTTGTCCATTAGATAAGAGAGGAATCACGGATACACTCCTCTATAATATCAATGTACCCATTTTGTGTTTGTATTGCAAATGCGATCATTGTCAACATAACCACCCAGTTAGAACAGGCATAGACCAAACAACTGTTGTGCATATGTTTGTACTTACAACAGCATGTTTGTACTTACAGTATATGCCCAACAGCATTGTGCATATGGATGATGGAAACATTATAATGAAGACAACCTGTGTTGCTGGTCTTAGTGGTCAACCGTCATGATGGTGTATGTGATGTAACAATGTATGTAGTCTATATATTTCATTGTCCCAAGGAAAGTTCATTGTGGCACAAATGTAATTTCTATAACTGAAAACGTGATGCAGCATTGCAGATCTCTGCAATTGGCTATACGTGTATTTACATATATAACTACATTACTGATCATATCTTTGTACCACTCTGATAGGGTTTTGCTGAGGACTTCTTTGGCCTAGTTGGAGACATCTGCCAACTGAGCTGCCAGCAGGCAAGGGAAGGACAACTACCACCTAAATCTAGAGGTACAACAAAGTACTGAATCATATTTTATTGTCCATCCCAATGAATATTAACTTTGGTTGTGTTCCCATACCAATCCGATGGATTATTCATTTTCAGAAGCTAGTCGTAAAGTATTGTTTGAGTCTTTGGCAAAAGTGCAGTTCATGTGTAAGAGTGTAGATCTTCTTAACAAGAAACAGTACAATGAGTAAAATTTACAGCATCTTGTCAACAAAGTACATCAATAGAATATGTAATGCACTTTGCTTTGATGTTCATTTGACATCTTCTACAAAGAATATTGAAATATTTTGATGATTTGACATAATAGAAACCACCTTTTACTTCTGAACTTGGAGGAAAATGTGTATGTGAACAAGTATGTGAACAACTGGGGCTTACTTAATTGCCTTTTCTGTTACAGGTAGCGACTGAGACTGTGAGCATTTACATAATTTAACCTCCCAGAACCCATGCCTGCTGTTCAGTTCTACATGTGTAGGTAAGTGTAATGGCATATGGGTGTGGTGTAATGCCAATACACTTTATTTGGTAATTCTTCTCACACACTTCAAAAATAAACTATGTGGATTATATCTGGATAATCACACATTTACAGTTTACATTTTAAGTCAAGTCCACATATGGCTCTCTAAGATGTTCTGAAATCATCTAAGTCGCTTTCTTCTAACCTTTAAGTAAACTCACTATCAGCAATGAAGAGCTTTGCAATTAAGAAGGGTCAACATGGAGGTCAGGAAAGCGTTAGTTCCATCCGAGCTATATAATCTGATTACCAATATTTTTGTATTATTGGGTATTCTTTCTGACTCAAATATATAACCAACCTGAGTTAATATTTGTATGTAAAGAGCACTTTTCTTGACCCTTTTTACCCAGGTTGTAGCTGACGCCGAGTGTTGCTGGCAGGTGAACATCTGAGATGTCGTCTCCAGTCAGCAAACCTGACAAAGTCAGGTATGTCTGTGACGAGTGCCAGATGGCGTGCATCTCAGAGTACCACCTCAACAAGCACAAGAGTTCGCACTACGACTGGAAGCAGTGCTACGAGTGTAACCTCTGCAACTACTCCACCCAGTCCCTCAACCAGATCAAGATACACGCCCTGAAACACGTCAAGTTGGAGCAGCACACCAGTGGGGAGGATGCTGACACAACAGCAGCTTGCAATGGCATACAGGAGGCAGGAGATGGGAATAATAGCAAGATGTCACCACAGGCTAATGCCTCTAGCCAGGACATGGACATTAATACAAGTGATAGCCACGCTCGGACTGCTGCAGACACTACACCCGTAAATAATGGAGGAGCTGAACTAAGTGCGAATTCTAACATGCCATGTCTACCGAATGGAGCAATAGGAGAAAGCAGTGTAAATGTAAATATGGATGGTTTTGGTTCAGATGTGGAGGTCCTCTCGGTGCAAGGCAGTGAGGCAGATCCTGCAATCCCGGTGATTGTCTTAGAGTCTGACACAGATGAAGAATCCAGAGCGCTGCCAGAACGTGTTACAGCTATTGGCCAAATAAATGTAGAGAACCCCATTTCAGATGTTGTCAAAAGTGCAGGCAGAAGTGAGGTGACTGAAAGTGATGAGCAGGTGCCAAAGGATCAAGTAGAGAAGCCATCAGAAGGAACCCATGACACAGTGTTCAGCTGCTCAAACTGTTCCTTTACCACCCCAGAACTTAATCTTCTGTTGAAGCACCGGGAAACGCACTTAAACAACAAATGTTACAGATGTGACAAGTGCAGTTTCATTGCAGTTCAAGAAAAGTACTTGCTCATGCACCAACAGAGACAACATGCACCTGTAGGCAGCGGTAAACACCAGTGTGAACACTGCCCCTTTTCAACAAAGGATCAAGAAGCAATGAAGAAGCATGGGAAGTTTCATGGTTCGAATCTGCCACTGAAGTGCCCCTTGTGTACGTTTGCCTGCTCCTCACATTTACAGCTTAGTCTGCACCTCAAGCTGCATGTGAAGATTGAGACTTTGCCTGTAGTTTCAGCAAACTGCCATATTGCTGATTCTACCAGCGGCAGAGACTCTGAAATTTCAAGGCCTCCAAACAGTAGCATTGGAAACTCAAGTGAGACCAACGGAGAGTCATCAGTCACAAGCAATAGTCAGCCAGCAGATGACAGTATCGCTTCACCTGAAGTTAGTGGCCTGGCACAGGCTAAAGACAAGAGTACCCCTTCAAAACAAAGCCAATCGCCAGAGAAAAATTTTGTTTGTGAAGAATGTGGGTTCAGTACTTACCGAAGGGAGACATTGAGAACCCATATCAGAATTCACAGTGGCGAGAAACCTTATGCCTGCAGTTTTTGTCCCTACAAGGCCAGACAGAAGCCAAACCTAAACACACACATGCAGTTTCACACGATCAGAGCCAAGTTCACCTGCAAATACTGCTCATATTCCACCAGCAACAAGGCAAGCACACGTTTACATGAAACCTTGCACGAAGGCCTGAAATATGAAGATAAAAATCTAGGTACTCCAAAAAAAGATGACAGTAGTGTGCACACCAAGAGCCCAGAGAAGAGCCCTCTCAGCAAGGTTACGAGGGATAGAAGAGGGCTGTTTCGGTGCAAGTACTGCCCATTTCACACCAGGCATTCCACCAGCATTCAGCGTCACCTCAAGATCCACGAGGGCAGCAAACCGTTCAAGTGTAAGCGCTGCTCCTACAGGGCCATCACCCTCTTCCAGATCCAGGGGCATGAGAAGCATCATGATGAGACACTGCC
This sequence comes from Branchiostoma floridae x Branchiostoma japonicum, assembly GCA_013266295.2. Taxonomy (NCBI): domain Eukaryota; kingdom Metazoa; phylum Chordata; class Leptocardii; order Amphioxiformes; family Branchiostomatidae; genus Branchiostoma; species Branchiostoma floridae x Branchiostoma japonicum. The sequence continues at coordinate 11,238,801 of CM023824.1, forward strand.
CTTTAAGTGCAGGTGGTGCCACTACTTCGCTGAAACCCAGGCCGGTGTAGGCATCCATGAGCAACGTGTGCATGAGGAGTATCTGCAGGTGATCCCAAAGAAACAGACTCCAAAGAAGAATCTACCTTTGGATCTTTCAATGAAGAACCAGACTCCTGAAAAGATTACCCCTGAAAAAATCTCTCTGAACTCCTCAAGCCCATCTGACATGGAAGAAAGTCCTGTCAAGAAGGAGACACAGAGGATGATGGAGGACGTTGTGGAAGAGTTTGACGAGCACGGCAAGGCCAGATACAAGTGCAAAAGCTGCTCTTTTACAACTGCTTGGAGGGAGAACTACTATCGACACTGTAGGATCCATACGGGAGAGAAGCCATTTCACTGCAGATATTGCCCGTACCAGGCTAGGGGAAACATGGCATGGTACAGGCACATGAAGCATCACACTGCCAACTACCCTTTCAAGTGCCCATTGTGTACCTACACAAGCCTCAGTCAGGCAGCAGTCACTTCTCATCAAAATAAGGTTCATGACTGTAAAATTAATAACAAGAAACAGAAAGGAGCTGGCAGCAAGGGCTCAGGGCAGCCATTGAAGGTGCCTGTGAGGCTACGATGTCCATTGTGCCAGTTCACCACTGCCAGTGAGACACTCTTAAAGCTGCACAAGGCCAAACACATGTCCTCACAGTCGGGGAAGACTTACAAGTGTAAAGATTGCAAGTACACCACCCATCTTCTGCCTAGTCTTCAGAAGCATGCTGCTATTCACACCTCAGGAAAGTCCTACCAGTGTAGGTACTGCCCATATGTGACCATGTACAAGGCTCATCTTGAAAGGCACGAGGACCACCACACCACACCATCTAAGTTTACTTGTGAACAGTGCACATACTCAGCTGGGAATCTGCTTGGTTTGTCTGAGCACATCAAATGGCATGGGGGACCACAGCAAGTCAAGACCTTTTCTGAGGACTTCCAGGAAGAGGAATCAGCAGACATTGACATGGAAGAAGCGGACTATCTTGAAGAGGAAGAACATGCTGAGATGATGGAGTATCCAGAAGCCAGTTTGACTTCAAGGCATTCTGATGAGAAAGACCAGGATTCCAGGAGTAGGGTTAGTCCGGCAAAGATGTACGAGTGTCACAGCTGTGATTACCAGTCGAAGGACTTGTGTGCCCTGAAGAGGCATTCACGCACACATACAGGAGAGAGGCCTTTCCAATGCCCTCACTGCCCCTACAGTGCCAGACAAATTACCAACATGAACCGGCACACCTTCCAGCATTTTGCAAAACTTCCCCACAAATGCCCTCATTGCACTTACTCTGTCCGAAACACATCGGCTCTTGCCAAGCATATTAAATGGCATTTACCTAATGTGGAGGAAAGTCTGGCCCCAGGAGTTGATGTGAAAGGGGCCAGTTCTGTTCCATCCAGTAGCCATAACTCGCCAAAGGTGAAGATTGAGGGGAAACCCTCCAGAAGAAAGAGGAGCAACCGCATTCACCGGTGCAAATGGTGCCCCTACACATCATCGTACCTCCACAACCTGCATCGCCACAAGACCCATCACGGAGCAGGCTTCCTGCACAAGTGTGATCTCTGCAGCTACTCAGCAAGAAACGTCACTGGCATCCAGAAGCACACGGAGCTCCACCAAACGAAAAATAACGACCCCTCCACCTCAGAGCAGCATCTTACCAACCAGAGCAGCAATAGAGAGGGACAAGGAGATGTCCAAAATTGTGCTTTTAGTTGCCAGTATTGTCCTTATAGGACCAACCTCGGTTCAAACTTGAAACGGCACACTAAATATCACTTTGAAGACTTACCAGAGAAGTGCAGCCGGTGCTCCTACACAACGACCAGCACCTCTCATCTGACTGCACACGAAAACCTGCATGTCAGGAATCCAAACTGGACAGCAGGAGCAAACGTCCAGGCAGCCATCAAAAGTGAGGATATCAACTACAATGCCCAGCAACAGTCTCACTTGGAATGTGGTACATGTGGTTACATCACCACCAGTCAGGAAAGGCTATCAAAGCATATGATCACTCACACAAGTCGCAGAACTCAATCATGTGACTTATGCCCGTACAGGACCCGTCAGTCCAGGACGCTATGGAAGCACAAGAAACACCACACGGTGCAGCGTGCTTTGAAGTGCAGTTACTGCTGCTACAGCTCCGACTTTCCCCGAGCTATCACCAACCATGAGAGGTTGCATATGAGACATGCAGCAGAGATGGACGACACAGCCAGACAGCCCGGCTCCGAAGAAGGCCTGACCTGCGACTCATGTCCGTTCCGTAGCCTTACTCTCAGTGGCCTTATGAAGCACAAGACACATCACACAGCAAACCTGGCCTTTAAGTGCAAGTCCTGCACGTACTCTGCCTCCTCGCCACGAATCATCTCCTACCACCAAAAGGTGCACCTGGAGAATGTGGAAAAGCCGTACGAATGCGACATGTGCCCCTTCAGGTCGGCCTTCTCCAAGTGTCTTCTGAAGCACATGCAGCATCACAGTGCCAAGCTGCCCCTGAAGTGCAAGTACTGTACCTACACCTCATCCTGCAACAGGGCGATCACTCTACATGAGAAAGTCCATGAGGTAGGCCCAGACAAGGCTTTACCGTCTAGTAGTCTTGGCAACAGGCTTTGTGGCGTCTGTGGCTATATTGCATGCAGCCGAGCACGGCTGGTGAAGCACATCCGGAAGCATACAGGTGAGAAACCTTTCACCTGTGCCCACTGCCCATTCAAGACAAGCCTGGAGGATACCTTAAGCAAGCACAACAGGCACCACGAAACCAATGGTGCGGTGAAATGCAGATACTGCAGCTATAGTTCAGATATCACCAGGGTAGTCACAAACCACGAAAAACTACATGAAGAAGAGACTGATGACACTCAACAGTCAAGTACACCACCCAAGATGAACTCCAGCTCCTCCGGCGGTAGTGTGGAAGCCCTGAAGGAAACCAAGCCTGAAAACATGTACTCGTGTCAGATGGACTATAATTGTGAACTGTGTAGTTACACTGCTCACTGCAAGAAGCGCATGGATGAACACATGTGTACCCACACAGGCTTCAAACCCTACGGCTGTGACATGTGCCCGTACAGGACGCCTTTGAAGGAAACTCTCATCAGGCACAAAAGGCATCACACCGGGGACTTCCCCTTCAAGTGTAGGTTCTGTTCATACTCAGCAAAACGAGACTTTCATGCCAAAGAACACGAGAAAGTCCACTCCATGGAGCCGCCTAAATACAAGGTAATAATTACCCCCACAGGTAGCCGAACTCATTTAGCTGAAACTGTGAGGAAACGTTATGAGTGTCAAGATTGTGATTACACTTCAGAAGACAAGAGCAGGCTAGTCAAGCATCAGAGAACCCACACGGGGGAGAAGCCTTATTCCTGCAAGTTTTGCCCCTATAAAACAGGGCTTAATGAAAGCCTGTGGAAACATATGAAACACCACAAGATTAGAGCTCCAATGCAGTGTGAGAAGTGCAGTTACTCAACAACCACAATGCAGTCCTTGATACTTCACAACAAGCTACATGATGAAGAAACAGATACCATCACAGAGGTTAGCCAGGCCATTTCAGATGATGGACAAGACCCCAGTGCCACAGACTTCCAGTGCAACATGTGTGGCTATATGACTCTCGAAAAGAGTAAACTCGTCAAGCATCTTGAGGGGCACACCTTAGAAAAGGCCTTCTCTTGCCCATCATGTCCCTACAGGTCTTCCTCAAAGGAAAATGTGAAGAGGCACCAGAAGCACCACAGGAGCAAGTTCCCGTTCCGCTGTAAATTATGCTCCTACAGTGCAAACAACAGCTCGGTAGTGAGAACCCATGAGAAGCTTCACCAGGGCCAGTCATATCCCTGCCATAAAAAGATGCCGTCAATCCACTTCCAGTGCTTGACATGTGGGCTTCCACACGCAAGCCAAACAGACCTGGACGACCACAGGAGGGAAGATCATCCATCAGAAAAATGCTTCCAGTGCCCCGAGTGTCCCTTTGTCAGCCAGTGGGAAAAGGCACTCAAGAAGCATCGGTACAGTCATATTGCCAACTTCCCCAACAAGTGTAGGTTGTGCTCATTCACCTCCCCAAAAAAGTATGTGATCAGGGCCCATGAGCAGACCCACAAGAATGCCCCACATCCAACGCTTATGGAAGAACAGAAGATTAAGAAGCTAACTGACAGAGAATGCCGAAAGATCTATACTTGTAGCCTGTGTCCATTCAGGGCAAGACAGCAGAGGGAGTATGAGCACCACCTGTCTGGTCATGATGCCGCACACCCCTACAGGTGTTCACAGTGCAGCTTCTCTGCCAAGGAAAAGAGGGGTCTATCCAGCCACCAGCGCGTGCATGACAGGCAGAAACAGCGCATCCTGAAATGTGGTACTTGTGGCTTTTCGACTGCCATAGCCAGCCTGATGAAGCTACACGAAGTCAAGCACAAGCTCCACCCCAAAGACGCAAGGGTGCTGAACTCCCTACGGACGACAGACAAGCAGAAGAGGCTCCATTACTGTGGGCACTGCAGTTTCAGCACGCATCACCACAGGGCATATAAGATCCACCTCATGCACCACGGAGCCAAACTGCCCTTCAAGTGCACCCATTGCACTTTTGCCTGTCAACTCCAACGGCATCTGACCAGACACATCAACAACCAGCACAGAAGCAGTGAAGAGAACGTGGTACTTGGGCCACAAAATGGACCCAAATATAAGGCCTGTGACAAAATACCGATGACAAAGGCAGACACGTCTTACCAACGCTACATCGAGCCATCCAGTGTGCTGTACAAGTGTCCCAGCTGCAAGTTCACCACCAAGAAGAAGTATCTGTGGTTAATCCACAAGGGAAGACACTCGGAAGATAAGATATTCCGCTGTGATGAGTGTGACTTCACCACCAAGTGTGCTGGATCAATTCTACCTCATATTCAGTGGAAACATATGGGCCAGTGGCCACGGTACCTTCAATGTAAGGAGTGCCCATATGAGACCTCTGACACCAGGTGCCTGAATAACCACATGAAACACCACACCGAGAACTATGCCATAAAATGTACCAGGTGCTCCTACTCTACTGACTTACAGCACCTCTTGGAGAAGCACTTCAAAGTCCACAGTACCAAGCACAAGTCCAAAGTACCTCGTGCTAGTCAGCGTGGGTTCACAAGTCACGCTGAGTCACTTCCACAATCAGAACTGTTTGCGGAAGAAGAATCCATGGATTCCAGAAGCACCGAACCTGCTACAGACGATGTGGCAGTCAGCACTCGTCCTCAGAAAATTGCCCCACGACAGTGCAACTTCTGCGGTCGTAGGTTCTTCAGGAAGGCGGAATGGAAGCGTCACACTAAGAGGCACAAACAGGCTCCAAGTGGTCCGCAGGCTCATGTAGTTGCCCACGGTGACCCAGTGACTGGCATGCTAGTCTACACCTTTGTGTGCTGGTTCTGTGGGAGGAGGTTTAACGGCCAGGAGGAGTGGTACAGGCACATGCAGCATCACAGGTTCTGAAGACACTACTGATGAATAGCCCTGCTGCCTTACCCCGTAACTAATAAAAATAGGGTACCAAAAGGCTACCTTAGCAGGAAGAAGGTTAAACAGGAATTTAGAGGAATTAGGATTACTTTTAAATCTGTTGTTACAAAACCATGCAGACTTGGATTCTAAATTGTTAAGAGAGGTGCATACAACTACTGTGAAAGAGCTTGTGCTGCTTGTGTCATCTACTTGATTACAGTGTGGATGTGTAGTACCTAGAGTTCTACATTCTTGTAGCTATAAGTATATGTACCATTTGGAAGATGTAACTTGTCAAGTATGACTGTGCAATGTGTAGCATGACTCACAGTTATGTCATAGAAACCGATCATTGTCAGCAGAATTGTATGTAAACCTTTTGAGGTGCAAGAAAATTGTGTTACGAGGATGTTGTACTCTGATCATGGCAAACATTCTGATTGATTTAGATGTCCATTCTTTCGAGCTGATGATGGATTAGATTTAATGTCTTTAACCTACCAGTGAACCTGTATTCTGAAGCAGAAGCAGAGTACTGAAGGCTATACTTTGTTGAGTAGTTCTTTTGTGGACGGAGCAAATTCTCTGTTTATGCTGCCACTTATTTTTGTGGTAAAAATGAATAATTGACATGAATAGATGTTCAAAGTGGAATTCTTCATGTGCTGAAGAGGGTGCCTCCAGGCTTTGGGAGTCTCTGGCCCCAATCCCCTAAACATAGTGGGGGAGAAGAAGAGTGACTTAGTAATTTCTCGTGGACAGACAAATGGTAGTGCTTGAAATCTAGTCATCTTGATTTTCATTGTCTGTAATTTAATGAATGACATATTTCTAGATTTTGTTTTATTGTTTGATGATGAAGAAAGTTGATAAAGTTGATACATACTTGAAAATTCAATATGGCATACATGTACTTGGCATCTCAGGATAAGGAGCTGCACTGAAAAGATGCAATTATAATCATACTTACCTGTTCTTGTGTAGATTTAATTCCCAAGAATTGCTGTTAGGTACCCGCATTTAAGCTAAGAAGATCTGTTTGTATATTGTGGCAATTTACAGATGATGCATAGGGTCTAAACCTACTATCAAATATCTTTTGGATTATTCAGTGTCAATTTTGTACGTTTTTGTTGACTTCACCAATGGATGGAAAAGATGTATTCAGGCCCATCTTTGAACATTTCATGGCATACTCAATGATGACCAGAGGTAAAATTCCGTGGTATGTTTTCCAACCCCAACAAAAAATTCACATGCATGTTTTGCAAACAGAATTCTACAGCGATGAAAGTACAGTTATTCCCTTATACCCTGTAAAATGTTGAAGGCACTGTGTTCTTATTGACAGTAATATACACTCTGCCATATAAACGTTACCAGAACCAGCACTGGAACCAGTTTTCAAATTATAACGTCTAATAAAGTCAAATGATTTTGGAGATCTTTAATAACATTTTGAAAGGAACTTGTCCTCGTTGTACCCGGTCCGTCTTATATGGTTATGATATTTCCTTGTTAACAAAATCTGTGGATTTAAGAAATTTCTGAAGAAATTACTTTGTTTCATTTCTGTATATCACTTATTATTTAATTTCTCCCAAGATTCCATCGAAGTGTCAGACTTATATCCCAGTACTAGTATTTTCCTCTTTAAAAAAACTTGTTTTCCAGCCTAATACTACTAGTATTACCGAAGTCTTGAATGATTTAACAGAAAGGTCTGGAAGTGATGAGCAAACTTAAATTTGTAACTGTACTTTACACTTCAGCTACAGTAGCTCCGCGATCACGTGGCACTAACACTGTGTTACTATGAAGCGTAATGACGTAGGTGTAGAAATGGGTCTCCGTAATGAAGGCTTGCAATGACCCAAACAGTGTTGATGGAATAGTGCTTTTCTTTGAAATCCCTTATTTTTATGGCAGAGATAGTGAACAGATACCACTCTTTCGTACCATCTTGATTTTAGAATTTACTGAAGTGTATGTCTTTTGTTGCGAAGATGATTTCGCCTGACCTAGCCACTTTGTGTAGAAAATAACTTTAGGTATTAACAGATGTTATAGCGTTCTCAGGAGTAAAACTTTTGAACCTGACCAAATAAAATGTGACTAAGCACATCTTGTAAGAACTGTTTTATTGTTTGTGTTGTAGTATTTAGAAACTACCAAGTAGCGATAACACATTAAAAGTGAAGCCCACTCAATCAAGACTGACCCTAGTAAACATTACGCCTTGGCCATCTGACATTCCATAGCCCTACAGTATTCACCACGACACATCTGGCGAATCAGGAGACATATGCAAATGAGTACACATGCAAATAGAGACGGCTATAAAAGGGCGAGCTCTCAGGGAAAAGGTTCGCACTTTGCCTTGGGATAGAAATGAGCAAAGGAACGAGAAATAAAACAATAAGAATCAAACACATGACATTGTCATCCACATTTACACACTCGCCTACAGAATCTAATTTTTCCCTTGTCATTTCGGAACGTTCAAGACGTCTCTGTCGATACAAGAGTCAGCATGGAAAAAAACTAGACGGCGCGGTCAAGAACATTCACCTTAGGGTTTACAGCTTGCAGACAGGACATCTCGGTATAGCTACTTTTCGGACTGTTGAAGAATTCATCCAGCAATTGCCGTTTTGAGAAATGAGTTATACGTACGGCTGGTACATTTGTATGATTCAACTCTGTATTATGGCGAGTTTTGGTTATGTGGCAGTTATCATGGTAACGGAGCGGTCACATTCGTTGTAGGCCGTCGGTCGATTTTGATGCCGTGGAATTTTCAAGCAGGCTGTAACAGAACCAACCACCGGAAAGGATCTTAATAATTCTTAGGCAGCCTTTTATGCAACGAGAAAGCCGAATTTTGCAGGACACATGCACGACTATATTAAACCTAAGAACGCCCTCAGTTTACGATCGTATGACGTACTCTTAGTATTTGACCGGGCCCTGGCCTAAGTTTTAACTGTCCTTAGCAAAAACGGCACTGAGTCAGCAAAGGGGTTCCACGTCAATACAGGATAAGTGCCATTATGGTTTCAATGATCCGTACAGAAATCGTTGTGCTGTTCCGGTGGAACGACGTCATCACAACGACTTCTTTAAACAGAAACTGTTGTTTTCGAATGTCCAATGAGTCTTTTTTGTTCGTCTACATAATTAAGCTAACCCTTGCCTCTTCGTCAGAACTGGCCGCCACAAAACGTTATTCTGACCTTGTCTGTCGCCTGAAACTTTACCGATTGCAGACAGGCTAAGTATGATAATTCTTGCCCTCTTTGGTTTATGGTTATTCAATGACCCAATTTTCTACGCGGTGATTACGATTACGATAATCATCCCTGATAGCCTTGTACAAACCGGTACAAGTATTTATTTCCTGACATGATGGATTGAAATACCAAGCGGATGTCAAACATGATGCTCTATTTCACGTCTAATTTCCGATGAATTGGTCCATAAACCCTTAAATACGCCTAGCCTGACGAGGAGGCCCATACCACAGTGTTTCTCCAGTTCCTGCTACTGTTGCTGCACCAAGTTCTGTTTTTTGACTGAAATCCGTGAGTATCAGCTGCGTTTCTAACACTTCTCCCTGTTCGCTGCATGTAAACAACATCCAATATAGCTCAGGTCTTTTCTTCGTCAATTTTGGACGATATCGGTTTTGGGAAGGAAGTTCTGTTCAATCCGACACAAGCAAGTTTTGGACTCATCTTTTCCATTGAACCCTCTGGTTAAGCGGCGCAAACTTGATGAGAATATTCCTGGTACTGTTGACTTCAAGGTAATTCTCTAGCGCTGCAAGTCGGTAGAGAACACAATGTGAATGAACAATTAGCGGCAGAGAAGAGAGTCGGCCACCAGAGAGTTGAAGCCGCATCCACAGAAACGTCAGGCGTCATCAACGACAACGAGGGTGGTTCATGTTGGTGTAGAGTTGAACGGCAGTGAAAACGCCAAAATGCGTCGATATATCTTATCATTTTCATGAAACCGTTTGAATGTTCTGATATCCCCTGTTTCCTTCTGCTCTTCTAGCCTTGCGACGACGCCATGGAACTCCAACTCTTCATAACCACATTTCTCCTGGTGCTGGTCGCTTTCCACGTATGTGCGGAGGATGAGAAGAAAGAGGTCAGATCTGTTGACATATCATCGCGCAACTATCGCTACTTTCCTTGTCGATACCATTCAATGACACCTAAATTAACTCAGTAACTTGACTTCCATTGCGCAACTGTCACTACTTTTCTTGTCGGTACCATTCAAGGACACCTAAGTTAACTCAGTAACTTGACTGGCATCGTTATTGCAATGAGGAGATTCAAACGATTTACCTGCTTGGCTTGTTGCTTGCTGGAAATGTCTACTTGAACACACACGCTGAAATAATATATTGTGAGTTACTTATCAAACAAATGTATACGTAAACCCATTTAGTATGAACATATATAGATCAGACTATGAGGGTGTAGTGAATACAAACAGTTGCATGTCATTGTGCCTATCTTGTTGGGTTTAGGTGGAACGGGAAGTAGACAAGCGGTTCGACGCTGCTGCCTTCGGGAAACGGCTGCTGGATAGAGGAGGGAAGCGAATGGAGGCTGCCTGGATGGGGAAGAGGATGTTCGACGCTGCTGCTTTGGGGAAACGACAGGATAGAGGAGGGAAGCGAATGGAGGCTGCCTGGATGGGGAAGAGGATGTTCGACGCTGCTGCCTTGGGGAAACGACAGGATAGAGGAGGGAAGCGAATGGACACCGGCTGGACGGGGAAGCGTGACGGTACTTTCGTAGTTCATCATATACGAAGAATCCAAGAGTACAACGGGGGGGAGCTAAAGTGGTGATGGTGGTGGTTTGGGGGTAGATATTTGTACTTTTGGTCCTCTGTAATCATTAGAGCGTCGTTGAGTTCCTTCCTGGGTTATCACTAGCCTCCACCATGCCTTCCTAAGGGGTTATAGATAGTAATACTAGTATTCAGCCAAATAAAAATAGGGTCAGTAATTGATCAGCGGAGTGAGTCGCGATAGGAGTAACATTTGCCTTGAACTGGTGACCAAACTCCCATATTTGGCTAAGTTTTGCTATTTTTCAACTTCGAGTTCGAGTTGTTATTCTGGTGGAGACTAGCTTATCTCCGCCATTTTTTGCTTTCGATTCTTGCCCCTATACTAGACACGTGACCTGCCGCCATTTTCACCTACCCCTGTCACTCCTTCCTTTGAATGAACACAATGATCTCATTGCCAGCCAAATGTAGTCGGCAAATAGACCTACTGGTTGACTTCCACACATTCAAGCAGACACGGCATTTGACCATCCATCAGCTATTCTGTGGCCACTCCATCCACGCATTCATCCAAACTACCGTTTTTCCATTTCTGCCCGGCAATATGCTGAGGACTCTAAACATGAAAATTACAAATCTACGACAGAGAAACTGATGTACGTGTTTGACATATTGTTTGACATATTTTATTTATTTTTTATACGTATTTTATTTGGCCTTGCATGCGCAGACCCCCGCACGTCGTGCCGGACCCACTACGACCCGACCACCGGCAGTTGGAAATATGTGTGTCCGTGAGTCTTCGGAGACTCTCCACATGGTTGTTATTCTGACGAGGTGGGTCAGAAAATCTTCTGCTTTTTACCCCATCATGCCGCTTGGTCATGTATTTCATAGCCAGCTGCTTGGACGTTTTTGACCCTCGTTGCATATGCAGTCCGACTGTCGGACATACACAATATGCAAGTCCTTTGATCGCATTGTTTCCCGCACATGTACCGATTTTTTTTTCGGGGAGCTTTTGCTTGTAAACTAAAAACAAAAAAACTCACTACGGTCTCTAGGTTCCTAAAAGCGTGGACCTATAGGATCCTATAGCTTATTTGTAGATACCGGTACCGCTTGGTTTTCTGGTATAATTAAAACGACCTGTACTGGCCGGCCCATTGAAATTAATTCATTCATCCCTCCTGCCCCTCCCTTCCTCCCTTTCCATTCATTCATTCATTCATTCGCTCGTTCATTCATTCATTCATTCGCTCGTTCATTCATTCATTCATTCATTCATTCATTCGCTCGTTCATTCATTCATTCTTTCGCTCGTTCATTCATTCATTCATTCATTCGCTCGTTCATTCGCTCTTTCATGTAATGGTTGAGAGAATGAGAGGACTAGAACCTAGACTTTAAATACACCTGTTAAGCTGACCAGCTTGTACTCTAGGTGTTCAGATGTGAGAGCGACAGGTACACTTGTGGGGACATTTTTTTCTGTTACGTTTCAAATTCATCATTACATTACACAGGACAACGAGACACGTACCATTTGTTACCTCTCAGAGTAGTCCGTCCCTTCCTGCGGCTACGGTTCCTTTACAGGTGAAGAGCCCACTTGAGTTTATCACACTGTACATACACAATACCCTCCAAGCAGAGGTTAGACCTGTGTTGAACTTTTTAAAGGCGTTTGGTCGTGGTTTCCGTTTTGTCAGCTTTTCTTTGGCTACCCTGGTCAGGAAAGCCCGACAAAACGCGTAAAAAAGCTATTATAAAAACACATCCAAAACAGGCCTAACCCCTACTTGGAGAGTACATACATCACAGGGAGTGTGTTATAGATGTCAACTGAAACATTGTCGTCATGTCCCCTCACAGACAACCGGAGGGGCGAGGAAGAGGAGCTGCAGAAAGAAATGGACGCGTTCTTCGGCCGTTTCGGGGACCGGGAACGTTAACTCATCACGCAGGCATCATGATGCACGAGATAAAAACGTCCTTATCAGTGATTAGATTTCGTCCGACTACCTTACAACGTACAATATTAGATTTAGATATTCGTTGCATTTGGTAACTTTCATGATTCGTTAACCAGCTGTTATGAAACATACATGATACGTATACAAGGTCTATTGCCTTTAGTACTTGTGACGCTAAGGTAGTGTTTATGCCAGTTGTCTGTAACGCAAGTATGTGCATGAGGGATATCTGTAAGACGCTTTTGGATGGCATTTGAGTAATGTACATTTTACTGCCGGTTTTCCGAGTAAAAGTGTACGTGGCATCGGCATGTTGAGTCCAACATCTACGAGTAAAATAAACAAAATCAATTAAAAGTTCTACGTTATTCTGCCCGTGGACGTTTTCTTAATAGGGGTCGTCAAGGTAGCGTGAGCAAGCGTGATTACTAGCGTGATTACTGCTTATTACTGCTACTTACGCCAAACAACAAACGTCACTGTATATAAAGTAAGCAGAACATCATTGTGCTGTATCCGGGGGAACTTGTGGGTCCGCGTCCCAAAAGTATCTACGGTCAGCATCCTTTATATGTAATACTCAACAACCACGAAAAAAGGGGGGAAATGCAAAATATTGCACTAAAATATGAGCTCTATTCTAGTTAAGTTAGAATGGCAATGAAAAAAGTCAAGACTATATCGATGGATTGGACACTCATCAACCTTCTGGCTTCAGCTAAGTTAGGACCCCCCTCCCACTTCTGCAAACCCGCAACAAGTTACGAAAACTGCACGTTCTAAGCGACAATATTTGAAATAATCGAATAAGCATGTCGTTGAGATCGAAGTTCTTGTATTCCGTTCTACCTACAATGGAAACAAACAGTTGAATAATCACAAGAGACACTCCGTTACACGATCCATGAAGGGTTTATTCATGAAAACTACATCACTACACAATCAGCTGCAAGAAAGATCACATCGACAAATCAGTGATTTACATTTTAAAATTCATTTAAAAATTCAGTTCATTGAAGAGGTCCTGTAGTACACCACGTGGTCATGTAGCCTACCCATTCAGGCACTACGACATTTATATATACAGATCACGCCGCATTGTCATATACTGGTAGCCGAGGGTGGTGTCATCGCTGCACTACGCCTAGCGGCTGCAAGTTGACGCTGCGGGACTTCACTTCTTGCGGCGTTGGCTCCTGCTCCTCTTGCGCCTCTTCCCTCCCTTCTTGGCCTTCTTTGCGGGCTTCTTGGACTTGGATCGGGAGCGGGACTTCCTCCTCCTCTTCCCTCCCTTCTTGGAAGCCTTAGGGGTAAAGGACAAAAATTCAGTTAGAGTCTAAGAAAATGAACCCTGACATTTAGACAACGAACAAAGCAGAATGTTGAAAAGACAACCGAGTGGTCAGGACGACAGGAAACGCGCACGTTTTTAAATTTGTTTTCTTACCTTGCGGCTACGGCTGCGGCTGCGGGACTTCTTCCCCTTGCGGCTCGCCTTGCGTGCGCTCCTCTTGCGCTTCTTGGGTGCCTACAAAAGAAATATAGTCAGCATACGTAATCAAGAACCGACACAATAATACTTATGTTTCTGAAAACACGAATGGATGTGAAAAACGCTGATTTAATAAAGAATGCCGGTTCATGAAAAACAAAATCAACTCAACAACCACTGAAATACGTTTTGACATTTTAACAGGTGTCTACTTGTGTAGAATCATGTTCAAAATTTGATGAAGCAGGAGGCAGACTCACCGGTGCGGCAGCGGCGGCGGCGGCGGCGGCGGCAGGGGCGGCTGCTGCCTTCTTTGCCCTGCTTCGGCTGCGTCCACGGCTCTTAGAGCCTACAAAATCAAGAAGACGAGAAAAATAGTCACAAACTTTAGCTTGATTCAATGCATTCTACACAAAGTATAACGTATTTTCAAACTTATTTACGTTCGGGCACAGTGTAGAATAAATCCGTTAGAGGGCGTTCGAAATGTTCTTTGCCGTTCCGGATCCGTTCTAAAGAAGTCAATAAGAATGTTTGAGGTTTTTCTAGTCGTAACGGCTATGTTCGAATGCTAGTTTTACCGGTTTGTAGACGAAAAAGCCATAGCAACCGAATTTGAAAAATGTACAAATTACTAAAACAAATTCTTTAACGGCTATTTTTTCAAACTTAAGTTTACAAAGTCTTGGAAAAGCGAGTCAATTTAATCACATAAAAGTTATGATTAAGACGATTTATCAAAACTTATTAGAAAAAAGTATATATTCGCCTGAGTATCTAACTTGCATAAGTTATTTTGAAAAAAAATGTCAAGTCGAATTCTGTTTGCTTTACTCTAATGTAGGAACGTTTTGATCGACTAGAAGAAAATCGTTTCATACTTTTACAAGTGACCGACTAAATCTCGCTAACTGTGTTTTCTACTTTATACGATGGCAGAGAGGACAACAGGAATTTGTATCACTAACGTTACCGGTTTATCCACAAAAATTCAATTACCATGAAAATTCAATTATGAAAATCTTAAAAATTATAAAGAAGAAAAAAGTATTCAACTCACGTGGCTTCTTGGATGCACTGCGGCTGCGTGAGCGGGGCATGTTGATTCTCGACCGATGAAAGTCTCAAAAGTAGACAAAGATGCTTCAAGACGGGAGAGAAGAGGTTGCACGTCCGTTTCTGGTGAGAACCTGGGCTGAAGTGACACAGACGGTTGAAGGAACCGATTCGAGAACGCGCTCGGAGATTCGGTGCATTGTCGGGAACGTTTTGTTTCTGTTGTCCGGGCAACCGAACTGGATATCGAACGGAAGTTGCTACAACAATCACTGTGGCAACAATTGAACGTGACAACGGAAAACAATCAACGCTACATGATGTGACGAGCTAAAAGGTTGACTGATATCCATCATATACAAAAAATAAAATATATACTGTCATAAACGCCACAAGGAAGTCGGTTTAAACGGCATTCTGAAACGTTACACTTTCATCATATTCATGAAACTCGTACAACATCAACTTTTCAGTGACTTTACAATTCACAGCCACCAAGACTAGTACTTTTCATTGATTCACGTAACGCGTTATATTCAAGAACTGCTGAAAGTGACACTAGTGTGGTAGCTTAGTAACTTCGTTACTTCTACAACTTACCGAACTTCGTACTAGTCTTTCTTCTACTACACTCATGGCTATCTCACAAGCCTTCTCCATGTAACGTTATACCGAGGCTATCACACGACATAACTTCCCATTTTCGGTCAGATTTTCTTGTCATGTGTAACATCGTGTAACACCCCAAATCAGGCGAAAATCGGATAAGTATGGATGTCATCCATAGAATAGACATGCTGTGGCCTAATGCACTAACTTTTTACATACTTCTGCAACCTCTGACCCGGGTTGTGATTGGACAGTGAGCGCGCGAAACAAACCCGGAAGTGATCTTCAGCCTGGCTACCATATCCCGATATTTGCTATGACGGTCTAACTAGACAAGACGATGGCGACGTCAGGAGACGACCCTGGCCGCTGCACACCCCAGGGAGTGAGCTACAGCACCTTGCCTCACATGGTGAACGCAGATGGACGGTACCTGTACTGTAAAACATGGGAATCGACAGGGCACAAACCAAGGTCGGTTGGAATGGGGGAGGGGGGCAGCAGCTAAATTGGGACACTTGCGCTACCAGTACTAAGATGTAGAATTCGGTTAATGCCATGAAAAGAATTCAGATGGTATCTTGAACATTGTTTTGTGATTTTTGTAACCACAATTATGTACCGTATACCCAAAGGAGGCCCTACCCGTTGTTACCTTTCTGCATGAGTTGGAAAGTTATTATGCACATACCAGGCACAGAGGTGCCTTCAATGCTATAAAACATCCAGAAAATGGAGGACATGTTGTGTATGACAAGGATATCGATTGTATTGTTAGCTGGACAGCTTGTAGACACAGTGGTGAAGCTGGTTAGATGTTAGAATGTGTAGATTTTAAATTTGGTGTAAGCCTTTAAAAGTAATGCGGCTTCCTGTCTGATACCAAAAGCAGGCTGCATGCAGATAGTATAGTAGCAGTGGCGACTAACGAAGCTGCTTTTACATGTGTATGCTGTAGTTTCTTAGGAAGCATTATCTACAGCATATATATAAATGTGGCTGCCTTAGTAGCCAAGGCCACAGGCACAGCTACACAGCCTATTACTGTCACTACTGTATACGTACCGAAGGGCTTGTATAGGATTAAATGTTTAACAATTGGATTGAATCGGTCTTTTTCATCAGAGCTCTGCTGATGATAGCCCATGGTTTGGATGAACATATTGGCTGGTATGATGACTTTGCACAATTCCTGACTGGTCACAGCATCCTGGTTTTCTCCCATGACCACAGTGAGTATACAGGCATTTCATATGAAGTCACACGTGCCACGTGTATGCCTGTTAAACATGCCATCATGATGCTGCTGTAATCCACTTACCCATCGACATGGTCACTGGGTATTCAGATTATAATTATTATGACATCAATGAAAAGCCTCTATATAACAGGACATTCATTTTTACCCACAGCTGCTTCTGTGAAAAAAATGGCTTTATTTTTAAAGGCTCACTTCATAAGGATTTTTGTCTTGTTTTCCTCTCAGCAATGAAGGATGTCACTCATCATCAAAGTCTTGTTTGTTTTCTAGTTGGCCATGGTCAGAGTGAAGGAGAGAGGGCAGATGTGAAGGACTTCAATGTTCTGGTTCGTGACACGCTGCAACATGTAGATATGATAGTGGAAAACTATCCAGACACACCTGTTTATATTTTAGGGTATTCTATGGTAAGTACATGTGAGCGTAAAGGTTTTACCTCATTTAAGTTGTTTGATCTGTGCAAAATAGCCTTGTTGCACAATACTCTTTTAATATTTATTATATTAAGTTATTAACTCAAAATACTGTTGGAAACGGAAACAAACTTTTTGTTGGAATACTGCTGAGGTTAACCTTCTCCCTGTTAAGGTGCATTTTGGCACTAAATTTGTGTTGGTTACAGGGTTAGGCAGTAGGGAGTAGGTTAAGAATTGGGAAGAAGTCCACTGTCTTAATACCTGTAGGAAATTACCGTAATGTAGATCAAACATGGCCTTCTAAGGGACATGGGAATCTATGTTATACAGTCACTAATAAGTCCACATGTGATGCTTCCATGAACTTTGACCAATGACTTGTCTGTGATTGGGTTGTGTTTTTCCCCAGGGAGGCCCTGTGTCCATATTAGCGGCATGCGAGCGCCCACAGCAGTTTGCAGGGGTCCTGCTCATTGGACCAGCCATCAAGCCCTTTCCTGGGGAGGCTCCAGGATGGAAGGTACACATAAAAATTCAAATGAAAAAAAAGATAGCAAATTGCTAAATCCAGAGGGCATGAGTAGGCTTAGCATGCAAATCTATCGGAATGGAAAATCATAGCCTTTTTCTGGCTACCCTGTTGTTATGATACACAACCATGGTTGCTTGGAGGCTGAGCTTTCATGCTCCAGCCTGTTAGAGATAGAGAAACACAACCCTATAACCCTGCCCCTTTAGGGACTGTGTGACATGAAATGTTCTTGTTGTTGTCAGGTATTCTTGTTAAAACTGGTTGTTCCAGTGGTGCCCTGGCTGTCACTCACCTCTGGTGACAGGGCAGATCTGGTGGGCAAGGATGAGGAAACGGTGAGTGTAAATCCTAGATACTTCCGACATCTTTGTTAGGCACTTACTTTTCCAGTCTGGGATCCCCTCATGCTGTCATTTCCATATACTGTATTTTAGGGTAATTATTACACAACTGCTTTTATTTGGAGTAGATGTCAAATAGTGACTGGGTCTGAGGACTTTTATATTTTTGAAGAAGAGCAACAAAATCATTGCATCTTTTGTTAGTCTGTATGGGCTGAATAAATTAATAATAGCATTGTGCTTTACATGGTACAAATCTTGTTCACAGAATCAGAAGATACAAGAGGACCCTCTCTGTTTCCATGGTGGGCTCAAGCTGCGAACTGCTGCACAGATTCTTACAGGTACTGGGTGTGGGGGTAAAATCTGGTCTTTCTAGACTGCTAAAAGGTTACCATGTCTGGATCAAAAACTTTTTAAAGGAAATTTGCTGTCAACTCTGCAAAATTTTTTAGTTTTTAAGTTTTTGTACGTCTCCAGGCATGCAGAAGGTTCAGACTGAAATGGAGAACATTGAGTGGCCATTTCTTGTGATGCACGGTGAAGACGACGAGGTCGTGAACAGTGAAGGGTCCAAGATGCTGTACGAGAAGGCACGGAGTCCAGACAAGAAGATAAAGGTATACTTCTTCCAGCTACTAATATCTGTTTCAGTAGACATTCATATTTATTTATTTAGTGCTAAGTTAAAAGAATTTTTTACAGCAAAAATGTTTGGGCCAATGTGTATCTTCAGTTGTTTAATAAGTTCTCTGTCTTTTGATCAGATCTATCCGAACTGTCGCCATGGTCTTCTGAAGGAGACAAAAGAAGATGCAGACAAAGTGAAACAAGACATCTTGGAATGGCTGCTGGCAAGGACAGAACCATCATAGTGTATGTAGGATGCCATAAGCCCTTGAGACCATGTAATGTAAATTGAGCATCTCCCATTTGAAGCAGTTCACTTTCTTGAATAAAGATCAGCAAATTTTGATATGAACTACACATGAACATACATTTGTATCTGACACCCATCACACATTCACAACCTTCCTATGCTCTCGACCAAGGCTTCCACTGGGTTGGGAGTAGCCTGGAATTCATCCTATTCTAGCTCAAGTTTATTTGTCTGATCACATTCAAGCAGCATGACTTCTGATTTTTCAAAATTTAGTCGGCTGGCATAGACGACTTTTAAAGACTAGTAGGGAACCTCACCAACCAACTACAGATTGTTCACGACTGTGACTGTAAACTAAGGTTGGCAGGCCATTGTCGGCTGTGTGACGGGCTACAGACCAGTGCTACAAAGACTTGTTCCTTGGGGTAAGTAGGGAACTTTGTGTTTATCATAATTTTGCTTGTTAATGTCATCTTGTTTTTCGTTCTGATATTGACATATTCAAGTTTAAATAGGATTTTATAGGTCTTTAATAGGATTATTCATATCTTGTAAGAATTAATGGGACACGCTTTTTTCTTTCTGTTTCTGTACAAGCCGTCTTGGCTTTCTGTTTGTGTATTATTTTCGTTGTCAATAAAAAAAAAGACTTGTTCCTGAATATATTTTGTATTTGAGAATATTGTTTCAAGACCATAATGAAGCTGCAGCATTCTGTTTTTATTATCTTAAATTATATTAATATAACACCGTTACCATAGCAGCCTTAAGCTGCAACTAACAGGTAGGCTAATGAATAAAAAAAAGCAAGAGAGGCTATCTAGTCTTCATCTTTTTTATTCATTACGTCTCAAAACAAGCTTGGTGACATCTGGGAAAACACAAAGTGATAGGAACAACTTCTACATTTACAGATTTGAGATATGCTATGTACATGCCTCTGTATACTGATGAAGTAGACCACACCTACCTGCAGGTTACTGTGCTGTTTGCATGCTTTTTTTTTTCTTAACAGTCAAAATCTGCTCACAAGTCACGTGATCCTCAAAATTATAGGTACACATAGATACAGGACTAATATAATCATAGTGTGGTCATTTGCATATACATATCGGTATATATTACATCTTCATTTAAGTTGATGGACCCTTTGTAGTTGTCCTATAAATTCCCCTGCAGAGGTGTACACAAGAAGGTTGTACAAGTTATATGGCACACTTTGTAACAGCAAAAAGGCATACAGTGTAGTACTCCCAACTTTTGTGAGTCAAGAAGACCAGCAAGCTACAGCCTTTGATCTTTATAACCCCTTCCTTTCCATGTACAGATTATGACAAAGAATTCTGGGTACCCAGAATCCCTTGATTTGTTCCACTGACTTCCTGTTTAACCAGTGAGCTTTTTGCCATCACAAGTTTGGGGAGCCAACCTGCCTTCCTTACAGAAAATATGACAAGTCAATAAGAACAAAACCAACTAGGTCAGACTTTGAATGCCATGAAACATCCTTGTATGTATATCTCTAAACATCTATATGCAAGCGGAGTATTATGCTGGTTGCTTACAAGCATCTACATGTACATATACCTTGAACATGCTATTTAATACCTGTGGCCTAAAAACAGATTGACCTGTCTGTCTGAAATACTGGATTATTATTATACTGACTCATTAACTGTTCACACCTAGAGAAAATACATCATTTTGATGGGGTTTCATCACATTTCATCCTGAGTTAAATCAGTAGATATTTTTCAATTTTATTCTATGAACCCTTCTATTCTCAATAGCATGCACTCTAGAAAAGCATGTAGATGAATTTAACACTACATCCATCTTTTCCTACATCTATGTTCACCGGGATATACAGGTATGGCAGCCATTCTCTCATCACAGCATCATGATCATCCAAAATTCTTCATGTAAAAATTGCCAGTTGCCGAGAATTCTCCAGTCAACATTTTTCAATTCCTTCACTAGTCTCTGCAGCATCGCGTAGATGCTGCAAGAGTCAGCATAGTGAAGTTTTGACCATACTTGTAATTACGTAACACTGTTTGGTCATGGCATGTTTCCATATAATTACGGCTACTCCAGATATCATGATCATAACAGCAGTAATAAGTACATCTCTGCCAAGCACTTACATTACATCTAGTATTGTCACCTCTGTTCTTAGTAAAACTTTACAAAGAGTCCCTGCTGAAAACATACATTTCTGTTTGGCCAGCTTTGCAAGAATTCTGTGAAGCAATTTCCAGTCACTGTAATGCGTCTTTTGGGAATTGATACAGTGTGTAAAATGCACCAGTTTTAGAGGATTACCAGTACATCACAGTCACATTTGTCGTAGGTCATCATATGATTTTGATGCCGTAGAATTTTCCAGCAGGCTGTGACAGAACCAACCGCCGATAAGGATCTAAGACAGCCTTTTCCGTAACAAGTCAGACGAATTTTGTATGTCACATGCAAGACTAACCTAAGAATGCCTTCAGTTTGTGATCGTACAAGCATGGAACAACAAATGTGATTGGGCCTAACACTCCCCAGTTAACCATACACCACAATGTCAACAATACATGTAAGCATAAGTTAGCAAGGAGATAGTCAAGTCTTTCACAGTTCGGTAAGATAAGTTTCTGTTGTTTTCCCCTACACACTGAGCTATCATACAAGAACACTCGCAACCTTCCTGCTGAAGTAGCCTTTTGGCACCAAAGCTGTATTGGTAATGGGGTTAGGCAGCTGGGAGAATGTCTATCATTTATAATTTTTCAGATAATTAGAGGTTTGTACATTTGCATACTGTATACGCAGCAGTTATAAAAACAGCAAAGTTTTTTCAATGCAAAAGGCCAGCGAATCATGGTTACCGGTAATGCTACTAAGAGTCCATAAATGTCTCCAAAATGACAGTAGCAGAATGACAGCCACAAACCTGAATGTTATCTAATGCTTTCTAATGATAGTTTCAGCATTAGAATAGAATGTAGTATCAGTTGAAAGAAACTCTTTCTCTGTTAGACTCTGAATATCTCCTCAGTTAAATGCCGTAAAGCATGACACTCAATGAAAGGGTGGAGATAAAACAGCTTTTGTCCCCCACTGCTAACTACACATACAGTACTTACATAAGTTTTGATCCATCAGTGTTCATATGTCTGGGCACATCTGACCACATCCATGACGTCTGAGAACTTGCCAGTATGTCCAAAGGTGACTGCTGCTAAGTGATCTTTGTAAATTCATATATAATGATTTTGGTTATACACAGAACCCCGTGCATAATACGTGTACACCTCCCCAGCATAGTGCCTTCTTGATTAAATTGTATATCCTTTCCACAGGACGAGAAAAAAAAAACTTAGAATGGCTCTTAAGTAAAAGCATATTTTGCCAAACAATGCTTCTTTTTACCTTTACTGGGAATGTGTCTATATGTTAAGAGATGTCTGCATGTAGTGAATTTGTTATGAAAAGTTGCAGCGTAATCAGGTGCAGCGTAACAAACTAATGTCATTTCAATGCTGGTCAAATGAAATCTTGAAAAGATCCCTTGTGCAGACTTTCTGTATGCTTGACAGTTTTAATGTGTGCAGGACCTCAAGCCTAATTTGATGCTGTGTGTATTCACAACGGCATTAATGAAAAAAAAAATAAATAAATAAAGATGCCCAGGAAATTACAATATGGCTTGCAATAGCACCTTGCTCTGCGTGTCAGACAAGCTCTAATGCACAAGTTAATAATCCAATAATGGCTTCACTTTACCCCAGTACTGACAAATCTTGTGGCACATCTATAACATTACATGTTGAGAAAGGGAACAAGCCTCACATTTTGAAGACAAGAGGACTACTGTACACTCTAGGCTGGTGAATCATACTTAAGGTTGTGTTGTTGGGTCTGTTATTTCAAATAAAAACTACCTGCAACTAGATCCTGCTATTGTATGATAGAGTTTGGAAAGACATTGTAGAGGAATGAATATCAATTCAGTAGAGAACAAATTTTAACTGTTTTGAAGTGACAAAACCTAAATCCTATGTTTTCTAGTGCACCTGACTTTGCGTTCAATTTGTCGACTCACCTGGCAGTGACTCAGTTGAAAAAGATCAGGCATTTAACAGTGAAGGAAGAGACAACTGAAGAGGTTACAATTTTCTGTCTTGAAAGGGTGTGAGGAACAATTCTAAAGTTTTGCGACACAGCAATACATTGCAAGGTTTAAAACTGACATTAGCTAAGAGAAAAAAAAGGCATCTACCGATCATTTCTAACAACTGTGATGAAGGATACAGCATTTTCTACTGTACGTGTGTGATAAATCAAAAAGAATTTGGTCCCCGGATTACAACTTTACGACCTGAATTTTTAGAGCACCACCTTTAGATCAAAAAGAAAGCTGTCCTTTATTCTAAATGTTGGGAATCATAAGACTTTTGAGCAGTCATATTTCTGTTTGGTCTCCAACAGTCTCATTGGCACAAGTCACAATCACAATGCTATAGAAACCCTTGATTCTGCCATGTGCTATTCTATGTTCCACATGGCTATGAAGAAATTAATCACATATTTTATGACCACTCCTTTTGCTTCTTAACCCCTTATTACAAAATTTTGGTCATATACCAGGGATGTTCCCAGTGTTTTGGCCAAAATTTACTCTCCAATTTGAACAGCAACTGCTTGGCTTTGGCTTCATGTTAACATGGATGTTTATGGAGTCATTGTATATATTCAGGATGTGATAAAAAAGAAAAAAAAATCTGGGGATGTCCCTCTCCTAATAGACAAACATGCACTAAGTTTTCAACTTAACATAACCTAGTCTTGTCTAATATGCAATTACTGACAGAACTCATTGTCAGGATAATGCCAATGTTTGCAAGCAATTCAAGTAAACATGCTTCTAATGCACTGGTGACCTCCACTTTTTCTTGTTTCTGAATCCACCATACCTAACCACAGATTAGTTAGTTGACTTTATGTTTTGTCTTCAAGCACCGCAAAACCACTGTCACTACAATCACTTGGAAACTACTCTCTACTATGATAAGTACCTGTGCCTGTACATGCATGTGTCCTTAATTGTACATGTCCATGTAGCTAGCATTATGGACTAAGAAGGGGAGGAGTGCTGACACATGTCCATGTGAGAGGTGACTTGACACATGTTAAAGATGCACGCTCTCCTCAAAAGGGGTGTCTTTTTAATAAAGAGTTATGAATTCTTCTTGCCAGTACTTGAACAGTGGGGTGTTTAATAATATGGAAATGAGAATAGCTTTTATTTATATTTAAATTTCTTTGTGACTTTCCCAATTTTTGTCATGAAACGAGCAGAAATTTTGAACCTGCAAAATTTCTTTGAACTGAGTACGCTGTTTGTTAGGTATATTATGGGTTTGGTATGTGACCAGAATGGCTTATCTTAGGGGTAGGGGTGGTCAGCTTTTATATATACAAGGATTTTTATTGCCTCAATAATTTGGAATGGAAATTTGTGAGTCTTGACTTATGCATCTTCTCTAAGAGAACCATTTCTGTCTGTTGTAATCATAGCCTAACTTCAATAACTTTTCATACCAGGTAGATCTCTGGACTGTGAATGCATATCCTGTACATCTAACCAAGCATTATACGTAACAGACAACTGTCATGCCAGCACAATACCTTTGTTTCCCACCTACAAGAACACTCTTTGCCACCATCTGCATATGTTTAACGCCGGATGCACAGTTCATACACTATTGATAAACTACTGCTCTGCTTGCAGCAAGTTTTCATGGGTAGGGCCCAAATGCACCATGGGAAAGCTGCGGAGACTAATGGCTGTCGGTGTTGTTCAACAAGGCTGTGCTTGTGACAGTCTCTTGTTTCCCTTCAGCTAAATCCTCGCAGCGTCGTTGTCGTTGTCGTGGTTACCAGAGCCACAGCACACCTGTTAAAGACAAACACACCTGCTGTGAGCCCTCTAGAATTAATGTAAATGCATTTAATTTCGCAGTGGTTTTATTTTGCAGCAGGAGAGAAAAAGGAGATTTTCACAGTGTTTGAAATTCGCGGATCAAGCAAGTCTATAGTACAGTACAAAATACAAAATACGTACTTGCGTGGTTATAATTTCACGGTTGGAGGTCATTGCGAAAAATGTGAAAATGAAACCACAGCAAACACTTCACGATTTACAATAGTTGCTGAATTGTGACAGAATTTAGTCATTCCATCACAGGCACATGTGTTACATTGTGGAACCCTGAATAACATACCATCATATTGGTAGCTATCAATCCATTTTTTTACCCCATACTGACCTGTTTCCTGTTTGTGAAATCGCTTCTGTTAAACTTGCCATTTTTATTTTCAAATCAACATAAATGCATGTGTTGGTACACCATTCCTGATATCCTTTTTTCAGTGATTTTTTGTAGCCCAGTTCCCATGTTATCCAAGCCAAATTCTTAAGGACTTAAAAAAAGGGTGTATACTCCAACTTGAAGTAAACCAAGAAGTGGTAGAAAGAGGACAGATGAGGAAGACCAAACAGAGTACAGAAGGAAATGAAGAAACTTGCCAGTCATTGAGAGATGCCAAGCAGTTCCTTCTTATCAATCTACTCATCACTACTGTCACTACTGCAGCACACCTGCAGCAGACGAGAGGAAACACAGAGAAGAGTTACAACAACCAGGACAGAACTAAAGGGACTCTACAGACAGTTTAGTTGGTGGCCTATACCTAACTGCAACTGTGCATACTAAATGCAACGTTTTATGTTAACACATTAACACGTTAACAACAGCAAGGCAGCAATCAAGTATTGAACCATGGTTAATGACAACATGGAATGATTGATATGCCTGCATGTTCTTGTGTTGACAGTTTGGCAATGAAAGTATATGGCAGGGTTAGACAGTACAGGCAAAACTGTCCAACAAGACCACTCAGGGGATCAATAAAATCTGGTCTATGTGGACAGGTGATCATTATAAACAGGAATCTTAATGCTTGTGTCAATGGGGAAAATTATCTAAGGGACCACCAGAAAGTGGTCACATTGGCCAGGTGGTCCTTAAGTGGTCACTTGTACAGATTTTACTGTATTTCAACAGGAGGTATACCCTTCCTGACTAAGGGATATTCAAGTGGAAAACCCACCTGTCGTTTGAATGTTCTACTGAAGAAACCACGTCTTGGAGGAGGAGGGGGCTGGTCCCTTATGAGGTCAGGGGTGGGTTCACCATCTTCCATAAACACGTTCAGCTCTTGATAACATTCTGTTTCTATCATCTGCCGGAAAAAACATAATTTATTGGAATTATTGGAAACTTTTGTGGCTGAAGGAAACAATACTGTAATACTGGCAACTGTGGTCACTTGCTTTTACAACAATGCACCTACAAATGTATAGCATTATGCAGTGATTGCTGTGTCCCTTGCAATACATCCTTCTCAACATAGGGGGCGCTGCTGATATCAGCAGGAACACACTTGTCAGAAAACACTTCATCATCCTCTACCATCAAGATGAATCAATAATTATCTTATTTGTCCACCCATCTCTTAAACCCCTTGGAAGGACTAAGTTGTTTCCAGTAAGTTGTAATTGTCTACTTTGGCACATTAAAATATAAACCCGCTGGCTCCTGTTAGCAAGCATTCATTAGTTGGAGTAGAAATGGGGTGTTGGGCCCAACCGACCTCTTGTTGCCATGGAATGGAGACACTCCCAGTGTTGAACTTGCTGTAGAAGGACTCGTCAGCCTGGTCCAGGTTCACTCCCTTCACCGTGGAGAACTGCTCGATGTCCAGCACGTCCTTGGCGTACACGGCTCTCGGCTAGAAATAAGAACTGTGTTACTTACAAGTTTGGTGTCATCTCAAGGTGGCAGAAACACTGTTAACCTTTAGCACACTGATGCAGCCTTTTGGCTACCAACTCTATATTGGTTATGGGGTTAGGCAGTAGGGAGAAGGTTAAGGTTTGAGCTGTGCTCTTTTTAGCCTATTCTGTATGAACATTTTCAGCAAACCTATCTGAAGCCATTACAAGTACAATCTGTAGGTGCTATATAGTTAATAAACTAATGGGAGAAGCATATTTAAAATTTGAAAAAAATGTCTCCATACTTTCCTCGCTACAAATACCCACAATCATGTAACTTGTTTATGTAAACCAATGATAGTAAACAGGGTAATAAACCATGGCATTTCTGTACCTTGCTTCCTTGCATGCAAAACTTTCAACTATTTTTGGAGTCCTAGGGTTGCAAGTAAAAAAAAATGAAGCGGGCAAATCCGAGAAACCAGAAATTAAGTTGGTGTGGCAAATTGGTAAAGTGTAATATTGTAAGGTGACTCACGTCAGGTACGAACTCAGGATCGACCATGCCAGCCTCTAACCTCTTGAAGTTGAGTTTAAAGAAGGTGTGGGCCTTGATATCATCGGCACGGCTCCCCATGGCATCCTCCACACAGCCAAGACGCAACTTTGGGTCTTTCTGCAGAAGCTGTGGGACAGAATTTGTCATAACATATTGACCATACTATATTAAAGGAGAAAAATAAGGGACCAACAGAGTTTTAATAACTGGCTCCTGTTGAGCTTAAGTTCCCAGGAAAAAAAATCCAGTTAGTAGCAATTCAATTACATTGTGCAGTTAGATCTTCATGCTGCAAGGTCTTCATGCTACAAGAATTCTTCAACAGTTACTGTCTATCATATAGGTTTCAAATATAGAGCACATTTGAACATTTGTATTCCTTTTACATGTATATACAAGTCTGAATGTTCTTGGTTAACAGTATGATGAAGTTACGCAATCCCACCAACACACTGTCACTTACTGCAGAGCAGATGGACTTTGCGTGTTCGCTGAACTTGTCGGAGTAAGTTTCCGTGTCTTCTTTCACTCTCCTGTCCACCTCTTCTCTCTTCACCTTCTCTTTTCTTGCCCTGAAGGGAGCCTGTAATTTCAGGTTGTGTTTCAGTAAGTGTGAACAATTGTCCTCACACCTAACATGTTTCTAACAAGTCTTATGTGTGAATCTTGGATCATCAGATCAACTGTGGTTGCACTTCAATGTAACAGCCCACATTCCCTAGAAACCAGTCCACACCTTAAGGTAACTGCTCTCTGTGTCTGCATCTCCAAACCATGTCTAAAATTATAAATCTACATGAAATGCAGAAGAATATCTTAACATTCCAAATGCGCAACAAAGTACTACCGTCACCGAACTACGAATCAGCTGTCTCTGTATTGAGTCAGTAAGGCACAACCGCACACCTCTGGAGGAAAGAATTTGTCAATTTTGCAACTTGAATAAGTTAGAAGATGAACTTTTTTGGAGATTGTATTTTATATAGTAGTGATAGAAACATTCCTTTTAATCATATTGTAGGAGAGTTTACTCATTTTGAATTTGTGACTACGTAGCACTGAAATCTTATGCATCTTGACCAGGCCATATTCATGAAGCCAAACCCATGTATTAGACTAACTAGTTTTAGATCCCATGTTTTAGATAAGTCCTGTCAATACATGACAATCTAACCTTACTACTACTTTTGTATTTATAAGCCTCTACTTAGCCCAAAGGGGCATGAATGTAAAATAAAGGCTATCTAACATCACTGATGAAAGACAGCAGATGCTATCTGAAACATATGACTATCTTGAAATATACCAGGCCAGATGTAGATACTTACAGATTGTGGCACTATTGGAATTAACTAAGTACCTTTCCATAGGAAGAAACCTTACGGGGGTTACTGACACCATGTAGGGAATTCCAGAAATGTTTGATGACTCAGGACACTCCAATTAGCTTTAATTTGCCGGTCCAATTAATAATAAAAGGCCCTAGCGTGCATCCTTATTATATTGTAACAAGGTTTGACCACCTTATATTCCTGTACTCCCACTACAGATCTAAAGCCATGGGTTTAATTGCATATCCTTTCCACAGGACTACTCTAAAAGCTAAAAGAGGAAAAAGTTGAAAATGGCTCTGCAGTAAAAGTAGATTTTGCTAAGTAGTGCTTTTCACCTTTAATGAAAATGTGTTTATACATAACTGTCATGTATGTTAAGAAATGTCCGCACATACCTGTAGTGAATATGTGATAAACAGTTTCAATCAGGTGCAGCGTAACAAACTAATGTCATTTCAATGCTGGTCAAATGAAATCTTGAAAAGATCCCTTGTGCAGACTTTCTGTTTGCTTGACAGTTTCAATGTGTGCTGGACCTCAAGCATAATTTGACGCTATATGTATTCACAACAGCATTAATGGAAAAAGAATTAATAAATAAAGATGCCCAGGAAATTACTACATGGCTTGCGATAGCACCTTGCACCGTAATAATCAGACAATAATCACCTTCTTTTTTCTTGCCCTGAAGGGAGCCTGCAATTCCAGGTTGTGTTTCAGTAAGTGTGAACATAGTCCTCAAAGCTAACATGTTTCTAACATGTCTTATATGTGAATGTTGGATCGTCAGTTCAAGTGTGGTCGGACTTCAGTGTAACAGCCCACATTCCCTAGTGACTACTTGCTAGTGACTACTTCCTACCACAACTTGCGGAAACTGCTCTCTGTATTCTCACTATATCTCTAATGTAGGATGTACGCATTTCCCTCATTTTCCTGCACGATTGTTGTACGATCACAAACCGAGGGAATTCTTGGGACAGCCCTGCATGTGACCTGTTGTTTTTTTCTTACGGAATTAGGCTTTCTTTGATCCATGTCATCGGTTCGCTGTCACAGCCTGCTTTAAAGTTCTACGGCATAAAAATTATATGACAGCCAATCACAAATGTGGCCTTGCGATTGAACTACAACTTTGGGTACAAAAAAAAGGACAGGACCTAGAAAGCTGTGAAAGGTCACATGGTTGTTAAACTTTCCAAATTACGGAAGTTCTTCCCTCCTCAAGAAAAAAAACATGCCTGACGCACCTTTCCTTCTATCATCTCATAGATGAGACATCCGAGTCCCCACCAGTCCGGAGAGAACATGTACTTCTCATTCTTTACTACCTCTGGAGCTGGAGAGAGAGAACAGCATTGTTCGCATCAGATACTGTAAAACGCGAAACTTTTGCGGTAGGAGGGAAAGGTGGATTTTAATGGTGTCTGTAGTTAATACAGTAGTTATACTAGGAACACATATTCACAGTGTCATGAATTCGTGATGGAGAGGTCACCGCAAATATAAAACCATTGCAAAAATTTCACAATTTACAGTACACACGGCCATTCCTTATTAGTCATTTAGTTCAACTTCACAGAAATAATGTTGGATTGTTGGCAAATGTTGCTTACACTTAAAGACAAAGACAACACCTACCCATGTAACCTACTGTTCCCACCCTCCCCCTGATCATTTCTCCCTCAGGAATTTCCACAGCCAGACCGAGGTCCGATATTCTAACGTGTCCTGAAGAGAAAAAAACAAAGTCAGGATTATTGTCAGGTAGCCTCACTAAATCACACTTCTAGCAGGCCTTTCACTATCTGCATTTTACTATAATTATATTCTACCAAATTGTCATCTTAGTTCAGTTTTGTAAAAATGCCCAAAGCTTTTGCATACTCAGAAACAGTGAGAATGTATAACAGATACTCACCATGGTCATCTAGAAGAATATTTTCAGGTTTGAGGTCCCTAAAGATGTTGGGAAAATAATGTGAGTGACTATAGCACCATTTACTATGTCATGCTATAATATAGATAGATAGCTTTTCTGTCAAACTGATGAACTTGGATGCTATCATTTCTATGGGAAAGTTTTGTTTTACTCAATTAAGGGTAAAGGGTACATGTAAACTAAAGTAAACATAATCAAGCATAAATGTGATTCAAGTTATACAAATGAAAATGAGGTATGATTTGCAGAACATTACATTCCAGAACTTATATACTACATGCTTATGATCAAAGATACTCTACCACACAAGGGAGGTCAGAAGTCAGAACTACAATTCAACCACTGAAGGAGGTGAGAAAACAGTGCTCAAAGCCAAGTCTCCAGTTTCTCTGGGAGTACTTAACCACCTGTGTGCCGAGTACCTACCACTGAGACAGTTGGAAAGAGCAGGAGTGAAGTTTGTACACATGGCACTTCACACAAGTAGCAGTGCCAGTGGACGGTCTGCCTCGCCAATTTACAATAATAGTATTTATTTGCAAGCCTGACGGCTAATTGCAAGGAAATACACAAATACTATAACGTAAAGAGGTAAAAAAAGTCTATAAATCTATCTGACATTTCTACATACATGTACATCACTGAAGGGTTTGACTTCTTTTTGGAAGCAGTCATATGTTATGGATATGTGTGCTTTTTTAGGTTTTCTAGATGGTGAAAGCTCTGGGAAATTGCAGTTTCAAAAAGCTTATTTCTTTCAGCCTCAATTGTATTTCATTTTCGCAAACACCCATTGTACAATACTTACAGTCTCTGCTGTACTTATATGTGTCTCAAAGTTCTTCCTGCAACAAATAGTGCATAGGGCGGTGTGGAATCGAATCCACGACTTGCTGAATGCAAGGCAAACACTCACTCACTTGGCCATTGCACCAGTCAATATGTACATTCTAAGTCTCACCTGTACACTATTCTCTCCTGGTGTAAATGCTGCAGTCCACATAAGACCTCCGCAGCGTAGAACTCTGCCCGGGACTCGGCAAAGCCCGGTTGGTCACTCATGCTGTGGATGTGGAACTTCAGGTCTCCTCCGTTCATGATTGTCAGCACCAGACAAAGGGCGTCTTTGGTCTCGTATGCATATGCTAAACTCACCTGGCATTGACAAAGGATAGGACATTGGAAGTACTGTGGTAGGTATGATTCAATTTTTGCAATGAAACAAGAAATTGGAGATTTGAAACCTCCAGGGAGTATTGAGAGTTTCTGTGAATTCATTGGCACAACCAAAGAGATGGTCTGACGTATGCTTATAAAGAGCCTAGGACAGAAACCTTACAGGCTGAGAGCTTGCATTTTCCTACTTGCACCTAGCCAACAGACTTCCAACCAACTTCCTGGTGGCTCCAGACCAGCTTCTGGGACTTAATTTCCTACCTGTCTGGCCTTTTGTGGTCTGTGATTAGGGACATTAGGCCACACCAATTTATTTTCTTGGTTAACGGATTTTTCTAGAAAAATAATGGAGCGGGCGGGCGAAATAAAATAAAAAATAAAAATTTGAGACTACCTGCCATACAGCCATGTAATAAGCAATCCAGACTACTAATTAATTTACAAAATGCTAGTATAGGGCACATTGAACACTTTTTGAACTGGAAGGACCATTTCTACATGATCAACTTCTGTAACATCCCTTTTAATACAATTATTCGTAACATCATATATAATTTTTGCAAGTTACACATCTTTACTGTATGACTATCAAAATTATCGACAACTGACAAGACTCCGATATTCAAGTAGTTTCAACTTCATTAATCTTTTCATTTAGTTTAACAGTATCTAATCAGATTGCACCTGATGCAATTTGTTGTTCTCAATATATAAGCTGTAGTTCATAGATATAAAGCTTGTTTTGTGGTGCTTTGGGGTTGATATTCTTTTCAAGTTTTACTTCCACCATCATAAAATTATATGTAACGTTACTCTAAAACATGACACATTCAAGTCACACAATGTAAACTCTCAAGCAAATTCATAGTCACAAACAACTTAAAAGGGGAGAAAATGTATTCAATTTACATGTATTTACTTAGATCCTGCCTTGATGTTTAAACAAAGATAAACTTGCCATGTGGCCGCCGAAAATAATGACTGCTCATAATCCAACATGGCTTCCAGTCAGAAAGTAAAACAATCTACGATTGGCTACTTTACATCATGTGACTAATGTGCAGGAGCGTCTCTAGCGACATTGGTATGAACTGCAGCAAATTTCCCTGTTCAAGGTACCAGGCCAGTGGGGTCGAAACTATGACGTTTTTTATTTTTATTTTCATTCGGCAAAAAAAGCAAGCGGCGAATCCGTTAACCAAGGAAATAAATTGGTGTGGCCTTAGCTAACACACACAGAAACACACCCAAACAATACCTCTGTACCCAGAGGTAAAAATCATCTTCCCTGCTCTTCCATGTACTGAGATGGCTCATTTGATACCATCATACCACAATAATGAAAACTTGGCTAGAGAGCAATATTCTCAAAATTCTAGAGCTCAAGCACTTCTTCAGAGGTTTCTGATTTCTAAAAATACTACATATAGACAACACAAGCAGGTGATCATTCACTGAGTACTTACTACAAATCTGCTGTTGATCTTTTGCAGGATGGTTTTCTCGTTCAGGGCCATGGCTTCTCCTTTTCTCTTCTTTATCCTCTTCTTTTCCAGCTTCTTGCAGGCGTACATTTTACCTGTGGCCCGAACCTGGCAAGCGCACACCTCCCCAAACCCCCCCTTCCCCAAAACCCGATATTGCCTGAATGTGTTCTTTGTTACTGGTTGCCTGAAAGGGGAATCAGGAAAGACTTTACGTTAGAGGCAGTATTTCCCATAAAACGTTCCTGCCCAAGATACAAAATCCACGATAACAGCATACAGCCAATGCCTTTGTGAACAGTGCATTATGAATATCAAATTTGTTATGTCAAAGACCATGGGAAGAGTAGCTAAATGTAGTTAAGTGATAATCTCTATAAAACTCAACTTAGTACATCTACCCGTTTAAGAATAACTTAAGACTGTTCCAGAAAATACAATATGGGCGGGGCACGAGATGTAAAAAAAATACAAGTGGGAAATGTTTTATCCTAATGTAATATCTTATAGCATACAGCAATGTTATGAACCAAAAAAACATGGGGTGGGCAGTACATATCTTAAAACTGACATGATCTAAAATCCTCTTGTCCTTCCTAAAACAGCCTTTAGTAGACGCATGGTGACCTACCTCTCCAAATATTTCCACTGTAGAAATCTTGAAAAGTATATTTTGTCTTCCCGGAAATTTTCAAATGGTTCTCCACTGAGGTATTTTGATACTTCACTGTAAAGAGAGAGAGAGGAAAAAAAGGACATTCACAAAACTTGAACACAAGTGTGGACAGTTCTTGATGGTCCTTGAAGCCAGTGAATAGAAGTTTATGTTACTGACATGACCTACATATTTGTGCTCTTTGGCTTGGCAATTTAACATGAACTGGGCCAATAAAACATTTCCTGATGCATTCCATTTTATTCCACCCACACACAAGCTGGGCCACCATAATTTATTACTTGTTCTCGAATTCGCAGAAAGAAGGAAAATGCAATCATGTGGGTGTGCGTGGAACGGTGCGTGGACCCGTGTGTATGTGTGTATTGCGTCTTTATAACGTTGTATATCTGCCTTGGCCATGTGTGACAAATTAAGAGGACTTGAACATGTACCTGACTCTTATTTTGAGAGTAAAATACCCTCATACAAAGACAACAATTTACCACTACAAAAGGCTACAGGTATAACTTAGATGATTGGCCAAACTTGCTAAGGTACAGGTACAGGTACGGGGTCAACCTGTGTACCCGTACCTGTACCTAATTTTTCTAGATACGTACACAGGTCTACCCTAAATGTAGCAATGTTTCCCACTACTTCCCTTCCGTTCCCCCAACCATTCCCTGTCCCTTACCTTCTACATTGGTTGAATACATCTTTACTAGGTGTTTCCTCCTGTAAGGACTCCTGCTCCTCCGGCGTGTATCTCTGGATGGTTTCTCTACATTGTGATATGGTTTCGGAGCTGATGATGTCTCCCAAGTAGTCCGGGGACTGCAACGGGAAACGGGGATATCAAAATAAACGCTCTGTATGTTGAATGACCAGATATCTTAAATAACACTTTTGTATGATATTAGAAGACTGCAAGATTCAATCCAGTTACACGTGTAATATGATGAAAACATATTTCCACTCCTGTAACATTGCTTTGCAGGTGTGTTGGTACCTGGTTGTCCTTGCAAAAAGATCTTTCAAAAATTAAGAAAGCTGCCAAAGACATTGAATTCTTGTCATCTACTAAATTGCTAGGAGATGAGTACAAAATTCATGTAAACAAACAGCTGTTTTCATTCTCCTTTTACTTAATCAGTCTGTTGTCACAATTTCTGGTTGAGCAGCCAGGGAACAGAGGACCCTGTCCAAACCGTGTGTCCTTATGATATAGGATTACATACAGCAGACAAGGTAATCTCTTTCCAGACTAATTTTCAATGTCATCAAAACCAATACAGACATGTTAGCTCCCGTGGGAATGGCACCAAAATATCAATGTTGCCAACAAGAACTCACAGTGACCTTATGATAGAGGTCACAAACGGCTAAGCCTATACTCCCAGCAACCCAACTTATGGTACCTACATGTAGTAATTGGCATACCCAAGAATAGATGTGAAATGGTATCATCACTATTACTTCATAGTAGCCAGGAAATACACTTTATCAGGCACAAGGTGGGGTCATTATCAGATCTAAGGCATCAGACAATAATATAACTGTAGGCTGTAGCTTCTCCTTTGCTGCATTTGGAGGCCACTTGATTTGAGCTCCTGACCAGAGCAGGAAGCTATCAGAAGAACAATTTGTAGTCTTGTGGTTCTTTTCCAGACCATCATCCAGTATGTAAGCCTTTTGTCTTTAAATTTCCTGTTTCTTTCTTTTTATCTCTTAGATGTACATTCTAAGAGTAATTTTTTCACAATCCTCCTGTAGCAGAATAATGTCTTGCCCTTACCACGTACGTGTAACCCCACAATTCAGGTCATGATGCTCACCAGAATTTTTCACAGTGTAGGGGTCAGGTATACAGAGGGCCAATTTTGTGTGGCCGAAGACATGACCACAGCAGAGGGAAATTTTTTTTATTCATTACCCCTAGACACTATTTCTTGCTTTTTGATGGACAAATTTTGTGAAGTAAACTTTTCACTCTGTGAAAGCCAAATGTTTTTAAAAAGATTTATGAAGGTTCACTGGGTTCTTCTCCCCAGAAAGAAACACCCTTACACTGATTGAATGACCTCTAGACTGGTTGAAAGTCCCCTACGCTCAAACTATACTAGCTAGAACACTGATCCTGTCTGTACTTTGCTTCAGGGATAGCAGAAGCCAAGTATTTGATGGTGCCACCCCCAAACTTGTCAGATCTAGAGTGAAGGACAGGCACCCTACAGTGGAGGCTACAAGCCTAGGAGTGAACATTCCAGAAGGCCTGACACAGGACCACTGAAACAGGTGGTAAAGGCCAATCATTTACTGCCAGCACGCATTGATAAAACACAAAGTTTTCAGTCCAACAAAAGAGCCACAACTTGTAGACTGTGTTGCAGTAAATCAGGAAAGTTGGTGGTTTTATTTCGTGGTAGGAAGGAAAGGGAGGTTTTCACTGTGTTTTAAATTCGTCATTGAAGCAATTCTGTAAGACAGCAGTCATACAAGGAAGACATAAATTCGTGGTGGAGAGGTCACTGCAAAAATAAAAAAACACCATGAAAGTTTCACAATTTACAGTAAACAATCTTGGGGCTAACTGGCCCTCCCTCCCCAGTCAGTCTGGTGGGCCACAAGGAGCACGATGTAGTCAGGCTACACAACTTCCATCAGCAAAATGATTAAAATTGGGAAAACTGGGAATCAATTATTAAACCCAATGCATTCCTTGCACAAGCTTACTTTAACGGGGAATTCAAATTAGAGGCAAAATTTATCACTGTGGTATATAATTACATGATAAACAGGAAATTGAAAAAGGATATGTTCTGATGAACAACAGGTGGTGGCATGTTACCCCTGGTACTATGAAATTTTTTTAAAATACTGTGGATTGGGGGTAAAAAAAATGAGACTTGAAATTTGCCACCGATATTTTTCATGTCTTCTTGGTAGATGCTAAATAAACCCAATTCTATTTGAGTACACTGCAATTTGGAAGTTACATGTAGCATGCAAAACGCAAAATGACTGTTAGCTCCCTCTCAATACGTGATAGGGAGATACATGTACATGTAGCATTTTCAGCATCTGCATCTGAGATTCATTTGTCCGATGCTCATAAATATCCGCATAAACCAGAGTTGGATTGAAAAGGACAGCACAAGCCATTTCATTAACCTTCAAGGCAAGGTTGTGGCTGTGGGGGGGACAGATTAATGTTACACCCAATTACTGTAAGTGATGGGCCCGACAGATAGCCACCAATACTTACACTTGAAATGACGAGGACATCTGAACCAGGAAAACATTTTTGGATTAGGTTTTAGGTAGTGAAAGACATATGATCAGGAGATATTGTTGCTGGCCATTTGTCACGGAGCCTTGGCAAGAGAATTACATTTCTTCTTGATGATGACAAGAAATTTAGCCTGGGTGCCAGCTCTTCAAGGCAGGAGAGCGACCGAGAGAGCATACTAAAGCTTAAAAGAGGGCCTGCATGGGGTGGTAGTGATTACGAATTACGCAAAATTTTCGCCGCCGATTACGAATTACGTTGAATTCTCAGAGCTGATTACGCCTTCACGCTTTTTGGCAAATGTACTATTACGAATTACGTTGATTTTTGGGACGTCTGCCTACGGATTACGGCGACTAAAAAGCCCTGATTACGCCTTACGAAAAAGGGCATGCAGGCCCCCTTAAAAGGTTGGCATCCAGGCTAACAGAAACTGTGCTTCACTGGACCCCCCAAGCCCTCCTCAAACTTACTAACCGGATGCCAAAAACATCATGTAAAATTCAGATCTTAGGCTATTCAGTAAAGTCTCCTAGTGACACATCAATGATAAACATCATTGATATAACTTACAGCCATACCTTATCTGGATCATATACAATACATGGATACAGCAGTGCATACAGATGTTGTATTAGCATTTCCAGTTAAGTTTAGCAACTGCATGTGGACGAAAAACGTTGTGGAAATTCTTGCCAGCAACCTTAAGTCATAAGTCTTCCCTGGCCAACATCTTATTTCGAGACGTGAGTGACAGAAATGCAGCTGCAGTGAAATGGGAATAATGTCAGGGACAGTCTGAACTTTATGGTGAACTGAAAACGTGGCCAAACTCTGGGGAAGGCGCATGAGAGGAATGTGTGTGGGTTGGCGACATGGATACACTGAGCTAGTTCAGCTACTGGTGGGCCAAAGCAAAGAAGTTGTTGGATGTGAAGACAAAACAGTAAATGTATCAATAAGAATTTGTAGAAATTTTTTTTGAGTCATATTTCTGAGACCTGGAATTCAAAGGTGACCCACACAAAAAATGATCAGCACAGGTTACAAGAAGACACCTTGAAAAATTGAAAGATGAAAATGATCACCCTTTCACCCCCAGACTTACATTCTTTGTTTAAAGTTTCTGCAACCATTATGGCAGTGCTAAACTAAGTCATAACTAAACTACAAAATGTAAGTGAAGCCAAAGACTTTTCTTTAGCTTATGACATTAAAACACAGTCCAAAACAGAAGGTCAAACCAGAAATAAAAGTTACTACCGGAAAATGGTTAAAACAAAGGCCTATGCCTGCTGTGTCTGTGCCGTTACGAGTTCTTCCTATAGTCTATGGATAACCTGTTGGAAGGCTCTCAAGTCACGTTTGGTCCTGACGGGAGCACACGCCCTTGGAAATGGCACAAAAGAGACGCTAAATGTCACCGGGACATCATTTCATACTTTGGAAAACAAGGACAAATAGATACAGTAGATTTTGGGTTCATCGGAATTTTTCAGACCTTGAAACTGTGTTGTTTTGTGAACCTAAAAATTTTTCCAAGCAACTAAATTTCTAGATAAGGCGCACCAGTGTGCCTATTCCCAATGTGAATTTCGAGCCCTGATGCTGAAAAAAGAAGTTGGGTCACTGTCCACTTAACGCCTGAAACAGAGCAAATCTCGTTAACTCTCCCAGGATGCAAAACTTCCAAATATGATCTTGTGTCCAGAACAGTGATTACTGTTTTATAGCACCACAAAATTCACCTTTTCTGGAGAAATATTGTGACTCTCCTTATATAATGAAAGCATGTGCATGTAGATCAGTGTCTTGTCTATTACCGGTAACGGTGCAGTCACATTCATAGGCCATCGTACGATTTTGGTATCATTTTCAAGAAAGCTATGACAAAACCAACCTCCGACAAGAATCAAACACTGAGTCTTTTCCACGACTGAATTTTAATGGCACATGCACAACTATCCCAAGAACGTCTTCAGATTGCAATTGTACAACGATCATGTGATGAATGTGCCCTAACAGATCTTGTATTCATTGTCACACCTCATGAGCTCAGCCTCCCAAAATGTGATATTTTTCTTCCCTTCTCTTGTCTATTCTTAGAAATCTCCCACTGCGTCACTGACATCACAATCGATATCACCAGTTCTTCCACAAATGAACCTCTCCGGCAGAATCCTCCTTATAAGGAGTTGATCTGGAGAGGCATTCTCTGTCATGATTGATGCAGGGTTTTCCTCCACAGAGGAAACGGCCTCATTAGAATGCACCTGAAAGCTTACATCTCTCCTATGGTCCTATTTTTAGATAAACTAGCTGCCGCTATCGATCCAGTGGTCCTCCCTGGACCAATATAAATAATTTGGTGCCTATGAATGTATGCAGCAACAATTTCAAGCAAATTATACCTCAAAATGTTTTCATTATAGTGCCCCCGGGAAAACAGGGTCTCCGCTTTTGCCATCCTTGAAACAGAATGGTTGATACGCAGGGTGGGTGCATCTGTCCCATGAATGTGCAATTTAGCCCAGATTCCGAGCTGCTTTTAACCGTTCTACGTCACAGTAGGGTGATAAAATCTGTTTCACAGATAACCTGCATTCAAAAGCAGGCTAGATGTTATCGAACCTGATAGAACAGATATTTAGCAAGAATAAGCAGTACTTCAACAGTTGCCTAAAAATCACTTTTGCAACATAGTCTTAAAAGATTTGGGGGATTTTCCATTATTACAGGGATATGGAATAAACACATGATATCATTATTCATAAGCTAGGCACTGAAATTCCATTCTTTTACTATACCCCTTTATAAGAAAAGGACTTCCAGGAAGTATTTTAGGTTTTCGCAAATTTCTTGGAACAACCAAAGAGACTGTATGACATATTTTCATCAGGACTAGGACAGAAACTGTGCAGGGTTAGAACGTCGCTTATGCAATCCTCTGGCTTCCTGAATTCCCCCATGTCAACCTCTAATTCCTGCTGGCTTCCGGCCAGATGCTGGGACCTGGAAGTTCACTCCGTTTCCTGTGTCCAATTTTTGCGTTCACCTCCTGTCATTCTGCCTGTCAACCTTCCCACACCCACATGCTGTCAACCTAATCTGTCCAGACAAACATACACAAACCCACAACTCATTCCTGATAATCATTACTGATAATGTTGTACATACTGACCCCAGACAAATTTACCATCTTTTGTCTAAAAAGAGCCTGTCATTGAGCTGAATATTCAGCATCACGTTCCCCTGTAGAATTCCAATAGTGCAGGTAGCTGATTTCCTGTTGGTGATGTCATGGAATCTACTGATTCAGCTCAAGGACAGAATATCTTTTTTCCTCCAAATTTTTTTCCTTCAGCTCTGGACCTACCAGAAAGGAATGCGTGTATTATCAATGGGGACGCTTTATTTTCGCTCTCAGGTATGATTTAGGCCCCTTTTCGGACGTTTCCAGCATGATATACCCTCAAACAAACCACATTTGGAGTTTACTGGCCCAAAAATGGAATACCGCAAATTCATTCCATGCCATGATGAAGCCAGTCATGGACACATGCCTGCAAAGCTGATGTTGCATTGGAGGAAAGTTGCACCAGTTGACCAAACAGATACAGAAGAAACACACAGTACAAACCTCAGACTCTAAGAACTTGCTAAGGATCTGGGCAGCATCTTTTCTGTTGTCGTCTGTTGTCACCTCAAACTCTTCCTGAAAAAAAAGGTAAATATATGTGTAGAATCAGTATCAGCAGTTCTGTATCATATATGTATGTATAGAAACAGTTACTGCATATTATGAAACTTTCGCAGGGGGTGGGTTTATATTTGCAGCTTTTGCAGTGACCTCCGCACCCTGAATTCACAACTCTGTGAATATGTCTTCACTGAAAGACTGCCATACTACAGGATTGTTTCAACTATGAATTTAAAACAGTGAAAACCTCCCTTTCCCTCCTACGAAAAAAACTACTAGTACTGTGAAAGTTTCAAGATTTACAGTAGCAGGATTGCTAAACCATTTGGCTATGCCGTGCTGAAAGTAATAATGTCTTAAATTATAAATGACCACTGCAGGGTTTAACATCATTATTCCACCTATAATGAAATACATCTTCAGCATTACACAGATTATAATCCATAATATCGCTGGTCTTTTCTAGAAGCTTAGAGGTTTGGCAATCTGCCTTAAGTAATTAGAAACAGTTGTATTCATTCATGGGGTACACAAGAATGACATTTGTACCTCCAGTTAGGCCTGGGGAAAAAATGTTGTGTTTCCGATTTCAGTCGATGCAAAAACAGGGCAGTAGGTTCGGATTCTCTTCTTTTTTTTTTTTTACTTCAGCTCAGAACAACAAATACAGTTTACAAATTGAATGTAATGAAATGCATGAGGACCAGGGCTGTCTCCAGAACCCATCCCTCCTCATATGCTTGTGAGAAGGGACAAATATTTCACCCGATTTACTCAATAAAAATTTGCTGCTGAATATTTGACAGATAACATTTCATACGGTTTGAAATTCAGGTGTCAAATCGAAAAGTTCATGGCCTTGCCAGTTGTCAACCCCCCAGAAAAGGTTAGGGTTGGAAGTTTTTGCAAGGGTTGGACATCCGGAAAAACAACAATTTTTTTTCCTAGGCCTTAGCTATTAAAGACAGAAGGATGGACAATCCTGCAGAAGTGTCACAAACACAGACAGCAGGACAATTTCCCGGATACATTTTGTACCGACATGCACACCCACACAAGTAGTTAACACAATGCATGCACATGTCCTACTCGTGGCCATGTTTACTAACAACAACTTTCACATTTAAATAGTCACAGCCCTACGATATGACTTCTATTTCACCTATAAAAGCAACTGACAAAACTGTTGTTCGTCAGATTTTCTTATGAAAATTAACTGTAACAGTTGCTTTCGTCTGTCTAAGCAAGCATAAGCCCCATCCTCTATGATGTATAGAATGTTCTGCCTGACTGCTATACTGTATAATCAATCTCCTTGTTTGCCAACAACAGGGCGGGTGTAAGGTTATGTTGTCAGTTGTTGAATGGTATATTAGAAACTGAAAACTCCAATCAAGCTATTCATCACATATATAACTTAGTAGTTTTTCTAACATAGTACTCTGAGAGGCTCTCGGCATTCATTTCTAATTGTTTGAAAATTCAACTTGTTTGAATGTGAAGGAAAGCCGCTATCATACCAAAAAATCTATCCTTGGACACCCACACAACACAAAAGCATGATTTTTTGATGATTTACGTGCCTGGTGTTGTTTTGGAGTGACATAGACAGATCATTCCAGGACTCACTAAGTTTTCAAGCAATGTTACGCATTTATCTGCCAGGTTACATATACATACGGCACTTTGAAAAACAGTGTGTTTGAGAGAGCACCCCCCAGGTATGCACAGTTTAGATATGCAGGCGTGTATTATACTGTGGGATGTTGCCTTGGACTGGAGATCTCTTTGGATGCATTTTTTCTGGGTGGCGGATATATGTGACCTGGCGGAATTATGTTAGAAGATGTTATCAGATCAGCAACATTCAGGTCAAAGGTCACTTCTGGTTTATGGCATTGGTGCAGAAACTCCAAGAAGAGCTTTTTTAACTCACAGAATTTGTGTACATTAATGAATGTCTTGCTTGGGCAAATTTTGTTTGCACATGTAAAAAAAAAAGAATGTGCTTGGCAAGGAGTGTTGTTGCAAGCATGGAAGTTGTAGTGGAGGCTTCTCTGGCATAGTGTGGCTACAGTAAATCATTAAACTTTCACGGGGGTTTTATTTCGCGGTAGGAGAGGTCACTGCAAACACCACAAAAATAAAAGTTTCATGATTTACAGTATGCAAGTGTGTCCAGTGCAAAGGCAACATTGTCATTCCATGTCAATCCCTGGGCTAAATTGTTTCCAACACCATCCCAACAATTACTTTGAAGTGTGTCCGAAGACAGGGAAGGCCTGTAAACTCATCTGGAGCACAACTTTATTGGGAATCCCTATTAAAGTGAGTGCAGTCCTGAAATTCCATTTAATGACCCCTGACCAGCGTGGCTTCAGGTATATGCCCCAGACTTCAACAAGCAGCAAATGAAGCCACTAATGTCAGGATATATAGCAGCTTGCTCCATGTACCAAGGGGCCAAGTTTATTATTCCAATCCACATGTTAATGTTGGGATTAGAAGTAGCCCATCAGTTATGGCATGCCTTCAGCAGCTGTGACCAGGTCAGGGCTCGAAATTTATTTATGGGAAAATGTGCACTGGTGCACTAACCTGAACATTTAGGTACATAGAAACAATTTTGGGTGCATAAAAGATAATGTAGAACTAGAACTTCAGCAAAACCTATTTACAAATCTTACTTCCTTTCCTTTCTTCATACCTAGAATGTAAAATTCTGTATAAAACTTTTTTCTGATGCTTCAATGTCAAGGACAACATTGCTGTATACTATATGCTGTACCTTTACCTTTTACTGCCCACCAGGAAGATTTGACTAAGGACAGGGTAGACATATGTCTTTCAAACGTATGTATGTCACTGTACATGTGTTGTGGAGGGGATAGACCAGGTCCTGACAGAAGAAACATGAAATCATATTCTGATGAAAAAAAGGCAAAAGATATAAACGATTGTATCACCTGTTTTGTCTTCCCCTCCATTGCGTCCAATGGTAAATCCAAATAAACAAATAAACAAGATTATACAAGTATGGGGAAAAAACAGGCTTTTTTAGTAGAAAAAAGCCTGTCTGTGTTATCAATAAAATCAGGACAAAACACAAGTACAACTTACTATAAGTACATCTATTGTGATGTGTTCTAGCCAAACATCCACAGATCTTTGTGCCATCAGGACTAAATGCTGAAGTGCATATAAAGTTCATGAACACATGGAGACTTGGCATCAGTAATGGACCTGAGGTGT
This sequence comes from Branchiostoma floridae x Branchiostoma japonicum, assembly GCA_013266295.2. Classification (NCBI taxonomy): domain Eukaryota; kingdom Metazoa; phylum Chordata; class Leptocardii; order Amphioxiformes; family Branchiostomatidae; genus Branchiostoma; species Branchiostoma floridae x Branchiostoma japonicum. The sequence goes on from CM023824.1 coordinate 11,282,991, forward strand.
CCAGAAGATATGTTCCTCCATCCGAAGTGAAGGCCGATACTGTAAATCATGAAACTTTCATGGTGGTTTTATTTCATGGCGGGAGAGAAAAGGTGGTTTCTGCATTGTTTGAAGTTCGCGATTAAAACAATTCTGTTGTGCAGCAGAAATACAAAACACATATTTGTGTCATGATTTTGTGTTAAGAGGACACTGCAAAAACTGTGACAATAAAACCACCGCAAAAGTAAATACATTTACAGTAGGTAGATAACCTCCTTCAGTCACATCATAGAATACATAATATTGTTCTGTGTCTTAAGTGTTTTCTCTTTATCCATTATTGTCAACATTTTACATGTATTTTACCCATTACCATCATTACCAGTATTAAAGGAGGAACCATATTTTCAAACTTTTGTTTCCTCATACAGAGCTTTAATTTGGTCTGGTTCTCAAAGCTTTCCTGGAAGGCATACAACATCATGTTATTTTGGGGATGCCTTACAGGGCTTCATCTTGTGTGAATAATTAGTGATATCATATACCTGTGAAGCTGGTGTGTTCTAATAAAGAGTGTTGTTGTATGGGTTCAGTATACAAGGATATTGTACATATCAGAAGCCAGCAATCAAGACGTTGATTGAAAATGAGCCAACTGAGTCCATCCACCAGATATTGTCCTGTTAGAGTTAGGCCCGATTTACATGTACACGGGGCAAAAAAAATCATTTGTCCTGGGAGATTCGCCGCGCATATAAACCGGCCCGCCACCGACACGTGGCGATATTTGTGGGGCGCACCCTGGAGGCGCCACACGAAAACCGCCGCGCGGCGGGCCGGTTTATACGCTAAAAAAATTTGTCCTACGACACGCGCCGCTGTGGCGCCGTGTGGCGAATCTCCCATGACAAATGTTTTTTTTGCCCCATGTAAATCGGGCCTTAGTCCTAGCCTGGATGCCAGACTGTGTCCAGGGGCTACACAGGACAGCTCCTTGGCTCTAGGACCAACAAACCTCCAAGGAAATTTTACCACAAACAAACACAAATACACACATGCACACACGAGGGAATTACATGTGTAGATGGATATCGGTACATTGTACATCATACTACATGTCATTTCATTTCATTTCATCTACATGTACATTTGAACAATACATAAACCTGTAGTTGGTATAAATTTATATTACAGTAAGACTATAACTATAAGAGTGGAATAAAGTGATCCCAGGCTGATGTCCTCGGTCCGAAAAAGAAAGACTTTGCCTTACTAAATATAACCCTGCTTTTCAAGTTATCTTGACAAAGAAAATCAAGCAAATGCAAATTTAAAGTGAAAGACAGCAATGACATTATGACGGGTATATTTAGAGATAACACAATGTCTAGTGATACAGATACAGCTAGTTAAATGTCAATAAGTTGGTACTAGTATACAATACAGTTAATTTACACACACACACACACACACACACACACACACACACACACACAAACTATATTATACATGTATCTATAAAGGTATACTTTAATATTTTAAGTATAAAAAATATTTTAAGGACCAGTGGTTGAACAATAGTCAATGCTTTAAAAAAGCAATTCTAGGGTATTTACTGGGAATGAATGTATACCACACCTGCTTTACTTTTCCTACGCAACTCTGGTCAATAAAAAGACAGGGTGAAAATACCTCCTGTGTTTTTACACACACAACCTACCACATTGATCGCGTGGTGGATCCGGGCAAAGATGCCCCGGGAGAAAGGAAGGATTCTAAATTCTAACAAAAGATGGCACAAATTAAACTATGGATTATTTATCCGAAAAATAATTATCTTAAGTCAACAGGATTGTTAGAAATGTGACAGAAATGTGTGGAATGGCATCATGAATGGCACCTCATTAGAGGATGAACTGAACTGATTGTTAGAACTGGTTAAGATTATAATCATACGTCCACCTCAGAATAACAATCAGTAAAAATTTGATTCCTGTTCCTTACAGTTACCAACAAATTCATTCAATGATGCCATGTTAAACATGCTTTATTTTTTTGTTGTCTTTATGTCACCATGGTCAAGCTTACAGGTGACGTCTCCGTGCTTTTCAAAAGATGCACTACATAAATGGCAACATGACATGAACTGTATGAATAAATGGAATTTAGACATAAACATCCTGCCATAAAGAAGTGGTATTGAACAACATGGATGACTAGGATGCACAGATACTTGACAACACGGTATCCACATTATCAGATTCACCCCCCCGGTATACGAAACAACGGTTTATTTGCGGCCAGTCCAAAAGCCTGATAAATGTAGGGGTGCTTCTGAAATATTACATTGACCATGAAAACAGCTACGGTAAAAATTAAAATGCGTGCATCATCACGGGCATGCACGCCGATAGAACAAAGGGAAACGGGTGTTTCACCTGCGAACACAAAAAAACAGCCGGTCACAATACTCCGCCGGAGGTCATGACCTCCTTCACGGAGTAAAAAACCACTGCAAAAGTTTCTGCATTTACAGTACCTGGGTGAGACTTTTCTGCTATTCTCCTACTGCCAATACCCATGTATTTACATTCCTGTTGACAGGTATTCATAAAAACGTTCCCCTCAATACATGTATGGACATTTTCACCTGTCACTATTAACAAAGGAAGCTGTACCTTACTGTCACAGAGCCTTATGGCTTACCTATCTGAAATTTTTCAACCTTGGCTTTCTTTCCTCGTTACCCACAAAATGTAGATTTTATCTGGCCAAAATCTTGTGTTTTGTGGTTGAAATCTGATAGCCAAACTTGTAGTTGTATACAGATACAATGGGATTAAGACATTCTTGTCATGTTACTAAAATTCCTTCTAATTCAATCAACATGGGCAGATCCTGGTCAAGGGGACATGGCCCCTCTAAGGCCGACTTTAGACTGACGACGGTATACGATCGCACGACAATCGTTGTGGGCGACGGCTGACTTTAGACACAGGGGCAGGCAGCGTGGCGGACACCCGCAGCGCAGGCTAGCGCACGTATGACCCTCATTCCTCCCACTCCCACTGCGCTCGTTTTGTTTTTTGGCCTTTCGGTAGCGATACTTCAGGTCTCTCATTTTTGTTCTAATCTGTTGTGCAGTGCGGTCAAAACCCTCATGGCGCATACCATCCACCAACTTCTTCACCGCTTCCTTGTTCCTCGCCGTCTCGAGTTGGGAGAGAACGCGCTGATCTCCCCACAAACCCAGCAAACAGCGCGTCTCCTCATCGCTCCAAATCTTCCCACGGCCTTCTGCCATGGCCTTGTGCTCCAATACTTGTCAAAATAGTCCAAAAAAGGCTTGAACAAAAAGAAAACAACACAGGAAAATGGCGCGGGTTTCTTCGTGTGGCGACGTGCTTGGACAGGAAGTAGCGCTAGCGGGCTTATTTGCATATGACCCATGACCTCCCACTTCCTTTGCCGGCGACGGTTCACTTTATACGGGGGAAACTGCGTGTCGGACCCCCCGCTGAAGGATCGCACGATAGGGTCCGAGGTGGTAGTGACGACGATTCGAGGATTACCGTCGTGCGACTATTTTGATCGTGTTTAGACGGTGATAAAATACCGTCGCCGGCAACATCTTGACGATAAACATTCGTACGACTATCGAACCGTCGTCAGTCTAAAGTGCCCCTAAGGTAAGGTTTACAAAAACACATCCGAAGAAATCAGAGATCTCAGATCATATCTCTGTGAAATAGTTAGAGTTTTTTGTTCTTGTTTTATTCATTATTGCAAGTTTCTTACTGATTCTGTCCATGCATTTTCCCATTTACTCTCATAAGGCTTAGAAACAACCATATGCATGTAGCAGGAAATTGAAAACAGGAAATGAGATAACCATTTCTAGGACCTTTCTGCAACCTAACTTCCTGTTAGTGTTCCAGAGGTGTCTACCATGTGAAAATAACTATGGAAATATTAATTAAACAGATGCACTGGAAACAAAACATCAGTACATGGAGTCACAACCAAGGGAGAAAGTATTGTTTTTGGCTTGTCTGTCTGTCTGTCTTTATGTGTGTATGCACACAATGCAGCATTGCATGAAGGGGTGAAGTTTGTCATCTCTGATTGACTGGTTTATCTTCTACCCTACGCAATATTGCCACAGTTGATTTATATACTATCATATAGCACACATGTTGAGAGGTCCTGATACCAATTGCATGATTCAGAAAGGGCACAGCAATTTGCAAACTGACATTTAAGTGATATCGATCTGTGCATTCAACATTCGAACACTGTTGCCTCTTTGAAAAGCAGAAACTGCTAACAACACATTGATCTGAAAGGATACTTTTGGGAGAGCGTAATAACATTCATATTCATTCGTTGTACAATTTTGACGTTGTTGAATTTTCGAGCAGGCTGTGACACACAATCCAAGGATCTTAGATAGCCTTTACAGTTTACTGTAACAAGACAGATAACTTCTGTACTACATTTGCACAACTATCCCAAGAATGCCCTCAGTTTGCGATGATCATACAACGAATGGCCCCTTAAGGATGTAGGTACAAGAAAACTTTCACAGTACAGCATACGATCTTTTCGAAGCTAACAAGTAGGACAAACAATGCAACAACTTACCACTTTGTTCAGGAAACAAATACACCTGTTTAGCTTGGCATCCTTCTTGCAGAACTGGTGAAACAGCTCCCGACCAATGGGCTGCTTCTCACAGATGGACGTGTAGTCGCAGTCTGAAGGATAGGAATAAAGATTTACAGGTTTGTCATTCTTCCAATCCATCCATTTTTTTATTAATAATCAGATACTGGAATGCAAAGCCATAGACTACACAACAGGGCTTGAAAAACTTGGTACATATACATTTTTGTATACCCAAAATTGGAGCTGCGCACCTAATATTTGCCTGTATTATGTGTATACACCGGGGCACCTGAATATTTGTGTAGGGTTACGTACTACTATTGTACACTAGTAGCATATCCAGAAAAAATAAGACTTTACACTAGTATATAACTGTTGTTTCATTTTTTAAATTACAATGTAGCTAGAGAATACAGACAGGCAGTAATGTTTGTAATTAGACTTTGCTGATGATCTACTGTACTTTGTTTTATGTTTGATGTTTTATGAGAAAACAATGTACAGTTGGACGTGATATGCCTCACGTACCTGCCTTATCAACATATTTGGATACATCAGACATAAATTAATATTTACAATGTAATACTTCATCTTACATGTATTTGCTGTAATAATGTCATAGCATTTATCATAACATAAGAACTTTTAAAATCACTTATAAGGTAGGACAACAACAGGGCAGCCCAAACTTTCACATACAAAATCACACCAAATGGTATGAAATTGAAATCTGTTGTTTGACATAACCTCACGACGACTAAGTCAAGTCAGTGACAAGCTACGTATCCAGGGTGCAGTTGTGCAGCTGATGAAGCACAAGACTGATGGTGAACTATTCCGCACAGAAAATCTAATCAGCGAAAGTGGGGCACCCTCCAATAGCCATCATTAGCCTGGCATCATCGCTCCATATTTCACCATTAATGCATCACAGAGGATGGAGGAGCGCAGTAATAAAGCAGACAGGATCAAGCAGTAACTTTTTATTGCACAGCTTTGTGGGGACAGCCCTTTAGTCAGGTATTTTTTTTGCAAGAGAGCCAAAGTATGGCAATGATGAAAAGCCTTAAATGGACGCCATTAAGGTTTTCGCACAACAGCAATTCAAGACATAAACCATACATACATGAAATGTCAGCATTGAAAGCAGAGCTTGAATCTGAAATTCTACAGCTTCGTTCAAAATTTTAAACAAGTAATATAGCAAAGGTATTTAATTTTTTCTGACACTTAAAATGGCAATCATATACAGTACACAAAATGTCTACCAGTGTACAATACAGCCAGGTGTACCTTTACGTACGTAACCGCACACAAATATCAAGGTGCACTAACAGTAAAAAAATCAGGTGAACAGTCAAAATTTTGGGTGTACAAAAGTGCATATACCGATACACCCAGTATTTCAAGCCTTGTGTAGTACAACGACTTCTGTACAGTCCTGTTTGGCACTGCTATGGCCAGCCTGTGGCTTATCACACCTGACAAGATGTTTGACACCCAGCATATATCTATTGGTTACAGACAGGCCTGTGGCAAGGAACTTTGGAACCAAACCACGCCTCTTGTTCGACTATTGCTCCCGTGTTTGCTGATTAAACTCAAATGTACACAAAAGTCCTTTGAGACTGTAGGTCGGGGTTGATTTCAAGCAGAATAGCAATGGGATAACCTCTCTCCTGATAATCTTGAAAAAGAAACAGCTACTAGTTTTACATGGAAAACGTACTTGAAGTTCAAGATGAAAAAATCTAGGCAAACACAGCTCTGCAGATATTAGTGTAAATGCAGAAACTTTCGCATTGGTTTTCGCAGTGACCTCTTACCACGAAATCATATCACTGTGAACATGCGTTTTATAGTTATACTGTATTACAGAATTGTTCCAACTACAAACTTCAGACACTGTTAAAACCTCCTTTTCCCTCCTACTGCGAAATAAAACCACCGCAAAGATAAATGTATTCACAGTAGCAGGGCAGCTTTCTGCAACTGACAAAAACTACTTGTGTTGCTCTTTCTATATACTGTACATGCCATTCCTAGCATTAACAGTATTTTCATGTGGAACTGTTCCATATCTGGTTTACTTTAGTCTTATTGCAATGAACTGCCTTGGGTCACTGTCCATGTGTGTTCAATCACAACTCAGTTGAAGCTAAAGCTTGGGAATACAAAAAATTTATGAGAAGGCTGTCAAACTGCACTGTACTTTGAATCCCAGGGAAGTCACAAGTCATCCACAACAATGATTGGGAAACCCTGACCTGTCCCTCCCCACTGATTGACCTTCAGCCATGTCAAGATTATTTCAGACTTAGCAACACAGGGAGAGGTCGCCCAAACTGTGTACATCCCAGAACCTGCTCCCTTCAAAATTGTTTATAAACAATCCTGACAAATGCATTGTTTTCCCTCATCACTTGGGGTTGAACAAGAGAGGGCTGGAACAGTTCTGCAGCCTAGGACACCTGGCACATTGCAATCAAAAGATTACTGAAACAGTCAGGGTAGAATATGGAGGGTTGTGATTTTCAAAATAATTTTTTAAAATCTTTCACAATTTTCTTTTCATTTTAGTATTTTACAGTGGCCAGATTTTTTTCTAAATTGCATCAGGGATATGATAAAATATTGCACAAGGAAGTACAACCTTTACTGCATTAACCCCACCACACACTCACGCACCTACAAGAACCAGATAACAAATTTAAAAACTTATGTTACTATACCAGCCATCATACAGGTATTGCCACTCTTTTTGCTAAATTCCAAGCACAATACACATGGAAAGCTCATGATATAGACACTTTTCCTAGGGCCAACAAACTTTGTTTAGCCCCAAGCAAAGGTTATCACATCCAGTACCCCCCAGTAAGTCCTTGGCCATAGAATGGTGTTGACATGTTTGGGCATCGACTGATAAAACAGCTACCAAATAGCAATATATAGTCATGAACTGATGGAAGACAGTTTATTGGACTTTTCAACATTGAACCCTAAACAACGTGTGAGGTTTTCTTTGGGAAATGTCCTGGGTGTTTTCTTTAGTATTAAACTACAAAAATCACCTAAATGTGCATAATATATGACTTTAAAAAATGCTTACTTCTTTTGTGTCACAAAGATGAAATCTCTAGCATGTACGCAAAAAAGTTTCTTATTAGCAAAATCTATATGAATTCATTATCTCCTCTTTTCAAATTCAAATCATGTATGTTGCAAATTTTCCTTCTTGAGGAAGCTATTGTTGCATTATGTCATTAATTATGCTAATTATGTACAAATTTATATAAGTTATTCTGAAGATATTCACCTGTAATACCATGTATTGTCGCTTCAATTTTTCTTTTTCAACGTTTATGGTCTCTTTTCAAAATTTAAGCATCTTTCAGGTTTTTTTTGCACTCTCGCATTAGATTTGAAGTCTCCAGTGATTGTCATCCATAGATTTTACTTGCTGCAGCCCAAAACACTGCTAATTGCACAAAAGATGCCAGGCTCACACATCTTAGCTTGTTTAAGTCAGATAACAAGCAAGGATGACTTCTTGCCCAGTGCATGCTGGGAGGGGGTGCTGGGGTTGACCATACAGCTAAAGCTGTGTACACTGCAGTTGCCACATTTCAACTTCATGCCAACTTAGCAATACAATAGACATTTCTATTCATGAAAATCGTATATACTGCGTTCTAAACTAAAGGAATAAAAATGTGCTTCCTACCTTAGTGTCCCATGATAAATCTGATCTCATCACAAAATGTAATTTGTATTTTCCTCAAAACTGAATTATTACGTCAACCTATACAGCTCTATCTTTCTAATTATTTTATAATTGATTACTAATACATGTAGCAATGATTTACTGTAAATCGTGAAATGTTTGCCATGGTTTTATTTCCGTGGTTTTCACATTGTTCTCTTAATGCAAAATCATGACACCAGGAGTATGGGTTTTGAATTCTCTTGCACTACAGAATTGTTTCAACCATGAACTTCAAACAATGCAAAAACCTCCTTTGCCAATATACAGGGAAAGTAAAGGCTTTGACTTGGTGGTGCCAAATTTCAATGGTTTTGCTGGATCAAGCTACATGTGTGTCTTTTACCAAACTTACAGTGGCTAAAATATACACGGTAGTGATCTATAACAAAATTGCTAACAAACCTGTTCCATGTACAATATTTTTACGAGGCTTGTACACCTGTGTGCAACCATGAAATGTACGTAATGCAACATGTATAGGCATACCTTGTAACATAGTCCGCAAATATTTGAAACTTTACGACAGCTAGAATTGATTAGTTCTCATCCAATTTAATCTTCTCCAAATGACAACAGGACAAGTTACTATGGGAGTAAATAATGGAATAGACACCAGGGCTGTCTCCAGCTTTAAATTGTTGTCTGTCCAACTCATTCTCATGACACAGTCATGTGTGTGTGTGTGTGTGTGGACTGGGGGGGGGGGGGGAGGGAGTGTTGCCACTCAAAACTAGGAGGATGTCTTGGCATGCTTCTTCAGAAATTTTGGAACTTTCAACCCTCTGAAGGGCTATTTCACCCATTTTAGCAGCAAGATTTACATTGGTCATTCTAGTCTAAGCTTTACGAGAATATATTTTTATGTCATGAAGTTCAAGACTGATAGGGTGAATTTTTTTTCTCCTCCCACGAGCAAATTTTCGTCCTGGAGTCATGTCAGTCCTGGAGACAGCCCTGTTAGACAGTGACAGTAGACAGAAGGAGGATACATACCGATTTTGTCTCGTAGATATTCACACTCTGTGATGTGGGGGAATTTGAGTATCAGTTTCCATTTTTTACTCTTCCCTTTTCGTTTCCCTCCACCACCTGAAAGACACAAATGGATACATGTTGACAAACTGATTCAAATATCAAAGAGTACATGTAGTTCAATCATAGACATTATCAATATGTAACAACTGTACATATGTAAGAAAAAGAGAGAGTTGACACTTACAAAAAATGAAACTTCTACTAGATCAGTTTGATTAGAAATGCATTCAGGTATATACAGTATAGTTACATGTAGCATAAGCTTCTGTTCCTTGCCAATTGTAATGGCATGGAAATACAATGTAAAAAGACACATGTATTACAAAATCTAAAAAAATGTCTGCCTGCTTAGCTCCTAACATATAGAACTTGGCTGCCAGAAATAAAAGGAAACAATACAACAGGATCATATGACTTCTTCCATAATGTAACTCAAGTGTTTTTTGAAAGTGCTAGGTGCACTCTAGCATTCTCAAGTTTCAGCCTTTTTTTCAGGCATGAGGCAGGGCTTGAAATACTGGGTGCACATGCATTTTTGTGCACCCAAAATTGGAGCTGTGCACCTAATTACGTTCACCAACAAGATTATGTTTTTGGTAGCGTGTGTGTGTGTGTCTGTCTGTCTGTTAAACGATAACTAGAGAAGGCTTAGATAGATTGTCTTGACATTTGTCAGGTAGGTATGTCCTGATGAGACCTCGAAATGATTAGATTTTGGGCCCCCTGGCGGCTTGTTTGTAACTCGGGGTGCACTTATATTTTTTGTGTAGGGTTTACACGTTACATGTGTAAAGGCACTATTGCATAATAGTATACAGAATATTCCTGACATTCAAGTGTCAGGAAAAATAATGAAACCCTGTATTGCTTGTTTAAAACCTTGAAGTTACTGAGTTACCTATAGAATTTCAGGTTCAAGCTCTTAAAAGAGGCAGTAATGTTTGTACTGTAATTAGGTAATGCTGACATTCTACTTTATTTTATGCTGTGTACCCTGTTAAATAGCAGTAAAGAAAATCTTGGGGAAAGTAGTCATGTCTCATTACATGTCTTAATATAACATCTTGCAACTGCCAACAGGTAACCTTCCTTCATTCAACTTATTTAAAATCAAGGTTGACTCTTCACTATACCTAATTGGCTTTTTGAGCCCATATATCAAATACTGTAAAATTCGAAAGTTTCGCAGTGGTTCTATTTCGCGGTATGTGGAAAAAGGAGATTTTTGGCAGTATTTGAAAAAAACAATTCTGTAGTACAATAGAAATACAAAACACATATTCGCAGTGTCATGATTTTGCATTCAGAGGTCACTGCGAAAATAAAACCCACAGCTTTCAGGATTTACAGTAGGATAGAGCTGGTAACAAGTAACAGAAAACAGAGCTCACCTTGTACAACAAAGAGCTTGCAAACACAAACTAATGAAAAATCTGGAACCACTGAAGGTGCCATTTGCAGCATGGGATCCAAGCGTTTCAGAAATTGGGGTCCTACTGACCCTGCATCTACACCTAGTCTAGCAAAGGGTAACAAGTTTTGTTGAGAAAAGCAACTTGAGATCCCCTAAACCCCTCAGATTTTCTGCATCTGCCCACAGTTTGCCAGAAGGAGTAATGAGGACAGACCAAGGCGGCACACAACATTAGAAACCTTCTGACCAGCAGTGTATTTGTCAAGGAGAAGCAGATTGTCGTATTTGCAGTGAATGGGTGTCTACCGCTGTGCAAACATCTCCTGCAATGGCTGCAACATTTGATGTGCCTCACATGCTCTGCTGACACTGACTTTCCTGCTTTCATCCCCTGAAAAGGGGGGTGGGGGAGGGGGGGGAAGTATGGTGTGAAAACTGGAGCCCCATCTTTTAAAACCTGATCAAATCTCTGGATTGTTTAGAAACTCCTCAACTCATCAAATGTTGCCCTTGAAAGGTGGGGAGGGGGGCGAGCTGAAATGGCCTGCTCTTTCATGAAGCAAAACACAAACAAAGACGTACTTAATGTATAACAATAGCAGATCTGCTTCAAGTTATAAGTTTGGAAAATGACTGTTTTAAGGCAAAATCAATCCTGACATTTCCATCACTACAGATTGCAGCAATAATACTTACTTCTGGGTCTCTTTTGGTAATGTTTTGAGTGTTGTTGTGTGTGGTCTTTTGGCAGGGGATTGGACTTTGTGTTGGTGTCACGTAAATCAATGTGTAAACATTTCCCTGCTTTCTCCTGATCTCTGAAAATCTGTTCAGCACGGGAACATTCAACACATAAACATTTTAGGAAATGATGTCCACTACTGAATCAGGGGTACAGCAAGGTATATGATTTAAGTATGAACTATCTAGTGCTATTTTGCATGTTTTGTAAAATTCTATCCGAGCTCTGCAAGGCCACACAAGTAACACACCTTAGGGCATGAGTTTGCAAATAAATAATTTGTATTAATAATCTTTGTACTATTAATCTCTATTGCTGAGTGACATTTTGTTGTTGTTTTCGTTTAAGTTGTTACAAAACAATTTTGTAGACATGTAGAGGATATTATGGATAGGTACAACTAAAGATACATAAATCGATTATACTAGACATGTTTTGCTTAGAACCTGTGCGTGGTCACACAATATTCAGGAAGGACACAGCTCAAATCGATCTCAGCAAAAACGTGCTCCATAGATTATTCTATCTGGAACGTCATCCCCAAGAACATTTTCCTTGTCGTCAGGGCTAAATATTTTTTGTAAATTTATAACAGCTGAACTACAGGGGGGAAGCAGGGGGCATCTACGGGCTACTTCACACCTTTTCCCAATCTGAGCTTTGCTGTGCAAGGCCACACAAGAAAGGGCACGCCTCTGGCCGGGGTGCAGGAACGCGATCGATCATATCATCTGCCATACCCACAAGAACGTTTCTGAGAGGGCTTCAGTACTGAAGTGTGGAGGAAACGTTGACATGTGAAACACACATGTACACAGGAACTCTGCACCAGAAAATGTAACAAAATGTGGCGCGGAAGCTGGAAGCCACCCTCGCTTCGGCACCGGATAGACTAATTACGATCCCACACAAACCTTGTCCACGAGGTGACATTTTGCCGAGTGTGGCATAAGGGATCCAGTCAGTGGTGCATATGCTATTCGATTCTTTCCAAAATAACCCTGAAAAATAAAAGCAACCCTCGGTCTGTTTGGTGGTCGCTTGCTTATAAACACTTCGACCTGTCCCCGAAATGGCCAGTTGAAAAAACATGGCTACTTGCGGGTCGACTCGGCACCATAGCACCGCCCTTACCTTCTCTAGCCTTGATGTAAACGGTATTGGCGACGATATTTTCCAACTCCATAGACGTGACACCTTCCTGCCGGGCCAATCGGGGGTTATCGAAGGAGATATTCCGAGGATCGGCAGGAAAACCCGAGGTGAAGTCCGTCTGTCAGACGGTAGGTGCCGGGTGGGGGCTGTGCTGCGGGCTGGACTAAACGAATCCCGCACAATCGAAGAAAATTATGGTGGACTCGTCCACTCGCCACTTCGGGTATCATGAAATAGTCTATAATTTGTAGTCAATCCCTATTTGTTTTTACTGGTTCATTTTCGTTGATTATTATCTATTTATTACAATTCAACATTTATGTACATACTCTTTATCGAATCTTGATGCAGATTTTTGTCCTACAGACAGTCTAAATATTTGAACGCCATACATCATCAATGGATTCTTCCAGTGACCACGTAACTGATCACCACACATTTGCCACAAGTAGGGTTCGATTGGTAACATACTTACCTTAGTAAACGAATGTACACAAGATAAATAAACAAACAAAAAGATCTAAATGGTGGAGGGATAAAATATTCTACCAATGTAACTTAGTGAGGTAACAGATAACAGAAGGAAGTAACTGAAAGTTAAAATTTATTCTGCTGTTTGATACCTTCGATCGAAAAATATGCAAAATCTAAACAGATTTTCATATCACTCTTCTGCCCTGCTCTGATTTTTTCAGACACCTTTACTTACAGTTAATCGATAATAACCGTTAACGCACTCATTTTGACAAGGTAGATAGCACAAGTGAAAAAAATGTTTAAAAAAAAAGAATAGTGATAAAAACACTAAGCATGCGAGTAAATAAAATAGATTCCAAAATATTGGGAGCTCGGTCTCAGGAGACTACCCAATTAACAACCATCTTGGTGCGTTAAACCTACTGAGCAAGATTAAAGTCCAAACAAAACTCGTACAATTACTGATGAGGTAGAAATGATACTGAGAAACTTTCAGATTAAATTCAATAGATTTTGCTTGGATGCATAAAATGGTTTTCGTGTCAATTTCGGTGGATCATTAGAAGTATCAAAGGGTAGGAACCACTGAATGAAATTAAGATGATGAACGACCATTTGGGTTATTCGACTGTTCTTGGACTGTTCAGCTTTCTATAGATCTATCCCAGGCTGGGTGCAGCAACACGGACCCTCCGGCGGTTGGCGCGCTCCCATTGGTTAGTTTTCCCGTGACGTCTTTCTCGCCGAAATCTCAATGAACTGGCTCAGGCCTGCGACTGCCTAGTAGTAGATATAGCTACTTTGCATAGCAGTTGTTCAGGAGGTTCGAACTTGAATAGGTTGACTTATACAAAGTACAAAGTCTTCATCACAATCTGAGAAAACAAAAGAAGTAAAGACCATACATCATGACTACATTGATAGCAAGGTCACTAAAAAAAACTTCAAATGCATCACATTCTTGAGATATAGCTAGAAGACTTTACGACTATAGCTAGTGCGTCAATATTATCAAATTTCAAACGTACTTCATTCTTCTAATGTGCGTCATATGCATTCCTCCTTGCAAATAGTCAACTCACCAACATGAAATATTGAAAATTGTTCGAATCACGAAAGGCTATACTTTAGAAATTCTAATCTCTACTGTGTACCATGGGACTTCCATGTTCGCCACAAAAGCACACAATGTTTGCCGAAGTGGCGTGTATACAAAGCAATATGGATATGCGCTTCTGGAGATTATCAACAAGCTCCAACTACCAAACAGCGTTACCAATACACGTACACACTGTACAGTGTAAACAAATCTCATTGAACTGCTATGCACCACTTCACTGTTCCTCTGTATGTGTCCAAATCACGCAATTTCTGTAACGGTGACCGGCGACACACAAGGCTGGTTACACATCATAAAATCTCGACTGAGTGATACCATGGCCATTACACCGCCGGCGCCGATAGCAGACAGCTAGTTAGGCGAACCCAGTTGCTCGGCAGCTCCGCAGCATTTACAAACTTCCATAAGTGATAAAACAATCTTAGAGACAAACAGGTGAATATCTCATGGCCTGAAAAGCTAATACTGGGGCGATACTGAAAAAAAATTAACTTTTCCAAGGCGAAGTTATCCTTGCATTTAGGAGTAGCACAAGAGTAGCGAGTATTGCATGAAAATAAAGGTTTTTTTTCTAGGTCTACAACCTTCTGCAATTTTGGAAGGCAATGCCCAATAGTAAATACTTCTGCCTCAGCCAACTTTCTTCTGTGAAAGTTTTCTCATTGCTGTCTTTATTTGTGCGTATTTCTTTTCATTTTACACAACCACACACTGTTCTATATCTATATCTATAGAGATATCTACTGATGCTGTAGATAAAGGGTTCACTGTAGTGGTAATCTCAGTTGCCAATCAATGTTCTCTGACTCAGTAGTGCCGACTTCGATATGCTGTATAAGGCTTTCAGGTGACGTAGGAATGAGGAGCTAGTTGATGAAAAAGATAACCAAGCTAGTTTCGTCCGAATTCACTGCAAAGTCATAATTCAGCTACATGTGTGTTTCGATTATGTAGACTACTAAACACTTGTTACTGCTTTGTTGTTTTTAATGAAAATATGAGAAAATTTTAGAAAAAAATATTTGTCTACATTTATTATAGACTTTGCAACGCACAGCGGTAACACAATCAAGTCATGGACGCTACCTAAACAAGATATAAAGGAGGTAACGCAAATAATACAAATAGATCAGCAATATGGAGCAAATGTTTTTCAGTCCATGAAATAACGTTAACGGGTCATGGTGACAGATGTTGAGAAATTGTTTATTTTGGAAGCATTTGGTACCGTCAAAATGTTTGCACGTTTTTAGAATTGTTTGCCGTGGACTGAAAGGAAGATCCCCTAAGAATTGAAGGCTCTACTACATCATCGTTAAAACTGGTATTCTGAAATATGCAGATACTCTACCTTGTTGATTACAGACCACTCACACGAGAAAATTAACTCACCATTAAAAACAGTTATGGGCCCTAGTTCGCACTGTAGATGTTTTATTTAGATCGATATCAAGTGTCGTACTTTCTATCATCTATCGGATTGATATTGTTGTGTAAATTAAGCTTGTTTACGGTATCTGGGGCCAACGGTTCCAGCTGTTACAATAATTTCAATACATTTGCCGCCTAAAATTTACTATAAAAAGTTTTCTAATGCATCACCATCAACTGGCCCAAGTGGTTCGCTTCGTTTAACTGCCACGCTGTTGACAATCGGTCTGCTGGAGCGTTAAAAAGCTGTGTGTGGAAACGTGCCTGGGCGTGTTTACATTAGCATGTTGTGTATAGTTCAATCGTCCACGCGGTGGAATTTGTGTTATTTCAAACATTTTGTTTCGTTCTTATTGGCCACCTGCTGGATTTATGAAACATACTGATCAACTGGATGCAATTAATGATAAATAATGGACAGAAGTAACGTTACTGGTTGCCTGTGTACTGCATATACGACATGAGGTCTTACACGCAATGTTTGTTTTGTATCATGCTGGTGGTCAGGCGGATTTGGTTTTCGGAAGTGGACGATGACGAATATATCATATTGCCTGCATTTCATTTTCCATTTGTGAGCAGTATTCATACATCTCTCTACACGCTGTGGATTTAAAAAATACGTTTGGTCCATATTTTTGTTTAATTTCTTTTTTCTCTTTACCCGCTTACCCACGCGCCTCTTCTGAACTCGATCTAAATATCCAGGGAGCGCTATCATCTGATCTGTGGCGGCAATGCAGGCAACTCTTCTAGAATGTATTGCATGGAGATCTATTGAAAATGCAGTTGTTGCTGTTTTATGGAAGAAACAGTTACATATGCTCCATTTTATGTTTGAAACCTTTTTTCATAACCAAACACCAAATATGATATGTGCAGGAGAATTAGATGGTGCTTCAGCACAAAGGACAGTTCGAGTTTCCCGCCTAACACTGACAACCAATCAGATCATGGAGTGTAGATCATGTGACCTGCGAACGTCCAAAATGGCCGCCGTAGTTGCTAATGAAAACAAGTGAAGTTCGACTAAAACTTTTCTTCCCCTTACCCCCATTATTCGAGACCAATGGCTCAAAGTGACCCAATCCGACCTTCTTCAGGTCGCCGTGCAGCTAAACAGGAAACCTTTTCCTCGGCTGTGAGGTAAGTTGTATTGATTTTTAAGACTTTCGCAGAGAAGAAGAAGAATCCGATGAGGGCAGTTTAATATGTGTGTGTGGGCGGGTTCCAAATAAAGTCATGTCCTTCAACATGTAGGTGTCGATAGATCACAGACAGTTTTTGTTGACAAAAGACCATCATTGCATCATTTTTACGTGTCATTTTAAATGCATGCTCAGCAGCAGTAGAACTGCCAGCACACGACCAAAATGGTTAACATAAGGTGTTTATACCCCCTCCCATGGAAGTAAATTATAATGTCAAAAGCAAAAGAATACTGGTATAAGTTGTAAGTGCAGAAACTTTTGTGGCGGTTTTATTTTCACAGTGACCTCTTATAGCGAAATCATAACACCCCGAATATGTGTTTTATAATTATACTGTACTACAGATTATTTCAACACCTCCTTTTCCCTCCTCATCTCAATTATCTCAATTACTGCTCATCCCGCTATGCAGCGGATTATTAGCAGTCCTAGACGCGCATGCCATTGATGATACTGTGGGTGCAAACATGGGGAAAAAGGGGGAATAGACGCAGACAAGTGCAAGGACGGGACAGTGAAATTACACATATATATTTACATATGTACAAAGGACAGGGGGGCAGCTCAGTGCAGCGAAGCCCGTCCCAGCTCAGCTTTGAACTGGGAGATGGACTTCGCCTCCGCCACACTGGGCTCAAGTTCATTCCACTCATTGATGGTGCGAGGGAAGAACGAGAGCCTGTAATAGTTGTTCCTACTCGCGATGGTCTGCAGCTTTAAAGCATGATTAGTGCGGCGGGAGCACCGAGCTGCCGGGACGAGACGAGAGGTGTGAGGGACAGAGATGGTGTTGTGCAGGACTTTAAACATGGTGGTCAGTCTGGCCATTTTGCGGCGATGTGCAAGCGACTGCCATCCCAGGTTTTCAAGCATTTCTGTTACCGAGGCCGTGCGTTTGTAGTTGTGGCATACATACCTGGCGGCTCTACGCTGCACCGCCTCCACTCTACTTACCTGGTCGGCAGTGTGGGGATCCCATACCGGGCAGGCGTACTCCAATGTAGATCTAACTAGAGCCATGTAGGCACGTTGTTTGGCCTCCACACTGGCGATCCGCAGGCTACGGCGCAGCATTCCCAGTGTTCTGTTGGCTTTTGCCGTTATGTTGTCGATGTGGCAATTCCAGGAAAGGTTGGAGGTCATGGTTACGCCTAGGTATTTAGCCTTACTTACCTTAGCCAGAGGGGATCCATGGAGAGTGTAGGGGTAGCTGATGGGTTTTTTGGTAGAGGGGACAGACATGACTTCACATTTGGAAGGATTAAACTTCATGAGCCACATTGTCTCCCATTTACAAATATTGTCTACGTCATGTTGCAGTTTGTCACAGTCTTGTGTCTCCCGTACTGCCATCTGCAGTATACAGTCGTCGGCAAATAGTCTTACCTTGGCGTATACTGCGTGGTTTGGGAGGTCATTAATGTATGTCAAGAAGAGAATGGGACCTAGAACGGTACCTTGGGGAACGCCGGAGGTAACAGGTACTGACTCAGAACAGTCCCCTTCGAGCACGACACGCTGGGTCCTTCCAACTAGGAACTGTTGGATCCAGGCCAGAGACTTACCCCTAACGCCATAATGCTCAAGTTTGTGTATGAGCCGGCGATGGGGCACTTTGTCAAAGGCCTTGGCGAAATCCATCAGCACCAGGTCAGTCTGGACGCCATCGTTTCTGTTTGCTGCAAGGTCATCGACAAGGGAGAGGAGCTGTGTTTCGCAGGATCTGCCTTGCCTGAACCCGTGTTGCATTTCGCACAAGATGTCATTGCCATCCAGGTGGTTCATCATGGAGCTAGCAATAATGTGTTCCATGAGTTTGCAGCAGATTGATGTAAGTGATATCGGCCTGTAATTCTCGACCTTATACCTGTCGCCTTTTTTGTATATTGGCGATATGTTGGCCTCTTTCCACGACTCGGGCACTGTGCCGGAGTCCAGGCTTTTCTGGAAGATGGCCTGTAGGATCGGACTTATTATGTCGCTAAGTTCTTTGAGGACATATGCATGTACCTGATCAGGACCGGAAGCCTTATGAGGGTTGAGATTTTTCAGTAGCTTGTTAATTCCACATTCCTCAATGACGATGTCAGGCATAGAGGGGTGTGGGCTTGGGCCCATGTCTGGTAAGGGGTCATCTGGAGGTTCACAGGTAAAGACAGACTGGAACTGGGAGTTTAAAAGGTCTGCCTTAGCTTTGCTGTCAGATACCAGAACTCCATTACTTTTAAGATGGTCTACACCAGATCTCTCATTTTTCATACTTTTAAGGTAACTCCAGAACTTCTTGGTACCTTGTTTTGCAGAGTGCTTACCTTGTTCAGAGTCGTTGACATCCATGTCGAGTACAACGGATTCGATATAGCTCCAATAGCAGTCTTTCATTGCCTTCGTCAAGAAGGGTATGTTTTCATGGGCGTTCGTGTGTGCGTGAGTCTGTCAACAGTATAACTCGAGAAGGCTTAAATGGATTGTCTTCATATTTGGTAGGTGGGTAGGTCTTGATGAGGTCTAGAAGTGATAGGAATATGGGCCCCCTGGCGGCTCGTTATGGTACTGCAGCGGTACTTCCGGTTTTGAAATATGGTGATCTGGAGGAGGTAGGGTCATGATTTTTGGATGGTAGATAGGTCTTGTGCTCGGGAAGAAGTGACATAAGTTTGGGCCCCCTAGCGGCTTGCTCTGGAACTGCAGGAGCATTTGTATGAAAATGTTTAAAGTAGGATAACTCAATAACCGGTCGACGGATCATCCTGATATTTGGTGTGTAGGTAGCTTAAGTGATGCTTGACATAATTAGATGACAATTATGCAAATTATGATCTAATTTGCATAATAAATGAAGCAATTCTATAATTCAGTTACCTTCCATGATACTCTACCTTCATTGTGACACATGGGCTACAGGCTGTCCCAGAGGGAGAAAGTCCCAGAGGGGATAGTCCATGTAGCTGCAGGCCGTGTTGCCTTACAGCCTGCACAGCTGTTGCCCAATGCACAATCGATTGCAGACTGCGAGTAGCGGCGGCACTGCGGGCAGTCATGTTGTGCAGAGCGTAGGTCCATCTTGATTTACATGTATTTGTTTTGCTCAATTCCATAATATAAAAGACTGAGTCTTCCAGACAAACGTTTCTGTGTTTCAAAACATGCTGATTTTGGCTTGTAGGCCTCAGGGCAGTCAGGCTATAGTTCCTAAACATAAAGGAATACTAGAGGTCAGAGATCTCATGTCTTCGTCAGAGGGACATTGTTCTAGAGAAATGAACTTGTGAATTCTTTACTTTAAATAATCAATTTGGTCTAGAATACAAAAGAATCTCTGTACGTCTTTTTTTTATTCTACGAAACACTGTGAAATGGTTTGCCACAGATTTACAGACTCGCTGTCATCCGTGTTAGCTATTTGATTTTGGACTGTTAGTGTTACTGGGGAAAAATAATGTTACAAGAAATTCTACTTACTGTATTATGCAGTCTGCAATCGATTGTGCATTGGGCAACAGCTGTGCAGGCTGTAAGGCAACACGGCCTGCAGCTACATGGACTATCCCCTCTGGGACTTTCTCCCTCTGGGACAGCCTGTAGCCCATGTGTCACAATGAAGGTAGAGTATCATGGAAGGTAACTGAATTATAGAATTGCTTCATTTATTATGCAAATTAGATCATAATTTGCATAATTGTCATCTAATTATGTCAAGCATCACTTAAGCTACCTACACACCAAATATCAGGATGATCCGTCGACCGGTTATTGAGTTATCCTACTTTAAACATTTTCATACAAATGCTCCTGCAGTT
The DNA here is from genome assembly GCA_013266295.2 of Branchiostoma floridae x Branchiostoma japonicum. Lineage (NCBI taxonomy): Eukaryota > Metazoa > Chordata > Leptocardii > Amphioxiformes > Branchiostomatidae > Branchiostoma > Branchiostoma floridae x Branchiostoma japonicum. The sequence goes on from CM023824.1 coordinate 11,303,792, forward strand.
CCAGAGCAAGCCGCTAGGGGGCCCAAACTTATGTCACTTCTTCCCGAGCACAAGACCTATCTACCATCCAAAAATCATGACCCTAGCTCCTCCAGATCACCATATTTCAAAACCGGAAGTACCGCTGCAGTACCATAACGAGCCGCCAGGGGGCCCATATTCCTATCACTTCTAGACCTCATCAAGACCTACCCACCTACCAAATATGAAGACAATCCATTTAAGCCTTCTCGAGTTATACTGTTGACAGACTCACGCACACACGAACGCCCATGAAAACATACCCTTCTTGACGAAGGCAATAAGAGGAGGTGCAATGAAAGGAGAGAATCAGAACAGGGCGACTACTGCTGTTTACTAGTTGAATTATTTTTATTCTTGTTTGTCGTTACACTGTGTTCTTTTATCAATTTGTGTCCTAACATTTGTATTTCTACACTCAGTATATTCCAACTCTAGGCATCTTGTTTTTTGGACCCTTCATGTTTTTATAGCACTTTCGCAATAAATTCTAGGTCTCCAGCGGACATCATCCATAAAAATTACTGTGGCCACAGGCTGACCAACCTTTCCTCCTCCCGTTAAAGTTACAGAACAGTCCCTTAAACTGACGTGCTTAACGTTATCTGATCCCAGACCGTGGTAGTTATACAGCTGTCCCACCCTGATTAAAATGGTCAAAAGGTCGTTGACCTACATATAGGACAACAACAACGCAACCAAAAAAAAACCAATACAAGTTATTTTCCACATTCCTATAAACAATTAAAGTTCAAACTTACACCACTATATCTATATTTCTAAACCTATACACCATACAAATATCTAGACAACTGCCCAATCAGCACCTCAACAACGAACAAACAAAGAAACAGACACAAAAGGTCTATTACAGGGACATATCAACCCCCACGACTCTCATCTTTGAACTTAATCTTGGTGTTTACCACAGTAACATGCCAACCAAAATTCATTAACTTCCATCCACAAATACACAAGTTATCCTGCTAACAAAAAAAAAGTAAAATGCCCCCTGCAGTGACAATCGAACCCCCCACAAAGCCCGTTAACGAACTTAACCTTGCTCTCGACAATAGTAACCTCCCTACCAAAAATCATGACCATCTATTTAAATATACGCGACTTATTTTGTTAACAAGCAACAAACACAAAAGGTTCACTAACGTGACATATGGACCCCCCACAAAGCCCAAACTTGCACTTGACTTCGGCCTTAATAACGGTAATCTGCCTGACAAATATCATGGACTTCGAACCATGCCTTCCAGAGTTATATCCCTAAATCCGCTGTCACCCACAATGCGGCCAACCATTTCCATAGATCTTCTGACGAAGACAATGAAGCAATTCTATAATTCAGTTACCTTCCATGTGTCACAACCTTCCTTGTGACACATGGGCTACAGGCTGTCCCAGAGGGAGAAAGTCCCAGAGGGGATAGTCATTAAGCAGCCCATGCAGCTGCAGGCGGTGTTGCCTTACATGTATATCCTGCACATGTTTTCTCTTGCCCAATGCACGATTGCAGACTGCATCAGCAGGGGTAGTTTCACGATCCAACTTCCATATTTAGGGGGACTAATATATCACTTCTACCTTCTTAAGTTATATAACGATAACATCCTTTGACGAAGGCATGAGATCGTTGACCTCTAGTTTTCTTGTTAATTTCTTTTTTGAACTGGTTTAATCTATCTTTCCTTTCAGGAGAGTTTTGTCCTATTGTCTTTCTGTAAAAACGATCACGTTTTCTCATGAGTCGTTTAAGTTCAGGAGTGATGTATGGTAAGTGCTTTTTATTACTAGTCATTTTCGATGGGACATATTTATCCACGCAGTTAGCTAGTTTGGATGTAAACATGTTGTAGAGTTCATTTACAGTAGCATCACCGTTTACCAGTTCTAAGAGTTGTGTTTTGAAATCGGACATCTCGTCCCTGAATTTCTCCCAGTTTGAGCGTTCATATAGAAGGATTTTACGTGACTTGGCTCTGTGCTTTTGAGGGCGCAAGTCTGCTTCCACGAACACAAGGTCATGATCACCAATTGGTGGTAGGGTGCGTACTGTGTTTACACAGTTTTCATTAGACATAAGTACTAGATCAAGGGTGTTTTCGTTTCTAGTAGGTTTGTCAACAATTTGTGTCATGTTAAAGTCGCACAGCATGTCTACAAACTGTCTATGCAGGCCTGGGTGGGCACATGATGGCTTCAGAGCCGGGCGTTGGGGGTCTGACCAATCCCATCCAGGGAAATTAAAATCCCCAACGATCCACACGTGCTTGTTTTTCTGGTTACAAATTTTAGCCATTGATTGCTCTAGATTCTCGAGGCTGGTAGTGTCGCCAACATGTGGCCTATAATAGGCACATATGTACAAGGATTTAGCACCTACAAGTTGGAGTTTAACCCAGACCATTTCGCAATCTGTTTCTAGTTGAGGTTCTTCAGTGCAAATGAAGTCGTTGGATATTGCAATAAGGACACCGCCATGGCTGTCGTCCGGTCTGTTTTTGAAGAACACAGACATATTCAGGTGACTTGGAAAAAATTTGGAAATATTACATGAATTGTCCAGCCATGTTTCTGTGATGACAAGAATGTCAGGTTTTGTTTCCTCAATCAGCGTTTCAAGTTCTACTTTTTTATTTTTGATTGATTGGAAATTTGCATTTACAAGTCGCAGGGGCCGTGCGGCAGTCCTCCGTCTCACTTGTGGAGACCTCGGGGAGGATGCGGCCTGGGGTAAACCAGGACTGCTATCACTCAGGGGACTGAATGGGTTTTGTGATTCTAAGCTAGCGTATGAGTCAAAGAAAGATGATGACAACTCCTACCACGAAAAAAAACACAGCGAAGGTAAATACAACTTACAAGACTATAACATGAGGTATCTAGAAGTAAAACTAAACACTGATAAACGCTACAAATTTTCACCTGCAGTAACTACAGGGTGCGACAGGTGCAGTCTTTACTCCACCCAGGCAAAGACCCCAGGCAGCCCCAGCTGGATGCCGTCCTGTGTATCCTTGGTGTGGATGGCAGGTAAGGCCACTAAACTGGGGCTCGACAGCTCTATGTTCCAACACCCCTATGTTCCAACATAGGGTTAGGGTTGTCAAAACATATATAGGTTGAGTTGTCAGAACATGACACATAGGGGTGTAACTGTTTCAAGGTCTGTGTGAAGTATGTTATCAATGACAATATCAACAATCTGTATTATTTGGGCACTAAGGATAGCCCCAGAAAAGAAGGAGGAAAGTTTGAAATGCTGTCATTAAAGCAACTTCCCACATGATACGTGTCTTGTTGTTATCATTGTATGTTTACGATGGTCGAAAATTCGTCCTAATTATCCCAAAGGTTAGTAACATTACCCTACAAATTTCAGTTCAAACCTTGGAGAGGGAAAGATAAGAAATTTAACAAGTGATACTTGGTACTCGTAGGCACAGTGATGGAGCCAGGGAGCTGGCCAACTATCTTCTCTTTGGTCTGTATGACTACAAGACCATCAAGAGGTAAGGCCAAACTTTGCCTTTTTTTCCTTCAATATTGATTTGTCATTTTGTAGCAAGGAAAAAATGGAAGTGCTGAGTGTAATACTTTTCTTTCTTTCTTTCCTAGGTCTAACCTTCCTGAGGATACTGTTGATGGTATGTTAAAGAATGTTATACAATCATAAGGGAGTTTTCCTTTGAACTTTTCTTGGCAAGGTGGTCCCTTGTTAAAGTACATGTATGTAATTCAAAACTTGCAACTTTCATTTTTGTCAGGTCTATAAATCCAGACTAGAGGTTGAAAGAAGAAATGTAATGCTCCTTTTCTACTCAGTAGTAATGATCCATTCATTTATTCCTAGATATGATGCTCCTGATCAGGCCAGATGGAGTGAGCATTTACTGTAACCCTGTCAACTACCCATACCTGCTGCCATACATTGCACACTGGAAGAACCTGCAGATCTTCTGTATGGCTGAAGACAAGGTTTGGGTTCTTCACCTTCTCTTTGCTTAAAGTCACAGCAAGTAAATGTTATGGATGACATCCCCTTCAGACTCCAAATCCAATGCAAAACTGATGCCAAAATTTTCAAAAAAGTCTGAAGCCATAAACATTGTGACAAGAATTAAAGTGACAAAACATGGTATCACAGCCACCAATTTCTGTATTGAAGAAGTGCAGAAAGTGACACTAGTGTGGTAGCCTAGTAGCATTACAACTACACTCAAGGCTACCACACTAGTCGACACCAATTATATTGAGGATAAACCACTCGACTCTGAACCTGTCCAAGCTACTTGTACCATCCACCAATCTGCTGTAGACTTTCAGATTCCAGTTCTTAGAGAAGTAAGGTTTGTAATTAGGTTTTGTTGACATTGTAGTCCCAAAAAATTTTCTGTGCACCTAAATTTTTAGATCAAAAATGAATTTCGAGGCCTGGTTTAATTAGTTCTGTTAACTGTTGTCCCTGCAGTACCATGAGGATGAGGAGGAGGCTGAGGAGTACAAGATCAGGAGTTTTGTGGCCATGATGGAAGGAAGCAGCAGAGTGGGGCTGCCTTACAGCTCCAGATGTAAGACTGCCTCAGGCTCATGCTTAAAGAACAGTCATCAATGTCTGAATGTCTCTTCTAGTTTCTGTAATGGTGTCACTGAACTGATTTTACTTAGTACTTGTGTGTAATGTAATACTGTACTTTGCATACAATGTCCTGTTATGTAATTTTACATACTTTCTTGTCCTTATGACTTACCATTTTGAATAGCCTTTTGCTGGTGTCCTTTGCTATGTTGTATCACAGCCGCTGTAAAAATGTTGAAGCACACATATGATAATTTTAACAACTTTTCCTTTGTCCAGTTAATCAACAACAGTTCAGCCCAATGGCCATAGAGAAGTGGCCTATTGTACAGGCATTTGCCCTGGAAGGGTTTGGAGGGTATGTTGTCTCTTTTGAATTTGTTGTATGATATTGGAACAATGCCTCAGACCGAGGTATTTCCAGAAGGGGGGGGGGGGGGGTGAAGGTTTTTACCATGTTGATCAGTGTCCAAAGATGAAAGACTTAAGATACAATTTTTTACTTTGATGAGACATTTCCCAGACAGTGAAAGTGGAAAGGTTGATAGAAAGCCAGTAGTGTGCATAGTCCAGCGGTTAGTGGCTCTGCTTCTGTACCAAGAACTCATGAGCTCAAATCCCAGCTATTGTCACTCACTCGACTTGCACACCACTGGAAATGGGCAACAGTCCTTATGACGGAACCCCCTGTTCATTGAACTGGTCAAAAGAGCTGGTAGAATTTCCTTGCTACAATGAATATGGAAACTTTATATAGCATCTGTCTTCTCAGTCATGACCATGGAAGTGTAGGTGTCTACTGAGTTCTTTTGAGTGACTAGTTTGAGTAGACTCTCATAAGCCAGTTCTGATCTGTGCCTTTCAGTGGAGGTTTCTTCACCATGAAGCATGAGGTGTTTGATGTGAGCAGCAGACTGGAGCACGTCTACACCAGGCTGGACCCTGTAGGACTGGAGAACCTGGTCACAGAGGTGATGGTCCATCCTGGAATTATCACTGATGCTGTGGAAGACTATGTTGTTATTGTATCATTAAGGGCCTGGTCACATTTGTCAATGAATTCAAACTGAGAGCATTCTCGGGATAGTCATGCATGTGTCCTACAAAATCCAGCTGTCTTTTTACGGGTGAATGTTAGTTAATACATAACAATGCATGTTAGATGAATTTTGCTTCCTACCTTTTCTTAGCAACTGTCCCAGTTTGAACAGCAGTGGACTTCATTGATCAAGAACATTGATGTTGAAAGGTAGGAGGTGATGTTGTTTGACATGAACCAATCCCATCAATATGCTGATGTTCTTACTGTAGTGATTATAGAAAAAAACAGCACTTTTGTCATGTTTATTTACATGTATCTGATACTGTAAATCTTGAAACTTTTACAATGGATTTATTTATGTGGTAAAATCTTTCTGCCCCACAGTCCTGACAAGCGAGCAGTCTTGACAGAGAGCAAAGTCGGAGAGGTACACTTCACTCGCTTCTTGAGGCCCTACTATAAGATGTCATATGATCAGCAAAAAGCAGGTCTTAAGTTTGCTTATTTTTCTGTGCATCTTTGAACACTTGACAAAAGCCTTGGATGTGAAACATCTGCCAATATTTTCCAACCAGCCATTGCAGAGTTACTATGCCCACGGCATGCAAGCAGGCGGTACTGGAGGGCGGAGACAGGCCTTCGTGCTGTTTGGGACTCGTACAGGTGGAGTAGGTGGACAGGGTGCTGATGGGGTTATCGGCACGGCAGGCATCAGGGGAGGGCCTTCTCTCCACATGGTATGGAACTAGTGCTGCGTACCTAAACGTTACATCAGGTACAGGTACAGAGCCAGTACAGAGGTTTATATACAGGCCCAGACCTGTACTTGTACTTGAACAATTTGACAAAGTAACCTGTGGTCTTCATGATCAATGATGACAAAAATATGATTAAACAGTTAACAGAATGTTTATTTAGACTTCAGGTATTATATGTAGAGAATCTATGTTTTCAAGAGGAATTGTAATCAAAGATCATAGCCCATACAATGTATTTCAAGTGCTAAATTTTCTGCTGTCTCTTTCCACTCCATGTAGGCTTGCCAGGCCATCTCTCCTCGAGGTCCCCTCAGCTGTGCCAGAACCTACTTCTTCAGCAGTGGACATGTCCCATTCCCAGGTATCAGCTGCCTCTGCCTGCAATACTTCTTCCTACAATTCATGGGAGTTAAGGTTTTACTGGCATTTCTAGGTTTGTTTTTATTGACTACCGGTAGAAATGCAAATTGTGGACAAGAAGAGAAAATAGAGAGTAATAGAATAACACACATACATGCCAACATGCACATAAACACCATGATCTCTCCTCTGTCTTTTGTTTCTCCAATGTTCATGCAGTGTCAGGAGAAGCTGGCATACCCAGGACTCAGGAGAAGAACATGGATCTCAGGTAAGGTCAAGTTAAGTAATGAGCTCTTCCACACACACACCATTGAATTGGCAGTTTTTATCATAAGTTTACAATTTGAAAGGAACAGGACCTCATTTCAAATCAGTTGTCTTTTTCTTGTGAGGAGTCTGGGAAATTTTAGAACCATGTACCATGTTTCCTACATGTCTTCCCTTTGAATTTACCGTGGTACCTGTTTTGGGGTAAAAATCCAATAACTCAAATTGTTATTGTATCAGAAAGATGTTACAAAACCCCTCTCTCAGCTTATCTATAGAACATGTCAGCTAGATGTTAGAGCTGAAGTAAATTTCTTGTTGTGTACTTCTGCAGGTTGCTGTCCACCATGTACCTGGTAGCAGTTGATGCTGTTCTGGCTGCCATTGACCAATACAGCAAGACTCTCAGTGTTGGAGCTGTGAGTTTGCTTGGACTTGGCCCTTAACCTGCCTCACTGCTGTCTAAATATCATACCTTTAATACAGAACTACTGGTACATTAAATTGGTTACAGATAAAGATATAGAAAGATTAAAGATTTGACCTCTTAAAGATAAAACAGCCCTGTTTGGAGGTTTCTTGGTTTTTGATGTTGCATTTGTACATTCAATGTTTACATGTATAATGTATGTATCTATGTGGAGACAAAATTCTTTGTACAAAATATTCCTGATCATGAGCAGCCTTCATAACCCCTGCCTCTGCTTTTGGGTCCTCAATCTTCACTCTCAGCGAGTCGAACTTGTCTCAAGCATTGATGTTTCTGACTTAGGGAAAGAGATGCTGTTCCAGTAGCTCAGTGCCTAGAAGTGGTCTCTTGACCTTGCACTGAAGAAATTTGTTTAAAGAAAAAGATTAGTGGCCATGGAACACACACTGAGCCTCAAGTTCAATCTGTTGACTGTAGTAACCTTGTTGATATGTCTTCATTTGTGCTGCTACTACTGCAAATTCATTTCAGAACATCTAAAACTTTCCTCCACAGGCAAGGAAGACAGTTCTAGATGTGCTGAAAGATGCAGTAGACCGGCACCAGCTGCCCCTTGGGAGTGCCTTTGCATCATCCAAGTGAGTAACTACAGCACAGAGAACTTGTCGACTACCCAATGTAGATTGCCAAGGATAATTTTGTCTTGTTATCTTATTCATTTATTTATTTTATTTTATTTTATTCACATAGATTACTGAGCATTCGGCAGCAAGCACATTTGTGCTTATATAGCCCTCTGCTCAACAAGAGACATACAAAATACAGAGTAAAACAAATACAGAATATACAATGAACATAAAATGAAAGAGGCTGGCGCACATTCAAGATACAGATGATCTATATCTTATATTTCATATCTCTCTACAGGAATCCAATTGATTTCACAATTGAAGAGGTAGACATGCATGGACAGTAAGTTGTTTTCATGGCAGTTGTCAAAGTTTTGTGTAGTAGAAGGAATGTTTGATACAAACCTTATCATCTCATTGATGTCGTTGATTGTACAGAGTTTAATCAATCTTTTTCTAGTTATTGTATATATGGGATACAATTCAGTTGATAGGAATAAACACTGTACCTGATTGAGCAATGCAGCATAATTTTTTAGTGACAGATACCTCACTTCTCTTGCAGCTCCCAAGCAGCTGAACAGGGGGCGCCGTCTCACCTTGTCAAAACCGTAAGTCTGTGGGAATGTCTTGACTGTTTTTCACTTTTCACAGCAGCAGCTTTTCCACAGACATGATCCAACAAGTAGCCATTAAGTTATGATCATAGAATGTCTGGTCCATTGTCATTCTATCAATGCTAAATGAAATTTGTGTGTTTTACTACATGTATTTGAACACAGTGAATCTGGGATCTGAAGTATACCTGAGGTGTTGGCCTGCAGGTATCAGGGGAAAATGTTGTGTTTCCCGTTTCACGACCAACGCATTTTTGGGGGATCGACCGTTAGCAAGGCCATAAAATTTTCAATCTGACATACATTTTCAGGAGCTATCTTTTATTGAGTAAGTTGGGTGAAATATTGGTCCCTTCCCAACAAGCAGACAGAGGGACAGGTCCTGGAGACCTGGTCTTGATGCATTTCTGTTGTACATTGTTAGACTGTACAACAAATAAGCTGGATCACCTAAGACGAAATCTAAAATGAAAAGTTTAAAAAAAGGAAAATCCCTACCTGCCAACATTATTTTTTTTCAGGACTGAAATCGTAAACACAACATTTTTTTCCTAGGCCTTATCAGTCTTAACTGTCACCTGTATTGAATGTTGTTTGTCTGTGTACATCCCAGGCATTCCTGTCCTTCAACGACATTCCCAGTGTAGAACACCCAGGGGAGTCCCTGGGGTCTGTCACCTTCGCTGAGTCCTTCCTGGCGTCCAGCCTTACCATCATCAACCATGGTAGGCACTGATCAGGAGGATGAGGATGATTATGATATTGTATATTGATATTATGGCAAACAAATTCTAATGGTATATTAAGTTGGTAAATTAAGTTGTTTACCAATAGTTTGAGACGTTCCACCCTGTATTTCCAGATGGTTCCAAAACAGTTGACAGTTGCTACACAGTGTTGACAGCCCATATCCCTCGTTATACCACCTGGATGGTAAGTGAATCCTTCTAGATGCTGTCAATTCATATAGTTTTGCTGAGACTTAATTTGTAAGCAGAAAGGAGGTTTTTGAAGACGTGTTTCAATTTCCCAGTTGAAATAATTCTGTAGTACAGTCAGTAAAAATACAAAACAAATTTTCAGTGTGATTATTTCGCAGTAATGAGAGGTCCCCACGAAAATAAAACAGCGCAACTGGATAGTTGAGACTGTGAAAGTGTTTGGTTTCCTTTGCACTTGTGCTTACTATGTACGGTAACATGGTTTATCTGAAATGCCTGCTTTTCTTTGTTTAGACCACTCAAGAAGAGACTAATAGGTCTGAAGCCGTAGTGACTTTAGTGAAGGTAAGTTGTCCAGTTTTAGTGGGTACATGTATGCATTTTTTTAACCTTTAAAAGATTTCATCATACCGGTAGTTACTTCATGGCAAACCATGAAAACCAAGGTAGTTACTTCATGGCAAACCAAGCAAAAGACAGACCCCTTTAACAAGGGTAACATGTCAAAAAGACACCTTGGCAACGAATGGATGTTGTTGTGTGACATAACACAACAAAAATGTGAGACAACAAAGCCATGATCAAACCTTAAAAAGGACATAACATCAACTAGAGTTCAGAGGCCTCATAAATTCGCCAAATGATATAGTGGAATATGTAATGCATCATTTCTCATGCAAATCAAGTAAGAATGTGCACGTTCCTTTGAGTTCATTTCAACGATAAACTTAGATACCTAAATGCTCTTTCAGTTTCTATGGTACCAAGCATATCACAAATGTAGTCATACTAAAGTGGAGTTGATATAGGTCTGGAGTTACGATGTTGTTGTTTGTTCCAGAGTCCATCTGTGGAAGTGTTGGGGAAACCCCTACTACAGGGGGAGCAGGTACAGATGGTGGTGGCAACAAAATACTGCTTCTCCCAAGAAGGTTTGTTTGTTTGTTTGTTTGTTTTGCATAATCGGCAAGCTGCCTTTAGGTGTAACACACCAGTACAGTATGTGCAAGCCGCGTAAGACTGGACTGTTAACGTGTGAACCACTCACACCGGGACGGACCAGGTTCTAACAGAAGCATTAACAAGTGTACTGTTACCTTCCCCAGGCCAGCTGCACATTTTTGAGAGAGGTTTGGTGTTCCTTCAGCCACACTGGGGCGCCCTCATCCTGCCCAGAACAGAACTGCAGAGCATTCTCTTCTATGATGGGGTGACTTATAATTATACAATTGTTCCACAAGTCTTATACAACAAAAAATACTGATTTTATCAATGGAAAGTACTTACAGCTTACAGAAAGGTTCCTCTCATTTCGATGTTTAGATGATTAGTAGACATACAAAATACAACTGTTATTTGTTATGCTGATTTAATTCTACAGCATTACACAGAATTTGTCACCGACATTAAGATTAGTAAACCGGTGCCTTAAATTCATTTTTAAAACTGATTGATGTAATAGGGTTTCATTGGTCGGCCAACTAGTGTGTGAATAGTAATTTAAGGGCAGGATGCTGCTTATAACCTCTTAGATAGATATCCTTGTGCTGGAAATGTACAGTAACCCTTTCCCTCTGTCCCCAGGACTCCCGTACAGTTGTGGCCATGTTGGTCCTGACCTACAGACCAGACATGCTGGGATTCCTCCCTGCCCAGGTCCAGAACCCTGACAACAGGCTGGTCATCGTCTTCAACCCCAGCACTCGAGCTTACAAGACATTCATGACAGAGGTAAGGGGAACAAACACTTTTCACTCAGGAATTAAGGACCACGAAAGAAACCTGCTGCCGTAAAATAAGTGTGACCAGAAGAAGAATCTCAACTTTTAAGAGTCATAAACTGAATTGAAAGTTTGAGATTTTATGGAAGACAACTTAAAACATGGTGTGCATTTAACTATAGTGGACAAGTCGCTGTTTTGTTTAGCCCATTTCACCCTGGACCCATTTAATTTCGCACTTTTTTTCCATTTGAATGTACAATGTAACAAGAGTATCAAAAGATGTAAACTTGTCGTTGTATAGTTTGTAGTGACGAGAGTGTCCTAAGTAGAACACCATTGTTGCTCTGTCTGTAGGTGCTGTCAGCTTGGCAGGAGAAGGAAGAGATGGGTCAGGCCCACCTACAGGTGGTCAAGGAGCTACCAGCTGAGCTGGCCTCTCTGTAAGCAGCTGTATTCTATATTTACCTCATATGCATTGCTGTACGTATGAAATTGAACACTAGCACAGGTACATTTATGTCCTATCATGTAAACAGTGAATAAATTGTACTCTCATGGGGCTGCCATCCACAACCCTTAGCACAAGTAGAAGTGTTTCCTACAACACCTGTCATCTCTTTTGAAATTTGTCCCCCACTCGATCAGGTGTTCCAGAACGGTCTGTATTTTTCGGTATTCCACGTGCTTCTACTTGTATCCCACAGGCTTACATAGAATAGTTCAAACATGATTTTTTTTAAATGAAATTTTGAAGAGATTGTGTTGATTGTGCAGGCACTCCCAGCTGCAGAAACGACTGGAGATGATGTTGACCCAACCCTCCTCTCTGAAGAAGGCCATGGTTAACCTGCCTGATCTGGAAAGGTATGAGACCGTAAGGTCGAAAACAGGGATTCTTTCAATATATCTCAAGCACACTGCAGCCGTGGTAATGAAAACTGTTTTGCATTATTGTTTTGTATTATTTTGAGTTGTGCTTGGTCAGGGGTTTGTATGTATCTTATGCTGAGTAGGAAGTGAGTGGGCAGAGATTGGTTTCAGTTGATTGACAGGGTTGTGACTTTGGTGGCAGGATCTGGTATGCGTTTGAGAGGAATGTGTATTGTGTAATCATAGTACGAAGCATGGTGTAATACCGGAGTATGACTGTATGTAACATCATACAATTGTATCAGTAACATTCCAGTATATGATGTAATTCAATCGGGTATTTCCCCATGATCACAATACATTCACAAAAACCCAAAACATTTCCCAGTCTGAAATCTCTGATTTCTTGTTTTTCTGTTGTGAAGGTTCGTGCCCCACTCCTCAGCCAGCAGCCTCCTGCAGACCCCCATCCCTGCTGCTGACCTGGAGGTCCTGTTGGACCAGGCTGGGGATGAACCCATGGACCTGGAGCCCAACATGGAGGAGGTACCGTTAGTTCATTTATTTTTGCAAGGACTTAATTTTGCCATAGAAAGGGAAAAGATTTTTTTAGTGTTTTTAAGTTTGTAGTTGAAACAATTCTGTAGTACAGTAGTAACACATTGGAACGCACATTCTCTTCATGTGGTGGAGAGGTCACGGCAAAAAAACACCAAAAAAATGACAATAAAACCACCGCAAACATTCCAAGGTTTACAGTATGTGGACTTGTGAGGGGATAAGTCAAGTCCTGCACATACATATGATGTTGAAAACTATCTAAGGATCTTAAGTTAACTTTAAAGCTGACTTTTCCCCCAGATCATCGTGACCATCCTTACTGGGATCCCAGGTAGTCACAAGGACAATCTGTGTACAAGTCTGGTCAACATCAACAAGGAGCATGGCAGGTAAACTCTGCAGTTTCAGAATGTGATAAATCATCCCAAGGCTATGTCTGCAGAAGTTGCAAGGAAATCTAGTTGGATGAGACAACTTTCTAGCCTGTAATACTGGTAGTGTCTTTTACCTGGACTTGAATGTACATGTAGTAAGAAAAAATGTTTTGATTTCTTTGTTTCATGTTGCCTGTCTACATATGTCATGTACACCCCTTGTTGACTAGATTAGCTACACAAAATTAACAACAAACACTGTCTTATACCAATGCAAATACATGTATATCCTTGATTGGCCTGGACTGGGCCACTACTCTAAGGAATAAAAGCCTGCACAGTTGAGATACTACCAGGTAATACAGATACAGGCCTATGTATGACTTTGGAGTCTTTTCCTTTTCTGTTAGATGGGTGGTGCTGAGACAGCCCATTGAGATTACAGAGGGGTTTGATGCAGACAGCCTGCAGGCCTCGCTCAGCGCAGCAGTCACGGCACAGAGGAAACGGGCGGCCAAGGCCTCTACTGTGGGGAAGAAGAAGATGAGAGCTGTCATCGTTACTCCAGGGTAGGGGAACTGTCATAGCTGAAGAAACAGTTGTAGCCGTTATTATTACAGCAACACTAGATCATCAGCAGGAGTTTGACTCTTGCTTAAAAATGTAAAGGTAAAAATAGTCCCATAGCCTTTTTGAGGCCATAGGGGCAGTGGGTGGTTGATCCACTGTGTCTAGGGCACGGTATTGGAAGGCGGAGCCCATTTCTCTCTTTCCACCATCGTTTACCCACAGCTCTTGCTTTATTTAAATTGATTTTAAACAAAAACAAACCTTTATTTCAGTATCTTTTTTATTCTGAGGACTGATTACAACAACCCTTGCTATCATACAATGTATAAGTGTCATCTTAGTGGCATTGTAGGTACGAACACGGACAATACTCATGCTGTGTGCTGAGCAAAAATGGATGGTTAACCACCTAATATTTGCACCTTTCTGTTCATATTCCCAGGTTTACTGATGTGCTGGATGTGGTGATGGCAGTGTTGTGCCACCCTGACCCAGAGGTACGCAGCAGACTGAAGGTTGGAGCAGTCACTGCCTGTGTGGACCCCATGAACACTTTCTTGGAGGACAGGTAGCAATGGTCAGACATGTGTTAGATGTTAGATGGGTGGTGTGTAGAGTGGCCAAGTGGGTAGAGTGTTCGCCTTGCATTCGGTAGCTCGTGAGTTTGATCCCAGGTCAAGTCATAACAGGGACTTTTAAAGATTATAGTACATACTGCTTTCTCTCAATCTCTGCTTAGCATTCAACACTGGGAAAGAGTATGGGAGTTAAACATGCACCAGCGGAGTAGCCTGCTGCTGTAGCGTTTGTGGTGCTGTGTGGCCCAAGGGCCATACAAACAGATGGGTGCTGCCCTATACACCATCTGGTGCAGGAACTTTGACAGACATGTGTGCCTATTCCAGGAAGGAAATGTTTTCATTGATTTCTTTGTTTCTTTGTTTGTTCGTGCTGTCTTTCTTCAGTCAATGTGACTGTACTACTCTTCTTTCAGGTTTCTCTTCCCCAAAGTACTGGATCAATGTGCTCCAGGTGAGAATAACAATTCATCTGGTTAAATATTTCGATACATGGTGTCATAACAAATACAATGTCAACATGGTCTATATTTACGTTAGGTAGATTTGTAGTTTTGTTTGAATTTTTGACATATGTTCTCGATTCACACCCATTGTAGCTGGCAACCTGCTGATTCTCCCTACTGATTTTAAAAAAAGAACAGAAATTCAGTGATTGTGTCGCTATTTCTGTCTCCCTCTATGTATAGGTTGGGTCAACAACATAGTCTTCACCAGTTGCACTGAGGCACAGGTTAGTCTAACCCTACATATGATGTATCTAATGACTTACTGAGAATGTTGGAAAAGTGCTGTCACACTGTCAGAAAGACTTATGGTGGCTAGACATTGTGTGGAAATGAAAGAATAATATCCACTGGAAGATAATACAAAATTGTGAAAAAAAGAAACAATTTACCAAAAATTTTAACTCATTTTCTGCTTGTTGGACAAGATACAGTACATAGGGTACTGTTTCTTATAATTGCCATGGTTTAAGTTTTGTTTCCCTTATTGATGGTTTATAGAACTTAGATCCTAGTCCATGACCTTGACTTTTCCCTGCCAGAACCCCCAGCTGGAGGTCACACAGCATCTGGTCCGAGCAGTCAATCCTGACGCTGCCTTTGTCCTTGCCGACAGGGGAGAGGTCACAAGGTAAGGCATTAGTTATTAACTCATATCTGTCTCCCTTATTGATTATTACTCTACACATTACCACACAGTTTCAACTTTTACCCCCATCTATTTACTGTATAAACCCTTGCGCAAGAGCAATACATGCTTTAATGACTTATATTAATAGATTAACATTACATGTATCAAAGGTAATCGGTGCAAATCTAGAGGGGGAGCCTTGAAAACAAGGAATCTGTTGTGGTTTGAGAGTAGGGTTTATTTTCATGGATAGGCAACATTGTCACCTTGGATACATATGGCGAGTGTCAGCCCATGTTTAACTTGGTTATATATTCCCAGGTCAGAAGATGTTGAGTTGATCCTGTCTGAGACCATGTTCAGCCAGCCCAAGATGGCCCAGCTCAGGCACCTGGGAACACCGGGATGGTATGTACTTGTAAAGTGAAAAGGAAGGGAAGAATGGGATGTTGTCATGAGTTTTGCTTCTGCCAAAGACGTCATACTATAGCAGTGCTTTTTACCCTTGTGCAGGTCCCAAGGCCGGGTGCAGTCTTCCCCACCCTCTCCCAGCATGCAGGACGTCTGTATCTACTTCTCACTACCTCTGGACAGAATCAAGTTCCAGGCCAAGTGCAAAGGTCAGGGATGCTCAGGAGTGGATAGAGACACCTTGCCTCTGTATGACAGTGCTTTGAAATCAAAATCATGTGAATATTAAGAAATTGGACCATGGGATATTTTTACCATGTAGGGAGGCCTGTGGTGAAATGTAGCCAGGGAATGAGCTTATTAGCCAGGGGTTTGGGCTGCATTATTCCATGTTTTGGTCAGACCTAACATTAGTCTACTTTTTTTATGTACAATCATAAAATTATTCATATTACAACTTAGCTATCCATAACAGTCCACGAATCTGAAAATGGCTGATGCAGAATACAGAGCATTCATGCAAAGTGCATTGTTCCTATCTTATATTGCACTGTAGCCCTGAAGTCAGCCCTATCTCCCTACCCATTCCACGGTAACGTGTACTGCACCAAGGGGCATGTCAAGTTCCTGGACTCACCCAAGCTGTATGAAGTCATCCACGTGACCAAGAGTGGCCACCTGTCCGTGGTCGCCTCGGAGACGGAACACGACACCGCGGACGGAGACTTCTGCGTGGTGTTCACCGGCTGTGGGCTGCAGGAGGAGGTACTGAAGACCTGGCTCAGGGCTTGCACCAGACAGGTACACACGGCCGTTCTGTTATAGTCTTTAGTTCACACAACTAAAGCAGGATTGTTGGTAAATGTTGCATTGAAATAATGTCCGTTACAATTTCTTGACAAACAAACCTATGCGATTATGGTCTTATTTATGTCAATTAACGGAAGCATGATAGACAGGACTACCGCTAACTAATCAACACTTGTCTATTCTAAGTATGCAAAAAGGTGCAAAAATATGCTGCTTTGGATTAACATTGATTGACACTTTGTTGTTCATACAGAAACCAGAGACGAAGGCTTACAGGACAAAGGAGAGTCTGAGCAAGCAGGAGATGGCAAACATTCATGTAAGTAATGAGCAATTAGGCAGCACTTGGAGAGCACAAGTCTCAGCTATCTAGTCCCCCAATAGGATTTAGATCCATGTGATTTGCAGGGGGGGAAAAGCTGATTTGGGGGATTTAGATTTAAAAAAGATTAAGCTTTGAATAGCTATGTATTACTGTAGAGTACTTGAGATTTTCTGCTCAAAGTGAAGAGCTGTTCTTGACTGCCTGTGTTGTTGTTTGTATACAGAGGAAGCACCACCTGGAGCCACTGCCTGCAGGATGGTACTACAACGGGACCAGCTACATCAGTATGGACGGGCAGAAGGCAGACAAACACCCTCGTCAGTACAACTTCCACCCTTCCTGATGAAATTTTTGTCCACCTTCCTCATGTTTTTTTCTTCTTAAATATTCGAACAACATTTCGCGAACATTTCACGATTTACAGTATTGCTAACACATCTATTGCAGACATGGATGAGTTTGTAGCTGACTATCTCCGCCAGGTCAACGCAGGCATTGACAACTACAACAAGAGGATCGACTCCAAGGAGTACACAGACTTATTCACAAGGAAATGAGTCTTCTGCTAGTAAAGCTCCTTGTACACTTCTCAAGTACCACCATACAATCAATATACATTCCATTCAGACCGATCCATGGCACTGGATTTCATTCCATCAGATACACCTTCAAGAACATGGATGTGTCTTTCAATTTCCCTTGCATTGGGAAGGAAGCTAACAGTGCCTTCTATTTCCTATGAATTCTTATGTGCTATTCCACTGGTACAAAACTAACAGTTGTTTTCTGTATTGGCAAAATGAACATTCCTGCCAGCAGTGCCTTTTTGCATTTCTTAATTGTTGAAAAAGAAGGCAAACTTGGTACATATAGCTGAAAAGTGTTTGGAGAATCTGTGTGATGTTTTGTGCACAAGTGTGACTATGATAGTACTGCATTGGTGATGGTTGTTTTGTTAAGCAGTGTTGTCATCTATTTGCGGCAAAGGGAAATGTTGCTCAATTTTGCAGCTGCTAGATAGTTCTTAATTTGCAACTTAAACCACAACAATGTTTAGAAGACTTCAGTGTGATAAAGTAAGATCTAGTATTTTCATTGCATTAGTTAAGCTGTTTTCAATATTGCATCATACAATTATCTTTATGAGTGTAGTTTTGTTGGAGTTCATTCTTCTCAGAGGTTGATGTTGTATATTTTGGTGTGACATAGATTATAAAAAATATTTGAGACATTTTGACGTTGTGTACTTTTATATAACTATAAGGGTGCGGTGATGTTGTTGAAAAGTGTAAAGTTATTTCCTACAAGTTTCTGACTCTTTATATAAGTGTGCTGCACCTGTTTTGTTGGACAGAGTTGGGCTATGAAATAGGTATGGTATGTTGAGTGCTGAGTATTAAACATAGTGTTAGAATGTCACAAACTGCATTGAAATGTAAATCACAAGAAGATTCTAAGTTAGAGCGCCTGGAACTCTGTCCCATTTTCTGCAGTATTAGTCTGTAACTTCACCAACCAGTTAACTACTTCTCAGAAGTACAGGCACTAGACAATGTATAATATATTAATGTCTCTCGTAAGTGCATACAACAACAAAAAAATGTGCTCAAGTCTCACCCAATGATACCGTTAATCATAGCAAAGCAGTAGGATGCATTGTCCGTCCAGTGGTTGTATTGAATACATTTACTGTGTGTGAAAGAATATGGTCTTGTCCTTTCAGTGCTTTCCTTCTCAACCTGTTATTCATGTCTTTCCTGCACAAATGTATATGCAAAAGCATGCAGGGGCAATGGACGCAAGGATGCAGATTCACTTTAAATGACACATTTTATTAGTTACTCATTCTGAAAGGTCCAACATCTATGGTCTTTTAAACACAACTTTCAGGACAAAGTATACACACAGTGTTGTAGTACATCTCTGTATACTAAGGAGATGGAAATTCAATGACTATAGAGTTCTCATCCCAGAAGTACTGTTAAACCATTTAGGTAAGTGAACATATTTATATCAGTAACAAATCTGTCTTGTTCTTTTAAGTTAGACCCAGCTTCTTTTGGATGTACACACTCTGCAAATAGTTCAATCTATGGTGGAATCTTCTTCACAATGGGGTTCTGGAAAGCTGCAAGATGTCGGCTGCACTACTTCAATATAGTGTCTTCATTAGCAGCTGTGAAGAAAAAAATGCTAGTTAGTCACTTCAACAGTTTCCATAACACTGAAATGCATGTACATGTACACGTACTACCAAAAAGCCTTTGTCAGTCAAAGCCATAAGCCACTCAATTTTTTTGCCAACTGCTGAAACAAAAGTTAATAGTACATTGTCATCTTCCTATTTTGAAAAATAATCTTTGATCTTTCACGATTTTCCATAAACTTCCCATGCAAAAGAAACAACTTCCATAACCATACAAGCAAACCTGTGACCCATTTTCTGTAAGGCATAAGCTATTTCAACTTCCTCTAATTCGTAGGCCCCCATATATAGCCTAATGTCAAATACAAAAGTCAAGTACAAAGAGCTTTTGACCAGCTCACCTGCCAGCTCCTTGGCAATCCTCTCACGTTCCTCTCTCTCCTTTCTCTGCTTCTCTTCAATTTTGCGGACCTCCGCCTCTGAGACTGTTAGTCTGGCTGGAAATCAAAGTAGAAATACAATAATTATCCTTCTCTGTGCTGAGGACCCTATCCATTTAGTGAATCTGAATATTTAATTATATCACACTGATTCACACATGTTGCTTACCCAACTTTCTTTCTTTCTTTCTTAGTGATTGGGTGGCCACCATCAACATATTGATGTCTTTGCCACGCTTGTTGGAGTGCTGTTACTGGGGGTGATTCCTTGATGTTCAGGAAATAATGGTGTGGTTTTGGTCAGTCTGCTTTGTGATCTACTGTAGGTGGCTCTCTGAAAGACTCGAGTGTTGGGGCAGTTACCATCTCTACAGGCAGGGAATTCCACTCTGCTACAGTTCTTGGGAAAAAAGACATTTGCCTGTATGTCGTTCTGCTAAGGGTCATGTCATAGGACAGGTGGTGAGACCGTCTTGTTTGTCTTCTGTGTAGACTAACAGTGGGCAGGTTACAGGAGTCAACAGTAATCATACCACGATGCAGTTTGTAAAATAAAGTGAGTCTTGCTTTCCTCCGCCTCTGTTGTAGTGTTTCCCACCCAAGGTCTTCCAGCATACCCTCAACGCTAGATGTCTGACAGTTTAGTATGTACTCTATCTAGCTTCCAAGGAGGTTCTCCGTATAACCTTCTTGAGCTTCAAACAGTCCTCTGGTATACATTATACTGTATTTTTTTTTTTTTCAGCTACACTTACAACAAGATACATGGGGAATTTAAATTATATGATATTGAACATACCATTTTTCCTGGAGCCATATGCGATCCCCACAAAGAGAGCAGCATAGCGAGAGAACTGAAAGGTACAACATAACGTATTATTTATTAGATCAACCTCCTTGATTAGATGCAAGTTTTAATGCATGTGCACATAATTTGTAGAACACTAAACCTATAGACCTCTATGCTGTCATTGCTGTGTTTAACATTTGTTACGAGTACGGCAAACTTTCCAACATAGGCAAAGGGGACCGGGGTATGGTACGCTGTATTTAGTGTTGTATGTAGAATAGTGTGATAGGGCAAAAATACTGACAAGAGAAACTCGATCAGATGGCATCAATTTTTTTTTTCATGACCAAATCTCATGACCTTCATGCAGTAATACAGGAGTACTGGACATTAAATCGGCCTTACAGTCAAACAGGACAAGATTAACCACAGAATACATTCACCACACATTCTGTAAAATATATGGATTGAAAACGTTGTAAAATTTTATCGATTATGGGGAGAAAGATACAAGAAAGAGCACATTTTACCTTGATAAGAGGAGAAACTGCGACCGGCGGCGCCATTTTGGTTCACGGACAGCAACAGCGAGAAAGACCCGGATGTTGTTTGTTGCAACGCCACCGTGCGTCAAGTAATCATACTGCAGCTACTGGTATACATTCTGCAAGTAAGGTCTGAGTCTCCGCCAGACAACGCTTATTACCTTCGCCTTGAAGGTAATGCTTTTGCAAGGACATTATGTCCTTGGTTTTTGCAAGGAGGTTCAATCAGATTGAACCAGGCTTTTTAACCTTTTTAACCTCCTTGGTTTAGGTATTGACCTATCAAAGAAATGATTACTAGTACATTTTGGATCCCCTTGTGTTCGGATTCCCTGGTGGCTTTCTTTGGTACTGCAGCAGAACTTCCAGTTTCGATATCTCGTGTTCTGAACATGCAACGTTAATAATGTTTAGTCTAATATGCTTGAATTCCTTCATGTATTTAAAGAAGTGAAAACACAGTTTTTGTATTGAAGATATTTTATTGTGAACAAATGTAAGAAGGGTAAAATTTTATAATGTAAAAGTTTGATTGCACCGTTAAGATTCAGTAATGAATTGGCACTTGTATTAGCAATAAATAAATAAATAGATAAATGAAACATTTCAGTAACCACTTGAGATATACACATACATCTTTGTATACATTACATGTGTAAAGATTCTGCAACTACTTTGTACAACTACTGCCTAATACATTTTTGCCTTCGTCAAGAAGGGTATGTTTTCATGGGCGTGCGTGTGTGCGTGAGTCTGTCAACAGTATAACTCGAGAAGGCTTAAATGGATTGTCTTCATATTTGGTAGGTGGGTAGGTCTTGATGAGGTCTAGAAGTGATAGGAATATGGGCCCCCTGGCGGCTCGTTATGGTACTGCAGCGGTACTTCCGGTTTTGAAATATGGTGATCTGGAGGAGGTAGGGTCATGATTTTTGAATGGTAGATAGGTCTTGTGCTCGGGAAGAAGTGACATAAGTTTGGGCCCCCTAGCGGCTTGCTCTGGAACTGCAGGAGCATTTGTATGAAAATGTTTAAAGTAGGATAACTCAATAACCGGTCGACGGATCATCCTGATATTTGGGGCATAGGTAGGGTAAGTGATGCTTGACATAATTAGATGACCAGTATGCAAATGATGATTAAATTTGCATAATTAATGAAGCAATTATATAATTCAGTTTCCTTCCATGATAGGGCTTCCATGATACTCTACCTTCATTGTGACACATGGGCTACAGGCTGTCCCAGAGGGAGAAAGTCCCAGAGGGGATAGTCCATGTAGCTGCAGGCGGTGTTGCCTTACAGCCTGCACAGATGTTTTTTCCCTTGCCCAATGCACGATTGCAGACTGCATCGGCAGGGGTAATTTTCACAATCCAACTTCCATATTTAGGGGGACTAATATATCACTTCTACCTTCTTAAGTTATATAACGATAACATCTTTTGACGAAGGCATGAGATCGTTGACCTCTAGTTCATAATTATATAATAACTATCAACTAATGGGCACATCTCTCAAACCATCCCTGACAAAAACACATCTTTTCTCACTCTTGCATCAGATGTTTCAGAAAATTTGATCATAAAATCAAGTCTGCATGGCTTAATTAGTAATACTGCTCCAGCTATGGCATATTGTACCTTCACCATATGTTCAGGGAATAAAGTATGTAAGATTACTAGTCATTGTTTTCTACCATGTTAGACACAACATGCACATCATATTGAACTACAGTCAAACCTGCACCTGCATAAAGACAACCTGGCCAATGTGACCAATTTTTGGTGGCCCCTTAAATATATTTTTCCCATTGACACAAGCATAAATAATCCTGTCTATAGTTGACCACCTGTCCACTTAGACCAGATTTTACTGGTCCCCTGTGTGGTCTTCTTGGTCAGTTTTGACTGTACATATCAGTGACAGTGACAGCACCTCTGGTTTACTACGTGTAGGTTCTATAGATAATGCAAGATAACCACACTAGCCCCACTGTTATCTTTCTCTGAGTGCAGTTGGTGTAACATCTATTTGGAGCATGAGAAGAGGTAGTATCATGTCCAGGATGCTGGTGGGTAGAAGGTTGGATAACCAGACTAGTGACCGGGTGCCCCGTCCACACGGATACCAGGCCCGGGGACCTCTGGATGTCAGCGCATTCATCATAGCTCCTGCATGGAAGCACAAACAAACAAACATACATAACAGCTTAACACTTACAAGGTCATGTGGAATCTAAAGACTTCTTCAAGACTAAGAATTACAAACTACAAATGCCATGTACATGCAACTTTTAATGTATCATAATATGATCAATGGCAATTTGGAAAGAAAAGTATGTGTAGTCATAACATTGCTATCTTTAGATATTAGAGTAGAAGTATCACAAGTGAACATAGAAAATACTTTATCTTCTGAACAATGTTGCTCAGCTTTGAGGAATATCTCGTTTTACAATGCTGTCACAGTGTTGTCTTGTCTAAAACATACCTATAACTTGGCCAAGGTCTTCATTCAGAGACTCCTCATTCAGTAAATTATGTTTGAAAGCATCCAGGTAGTCCATACCATAGGCGTCCAATGTGTCCTTGTCCAGTGCCTGCCTGATTTGGTTATAGTTCTTGAGCATGGACTCTGAACTTTGCCATTCTATAAATTAGAATGATACAAAAGTTAACGATTGATCCAGTTTTGTTTTTGAGACTATGACAGAAAAAATATGAACCTATGGCTTACAACAGCCCTTCTTAAGTACTATCTGTAGCATTGTTCATAACTCCCACCTGTCTTGAAGGCAAAGGGCTGCACAATGGACACATGAACCCCCCATTTCTTCAGCTCCTGCCGCAGGATGTGGGACGCTGCCTCCA
The DNA here is from genome assembly GCA_013266295.2 of Branchiostoma floridae x Branchiostoma japonicum. NCBI lineage: Eukaryota > Metazoa > Chordata > Leptocardii > Amphioxiformes > Branchiostomatidae > Branchiostoma > Branchiostoma floridae x Branchiostoma japonicum. The sequence goes on from CM023824.1 coordinate 11,327,605, forward strand.
CCCCTGCCTTGGCTGCTCCCTCCGCACACATGAACATCAGCGGAACACTTCCTGTGATGGGCATTGCAGATAGAACAAGATAGCAGCTAACACAAAACAAACAAAATCATTAATTCCAAGTACTATAATATTGTAGAGGACGGGCCTCTGTACCAGAGTACTTACTAAGGCAACTTCAAGCAAAATTACATTATTTACATTAGTAAATAGTAATACATAATTTATGGATCCACAAACTGCCACTGTAAACTTAAGCTGTACACTAAGAGCAAAAAAAAACATACAGTAAAGGATACCGGTACTATCACCCATTGTCATAGGGTCACAGTGAGAACAATTACAAACAAGAATTCGGAGACATCATATCTCCATGAAATATGGTTTCCTCAACACAAATTACATATATTTCATATGTAAAAGTCCAATCCTTTGGCAATGTTTCATTTCAATATGTCATCATTTATTATGCAAATGACATTAACGTAATATATGCATAGTGATGTTAACCTTTAACTAACTTACACATGTCACAACTATGAAATTCCCATTATTTACCACTAAGAAATGATAGCATTTTTACATTCATCATGCAAAACAGGTCCTTATTTGCATAATCGATATCTGTTGATTTTCAACCTGCCATAGGTTATACACATTACATGTATGAAAGTCCTATGATGTAAAGCAGTGGAATTACCGAATTTCCTCCTTAATTATGCAAATTAACTCTCATTTGTATAATTTGTATTTCATTATATACATCTCTGTCTAAGCAACCTACATACCAAAGATTATGAAAATATGTTCTTCCTTTCTGGATTTATCTGCTTTGAAAGATGTTGGGAAAAGTGGGAGAGGCAGAAAGTGGGGGAGATAGGATACATAGTACTTAGGCCTAGGAATAAAATGTTGTGTTTCCTGTTTCAGTTCTGAAAAAATTAGGGTAGGTAGGGATTATCTTTTCTTTTTCTTTTTTTTGGTGATCTCTAGTGATCCAACTTATACAATACAGTATATTAACAAAGTAAAATGTGCATGTTGACACTTAACGTTATATTTTCAATATCAATGTTGGAAAACCAATTTTACATTTCATCACTCAGGTGTCAGATCATGGAGCTAGAAAAGGTCGATCAGCTCAAAAAATTCCCTTCCAGGGGTCCACCCAAAAAAAAGGCTAGGGCCGGCAGTTTTTTCTAGGGTTGGTCAGGAAACATGACATTTTTTTTCCTAGGCCTTAAAATGTCAAACCTGCAATGCTGGACATGTTGATGACCCTGCCCTTCCCTTTCCTCAGGAGAGGGAGGAAAGTCTTGGTCATACGTAACATCCCAACAAGGTTCACATCTATGCTGTGTTGAACCATGGAGAACGGAAGGAGGTCTATCTCGCCAAAGTACACCAGTCCAGCATTGTTTACCAAACCCCACAAACCTGCAACAGACATCATGCAATTTCAAAACAAGAAGTCAAAAGATTTTAGCCCACCGGGAAGTATTAAAGGGTCCCTCATGCAATCCTCAGCTCTAATTCCTGCTGGCTCCTGATCAGAGCCACTTCCTGTGTCTGACCTTTTGATCTGTCATTCTGCCTGTCTATCTTCCCCCACCCACTGGCTGTCAACCTACTGTCTGGTCAAACATTTTACAGACACACAAACACAGAGCTCAGCCACCCAAAACAGTACTTCTGTACCCAGAAGTCATTATAGCACTTTCATATTTGGACATTAGACTGTCAATGTCAGCTGGTCCCTTGGGGTTTCAACCCATAAATAAATGTTGTATCTAACTGAGCTAGTATTGACATGAAGGTGGCGACTAGCCTACACTTTGGATTTTGTATGTATCATTTCTGATTCGAGTCGTGAACCCACCTCGGTCAGGTCCCAGGTACTCCTGTACTGCCTGTCTGGCCTGGTGCACCTGCTGGGCATCTGTCACGTCCAGCTGCAGAATTTTCAGCTGAGCGGAGCAGCTGGTTTTGAGGCTGGTGGCTTGCTCCCCATCACCATAGAGACAGCCAGCAAACACCACACAGCCCTGGCTGTCCAGATGCTGGGCTAGGGCACGGCCAAATCCACTATCACATCCTGGAAGGGGGATAGAGAATAGAAATTACAAGGCATAGACACTAAGACAGGATGGAGACAGGTAATGGACACCTACATTTTTCATGCGAAAACTTGAGTATTGGTGTGTTCACAAAGTAGACTATAATGCGGTATGAGTACTACGGTTTTGTAAATGCGTTACAACCATCATTATCCATGTTTGTCCAAAAGAAACATGTTGTATAATGTCCTTGGAAACAACAACTAAATGCATCATAATTTGTATGTAACGTTACGACATTACCCCCTCCCCCTCTTGTATACTGTTACCTGTTATGAGCACGACTCTGTCCTTAAGCGCCACCTCCCCAGCAGGCAGGAGCATGTACATGACCACACAGGCCAGTCCGTACAGTAGGAGTCCTTCCAACTCGCCAACTACATGGTGACAAAACGGCTCGCCAAGAAACAGCACCAGCAAACTCAGGGCCGAACGGTACCCGAAAGTCATGCCATCATTCACATACCGGACAAACACCGAGACGCCGAAACATAGGGATACAACTGAGTACAGAAACTGATAAATCATTGTGCCAAGTTCAGGGCTGTCATTAACTCTACTTATGGAATAATCAAGGAAAGTGTCTCAAAACAAAAAAATTTACACCCGCGTCCGCCATTTTGAGTTTCCCTCAAAATCAGGTCAGGTCAGTCTGAGGTCAATCTGGGGGCGAATTAATCGCGCTCCTAGCGAGGTTACTAATAATCGCAGGTGAAGGGAAATCGAGATAACCTGACCACTTCAGTATAATATAATTTTGCTGTGCTTGCGTATCACGAGAAAGTTAAAGCATGTCTTCAAACAATCAAGTTGTTTTTGGATTACTTAACGCTATAACGTTAGAGATGTGTAGACCGGGAGACGTAACGTTATGGTTATACCCCATAAATTATGTGCTTTTAGTTTTACTAGCTTTTGACTAATTCACCGCTATAAGATTAAATTGGGAGTAAACATGCATGTGCAGCACACCAGCCTCTTCCTTTTTAATATCGTGGCACATATGAAGTCTACAATTTTGCGTTATGTCGTCCATATAATGTCAACAGAAGGTGGCCCCAAAACACACATACATAGACGACGTGTACGACAATGCTATATTTTGCAATGGGACGAAAAAAGATTGCAGAACCGATGTACTTCCCACTGAAGCAATAATACCAAACCTTCGGGAAAACAAGGAAGTCTTCCTCCGAGCTTTAACTGATCTTGGAGGCAAAACGGAAGACTTCCCTACAAATTTGATAAACGGGGCAACAACAAACGATCGGTTATATATTCGAAAGGCTTAAAACAGAACATTTTTACCCAGGGGTTAATTTGGGGTTTCCCCGTGTACTACACCCGACATCAGGAGTAGCCGTGAGCTGTGCCAGTCTGACCGCCAAGTGGTGTGGGGACGAGAAATCATGGACGGCCTTTCGGGCAAACAGGTGTTAGTTTTCAAAATTCATTCGGAGACGTACGGCTTCTGCTTCTACATGCAACTGAATCATATAGAGTGCACGTGTCGTTCTAATCATGTCCAGTTTTCTACCGTGACTGAATATGGGACAACATCCCACCCATACTGACTATCAACCAATTCGATTTACTACGGTGATATCAAGAAATCCTCAGCTCCTGCTGCGCAAGTTGATACAGGCATGACCATTACCAAGGGAATGTCACTCTGCACCAATTTTATTTTACTGAAAAAGAAGATACATAAGAAGAGAATACAAAATGAACATCCGGACTATACAGCGCCGGACTTTAACTACTAAGTACAAAGTAAAGTTAATTTTACTGCTTACAAAGGCAGAAATGAACCATGCCAGCAGGGTTTATTTTCACCATATCACATCTAACAGCACACACAGAGCCTGCTCAACGTCTACTGGTTTCCTCAAACTTCTAACCATATACAAAACTATTGACGCAAATAGCGTTTCTTTCTTTTATAGTACTGTGACTTTCACATACACAAATATGCGCCAACGGCGTTACTAGATGGGTCTTCTTCAAACGAAAGTTCCATTTCCATTTCTGGAGGTGGATCAGCCTCAAATCTCATTCCGTCATTGGTACAAAATCTTTCAAACGTCATGGCGCAGGCAAAACAACCTCACTGACACCTTAATATATACTTAACCATTAGAGAGTTTCACTTTGAATATAATTGATAATAGCGTTCAGGAATGATCATGAAGATAGCTATGAAACATCCAAACAAAACTGTAAAGAAATATATGCACAATACTATGAATTCTGCATCTAGAATTGGCGTAAACTTGTATACAAAATATTATCTATCTGATGAAATTCCAAAGTCCCCTCTAAGCCCTAGCCATGTGTGTGTCGCTGAGGAACTGGTACTGGAGTTTCCTCTTGACCTTGACCAGGTGCCTTTTCTGGTTGGAGTAGTTCCGCAGTGACCTCGCCATCTTCTGGTACGTCATGACGCAGCGGTTCCCTTTCTTCTCACCCCACATCCGGGCAATCTCCTCCTGATGAGAACCCGAATAAAAACATTGTGAGTTCATTACTTGTAGTCCAGGCATTTACCACTAAATGATCTTTGAATATTATATGCATTTATTTGCAAAGTAATGCCCGAAGGCTAATTGCATGGCAACACACTAACGTTACATGCACTAACGCAAAGAGTTTTAAGAATGTAACGTTATAGTCTATAGATCTAGCCTCATATTGAGTGCATTTACAAATGAAATTGAAATGTATTTTATTTTCCACTGCATCCATTGTACAATACTTAAAAATAAATGGTCTCTCCTGAACCAGTAGTATTTTATAACTGTCAAAGTGGGGTGTGACCAGCTCTGTTGCACTAAAATGTAAGGCGGGGCTATGCATGAAGAAAGTCCAGAAACTTCAGACTGACCTTGTGCTCGGAAGAGAACTTGAACATGCCCTTGCTCTGGTTGGTCCAGAAGATGTGTTTGCTGTACTGTGGGTCCATCAGCATCTCATACAGGAACTTCCACAGGATTGGCTGGCCGTGTCTTCTCTCTGGGGAGAAAATAGATACCGATCAGTCCACATCGCGCCTTTCCAAGGGTCCAGCGGAGACGAGAAAAGTAGGTTTGCCAGTTCATTTGAATACTGATCACAAGTTACAACTAAGTTTGTGTACATGTGTTCGTCGTGTTTTCTTAATGGTTTGGCTTCGTCGCTGCCTGTTGCTGTGTGTCCATCCAGAATACGTAGAGCCATTGTGGGAGGACATGAGTCACAGAAATGAAGAAAAAAATCTGTACGTTTGTCTTAATCCTTCTATCTGTAGCAGATACTTACTTGATGAGGTGGGGATTCTGGCGTGGAAGCCGCTCGGGTTGTACCTGCAGGACCACTTAGGTGAGGGGGCTTCGTCTTCTGCCTCCTGAGATGACGATCAACAAAGAGCGTTAAGAAACAGACTATAGCTAACTTAATAACAATCAAACTAGCCGACATAGAAATAGCCGACATAAGAACGATTCCCAAACAATCAAATGATAATAAATTCATTCATTATATCATTTATTTATCAATCAATCAATCAATCAATCAATCAATCAGTTCATTTACCAAAGTTGTCCATTTTGTTCACGAGATGGCAACCTAATAACGAAAGTAGCACATTTTTCATGGCCGATATATAACAGTAATTAAAGGGCAACGAACCTCTTCGTCGTCGGATATCTCCAGGGGAACATAGTCCTCGTCTTCGTCCGAGCTGGCGGAGCTGCTGCGGGAGGACGTGGGGGACTCGCTGCCTCTGCCGGTCATGCCGTCACTGTCGTACCCGTCTGGTCGGTAACCTCGGGACTAGAGAACAGAACTGTCGTTACCGGGCTGCTTCATCGACCAAAAGTAAAGAGAAGGAATTCGAACAGGAAAACCACGTTCGATCATTATTTATTTCAGTAACTAGTGTATGATGCCATTTTCCTTTTTGATTACTACCCCCTCACAATATAAATACAGGAAAACCACACGGGAAAAGAGGGGGTAAGGCCGGAAGTTTCGCACTGATGCAATACGTCCCTACCAATAGAATGAAACCGAAAAGAACAAGAAGGGGTGGTAAAGGAAAAAATAATCGGTCTGAAGGATGGGGGAAATCATGAAAGAAAAAATGAGCAAGGAATCGAGCAAGCAGTTCAAACTGTCAGAAAAATAGGAAAAAGGGGGGGGGGGGAAGGAAAGGGAGTGGAACATGAAGAAACGGGAAGGAGTTTTGTGAGTTCAGACGAAAGGGTGTATAAAAAAACTTCCGGCACACAACGTCCACTTTCTGTAATGACGTCGTCTCTACAAGTTCCCCAACTATACTATAAAAACTCGGTACACGATCTAACAACAGAATGGACAAAAATCTCGCCAGAATTTTTAAAAGACTGACCTGTGGTGGAAAAACGTTGTTTGTGGGAATGCAGAAGTCCTGGTCCGTTCTGTACCCGTCGGGACTGAAGACTGGTCTGAACTGGGACGGTTCCTCTTTTTTCTGACACCCCCACATGGGATTGGTATCCGCTGACAATACTGTTTGCGACAAGAACAAAAGTTTGTCAGTTTCGCTGGCAGTTTCGTCATGTTTGTTCCGCTTTGTTCAAGCAAGGGGGTTCAATACTTTGAGTCTTCTTACTTCATATCCTTGTGACCCATCAGAAGCATGTGACCCACCCACGGTCCGACCCACGCACATACCTGTACGATGGTCTAATGTAGGTTACGTCTTCAAGTGTTCTATAGAAAGGTGCGTGGGTAGGCGTGGTGACTTAAGGTGAACTGCAATACTAGCTTTCGATTTTTACCATTTTTACCATGCATGGATTGTGAGGGTAGCGCTGACAAGACAGCAGTTCGGCAACTTACTGTACACCCGCGCCCTCTACCGAAAATACGAGGCTAAATGTAATGATAAGGGTACATTAGGGATTTCAACGCCCCATGCCCAGATATAATGTAAACGTGACCCACACAAACTTTTGAAAACTTTATTGAAACCTTGGTGAAACCTCTTGGTGGGAACCTTTTTATCTTTCAGTGCGTCAGTTAGAAAGTAAGACAGTCTCAACATTTCACCCACCTTGCAGCTCAACGAAACGTTTTGCGTTCTCCTGTTCTGATGACGTCACCACCTCCTCCTCGGTGTAAGGGAAGGTGAAGCCGTCCTGTTGCATCATGGGACTCAGATCGTGGATGATCTCAGACACTATAGTACTGACAGGCTGGTAGCCAATCTGAAAACAAGTAAGGACTAGTTAGATATTGCTCTAAACTTAACATGCTTTTTGAAAATCGTGTTGATAAGTATTAGCTATATAGGTATACTAGTACACAGACATTAAATGATTCAAAAATTATTCCTCTCGTCACCTTGCAAAATCGAAATGGCTACAAAACCGTAGATTGTCTTTTTAAAATTTACACACAAACAAAAATATGTCAACCTCACAAACATTGCCGGCCTGAGGAACTGAAATGGGGAAATTCTCCCTTTCTTTTTCAGCGATAAACAAAAGATTTGCTGAAAAAGCGCCTCGCTTGTTTTTCACGGTGAGCCAAACACAGACAAGAAACGCAAACATTCGTTTTGTTCGCCGTCTGAGAAGTAGGGCAAGTTCTTAGAAACCTACCGACATTCTTCTGTAAGATATTCTCTGTTGGTACCTAGTTTCAGGTTCGCTGCTTTTGAATACGTACAAATGTAACCGTTGAGTCAGCAAACGTTTCGGTGTAAAACTCGCCATTAGTATTGGTATACTGGTCGCATTGATCGACACCTTTCTGACGCTTCACTAGCGTCAAAACAACCACATTGTTGCTAAAATAACCACACATAGAAAACGCCCCACTTTCAGAAGGTCAGTCTGCCGTTGTGTCTTACATTATATTCGCTGCTTATCTCCATATGGTTGTTTCATGATCATCATACTGAGTTCAGTACTAGACAGAGATTGGCCTGAAGAAGGTCTTCTTTTATCATTTTCAGCTAAGCCGGTGAAGTATGATGCGTTTTTCAAGTAGCTACTAGTGTAATTTATTTATTTATTTATTTATTAATCTTAAAAACGGTTGGGTGGTACCTTCAGTCTCTGATAGACTGATTTCCAAGGTAGCCCAACAATACATACACATAGGACAACATGGAATTCAATGAAAGTGAAACAAACTAATCAAATAATCAAACATAGCAAATGACAATAAATAATATAGACACAAGGTACAAATAATCAATCATACCAACACAACGGAACAACCAAAACAAATAGTCAAAACCGTTAGGCAGAGTCGTTTTGTCAAATAATGACAGTCGGTTGTCCGTGAGGTCAGGGTCAGAGGTCGTATGTTCTTAACACTACTTTAAAGGCATTTATTGTTGTTGCATGTTTAGTTACCGTGTTAAGCGAGTTATAAGCTGAAGCTGCTCTGTACTTAAATGTTCTCTGTCCAGTTCTGTTTGTGTATTTAGGTAATGCGGCTTTGCTACGGCTCGCGTATTTAGCCAAGCACACCGGGTCACCCCTACTCTTCTCGATAGGTGTGTTGGGTTCTTTTACAGTAGTTACAAATAAAACTTAGCTCTACTCACCCCATCCTCGACTGCATACATATCCAAGGCGGTCAGGCTGACGGGGAAACCGGCCATACCGACTTTTGTGATAGACTGACAGACGGTGCAAATACTAGTCACGTGGTCACCTGAGGTAAAACAAAAGTGAAAGTCATGATGATGCGCTGTACGAATTAAGACGATCGGATGAACGCATACTGGTACAGACGTATATAGACATCTGCAGACAAACAGCATCTTATTAGGTGACCTTCACACTTTCTGAAGGTTAGACAAATATACCGAAGCGCGCCCGACGTTCTAGGCTTTGGCTTTCTCTTTACGTAATGTAGCTGGTCCTTTCATTCAACAAAACTTTATCCCTATAAGACTTTTGTTAACGTTGTTTCAGGTACTCTATTCGTTGATCATGGTGGTTTTTGTTAGAACGTCTAGGATTGCGCCATACGTGCCTCGGAGATAGACTAACAAGATCATCTAACAACGCGGTTTCAAAATCAGTAAGATTTAGCCAAACAGGGAGAATAATTGGCCAGGGGCCCCGAATTTCGCCACCATAGAGTTCCGAATTTTGCCCGCGCCGTTAGGGGAAATTAACCCTCCCGCGGACTGACTCTCCTGGCGAATTATTTCTCTTTTTGCTGAATTCTATGATCCGTACACCCATAGGAAGGCCTGGTGGAGGCTAACCCTGAGATTGAGTCTTTCTCACCGGTGATAGCGACAAAGACCTCCACATCTGCCCACTGGGCATTGACAATGCAAAGTATACAGGTAAAATTTCTTTTGGTCAATATTGCATGGCACAAAAACAATACCTACGTATGTGTTGAAATGTTGAAGGCCAAACATGGTAAAGGTTTGTCTTGACAAAATGATATGCTCCGCCCCAGCGCGAGTTGGCCTTATTTGGAAGTGACAAGGGGAACCCCTGGATATTTGCATAGTGACGTAGTATCGCTTTCTTGTTGGGCTCTTATTGGTCAGAAGCGGGGTGGCACCCGGAAGTAAGCTTGGGAAGCTTTGCTGGTTAGTTAGTTCATAGTTCGCGCGCATGTGAATATAGGCTATACAATGTAGGTTGGTGCAGCACATTTGATAGCTAGCTCACGCTTTTTGATATAAGAAGACTTCTGTCACGGAAGGGCAGCGAATACTCTGGTGCAAAAGGGTACACAAAAGCATGCGATGGAAAGGATTCACGCATAACAAGTGCATTCACTGATTCAGCCTCATTGTTTTGCTGCAATGTGCAAGCACAGAGGTGCAAGCATTACAGTAGAAAACGACTCGGATCTCAAAACACCGCTAGTCAGGTCAGTTACTCAGCTAATCTCACTACTAGCGAGACATCGGTCGCATGATCAAGTCAAATCGCTCACTTAAACATGATCTAACCCGAGGCACGCTCGTACTCAACCCGTTGCCCCAGCGTAAAATCCCACAGTGGCAAAAGTCCCAAACTGAAAGTGGTGATGTCATAGTCACATGCGTTTTGCATCAGTTGGAAAGTCCCGCGTCAGGGAAAACAAGTCTAATCGTGCCTCACCGACATAACATTGACTTATAGTGACCGGCATGGGACTTTGTGATTGTTGTGGGAAAATCCAACTCCACTTTCATTGCGTCGTCAGCGCTATATTGGTACTTCAGCCAGGGTTGTTGTCTACAACTCGCGCGGTCTAGTCGTTCTATCGCTAGGGGTTAAAATCATTAAAATGCCCGTTCTAGCCCGAGTGGGTGTCCCGTAGCTGAGCGGGCGCGGGCAATGCGAACACGAGCTGTGGGGGAGACGCTATCTGCCACCGCCGGACTATTGCATGCAGTTACAACATATGGGCAAGTTTCTTGCATAGTGCAAATGCATTAAACGGAAATTGAAGTCAACTACACTATCACCATGGCGCCAACAAGCTAATGAGCTAACATCTGCAAATTCCATTTCGCGATTTTATCTTCCAAAAAAACTGCCGAATCACTCACTTTACTTTAAACTCACAGGAGGTCAGACGTTGATTCGCTGGTCACGACTAGATAGCAGGGGCAGGGTGGTAAAGTCACATATGTAGCTATGGCTTAGCGGTAATGCGACTGTATGTAACATGTAAGGTTGCAGGTGTTGGGTGGCAGTGCCGTGCCACGTCGGGTTCACTGGGCCATCCTACCGTATACGTAGTAATGTTCAGCGCTCGCGGGCTGGCTGGAAAAAAACAAGTCACCTCGACAACAAACACCGCTACTACCTGCGAGTTGAAAACCTCCGATATTTTTTTATGACTCACCATATCTTATTGATTCTCGTAGGATTCTCTAAAGGGAAGCAGAAGTGCAAGTGATGTGCTCACCTGGTCTGGGTCTCAAGCCCACCTGTCCTAGTTCCCTCAGTTCTGCAGGAGAGAGTGTTGTCAGCTCAGGACTGCAGTCAGACACGATGGCTTATGGGGTTTTTTCCACGCACGAGGTGTTATTTATAAGTTTGAAATCCCCAAAGGATGAGGTCATTCATTCCGAGTCAGAAAGTCCCGAGCTCGCACAGGACCATGGGAGTTGAAAGTGGGAGAGCGTCAGGGGATTCCCCCACCCATTGTTTAGACACTACTTCAAGTGGGACGGCGCTATTGATCGAAAGCCGTCAGCTTACTTGTGTACCAAAATGCCCATATCAGGAAATATCTGCATGGGGGCTAGGTTGTTGATGCAGGTGGGTTTTTACCCATAAGTTCCACTTTTCGATTTCAGGCGGAATACTTCCTGCCCATAGATGATAAGTGGTAAAAAAACAGTGTTGATGTCACTTTTCATATTGAGAACCCTTTTTGTTGAACAACAACTCTTTGTATGTTGACTACCGGTAACAAGGGACTGAATGGACAATAACAGAAGACATGCAAGACAAGGGGAGTTGTGGGCGTAGCCTCGCTCCCCTGCCTGCGACCCTCTGTGCTCTCTCTGTGGGAAAGCGCAGTGTCATCCAGTCTGAACCAAAATCTTTACATCCACCCCTTGTCTAAACATACTTCTTGCAGTCTGTGTGTAACTTTCACTGTCCGGCGGGCTTCCAGGAGACTCAAATCGGCTTATTCGGAGGGCGATTGGCCATCAAGTCATACATACTACAGAGCCTTTAGATGGTTGCCCGTCCATGATGCCTGCACGCGTACGTATACAACCCAAAAACAAGTTAAACGTTTAAGAGTCTCCTCATCTGAAATGTGGATATTATCTAATGACTTTAGAATGACGGGGTTGGCAAGAACATGCACCAGCCACAAGCTTGAGGGATTTTAACCAATTTAGTACAGGTTTAGCCTGATAAAATCGCGCTTTATACAGCGGCCCGCCCCACCTTCGCGGACATTACAGCTCCGGAGAGCGGACTATGTTACACAGACTAGTACAGGTTCATCCTGGTGCCCCGCCTTCTTTCATGTTATGATAGACGTTTTCCATTCTCCCCCAGATTTACTTTATGGCGTTAAGAGGTGCTTCAGGAGCGCAGCTCAAGTGTCAGTGTTGAAAGTTGACACTGACGACAGGAACGGTTTCGATTTTTATAGGCGTCGCTGTTCAGGTATCGAATAAGCGGAAACAAACTTTAATGGCCATAGAAACAGACGGAACAGCGTAAGAAATCGCCAGAAGCAAAGTGTTTACCTTGTGGGGGCGTTGGGGGGACCTTGTGGCCCTTGAGGTATGGTCGCGGGCACAGCGAGAGCGTGTGAAAACATCGTGTATGCGTCGATAATATTGGTCGTCTCCTCCATGTGCCAGTGACATGTTTTGTACAGATGCGTCAATATTAATATGGAAATTTTGTATAACAAGAAAAAAATCACATCCGTCCCGACTACTTAACATCTCGGAGGCACTACGTATCCGCGAGTCTCTCAGTCTCACCGGCAGAATTTATCGGTTTATGTCAACTTTAATTTGACCTGATTCTTATGATAAAGCTCCGTCGGTGTCTTGATATCACAGGATGTTGGATTTATTTTTAGACTATGCGTCGAGCGATCTTGAGTCTTGTCACGAATAGCTTAGTCACGATGCCTGCTACTCACATCAAGTTTTAAAACTTTGTCAGCATTTTAACCTGAGTTCCGAGACCGCATACCTCCGCTAATCTATCAGCTGGTCACGGTGTGGTGATTAAGCGGTGGAGAGGTCACTGCGAAAACCGCGAAGAGAAACCCACCATATTTCAAGACTTTCAGTAACCTGAACAGGGCTCCTACAAGTCAAGTCCCTGTCACACATAGCTGAATATGGCCTCCCGAACACTGCCGAACTCCCCCAACCATGGTAGGGAGTAGGTCGGGAGCAAGGTCGGCTGTGGTTGGCTGGTGTTCGGCGAGGTTGGCTACTGTTCGGCTGCGCCAGCCGAATGTTTCACAATGTTTAAAACGTTCGGGTGTTGGCAGCAGGTTCAGCCATGGTTGACTGGTGGTTGGCTGGTATTCGGGAGTAGGTCAGCAGTGGTCGGGCGTAGTTGGCAGTCAAATTTGACTCAAATTTAAGTCAAAATTGATTCGATTGGTATCGAAAGGTAGGTGTGGCCTAAATCTGGCCAGACTGCTCCCGAACTTCAGCAAACCTTGGTTGGCAGCTGTTCTGGGGAAGGTTCTGAATGTGTAACAGGGGCTTCAGTCACGATCCAGGGTCATTAACTGTCGTTGTATCTGATATCCTTGCAATTTGTGTCTGAAATGACTCACCAGTTTACATCGTAAGTTGTATGAAGGTTTTGCGAAACAACTCTGTTCAAGCGCCTTGATCTAGTAGCCCTTTAACCTTTGCTTATGGGGTACTAGTATTATGCAATACCACGGGCCCGAGGCGCCATTCAGATACAGAACCACGTGCTGTGGTGGTTTCCATGAGTCATCGGGTGATTTCCCCTCCCCTCCCCACTTGACGCTTTGCTTCCACTCGTGTGCCCTTTCTGTGTCTGTATACTGTACAGCCGGTATAACCGCCCTTCGGCGTAACACACAGGCACGCGGTGCGGCGGCAGCTGGCTATATAACACCGAACGACCTGTCACACCTATCAAACATTTGCACATCTAGCTGCAAGTGTTGTTTAAAGCAACCCTCCTGTGGCAAGCTTCCACTCTAGTTCTGGGAAATCATCTCAGGGCATTTTCTAGTCACGGTTCAGATGGAAAATTAAGATTTTGCTGACGTTGTTGAGAGGAGACGGTTTCATGAGATTTCAGACAAATACAACAGCCCCCTGTAGGCCTTAACTGAAAATTACGTAACGTCATGTTTTAGTCCTTTGGTACACTAGTAGGGACATTCGCCAAAATGGTCTAACAAATCTAACTGGTATGTCGCGCACTCTTGTCATCTTGGTGATTTAATAATAAAAATTACTTGTAACTACATACACTCCCTTGGTTGATAGAAAAATGATAGAAATTGGCTGCCCGAATAGGCTGAATAATTTGCCAGAGGAGTTAGCCGGCCACTGAGCCACATTTGCAGCCACGCCCACGTGGACGGAGGGAGCCTAGTCTCAATGGACCAAATCTCTTTCTAGTATCTCTACCATCTCTACCAGTATCACTACCTAAGAAAAGGGCAAACATTTGAAATATATTGAGACAAGAGCCTGTTATAGTCAAGAGGAACTGATTGTAAGCTTCTCTCCGTGGGGGGTGTTGCACCTGCCAGTTGCTTGGATGGCAATAGACCGATCCTGACACAATTAGCAGTTACACCAATGATAGCACGGCAGTTCGCGGTTCGACCAATGAGAGCGTGGCTGCATGTCCCTCAAATATTTGTATTTTTAACATTTTTAGGTAGCACTTCGACGTTAACGTTTTGACGGAGGTGGGCGGGGCTATGGAATCGATCTACTTTGGGTGGGTGTCTTGTTTACCGCCCAGGTAATGAGGAACATTTCCTGTTGCACTCAGAAGGAAATGAGTATACTAATTAGCAGAACTGCTACCTTTCATTACCGTTTTTCTCACTGTACGCGATATATATAGATAAAGGCAACAATTGTAGTACAGTAGTTTGTATGAGGGGTGTGATTTGCATGGACCGTCCGACCACATGCCGACCTGACGTTTTGACTGAAATCGTTGTGTTTGGCCTTTAAACTATACTGCAGGTTTTTCCTCTCGAAAGTAGCTAAAACACTGAATGTATTTTTTTTTAATGATAACAAAAACATGTGATTTATTACTAATTTTATTTCTCCTTTTATCCATGATCCAGATAGAATTTAATATATTAAATAAACAACAAGAAATGCCACTGTATCACCTGAAGGAGGTCTGTAGCCTCTAGGGCTAGGGACTAGTTCCTATACATGACATTTGGCACAAAGCATGCGTAATGTGAGGACAATTAGGACGTTTTTAAAAACATTTCAAGCAGTACTTTTTCTGCCAGCTCAAGGTATGTATGCACCTAATATCAAAATGCTTGTTTGCATATGGCATGCTCTACATGGGGCTATGTAAACCTGGGACAGGTCCAACTTTGACTGTGTTTGTCAGAATGAAGGTTAAGTAAATTGATTTCGAGCGGGGAGACAGACGCTTATAATTTTGGCAACAATGCTTTTGATGTATCATGTAACAATATACGGGCGACCAGCCTAATTGAATATTCATGAGTTGGCTCCGGGGGCTTGTTTCGACCTGATTAATATTCATGTTATCATGCGCTGTTTACATGATCACCATGGCAATGTTTCCTTTCGAACCTGATACATATTCATGAGACCGCGTCTTTTGCACGTGGCCAGCCGCGCTGACTTCAGAAGCAGCAGGGCGGATCGAGTGTGGGAGCCTATAAATCAGCCACCCACAAAATTTTTCCGCTTACGGAATTTTTCCGGTAAGTCTGCTTTCTCATGGCGTTTTCTTCTGGGGCTTCTGCCCATGACATTATAGTCATAGCCGGTCATTCCTTTGTCGCACGTTTGGAAAGATTTGTGCGAGGCCAATCTAGTTCTCAACAGGGGAGGGCAGTCGCCCCGGACTTTTGGTTAGATCTTCCTATCCGCTACGCGGGTATCCCTGGGTGTCACATTGATACCTGTCGTGCAAGGTTGTTACCACGAATTCAGTCTATTAGACCTTCGGTTGTGTACATAGAGCTCGGACATAACGATCTTGTGTCCTCCCCACAACCCCCTGAACAAGTGGCCGAAAGGCTATGGGAGCTAGCTGGCGAGGTTGCCGCTCTCCCATCCGTCAAAAGGGTCATTCTAGGCCTACCTCTTTGGCGTGTGTCTTTGCCGCCTAACAGGCCCCATTTCAATGATGAAATTCGTGTTTTTTCTGAGCATCTGAAGACCCTCTGCGGGTCAACGCCCCAGATTACGACTTGGCGGCATGATCGCCTGTTCCGTAACGTTAAGGAGTATTTTGCAGCCGACGGTCTGCACCTGAGCCCTCATGGACTATTCCTCTATTACAAGAGTATCAGAGGTGCGTTAATCGCTGCCCTAAAATCAACCTGAAACATCAAATATTTTTCCATAAACTTCTGTTAGGATTACGGTCAAAACGCTCGCATACTAGGCCTTGTTTTGGAAATTCGTAGAAGGGCTAGATGCCTCCCTTGGTCCTCAAACATTGTTCAGAACAGCTCATAGCGACAAATGTCTCTCATCGATTTGATTATTTTTCATGAAAAACCTATTTTAATCACGGTAGATTCTTTTCACGCACGTGGCAATCAATAGAGCCCCCGTCGCATGTCGCTGTGTTTTGGCGCCTCTTATATGAAGATCATATGTTTGCTGGCCCGCACTTGGCGGGTTTTTGGTGGCTAAAATTGTACAAAATTGCCTTTCTAGAAAGTTAGCCGCCCCAGGTATTTCGTATGTATGCAAAACCTGAAATTGACAGCGCCAAACTCTAAAAAGATTTGCGCTGCGACACCATTTGTCTACTTTATATATGCTTGCAGAAGCTCTGAGCTTCCCCGCTCTGTTCATCTATGAATATGATTGTATTCTGCTGGTTTGTGATTAAAACATATGTTCCGCCAAATACATGATTATTGGTCGTTCCTTTACTGTCAGGTCTTAAAGTCTGGCTTCGAAGTGAGAAAAGACTTTGCCGCAGGGCAAATTGATTTCGAGCGGGGAGACAGACGCTTATAATTTTGGCAACAATGCTTTTGATGTATCATGTAACAATATACGGGCGACCAGCCTAATTGAATATTCATGAGTTGGCTCCGGGGGCTTGTTTCGACCTGATTAATATTCATGTTATCATGCGCTGTTTACATGATCACCATGGCAATGTTTCCTTTCGAACCTGATACATATTCATGAGACCGCGTCTTTTGCACGTGGCCAGCCGCGCTGACTTCAGAAGCAGCAGGGCGGATCGAGTGTGGGAGCCTATAAATCAGCCACCCACAAAATTTTCCCTCCCCATCCCTTCCCTTTCACGTTTGATTAGTAACAATGTATGATATGTTTTAGCGTTCCTACATTCATATATATGTGTTTGATTGCGATTTGTACACGGCAAATGGTAGTCCGGGAACGTGTTCTATTATTTGCTGTCCCCATCCAGTGGTAGTATGGGAGATTTTAATTTTTTCTGTACCCAGCCAGTGGTAGTCTGGGATTGTGTTTCTTTATTTGCTGCCCCCATCCAGTGGTAGTATGGGAGATTTTTAATTTTTCTGTACCCAGCCAGTGGTAGTCTGGGATTGTGTTTTCTTTATTTGCTGCCCCCATCCAGTGGTAGTATGGGAGATTTTTAATTTTTCTGTACCCAGCCAGTGGTAGTCTGAGATTGTGTTTCTTTATTTGCTGTCCCCATCCAGTGGTAGCATGGGAGATTTGTAAATTTTCTGTACCCAGCCAGTGGTAGTCTGGGATTGTTTTTTCTTTATTTGCTGTCCCCATCCAGTGGTAGTATGGGAGATTTTTAATTTTTCTGTACCCAGCCAGTGCTAGTCTGGGATTGTGTTTCTTTATTTGCTGTCCCATCCAGTGGTAGCATGGGAGATATTTAATTTTCTGTGCCCAGCCAGTGGTAGTCTGGGAATGTGTTCTATTATTGTGATGTACCCATCCAGTCGTGGTATGGAATATTCTTAAATTTTTCTGGGAATGTGCTCTATGGTTATTATCTGCTGGACTCACTTTAAGTAGGGAATGGGGATCGGCATGTACATTTGCAAATTTTTATTCACATCCAGGAGCAGTTTGGGATTATTTGTTCACTCTCGACCTTACTTCTGATAAAACACTTCGATCTCTGTGCCCTCACACACTCCTTTCTTTTGAGTCCTAGTCATGGCGCCCAGGAAAAGTAACCGTCTTGCAGCCAAGCGCAACAATGGGCTTCGTCCTAACAGCACACAGATGAACGAAGTGGGAGGCAATGTGCAAGGGGACAACAGTAACAATGAGCGAAGCAATGAGCAAGGGGATAACAGTAACAACCCCAAGGACCGTACTAAGAACAAGGACAAAGGACAAAAGCAAATCTCTGACCTGCAAAAGCAGCTTCGTGAACTCCAGGCAGCCACCCAATCCTTGAATGAGAACTTTACACGCATATCCAGTTCGCTGCCCAGGGGGAGTACATCGGCAACTCAGACAACCCTTCCGTCGAACAACGTAGCAACGATTGTGACCGAGCTCGTCCCACCAGCCATGCCGGCGCTGGGGTTGGAAGCAGTCCATCAGCCTCCTAATGTGACCTTGGCTTCTGCCATTATAGGTGATACTACGACTTCCATGTCAACTGGTAGTGTAACTTCCATTGTAACAACCATTGGGACGATCAGCCCTTCCCTGTATGCCAGTGTTCAATCCCCTGGTATGCCAGCTTTAGTTTCATCTTCTATGCCCGGAGTATCTCTCCCATTGGACACTGCTATTTCCCAGCAGACCAAAGACAAGATTTGGCAAAACAAGTTTGTAGACATGAGGCAGCTTTTGCCTAAATTTCGTTCTAATCCTCAGTATGTTGTCTCCCTGGCAGACCCATCTTCGACCCCTACCTTGACACTGGCTGATCGTTCTAACGACAACAAAGTCCCACTGAACCTAGATCAGTGGACTAGTGCTTTCTTAACTTTCCAGTTCATATACATACAGAAGCACCCCACCTGTAGCTCATCGCTTATAGCATACCAACACCTGATTCGTAATATGGCTTCCAAGGGGGCGAATTGGCGTGCATATGACGAGAATTTCCGGCAACACAAACAAATCTTCCCAGACGCCCCTTGGGACAGGCCTTTAATGCAGCTATATGTAGATGCTGTCACTGGGGTTACCCGACCTGCATTTGCGCGTCAACAGAGTCCCTCGGCCTCCCGCCCCGACATCCCAACGGGCTATTGCTTTCGCCACCACCGACCAAACGATCAATGTTTCAGAGCAGGTTGCCCTTACAAACACACTTGCTTCAAATGCAACGGGGAGAAAGCACACAAAGCATACCAATGCCCGCGCGAGAACACCCAACACGAGGCTGTAGCTCCCTGTCCCTGATTGTCACGTTTCGGTCATTTAAACATAGCAATTCCAGGGTGGCTTCAGTTTCTATTGTACCACAGCCCAACAGCGAATACTGCCCGGTGGCTAGCATGCAGCAATATCTGCTACTGAGAGGAAACATGGCGGGTTGCCTGTTCCTCCTCAGGGGCGGATATCCGGTTTCTTGCGACCACTTTTCTCGAGCACTGCGGCTATGTTTACAAATTTCCCTTATAGACACTGACGGCTACACCGCCCATTCTTTCAGGATAGGCGCGGCGACTTTCGCTGCTCTCAATGGCTTCACTGATGCACAAATACGTGCTCTGGGAAGATGGTCGTCTGATGCCTTCAGGAAATACATTCGCATGTAAATGCGTATAGGGGTCTCCCACCTTAATCATAGGCGCCATGCCACGCCATATTTGTTCAGCTACAGTTAAAGTTAGTACTGTTCATTTATGTACACATTTATCTAGATTGTTTTTTGTACAAAGTTACCAGTATACTGAGCACAGTCATGTACGTTAGTTAGGCTCATGACAAAGGTTATACCAACATGTTCACTGTATCGATTAGTCTACATGTGCTTGTCCCAATGGTCTATTTTGGTCGATAATAGTTTGTTACGACGTAGTGAACACATTCACGTAAGCTAATTAGGCTCACGGCAAAGTTATACCAATATGTTTCACCAGTCTTCATGTTGTTTATCCCAGTGTTTAACCCTTCTGATGGATATAAGCGAGTTACGCATTTATCTTGATTGTTCTTTGTGCAAAGTTACCAGCATAGTGAACACAGTCATGTAAATAGTTAGGCTCATGACAGAAGTTATACCAATATGTTCAAGGTATATTCAGTCTCCATGCTGTATGTTTCACCAGTCTCCATGTTGTTTATCCCAGTGTTTATCTCTTCTGATGGATATAAGCGAGTTACGCATTTATCTTGATTGTTCTTTATGCAAAGTTACCAGCATAGTGAACACAGTCATGGAAGCAGTTAGGCTCATGACAGAAGTTATAGCAATATTGTTCAAGGTATATTCAGTCTCCATGTTGTATTTTCGAATGTTTAGCTCTTCTGATGGATATGAGCGAGTTACCCATTTCTCTAAACTGTTTGTTGGGCAAAGTTACCAGCATAGTAAACACAGCCATGTAAGTTAGTTAGGCCTATGACAAAGTTATACCAATAGGTTCACTGTAGAATCAGTTCCCATGTTGTTTATCCCAATGTTTAAACGTTCCAGTAGATAACAGTATATTATAGCCAGGGGGCCTGGTCATGTTATTCTGTATTACAGCCCAATTGTTTATGTGCAGGGTCACCAGCTTGTTAGAATACCTCAGAGATGTCCAGATGATATTTTATATGGATACACGTTTAACAATATCATTGTACCCCTTAGATACACCTCAGGCATAGCCCGTATATCACATTATGATCTTGTTAGCCCGATATTGCTTTGGCTTGTTTTTAAGCTAATTTAGATCCCTGTTTTATTTGTACAGGTGGCTAAAATTGTACAAAATTGCCTTTCTAGAAAGTTAGCCGCCCCAGGTATTTCGTATGTATGCAAAACCTGAAATTGACAGCGCCAAACTCTAAAAAGATTTGCGCTGCGACACCATTTGTCTACTTTATATATGCTTGCAGAAGCTCTGAGCTTCCCCGCTCTGTTCATCTATGAATATGATTGTATTCTGCTGGTTTGTGATTAAAACATATGTTCCGCCAAATACATGATTATTGGTCGTTCCTTTACTGTCAGGTCTTAAAGTCTGGCTTCGAAGTGAGAAAAGACTTTGCCGCAGGGCAAACATTGACTTTTCAGTTATCTTAGTTCATACACTGTAATTCTTTGTTCTAGTGTTCCAAACAATGATACTATTATAGTATTGATAGCACAAAAGCAACTCAGGAAGGGGAAAATAGTTTAAATGAAGAAATTAAGCTACTTATCTTGTTAGGCCACACCAATTTAATTTGTTGGTTCTTGGATTCGCCTCTTCATTTTTTTCTGATTTGCAAAAAAAAATCAACTCAAAAATGCTCATATTTTGCCCCCAACAGTTGAAGAAAGTCCTTTTTTCCCTAGTTGTTACAGTTTTTCCATCTACTAAATGCAGTGTTTTAATTGAAAGTTCAAAATTCATTGTTTAAATTTCAACCCAGCCTTTTATGATGACTTCATGGCTCCTATCATACGGGCTATAATAGGATGCCTAGGTCTGCTTTTATTTTTAGATTTTTTTCGCCCTGTCGTTCCATATTTTTTCTGAAAAAATCTGAGGACCAACAAGTTAAATTGGTGTGGCCTTAAATAGAAAGACATGTATCGTTTTTACTTAAGAGTTGGTAAGTACTGAACAAACACAAATGGCTTGTGATATTGCTGGCCAATGATTATTGAACATTTCTTCATTCTCTGCATGCAACTGTTGCAACAATGCCCCCTATACACTGCCCACAGAAGCACATGATACAAGCATGTAGCTGTCCCAGAACTATTTCAAACATCCTTCATTTGATAGCACTTATCACTTCCTCTTCAAAAATCACACTTTCATGGAAAAAGATAACTTCTTTCTGATAATCACAAGTACCCTTGAATATAAATTGTGTGAAAATCATACCTCTAACACAAGAAGACTGCTAATGCTGATGCAGACACACTTAACAATAATCATAAAATTATGCAAATGCAGTCACAAGTTGGGACACCAACTAGTGATGCCTAGATTTCATCAAAACCCAATATGGGCTTCTGTTTCTTCATTATTCATCCTAAGATTTTCAATTTAACTTAAAACAAACAAGTCATACACCACCACAATAAAGAGAGGTGAACACCATTTGCTACTTGCACTACTATGTACAGTATAACACCAATATTACATGATTATACTTTTCCCATACTGGCAGCCCATTTACTCCTGGGTTTATTGGTCAAGTATCTAAATTAAAGTCATTGTATCTATTTTGTTGAATAGAAGTGCTAGATTTGATGACTCTATGTTTAAGTAAATGGACATTGACACAAGCTCCTTTGTCCTTGACTACTTATGTATAACATGCAGTAATATATTATGCATATGTATATCTGATGTACTTTTACAGGTTTTTCCTACCAGATACAACAGTCTTGACTTGTACGTTGTAATAATAAAGCCATAAGTAGAAGTACAAATGTATTTCTTTGCTGTTATTATGTAGGCATAGAACAAATGCAGTCAAACCTGTACTGTACAAGTGACTGCTAGTGAGAATTATCAGTTTGGTGATAGTCCTAGATTATCTTTTAAAGCTTTATAGTGAAATGTAGCACTTCCAAAGCATGAGTGAATCTAGAAGAAGTTCAACATCCTACTTTTGAGCTGAAATACAGAAAAAGGCTAGGGTTTTCTCAGACTTTAGTGCCCAGCTTCTATGTAGCGGGGCACCCCTCTGAAATCCAACTTTACAAAAACTTTTGATTACTAACTATCAATCCAAACTTAACTATAAGAAATTGTCTACTTAAACCCCTCAAAACTAATTAATAGTTAAGAATAAGCACTGTCGGCATGTCCAAGGGTGTGCCCAGCTTCACATCCAATCTTCTATTTGATTGAAAGGTGTATGTTTTTGCTGAAATGCTAATTTGGATAATTTGGGATAAAAGTTGTAATGTGACATTTGACCATCTCAAGCCGAAATGAACAGAGTAAATTTACAGGACACACAGGTTGAGGATAGGAGACAACGGCAAAAAGAAACCTCCATCCTACATTAGAACAAGTCGCCATCAGGCAGCCGTCAATTCTTAAGGTTCCGCTCTCTCCTGACCACACCCAGGAAGGAGCGAACCTCGTCCCAGTCCATGTACGCCGTCTGGACATGGCGTCCACCCTGGAAGCCCCTGCGGCCGTGCACCAAGCGCCAGTTGTCAAACACCACCATTTCACCTGGGAAAGTACAACACATTATAAACCAACATACTGTAAATGCAGAAACTTTTGCTGTGGTTTTATTTTTTGCAATTTTGGCAGTGACCTCTTACTGCAAAATCATAACACGTCCAATCTTTATACTCGTACCATTATTTCTTTACTGAATGATTACAGAAGACACAGCACTTACCAGCGTTGAGTTTCATGAGGATACAGTTGTCTGGGTGGTACAGAATGTCGTCCCACACCCTCATGGCCCTGTAGAACGGCTGCACACGCTCCACTGGCACGTCCATCAGGGCAGAGCGCAGCTGGTTGGCATAGCAGATACGAGCAACCTCTCCTTCATCGTTCAAACTTGGGAAGACAACAGGACAATGTCAGTCATATAGTCATCAAAACTTGATAAACCTGTAAATCGTGAAACTTTTGCAGTGGTTTTATTTTCATTGTTTTATTTTCGTGGTTTCATTCTTACACATACAAATATTAGATACCTGATAATAGGACGTGTTTTCTCCAGATCATAGCGGATGTAATCTTTGCCGTGCATGGCAAATGATACTGGGGTGGTTGTCAAAGTGCGGAAGGCTTCAGGATCTTTTTCTTTCAGCTGATAGGCAGCATGGTACCCATCGATTAGCTCATTTTCTCCACCTTCTTCAGCCTCCTGGACACAGTGAAGCAGTAAAATCTGAAAGAGTAAAAGACATTGTTGAGCTTTCTTATGGCAACGGTCACATAAATCTTGATATGACCTCTAGATACAAGCTTCCTTTCTGTCCCTACAAATAAATTTCACTTTATCATGGAATACTCTAGATTATGATGTTCAATGATTTATTCACATTTCTTTCTTCAAGTACAGGGCTCCAGACTAACTTTTTGACTTAGGAGCACTGTGCTCCTAACCCAAAACTTTTGGGCGCACCAGCAAAAATCTAGGCGCACCACCAGAAAAAATAATCCTATTGACATAATTTGCAGGACTTTTCACAAAATGTTGAATACTGTGTTCAGGGTACTACACTGCCCGCAAAGGTAAAATAATACTTGCTGCGATTTGCATGTATAGAGAAATGTAACCTTTTATTTACTTTATCAAACCAAAAAGGTCAAACCTCCTTGATTAAACATGAAAAAATTGTGTGAAATAGAGATACCAAGAAGATACCTTAATTATAAAGCTGCCGAAAAATATTACTCTCATTTCCCAAATAAATTAAACATACCCTCCGGAATAAAAGTACCCCCCAGAAAAACTTCAAAATCTAATAAACATACCCCCCCCCCCCCAAATAAATGTACCCCCCAGAACAACGTTCATTTCAAAATGCTCTTACAGGCCATTGAGGTGTATGTCACTTGCAGTCTAATCTATATCTGCTGGACCTAAACCCATGTCATACATTTTACATGCAATTTGAAGAACACATGCAAAATTACTATATATTATTACAGAGTCAGTAGTAAACAACATTTAACGTTATACAGTTGTAACATTTATACAGTTGTATAAGATTTAAAAAAAAATATTTTTCAGCCTGGTACAATTTTTATATAGCAATAGCAAAGAAGTAATTAATTTTGGCCAAGAGATAAAATAGCGTCGGAAACGCGGTGCTAGATTTAATTTGTTTCATTATCGGCTCTCTACCGATGTCGGTAACCCTGCAGTTCTCACTGATGTCTCTAGAGGGCGTTGCAGTGATATCGCAAAAATCCAAGATGGCCGCTGTTGTTTTCATTCGTCTCGGCGCCGGCGGCTCGGCCGATCACTTCGCGCGCGTTTTGGATGAAATTTTGCGTTTATAGGCGCATTAAAACAAGTTGACTACGGATGGAACTTCTCTATGAACATTTCTTAATGGAAAATGGGTCATTGTTACCACAAAATTTGTAGCTTTACCTGGGTTTGTAAGCCCTTATTTTGAAAAATGATTTACCGTAACTTGATTTTTTCTAGGAGCACTGTGCGCCTGTGATTTCAAATCTAGTCGCATTCTCGAAATTCTGGGCGCATATGCGCCTAAAACAGGCGCAGTCACGAGCGCTGAAGTACAACACATTTTAGGATGCCACAAGCAATCAAATGGCTACTGGAGTTGCACAGTATAAAGGACTGATATGAGTGACAACTTGACTTTGGAGCATACATTGTTTGTAACATACTATAGTAGCCATTGAACCTTACCTTTTGGTTTCCTTTAAAGGAAACAAAAGGTATGATGATGTAAGAAAAATGAAGCACCTACCCCTGCTGGTAAGGAGTACTGAGGCATGTCTGTGTGGCAGTGGAGACGCTGGCCAGTAAACGCCAGGTTACTGGTGTTTGGTTTGGAGTAAACTGAACTTTCATGTAGACTGAAACATAAAGGGTTGTTCCAGTGAGGGTTAACAGAGCAACTGTTTATTATAACTCACACATGTATGTTAGGGTCAAATGTGTATTTTGATGCCTGTCCCATCTCTAAGAATTTCATAGATTATCAGAACAACACAGCTTGCAGGAGCTGCTTTAAAGGACAAGTAAAGTAATTTCAGGTTTGGTGCCTTTCAAAAACCTGTTTGCAAAAGGTGATTCATTGGTTAATACCAGTCCCGTACACATAGGGGTGATATTTTACCCATTTTGAAATCCTACCTCCCCCACTTTCTGCCTTTCCCACTTTTCCCCACTTCGACTCTTCCTACCTCCCCCACTTTCTGCCTTTCCCACTTTTCCCCACTTCGACTCTTCCTACCTCCCCCACTTTCTGCCTTTCCCACTTTTCCCCACTTCGACTCTTCCTACCTCCCCCACTTTCTGCCTCTCCCACTTTTCCCCACTTCGACTCTTCCTACCTCCCCCACTTTCTGCCTCACCCACTTTTCCCCACTTCGACTCTTCCTACCTCCCCCACTTTCTGCCTCTCCCACTTTTCCCAACTTCGATGTCCGGACTTCCCAACCCAGTGCCGACCTTGGTTGGGAAATGGTTGGGATCAAAGTCATGGGGAGGTCCTGAATGTGTGACAGGGGCTTAAGCCGCTTAACAGATGGGTCTCCAACAAGGCTAGACAGTACCCAGTACAATTGATATGCCTGATGTCTATCTACATACACTGAGGAAATATCTTCAACTATACCCATAATGAGTTGGTCGCAGGTAGGCAATCCTTTCCGCCAGCCTCTGTTGCTGTCCAACCTCACAGGGTACGTTTGTAGTGAAGGCCAGGCCCACTGTGTCGATGATGTTGAAGAACTCGTACAAGGCCATCTCATCAGTCATCAGCGCCTCAAAATCCACAGGCTGCAGCTTCTTCCGCTGTTCTGAACCCCACAGATGCACCTGGTATGGAATAAATGGTAATTGTTTTATCTCAACCTTCAGCACACTGAAGTAACTATTTGGCTACCAATTTTCAATTGATTATGGAGTTAGGCAGCAGGGAGGAGGTTACAATGAAAGATAAAAGATTTGTCATTCCCTCAACTTTTGACCAACTGACTTGATACCTGGTCTTATCATCTTGACCCAGTGCTAAAACCTTATCACTTTTACTTTTCCTAAACCTTTTTTATTCTGTAACCCTACACAAGTGTTTTTCCAGCAGCAATGACATATCTCTATTGAGTCTTTATGATCTATCAAGCACTAGTATACAGATATGTACACATCGTTGTATTCATATATCAAGTACAGTAGAAACCTTTATTTGATGATGTTAGGAGTTGAATGAACTCTTGCTATACATGTAACCTCAATTAACATTTATCTGCTGGATTAACTATATCTGCCACATTGAAAAAGCAGTGTGTTTGAGAGATCTCTAGTGTAGCAACCCCCAGGGGATGCACAGTTTAGATGTGCAGGAGTGCATTATGCTGGGGGATGTTGCATTGGAGATCTCTTCAGATGCATTTTTTCACAGTGACCTAGTGATATGTGACCTAGCGGAATTATGTTAGTAGATGTTACCGGTATATGTCTAAGCTCATGTCTACCTTTCTGCGTTTGGCCTCCCTCCTCTGCTCCCGTGCCTCCGGTGTGAAGCTCCTGTCCTGTAGCCACTGCCAGTCAAACTCACTCCTGTGTCCATCTGGCCACTCAAGCTGAATGCTTTTGCCATCTTTATTAAAACAAAACAAAACATAACATTCATTGTGTACATGCCTCCATACAATCTCAAGATTTCATGTCTGTGAAGTATTTAGAGTTGTTGTGAATTTCTTGTTTTATTCGTTATTGTGAATTTCTTGCTAGAGAATACTAATTTAGACTACAGTTAGGTTAAGACTTACCCACAACTTCTGCAGCGACTGGTGCAATAGAGGGGTCGATATCCTTGATCATCACACAGCGGAAACCAGTCGTAGCGCTGTGACAGTCTTCACACTGTAAGGTGGTGACAGATGGACATTTATATCTGGCAGTATATTATTAGTGACACTTCCAGAGACAGATCTGCATCAATCTAAATAAAAAGGTACAAAGTTTGATACACAGTAAGCATCACACTGATAGGTACTGTAGTACAGTTAGTTTTACTAGTAATTTGAAGTATACTATACAGTTAAAACTGTGTTCAGTACAGAGACAATACATGCTGTATTAGTATACATGTGTATGTGTTGGACTGTAACAGTTTGTTGGACTGGAAGAGGCCCTGATGGTGATGGTGGGCCTTAGTAAGTTGTACAGCACATAAGAACTACAAGTAGTATCTTCATGCACATACATGTAAAATCAACAGGTGATTTTATACCTCCATGATGTAAACAAGACGAAACAGTGACTGTTTAAAAAGTGATCACAAGAGTAAGCCACTAACCTGACAGTTGTCTCGCAGCCACACATAGGGGAAGCTGCTCACCCCTCCACTGGACCATTCCACTTCTACTACCCCGCTCGAATCCAGCCTTGCCTTTTTGTGTCAACAAAAGTCATGATATTAATATGCATTGTTTTCAAAATGTTGAAAGATTTTCTTGGACAGAGCTGCTACTTTTGAGTATGTGCAGGAGACATTGTGTGCATTACAATTTTGTGTCTAAGATAATACGTAGAGTGCGTAGAGTGCTAGATATATATTGCAGAGTAGGACTAGGAGCCTCCAGACTCAAAGTCAAATTATGCTAGCTAGAACACCATAATACCTTTTCTATAACAGAGGCAGTCCTGACACTTTCAGCAGCCGGTGTAGAGAACCACCTGTGCGAAGGTTGGGACATCTCAGCCTTCCCCCCTGTACATCCCACAGAAGAACACGCCATTCGGGACACAGCAAATGGCAGGCCTCTTCCACAGCTTAGGGACTTCACGCTTGTGGTGGACACAAGTTTAGTTGCCTGCCCAGAAGTGATGATTCTGGCTACACCTCTTGTCAACAGAGCCATGTTTGGTGTCGCTGTATCTTCACCTTAGTTCTGAACTGTTGTACTCTTAGAGAAATAGATAAAACATGTGGAGAATTAATAACATGCACCCTATTAGAGCAGTGCCTGAACAAGAAGAAGAATAAAGAATCTGCTGTTACTGGTCCACAAGAGTCAAGACTCACAAGAATTTCTGCACCACCTCTCTTGGGTGTCAGTTATATATTGCCAGACTGAAAAAGAGGGTTAAAAATTCTGCTCCAGCGATGTGACATGTGAGTGAATTAAGTCAAGGCTAAACCTGTCTGTAAGATTTTTTTCGCTATTGACAGGCTTTAATGATATTTTTTCTCACTATTGACAGGATGACCCTAACCAGGTAACCCTAACCCTTAAACCCTCAGATGGCCATGTAAATGGTGCAAATAAGAGTAGAGGCTAGAGCAAAAATGATTAACAATGAAAAAAAAATTTTTAAATGTTGTGTCCAGGATTCGAACCAGGTCCTCAGCATTACTATGACAATGCACAAATCACTGAGCTACTGAGACATGCTTTCGGTGGAGGGCATTAATTTGAATGGTATAACAGTACCTGTCAATAACATTTTTTTTTCACTATTGACAGGGGGACAGCCTGTCCACTGTCTTTCTATGAAGAGTGTAGGAAGACATTCCCAGGGGCTATAGTTACCTGGTGGACATCATTTTTTTAAGGGCCGTCAAAATTAAAGGTCAGCCTTGGGCTCTGAAGCCTGAACCCACCTTTCATTTTGACGTTGAATATGAAGGTAATGCTGTACGTGGGAGGGGCTGAACTGAACACACTTTGTATAACACTAAGGCACACAGCGTTAACGTTACACATTTTTTCTATGGAAACATAGTCAAGGAGCTAGTGCTCCTTGGTTAGACCAAACACCATGGGCCGAGGACGGGGGTAATCTGCTAATGACTTGATCAGTCATAAAGAAACAAATCTGACTATCCTCAATAAATAAAAAATTTGGTCGATCGTTAAAAATCAAGAGCCTCTTTGATCGATGGTAATGTAATGACACTGGAAACGGATGGTCGACATGCTACAGAAACAGCTTGGTGCTCTGACCAAAGAGCAACATCAACAGATGACCAATAGACTTGAATTTGAATTCTCATCTTACCTTTTCGTTACGACATGCAGACGACAACAAAACTGCACTAGCGGCTTGTGTCCTGCAGGTCGGAATTCACGTGACGTTTTTGGGTCAATCGAGGGCCTGACCACTGATAAAAGGGGGTCCCTTCCAGCGAATAAAATTTGTTCTAGGGAGAGTAAACATTGTCTCTCAAAGAATAGTTAGATAAAAACGTAAAATTATTTTATGCATACTATGATATTCCAATAATTCTTAATCCTTCGAAAATTTCTACATCAGAGAATAGTATTTCCACCCCTATGCCTCACTGGTTTGCTCCAGTGGCGGAACCTATCTGTGTAACGGTGACAGCTAGCGGTTTAGGTCACCAACTGCACAGCACTAACATATTACAGCATTACAGACTGATCGCGGATCGTAGTAGACATGATTAGAAAAAAAGTTTACACACGTATAGAGCCGAAATGCTTGAGGTAAAAATAGAGATTCCCGCCATTTCCGAAGCAATGATCTTCGAGTGATATAAAAGATCATTACAAAAAGCTTCTAGAAGACGCACATATGGAGATTGGTAATCATTGTTTTTTTTCGACTCAGTGTGCTAGAGTATCAAAATTTCTCATGTAATTAGTCTCATTACTTTGACATCCAATTTTATATCAACAACCAAAATAATCATGCAGACATATGTGCAGCGAGAAGATTGCAAATAACAAACTTAGCATTGTTGAAGTTGTTGGGGTGGTGGTGTTTGTTTTGGTTTGACAGGTGTAACCGGTCAGCGATGACGGAAGCAGTTCGGAAGATTGTACATATTTAGACTACATGTACAGGAGTAGTGATCATCTGGCAATATTCACATCAGTAGGTCGATATTGCTCCTGTCTAAACATGACTGTTTTCACACGTAGGTAAATATGATTATTGCAACATTCAGGATAAACTATGTCTGGAAAATGGGTTGCTACAATTGTAAAGATAGTAACTTAAGTGGAATAGTTTACACACAACATAAAATGGAAACAGCGAAAGACAAAAATGATACCTATTTGCAACTACTTGTCAAGAATTAGCCATAGATAGACCCAGCAATAATGTAACTTTACCCTGGCAGTAATCTGTTTGTTCCGGGAAAGAATTATTTTGAAATGTGCCATAAATCTGCAGATCTACGCTACCTGTGCTGCGTCATAGAGAACGACGTAGTTATTGCAACAGATCTGCAAGTCTGGGTGTGACTGAGCAACTGTAAGTAGCCTCGACAACTTCTCTGATATCCCACGTTAAACTTTATACATAAACGAAATTTGTCTATGATGTTTCAATGTTTCATTGTTGAAATACGCACAAACAGCAATACTAATCTGAAGCTAAAGCGGCGAAAGTCTAGAACTGACGTGCAGAAAAAAAAGATCAGTCTGTAGAAGCCGGGAAGGGGATGGTGGCAAGTATGATACAGGGTTTCAAAATAGATTATGTTGTAGATGTTGAAGTAATCTGTAAATTGAGTCAAGCTACTGTAAGAAGATGTTGTATGAAATGTGTTTGTCCTTTAAATGTGCAAGATCACAGAGATCAGGAAAGTAGTGACTTGTAGAGGACCAGTGGTCTTGATAAAACTGAATTCCCTTCAAGCTTTGAAGAACTTTTCACGTTAAACCGCAGGTGAGAAGAACATGTTGGGGTTCATTTGTCTTGCTATCCTGGCCGCGACGGCGAGCGGCCAAGGGTCAGGTAACGTTAAATTATGTCTTTTCTCAACTTTTAGGTTAGCAGCCTGTATATGCATAACCTCCGTTCTGTGTGAAAATCTTGTGTCAGTTCTAAGTCATTAAAGACAGAAAGCTGAAAGCTTCCCTTGAACTGTTGAAAAGTGGACTATCCCGAACAGAGTGTATACGTGTATACGATTCAAGGTTAAATAAAGGTTGGAAAAAACACTAGTTCCGTGTCAATTTTGGAAATGTATTGCATTTTTTGGGCAGAAGACGACTCAACAAATACCTATTGAATATGCGCAGCAAATTTAAATTCAGTATACTTGCACACTTCCCCTCCCAGCCATGCAGTGCGAGGGTCGGTCTGACGGTGTGTATGCGGACCTGGAGGACTGTACGGTCTACCACCTGTGTCACGGCGGGCAGGACTACCAGATCCGCTGTCCGGACGGCTACTTCTGGAGCGACGATGTCCACTCATGTAGACTGGCGGACATCGCACAGTGCTGCTCCGGTACGCGACAACACTTGTCTGGAACCTTGTTGAAATTTAGTCCGGTCCCCAGACGCACAAAAAGTATTACCAATAGTGATAAATGCTGCCGTGGTAAATCTGGTAATGGTTGCTTTAGGTAATTGATACTAGACTAACCTGGTTGAAACGGCACATACCCGCTAGTACGTCAGTGGCTATACAGACGGCGTAACTTAAGTACAGTTTTGTTCAGTAGGGGCAACAAACTTAAAACATCCACTGCCGTAAAGGTGGGGTTTACCTGGGATTGGTTGCCTAAAGAACAACCAATCCAATTAATGCCTTGTTAGTCTGGACAACTAGTCCGAAGCAACCATTAATACCAGGTTAGTCTAGTATCAATTACCTAAAGCAACCATTACCAGTGCCTAGCATTTATCACTATTGGGAAATCCCACTTTTCGAAACGACCGCGCCAAACTGCGGGATTTGGTAGTAAATCTGTCCAAGTTGTGAAGTTTACATCAGGGAATCTAGGAATTAATCATCAGGTACATGGCAACAGGTACATGGCAACAGGTACACAACCGATGAACTAGATACCTAATATATAAAAAAAGTAAATCTTTTATGTTTGTCAGTTCTAATTGTATATCCTCTAATCCTCCGGTCCGTTTCTCCAGGCCAGGGCGTGTGCGAGGCGACGTCGTACGCGGAAGACGTGACGATGCTGGCGGGCAGGGTGCAGACTCTGGAGGCGGACTCAGCGGACGTGCAGGGACTGCTCAACAGTCTGACCACCGAGAACACCGCTCTCCAGACACAGCTGACGTCACTTCAGGGCGAGGCCAACAATCTGACCAGTGAGAATGTCGCACTCCGGACACAGGTGACGTCACTACTGATGGTAGCGGCGGATCTACAGGATCAACTGAACAACATTTCAGGTAACGAATCGAACGTGTATTAATGGCTCTTGAGTTTGTGCCTGCTAAAATGTCGACAGTTTTCAAGTGACGTCCTTGGTACTGATTGGCTATTCTTACACACACATGTGACGTCCTTGGTGCCGATTGGCTATTCTTGCACTCACATGTGACGTCCTCGGTGCTGATTGGCTATTATTGTACACAGTGCTGAGGTTTGCGTTTTAGGACTGCATTTTCAAGTTTATAATCTGCATTACTGTATTGCTCATACATCTCTGTTATTGTCCAACTATCATTTATATCATGTGTTGCCAAATCGGTGTTTCACGACGTTATAACACAGAGATTCCACAATAAACGTTGTGATAATTTTATTTTGTGTGTTTTGAAATCATTATGGCAGCACGAGTGCCTGGGAGCTTGCTGCATACAATGACAGGGGTGAGATGAGCAATTACATGATGATGTTTTTGCATGTTTCAGTGCCGGTCGTTCCGCGGACCACCGTCAGTGTCAAAGTTCTTTCTGCTGGCTTTGATGACCCCGGCTACCTGGGGGGCAGGGCCGAAGTCTGGGTGGATGGAGTGCAGCATGCCTTGAACGGTACTTGTTTCCAATATAACAAACAATACAGTGGAATACTTCAAGAAAATGAAGACGTCTTTAGTACTGTACAGAAACAGACGCTATACTACATGTACAGCCGGTCATGACGTCATGTAACGTTATATGTATAATGGTAACTTTTCCTGCGTCACGTGCACTTTGTCTTCGCAATATGACAACATGACAGCAGGGCTTGCCAATGTGAAATTTCATACATAAGTTGTTGTAGACTTGCTTTGGTTTTTTTTCAGGCCGTGGATACAACCTGGTGACCGTGAACGAAAGGACGGGGCAGATGGAACATTCTGTGCGGTTTGACACTCACGGTGACGCGGCAGCCGGGGTGGCGCTGCGAGACTTTATCCGCGGGGTGCCAGTGGTACGTACGATCTCCTCATGCATAGCGATTCACAACTTCAATAATTCATCATTTATAATAGTCTCAAACCATTTGCCGCGAAGTAGTGACATGGACATTAACATGAAATCTCATATGTATTTAGTAAAGTAACATGGATACATTTTTAAAGTCGGTCGCTCCAACATCAAATAACTTGTAGGTGACTTTGGTGAAGGTTTGAGACTTGTATATGTTTATGACGTATGCATGTTTGACAGGGTCGTATTGTGCTGATCGCCGTGCATGACGAAGGAAGTAGGTACTCTGGTGACGCCATGGCAGAACTCAACTCGCTGGGTGCCTTCTCACCGGATATCGGTATGTCACTTGTCACTGCACAGCGCACAAGTGTTGTGCTCGTCTTGAATATATTTGGAACTGAATGTAAGGTAACGTTATATTTATGTCCACAACTTGTCTTCCGTGTATCATTAATGCTACATTTTGGGATATCACTTTCCAAGGTATCATCCTGTGATGACTGAACATTCATTAAAATAACAACCATTTTTCATTTTGATGGATGATAAAACTGCTTTTAGCAGGACAACACACCCATGCGCCAGCGTGGTTGTTCTACCTAAGTAATGTTTGTGTTGTTTACTTCAGCCCACCGCACGTCCTGGGCCATGATCAGTAAGAAGGGCAGTAAAACGTCCTGGTTTGTGGAGGACGAGCGGGACCGCTATGCCGGGCCGACTGTCGTGGAGGCAGAGATCCCACTGACTGTCTGAGAACAGCTCAGACCCCGACCCAATACAGACGGGAACCTCTCTGTTTCTCCATATAAATTGCAGTTAACTTGATTTAAATAAAGGCACCTTGGATTAATAAAGCTAACTACCAGTACCAACAACTCAATCGCAGTACTATACTAACGTCTCCACCACTGAGGCGTTACCAAATATAGAAGACATTCAGAAGCAATAATCTCCTATTTCCAGCCATAATTTCTTTGTTTATTGTTATGTAGCACACATGGACATCAAGATTGTGTTGAATGTAGACCGGACTGAAAACGTCCTTCTGCCACTTAAATATACTTAAAAAATATAAGCACCAACAAACATAAAGGACGAGGTCTTTGGACTTTGGTGTAACTTTCACCTGGAAGAGTTAGCTTCTAGATTGGACACATTCAGTTTGGAAACTCTGATCTAGTTCTCTGTCGTTCATGCCTTCCCAATAGGGACTGCACTAATCACCTCCATGGAGCTATCTCTAACGAGGTGATTAGTTCAGCCCCTTCTCTATATTCCTGGTGACAGTACCTGATTAGTCTGAACACAGATTGTCAGCAAGTTGAATATTTTGGTCTAAAAATCAGCTTAACTTCCCGAGATGAACAGAGAACTTCTCGTGTGTCAAAAGCAGTATTTCTCAAAATGAAGTCTTCAAGGTGAGAGTCACTCTACAGTCCATGACCATTTCCTTTAAGGTACTGCAAATTGTGAAACTTTCGCTGCGGTTTTGTTGTCATGGTTTTTGCATTGACTGCTCCATCACAAATTCATGACACTGCGAATATGACTTCCTTGTATGACTACTGTACTACAGAACTGTTTAAGCCGCGAATTTAAAACACCGTGAAAACCTCCTTTTCCCGAACCCAGAATAAAACCGCTGCGAAAGCAAATGAATTTACAGTATATTTGGCTTCACCAGGATTCAAGGTACCCTGTGTAACATTTGGGTCACCGTGTACTGCAAGGCTGAACAAGCTTTGGAACAGTTTTCCTGTGTAATTGAGTTTAAAGGAGATTAAGGGTATACCCAATGCTATGAAAAGCTCACTTACATCTTGCTCCCCCCCCACCCACACACACACTTTACTTTGGCTAGTGGTACAACTTGTGGAACCCTGACACCGTGCCAGAGATTACCCACACAAGTACTTTCTTTTCTCTACAGGGGTTGAGGTCAGCTTTGAAGTACCTGCATGTTCACCTTCAACACCTCACAATGTTACACAGTGAACCCTTCATCACAAAAGAAAACTTTTCCCTTAGGATAAAGAATAGCAAAAATTGTCCCTTTCTGCACATACATATATATTCATATATAACAAACTAATACATAGATTGACCATCAGCAACATCATCATTCCCTGCTGCACATCTAGGGTCATGACCTCCTACCTGGGGTCATGCTGTAATATCTGGGCCATGACCTCTAACCTGGGGTCATGACCTAATACCTGGGGTCATGTCCTCACTCAACCCTGCTGAGACAAGTCTGGCCCAAAGCCCTACCAGCTCCACCTACAAGTCTTATGATGCAAATAATGTCATTTACAGCAAAAATTGTAACGAACTGTCAATACAAGGCTAGTCTGAATGAACTAAAATGGGTAGTCTGTCCAGTCTGATGCTATTCTCCAAACTTACCTGGGACTGTTTGTTGTTTGTATGGTAATGTAGAGACCTGTACCCATGCAACAGTCTATTCAGTCCATATATGTACCTCCATCTCTTGTGCATTTTTCTGTGACGTTTTTACCATTTCATGCTCTAACTTTTCACCTTACTAATGTGGACTCTCTCAGGATAGTCACAAACATATACACTTTGTACTGCAAAGAAAAATAGTTAATCTTATGCCTCTGTTCACCTGACAGAAGGTTCTATGATGTGTCTCTGGGTTGACACTTTTTTCCTGTCACCAAGCCATAGAGAGAAGCCCTGGGAAATAGCTTTGCTGCAGCTCCATCCAGCATCCCTAGGTGGCACTAGCCTTCATGACCATGCAGTAGAGCAATGCTTAGATATTTTTAAAGTGACAAGACTGTTGTCATCATTTTGTGGAGCAGCAATGCTGCAGAGGTCTGTGCAATGGGCATGCCTACAGTCTGGTCACTACAGACTTGAACTTCTATACTTTTGTTAGTTGCCAGGCCATATTCCTAATACACACACGTAGCTCTGATGAAGTATTGCAACTAGAGCAGTAGCATGTCCCTTCCCCTACTTAAAATCCACTGCCACCCTTCCACCCCTCCTTATCCAACATGGTTCTGTCCGCTAGAAGCGTTTTGACACCACCACAGGAGGCACAAGTGTACATGGAGAAGCAGCAGTCGGCCTGGTACAATGTACATCATGCCCCCCTCCCCCTTCTCCAGAACTCCTCACGACTCCTTCGCATCTTGCTTTTCTGAGTCTTGAACATCGTCCTTTTCTGAGGGGAAAATGTGCATGGCTTCTACTAGATCATCTAATACTACAGTCTCCTTCGGGTCGATCAGTCTAAATTGGTGGGTGAAGAGGATAAAATGTGCGAAGGCAGAGTTCATGTGTGCATGGACGTCCAGGTGCACCAGCTCCCGGTAGTGGGCGTGGTAGATGTGGGCGATCACGTGCAGCAGCAACCTGAAGAACTTCTTCACTGTTGCCTCAAAACCATTGGGGAAGGTGTGGCCTGGAAAACAAAATACAAACAGCATGTTTACGTGTACAGCAATAGACCAATCCTGACTGTCCACAACAATTAGCAGTTTAACCAATGATAGTATGGCAAATAGTGGTTCCACCAATAAAATAGTGGCTGCATGTTTGTCATATTTGCATTTTTATGTATTTGTTTTGTATTTATACGTTTTGACGGAGGTGGGCACGGCTATGGGATTGGTCTATCCTGATGGGCAAACAGTTGATACCATTTGGTCTTTGAGGACGTCGAAAGGATAAGGTTTTACACATCTGATATATTCCGTCAAATATAATCCTCCAATATGCAAATAACCTGATAACTTACCGTAACACCTCATGTTTTTTTCTTTTTCAAAAATCTGACCGAAAAATTAAATCCACATTCCTTGGAAAAAGTAATGTCATCAAGAATAAGTTTTTCACCTTATACATGCAGCATAAAATCAGACCACACAAGGAGCTGTTAAAAGGAAACTGGACAGTTTATATATACAATCAATAGTTGGAATAGAACACATTAGAATTGCACACGTACCAAATTTTGTAGGGAAGACAGATTCGTCGGTGATGTGCTTGTCCATGAAAGACATCACATAGTCTACATATTGTGCTGCAGAACATTTTGCCTTTTTCCCCTTTTCGTCATACCAAGTGTATTGCCTGTAGTGAGAAGAAATGAGATATTGTTACAAAGTAGACAATTTAAATTCTTTGTAAGGCCCCTTTACACTAAACAGCAATTACTAAATGACTGCTGAGCAACTGAATTGGACTTGCGTGACCCTTGACTTTGAAATTGGAATATGATGCATGATGCTTAAGAATGATTTGAAAGACAACAAAACACACAGCATATAAAAACATTTCTTCTTTTTGTATGGAATTCATCAACCAATCTGTTTTTGATCACTCAGAAGTCATTCAGCAGTCGCAGCCTCTAGTAGAAAGGATGACAACAGACTTGTCATGTCTGCATGGTAGGTAAATTTTTGACAAACATCAGTGGCTTGTTCCTGGGGTGTACAGAGTATAATATAATGGGTTTCTACTGACTGTGTCATATTCAAACATTAAAAACTGCCAAACCATAATGGGACCAGACAAGTTCTTGCCAGCCAGGTCTGGTGCAGTAGCAAATCCCTGACATATTACATGACCTGGCTAATCTATCGCTTGGCTGGAGCCCAATCGTGGGATTTCTTCAATACACCATTCCAGTTTTTGGCTCAGGTGCAGCTGATCTATACTTGTCTGCCATTGGCCACAACCAATCATTGAACAAGTGCATCCCTAAAGGTTCATAATGGGATACAAAGAATTGCTACGTTTTCCATTCTTTTCCCTGATAAAGTAGCATTTTGGCACAAAAATTGTATAATAAGCGTGAGAATAGAAAATAAAAAATTTTACCCACTAACATCAATGCACTTGAAACGAATGGTCTAAAATCCAGACCTGAATTTTTAGGTTAAAAGATGGGTTGATGGTTTAACTAGGTAATTACACCCTGATCACCACACTTCAAACCCAAACCTCAAGTTTTAGTAGAGGACAATGCCTAAACTACATGCCCTCTGTCAGCCCTGTGTTCATCACGTTAAACATCAAGAACCACAAAATCCATTTACCCCAGCCCCCAGTGTAATAATGGCTTTGGCAAAATGATTTGAAGGCAACAAAAACACACACCACAGGGCATCACGTACAACACATGTGTAAGGTGTGTTAGCGCACGTTGTCAATCCTGACTTTGATCCATTGCCCGAGGTGAAGTGCGGCTCTCATATGTAGTCAGGGCGCAGTCTTATGCTAAGTAATTGCAGAGAACCCATGGAACACAGGGAGACCGGTGGTGGTGTGCATGGAATAGGAGATGATGCATGTGTAGGAGATGCCACCTGAGATTAGGCATCACGAGGTAAGGTAGGCATCATGTGGACAGGATGGAAATGATGTCAGCATATCTGTGTGGTGATGACACTGTTGACATGTAAGGTGCTGATGTTTATGAGCTGCACATCTCCAGCTCAAGAAGTGTGTAATTTTGGATCAACATGATTGTCTGTATGATGGGTGTGCAGTGTAAACAGTAGATGGTGATGCTACAGTATGTAACACAAAATGGTGTGGTGCCTACTATGTATCAAGTATCTGTCTTTTTATGCTGCTAAGGTGAAATTCTGATACATGAGAGGAGGGGGGCACCCAGCTATTTCCTTTCTGACTCAGAATCTTTATAATTAGATATGAATATGATCAAGGAGGTTCGTCTATTTTCTAACCTCCTTGATAATGATATGATGCAAAAATTTTAGCATGTCAGTGAATCTTCACCCATGTTTTTCTTCATTCTTCCATTTTAGTAATGCGTGAAAAATCTGGTGTTGAAGTTTATATGTAAAACAGTCATGTAGTGTGTATATATAGGAAGAAAATGTTGTCTACACAGCAGCACCTACTCATACAAATGACATATCATTCACAAGGAACCCTGAAGCAAACCCTATATATACTGAACAGGTACATGTAGTTGAATTTTTTTAGCCCGGTACTAATATCATCTGGCACGTTGTGCAGCAGGTGATACTGTGTTTGATGGCATGTCATAAGTGGGCATCCAGTTGCCACGATTTATATAATATTGATGGTTGTAACTGCAAACTGAACAGGTATAAGTGCAGAAAAACAGCTTTGTGTGGTGTCCCATGAGTAATGCCTGGATATCAACGTCTCAGCAAGATATAATGTCTTGCTCTAAACTACATGTATAGCTAGGATTGAAATGATGACAGGCTTTGAAAGAGAGATCAAACCAGCCAAGCAGAAACATTAACAATATC
The DNA here is from genome assembly GCA_013266295.2 of Branchiostoma floridae x Branchiostoma japonicum. NCBI lineage: Eukaryota > Metazoa > Chordata > Leptocardii > Amphioxiformes > Branchiostomatidae > Branchiostoma > Branchiostoma floridae x Branchiostoma japonicum. Next base: position 11,367,596 of record CM023824.1, read on the forward strand.
AGTATAATAATTCATTACTTAGTATCTAGCACATTGTTGTCCAGGTGACAAACCTACATGTACGTCATTGATTTCCTTATATAAAGGCTGTCAAATAGGCAGAGAAGAAATACTCCGGATCACTCCTAGGTGGTTTCAAGGTAAACCACATGTTAGGACAACAGTTTATGTAACCCTTTCTTGTGAAGCTATGGGGTACATATGTATGCATTGACCACACCTTTATGTACATGTCTATTTTTCTGATATGTGTCCTGATCATCTCCTTTCTTTTTCTACAGGGAAAAAACAATTGCTGTCTGGGAATGTGTTGACCAGGGATATTTTTAGATCAGCTTCAGACAATCGCTCCTGTTGGCTATTGTAGGATAACGGTGTGATGGTATGAAGGGTGTCCTTGGACTGACTGGGACGACCATTGCACCCCACCATGAAATGGATGCACACGGGCCACCTAGCGACCGTCTAATCCATGCGGTCTGTGAGCCTCGCTGGAAAAATGGGAAGCAAATATGTCGGGAGAAACGAACGACCAACTGTTTTGTCCCCGCTGTCCGACCTTGACCCTGAGGAGTTTCAGGAGCTGGTGAAGGAAACTCTGGCTGTCCTCATCATCTTTGGACTCGTCATCTACCTGTGCTGGAGAGCTCTCTAGGGAAAACACAGCGTGCCCATCATACCGGCTAAGGTGTCACCAGCCTCACGTCCAAAACAAAATCCCTGTCATAAATACTTTGACACTACAGCAAGATGACTGCACCATATTGTACCATGTGTAAAGGTGTTTCCATCTGTAGCAAAAATGGTATGGTCTCTAACTAGAGAATAGGTAACACCTTTCCACAAAGTACAGGTACAGCACCCAAATATCAGCACCTTGGGCAAGACCTATATCTGCTTAAGATACTTTTATACTCTGACTGAACTTTGAGTAGTGCTAGTAAAGACAGCAAAACATGTACATGGAAGGGGCATTTTTAACTGAGATATTCTTAAGCAATCTCTCTGAGGAACAGGTGAAAAATTGCATTGTGGTCATCTCTGGAATGTTAGAAATGCCTTCTACTAGAGATGCCCCACATGACAAATGAAACCTGATCAGTGTTGCAGAACACACACACACATCAGCTGATACTGTAAATGCATGTGGTTTATTTTGCAGTATGAGAGAAAAGGAGATTTTTACAGTGTTTGAAGTTCATGGTTGAAACAATCCTGTAGTACAATAAAGATACAAAACACCTATTTGCGGTGTCATGATTTGGTGTGAAGAGGATACCGCGAAAACAGTGAAAATAAAAGTACATACATTTCCAGTAGGTCCTGGCATTCTAATGCATCTAATAATATAAGTGATAGCATGGATTTCCCCAACTTCTTTCACACATACACGTGTATGTGTTAAGGACAACACCTTGAGGGAATATGGGAAGGAAAACATGTTGTATTTGTATGTGTACAGTACCATGTCGATGAAGATGTTGGATGTTTTTGTATTCTAGGTCATTTTTGACAATGTTACGTATTCTACAAGCCTATTAGAAATGATTTAAGAAAGATACAAAATGCAGATATTTATCCTGCTGAAAATAGCTTGGAGTCCTACATTATGCTGTGGCAGGTTTGGCTACGACAAGCAATATATTTTTAACAGTAATGCCTGATAACAAGGAATGGTTTTAAAAATGACAAAGCTAATAAACTGTATACTACTACTAGTAATTGCTGCCTTATGTGTTAAATCACACTCTAGGTATGTATTGAAAAATCTTGCAAACCAATGTAATGTTGTCAATTGAGTAAATCTGTTTGACAAGACTGCTTTTGTTGAGCCTCTTGCCTCACTGATCATGATAGCTATTCCTAAGAGCCAGGCAGTCACATATGCCGTGCGATCATTGCACGATTGCAAACTGAGAACATTCTTAAGATAGTCATGCATGTGTCGCACAAAATTCAGCTGTCTAGTTACCAAAATGACTGTCTTAAATCCTTGTCAGCATTTGGTTTTGTTACAGCCTACTTGAAAATCCTACAAAATCAAAATCATACAATGACCTATGAAGAATGTGGCCACGCCTTAAGTGCACACAATCTAGTACGGACCACATCAGCTCTCAGTCCCTTGTATGAAGGAGTATAGAAATTAGAAGAGTAATAACACGTGTCCAAATTCCATGTCTGTACAACAATGGACTGTGTGGATGGCAAAACGTGACCAAACTGTGGCAAACAAGAAATCGAAGATTTCGCACCTCTGTGAAGTATTTAGAGTTGTTTTATTCTTTATTGTGTTCCTCCACAATACCATTCACTTTCTCCCAGTCTGCAGGGAGACCATTTTGGCTTCCAATTTGACAATTTCAGTCAGTCTGCAGTTACACCATTTCTTCCTTTACTTCCTGTGACTCAGCTGTATTCAAATAACTTCAGACACACAAGCAGTTGCAAACATACATAATAAATTAGAAACCTGTGTACACCATGTAAAATGTCCTTTAACGCATGTTGTCAACAAATTTCATTACATAAAAGCCAAAAAGAATTGTCCCCTCACAGAAAAGGATGCAAATCTATGCAGAAACCTTGTTTTAAATATGATCAATTCATTACGTCATTACCTTTTGTGTATGATCCAAATCTCTGTCATTGCTGTTTCCGGCTGTATCAAGACCCCAATGACCCCTAAGAATTGGTCTTTTAACACAGATAGATGAAGACACACTGGGGCTATGACCTGATGTCCAACAACAATATGGATACTGAAGCAGTGGACATAACAACATACTTTTTTCTACATTAACACTAAAACATGTCTGCATTCATGATAAGGAACTTCAGTGTACATAAACAAGCAATTACCAATATCAACAGCATTTAATTGTGGGACATGGACAAGAACACCCTTAACTCAAGAAACCCCCAGACTGAAATCGGTGACATATGCAAGTTTGCAGGTAATCAGTATCTTCAACTGACCCTAATTGGAAAGGTTTATTTTGAAAACTAGTCAAAAATACTAAATTTAGTAATACTGGTTTGTAATAATGTGTATAGCAAAACACTGCAAGCTAATTTAGGCCAAACACAGAGAATGTTCCATGTGTGTATCACCCTTCCAGTGCCTCACAAGTCACAAGCCAGAGGGCATCATCACTATACTATGATCTGTGCACATCCACACTTGGGAGAATCGATACCTCCACCCAGCAGGCTGCCACAGAAAGCACTCCTGCTGAATAATTACAGGCATGGATTGCGGACCGGTGATTGCAGGTAACAGTTTACCTAATACGGTGGTATACATGATGGTGACAACCATTCTGCTTTGACTCAGGGTAAAGGGAGCGACATTAATGAATAGGAGGAAAGGTAGAGAATAGAAACCCTTTGGGGTAATTGATTTGCCATGTACAAGCCCAGGTATTCACAGAGCAGGAAAATATTCATGTGTTCCAGATAGGGTTTTGGGTCAATAGACTATTATAGTAAGTAATCTATAACTTAAGTATGATTGTGAAATGAAGGCAAAAATAACACCTTTTTGTTAATAAAATTGGGCCATTAAGTTTACCAGCGCCTCCATTCAAACAACTGTTAGAGATAAAATCTATTTATAATAGCAATTTTCTAGTGACAAAATGGACATATTAAGCACAACTGATAATAGTAGACAGACTGGTTTTAGCAAGTCCCAAGCACATTATCATTCAATTATGACTGACTTATGACAGTGCATGAATCCTATTATAAAAGAACAGATATAGAAATAGATACGATTCTGGGGGAATGTTGGTCCATATCTTTGTGCAACATTATAGGATTTTCTTACACAAAACCTAACTTGCAACAGATTATTCATACACCTTAGCACAACTACATTGTGTAATTTCCAAAAAGGCAGTACCATATATCAGTGATGTCCAAAATCAAGCATTTTAAAAATTGCCCAGAAATTATGCTATTATTAGTTCCCTGATGAGGGTTCAAAATATGCACTTTTGTGCATCCAAAATTGGAGATGTGCACCTAATTTTTCACTGTGGGTACACTGGTGCACCTATATATTTATGCAAATAAAAGTTATGTACATAAAGGTACTATTGTTTATAGCATATTCTTGACATTTCAAGCCTTTGTTGTATCACTTGTCCAAAATTTGAAAGTTTAGGTGCACCAGTGCAACTACATGTATTCTCCAAAATGAATTTCGAGCCCTGTTTAGGAAGGAACATTAAATGCCATTAGGAATTAAATTGTCAGACTGGAGACCTACTTTACTTTCTATGGATTTGGTTTTGCGTGCAAATGTAGGGCTAGATGACGTCATAGAGTACACTCTGTCAGACAATGTGACCTGAGGTACCACTAGAGTGTTGCATTTCAGAATACAAAATAACCAAAAAATCAATATGAGGTACAAATGGCGACAGGCTCTGCCAGGTAATGAGGTACGTAGGAAGACATTACGCGGCGGGCCATACGGAGAACGCAGCAGGCTCCCAGACCTAGGGCAGGGTTTGATTCATCACAGGTAAGTCTGGATTGAACAGAATTTGTACATACACAACATGATATGTCAAGATTTTCTAGTGATGATGACATAAATGTGTTGTCACTTTTGTATGCTTAAGTCAGTGAAGAGCATCCACAGTAAGAGCATCCGCAGTATGTAACATTTGAAACTGTTTGTATATAACATGTAGATGCACTTCATGACCTGGTTCAAAATAGGTGTGCTGCAATCAAGCTACCGGTACATTTTCCTAGAATTTCATCCTGTTGTAGTTAAATGTACAATCATGTAAGTAAGTTGACTTGAAGTGTAGGGGGTGTTGCAGAGAGGAATGGCCATGTACAATATACTGTAACTGCATTTACTTTCACATTGGTTTTATTTTCGCATTTTTGATGATGTCCTCTTGTCCACTGTGAATGTGTATTTTGTATTTCTATTGTACCAGAGAATTGTTCCAACTGCAAATTTCAAACACCGTGGAAAACTCCTTTTCCCCCATACCACAAAACAAAACCACCGCAAAAATGCATTTACAGTAGTACAGTACTTCTGTCACCAAAATCTTCAATTCTCAGCTAACGTTGATCCAATTATCCACATGAATTCGAAGAATGCACTTGGGACAAGTCAACATTAATGAACAAGATAACCCTTTCATATGCAGCAGTGCACATGCATAATTATTTGCAGTGTTTCCTTTAGGTTGATCCGGAGACTGTGACCATGTCAGAACATATTAACCCTTTATCTGCAGCTGGTGACCTGCATGTACCCATGCATGCTTCCCCCAGTACAAATTTGCTACACAAATGACTCCATGCCAGGGAGAAGGTTAGTAATTAGAGGATTGTTGTTGTTTTACTAGATAGCCTTTCATGGACTGTGTAGCCCTGGAGAGGGTATTCTCAGAACGACAGTGTACAACATGGGAGAAACTACCTGGGCAGCAAGAGACAACACACCAGTCACAGTGGATAAAACATCACTGCAAGATTCAGCCCAATAATCCCGGAGGACTTTGTAAAAATGAGTGGGCGGCATATTGATATCTTGCAACAATAACACTTTCAGCACCATGTACAAGACCCACCTCGTACCATATCAGAGACACTACTGCAATGAGGAACTGCCGCTCTATCACTATCAATATCAGACAATAATGGCACTTTCAATATCCATTGCTGAACTTTATCACCTCAAATGTTGAGTGAGGCACGAGAATAACGAGCTGTGTGCATCTGAATCAATGAGACTGACGTTCAAACTGTGGAGCACACCGTTCAACCACCATGGGAAGGTACATCCCAACTGTCGTGTTTGCCAACATGAGCAACGAGGAGGTTCAAGAACTCTTCAAAGAGACTCTTGCCATTGTCATCATATTTGGACTGTTGGTCTACCTGTGTCTCAAGCACTGTGACCTAGAAAGATGGATATTTCAGAGGGCATGATTTTTCACAGTTTGACTAATGAACAGTCTGTCACTTGAAAAATAACAAGTGTATTGTTACTGTGTGCTGTTATATGCCCTTCTACCTTTCTATGTAACCTAAGTGTGAATGAATCTGATTCATTCACATGTATGTTGCTTCATTTTGATGCCGTGTCAATGTCATAAGTGTAACAAGAGATACAAAATGCTACCCAGACTGTGCATGCAGATAATATTATGTGCTTTTATCCTTTCACTAAATTTGTCTCTACATGCTGTTTAAATTATGTATTTCTGCTGAAAACAGCACACTGGGGTGGCCTCCAATATTTTTTTGTTGACACTTTTCAGGAAAAAAGGAACCTGTGGTATGTGCAAACCATGTTTTTATCCATTTTTTTTATATGTTATTGAATTACGTGCTACCTGTTAGCATCAGAACCCTACCAAATATGCAAAGTGCTCTGCGAAGCTACAGCTTTCATGTTATTTCCTAATGGGGCGCAGCTGGGATTTCTTTTCAAATGCTACCATTATAACCGCCGAGAGCTAGTTAACCTTTGAAGACGCAAAGGCACCGAACCTTTTTGCCAGAGAGACGACACAAAATCCCTGCAAACCATTCCACCTTTGTCTTGCCCCCTGTCATCGTAGCACTATGTTGGTGAAAATATCTCCAAGCAGTCACGAAACAAGCTTCTGATGGAAGGCTTTTGGGCCTGGAAACAACCAACTGCTGTGACAGGATCGGACCAAATTAGCTCCTTTCTACCGTTGCCTAGCAACGCCTTCCTCTTCCAGCTGCTTGGGATTGTGGGAAATGTTTTTCATCCGGACACATTTTATGCCATATGGAAACTGTATACGTCTGGATACCGTGAGAGAAGCTATCCTGTTTCTCAGCCTGCCATGTCCTGATGTGCCACCTGCATGAGGAATGACTCCGGCATGTGGAGAACCATCATCATAGCCATTGTCACGCTCACTCTCTTAGGTGAGGCCAAGGGTTGGTTTCCAGGTCCTCTTGCTGCGATTTCCACAATGACAAACGGGGATATCAAAGAAATGCTGGCCATTCTCATCATCATCTCCTTGCTTGTCTACCTGTGCTGCATACAATGTGAAGTTGACTAAAGATCTGGTGTTCTCTGTACAAAATACAGCAATTTCAACCAATCATTTAACTGTAAAATGTTTCAATGTCTTCAAAACAGTGAAGCAATATAGAGGTTCATCAATGTTTTCCTCTGGAAAAAAAGGCAAGTTGAACCTTTGATGTTTTGTGTCAGTGTGAGACAGAATGGAAGCTTAAATCGCTATATATTATGTAAAACATTCTAAAGCCTGGAAACAACTACTAGTCCTGGTCAACCTGGATTACAACTGTGCTCAAGAACTTATTGACAATACCATCTTTGCCGCCTTATTTGTTTATTACATTCATCAATGACTTGGGTATCCTACTGACCAGCACAGCTAACAGAGGCCGCCATGGAACTATTTCTGTAGAAGTATATGATATTTTCATGTTGGAGATAGACCTGGCAATTTAAAATTGCCAAGAACAAGAGAGCTCCAAGTCACCACTGTGGAAAGGAACTTGTCAGTGTTGCCATATTGGTAAAGGAACATGCATCTAGAGGAGAGCTTGCCACTGCTGCCATATGCATGATGGACATGTAAAGGAACAGATATAAGAGACCTCACTACCATTACCACATACGGTACAGGGATATCTGAAGCAGAGATTGTAACAGTTGTCATATAGGGTAACGGAGCAACTTTGTGAGACCTGTTACTATATAAGGTAAGGGATTAGACAGATTGGTATATCAAGAAATCTGAGTCTGCAGGCCCAGCATACATGTGGGCAGTTTTTACAGTACATATCTTACATAATCCAGTGGATTTTACTCATTCCTACTTTGTGGCTTTAGTCTTGTAAAGTTTTACAGAAACTGTGTAAAACTGTTATGTATTTCAGACATTTATGCTTTACACTGCAATAAAGGCAAGCAACAGTACTACATGTAGTTGAAGTCATCTGCCTAGAAAGAAGACAACATTTTCCTGCAATAGTCAAATCACATGGTTGTTGCTCTCTCAATGAAGGACACACTGTATGTATAGACTAAGTAAGAAGTTGGTCACACTGGCATTATAAGACAGCAGGTCATAGTCACTATAGATATAGGCCACAATCACTACTAGTATATTCTTTCCAAATTTTCAACTTGGATTTTTTTCTCTAAATGGATTTTATATCTGTCAATCCTGAGAGTGGTGAGATTGAAGTCTTCTTTGCTATTGTGTTCATCATATGTTTGATTGTGTATCTCTGTGCAAAGTGCGTGCCTTGTGATGAAGAAATTCAGCATTGAATAACCATGTAACCATATTCCTCATCAGACTGGCTTCTAAAACTCCCTATCTCCTAGAACAGACATGGTATTGGTAATTCAATGCTATATCACTAGTTTCCTTCACATCTTATAATTACTCTTCTCACTGTAGATACCAACTACTGCAGTTAATACTAATTGTCATCAGTTCTTTAAGAGAATAACACCTCTACACAGATAAATGCTTGAGACTTTGTGGAGTGTCAGTTAGTCTAAGGGATCTGTTAACTTGCTATGTTTACTGATATGATATATGCAAATCTTTTTTCATCAGTTAAATGAAGATTTGCTAGAAAAGTCTGTGGTCTACAGCTACTTGTTGTGTCTTGTTCAACTGTGCCACAAAATGCTGTACAACAGAAAAGATATCATGGAACAGAAATATAATGTATAATTGTTTTGCTTAATTCTGGAAGTTCCATGATCAAATAGTTGTCAGCCATGGGGCTTAAGCATTAATAGCCCATAAGCCCTCTTTCCACAAGACGGCAACTGCTCAGTGACTAATATTGGATTTGTGTAAGCCTTGATTTTATGATTGGAATATCATGCATGATGTAAAAGAATGATTTAAAAAACAACAAAACACAAAATGTAAAAAGATCTCTTCTTTGTCAATGAAATTATTTGAGTCATCTGTCCAATATTTGGTGGTTGCAGCCTCTAGTGGAAAGGGGGGTTACTGTTAGCACCATCCTTTATCCCACCACTGTGTTCGACATCAGCCTGGGTACACCTGTGGAAGTATAGTGTGGTTGTGTAACATACAACCTGAGGCCCTCGGCTACTCTATGTAAGGGGCTCAAATGATTATGTTGTCTTTTTGATGACCTGACCTGTATCAGTGGTGGTAGTAACATGTAGGTAAGCATTGAAGGTGATGAGAAGAAGGTATCCAGACAGTATAAGAATTGTGTATGAATGACAGGCTGCAGGAATACAAAGCCTGAATTCCCAGGCATGTTTACATCTATTGTTGAATCTGATAGCTGGTAGCACAGTGGACTATTATAATAATTACTGTCCTTTCCACTAGACAGTGATTGCTGAGTGATTGTTGAGTGACTAAAAATGTGATTTAAAAGACAACAAAGCACACAAAACCAGAAAAAAACTGTTTTTTAACTATGAGCTACCTGTCAAATATTTGGTTGCTCAGCAGTAGCAGCCTCTAGTGGAAAAGGGGTATAAAGAAAGAAACGCTATCTGCGTCAATATATAGTTTATCGTTTTGTACATGGTTAGAAGTCTGGGAAAACCAGTAGACTTTGAGCAGGCCCTGTGTGTACTGTTAGATGTGATATGGTAAAAATAAACCCTGCTGGCATGGTTCATTTCTGCCTTTGTAACCACAGTTGCTGTAGTATTGCATCTTGGTGTAAGCAATTCAGCCATGATGAACTTGTATCTTGAGTATTGATTATGACATGGCGTGCCATGGACAGTTTTGAAAATCTTGTAGTGTGGTGCATTATGTATTCTGACAGTTGTAGAGTGGTACTTTAAGAACCTTTGCTTATCTTTTCATTGACGTTCAGTACAGAATAGATCTCTGTTATTCGGTGTCAGATAGGAATGTAAAAAAAAAGATAAGCACATATGAGCTGTGGTAGATATTTTTGATATTGTGAAGATTGTAAGTACATATTTGGGTGCCTGATTAAATTCTATGGATGACAAAACACCTCAGATCTAAACTTACGTAGAGACTCTATATAACGCTATGTTGTTTGAGGTCCGAGTCTGAAGCATGTCCTATTCATGCTTTTCGAAATGACCTCTCCACTGAGAATTCAATCTTATGTGAACATGCGTTTCTAATTTATCACTACTGTACTACAGAATTGTTTCAACTGCAAACTTAAAACACCCCGAAAACCTCCTTTCCCCTTTTACTGCGAAACCTAAGTACCTGTGAAAATAAACGAATTTTTCGTACCATGAAAATCAGGCTACACAGATGTCATCCAAGGAATTTGATTAAAACACCCTGACATTATATTGTAGTTTCACCCAAACAATAAAGATAGAACTACAGACGTAGCACAAAGCATTAAATCAGTCCCTTGATAAGAAAGCTATATACATGGCAATAATATCTACATGACAGCACAATACAATCAACTATTGTTTAGCCAGAATACTAAGTCTTAAGAAATGTCAACAGATGATGTAGTATCATGATGTAGTTCCAATGCCAAACTATAATTGTAAACTGAACAAGACAGTTTATTGGTGTAAAGTGTTTTGGTGCCATATGGGAGTTTCAGAGTTTAAAACATCTGCTGTCCAGTGCAATAGAATTATGTGGAATTTGCATATCAAAGTATTGTCTGACAACATCATTTTCATGTGTGTAACAAAGTTTAACAATGAGCCTAACTCCTCTACAACAGATGATGGGAAAAAATAAATCATATCTATTGTTCACTAGAGCTGTACTGTTCTGATCATTTAAAGCTCGTCTTGTCTCTCAAGTTCTGGTTCTAAATATGTATGTAAGATTCAAACATACTCTGAAGCATGTACCAGCTGATAAAAAAGGCAAAGAACCCAGGAATTTGGCATTAATGGCCATTAAAGAGCAGTTCTTGCCATTTTGCATTATTCCCTCATTATAAAAAATAAACTAGAAATCAAAGGCTGAGAGGCCAGAAGCGTGTGAACCTAACTTGTGATAAGCTTGAGTTGCAGTAACTGTGTGGATTGACCTTCCTGTCAATCTGCTGAATTCAAATACATTTGGATACACATACAAACACACACACACACACACACACACACACACACACACACACACACACACACATACACACACACATGCACGCACACACACACACACATACATGTACACACACTAAAAACAATACCTCTGCACCTGGAGGTAACTATAGTACTACAGATAGTGCAAAATTGGATGTATTTGTGTACTCACGTGTTTCCTGGGCCTGACATGTTTGGACACGTTGAGCTGGTGCAGTACTCTGATATTGTGCTGTACAGCAGGTTGATATTATGGAAAAATGATATTGCTGAAAAAAAAGGACAACTGGTTGAGTTAAGGCAAGTCTGTACTTTTTTCGTTGCCATGACATGTATTGTATATAGATGGAGAGACCAGAGGTGGATTGGGCAGTAATTTGATTAACCAACCTGTCAAGCAGGCAGCCCAACTATGACAGCCTACAGGACAGGACTTCATCATCCTGAATTGAGCTCTGACCAAGTTTACATCCATCACACAATCCTTATGTATTAGATTACCAGTAGATGCATCATGCATGGTACAAGCACACACCTAGTGAGCATTACTAGTACTGCAGGCACACATGTATTACCAGGTAGATCAGTATAGTGTCAGAAATACACACATGCAACCTATGATTTGCAGAAAAAATTTCAAGACTCCAGAAAAAAAGATAGAAATACAATTTTTCACCTTGGAACAAAAAAATAAACAATCTGGCTAAGATGTAGCAGCCTATACAAAATGTTTACTAACACAGTTTAGTTAGGGAAAGTTATGCTTCTATGCCAAGGACAAATCATAGAGTTGAATTACCTTGCATTATTAATTGTTGCAGATCTAGTGCAACTGTTGGCGAGGAACAGTGGCTTGGGCATTTGGAGAAAGTTCTTCCAAATTGCAGGTAAAATGTATGACAACATGCAATATTGCAGGGAATAGAATAGAAGCATTGGGAGCCTTGACTGGCCACTTTCACTTCCAATTTCACAGAACAGAATTTCAGGCTAGGACATGTTGACTTACTGTTGGTAGCTAGCCACTCATCCTGGTCGATTCCTTCTGGTAACCTGACTATTATTCTCAAGTCCTGGTCTGTGATTGCTGCCTGTACATACTGGTGGTCCAGATACTCCTTTTTCTCTTCTATAACCGGTTTCTTCTCCTTTTTACTGGCTTTCCTGCAATGGCAAATATGAGAATTAATAATTGAAAAGGTCTTTTCTACACAAATGTACCAGAGATACAAGTACATGTTAAATGTACTATGTTGGACCACAGCTGGGCACCATTCTCGGTATTGTAACGACTGTGAAGACAATTTGCATAAAACACATGTGGCACTGCATGGCACAACGTGTAAGTAACCTAATCAATCATGGTAAAAAGTCAATATTATAAAATATAACACTGGTACACAGCAATAGTGTTACGTATTTATTTATTCACAGACTTCAACATTGAACACAATGTACCCATACAATATGGGGAACCATATGTGGGGAACTACCAACCAAATGAACCAAATAAATATTGTTACACTTATAGTAGTGAGCACATGCATACTAGTATGTGGGTGTCAGGGAAATTTCATAACACAATCCTATATGACTTGATAAAACAAAGATAATCCAATATACCCAAGAAAATACAAGATGTCTATGCCAGCAGCAGGCTCCTCGAGTTTTGCATGTCTGATAAACATAAATTTACAAAAAAAGACTTGTCTTGCAACTTTAATTTTGACCCTTAGAGTTAGAGTGTTTAAAAAGTCAGCCCTACATGTGCCTCCTCTGGCTTCCAGTATTGCAATTATATAAAGGACACTTCTACAGCAGCCACCACCCTAGGCCTTGTGATTTCGTATATGCAGACATCTCCCCCATTATTTGTCTGCATGCCAGGGCATCTGGTTTGCATAATTCACAGGTAAAACCTTGGGCTAATGGTATCTATAGATGAAGACCAGACTACTTTCAAAACAGGATTTTACAATGCAACATCAAACCCTTAGCCATGACAGACTGGGCCTCAGAATCAGACAAGAATACATTGCGATGGATTTCTGTCCAACAGGAATTTTAAGGTCACTAAATTTGGTTCCCTATCAGAGGTCAATAACCAGGTCTTCCTTCCAGCCTTATCTAGACCACATTCTGTAGGAGGCTAAGGGATGCCCCCCTCCCCAGCCCCACATTTGATTTATAACTATGGTATATAACCATGTTGAACATACTACATGATGGAAGTTTAAATAAACCAGCTATACTACATGCCACATACCATGTATACAATAAACAGATTCTTCCTTTTATTGGAAACCCTCTATACATGTAGTTGATTCACTAATAATTATAAGTACTCAGCTATATATAAACATAAACCTGAACCAAGATGATCATTGGTATCTCTGAAACATCCTTGTTGGTATTCATCTACAAGAATTTAGCAGATATATATATATAAGGAATGGTGAAATACATGGGTGAGTTCCCTCTTAAATCACCATGGGACGGTGTTCAAAACAACTGATGCTCACAAAACCATCTGTGCTGTTCAACAGCATATGACAACATTTCCTCCAGTCTAGGCCTCTAACTTCTGTTCAGGCTTGATCTAACTTTCCATACACACCAGTACCATGCAGGGACATACCTTTCATTCTTGCTAGGTTCCCAAGTGTACCTCCATCCAAAGAGCACATCCATAGCTACACATGTAATGAGGAATTATTTCTGTCCTTCTCTGAGCCAGGTCTGCAAGGTTAAAATTATCTACTGTTTGTGTTTGTGTCATCTGATTCAACCACTTGGAACTGGATACCCCTATGAGAATGCATCCTGCTCACCCCCATATTCTGATCCTGATGGACTAGTCTGACAGAAACACAGCTGGGAGGCCTGGCTTAGTACACTCTCATCCAGGGGTGCTCCCCAGACATCTGTCACCACAGCACAAATTTGCATGTCAACATGCATGGCATCTCTTAACAGGAGAATTTTACTTATTTATTCAAAGTGTGGATGGCTCTTACTGTTGGTGACAGAACAACATGCTGCATGCTGAAAGCTGAGACAGAAATATTGGGAAACTATATATAAGTCTGGAAATACCTGTGCCCAAAGAAAATCATTCTTGGTATCTAAGTGCAATATTAAGCAGCATGATGTTTAATTCATGTACACGAAGCACAAGAGGACAGGGAGGCCATGAAAGATTGATGGATATAAAAAGGAATTCCTTTTCCGTAATAAATTTATCACAATGCTATAAGATACAGCTAGCTTCCAATAAAACTATTTTTTTGAGCAGAAATTATTCAATTCAATTCAACCAACTGAATCCTTAATATGCAATTACCTAAAATCTTATGCAATCACCTAAAATTTTATGCAAGAGATATGTATCATGTCATGTGGGTTATTAAAAGTAAATGATAAAACTACAATGTACCTACACATCACAATACAATTTGTGAACAATCTTCCTAAACTATGCTCTCATTCTTAACATTTTCAGTCAAGGTAGATACTGCTATAATAAGAATTAGAAGCTACCAACATTTAACGTTGAAATGTATAATTGAATACTAATCAACTGAACAGACCATAGTGTGTAATAAAATTTAGGTCATCAAACTATGTTGTCTAATTAAATATTATGTGCCTTTTACATAAAAATGATAATGTCAACATCAAAAATATTACACTTTGCCAGCTTCCCATCAAGTTACATAAACAATCAAGATATACTAATTGAAAACAAACATATCTAATGAAATGTCCTTGTGCAAAAATTATAAATTGTGTTTTTACTCATAATTGACCAATATGCCGAGTACAATAACTAATTTCAAATTACAAATTTAGAAACTACTGTACATGTACATGTATACAAAAAACTGCTAAAAGTCCCTTTATGATGATTACGTCATGAGTCAATGAAATAATCATCTTTTTTAATCATTTAGGGGGAAAATTTAGCCTACAAATAATTAATCTTCATACTTTTTATGTCGAAACTTTTGTCCTAAGTCACGTATGGCATAATCTTACAATATTTCTATCATGCAAGGCTAAGGAATGATCATTATTGCATTGCTCTTTATACTGTAAATGCATTTAGTTTCACAGTGGTTTTATTTTCACAGTTTTTGCAGTGTCCCATAATGCCAAATCATGACACTGCAAATATCTGTTTTGTATTTCTATTGTATGTCAGAATTGTTGCAACCATGAACTTCAAACACTGTGAAAACCTCCTTTTCCTTTATAATGCGACATAAACCACCGCTAAAGTAGATGCATTTACAGTACACTTTATGTGCTCACAGTGAGCTTCAAATGGTCCTTCTCTGAGTACTACAGCTGGATCAATGGTAGTTTTGCACATGCCCACTGAATCCTGGCCTGTGGTTAGATTTTCACTGGCAATTGTTGATCTATCCATTGCCGGGTTTGCAGGCTTCAACAGTTATGAATGGACTTTTAAATTTATAACTTTTTGAAGGTGGGTACGAAAAAAGTGAAGTAATTCCTCTGTGTATTTTTCAGGATGTTGTCATTGTTTTTTTTTCTCTTATTGGTAGACCTTGGCTACAAGAGGAGATGGTTACATGACAATTTGGGCTCCATATACCTTCTTCCTTACTGATGGTAGAGAAACTGTATATTCAAACTTCCCTTTAGGACATGACAAGTGGCTCTCCTGAGAGTTAGACTGCTGACTACACGGAACATAAAACAATGATGCATGCAATAAACTGTGTGGAGTAGTGGACTGAAGTGATATCAACTCCAATATTGTACAATATTGTTCTGCATGCGGCTATTGGTTGCATATAAAGCAAGACATACATGTATGATATATAACTTTCTATCTTTTGATGTACAAGTAGAAACCAGTCTATACATGATATACATGAACAGAACTTTATTCTAAGTTCCTACAAGCAATTTATCTACAATGAAACATGATCAGTGTATCAAAAATTATGTTTAAGTCATTAGAGACATCACCATAGCAGAATGTAGAACTCAAGAGAAGCCTTAAGTTAGGTTACAAAATGTTGAGAATGCACCAATTAATAAGCTGCTATGGCTACAACAACTAGCAAAAGCTATCATGGATTTTAACCAGCATACATTTTCTGTAGGCTTAAGCTTTTGACACATGTAAAAGTCAATGTTACAATGTATATCTTACTTTGAGTTGTTTACAACTGTGGTTGACAGTTGCAATACACTTGACTTCCTACATGGTAGTAGTGTATAATAACATTATTGTCATCCATAGCTATAATTGATAAACATCTAACATTTAAGACAAGACATCTCCAACCAACAGATGTATTGGAAATATCCGACGATCCATTTTAGAAGAACTGTCAATTATATTGACATTTTTACACATCATGAATTTTTACCAAATATTCTGAACAAGTCTCCTTGATTATGTACCTTTCCTTTATCAAATATGTCAGTGGCAATATGCTATCTGACTGATCCATGGCATGTATTCCTTATAATTAGTAATACTGTAAACCTTGAAATGATCATCGTGGTTTTATTTTATATATGACCTCACCATTGTGAATTAATGACACCCTGAATATGTGTTTCCAATGCATTGCTACTACACTACACAACAGAAATGTTTCAACCGCGAACTTAAAACACTACGAAAACCACCTTCTCCTTCTACCACGAAATTACTTCAAAAATGATTGAATTTACAGTAGTAAACAGCAAGCCAGATATCAAATATATTTTGGGTATATGTTTTGGTATTATAATAATTGTTTTTTTTAGTAAAAAATGGCCATTTTGCCTTCAAATTCTGCAATGGACACAAAGAACAGTCAAATTCTCAGACATGTTGATAAAGAAAACAAGTCATGTTTATGTATGAATCATGGCTGTATTCCTATATGGGCTGCTTTTGTTAATAGACTTGGTGGTTTTGTATCGCGATAATGTTCTCCCATCCAGTATCGACCATGATTTACCCATATGACTCACCACACTCTATCACACCACTTCACCTCACAGTATGTCTATAAACACAGGATTAAAATCCACGACAGAAGTCAGCAAAAAATCTCAAACCAACTTGAAAATGCTCTCTGGGCTGCAGCGGAACAACAGTGACATCATCTTGGTGCCGGCTAGAGGTGTTCCTCGGTGGTATATAGGTGTCCTCCACGTGGGAAGAAGAACTTCTAGAGTGAAGCACAAGCGACGTACTGATTCTTTCCCCGAACCTTCTTTCAATACTGGAGCTATTCCTGCCTGCACAAATTTTGCAGGGCTACAGGATCAATCGCCCGATTCACCAGAATCACTTCACATGCAAACATGACTTGGTCCTGCCCTGTCCTGATTTGTCCTGGCAAACTCACCGCCTCCACAAGCCCTGGCAGCCAGCCATCCATTAGATCCACACATGTTTCTATTGGCCCCTATGGGTATAGTGGACTGGCCTAGAATTACATGGCATCTGGCATGTAAGTTGGCCTGGTCCACTATATCTAAAGGGTGACACTTGTCCAAAATAAAGATTAACTAACCCTCTTACATCTGCTGCCATCAAATTCATCATACACACCCTGCTGCCATCACACACACGCATGTAGAAATACATTGTGGCAACATTTGGAGTCATGGGAGGTTGCTTACAGAGTTAAACAATACTGCCATGATAGTAAAAAAAATCAATAACAAAATTTGTATTTTTATTCAGTAATACCGCTAATGCGTCTGACTCACAATCCTTTGAATCACGCGAATACAGTGATTTAAGCAATACCTTAAAGTAACCTGTTCTGTGTTACATAACAAATACAGATCATTGAATGATTGATCCATTTTGTTACAGTTACAGCATAGTACTAGTACATTGCTGTTACAGACTGAACATATACCTTCCCACAGCCTCTTCGACAATTGGATACAGGTCCAATGCACTGGGTTTTTTGGCCCATACTCATTCTTTGTACTTCAGAACTTTCCCCAAGTGATTGGCCCACTACCATCATACAGTAAGTGTACATGTAAATGCAGAAGCTTTGGCGGTGGTTTTACTTTGCAGTATTGGGGAAAAGGAGCTTTTCGCTATGTTTGAAGTTTGAAGTTGAAACAATGTTGAAGTACAGTAGAAATATACAACATGCATTCGCCATATTTGAGAGTTCATCGCAAAAAAAAATGAAAATAAAATCACCACGAAAGTTTCTGCATTTACAGTAGTTTGTGCCAGTTGAGAGCCTGGCTGGTTCCCCTTGATAAACAAGAATGCCATTCTACACATTGGGCCAGGGAAGACAAACAAGTAAGTAGAAAAATCTGCTAAAGGACCTGAGAAGGAATTCAAGCCTGAAACAAGACGCCTCAATTAGTTGAAGCAGTATTCTGATGCCTCTTCTTCCATGTGAGACAACAGACCTCATTTCAGCCATGAAGGCATTCCTCCAGCCAAAAGCATTTTTGCAAAGTATATCTTGTCACTTACTAGTACCTATCTAGGACATGTCACCAAAAGAAGGAAAAAAAAAAGGCAAATGTCCCATAAATTTAAATTGAGCAAGTTTACGCTGCATTTTATTGGGCTGCTCATCTACAGCATTGCCATCATCAACGACACATGTGTTTACCAACAAGTTTTAACTGTTGGCTTGATCACTGGTTTCATTTTAATTCCAGGCAAGTCTGTGAATGTTTGTTAGGGTTCGAACTATTCAATGGTGTAAATGCTGTACCTGTATCTGCCCTAGTCATGTGAGATTGTTATTGAATTACTCTACAAATGTCTTTCTTTGAAGAGTGAAGTGGCCTTCGATTGGAAGCATGCCAATTGTATCCATAAAACAATAGAAAAAAATGGGTGCTACTAAATCACCACCTTGATGAGCCACACCCTTAAAGCAGACAAGGGATACGGATGTGGATCTACCTATAACTACACGTCCAGAGATCTTGTCTTCAATGTATGCCCTCTTTTCATAACAAAGATGCTTTTCACAAAATTTGACAGTGCTATATCTTCAAATGGACTTTGAATTATTCAACACAATACAGAAGTAAGCCATTTACAATTTACTGTCACTGACTGTAAAAAGGTTGTAAGAACGTAAGTCTATGTATACAGAGTTCTGTATTTCAACACCAAAGCAACTGTTCAATAATGCAAGGTCATGTCAAGGTAAATAAAACATGCAGAGAGTTGAAGATGAAGTTCACAGTTCAATGTAAAGCAAAAGTGATCTTGAACCAGTTTAGCTCAATAAACTCAGTGAACAGTAGTTGATGAGCTAAATGTACTCTTCCACTGGCCAAGACAGGCAAGAAAGACACTCAACAGTACATACAGGTTCATTGTACCAGAGAAAAGCCCATTTTTGACAAGTACAAGTGAACAGTGCACCACATCCCATCCTAAAGACTGCGGCCCTTTCCAGTAGCATGCAAGAGAGGTGAGTTGTCAACACCCAGGATTGGAACTCACAACCTCTTGGTGCAGAGGCAGGGTCACTTTTTATGCACAAGTATGAGTCCAGTACTGTATATATCATAACACAGAATTCTCCCTTCTGCTTACTCCAATTTCCCAATGAAGTAGACAGAGAAACAAAAAAAATCATTTGTACCACAGTTATGGTAACTTGTTATAACGGCCGTGACCTATGACCTAGTTAATTAATGAGTTAGAGCATTATGGTCAGAATAGTGCAAGCTACACATAGTACATGAATTGAGACCTTTCTGAGTTGTATTTCACAGTGTGATCATGAACAGGGCACGAATAAAGATTCCTCAAATACTAACTTTAGGTATCAGTAACACGTCTGTTTGTCATTCGAAAATATTTAACGACTTTCTGATAATCAGCATTGCTGGCGCACTGTATACAATATATGCGTGAGGTCAAACTCGTAAACTTCTTGTCAAAGTTTAGACATCCATCCATTAACAGTACGGTAGGTTTCAATAGAACCTGGTACTGATTAAAAGTGTACCCCTACAGTATGCAACACCTGGCATTGTGATATGTGATAAAACGGCCCCTTTTAGAATCATGTGACCATCCTAGCGCACACGAGTGCAATCATCATGTTGTTGAATCAGGAGCTTGATAAGCTGTCAGCTGGAAAGGTTATTTCAGTCAAGGTCAAATTCTCACTAACATGGATTTGAACACACTTGTGTACTAGTACATAATTTGCGGGGAATTACCTTCTGGTGTACATTGGGAAAAGTCAGGCCTGGGGAGAAGTCTTGGATTTTATGTTTCATTAAAAATGGGAGTAAAAACAAATGCTTATATTTTTGGTCACTACTATTTTCATCAACCTATTGTATTAGTTCCTGTGGTCTGAAAGAGATACTCTCACAGATACATTTTGTACTATAATACTCACACTACAAGTTAGGTTTCATCTGAAATGACACCCCACCCAGCCAGTGTTTGTGTGTGTACCATTACCATGTCAATTACAGTATCTACAACAAGCTTGACGTCATTATGTTCTAGATCTGATGTATGTCTTTCTTCTCTTGAATACTGTAAATCGTGAAACTTTCGCAGTGGTTTTATTTCATGGTAGGAGGGAAAGGGAGGTTTCTACCATGTTTTGCAATTGAAAAAACTCTGTAGTACAGTTAAGTTATACAAGAAAGAAATATTGGTGGTGTCATGGTTTGCAGTGGAGAGGACACTGCAAAAACAGTGAAAATAAAAACTGCAATAGTTTGACGATTTACAGTAGTATGGGTGGATCCGCAGCGGGTTCAGGGAGTTGCAGGCACACACCCTGTTTCATGCCAAAATACGCACTTTGTTAGATGTTATCAGTAGACAATGCCTTCTCTTCCAAAGTCCTGCATTCAACTCTCCGGACCTTCGTATACTTATACATGTAGTAGAGATTTCTAATATGAAATTATCGGGGCATTTGCCTGTAACATTAGGCAATACAAACATACATGAGTTGCAAGTTCTAACTGTATATGGCACCTGGAACCATGCCAAGTATTGAAAAGGGAAAATGCAGAAACACAAGTAGACACGTAGACACACTGTGAGGTGTGGTATCATTGCTTTGATGACACTTTTGTGAAAATGAATTGTAGATCTCGTGAACGTGCACAAAAGTACGGTGGTCAGAAAATGTTATGTATGATATAGCTGAGTGTCAGAAATGCAATTACGTAAAATACCTATCTGTGCACTTGTACATAGTACTAGAAGTGTAACACACACAGTATCTCTAATTTTGATGGTGACCTAACAGTTACATTTAAATGTGGGAACAAGTCCTCCATCAAATCTCTTCATTCTAAACATCCTATAAACATTACAGAAAAGGTTAAACTATTCTCAAACACGATGAAAGGTCATACATGTATGATGAAATGTGCCTTCCCATTTTGTCTAACTTCATTGATCTCAAAGTAAAATCTTTTGCCAGAATCTGTTTGTTTGTATGAATATCAGATAACCAGTAATAAACTGACTGAAGACATGTCACACTGGTCAGTTTTGTGCAATATACACACAAGCTGCATAATACCAGATTGATCCACTCACTCTGGGAAGTACCCCTTACTCTTATGATGAGTTGCTAATGGCTGGGTTACATTCGTCAGCATTGTTGTACGATTTTGATACTGTAGAATTTTCAATAAGGCTCTGACAGAACCAACCGTCAAGGATTTAAGACAGTATTTTCCGTAACAAAGCTGAATTGAGCAGGACACATGTGCGACTATCCCAAGACTGCCCTCAGTTTGCAATTGAACAAAGTAAGTGACCCTTAACGTGGCTCTTCTCAAACACAGGTTTCCATCTGAAGGATTGTAACCCTTTCCAGTAGCATGCAAGTAACAATGGTAAACAACAATGGTAGAGATTCAAATGCTCTACCTCCAGGTCCAAAGTCATGGCTAGTACTTATCCCAAGAACAAGCATGACACTTTTCCACTATCCACATGTGTTTGTCTATATATTCGAATCTGGTGGCATCTTAATTTATAATCATCATTATCATGCTAAATAAATGCTAAATCTACTTTTTTACAGCAATAATAAAAGTCCATTTTGACAATTAAAAATGATGCAATGAGGTACCATGCTCAGAAGTCAGAATTTGAGTGACTTGTATCGCTTGTAATATAAGATGCCCATGTAACCACCTTAATTGATGTGCAGTATGAAACAGGGTAAGCCATCACATCTGTATTTTATCAACAAAGCTTGCCCTCATAGTCATACCTTTGAGTGATCATCACATGCCACCCAATAGACCGTGGAAAGAAAGAGGTCACATGAGAATGAAACAATCGACTACAATCTGTACACTGGCCTCTATATTCCAATCATGTGTTCTTTTGTTTTTAACAATGTGAGAAAATGCAATAAAATGCTGAGAAATAAAGGCAAACGATACCAAGAGTATCATACGATGCCACCTGCAAGGGGTACAATACATATATTAGCATGAACAGATCGGTATGAAATGTAGAGATGTAAATAACGATTTAAGAAGTGTGACTGTGAGCGGTCAGGTCGGGCATAATTACACCTTGCTTGTCTGGCCTTTAGTTTAGACAAATATAATTGGTTTCCTGCCCTCCCCTTCTACTATATCATCAACTGCTGCACCAACATCGCTGAAATACCGACGACATTGCGCAGGATAACGTCCTAGACACTGACCTCTGACGTATCTACCTAACAACGCAGCTGTTGCAGAAAATTTCTGGCATTTACAATATTTTTGCATGGTTTTGAGCAAGAACTAAAAGAGATGGCAGAAAATTATGAACGACTTCAAACTCGCAACCGCTGTGGATGTCCTGAAACTGAAAGCGATCGCCTTGATCGAGAAGGAAAATAAATAAATCATGAAGTACGTACCCCATCAACCAATCCATCTTGACTGTTTGTTGAGCGTCGGGAAGCCTAGACCTTGAGGAAACCTTGCCGACTTGCCGGGACCAAAATACAGGAGCAGAGAAAGTGAAATACTAAGTGATCAACACTGAACCCATCCAACATGGCGGACATTTCGCTACAGCGCATGTGTAGTGACCTTTAAACTGTGATTTAAAGGGGCGTGACGGAGTGGAATGGAACTTTCACTCAGGTGAGAATCACGTTCAGCTCAGCAGGCAGGTGAGAATCACGTATCGTTACGTGCGCCGCCCTTTCTATTCGTACTGCATAAACTGTCTGGATCACCTCGGGTGAGAAGATGGAGACCGCCTTGATATATATCAACGGACGATATCACGAAGATGTTGATCTTAGTTCAAAGAGGTTAAACGTCCTTGGCATGTTGTAGTAAGAAAAAAAAAGACGAATACTGAATAAATTGACATAATGAATACGTTTGTGAGTCTGATGATGCGTCCACATTTGATTACTGAATTTATTGCCACGTGAGAAGTGAAGTACTTAGTCTTCTACTAAACCAAGGAGGTTAACTAAACATATAAACAAACAAGAGTTCCACGACCTCATATCTCCATGAAACAAAAATTACATATATATGTATATTTGATATGTGAAAGTCCTATCCTTTGGCAATGTTTCATTTCAATATGTCATCATTTATTATGAAATGACCCCACATTAACATAACATATGCATAGTGATGTTAACCTTTAACTAACTTATACATGTCACAACTATGAAATTCCCATCATTTACCACTAAGGAATCATAGAATTCTTACATTAATTATGCAAATTAGCTCCTTATTTGCATAATTGGTATCTGTTGATTTTCCACCTGCCATAGGTTATACACATTACATGTATGAAAGTCATATTATGTAAAACACTGGAATTACACAATTTCCTCCTTAATTATGCAAATTAAGTCTTCATTTGCATAATTTGTATTTCGTTAAATTTATCTCTGTCTAAGCTACCTACATACCAAAAATGATGAAAATACGTTGTTCCTTTCTGGATTTATCCGCTTTGAAAGATTTCACCGGAAACTCCCCTGCAGTTCCAGAACAAGCTGCTAGGGGGACCAAACCTACGTCACTAATTTCTGACAGGACAAGCTATCTGTCACCAACAAATCATGACCATAGCATGTCCAGGACAAAAGATACGAAAACCGGAAGTTCAGCTGCAGTACCAAGGTCAGCCACCAGGAGGCCCATATTTGACCTTGACCTTTGTCTTTCTATGACCTACCAACATACCAAATATCATCACAATCTATAAATGCCTTTACAAGTTATGTTGACCATAAGTATGCGGAAACACAGACAGACAGACAGACAGACAGACAGACCCACACACAGACAGACCCAAAACAATATCTCCATTTTTCATGGAGATAACAAAAAGTATTACAATACAAGTAAAAAAAAAAGTATCCTATTCACTGGGTATGCTACGCCATCCACGACGCTCCATTCCCAAAAGTCGTCAAAATTGACAAAAACAACAACAGTCATTCTATCAGTGAGGTAAACGTGAAGTTTCGCCGCTTATGCATCTTTTACTCATGATTTTTATCAGAGATAAGAACGATGACATTTGCGCACATCTCAATGTCCAACGACCGTCGGTGCAGAGCAAAAACAAGGACTGTCAGTGCTTAACTTCAAGCTAGTCTGTCAGGGATTTACTGGTCAAGTTATGATTTTTGCACCTATATGATCGAAAACATAAGTATGGTAATCAACGCTCTGAAAAGCAACAAGGGCCCAATTCATTTCGTCAAATAATGGAAATCTTTGCGAATCAGCGCTCCATGCGGTTTCCTTCAGCAACCAATGATTGGTTTCCACACACGACAAGGTGTGAGAGCACCTGCGCCACCGTTTGGCATCCTTGCTCGTTTTTCAAGTGGTCTGTAGATAACTATTCGTCTTGGGAAAGTCAAGGTCGACTTTGGGCCTCCTAGCAGCTTTTCTTGGCCCGGGCCGGTCAGTCTGGCGGACCGCTAGGAGCGTCATTTAGCCCGGCTAGTGATCCAGATAGTCAAATTTATTTAAACATCACGTGACGTGATTAGGAACGAGGACGTTCAGGTAATGGTTGAATACAATTTCTTTTTTTAGCCCGTCCTATCTGTAAACAAATGCACCGATATGTATACTATTTGCATATTAACATGATATTAACAAAGTTTACCTCCTTGCCAGAGCCTCCTTGCTGAGGTCACATTAGCCTGTGTTTACACAATCTCTCGCTAGCTGGGGTTAATTAATCATTTGGGGGCGGCAACTGTCGACGTCGGGTGGGCCGGCCGCTAGGAGCGCGATTGCTCAAGATCACATATGCCGATTGACAGGTCCGGCACGCCCCTGTTTAAATAGTAAGACTGTGTGTGGCTTTGACTGCCTGAAACACAAAGGTGTGCAGACGCATACTGTTGTGTGCTTATGACACAAAGGTTGACTAGGTGCCAAAGGTCAGTTGTACGAAGTTGCAAAGAGAATATCTCCACGCCCCCCGAAGTGAAGTCTAAAAAGAGACAGAAAAAACTAAGATGAGGCGCAGTGTGAAACTCGTGGCCTTTAATGAACCACTGGAGATGGTGCAGGAACCTATCCCAGAACCACCGGCGGGAGGAGCAGTGGTCAAGGTGCGTTGACTTCGATACAGCGCTAGCGCGATCACCTTGAGAAAGTCTCAAAGTCCATATCAGACATGCCGCGTTCCGCTTGGACAGGTCCCTTGCCACTAAAATGCGTCGGGCAGTACTGCCAGGCTCACTTGGCGTTTAATTTTAGGACTTCATGACGATATTGAAATTGGACCAATGATTGTACCAAAAATTGATACCAGTGTTTGGTCACCGGATTGACCTTCACCCATCTCAACGGGACGTGGTATATGGCGCCTCGCGGATGACGTGTTGTACCTTAGCTTGTCGTCCCGGTGTATATCGTTACCTCTAGAACCAAAGTCCATGGGTCCAAGATTGCAGGGAAAGCTGCTCTAAACTCAGAGGCCATGAAGCCACATAGCAAAGAAAAAGTCCGCGGCCGTGGAGTTAAAGTATTTAGCAACAATAGCATCATAATAGGAACATTTTCGGAACGTAACGACAAATTAATCACTGCAATAGTATTTTTACCATTTTGCATGCCATGGTGTTATCGTACTGCTCAATGTACTGCACTGTCCATTGGTCAGGACGGCAATGTCACATATCGTTACCATCTGCAGTGGGCGGGCAAATTTTCCTTGTGATTTCTGAATAGTAGAAAGTCTGTTGTATATTCTTAGTACTTTGGTGTGGTAGCTTTATACCTATATTTTTCAGCCTATTACCTTTCAGCCTTCAAAGCATATCACCCTCTAAATGAACCAGCGGTTTCTTGCTTTAAACAAGGCAGAGGGACAAACAGCAGTGGTGTAAAGCCCATTCTTTTTTGTCCTGTGTTCACCACAGGTGATGTATGCTGGGATGTGTCACACAGACATTCACGTGTGGCAGAATGGGTTCTACCTGGGAGAGGGGAAACACTTCCGCTACAGCGAGAGGCCAGGATTCACTCTGCCCATTATCATGGGTAAACTTTCAACCGCTCGTGTTTGAGTAATACCGTGTAGAAATGCTACAAAGCATCTGTAGTGAATGACGGGGGTGTGGATGGGGCGTGGTTTCCAAGATTTAATATCAGAAAAGAACGTTCTATGTGCAGACGTGTATACTAACGTATTAAGTATACTAAACGATGAACAACGTTAACCTTAAGGTCAGTACAAGCAAGCCCTCTTCTAGGACTAAGAGAGAAAGGAAAGTGTGTATACCTTTAGTCATCGTGTACAGATCAAATATGTAGGCACACAAGTACACTACATTACATGCACATTTGGTAACTTATTTCCGGATTTGTATAAGATATCATAGCCTCTACCAGGCTTCAGAGGCGGCTGGAAAGAGTAGAAATTGGCCAAATAGACAGATAACATGCCATGGGAGTTAGTCCGCTAAAGAAGTACAGTTGGGCGGCAAACTGTACTTCTTTAGCGGACTAACTCCCCTGGCATGTTATGTTATGTCTATTTGGCCAATTTCTACTCTCCGACTATCTGGACAATTTCTCTCTTTCCAGCCGCCTCTACAGCCTGGTAGAGGCTATAAGATATACACATTGATCAATCCGTGCTTTAGCCTGGGTGCTAGCCTTTTTAGCTTTGAATACGCTCCTCTAGTCACTTCTTTGCCAAAAGCGACTAAAGGAGTGTACTAAAGCTAAAAAAAAGGCTGGCACCTAATCTATCCGTACTTCACTGGTGCAGGCCATGAGACCTCGGGGACGGTGTACTCGTTTGGCAGTGATGCGGACCAAGGCGATGTGAAGGTGGGGGATAACGTGGTGGTGTACCCGTGGGTGGGCTGTGAGAACTGCCAGGCCTGCGCCACCGGGAACGCCAACTACTGCAAGGGTCCGCTCAAGTACATCGGACCGGTGGTGGATGGAGGGTCAGTGGTGTAACACTGTGGTGCATTCTTTTAAGCCGGCATCACACAGCAGGAAAATAGCTCAAAGGGAAAACGGCCGAAAAACGGTCACAATGTCCTTTCTCTCTCGATCGCTCGGCGATTCTTTAGGGATCGGCCGAAGTCCAATGTGAAATGACAGATTGTCAGATGAAAATACACTCGACTCTGACGATTTTGAATTTCAGCGATCGCGACTTTCTGGTGATCACAATTTCGGCCGAATGTCACTGACAGTGTGACGCTGGCTTTCAGTACTTCATGAAAATTTCTTTCCATTCTCTTAACTAACAAGAAGACCTCATAGCTCCATGAAATATTGAGAGCTTTTGTAAATGTTTGTTTTCTGAATTTGTCCCAGCTCTTCCCTTCCCCAACTTTCTTGGAGTCTTTTTAACGGTTATGTTTAGCGGAGCCTTTTACAGTTAATTTTTTTTATATACATGTATACATGTATCACCATACGGTACATAAGCTAACCAGTGACAGGTTGGACAATCCCGGATTTTGTACTCCTGTAGATATTCTGAGTACGTCTGCGTCCCGCATCCCCGGTACCTGGTGAAGGTACCAGAGGGCCTGTCCATGGACGCCGCTGCCGTGCTGGCCTGTGGCGGACTGACTGCCTACAACGGCGTTACAACTGTTCAACCGACAGTGGAGAGGCTGTCAAAATTCAGGGGTTGGTACCTGTTCACTTTTTTATACATGTACTCGTATATCGCCGTTTTTCACATATACATAACTATACATGTATATATCTGTCTTCATCCATAGGCTTTTGCAAAACTGAACTCGTGCACAGGGTGCAGAATGTTGTGATGTGTTACTTGGACAGACCGATACGAACACAAGGTTCTGAAAATGGTCTTACAGCCTGTTACAACTTTACTGCTCAAACAGTGGTAGTCAGTCGTCGCATTCTGGGGACAGTCCTGGATGTGTCACTATGTACTGTCTTGTCAACGGTCGGTTCTGTGCTAACCTCCCCGAAAATAAAGCGACAGATGAGTCTTAATAATTGCAGTTTGACCAGTGCCTGATTCCTTGATGAATTGTGCATATTGCGTTACAACAGATACATATGGTTCAACTGGTATGTTTGAAACTTTGAGTTGTAAGGCAGGTTTTTTTTCCAATCCCGCTCCCTCCGCAGAGCGTTGCACACTGCTGATCGTGGGACCTGGCGGGCTTGGCCTCTGGGCGCTTAAACTAGCCAAGCACGTCCTTCCTCAGGGCACCAGGATCGTCTGTGCGGACGTGGACGTGAGTTCGACCGATTCTGACTGTCCATCACGATTATATTAGCCGTTCAACCAATGAGAGAATGGCAATTAGTCGTTCGACCAATGAGAGAGTGGCTGCATGTCCGTCAAATGGTTGCATTTTTATGCTTCATTTTGCATTTCTACGTTTCGACAGAGGTGGGCGGGGCTTGGGATAGAGTTGCAAGGAGCGATCACATATCATATAACAGTTGTGTGTCATCTGATCAGCAAATACAGACAGTAAATCTAGATACTTGTAGGTCCTGTTCACTACGTATGAAATGTTTGCTAGGCAAATTCACACATACGGAATCTTATGAAAGCCCCCTTTGTGCAACCTTGTTTTAAAACGTCAGTATAGTTAAGTTACGCAAGTACATTCAATTTGACTTTAAGTCAACGTCAAACAGCCACTTTGGCGATCAATGAACTAATCTTGAATGTTAAGACCTAAAACCCAACTAATTCTGAAGGAATTGTACTTGGAACTCTAGCAGGCTGTTTTCTGCTTGACTGATGTATTGAAGTTTAGAGGTGGGTTGACTCAAGGGACACTACAGTGAGCTTACATCAAGTTTCCTGTGATTTTTCAGGCAGCAAAACTGAAGATTGCTAAAGACAATGGCTGCGATGACACCATACTTTGGGACAGGGAAGGTGTGTTCTTGTTTCTTTTTAAATATCCTTATGTTGAACTCTTGATTTGAAAAAGATGTCATATGGTGGATTGTAACATGGATGAAAGAACAAGTATGTGAGAAGTGAAAGATTGCCATGACCACGGAATAACTGACAGAATGACTTGTTGTGTATCAGCTGATGTCGCCACGACTGTTGCTGCCACCCGTGCTATCTGCACAGATGGGGTGGACGCTGCCATCGACTTCGTCAATTCCTCCAAAACCTTTGCCAACATACAGGGCTGTCTGGAAAAGGTAGGACATAAGTTGTTATTTCACTAACTGCGCAACACTAGATACATTCTTGGTGTAATCATGCAAGATAAGCTGTCTTGTTACGGCATCGAACGGCCGAAAATGTAACAGTTACGGCATCAAAATCATATACAACGACCTTCGACGAATGTAACGCGCCGTTACTGACAGGTAACGGGTTTTACAACAACCATTCTCAATGTCATGAAGTGTTGGGATTTCTTCCCCTGTGCACCCACGTAGTGTGGCATCCATGCTGTGGTTGGTCTGTTCGGGGGCGGAGGGACCATCCCTCTCCCAACCTTCGCGCTGCAGCAGAAACAGGTGGTGGGTGTGCATGTGGGCGGGCTGCACCAGTTTAAGGAACTCCTGGCCCTGGTGGCAGACAAGCAGGTCGGTCTCTCTCACTCACCATTAACCACGGAACATTGGGCTTTATTCTTTTGAGTAACACCCCCTTTCCACTAGAGACTGCGACTGCTGAGCGACCGATAATTTATTTATTTATTTATTTATTAATCTTGAGGGTCGCCCCTTCAGTTGATAAACAACTGATAAGCGCCCAAACATTTGACAGATCGCTTAATGAATTCAATAGAGAAAGAACGAAGTTTTATTTTACGTTTTGTGTACTTTGTTGTCTTTTAAATCATATTTTTGCATCCTGTTCCAATTTCTAAATTCAATGGTCACGTAAATCCAGTTTGGTCACTCAACGCCCGCCCTCTGGTGGAAAGGAGGCCTGAGTAGTGATGTACATGGAGAAGGAAAGATGTTGCCAGTTTAATCGGTATGGTTAGTAGAAGGTCTTGACGTCTTGCTCATAATGCTCGGAGTGCTCAGTCCAGCAACAAAGAGATCAGGTGTATGGAGGTCTGGTGTTAATGTTACTTTTAAGGGTGAGTTAATCAATATTCATGATGATGTGGCTATTAAAGAGACTACTGGTTGACCCTGGCTGTTTTACTATTATAAATACAAATACGACAAATGTCATAGATGTCTGTGATATCCACAGATTCCTGCCCCTCCACTGGAGCATCACCCCCTGGAACAAACATGGGATGTCATGCAGGCACTCCAAGCTGGGAAGGTGGAGGGCCGTGCAGTCTTCCACATGAACAAAGCCTGAGCACCGGGTCCATTCAATCAAATAGCCCCACTCTCACATCAGTGCACAGAAGTCATTCACGTGCAACAAGGGAGTTACAATAAATTCGTTATATTGATCACACCCTGCGTGTAATGGGCCAGAATGTAACGTTTTTAAACCTTAAGCTTTTCTACTCAGGGAAGCTGCTTTAAATTCATGTGTGATAATGTACCACACAAAAATCGTCTACCTTCTTTTCTCCTAAAGAATCTGTGATGGATATTTTAATGGAAAGGAGTATTTGTGTTGACCTTAAGAATGAGTACCTTTTATTGTTTCCTTTACAAAGACTAATAAAACTCTTCTGACTGAAATAAAGAATATAGTGGTTCTATAACCAACTAAACATTTACTTACACTACAGCCATGATTGGTCACTTAAAGGACATGTATAAACATTACCTGGTAATACCAATTCTGTTTTCTAGTGTGTGAGCTGGATAGCTCCTTTGCTTCACATCATTACAAGGTTAAGGGCCTCCCAAGTTGAGGCCTGCAAGTGGTTTTGACAAAGCCAGGAAATGGCGATTCAGCACCAGGGACATGGCTATCCATGCGTTAATGGATTACATATGTGGGTGTTCAGCACCAAGGACAGAGCTATGGAGATGGTGTTGGGAACCAGGGAAAGCACAAGATTTACATGAAGGTATATCAAGATAGGGACTATCTAGTCGTAAAAGTGTGGATGGATGAACCTTTCCTGTTTGTTCTCAGGAGCCTCAAACATACATTCAAGGACTTCTCCACATACATTTAGTATCTGCCAAACTTCTATTCTACAGTTAGTAATAAGAACACCACACATCACAGAGGAGTGACCAACTAATCAAGAAAACATTGTCCAGGTTTATTTTTGTAATTGGATGTTTCATGGTGAACATGTCTGTACAGATGTACATCCAGACATCTTCACTATTGCTCCATCCCCACCCTAGTTTACTTCTTACCTCCAGTACCTATTTATATTAAGACATGGTGCGCACTACATTTTAAAACATGATGCATAGTCACTGAACTTTTGTTCTTTTTTTCTTATGGTACAATTAACAAGGGTAGAGCATTATCTAGTTCATCTTTACATGAGTCTGTGTTCATACATCCAGTCTATAGTACATTGAAATAAGTTTTAAGACTTGTATGACTTTAAAATGCTTTGTGGGTATTGAAGATAGTGCTCTACCCAAATGAGATTAACCATTCAGCTAAGAATACAGAAGGTCTCTTCAAAGGTGGCATCTCCACACATCAGTTACCCTCCTAACTATAGTACTTCTGTGTCCATTACTAATCTCTACATAATGCATGCCCCCTAGCAACCTTCTCTCTACATTCTGTATTTAAATTACTTTACCCTTTCAGACAGTGGACGAGCCCAGAAATGTGTGACTCTAACAGACAGTTGACAGAAATTTGGAAGGTACCATTATACGGTAGAGGTTGGAAGAAGAACTGCTCCTAATTTTCAAGTCAGCAGTTTAGACAATAAGCTGACATGAACTAGAATGTAACCAATAATAGACTGAACTGGAAAACAGGCATGATACTCCATGGGTGTTATGGAGTAACATGAACACAGTTCAAACAACTCTTCCCCTTGCTGTGATAGAGTTGTCACTTATCTTACATTCATATTACAGTTTTCAACATCATAGTTTCACCTGCAGAGGAGGACTTAGGCAAGGAATGGGACTTTATTCAACCTCGAGTTTTGTTTGTACAACTTTGCAAAGTGGCCGGCTAATCCCACTCTAACAGCCTGCTTCCTGCCACTACACTTGACCGCTACAGACCCATTTCATGGTGATGCTTTCATGACGTCATCAGGGTTCTACTAGCTCCATCTGCCACTTCAGTTCACAAGTCTTCAATTCAGATAAACTGTGCCATTGGCATCAGGCTGTTTCAAAAATTTCACCAGAAAACCAACAGTATCACAGTGTTGTGGATCAAAATTTTCATAAGAGGGCAGTCGGGGACCGGCTAGAACAGAAGTAACATCATGCTGAAAAGGGTCTATAGGGCATGTTTTCGGCTTCTCCAGCTAGAAGCGAGCATTTTCTCATTTGCACTGTCATGCAATCAACATCAAACTCTACCACACTTAAACTAGTAAGTACTTGCCACCTCTAGTTCACTTACATGTACAGTAAGTGTTGCAAACCTATCATTGTCAAAAATAGAGCTGGTCAGTGACTTTTTGCAAAAAGTTCACCCACATCCAGTTCAACTGTCTCAGAAATAAGTACAACAATACTTTGGTTGGGACCACTCAAAACCTAAGAGACATCTGCAGAAGAACTTAGGGAAAACACTTTGGTCAACCTAGTAACTGATTTCATCATATCTTAATAGACACAAGAATATTGAAAAACCAATATTGATTAATAGAAGCTAAAATGACACCCAAACAAAGAGTGAAAATATATCAAGGCTGAGAACAAAATTCATCAACACTGAAGAAGGTTTAAGGATTTCTTCCCTTAAACAGAAAAAAGTCCATCACAAGTAAGTTTTCACAGTTCAAAACTTATTGCACAAAAAAAGTTGCTTCACTGCAAAATTGTTAAACTTAACTTAATAACTTAAATAAATATATTAGACACCTCAAGCACTCAAATCACAATAATATAGTTACTTTTCTTCAATAAATAATAATAATATAGTATAGCTGTAAACTGATTATTTCTCACAAATAGATGTCCAATGACTGATCTTATTGATGCCAAATGACTTTGACATCTTTCACTAACAGACATCAAATGTAAACAGTATATACAACATGTAAATAACTTTAAAAATGACATAACTGTACCTTGCACAGCTATCAAAGCTCAAGCTCAAAACCTACCACTCAAAGAGTCTTCCTACATGTACATATCTATGTCGTAAAACTTAGTTGCTTTAAAGATTGCACCAAAATTTATAAAATTGCAATAAATGTCCCATACATGACACTTCACATGCAGAAGTCAACCCAGCTTATAGGTTACAGGTAAACGGGGGAGGGGGGGGCAAGGTTAAGCTAAATATACACAGTGCATCTTGGGTAGTAATCATGTATAGTGAAGTTTGAACCCTGGTCCCATGATATGACTTGTCTTCTGTCTTGGAAGTCTGTGTACCTGGCTCGTTTGTCCCATCAGTGAGGTAGGAAATGACAAGAATTTCGGGTATACATACCTTTTTCCCTTTGTTTCACAGGAATAAATACAAGAAGAGATTTCCTACTATGCTACCACTTATATGGCTTGTACACATGCCAGTTCTCACAGTTCTCATGGTCAGCACATCATGATCATGAGTGTAAAGGCCAGGCAGGGAGGGCAAGACTAGCTATCATATGGTCTGCACAGGGGAGGAAAATAGCCTGAGCTACACATATCAGATGGCTAGCACATTTACATACAGCATTGTCAGGACAGATAGAGGGGAGGGAAGATACTGGGGCTCAGCAAGATATTCTTCATTACTTACATTCTGTACCATCTGTGGTATTGCAAAAGTGGTACCACCCTATCCTTACCAGCAAAATAATTGGTTAGTCTATGCCTATGCTCTGTAAGGGAAACTGGCAACCACCTGTCTGGCCAGAATTAACTACTTGTTCGGTAATGGAAGTTACACCGCTCTATTTGCTGGCTCATAACAGCCTTCTCCAGTTCAATCTGGCACTTCTTGTCAAGACTGATGCTGGACTGGACTAGCACCAGTCCAGACAAGCACTGGACTGGACTAGTATCAGTACAGACACTGGACCGGACTAGCATCAGTACAGACACTGGAACGGACTAGCATAAGTACAGACACTGGACCAGACTAGCACCAGTCCAGACAGACATGGATCTGGATAGGTGCTGTCCAGACAGGCACTATCCAGACATGCTATCCTGAACTGTGCTGTTCCAGCCTGATGCAGTTTAGACTGGTTATTCTTGTCTAGCTTGATCTGGCCCTGGATATGCCTACTTTCATCCTGCCCAAAGTTGGTACCAGCTTCAAGTCCTATAACAGTGCCCAGACCAACACGTGTTTAGGCTGGTACTAAGTTAGTACGCAAATGCTGATGACCACTACTGGCCAAGGCTGACCATGTGTGTGCAAGATGTGATGACTTCTGGCAGCAATGTCTTAAATAGGCTGTGCAGTATGGCTTACTTTGGAGGAAACATAGGGACAAATGCAGTTAGAGTCATAAGTTTGTTTCTCTTCGGAAATCAGCAGCCAGATCTGTCCCTCTGGAAGAGCGCCTCCTCCCAACAGGCTGGCCGTTGGCAATGAGTTTTGCCGTGTCTCGACGTGGGCTACCATGTCGTGGACTAAATTGCAGGTCTGAGTCAAAAACTTCGTTTTCATAGTTTGCTGCCGAATCGAAGGATTTTCTCCGTGTGCCAGGTGCACGTGGGTACGCCCCCGCAGGGGCTGCGTATCCTGAGGGACCAAACTGCTCATATCTGCCAGTCGGTGACCTGTCATTGGGTACCTCATCGTATGTCCGTGAGTGGGAAGTGTGGGTGGGGGGCGTAGGGGAGCTGAGCAGCTGCTGCTGAATCAGCTCCACCACTCGCTTGAACCGACGACTTGGGCCTGAAACAGAGCACATGTACTTCAATATTTCTAAGATTATTGTACTTGAAGGTGGCTTTCAACCAAAGTCTGTCAACATAAGATTTACATGTCAAAGGAAACATCATGAATGGTTTACTTGATAACAACTGCATGTACTCTACAGAATTTTATGCAGACAAATTGCAGCCGTAGGACAAATGCTGCCTTATATCCCGCATAGCAATATAGCAAGGAAACAACTTAAGTCTTCCATACAGTGACGTGAAACTGTAAACCTGAAGTAACATATACATGACAGAAATTGGGGCTTGCATAAAGATTTTTGTCATGTACCTGTCTTAAGACATTGAATCGGAAGCATTGGTCCACGGAGACTCACTGATGCTATGACAGTAAACTCTCCTCACCTGAGATGAGTGTGAAACTAACAGAGTAGATGGCTGACTGCTTCTCGGACACGCCCTCGGATGGAGTGATATCTACCTGGAAGCGGACAGGCTTGCTGAACATGGAGGAGGTCCCACCTGCGTTTTTGTATTCTGCCTTGAAGCTCGTTGGCGACACCACGTTGTGGGTCAACCCGGGCATCTGATGGGTGAAGAGAAGGAAACGTGATTGTGACGATGGCGGCTTGAAGAAACTGCAATGACTTCAACCACAGTATATGCAACAGCAAATAAAGGCTAAAGTTTCCATGGGCCTCAAGTACAAGTACATGTAGCCCTGCACCAAAAATGTAATTTTGGCAGCCTCAGGACAGAGATAGCAGACTTTATACTTCAGATAATAAGCACCCTCCAGCAGAACATACAAAAACTGCAGTGTAGAAACAAGACAGACACACTCAGAGACAAGCCAAAACAATGCTTTACTCCCTTGGGGGTGAAGTAACTAGGAAGGACACAGCTATAGTTACTGAACCATTGAACAGGCTCACACATTCAGTAGCAATGCTCAGTGAGGCAAAGATAATGACATATTGATTGTAGAAGAAGTACATTGAATCTAGAGAGCCCCCAACAGGCACAACATGGGAATGTTTGAAACAATCATAGTGCTACATGTTTATGATGCTTGCAAGCATAAGGGTTAATATCAGTACAGCTATGCTACCCATTCCCATTAAAATCTTTGAAGAGCACACTTTTCTTCCTGGCCTTATGATGCTAAAGAAGTAAATTGTCAAAAAATATTAGTACTTGTGTTTACCCGAAATAAAGAATAAATGATGAGTACATAAAGTTGTATTATGAAATATATCAGATAGTACATTGTGTCTTAAGGATGCCATCCTACTTCTGCATACAAAGACTCAAATTTACTACATATGGTCTTGCATGTATATTATGTCAAATGTTACAATTCAACATTAGTGCCCTTACATTGATCAACCCTCTGCTACATCATTCATTATGGACCCTCCACTTCATTAGGTGCATTAATATACACAACGACTATCTGCAAGCGTGATTAAGTGAATCTGAGAAAAGGTCCTACCGACAGGAAGGCATGGACTATATCAGCCTTGATGGTGCTGATTGGCCGATCTTTGATGACCACGAAAATCGTCTCCTCCTTGTCTGAGCCAATCAGACTGCTGAACCACGACTTCTTCGTCATCCTGCAAACAGACATTCAAAGGTCAGTTGTAAAGTATATATTAAAACTTTTTTGTTCATATTTCATGACTTTTGAGAAAAAAAACAATGATCTTGTTACTTAGTAGTGGCCTTTTCATGGAACAGCAAATACATGATTCCATACATTTCAAATTGATCATAAAGTTTGTAATTGTATATAATTACAATATTTCACTGCTCTCTTTAAAATCCAATCAGCCGATTACATGGGTATGGTAATCATTAATCGTATGAGCTGCCCGTTACGTGTAGACAGACAGACAAAGATGGACACATCCCTTTTTTTTCAATAACATGCATGTTGTCCTGCTAAATTGAGATGTATTGAATAGTGAAATCTCCATATATTATACTGTGCTACATACTAGACAGATTTGGAGACATACATTGTAGAACACTCAGGAACTATGAAACTTTAACTGAACTTACTCAGGCGAGCTATCTGGCGTCAGAGACATCTCTTCTGCACTTGGAACTGAAATTAAGAAAAAGTCCAAGTATGAATTCTCTATAAACACATTAACTACTGGGTACCTGCTATGCAGGGTTTATCTTCAATGCAGAGGGCCTGAAAATTTCTGCATGGCAAAGAAAAGTATGTAGAAAATTAAAATATGCTGATAGGATGACCATTTATAAAAAAAAATTGTACATATTTTCAAATGCTTGTGTGGGACCAAGTAAGCAGCACTGATGCTAATGACTGTATCGTTCCCCAAGTCAATTCATCAAGTTTTGGACTGTCAGACTATTTTTGGTACAGAACAATAACTCATTCCTCCATTCCTCCATCCATCCATCCACAGAAAGATTGGACAGTCATGCAGTTTTTCAACTTTGTATC
This sequence comes from Branchiostoma floridae x Branchiostoma japonicum, assembly GCA_013266295.2. NCBI lineage: Eukaryota > Metazoa > Chordata > Leptocardii > Amphioxiformes > Branchiostomatidae > Branchiostoma > Branchiostoma floridae x Branchiostoma japonicum. The sequence goes on from CM023824.1 coordinate 11,405,584, forward strand.
GTTTTTACCCTGCATACAACAACATCAAACTTCAAAACTGAGTCCCTTTTCCTTTATCAAGGTCAGCTTTGCCAACAATATTTTCAACTTAACGACATCTAATGATTGTTTTACACATCCTTTTTTTGTCAATGATATTTCAATGTAGGCCAGGAATCACTCAGATGAAGAAAAACATCTAATAGATGTAAGCCACAATACATGTAAATGAGTATAAATGTAGGTGGTATTGAAGAACAGTGTGTGAGAAAGGAAGTGAGAGTGTCAGAAGTGTAAGCAACAGGGAGAACTGAGAACCTAAACTGAGGACACTTCAAGAGAAGATGGGAAGTGAAAGGCCTTACATTGCCAGTTCATGAGGTTATAGAATGCGTCTGCTTGAAAGAGAGAAGACAAAGTAAGCAGTACCAACAGCTCACAATATGATGGAGAGAATGAGAGAAACAGAGATGGAATGAGATGGCGAGTGAGTGGACAGTACGAAATCATACATTAACACCTCCTTCTAGCTAAGCACCCTGCTCTACTGTCTACACAGCACATGCTACTCCAGGCAGTCTGCCAATATCTTAGAGTGACATGGAAGGCAATGCTACTAAATAGTCTAAGTGCATACACAAGTGTTGAAAACTTCACAAAGACATAAAATAATGCATAGTAGAATTGACTGGAGATGTGTGTTGTCCTGTACTTGCTCTCTATCATGTTGGTCTTACAGTAGACTACAATATTGGGTACAGCCTCAAAACATGCTGTGACAGTTTGGAACTTATTCCTGTTTGCTCTATGTATTATTAAAGTTACAATGACATCAGATACATATTTTGTGGACATAAGTTAACTGTTGGGGACACTGTGTGAAGCTGCATCAATGTAAGGATGCGTGAAAGAGTTAGACCCCTGTGTTCCAAATCCCTATGTTCCGATAACTCAACCTATGTTCCAACAACACTATGCCTAATGCTATATCAGAACACAGGGGTGTCAGAACATAGTTTGGGCATCAGAATATTGGGGTGCTGGAACATACAGGTACAATTGTTTTTGTATGGCTGTCCCCGTGTGAAAGGTAAGGAACCCCACACAATCTCAGCCCTCAACTTGATTCTACCTTGAAGCTTCCTCCTGTGGAAGCGAGGAGAGCCCAGGAAGCTGTTCTTTATCGTGGTTAACCTCCTCTTCCACTCGGCCTGGCCCCCCATCCCGGGGCTGCCCGGCGGCGTGGGGGTGGGGCTGGACGTGGGGGTGAGGTTCCGCGGGGTGTGGACGGGGGTGTGGAGCGGACTTCCCTTTGGTGTGTGGTGCGGGGTGTGCTGCGGAGTGACCTTGGGGCTGTGGTAGGGGGACGACATGGGAGTTGTCGACAAACTGCGTGACCTGGAAAATAAAGAAGAACAAGAATAAGCGTCTGCAAATGATGTAATCATCAACACAGTTACCTTCAAGTTAACATAAGTGTGCCAGATAAGAAACAGACTTCCACTATACTTACATTTTCTCTATCAATCATAATCATAAGAATCTCTTGTCCTTCACACATGGGAGAAATTACAAAATTGCTGTAAAATGTACCAGATTCCCTGATTCTTCATCTGCCATTGTGGATGTGTGGTCCACGACTCCATACATGCATATTTTACTTAGTGGTAGAATCAACCCATAAAGATGTTTGTTGTAAGAGTTAACTAATAGTATATCCAAGTTTAAGCACGGCCCTAGATCTTCACAACTTGAGCTCTGAGGAATACCAAAAGGCTATATATGTAGGCTCATGACAAAAACGCAACACAACAGCTGAACAGCTGTTAATGTTAGATCTACTCTTAGTCTAATACATTTTTTGTAAAAATTCTACCCTTGCTATCTTCCTCTCAACTCGTAAAAACAGTCTTCCTTGTCTACTCCTTATATAAATCTTTAAGGACATTTATGGCCAAAGTGACTGATTGTTTGTTTGCAAATCAATATCCACGAATGATACCATGAGTTCACATGATCTCAGTGCTTTATATACAATGCAGAAATTTGAGAAGTTAGCTGTGAATCCTGGACAAATAGTCCTTGAACATAAGTCTCATTAGTAATCATGTTGCTGGGGACACAAAGGAGCCTTGGATGCTGCATGGTTAATTATGGTAGTAGCTGGGCTCTACATGTGGGGAATCCTTTTGAGAGTCACGTAAGACCTTCACACAACCCTGATAGCCCAAGGGTCTGTACTAGTGCTGCATACCCAGTACCGGTACAGTACTGCATCATTTAGGTACAGGTCCAAATTATTGGAACTTCATTGTACCGGTACTGTAAATAGACATACACTCAAATTTGTAACTTTTTATCCTATTTTGCGACCAAAAACGTGTTATTCCAGTCACAATGATGAAGGCCGTTTATAACTGGAAAAAGATGAAAATGTTGTACACATGTTAAGGCAATGAAATCAGCACCATCTTTGATTTGAGATCCTCTCAAAAGCAGGTGCATAAGACAACAGAGGCCTGCCATCATAAAAGACTATACTAATAGGTTACTTTGTTAAATTGTTCAGAACCTCTCTACCGGTACATGTACCTGTAACGTTACTGTACATGTTTAGGTACGCAGCACTAGTCTGTACATCTGTACAGACGACCCTTTGAAGGACAGCAGAGTGATGTGTGGAGCTCAACCCAAGCCTGCAGAGCACACACACTTCTTATTCAGAAGGTGGATGTCGCTCCATCAGTTTGGTTTGACGAGGCTGATGTGTGTGTTAAGAATGAGAAAGGTTACTTGGTGGGATCCATCCAGGGTAAGACTCAGGGTAGGGAGGAAAGGAATAATTACCGGTACCTCTGGCCCTGCTGTGCAATTTCAATGGCTCGTCTCGCCGACATGGGCGGAGAGCCTGTACCGTTGTGTAACGCGTCCATGGAGAGGCCGCGCTCCGGGCGCCGCCTGCCGTTCAACGAGAGAGAGTCCACTCTCTTTCTTGGTGGATCGTCTGGGGGGAGGATAAGGAGCGTCAATCACACTTGTATTGAGTTACATGGTGGTGCCAGTAGACAGAAAGTGGACAGCATTTGTTTGTTTGTTTATTCATTTGCACAACAGCAGAAACAGGATCATTATGCCAAGCCCTCCTCCTTTAACTAACAATGCATGTTCGATAAAGAAGAATAAGATAATACAGTCATGTAAAACAAATCATTTAGTTAAACAATGATACGATAATGCATGTTACTTATAATATCATAGTTATAGGTGCATGTGCGATTAATGGGCAAAAAGAAGTTCTTTTTGTCTTGTTATCAGTGTTTACAATATGTTATAAGCAAGCTTCCAAATAACTTGCAAAATTAATACAGAATGTCAAGCATATTCAGCTAAAACAGCCAACAGTTACTAGTAAAAGTACATTTAATCATAAGGAAAGTTTACAGGAAAGAAAGATACAACTGCCCTGACCTGATGGACACCTATTGCGTATGTGAATCTCATTTTCATCTTCATAGCTGGGTTTCCTCTCCTTCCGGTCCAGTAGCAGGAAGTACACTATCTTCTCAGTGTTCTTCCTATAGCAACAAGGTACACAGTTAATGACTCCAGGGGTAACTGTAGTCAGGCAGCTATTACATACAAAATAGGGCTGCTGTTCATATCATATCCATTAAGGCCTGGTCACATTCGTCGTACGATCGCAAACTGAAGGCATTCTTGGGGCAGTCACACACACGTCGTACAAAATTCAGCTGTCTCATCGTGAAAAAGGCTGTTGCTTCTGTCATAGCCTGCTTGAAAATTCCATAACATCAAAATCATATGACGACCTACGACAAAGGTGACCATGTTGTAACAACTATGCATTAAGATGTTGCTACATGTATCTTAAACACTGACAAGGCTTAAGAAAGTTAAGATATTATAAAATTGCTGAAGTCGGGAAGAGGGTAGGGACAATGTGTTTTAGTCCATCTTGATGTTATCTGATGAAAAGATTTACAAATCAATCAATCAATCAATTAATCAATCAATCACATCACTGTATTATAAATTCCCCTGATATAGCACCAGGCAAGGGAGGAACTAACTCATAATCTCATTAACAATTAACACTCTCTGCTTAAGTTTGTAATTCCACTTTTCCCATATTGACAAATGCTCATTGTATCAACATACACACTGTACATGTAAAAGCAGTTAGGTTAAAATTTTGGACATCTGAAGGACAATATGTTTTACTGTTATGTATGCTGTTTATTATTTTCATCAAAAGTGATTTTTAATTATTTATTCCTGCAGGAATCCCTGCAGATTCTCTAGCGATTCCCACAGGAAATACCTTTTCCTGCAGGAATTCCTGCAGGGAGAAACATGATTTCCTGCAGGAGGAATCATTCCTGCAGAAGACACCTGTTTTTCTGCAGGAATTGTTGTAGAAGAAGCATGATTTCCTGCAGGAAGAACATTATTGTGCAACAGGAATGTGCGGTTTTCCTTACTCTTCACTGAGGAGGTCCCTGATGAGCTTGTTCTTGTCCTTCCAGCAGCCGAGCGAGTTCATGCTGGCCAGCACATCAGGGTCAATGTCCTCCATCGACGGGATCGGACGTAGCTGCTTTGGAATACACTAGGTTCCATGTTATTGTCATTCTTCTTCCAGCCTTCTTTCCTGACTTCCTAACTAGGTTATTTTACCTTTCCACATAATGTATAGAAATAGTATGCCTTGTACCCTTTAAAATTAGATGATGGATCTTCTCTAGCGTTGAGTAGCTATTCCAGCTGAATCTTTTAAATTAGTAACTTTGCCAATACTTATAATTTATATAATATATATTAACCCAATGCATATCATACACCCTGTCCTCACAGGGGAAAATACCCTTAAGTGTGGCAGCTGCTGCAAATGTGTTTCCTTTTTTTAAGCAGCAAACTCCAATAATGACAGTACTGGTTGATAGGCAGGAAGTGCCATACACATTGACCTCTGTTCAAAACTTCTGTTAGTAAATGTTGAAGTTGCATGTCCCAGGCTTCAGAAGCGGATGGAAAGAGTTGAAATTGGCCAAATGGACAGATAACATGCCAGGGGAGTTGGTCTGGTAAAGGACTATATTGCCACTTTTAGCTGACCAACTCTCCTGGCATGTTTTCTATCTATTTGGCCAAATTCTACTCTTTCCAGCTGCTTCTGAAGCTTGGTGGAGGCTAATGGACCACCACCACAGCTCTACTCACCTCCACTGACGGATGTCTGGGCAGCTTCTCCAAGTCTGGGTCTCTGCTGCCCCTGTAGGACCACACACAAAACATCTCAGCCCACAGGACAAAAACATGAGGGGAAAGCCACCTAGGTTCACAGTTGAGAAGGTCAAACTGTAGAATTCTACTACAAGTCGTTCAACAGAATGTTCTGAAGCAAATCATTTAGATACAGAGAGAGTGCATGCTCAGCAAAACAGAAGGGTTAGAAGAGAGCAAGGCGAGTGAAAAGTGAAAATGAAGCAAAGCCAAGCTCTTTGTTGACAGGTTAATTTGATTTTGTATTGACTTGTTCAATTAAGGAATCTTAAGGAAAAAATATTTAGTTGTTTAGTTATCTAACTTAATGCATTCAGCCCATGTTGACAATGAATATACAATAAATTTCATTGTCATTTATACTAACTGTCACCATCTAAGGCAGAGGCTCAAAAGCCACTCCAGGTTAGGAGTTACTGTACATCAGAAGCTGGATGAGTGATAGGGATAGAAAGGAGCCCTCAACAGCTAATCATATTTAGAGTAGGAGAAGGTTAACAGAATTAGTCTGATGAAGATCAGTGATCATCCTCAGACTAATTCCGGATATCTAGTCCTCTAGTAGGAAAAATAAAAGGAAGTAACAGAATCTGTAGAAGGGAACAGTTTCAGCAGAGGCTTAAATGAAGCCCTCAGGCTGACAGGACAGCTTACAGGAAATTACTAACAAAGATTAGACTCAAATGGCATAAGCTTCAGACAAACAAGCATGATGTAGAGGAAAACACTACGAAGCTGAATACAACATTAGAACGCCATGGATTTCTGTTACACTGTTGTCATGTTTATCTACTTTTGTCACTCATATTGTTACATGTATCTAGGACAAATTTTTGCCAAACCTTCCATTTGTTATTAAGCAGTCAGGCGAAATCATGAAAAATCAGTTGAAGCAGGCTAAAGGGCCAAGCATGATGTCATGATCAGGTGTCAAACAGGTGGACCACAATCCTTAAAAATATACTCGATCTTACAGCATGGATTTACAATTCTGACACCTGGCCAGAACTGAACTTAGGACAGACTTGTTTATGCCCTTTCAAAAAATGCAATATGATTCCCTGACATCTTCAGTGACAGCTTCATATTTCCAGTTTAATATGAATATGGAGGATATAAGAGTGCACTGTGCACAGTGCAAGGCTTGCATACTGCTGGCATGTCAGTCAACAATCAATTTCCCAGCTCAGCACCTTAATTTTCACACCTAAACTTTGTGACCGTCCCCCAAGTAGCCACTCTGTAGTCATGACATGCCATGTCATCTGCAAAGTATTTTGAAACAGGCAACCAGAGAATAATGAGCTCAGGAGGTTGTTGACCTTGAATCTTTGAATTTTACCTTGCATTTTTAGAACTAAAGGCCTCCACCAAAGACAGCTTCAACTGATCGAAGAAGTTTGGCGACTGATTCGGGTCACTACAAGCAGTCATACTACAGCAAATAATCACGTGAGGAGAGAAAAACATAATATTGAAATAACGGCAAAATTATAAAAGATTTCAAACAGTGCAGAAGAGGTGAGGTGGAGAATAGTAGTGAGTAAGTTTCATCCATGGTTTGACTCTAGTAGGTGTCTTGGTCAGATTCCCAAGCTGTTAGGCATAAAATCACTTTTCCTTCAGGGAGGTGCAATGATCTATAAGTAAGAGATTTTGGAATCTGGGTTCATCTCATAGTGCAAGCATGTCACATCACATTATAAAGATATAGGCAGGGATTACTCTGATTAATTTGACACAAAAGCTTAAAATCTCCTGCTAGTCTGCTACTGTTACAGTTATTTTACAGGACCTTCATACAATGTGGATTTATGGAACTTTCAATTAATTGGTCAATACCTTGGATGAAAATTTTGACAAATACAAACACACTTAACAAGAAAGAAAAATCATGATTGTAAACAAATGTATGGCAGTAGAAGACAGACAAAGGCAGATGTCACTCAATGAAAATACTGAAAAGTGAGAAAAGAGGAGAGACCATACATTTGATTACTTACTCTGGACCTAAATACCATTGGTGGTTGCGTATTTGTTCAAGCTGTATTTGGGGAAAACAAAGGGAGAAAATATAAAACATGAGCACAGATGTGTATATGACCACTGACATAACTGGTATGGGTTGACATGGTTGGGCGATCACTGACAGTTGTACTTACATGATTACCCAAGGGTGAGTTTTGATTTTCTCAATCTGAAATACAAGCAGAAATTTGGCTGGTGAACTCTTGGGAAATTGGACCCCCCTTATCCCAAGTGAAACAGAACTCGGACAGAAATCTCTTTACAGTACAGGGGTAGCAAAGGGACACACCAGGTAAAACAGTGGTACAAAAGTTTAACACAGTTTCCAATACACATTCAGATATGCTACTAAAGGAAAACAATTTTTCATGTGACATTTGCATCATTCAAAATTGCTACCTGTCCTCATTTCATAAAGGGTTTGTACAAACAACACCAACAGCAGGTATCATACTTCAACACATATTTCATACATCACCTGACAATACAGTATATCTTAAATAAATTATGTAGTCATACAAGTCAATGGTTTTGACATGAATATCCTTGCTGTTTTTGTAAACTTCCTTCAGAGAAAAGCCTATCATCTCTGCATATACATCTCTGAAAGCTTATTGGAAGAGTGACTTAGCAAACTCTGGTGAATGTAAGTCCATTAAGACAAGCTGATAAACATCAATAGTAAAAAGACACAGAATTTTATGACCACAAAATTGTAAGCCTTAACCTTATAAAGACATAAGTGTTGCTGTAATTCAATAAAGAGCAGTTTTTACTGCAATCCACCTCTTAATATTTTATGAATCTATTAAACAGAGCACACAAATATTTCTAATGACAATCACTACCAGACTATGTTCTCTGCAAATCTCTGCATTGGACAAATTGGAAATTAGCCTGGATGTTTTTTCATCTTTAGTACACTCTCTTCATCCCTCTTCCCTGCCAAAAAGACTGGGTCCTCCCGTATTCTATCTGTCTGCATTTGAATATTTGTTCAGAATTTGAACAGTACAGCTGATTGGCCAAACCTGAGCGGTGGTATGGGGTCATCCAATCAGCAGAGGCCCTGCCCAGCATGCAACGGTTGAATTAGCTCATTACGTGATGTCATCACTAGATGGGTAGAATATGTGCAGGCCCAGTCTTTTGGGCAGGGCAGTGATGAAAAGAGCACGCTAAAACCAAAAAGGCTGGCAACCAAGCTAATTGGAAATACAGAAAGTCTCCTTCACTGACATTATGTGTGCAGGTTGCACTTTGTACCACAGTACTCACTGTTAATCTCTTCACTGGGTCCACCTCAATCATGCCACGCAGCAGATTTTGACAATCAGGTGGAACAAAATGTGGTATATGGAACACTCCCTTCTTTACTTTTTCTAACAATGTCCGCAAGTTATCATCATCAAATGGCAAGGCACCCTAGGTGTGGAAACAGAGCAACAAAGATCAGTCTTGCTATGATGGATCATTGATATTTTGACATTTGTATGACTGTATATTACTGTGTAATGACAGCTTTCAGCCGTGGTCACATGCATCATACGATGCACCTACAATGGATCTTTTTTCCACAACAATTGTGCAGTATGTTGTAGGTTTAAGAAGAAAAAGAGGCAATAGTTACATTCTTAAACTACCAGTATTGTACCCGTGTTTTCTCAAATCTACGACATAGGGCATGATCATCCCATAAAAACCTTCCATCGTTGTTGCATTGTATGATGTATGTGACCATGCAGAGCTGAGCCTACCAAAATATTCCAAATATTCCAAAATATTCTTCTTTCCAGTCTGGGATAATTTGCAACATTAAAATCCAAATTGAATAAACTCCAAGACCACTGGAGTATGCATGTTTAACAGTTTGTCCACCCTTGACTTTGTACTTACCACTAACAATGCAAACAATATAACTCCACAGCTCCAGATGTCTGCTTTTCTCCCATCATACCTCTCTCCCTGCAACAGACACACATTATGTCTATTACTACATGTACATGCACTGAGTGCACTTTTACAACATCTTCTGACATGGATTTGCCATGCCTCGTCCGAAAACACTAATCTAAATATCAATAATGTTAGTCCTCTATTCATCTCTTCTATTCCTGGACCTCTACCCCAATAAGTTACAACTGGTGCTGATTTGAGCAATATCGATAAAACAATAATTGTTTAGCAGATAATGAAATTCAATTTGTACTAAAAAGAAGAATGTACAACTGGTTAGGTTCTATGTAGGCAGAGGTAAAATCTTCATGAAATCTGAATATCTATAATGATAAAATCTTTTTGGACAGCATACAATATCAATCATGCAACGTTAAGTGCAAAGTTTTCAATTATTGCTTCTTGAGGAAAAGAAAATTATTACCATTATTGGGTGGGCCGGCTGCACACTTTTTGCAGCCAAGGGCTAAATTGTGAGGAGCTTACAATTGGTGGGGCTGAATTGCAGGGGTCTGGAGTGGCTGCCATTTGGCTCAGGTGACCTCAATACGACCCCAGAGATGCTGCCATAGGACTTAAGATTTGAACCACTCACACCAGGAAAATGATGAAACCCTTCATCGGTACTTACCCTGATCACTTCTGGACATGCATAATGTGGTGACCTGGGAAAAAGAACAGGTCATCTTAACACTAGCACTGGTGACAGGTTTTGATCAATGACCGCTGTTAATTTCTTATTATGTCTATCACTACCAGTAACACATCCCTCATCTCAACTACAGTTTAACTTGATTTCTGTACAAGTCACAAAATTGTTTATTGTTTGAATGTATATACATAACAAAATTAAATAAAATATGAAAGCAAGAAACATGCAAGGGAGCATCAGAAACCTATAGGTTTTTCTTGGGCCCTCCCTTATTCACTATTATTCAAAATACCAGTCATTAGCTTTAATGTCACAATCAGTAAAAAAAGACATTTTCCTTTTTCCCCTATATTGTAGAGCAGAACTCGTAGTTTATCAAGTACAGTAGGAGTATCCTCACTACATAACTTCAAGCAATGCCTGGAGTCAGATGAAATGAAAGGTTGTGTTGAAGACAGATGGCATCTGTCCATGGTACTGAAAGCTATTCTGTTTGTAGGTGTGGTAGCACAGAAAACTTGAAAGTGGGATTTTCAGAAAGATGATACCCCAGAGCGTCCATAAATTTTACAAGTCTTTCAGTGTGTACTCAATGATCTCAAAAGTGTTACGCTAATGTGATGATCGCATATTGTCACCAAAAGAGGTGACAATTCTAAGACTTATTTCAAAGACTTTCAATTAGTATAATCGTTATCAGATTATGGAATTAAGGGGCAAATAATGCTTACATACATGTAATAAAATAAAAAGATTTATTTAGCATTCTTCCTTCACTGACCCACAACTTGTCTCCAGCATGTTGTCACCAACTTGTAAGGAAGCCATCCCAAAGTCAGCTACTCGGATGTTGTTCTTCTCATCCAGAAGCAGGTTCTCTGGTTTTAAGTCTCTGTGACTTTGGAGGAACAAGAAAAGGTACACTTGAAGTCTTGGAATGTTGCTAAGGCCTAGAAAAATAAATGTTGTGTTTCCGATTTCAGTCCTGAAAAAAATAGGGTCAGTTGGTGGGGATTCTCTTTTTTTTTTCTTTCTTAGATTTCGGCTGAAATGATTCAACAAAATTTAATACAATTTAACAAATTGTAAAACTGAAATGCATCAGGATCAGGGCTGTCCCCCTGTTTGTTTGTGGGAAAGGAACAAACATTTCACCCAATTTACTCAATAAGAATTTGCTCATGAAAATGTGTGAAATAACATTTCAGAGAGTTTCAAATGCAGATCAAAAATTTTATGGCCTTGCGAGCGGTCGGTCCCCCCCCCCCAAAAAAAGGTCAGCAGGTTTTTGCTAGGATCAGTTGGGAAACTGGAAACACATTTTTCCTAGGCCTTCTCATCCCTCTTGCTTAGAGTGGCATCTATTTTACAAATCAGAATTGTTGTCAACCACTGATTGAAAGAGAAATAAACAATTAACAGTATTTATTAACTCACCACACAGAGTGGTTGTGACAAAATTCCAGTGCAGAGATGATTTGTCTGAAGAATCTCCGGGATTCCTTTGGCGTCAAACGTCCTTTTTTCACTAAGTAGTCAAACAACTCCCCTCCTGATACATGTTCAAGTACTAGATAGCTGCGAGAAAAAAGGAGCAAAATGTTAACGTCACACCAATCTAGACTGATGGACAGTCTAGTATATTGGCTTGCTGACTGCCCTATAGCCAGGCCAAAAATATAAAAGGGTTTTTGGGAACTTATTCAACATTTTGATTAAACTCAAGAAACGTGCTCTTGAAATTATGCAGTTTTTTAGATATCTGCTAGATGGCCTGTCAACACATACATCATTTCAACCAGATCAAAACTAGTGAGCCTGTCATGTAATTCTACTCTCTCCTTGATCAGAGTTAACCCTTATCCACTGCTGGTATTACTGGTTACAGACAATATCAAAAAACAGTTGCACTAGAGTATGTGCATACTTACAGGTATTTTCTGTTTTCATAGACATCATACAACCTAAGTACATGTGGATGTTCTATAAGCTTCAGGATGGCAATTTCCCTCTCCACCTAGAAAACAATAATATAACGAAGTATTAGCAATGAATCTTTTAGAGTGTGTCTGTGGCTAATGAACACATCTTTAGAACTGTTGCTAAAATGTTTATGAGATACATATGTACATGTATACCTTGCCAAATTTCATGGATAGAAATTTATGAATTTTACGATACCTTCTGAATTTTATGATACCTTTATGAATTTTATACCTTCTGATTTCTACATTCAATCTATGACTGCAGATAAATATGTGATAGCTCGAACAGCTTGTTTTATATCATACAATGTAGACGAACATTAATTGTCATCACTCATATACCAGTGACTCCTTTGTACCTGGACCGCTGTCAATCCATAAAGTTATGTACAATATTCATGAGCAATACCTTTTTGCCTTATCTTGTGCATATATTATTAAAACTTTAAAACTGAAACACAGCAGACACTCTGTAATTAGGCTACAGGTGCACCCCTTTCCCAGTATACCTGATTAGATTTTGGAGTCTTTGTAATCGGGTTTAACTTTTTCCTTATGTGATCTTTTGAAACCACCGGTATTCAATGGCCCCTTGCTTCCTGTCATTCCAGCTTAATAATTTCCCAGGGTAGAACAACAAACTAAAGTGCCTCCAGCTACTATTCAGACTTCACATCCTCAGGGTGCCTGTATAGACACTGACACCAACAAAATAGTGTAACAAAGGCTGCATGCTAGGTGGTAGTATAACACAACTTCATTTCTTTGTTATTCACAGATTTCTTAAGAAAATCCAGCTGGTAAACTGTATAATGTAGTTCGCACTAAAGTTACACAAATATAACCATTGCAGGTCAAATTCACTCCAAACCCAATGCCAAATGCTCGCGTACAGTCCAACACAATTTCCTATTTATGGCTCTTCAGTTCTACACTACCTAATTCTGAATCACTTAACTGGCAAACTGCCACATAGCGTAACCACGCCAAAGATGCTAAACTGGCCGGCAAATTTCTACGGCCACAGTAACACCTGAAAAGTCTGCTACCTGCATGATAAATCATATGTTTGATAAGTATATTGACATATGGAGCAGATAGTGCAATCCCCTAGCTGCCGTTATCATACCTTTATCAACCGGCATATCACCCATGACAAGGTGTAATCAACTGTAGAGAATGGAGTGTGCAGATGCCTGCTGCTCCTGACGCTTATCTACAGACTCCTGTTGTGGCAGTGAATACCAATGTCTGATGGAGTTATGCTGAGATGCCCAGGGGCCACTTCATTTATTCATGACAATGACAACACATGACAGACTGGTTGGCAGCCAAAATGTGGAGGGGAGAAGTCTTTACAGATGACCAGTCGAGATATCGTAGTAAAGCCGCCAAACACCAGCTATTTTTGAACCTGAAGAATGAAACATGAGGCACTGCTGCTGAGCCTTTTGATGAACCCGAGATTTGAAGATAAAGAAGGGAATGAAGAATTACCACCCCATTGGGCCATTGGGAAAAGGCCATGCCGCCAACTGCCACCTGTCAATGTTGGATTATGGGAAAAGAGTTACATGTACATTCAACATGCCTTCTCTCTTTTCATATATCCCACCTATGATTGAGCAGCAACTGTTAGGGATGTCAGAATGTCCTATGTGTGCATCATTGAATGGAAGACAACTTGGTTGTTCAGATAAATACCTCTGTCCAATTCTGTAATATTTTTGATGGTAGACAGACACTGAAACCATGAGGATATAGTGTTGTTGATTTAATGTCTCCAATGAAGAAATTACTCGAATACAAAATACAACTCCTCGCATGTAAGTAGAATTGGGAGCACATGTAAAATGTCCAATTAGTCGTTACCACAAAGACCCTGTGGCTCCTGATTGATCCTGCAGCTATAATTAGCCAACTGATGCTGGCATCTCTCACCTTCTGGACCCCACTCCAATCCTGAACATGTGATCCACACCATTGTGCCTACGTCATGTGTTGGCTTCACGTGCGTCATGAAATGACAAATTCTACTTCCATCCATGAATGTGAATGCTGTTGTTTTGCCATAATCGGATTGTGGTTAGCCACAAAAAAAACACAGCTAATGATCTTCCTGAATTCAGCGATGATTCAGTCACCCTTCACTATCATAGAGAACAGAAAATATAATGTAGTTAAGCCTCCAAAGACAATGGTTCAGAGTCTGTTTGAATCATATAAACAGGAGAGGTGAATACCCATAGGGAAAAGATAGATTGTTTTATCTGTCAAAATGTGCTCAAGATCCATCTGAATAAGTGGGAAAAGATGAAGATGCACTGAATGAGGTTACATATGAAGGAGCCTTCTCCTCTGTAATGTCTCAATCCAAGTAGTCAAGGAAATTGATTTTACACAAAGTGGAACGATTCCTGCCAACTGGTAAGTTATTAGGGCTCCAATGGATTGTAGAGGGAAGGAGAGGGCCCCAAATGGGTGATTTACACACGATTTTTACACAGGAAGGGAAAGAATTCATGTTTTTAAAATGACTTCAATCCAAGCCCTGGTGAAAAATACTACCTACTCAAAATCTCCTCATTGTAAACAATATGACCACAAAGTGATAAGCTTGAAATTTAACGCAAAAAAATGTAGACCATCTGATTCTTCATGCTGGGTTTTATACAATGTCCCTAAGGCCACTCCCGAAAGCCACTAGAACTTAATTTCATGTATGACAACAGTACAAGCATATACAATCATTGATGATGTTGACCTGTTTTCCTAAAAAGATCTTTCTCCTTTTGACCATTTGGCAGAAATATAATACTAGTATGACTATCCTTGCAATCCAATTAAAAACCTACAAATCAAGAAATCACAGGCAGAGAAAGTAGATTCTAACTGAATCACTATGAGTATGAGGATTACGACTATCGGTTTTACATGTAGGTCAAAACTGTCTTGTAGTGAATGTACTTTACTCAAAAACTACTCAGTTGGGAGAAACATAGTTATGAAACATAATTACTGTGATGTTTAGAAAGTAATATAATGTTATATCAAATTTAAGTCATATGGTTTTGAATCGAAGGTGCAGCACCCAATGAACAGGTATTTGATACCTAGTCGAAGAAATATTAGAACAGGAAACAGATGAAATGGTATGTGTCCTGCACATGGTAACACAATATGTATGTATATTAGAAGAACTATATATTATATCCACACCTGTACATTGGAATATAAATCATGTCCATTTGATAAGGGGAACAGCCATGCACATTCATTTTTTGCTGACGGGTGTCAAACCATCACTATGAATCTTTAATTACCACCTGCTTTTATAGGCCATTCACCCATATTCCACGAGACACTCCATTTGTTTCCCTTGGGGAATGTAGTGTGCACCGGGTATAGGGACATTTGAGTACATACATGTATGTTATAAAAAAATGTCTTAAAGTGTACGACCAGATATGCTGACTTGTGAAGAAAGCCTATCCACTTGTGTCATGATATTTATCAGGTCATACATCATTTGTATGCAAATCAATAATAGTGAAGTCAGGTGTGAGTGCATGCCTTCTTTATCAATACCTTTACCAATATTTCGTTGCCTCCTCTACTGGCCCCAATCAAAACAAGAAAGTACTAAGTATGATATATAGTCATCAGTTTTTCTCTTTTAACCAATTATGTACATGTATGTGAAAGTTAAACTGAGAATTGCAACCCAACAGTCATATTGGAATAAATCCCACCTAAAAGTTATAGTATAAACATCATCTAGTGCACAGTATGGTTAAAGTGCACAGTTTTGACATTTATTCAGCTATGGCGTGGTCACATTCAACGATTTTGATGCCACAGATTTTTCAAGCAGGCTGTGACGGAACCAACCATCAACAAGGATTTAAGACTGTCTTTTCCATACTGAGAGACAAGCAGCTAAATTTTGCTGGACACACGCACAACTTCCCAAAGAATACCCTCTGTTTGTAACCGTATGGTGAATGTACAACATATTTACAAGAAATAGGACTTAACTCCCACTGGTTTCACATACCTTCTGGAGTACAGATTCACTTAGTTTCTCTCTGTTGACAATTTTGATTGCCACCTTCTTGCCTGTAACACAATGGACACCCAGCTTGACCAGACCTGTGAATGAAAATAGAACAGTACTGTTATCACATAATGCAATTACCAAACATAACTGCCACTTTCAACACCCTGCTCTTACAATACTGGTTACTAGCAAAAATGAATACACTCATACTTGTTAGTAATTATGTAAACTGTCAATGGTTCTAAACCAACCATAGAGTAAATTGGTGATTTTCTGGTCATTCGCACACTTGGACAGGAACAGTCTTGGAGAAAATTGAAAGCAAGTGTCATTCATAAATTAGTGGTTTCCTTAAACTTGTGATTATGTAGGATGTTAGAACAATTCTATTCACAAGAAACTATAGTCCTGAGTTCAAATGCTACTGTCCTGTAAAGTAACATCAGAACTGGTGACCAAACATGCACAATGGCTTTATCATGGTCAACTGTCCCTCACCATGTTATACATGATGTATAACACAAAACACTCAGCAAGGATGACGGACAGTCATCACACTTTATAACTGACAGGAGGGCTTCTAGCATCACTGACATATGCATACATTTTTGTAATTATCTTATTTCCCTTCCAATATTGTTAGCTGGACATTTTCTTTATTTCAGGATCTGATATGGTTTAGCTTTAAGTGCTTACATTAAATACTATATCATATCAAAAATTCACTGTATGAACTGAACATTCATTGTTACAAGCATAGAAATATATAAAAGTACAGATGATTTGATTTCCAAATAAGCCCAAAATAAAGAGGCAATTCTTAAAACCAAGAAATCAAATTCATGTCACCTTATTTTGTTTAAAATAAATCAATTGATGAAGGGACATTATGACTAAATGTTTTATGACCATATACAGTATAGACATTGGTCCCCTGGAAGTAAATATCTAGTTCTGTCCTAAATTTACTGAATGACATGTTGGAATACAGCATTGTCTACAGCCCATTCCTGCCTACATCCATGTCATTAAAGGCCCAATATCAATTCTATTGGCTTGAAAATCGATCTGCACAAGTACTTAAGGCAACAAACACGATCAGCCAAAATCAAACGCCACCTGGTGCAGATCACTAAGAATCTTGTTGTGGTCAAAAGAGAAAATCCATACAAAAAGAAAAAGGTTCAAGACCTAAGCACTTTTTCAATAACACAGAGGTTTCTACCTTCACACTGACCTCTGTACCCATACTCACTAGCGTAATAGAATGCACGCAGGCAACATAGACTAGATGGTTGCAATATTGACTGAAAGTTGTAAATCCATTGACATTTGAACATATTGGCAGTTACGATTCCATATGAATGTAATATTCTCGGCTATAATGCATACCATTCCCATGAATCACAGCTCACCCAAAGTGATGACAAATTGTCCATATCAGATAAATGTTATCTACTTTTATTAGCTGGATACAACGTCCCAATTTCCTCAAATCATTCCATGGGAAAAGCTATCAAGATCCATACACGCAAGATGATAGTTACAAAATGCAACCCTCATAAATCAGTCATATTTATAAAAATTGAGAAAATATTCCACAACCTAAAGGTAATAAGTTAAAGATTTACATGCTGTACAGCCAAGAAATCCACATGTAAGCAGAAGATTTCATTATTTTTTTTTATCCCCTTATACATGTATGACTAATGACAATTCAGGCCTGGATTGAGGGCAATTTTTAGTTTCTGAACTGTTAGATTGCCTAGCTCCTGTATCACTTCTATTTGCTGAAAGTGGAAAATGAAAAAAATAAAGATGAAAAATCAGCCTAGGTAGTGTCAATAAAAGGACAACAGACTTTTCATAAACCCATACTGGCTTCATTACTAGTACTGTATAATTAAAATTTCAACAGAAGATGACCTACTTCATGCATCCTTATGTCACATACTAAGCAGAATACCCTACGGAATCTATACATTACGTTAAGATACGAAGTTAGAACCTTAGGGGGAATGGTAAGAAATTTTCAAAGAGACACTATGATTGAAGTGCAAAATTAGCCTACTAACATCCTCCTCTTTGAGTTCCCTTGTATTTTTTTAATGATTGATACATTTAATCGTTTCTTCTGATAAGAATTTTCCATAGTTTGTTGAGCTGGCCAGAGTGGTGGAGAACCACCAGAGGTGGAAGAGCCAAAGACTGTAGTTGAAAATTATGTTGCCCCTACAGCAGAAGTGCTACGGGACTGATGATGATGATGATAAGTAGTGACATATGTAGACATACGTTGTTACAGTAGTACTTTACCACAGCCAACGTATGGAAGAAATTCTGTGACAGTAGGTCATTATGCATATTTGACAGTACATGTTATTGGGTCATATGCATACAAATACAACATTCATAATCACACATAGCTAGAACTTAGCAGGTCTTATGACACTAAATACACTGCAGGCCAAGTTTTTTTTATTCAGAGTAGCTAACATCAAAAGTATATGTTTAATTATTGCTGCCCACTATCTTCCAAATATTAAGTTAAAGAATTAGTTTCTCTGTGTTATTTTCATATTTCTGGATACATACTGTATTCTTCTTTGGCCCTTGTCATTTCAAATGACCTTGATGATTTTCAGTCATAATGTTGCATGTCATTATTACTGTAACATGAAACTCAAATATGATTTTAATACTTAAGACTGAAATGTACAATAAAAGGTACACTGCAGTCTTACTAATTCTGAGCAAAGTTAGCTTACTGGACATGTTTTCTGGATGCCACAGGTGTAACAAAGGTCACAGCCCAACCACTGCTGTCAGATGAAGAATTGATTGGTTTTAAAGATTTTCTGTCAGGGGAAAGCAACATTCGTACAGAAATTTACATTTTAATACAACAGCCCACACACCCGATGTGAACTGAATTACAGCAGCAATCGTCATGGGTGCAAATCTGTGGTTTAGCAATCTTCTGACAATCAGACAGATCCGTATCATGGTCATGATTATTGCTGCAGAAAATGTGATACATGAGCAGTTAGGGACTTACAACACATGTTCTACATCTAAATTATTCTCTATATAACACTAGATCAAGCTATCTCCACTCTATCTAATAACAACCGCAAAGATTATTAACTCCTGTCACTGTCATGTGCTGATCACTATCAAATTAATCAGTAAAGATACAATATAGTCAATAATCATCACCTGACTGTAAGCATGCCAATCTAGGCTATATCACATTGTTCCATCTTTGTTAAAACAGCATGCTAAAAGTTAACCGTGAAACTAAACAGAGAAACACAAGTTCTGAAAGAGGCACATACTTGTATTATCTTTTATTTGAATGGATGCTGCAGCTTAAAATATACTATTGGAAAGCAAAAAAATAAGTGCTATTTTCTTAGGCCAACAGATAATGAACAGAAAATCATGAAAATACATCAACAGCTTTATTGGTTATCCAGTTTACAAGCAAGTAATCATGTGTGTGGTTTCAGAAAGCTGCTAGCAATAGGGGCCCAATGTTTCATCACCTGTTCCTTACACCCCCTTTCCACTAGAGGCTGCAACCACTGAGAGACTGCTGAGCAACCAAATATTTCACATTTCTTGAACAGATTTCAAAGATCTCTTTTTTACATGCTATGTGTTTTGTTGTCTTTTACATCATACTTTTACATTACAATTATAAAATCAAGGGTCACACAAATTCAATTTTCGTTGCTCAACAGTGGCACACAGCAATCACTGACCAGAGGAAAGGGAGGCCTAAGGGCAAGGTCCATCTGCAACCAAGTTGTAAACCATGCCCATAAACATGCTAAGAGAGAAACTAAAAGTTGTGATCACCCTGTTCATCCATGCAGCACCTGCTAGTGATGCAGGACATTAACACACAAACTATGGCAATAAAACCTGTGCAATATGTACTGCACAGCACAGTTAAACATGGCTTGTTTCTTATTACATGGGGAGGAAATTTTTTCTCCAATTTGCTTCTCACACCTTCTCAGTTCTCACCCTGATGCCTTTAGGTCAGTGGCCTGTACTTTGTCATCCTCATTATAAACATTTTCCATGCTCTGAAAACCTAGTATAAACACCATGGGGTTAACAAAAATTAGGCACTACTTTGCCTGACCACTGATCTAAATCATATATGCAGGAACATTCACTACATCCCTGAGCTCTGAATCAACCAGGCATCTTTACCATGAAAAGTTAAAAACGGTATCCGGACACACTAGCTTTGCAGTAAACAAGAGTCTTTTTTAACTTTCAACTTCAATTTTTAATTTATTCAATCAACTTTGCAAATGTATCATGATGGTAACCTTCTGAACTGTGTTGATTTGACAAAGTTAAAAGTGAAACCA
Organism: Branchiostoma floridae x Branchiostoma japonicum; assembly: GCA_013266295.2. Lineage (NCBI taxonomy): Eukaryota > Metazoa > Chordata > Leptocardii > Amphioxiformes > Branchiostomatidae > Branchiostoma > Branchiostoma floridae x Branchiostoma japonicum. The sequence continues at coordinate 11,425,939 of CM023824.1, forward strand.
CAAAATTACAAAAGTAAGAACACAAGTAGATAGATGGAACACGAACATTGTACATTGACACACAAGACCAATAAGGAATCAGACTGGATTTTGCGGTTGTACAGGCAGATAGTATAATGGAGGAAAGAACTGTTTCCCAATGACCTCGCAGTGGCATCTGACCTGACTGAAGGCACCAGATGATGTGGAAGGTGATCCGGATTCGACATACTTCTGAGCAGTTTGACAGCAGCCAGCTTGCATCTTTCCTTTAACATTGGCAGGGCTGGAACACTCCTCCTGTACATCAAGTAAGGAAATCTGGACTGCCCCTGAGTCCAGGCTGTGATTATGCATGTCCCCTGTACTGGCACCCATCTGTCTGTCAACATGCATACAAAACCCAAGCTCCACCCAGATCAATCAGGAGGGAAACAAAGTAATGCATCATAATTAGATTGCCACACTTTATCAGCAGGAAATGGAGATATTTCCACCGGTATGGCCGACTCCATCTGGAGACTTTCCAGTTGGGCGGAGCTTTTTTTGTCAGTGTGGAGACGGCAATCTCTGAGAAGCCTCTGTATTAAACATGCTGATGATACAAGTATAAATGATACCGCTTTGTATGCTAATGGTATTATGCTATTAACTATACACACATCCATATCAAAGCTGGCACTGTGTTGCTGATTGCTGAATATAATTGTTAGATCTGTCAGCGTAGCTGTCAAGTATGTCAAATGCTGTTAGGAGAGGTGACTTGCATTATAGACAGAGGTACTGATGTGTGTGCTGGGGATGTCAGTGGTACTGATGTATGTGTTGGGAATGTCAGTGGTACTGATGTGTGTGTGTTGGGGATGTCCGTGGTACTGATGTGTATATTGGTGATGTCAGTGGTACTGATGTGTGTTGGGGATGTCAGTGGTACTGATGTGTGTGTTGGAGATGTCAGTGGTACTGATGTGTGTGTTGGTGATGTCAGTGGTAGTGATGTGTGTGTGTTGGGAATGTCAGCGGTAATGATGTGTATGTTGGTAATGTCAGTGGTACTGATGTGTGTGTTGGAGATGTCAGTAGTACTGATGTGTGTGTTGGTGATGTCAGTGGTACTGATGTGTGTGTTGGTGATGTCAGTGGTACTGATGTGTGTGTGTTGGTGATGTCCGTGGTACTGATTTGTGTGTTGGGGATGTCCGTGGTACTGATGTGTGTGTTAGGGATGTCAGTGGTACTGATGTGTGTGTTGGGGATGACTGTGGTACTGATTTTTGTGTTGGGGATGTCAGTGGTACTGATGTGTGTGTTGGGGATGTCAGTGGTACTGATTTGTGTGTTAGGGATGTCCATGGTACTGATGTGTGTGTTGGTGATGTCCGTGGTACTGATGTGTGTGTTGGGGATGTCAGTGGTACTGATGTGTGTGTTGGGGATGTCAGTGGTACTGATGTGTGTGTTGGGGATGTCAGTGGTACTGATGTGTGTGTGTGTGTTGGTGATGTCCGTGGTACTGATGTGTGTGTTAGGGATGTACATGGTACTGATGTGTGTGTTGGGGATGTCAGTGGTACTGATGTGTGTGTTGGGGATGTCAGTGGTACTGATGTGTGTGTTGGGGATGTCAGTGGTACTGATGTGTGTGTGTGTTGGGATGTCAGTGGTACTGATTTGTGTGTTAGGGATGTACATGGTACTGATGTGTGTGTTGGGGATGTCAGTGGTACTGATGTGTGTGTTGGCAATGTCAGTGGTACTGATGTGTGTGTGTGTTGGTGATGTCCGTGGTACTGATGTGTGTGTTGGGATGTCAGTGGTACTGATGTGTGTGTTGGGGATGTCCGTGGTACTGATGTGTGTGTTGGGATGTCAGTGGTACTGATGTGTGTGTTGGTGATGTCCGTGGTACTGATGTGTGTGTTGGGGATGTCCGTGGTACTGATGTGTGTGTTGGTGATGTCAGTGGTACTGATGTGTGTGTTGGGGATGTCAGTGGTACTGATGTGTGTGTTGGAGATGTCAGTGGTACTGATGTGTGTGTTGGTGATGTCAGTGGTAGTGATGTGTGTGTTGGTGATGTCAGTAGTAGTGATGTGTGTGTTGGTGATGTCAGTGGTACTGATGTGTGTGTTGGTGATGTCAGTGGTACTGATGTGTATGTTGGTGATGTCAGTGGTACTGATGTGTGTGTTGGGGATGTCCGTGATTACTGATGTGTTTGTTAGGGATATCAGTGGTACTGATATGCATATTGGTGATATCAGTGGTAGGCAAAATGGGAGGAAGTCAAAAGGACATAGGAAATGGAGTGAATGTGAAGGTCTCAGAGGCTGGCCAGGACCCAGTAGGAATTAGGGGTCAAAACAGGGGAATTCAGGAAGCTGAGGATTGCATCTCCAATTTCTTGTTATCATTGACATGTAATTGAAATAATTAGCAGTAATTGATTACATAGAACAGCATGCGAAATACTAGGTTGCCCAGTTGCACCGTGCATTGCAGCAACCATATTTTGCTTGGTGCAACCTATTTTTGCACCCAGGTAGCCGAGTGCACTACCAAAATTTTGTGGTAAGGATGCCATTGGGAACTGTTTATTGAGAAGTTTCCATGGAAGAGCTCATCACTTCAGGTAAGGGGAAACAACTCTGTGTCAGAAATGTATAAATGCACATTGCATTCTAACAAAGTGAATCATAATGTAGAAGAGTTTAAATTTGGGGCAACCTGGAATTTTGATGGGCAACCTAACTTTCATCCTAGGTTGCCACTGGGCAACCTGGCTCAAAAAAGTATTTCGTACACTGCATAGAATCACAAACAGTTCAGTTACCACATTGTCTGGAATATAAAATATTGTGTTATAATACTACTGCATATCCACTGCATAGCTACCAGTGCGATGGATAAGCATCATGTCTAGTCAATGTCAGAAGTTTAAACTCTCATCAAGGGTCAAGTTCAACTCAGGGTCATATGAGAGCCAGACATCAGCCATTGCAATCTAAAATCAATATACCAATAAACTAAGCATTAAACCTTTGAGAAGGACAGTAAACATTATCATCCTGAAAGCATAATTTGATCATTGCTTTGGGGTTAAGCTGGGAAATTCCATAAGCATTTTTTTGTCATGATGCATGCATATGCCCATGTAGAATTCTTAAAACAAAGTTAAAATGCTGGCACATTTTGCAATTTGCTACATGTATAATAACAGTGTGATGAAACAAGAAAAAAATGCAGGTTATCTCAGTTGAGTCTTGCTTTGAGGTAGATTTTGTACCTAATATCATCAGAATGCCAGCATGTCCATAAATTAAGGGATCACTTGTTTTTAATGGAACAAGCCAAACCAATTTGTGTACATTTGTAAAGGTAAGTTTGTATGGCCTTACTGACACAAGATCAAAGTACAATGCACCTTCTGTTTGCAGAGGTCTTTATACAAGCACATTACCATAGAATGAACAGTCATTTGCAAACATTTGCAAACATCACTGTACATACATCATATCTGAAGCACCCAGTAATGTAAACACGTATACATCCTTCAAAGGTAAAAGGGTGCCTGGTCATGTTTAGGCAATTCAGAAGACTTTTTGTAGTTTTACATATGGTCATCACCAGCTTGATCATGTGAACTGCAGTTGTTTCATAGACTGAGTAGTGTACTTCACTTGAAAAGCATATAACTTCATTATATCCCCTTCTCCTTTATCAAACTTACATAATCTTCAAGCTTTAGTCCTGAATCTTATTAGCAACTGACAATATGTCTACTAGGATTGCCTGATGTATTGCAAAATACATTTAATAGATTATCAGAATACATGATGTTTTACATGCACTGTGCCCAGTATAACAAATATTCTGCCTATGTGATATACATGTAACAACCTGTCCCATACAAGTTACCAGTTAAGGTGATTAGGAGAAGGGTTATTGAAATAGAAATATACTATGAGATATCATAATCATAAAATTCTATTTTGATAATCTGCTTATTTCTTTCCTTGAATGTCAACATTTCTTTCTCAAACTGAACTGTCAACTTGCAGTTCACAATGCTTCAGATGGGGGTAGGCAGCATTTGGAATGGCCCACAGTGGTTGCTAGCTGTAATTTGTAGTTGATAAATGGATAAATGGGCTTAAATCTAGTCTGTTTCAAAAAATGTAGCCTTCAGTTAAACTAGCTGTGCAGATTTTCTGTGACCAATGAAATTGCAGGGTTCAAAACACCACATTCAGTGGTAAAATTAGAGCTGTGTATATATACATTTGTATCAGTACTTTGGATGTCAACCTGCACTTAACCTAATCTATTATATTTCTCCATTGTACCACAGCTACATGTATAGTTTTGTGCTCCACTCTATTTGTAATAGAAAACGGGGTACATGTACAAGTCAAGGGTACGAGAGTCAACCAAGCTCTGCCAATGTTGGTAAATGTCATACATGATAGTACATGTATAGACATGCTGTTGCGCATTACCAATACCATTGGCAAAACATGGCAGAAATTCAACTTTATATATAATGGAAGCCTGACAGACTGGATAGCCTTCAAGCAGAGGGCTAGCAGATTGGATAACCATCAAGTAGAAGGTTATCATTAAAGTAGAAGTTGCCCAATAAAATACGTCAACTTCAATGTAAAATGAAGGCTTAGTGTGCGGTAAAAAAGAACCTCAAAGTAAAATAACATAAAATGTACTGAAACAGACTGTGACCTTGCATATCTAATAAGAGGACTTTTTTGTCTGGGCTCAGAGATATCATAGAACATAAGAATATGTCAATTTTGAAAGGAACTTGGATTCAGCATGTTTTAAACTAAACCCCCCTTGGAATGAGATACAGTAACATCTAAAAACAAAAAGGATATAGGATGAGGGGGCTTTCAGGGAAAGCTTACATAACTAACATACCGATATCATGCTTCCTCAGTAAATATTTGGTATGTACTAACATTACATAAGCACATTAATAATGAAGCATGGTGGTTGCATCCAATATGTGTACACATAAATATAATCTACCTAAGAATGCTCAGCTTAAGAATTAAGCTTAATCACTTTTGCATTGAAGCTTTGTACAGAGTAGACAATGCCAGGATGACCTCTGACCTGGATACCAGCTGATCACACTAATCACATTATTGGCATGAATATATGGAGGAACTTATGAACTAAAAGACTATATTTGTTAGTCATGTGCATCATGATCATAATACCGAAAATGAGCAAAAAACAATGCAAGACAGGATATTAAGATACCAGTATTGGTCTTTCTTGCAAATTAGCCTTGCCTCATAATGGATATGTAAAATCAAACATTTATGATATTATAATAAATATGATGCTGGTATCAACATTTCCACAGAATCTCAGCAATACTCACTTTAGGTGATATCATTAACCTAAATCCATCGTTTCTGTTTCCTCAATACAACTGACAAAGTCAAATAAAAATCAACATACATTTCTCAGATCAATACTAGGAGTAGGCTAATGTCTTATTCTCAGTCATTAAGTGTCCAATATGCAATAATGCACAAAATTTGAAATGTGTTTTATACTGTACATTGTATACTGAAATCTTTAATAATGGTTTCACTACTGAAATCAAGTAATGCACAAATTATTTCTCAATTGCATCAAAGGAGTCATGCAACTTTTATTCAACCTGTACTGTAAATTAAAACTATCATGGTAGTTTTATTTCATGGTAGCAGGGAAAAGGAGGTTTTACTGCATTTTAAATTCATGGCTTATACAATTCTGTAGTATAGTAGTCATATAAGGGAGGCATATTTGCAGTGTCATGAATTCATTCACTGCGAAGAGGTCACCAAGAAAATTGCGAAAATAAACAACCACAAAAGTTTCAAGATTTACAGAATATGCTGAGCTGTTTTTACCTGACAAAATTTCAACCACAGTAACTTGAGCAAGTGACAGTTTTACCACTGTCCTAGAACCCATGACTTGGTGGTTTGTCCAAATTTAGCAGAAGTCCAAAGGCAACCTCAGTTCTAAACAGCAGCAGCAGGTGAAGCCAGCTGTGAGCCAGCTAAGGGGCTTGGGGAGTCGCGATTAATCACATTATGTAGTGCTACAGTTCTGGGGTAAAATAACACAGAATGGGACCATAGAGTCAACTTGAAAATGGGCTGACAGTAACAGAGGTGCATTCACAAAGCCCAACTGTACTTTAATGTAGCCTGCATTTAACTACTAGTAAGGATTTCTTAGCACAGCAGCTTCTTTAACCAACATGTTCCATTAGAGTTGCCAAAGTTCCTGAACTTTCCCATGGGGGTAAATACCCAAGGACCCTGCCACACATAGTGGGGCATGCAGCAGCATTTCTCAATTTTGGGCCATAGACCACCCAATGCTTCTACAACTTCTGTAGTGAACTAGAAAATCAAAAGAAAAAGGCAGCAATTTTTTTTTAATTTGCAAGATTGACTTGGATGATTTCTAGCTCTTACAGGTCACCATATTGGATTGTTTACATTGTCCAAGAAGCAAATTATCTTATCGGAGTGGCCTTGTAATGATTTTTGTGGAAGGACAATAGGTGCACCTGGGGCTCCAGTCATGTCAAAAGTGGTTTCCCCACAGTAGTAACCATTACCAGGCATCAATAGAGACAAGTATTGTTATACATACAACCTGGAGTTGGGAAACACCACAGGCTAACTCCAAATCAACCTTTAACAACCTTTATCAGTAACCTCATTACATGTAGGTATCCATATTATGTGCATTGGTAGAATATCAGAGGACTTTAAATAGAAATAGTGTCTACATTAGCAGTATACGTGTTATCCAAATCATTGCATTATTACACCACAAGTATTCTCAGCTTGATTGCTCCATCTGCTAGTCAACTTGTCTTCCTAATAATTCCTAAAAATCTCTATATCTGATTATCATTACAAATACATCACCTTAGTCAATACAATGACAATGCATCACATACAGACCACTAATCTAAAAGCTTCATGAACTCAAGAACTTACGTAGGGAGCGGACTACACAAATCTTTTTCACCCTCCATCCACAGTTCGCATTCATAATCTCCAAGCAGATGTTGCAATGGAAAATTGTAATGTTTTCTAACAGCAGCCGATTTTCGGAGATGGTAGCATAAGACAAATGGGCCAGAAACTAGAAACGGTTACAGTGTTCAATCCCAACGTCTGCTTGGAGATTACACTTTCATGCATTCCCTCCTCACCTCTGACTTTGCTTCCTTTGTCACGTCCCTAGTTATTACTAGATGTAGGTCAGTGGATATGCACTTGTTCACTACCATAATTGGACAATGGGCCAGGAGGGAGTGGCTAGGATTACAGTATAGCCTCAAGAAGTGGTCAGGCTTCTTTGGTGCCAATGATCCATGAACTTATGTAGAGGGACAAGTACTGTAAAATGCATTTACTTTCACCCTGTTGTTTTTTTTTTGGTATGAGGGAAAAGGAGGTTTTCGTGGTGTTTGAAGTTCACGGTTGAAATAATTCTGTGGTACAATAGAAATATACATTACATATTCATGTTAAGAGGACACCGCGAAAACTATGAAAATAAGACTAAAGCAAACATTTCACGATTTACAGTACATCTTTCTCAACTTGAACAAATCCCATGGGACTGTGGAAATCTCAGTAGAGGGACATGGGGTAATGGGGCTGAATAAGAGAGGAATGTGGAACAGGAGTATCATAGAAAAATAAAGCGAGATCATACAATTGTGGGTCTTCCTGAATGATGAACTCAAAATTATGAAAACCTGGCAAATGTGCGAACTGCTTACCTATAAGCCAAATCATTAATTAAATGTTGTTGTGTCAATATGATACAATCAAATGATGTTATCAGTGGGTGTTACTAACAGTTAACAGATAGATGCACAGAAAAGATGATTATGTAGTCTGCTACAGAAAGGGCAGAACAAATTGCGAAGGATGGCCAAAGTTGAACACCCAGTTAGTGCTACATGTACGTGTTCGCCTGTCTGGACAAACGTGATTACATAATGGTCCATGAGGGGTATACACCCCACTGTGATCCCCACTACACCACCTGCCTGTTACAACACACTCACACAATAAACCTATATACTGGGCGTTACAAAGACACACAACGGGGTCAATTGTCACCGTCCTTCCATGATTGTAGCAGGCCGCGTCATGATTTCGGCCCATTCTATTGGAGTATAGATCAGCACACTGGTCAAAAGATGAGTTATACTGGCGGCTAGCGGGGAAGGAGCGCTCAGTGGCGCGTAACGTAGAGCCAAGACAATCCTCATCCTTTAAATCCACTTCATTGCGTAAACAAAACGTCAGAGATGACATCCTAGTACAAACAGGGGGCACGCGAGCCATAGCCCAGATTCCCGGAAATAATTAAAGAGACAAAAGAGTCGAACCCGTGTACTTACCCGTCTGTCCTTTCCCCAGTGTTTTTTCCAGCCGGTAAGGTCCCACCATTTGGTGTTCCCCCGACATCTTCACAACCGAAAATGCCCCCCGTACACGATCGTCCCCTTAAAAATCCACGTAGAACCGGCTAGACAAGCGGGACCATCGTTCCTGGAACGTCAGGGCGAACATCATTCCCGTCTGGACATTTTTCCGGGAGCGCCGTGGATACAGTTACACTGTAGCCCTTCCACCATCCGGCTTCCCATCTCTGGACTCGCCATTTGCAATATCCAGATGTCACATCCGGGACACTGCCGCCCCATTTCAGCATTAATATTGAATTAGGTCGATAAAATTATGTCCGCCGTGATGTGGGACTTGAGAGAATTAATAAAACCACAAGAAATAAGGAACACTCACGCAATGTCTGCGGAGTGACAACCATGCATGCAAGACACACACGGAATGTGGGTCAGTGTGTATATATGTTTGTCTTTTTGCGGTGCTAATATTAGTAGCTGCCGCGGTAATGCCATTGAATGGACGGTAACAGTGGCAGTGGGCGTGCTAAGGGAAATAATGTGTTTACCAGCTACAGGAACAAAAGCGCTTTGAAAACCTAGAAGATTTTAACATTCACAGAACGTACAACACTTTCTATTACCAAACGGATATGTCTCTTCCCATAAAATGATTAACATTCAAAGAGCCAGTGAAGTATTTGCTTCCTGAGGTCCTTTCATTTCGATATTTCAAGGACCCTCCACTTTTTCCGTCATTGTGTGTGGGAGTGAGAAGCGCTAGGGCTAGTAGGGGTTTCATTTGTGCAGGTCAGTGCGAGCGGCCTTTTTGTTCACATACATGGGCGATGAATTACATTCAGTTGGGACATTTTTGTTGGAGCTCACCCGTAGAGGAGCGCAAATTTCCGGTGCGGTCCTTTTCGGTTCTGCATGTATATCATATAGCGTTACCCCCTTTCCTGCTACCTTTTCTCAGCGTAATTTACATCAAATATAATATTGACCCCTCCTTGGTGCAACTAGAACTGTAATCGACACCCTGACGAGGCATAATGTCTGTGATCTTATTTCTGAGATTTTGTGTAATGTCCCTAATTAATATTACTTAGATATTGAAGTGAAACTGGACCATTGTACAATTCTGCAGGTAAATAGTTTGGTTTTGTCTTTATCTAAAATATGAATGTTGCTATGATAGAGGGTGTGGTTTGGATCCAAACCCATCCCCGCTCATACTAGTCATAGAAACAGCCATATACACAGGATATACATCTTACTGCACGTAAACCTCCGACAGATAGGGGGCAGTGCGCACGTCATCCCGGCTGTTCTGTTCTATGTCCGAGCAAGGAGGTTGGTCCGAGGTATTAAAGATTTCAAGCTCCGTGTGATACTTTTCCTTGATCAATTAATCACATGGTCTAAAATGATACATTTCACCAACAACTGTGGTTTTCCATGGTGTGTATGTAACGTTAGAAGAAAAGAAATTTCCGCAGTAAACAGTAACCACACTTTGGCCTCAAGTCAATGACCTAAAGGTGAAAGGCCCAGTCTTCAATTCCATCCCAAAAGCTTTAATGTGATTTTCCCTGCTGTATTGAGCCGGATTCTGAGCCGTTCTCAGACAGTCAGTGGGATCTCTGCCTCCACGACAGTCGGCCCGGCATAGCGGTCCCGCTCGTCCTCCACAAACCAGGACGTTTTACTGCCCTTCTTACTGATCATGGCCCAGGACGTGCGGTAGGCTGAAGAAATTAAAGGAATACACAAAACAATACTGGTGTGTTAGCTGGTGTGTTACGCCGAAGGGCGGTTATACCGGCTATACAGATACAGATACAGATACAGATACAAATACTTTGAGCAACCACGATGGCTCATGGGTGTGTTTGCTAATACTTTCTTCAGCAGTTTGATCACCAAGCGATCAAACGGGGAAAATATAAGTACTTAGATTGAATAATGACTGAGAATTTTAAGATCAGAGAAAAAGTTTTAAACAATCTCAAATTTTACATTAATAACACGGAAGATGAAATGAAAAACATGTCCCGGGGCTAGCCTACTCTCCAAGCAGAGGTTTGGGTTTTGGGCTTATTTTTGGCGTGTTTTTAGGCTTTTTTATCGGGCTTTCTTTTTTTACTGAAATTTTGTTTCCACTCAACTTGGGTTACGTTGTCATACCGGGAAATAATATCTGACGTATACTTCTAACCATGGAGGTAAAAAAAAAGAATTTTTACCTCCATGTTCTAACTGACATAACTCAACAAGTACAATATCTAACGTGATATGTCGAACATACCGATATCCGGTGAGAAGGCACCCAGCGAGTTGAGTTCTGCCATGGCGTCACCAGAGTACCTACTTCCTTCGTCATGCACGGCGATCAGCACAATACGACCCTGTCAAACACATACATGTGAGGATTAGACTTCTGCGTACCTACAAATCATGGACTGCACAAGTTTCTCTAGCCTGTGTTTACAAGCTCTCGGCCGGAGGTTAATATTGGGGGGCGGCAACTTCGGGGCGGCCGCCCACCAGGAGCGCGATTAGTCAGGCTAAAGTTTCTCCAGCCATTTTCATTTTGCTTACTAGTATTACTACACACTCGCAAGCTGAAACAGTATATCCTTAGTATCAAATATGCCCCTTGTTATGAACGATGCACTTACAATGGGAACCCCACGGAGGAAATCTCGCAGCGAAACCCCGGCTGCTGGGTCGTAATAAGTGTCAAACAGCACAGAATCCTCCATCTGTCCGGTCATTTCGTTCACGATCACCAAGTTGTACCCACGACCTGGATAACATATGATTAAGCCAAACCGTCATGGAACACACTTTACGCCTCGCTTTAATACCTCCGTGTAGGAAGGTACTGATTTCGGTGTGTATGTGTTTGCTTGTGTGTCCGTAGGTATCTGCATTCAGTAGAGTGTCAGGAAGGGAGGGGAGATTTTGTAACCGCTGATTGACGGTAAGGTCAAGTTGAACGTCAAGAGGAAGTGAATGGTACAAAGGTGTCTATTGCCTTGTGGAAGCTAGGGGGAAATGCATATAACGTTACCAGCAAGAAATTCACAGTACTAACAAGAAACCCACAACAACTCGCAATACCTCACGGAGGTGTAAAATTTTCGTTATATTCACCAGTACCGTCAGGCAAAATTGACCATCTTTACTGACATCCATGCGCTATGTCATCTATTGCTGCAATACGTCTAAAATTTCCCATAGAAACAAGTACCGTTCATGGCGTACTGCACTCCATCCACCCAGACCTCACCCCTTCCGCCCAGGTAGCCGGGGTCATCATTGCCAGCAGAGACAACTTTGACACTGATGGTGGTCCGTGGAACGACTACCGGCACTGGAATCATTTACAATATCATTACAATGTCGGCAAGGGGTAGATTTGCTTCGGTGAGATTTCCGTTACTCCCAAACACGAGAACGTCGGCAGAACGTACTGCACCTGCGCGAAACCCGTAATGTATTGTGCATAGCACTTTGGCAGGTTGTATTAGAGCATATAAGGTTGACAGCCTGTCTGTAGTTTTCAGATGTTGTATAGGAAATAATATCGTCCGCAACAGGCATCACACAACGTTGACCAAACATCCAACGAAAAACGTGAAAAATCAGGGTTTTGCGCAGGCGCAGTACGTTCTGCCGACGTGCTCCAAACACGTAACTAGAAAGGTGTAAATTAACTCATCTACATCAGCGTACCAACCTAATCTCAACCGGGGCGGGGGGCGATATTGACTTCCAACAACCTTTGACCCATTGCTGACGTCATGCGTGCATAAAGTCATGTGTCCTTAGTGATTGAGTCAGATAGTTGAAAAAGTGATTCAGTGGAAAATTCCGGTGGGACCATTTTTTAGTTGGAGGACAGTTTAATTGTTGTCCTACAATGTAATTTACCAACTCAGAATGAAATGAACTTTCGTGATACCTGAGATGTTGTTCAGTTGGTCCTGCAGGTCGGCACACGAGAACACTGGAATCGTACATCGGGCCCGATCAAATTACGACATGTAATATAAAAACAAGACAAACCGATCTTGAGGACTGCCTCTATCAGGTCCTCGTGCAGTTGGTCGGCGCTGACGGTCTTGTCTTCCAAGCTTTCCACTCGCAAAACGATCGAATCCACCATTTTTAGCACCTCTGTCCTCTCGATGGAAGTATTGAGGGCCGCCTCTAAGTTGTTGTTGGTTGTAGCGAGGGCCGCCTGCAAATTGTCATGCCCTTCCTCTAAAGCCAGAACCGTGCCACCCATCCTCTTAAAGATCACCATGTCCGCCCTAACGCCTTCATTGAACGTTTCCATATTGTCCAGGCGTTCCAGAAAGTCGTTTGTCTCCCTCATGTCTTTCTCCTGGCTCTCCTTGAACTTGCTCTCGAGGGTGGAGAGTCGTTTGCCAAGGTCACCCAATATGCCTGCAAGATTGAACAGAATTAACAAGATAAGAATTACATATATATAGTCCTGACACTGATCACATCACAACACTACAATGTTGTTTTAGTTTTGTGCGAATTTGCGAATAAACCAGTGCGAATGTGCGAGTTTGCAAATAAACCATTTATATAATTCATAATATAATTTTGATAATTTTTTATCTCAAGTTTTTTCTAGAAATAATTTGACAAGTTACTCTGAAACATGTTCACTATTAACAATTGTGAAAAACTTCTTCACAAAATATATTATATATTAACATATGTTTTTAAAAGGTTAAAAGCATTAGTGCAACATTTATGATGCTGTATGCTTAATTCAACTTAATCTATCCGTGTGCATTTACCAGCAAGTTTGTATTAGTCTGTCATTTGTTATCTGGCATTCCAAATGCATTTTCCTTAAATCAAAAATACTTTGAATTTTGGAAAAAAAGACAAATTGACAACTTAACAACAAAAAATGATTTTCACCAATGAAAGTTTATCTCACATACCTTTGAAAGCAGTCATTGTCTGTCGCATTTGCAGCATGTTGGTCTCCAGTTCATCAAACTTCTCAGCAATCTGAAGCTTTTCTATAAATTCAATTTGACATAGAAACTGATCATAATAAGTCTTAGGATTTATCCAATAGTCGAAGATGGACATGGACTTTTGTACAATCTGCAAAGAAGTTGCTTTGATGTTTACGGTTACAAAGTAGATCGTGGTGTCCTAACGTTCATCTTGAGATGAATGATAAATGAATACGAAGGGTGATTTTAATGGTATTATAAAGGCATCTTATTAGATATTCAAATAAGGTCTTATCTGCTTAAATCACCTCTGTTGATAATCGTTTCCACTAAAATTACAAATTACAAGCATGACAGTCCTGACATAGAACGCTTTTGTAGCATTTTCTCATGCAAATGACCTCCCATTTTGTATAATCTGTGTTGAACCATGTTCATTTACCACTATAATGATTGTATTATTGTATTTTTTGAACAATTATAAAAATCTTCATCTGCATAATTGATATCTGTTAATGCTCCTTTCATTCTAAGTTACAAATGTTATATGTTTTGAAGTACTACCATGGAAAGCAGTGGAATTTTAAAATGTCCTCATTTATTATGCAAATTAGCTTCTGATGTGCCTCGTCAGCCTCTGGTTATGCCCAATTATGCTATCTCAAATTGAGCTACCTACATGCCAAAAATCACAAAAATACTTCCATCCTTTCGTGAGTTGTCCTTTCCCAAAGTCTTCAACAAAAAGGCCCTGCAGCCTACTCGTTTAGATATTAAATGATGTCTGACGAAGCTGTAATTACCGACTGATTCAGGTTCCATTGGTGCAGACAACACGCCGGTCTGGTCTCTCAGAAGACAGACAAGACTCGCCATCATCACCATGGTTACGACACACTTTCCCGCCATTCTATATCAGAGAAGAGAGTGAAATTTAAAGTGACATATTTCCTATTGCAATACATCTCTTGAAGTATTTGTATTTGCCTCACTTTGATTCCTTTCTGTTTGTGTAATTTCTTTGTTCCTCATCTCAATTTTGGTGGTGTAAAGAAAAATTATCACAATTCAACATGCCAAATAAAATCAGAAATTGTAAAGGAATTATTCGTGTATTTATTTCTGGTTTATTCTGAGCAAGGGTGACTCACTCAGTATCTAATCACATAGCTGCTTTCAAATAAGGCCCCGGCACAAAATTACAACGAAGTTTCCTTCTTCTTTTCTAAGCAAAAATTAGGAATATGCTGTACCTACGTACTTATGAATATGACATTGAATCGATGACCCAAATCTAACAAACAATGTACAATTCAAACGAACCTCATGGTTTGCTTTTCAAGTGACGTCCCGGTACAAAATTACAATATACGTATGTTTTTCTTCTCTTTTTCTCAGACATCGTAAGCTCAAATCATAGATATGCAATAGCTACGTATTTATCAACGTGACAATAAATCCGTGACCCAAATTTAACAAAAAATTGGGAAAAAAATCAGGCAAACCTCACGGTACTCTGTATAGCTTGTCGGAGTACCAACTTGGTAGTGTGTCGGTGTCCACTTGGACATCAAGTGTGTGCGTATATGTCAGTTCACATGATAATTTTGTTACGATGGACATAAACACTTGACTAGCATGAGAAAGCCAATGGTCCAGGCTCAATGGTCACCAAGGTCGTTCGTAAATGAATGGACAATAATTTTGTTACAACTGATTATCATGGGCTTGATTACGTCTCTACCATGCTTGACAACGCTAATGCACCCCAAAGTGTTCGCAAATGAAGGAAAAAGGGGTTGGCAAAAACAACAAGACGTCAATTTCAAACTGACCCACGGTAATTAGGCAGTGATTAGTCTTGGTGCATTCAAAGTCGTGATTACCTTCTACGACACTTACACCTTTTTATTAAACTCAGATATCCACAACCACTTCACACGCCAATGCAATTATTTAAGGCCATCCAATGCGAAATCAAATATACGTCAATTTACAATCACGTGTAGGTCATCGGATAAGTGCGAGCGGCCTTTTTGTTCACATACATGGGCGATGAATTACATTCAGTTGGGACATTTTTGTTGGAAATCACCCGTAGAGGAGCGCAAATTTCCGGTGCGGTCCTTTCCGGCTCTGCATGTATATCATATAGCGTTACCCCCTTTCCTGCTACCTTTTCTCAGCGTAATTTACATCAAATATGATATTGACCCCTCCTTGGTGCAACTAGAACTGTAATCGACACCCTGACGAGGCATAATGTCTGTGATCTTATTTCTGAGATTTTGTGTAATTTCCCTAATTAATATTACTTAGATATTGAAGTGAAACTGGACCATTGTACAATTCTGCAGGTAAATAGTTTGGTCTTGTCTTTATCTAAAATATGAATGTTGCTATGATAGAGGGTGTGGTTTGGATCCAAACCCATCCCCGCTCAAACTAGTCATAGAAACAGCCATATACACAGGATAACGTTATACATCTTACTGCACGTAAACCTCCGACAGATAGGTGGCAGTGCGCACGTCATCCCGGCTGTTCTGTTCTATGTCCGAGCAAGGAGGTTGGTCCAAGGTATTAAAGATTTCAAGCTCCTTGTGATACTTTTCCTTGATCAATTAATCACATGGTCTTAAATGATAAATTTCACCAACAACTGTGGTTTTCCACATGCAAATGTGTGTTTGTGTGTCGGTGTGTTTGTAACGTAAAGAAGAAAAGAAATTTCCGCAGTAAACAGTAACCACACTTTGGCCTCAAGTCAATGACCTAAAGGTGAAAGGCCCAGTCTTCAATTCCATCCCAAAAGCTTTAATGTGATTTTCCCGTCTGTATTGAGCCGGATTCTGAACCGTTCTCAGACAGTCAGTGGGATCTCTGCCTCCACGACAGTCGGCCCGGCATAGCGGTCCCGCTCGTCCTCCACAAACCAGGACGTTTTACTGCCCTTCTTACTGATCATGGCCCAGGACGTGCGGTGGGCTGAAGAAAGGAATACAAACAATACTTTGAGCAACCACGATGGCTCATGGGTGTGTTTGCTAATACTTTCTTCAGCAGTTTGATCACCAAGCGATCAAACGGGGAAAATATAAGTACTTAGATTGAATAATGACTGAGAATTTTAAGATCAGAGAAAAAGTTTTAAACAATCTCAAATTTTACATTAATAACACGGAAGATGAAATGAAAAACATGTCCCGGGGCTAGCCTCCTTTGCAGGCGTTTTCCACGGGGGGAGGGGGGAGGTAGGGCTGATTTTTTCCCGGCGCGGCGGCGTTTTTTTTGGGGGTGTGTGTGCTTATTTGCAAGTTCTACGATGTTCTGATCACAAGATAGCACGCGATAGAGATTTTGCCGGCAACCCTGTATTCCCTCCGGGAGGGAATACAGGGTTGCTGGCAAAATCTCTATCGCACACACACACACACACACACACACACACACACACACACACACACACACACACACACACACACACACACAAACGCCGACCGCGCCGGGAAAAAATCAGCCCTACCTCCCCCCTCCCCCCGTGGAAAACGCCTGCAAAGGAGGCTATCCCGGGGCGTGGTAACGTTGTCATACCGGGAAATAATATCTGACGTATACTTCTAACCATGGAGGTAAAAAAAAGAATTTTTACCTCCATGTTCTAACTGACATAACTCAACAATTACAATATCTAACGTGATATGTCGAACATACCGATATCCGGTGAAAAGGCACCCAGCGAGTTGAGTTCTGCCATGGCGTCACCAGAGTACCTACTTCCTTCGTCATGCACGGCGATCAGCACAATACGACCCTGTCAAACACATACATGTGAGGATTAGACTTCGGCGTACCTACAAATCATGGACTGCACAAGTTTCTCCAGCCATTTTCATTTTGCTTAGTAGTATTACTACACACTGGCAAGCTGAAACAGTATATCCTTCAAGTATCAAACATGCCCCTTGTTATAAGTTAAAGGAACAATGCACTTACAATGGGAACCCCACGGAGGAAATCTCGCAGCGAAACCCCGGCTGCTGGGTCGCCATAAGTGTCAAACCGCACAGAATCCTCCATCTGTCCGGTCATTTCGTTCACGATCACCAAGTTGTACCCACGACCTGGATAACATATGATTAAGCCAAACCGTCATGGAACACGCTTTACGCCTCGCTTTCATACCTCCGTGTAGGAAGGTACTGATTTCGGTGTGTATGTGTTTGCTTGTGTGTCCGTATGTATCTGCATTCAGTAGAGTGTCAGGAAGGGAGGGGAGATTTTGTAACCGCTGAATGACGGGAAGGTCAAGTTGAACGTCGAAATGGAGGACGTGAATGGTACAAAGGTGTCTATTGCCTTGTGGAAGCTAGGGGGAAATGCATATAACGTTACCAGCAAGAAATTCATAGTACTAACAAGAAACCCACAACAACTCGCAATACTTCACGGACGTGTAAAATTTTCGTTACATTCACCAGTACCGTCAGGCAAAATTGACCATCTTTACTGACATCCATGCGCTATGTCATCTATTGCTGCAATACGTCTAAAATTTCCCATAGAAACAAGTACCGTTCATGGCGTACTGCACTCCATCCACCCAGACCTCACCCCTTCCGCCCAGGTAGCCGGGGTCATCATAGCCAGCAGAGACAACTTTGACACTGATGGTGGTCCGTGGAACGACTACCGGCACTGGAATCATTTACAATATCATTACAATGTCGGCAAGGGGTAGATTTGCTTCGGTGAGATTTCCGTTACTCCCAAACACGAGAACGTCGGCAGAACGTACTGCACCTGCGCGAAACCCGTAATGTATTGTGCATAGCACTTTGGCAGAACGTCTCATATAAGGTTGTATTAGAGCAGATAAGGTTGACAGCCTGTCTGTAGTTTTCAGATGTTGTATAGGAAATAAGGCATCACACAACGTTGACCAAACATCCAACGAAAAACGTGAAAAATCAGGGTTTTGCGCAGGCGAGTACGTTCTGCCGACGTGCTCCAAACACGTAACTAGAAAGGTGTAAATTAAGTCATCTACGTCAGCGTACCAACCTAATCTCAACCGGGGCGGGGGGCGATATTGACTTCCAACAACCTTTGACCCATTGCTGACGTCATGCGTGCATAAAGTCATGTGTCCTTAGCGATTGAGTCAGATAGTTGAAAAAGTGATTCAGTGGAAAATTCCGGTGAGACCATTTTTTAGTTGGAGGACAGTTTAATTGTTGTCCTACAATGTAATTTACCAACTCAGAATGAAATGAACTTTCGTGATACCTGAGATGTTGTTCAGTTGGTCCTGCAGGTCCGCCGCTGTCACCTGGAGTGACGTCAGCTGGGTCCGTAGTATGGCGTTCTGAGCGGTCAGACCGCTGACCATTCCCTGTTGTGACGTCAACTCTGCCCGGAGTGCGACGTTCTCACTGGTCAGATTGTTGGCCTCGCCCTGAAGTGACGTCAGCTGTGTCTGGAGAGCGGTGTTCTCGGTGGTCAGACTGTTGAGCAGTCCCTGCACGTCCGCTGAGTCCGCCTCCAGAGTCTGCACCCTGCCCGCCAGCATCGTCACGTCTTCCGCGTACGACGTCGCCTCGCACACGCCCTGGCCTGGAGAAACGGACCGGAGGATCAGAGAATATACAATTAAAACTGACATACATGAAAGATTTACTTTTTTATACATTAGGTATCCAGTTAGTTGATTGTGTACCTGTTTCCAGTACCATTATACCTAGATGATCTGTCCGGCTGTCCCTAATGAGTCTTCACATTTTGAACGCATTTGCTATTATACCAAATCCCGCAGACTGGTACCTGTTGATTAAGGCTACAGTACTTTCTTTTTCCAGTGTGAGTGTGAGTGGGCTTCAGAAAGCTAAGTGTTTTCAAAACGCATGCACGTCTGTGGCATGTTGTCGCGTACCGGAGCAGCACTGTGCGATGTCCGCCAGTCTACAGGAGTGGACATCGTCGCTCCAGAAGTAGCCGTCCGGACAGCGGATCTGGTAGTCCTGCCCGCCGTGACACAGGTGGTAGGCCGTACAGTCCTCCAGGTCCGCGTACACACCGTCAGACCGCCCCTCGCACTGCATGGCTGGGAGGGGAGGGGTTACTGTTTTAAATGTCGTGTTGTTTTGCTGGTTTTTGCCAGTGTCTTGAACGAAAATTGAGCAAATAAATACATAATTCAATGAGTAGCCAGAGCCTATGGAACATAAACCATATTGTCCACAGAACGGAGGATAAGTGATGCAAATTCAAAGAGACAAGCTGCCCCTTCTGTGTCGTGGGAAGGGAAGAAGTGGAGAAAAAAGAACCTTACCTGTCCCTTGGCCGCTTGCCGTGGCCGCCAGCATAACGACACAAATGAACCTCAACATGTTCTTCCCGCCTGCGGTTTAACGTGAAAACTTCTTCAACTATTTGTCTGACTTAACGTTACAGAGTCTTGCAATATACACATAATATCAATGTAAAAATTTTCTATATATTTAATTCGTGTTCCGGGACAAGTTTATTATTTCAGTTCAAATGAGTTCCAACCGTCACCATGACATTATGTATGATCTGTCAAGAACAAAAACAGCACACAGGTAAGTCCAATATGCTTATCTCCCACAGACCTACCCGTGGCGAAATCATAACAGTCAGCCAAGAGCAACTGACCGTTGTCAATGATACTACATTGTACCACATGTACAGATTTGAAAGAAGACGTTTAATACACGATGCGTGCTTACAACAAAATGAAATTTGAAATCCGACTGGTTCTATATCTATACTTAGGTAATCTCAGTGATCCTACTTGTGGGACGAATGCTGTATTGATGGAACGTTAACACCATCCAATATAACAGTTGCCTTCTAGTAAAGGCCTTATGAAGGGATCTCCAGGCAAACACAAACTTTAAGGAACTTTACTTACAGTAGGTTACACCGAGGCGTACACACAGTTCCGATGACTACAGGGGTAATGACGAGGTACAAGTAGCTATAGCTTCTGTGGCACATGTCAGTGTTATTCAACTGCACAAGGCAAACAATGCTTGACGTGGTAAAGTTCCCTTTTAGCTGGGATTCAAGCAACGACTTGAATATGTTTAGGTCGGTTTGAATGAGAGTTCAGAAATCACACTTTTGTCCTCTCTTCCACAGTGTTTTCGTTCAGCTGCAATACAACTCTCCACGTTTGGAAGCAGCCCCCTCTTACGGGTACAGTTTATCCTGAACGCTGCAAGAACCATGTTTGTCTACTTGTGAAAACAGGAACAATATCGACCTACTGATGTGAATATTGCCAGCTGATCAGTAGTCTAAATATGTACAATCTTCATCTGGCCTTCCGTTAATTGAGATGACTCCATGGATGATTTAGCTGCTGTACTATTTATTTTTGATACGAGGAAGGTGAGACAAACACAAAGACTGTTTGTATTCAGCACATCTCTGAAGGTACGGCCTTCGAAAAACATGGTACCGTCAGTGGTACAAATATTCCCCTTCGTTATGTTGATACAGGTATGAGCGCCTCGATGACTGTGGGTCCGTGGTACCTCGGTCTTCTGTCCTCCACAAACCAGGAGGTTTTACTTCCCTTCTTACCGATCATTGCCCAGGATTCCCGATATCCTGTGGAGAATGGCCGAAAAGTTAAAAAAAGAGTAAATGCAGGCAGCTGTTATCGAGACTGTAAATCTTAGATGCCTTAAGCTTCAGTTTTAAGATATATTATTCTATTCTACTTCTAGTAGAGTTTTCATATGGCGATGACGACGTTAACCGACAAATTGGACTATACTCAGGAAGAGGGGCCCTCAGCAGATCAGCTGGTGAGAGCCTGGCCGTGGCGCTAAACACGATATTTCACGTCACTTTTTCCAGTTACATCTAACATTGTTGTATACGCACCCAAGGTTGTCAAAGTTGTCCCAAGATGTCGAAGTTCCTCTATAGCGTCGACAGCGTACTTGCTTCCTTCGTCTTTTACCGCTATCAAGACGACCCGGCCCTGGAGCATTTGGGTGAAGGAAGAAGTTTGAATGACACATATATTAAATAATATTCGCAGCAGTTCCCAACACTGTATGATTAATCTGCCTGATGACTGTGTCGTCATTGAAGAGTAGTTATGACGCCAAGTAACGGTCCAATATTCCCTGTTGATTATAATGGCATGGACTTTCTGTGCAAGTATACGGATGTACATGTGTGTACTAGTGAACAAATTCATGTGTTCTCGTGTCTCACCGACGTCACTGCGCGCAGGTAGTCCCTGAGTTTGACCCCCGCCTCGGGGTCACCGTAAGTGTCGAACCGCTGGGAATCCTCGGTTTGTCCGGACCTCTCCTCCACTATCACCACATTGATACCCCTGCCTATCGTGGGGAGAACATCAACATTGGTAGCCTGGTATCCAAACCCATTACAGCTGAGTCTCTTTCGTTCTATTTGCAGAGAGGACGAAAGAGACTCGGCAGCTATACTGGGTCTGTATACCAGGCTACAACATTGGCAAGGACCCGCTTGTAAAGAACTTCCAATCCTCCACAAAGACCAATCGCGACGTAACATTCATTGTTATTTTCGTATGTATTGAAAGGGTTGACTGGGGGTCCATGTGCATATTAGTATCATTATCATTCTGTTCTGACCTAGAGGATTACCTGTGATGTTATGCGCTGTTTACAACCTAGACCCCAAGGTTACTTACAAATGATAAGGCGGACAGCAGCTTGTGTCCAGCTTGATTTGATGACATAGGAAACCATGACTCCACTCGGTAGCCAGCGCGTACTCTCCAAGCTGAGGTTGGATGAGAAGATCGTGACCTTCTCCACACCATCCGACCTCTGCTTGGAGAGTACCCATCACCAGTTTCTTACGGTTCAGAGCCTGTTGATGACCGCCCACCCAGACCTCCGCACAGCCTCCTTCAGCAGCCGAGTCATCAAACCCAGCCGACACAACCTTCACCGCAAACACTGCAGCAGGAAGGGGGGCGTCTAGAATAACAACAAAAATACAGTTTGGGAAATAACTCGCCTTTTTAACACTCCGAATCAAACTGTACATGCCTAGGGATGAGGACATTTTGTAAATTAACTGGAGGATGTGGAAGCAAAACACAAGTGCGAATCATCGCTGGAAAGTTGTCGACAAGTTGCTCAGGTTGGTGAGCGAAGTACAGCTTGTCTTTTTTCGGATTAAAAACAAGGCAATGTCGTTACCGAGTTCTGTCGTCAGTCTATCGTCTAGACTGTCCACTTTTGCCTTGAGAAGCTCAAGCTCGTTCCGTAGTTGAATATTTTCAGCGGCCACCTGTTCCATCAGCTGATTCGGTCGGTCGCTCTCTCTTTCTAGGCTTTCCACTCTTCTGGATAGTTCGGCAACCACCTCCTCAGCCACCACGTCCCCGGACATCAAACAGCCGTCGCCTAAGTTGGGAGGATGGAAATAGACCGATCCTGACTGCCAATCACAATTAGCGCTTCAACTAATGAGAGAATGTCACTTAGTGGTTGGACCAATGAGAGAGTGGCTGTCCGTCAAATATTTGCATTTTTATGTTTATTTTGTATTTCTACGTTTTGACGGAGGTGTGTGGAGCTATGGGATCGGTCTATGGATTAAGTGCTGTGTCCTATAAGTAAGGATGAATTAATGCAAGCTCTTGGACCATCGTTAGTGTCCTGTATGGGCTTTTGGTCAAACATTCACCGTTGGAAAATGTAAGCGTTGGCGTCAACATAAAAATGTAGCGATGGGATAAACTAGGCCCCTTCAAAGCGTATACGTTGTATTTAAGCCCTGTTTTCTCCTAAAAACTCTAGCTTGAGACCACGTGACATGTTGAGAGCACAACTAAAGTTATTCATGTTGCGAAGTTTATGCTTGTTTCTTTTCCGTAGCGCACACTGGAACTTACATCTATAGTCAGTCATCATTGTGAATTTCAGTGGTAGGTCAGACAATCGACAACAATCTCTTTTAAAAACAATACCTCTGCAACATTGTGAAATGTCCGCTAGGCGGCAGTGGTGCAACCATCGATCCCACATCTGTCCCTCAGGACAGCGCAGGGAGTAGTTGATTCTGGAGTGACAGAGGTGATAGGTCGTGCAGACCTCGGGATCTGCGTAGGTGCCGTCTGGAAGGTCGGCACACGAGAACACTGGAATCGTACATCGGGCCCGATCAAATTACGACATGTAATATAAAAACAAGACAAACCGATCATGACAAATAAACAGATAGAAACAACATAGATCGCCTTGTTAACTTACGGCGATTGCTAGACAAAATAACTTGTCAACGTACACACACATAACACAAGGTCTACCATTCTATCATGGTACCTCTATCATGTTTCTCAACTTACACTGAAATATTTGAGTTCAAGGTCAGCATTCTTGATATCTTAAATTATCATATCATTGTCCTCACATATGATGGTAAAGATACCATAACACATATCCCCAGATCTACAGCCGAGTGAAAAAAGATCCTTACTAAAGCAGTAGAAACACTACACGACTGTTTTATCTGATGACTACCTGTGTGAATGTCGTGACCTCTGACCTCCAAGACGGCGATTACACAGAGAACATAAGACGTCATTTCAATATGTTCTTGTTTCGTGGGCACCCTGTCAACCGCCGTGATGAGAAAACCTACCAAAGAATCAACGATATCAAGTCTTGCTAAAGTTACACATCGTTCATATGCAAATTACATCGTTGTTGGTTACAGGTGAATTCATTTGTTTCTCACTTCTCTCTTTAATGGTCTTTAATGATATCCC
Source organism: Branchiostoma floridae x Branchiostoma japonicum (assembly GCA_013266295.2). Lineage (NCBI taxonomy): Eukaryota > Metazoa > Chordata > Leptocardii > Amphioxiformes > Branchiostomatidae > Branchiostoma > Branchiostoma floridae x Branchiostoma japonicum. Next base: position 11,450,192 of record CM023824.1, read on the forward strand.
CCAAGGAATATTTGGAATTGCGGGATAGTGCGGCAGAAAAACCAGTTATAGAAGTTGTCTGTTTGGCGCTCTGCTCATACATTAGAGAGGTTAGGGGTGAATAATTCACCGCTGTTTAGTGGATTTTTGATCAGTTGGAAGTCATTCATTTCTTCTGGGTGTCTCCCAAATACAAACGTTGTTTGTTGTGCTCTTTTTTGAGCAAACCACGAATGCATAAAAGAGGTCAGGAGGAAGATTTCTATCCACACCCTGGCCTGGAGGAAAGTTGTGTTGGTTTCGTCCACCTGCCAATGAGTCAGAAAGCCTGGGCGTGTCCCATACATAACCAGCCGTGCAGTCAACTTGTCGGTAAGTACCTGTTTACGTTTAGCTTTAGAGAACATCTCTAAAGTACATTCTTCAAGTGGTTCGGATTATTATGAAGATTACTAACAGGCGTTAGGTACGAAACTAGATACATTGTACATGTATGGAAATTACGCGACACAGTTTTGAAAAGCCTTGGCCTATTTCAGTTGGTGAAATGAGCCCACTGTACATTGCTGTACAGAGAAGCTAAAACGTCTTCGCTTAGCGATAGGATCTAAGAATGTGTGTTGAGGTGATCTGTGTTTATTTTTTGTGTGTTTTCAAACATCCTATTGCTACAACGACAATAGGGTAGTGTTAATCAATTTAGGCTATTCGGCCATGGAGCTTCGAGCAGGAAGTATTTATTGCTAGCAACAGCACAGTGCTATGGTTGTTGTTGAGTTTTGTTACATGCAGCTGAAACTAGTTCTTAAATCTGGACAATGAGCTCCAAGTGACGTGGCTTATTTCTTATGGTTTAGACAGAAGTAGTAGGACATTCCAGTTATACATTTGTCCATGTGAGGCAGACCAAAATTAGCCCCCAAAAGGGGGCAGATATCCATACATCTTGTAGTGTTCTTATACATTTTAATACGAGGAAATCATCACTCATCTCTGGCTTGACCCTATCCTTACATGTGCATTTGCTCCCCTCACTTTTCACTGAAGTGGAACGTAGATAGACGACAGAAACATTTGAATAACTACCAGGTACAACTTGGCCCTTATTAGACAACAAATACCATTATATGTACGTTGGTACATATCTGCTTGTCTTCACTAGATACCTTGTTTTCACCTGTTGTATTATTTTTTGGAGGACTAAATTCAAATTTCGTACACAGAAAATATACCTGGGGTTATTCGCAGAAGAAGAAAAACAGTTGAGACCTAATGTTGAATAATGTGTTGTTTTGCTTTGCTTTGCTTTTAAGATTGACAAGGCAAGCAAACCCACCGATTGGGCGATACCATGGCCACACCTTCACCTGAGGTAAGATGTACTTTTGTGGTCTTGATATGCTTAATTTTCATCCGACTGGATAATGTCCACCTTCTCACCATGGCCCATGGTTTATGCCACAGTCATGAGTTCGACCCTCCCACTATGCATCGCTCCCAAATTACCGTTGCCTTGGGGTTTGATATCCGCCCCTGTGGGAAATGTGGCCCAGCTAGCCCATCAAGTTTTTGGGGAAACGCCCGGCCCTTCTTAAAAAAAGGAGACTAGCCACATAATGGTATTTGTAAGAACATGGAATCGTATATTATTCCATATGTTCAGAAAGCCCTTGGAATATGGTGATAATGAATCTGTGCGCTCAAATTGGTGAAAGATAAAGAAGTCAGTGCATTTTGGGGTGACTCTTGAATCAAGAGTCTTGATCCAGAAGAATGGCGAAAGTAGTCTACACTAGTAATTGGAAAATAATAGTTCTCCGTCCAGTCCTCACCAGTTTGGGAGGAATATAGCCAACTTCGTTATCACAAGCTTGTTGTTGGTCTGAGAAAACATTATTAATCTAATCACAACAATTATGAATTACAAAATTGTATTTGCAGGGTCAGTTTTTTAATTAAAGCACACGGTTACCTTTCCGACGCACCCATCGCAAACTACCCAAACTTGTCGATGGCCTGCTTTAGTATGTTAATGTTTGCGACCTACTACTAAAATACATTTTGTAGTAGTGTGGTAAAATATTAGTTTGGATTTTGTTATTGACTACCCTTTTCCGTTTACGACTCGACAGCTCATGCCCCTGTGGGCCGGTCTGGCAGTGTGCGGTTCCGTCCTGATCGCCACCGTCGCGGCCGTGGTGACGTACTGCCACTCCCGGCACCAGGCCCGCCGCGACCACCGCCTCCGCACTAGACTGGACCGCGTCAACCAGAAACTCTCCAAACTGTGGGGGCCCCTGTACGGCAACAGACTGGCCAATCACAAGGCGTACGCCCAAGCCTTGGGCACGCATTCCACCCTGGAGTCGTACCTGAACGACGCTCTGCAAACCTGGCAGATGGACCGACACACGGGCAGCATGATGCTGTCACGATGGCGGACCTTCCTCTTCTACATCATGTACCCGCTAGACCTGAAGGCAGAGGAGATCATACGCGACAACATCCACCTCTGCGAGGGACATTTTCCTCAGGGGTTTGCTGACTTCCTCTTCCACACCAACTACCTGCGCATCGTCCTGTCACACTGGCAGCTCAGGAAAGACGGGACCCTGGACACAGAGATCGAGTACGCTCAAGAGGACGACTTCTACCGCGAGAACAACGGTGGATTCACCTTCCACTATCCCATATTTGTCCAGCTGGACGTGTTCGTGAAAGACACATACGAGAGTCTGCTACTGCACCAACAGGGCTTGATGGCAGCACTGAAGGAGGGCGACAACGGTTTTGTCGGAACAGTTAGCGTCAATCCTTCCGAAGCCGACCGAGAAACGGATGTTACCGAAGCCTACCCGATGTATGTCCCCCGGGGAGTCGGCCACCCCTCCAAGGGAGACAACGACGTTACAGAAGCCTATCCGATCTATGTCCCCGTCCTCGACCCCGCCAAGGGAGACAAGCTCGCTGCAAACGGCCGTGGCAGTGTTCGCACGGACATTGAAGATCGAGCTCTAACTCTGGAGCCAGATGAAGTAAGTCTGTACCTACCCGCCAACAGTCTCCAGGGAAATAGCAAGACCCTTGGCGCAACTAGTGTCAAGTCACGTGACAGTGGCGACAATGCGAATGAAGTCGAAGTTAGTTTTGCCTAACCCAAAACTAAAACATTCTGTTGTAATATTCATGTCAAATCGGTGGTGGAAGGGAGGGATGTAGATATTATGGTTAACATTCTGTTATGAAGAAACCAACAACAAAAAAATCATAGGATTCAACCAAAACCTCATTGATTCAACATTCCTTGGAGGAAAAGAGGATAAGGAGAAGAACTTTATTTGCACGACAATTGTAACGGATACAATGTTTGGCAACATATACATATAGAGTTGGTATCGCTAACATTTATCTAATACATGTAGTACTGGTAGTTCTAGTAGGTAGCAGTTCTAAGAAGCCGATCTACTTTTATAGATAACAAATAAAGACATTCTAGTTATACTAGATCTACTCTAGCTATAATGGTAATAACATAAAAATTGCGTCAGGAATGTATTACATTGTCTCGTTTTTGAAGTGATTTGTATATGAATTGGCCTACATAGGTGGATATATGGTGAATACTCGTTCTTGTCAAAGGAATGTACAAACTAACTCACTTACTCACTCTCCTTTTTCGTTCTGACAGCATTGAAACCTCAATACGGACATATCGTCCTGAGAACACTTTTAACTAAAAATCCCTTTCGATGGGATCACATGATCACTGATCACATGATAGGGTGGTGGGACACACAATCGTAATCATTCATTAATGGAAAAGTCTTCTCATTTCATTGTCACGTTCAACTAACAGTAACAAGCTATCAACTCGAATTTCGAAAGTTAATCAATTTAATCATTAACATTGCATCCTGTGTTGCGTTTCATATAAGTGGTGGGGTGGTTTAAGAAAGTAACATTCCAAACTGACAATAGTACGCATCCCACTGTCTTATTGAATTGAATCATAGTAGCGCTATAAAGATCAAACATTTTGGACAATAAACATGCCAAAACAGGAAAGAACTTCTAGAGGAAATTGTATATACATACATATATATGATTAATCATCATTTATGAACCATATGAGGAGCCGGTGGAGCCTAGCAGAAAGTCACCTGACGATGATGTCAACAGTGGCAAGAAAGGGGACATGCAGGACACGCTCCCAGAAATGTAAGTTAATAGTGTGGAACTTAATCGCGTATGATAGGATTGGTTTGTGGGAACACGCGCACACACGCACGCGCACACGCACAGAAAGAAAGAGCTACTTTTAAACCTCACTGGAGAGAGAGAGACGAAAGAGAGACCTACACACCTATACACAACATTGTGTACAACTTTCCTAGACAATCTCAGCCATACCTACATAGCTCTATACAGCCGGCTTTCACTACTCATAGGATGTTCTTTAAGGATTTTGATATGCTCGGTCTATAAATGTTGTTTCCATTGACTACTACAGTATTTCTATCCTTGTGTTTCTACAGCCGACAAGGGCCACAGAGCGTGGTGTATGTACCACACCAGTGATCACATGATGCCGACTGATGCCTACTCTCGACTGGACGATGGATTCTTTCTCTAAGAAATGGATAGCTCGGACTCACACTTGTTGTGTTCCTACAGTTTGAAAATATGTCTCCACCAGACCTCTTGGAGGACTGACACAAAAATTCTAGAAATTGACCCAAATAGGGGGAATATTTTATCAGTGGGCTTGGCCAGTCATTAGTGTAGAAATCTGTCTGCCTGAGCCTTGCGAATTGTAACCCTATAGCTGGCTAACTACTACTATTTTTCCAGAAACCCACGGAGTCTGGTGGAGACTATAAAGATACGCAAAACAGACAAAAAGAAAGCTACATTTATACACACCACTCATAAACACTAACCTTCAGAAGAAATGATGTGTACAGTTAATAGATAATGATGATTTTAAACTGTTTCTACACTTAAACATTTCCCAGTGTAAGGTTTTCTTAATCCATACACATTATGTACACATGTGTCTTAGCAACACAAGAAATGTGTATGTACATTTTTGTATGTTGCCTGCAATACAGAATCAGGAATACTTATCAATAGGGTCAAGTGGTAAATGTATCCTCCCATGTTGAAGCTGTAACAATGTTGAGCTGAAGCCGAAAGTTATCTTAGGAGGAATGTGCCAATGTCAGATGTTAATGTGAAGACTTACGTAACATAATTTCTTTGTTGTTTAACTTTTAAGTGGACAGGTGAGGCTGCCTGTTATAGGGGGGAAGTCTGAACGGTTCTAACACAGGTGGGTGGAAGGTACATAGAATTAGAGATGTGTCACTAAAACATTTTAGGTACAAGTACATTGGTTTAGGTGCAGGGCCTGGAACTGTTCCTGTACCTAAACAAGTTTGGCCAATCATCTGTATATTATACATGTATCAAACTGTCTTTTTAGTGGTAAATTGTTCTCTTTGTATGAGGGTTTGCATATTTTAATCATTATCTAGAAACAATAGTACATTGTATTTACAAGTTCCTGATTTTTAAGTGCTAAATTGTCAAAACTAAAAAATCTAGAATCTATGAAGTAAGTTGTAACTGTCAGGTGTCAAATAATGGAAAGTCATGACTAGACCCCGTGTGCAGTCTGTCTCATCTGTCTGTAGGCAAATGAATGAACATGACATGAAGACATTAACAAGCTTTAATAAATTTACCCTCAATTGGTGTTTACAAAATAATGTCTAAAGGTTGTGGTCTTTCATGATATTTAAAAAAAAGTATTACTGTTTGTCCAAATTTGTTGAATGTGAGAGAAAATTGTTTTGCATAACCTTAGCTATAGAGTGTTAGCCATGGATAAAATATTTTTTGGTAAATGACATGACAAAAGAGTTTTGTAATGAGATTAATGGATATTTGAGTTTGTCTGATGTCTTTTGAAAACTTTCTCATTGCTTCATCATCTAAAATTACTGAATGCTATTACAATTCATAAATACTACATAATATCATAATATCAATTTGCCCTGGTAGCCTCACATGTTACATGTTTTTACAACAGTACTATGCATGCACTGAACTTTCCATTACAAAATACATAAAAATTGAAAACTTGCATCAAATAAATCAGTATTTCCTGGGAGATCCTAGAATAAAAAAATGTTATTTCTTTTTATTGTTTGTAGAAATATATTGTTCTCCTTGTTATGACAGTTTCTGATAACTAGGTCCAGACCTGTACCACTGAATGGCCAGTTTTGCCTTCCTTGTGGGGTCTTTCCTAATGTCCTTCTTTCTCATTGGTTCTCATTTTCATCAATGGTTTATCTTTCACTTGAATGTTTCTTCTCTTTATGCTTTTTCTTCTTTTTCTTTGTGGATGTGGACTGTGTTTCTAGGACACTGTTCTCCACAGATACTTGTGTTTCTTCATTTCTGTCTCCATTCAGCTTGCTATATTGTATCCCAGAATGCCCCTCATCATTGTGTTCCACTTCCTGTGCAGATGGCACAGTGCAATTTTGTTCTTGTCTTTTCTTCTTCTGCTTCTTAGGCAACCTTTCTGCAGTATTAGAAAATCTCTCGATTACTGCTTCTTCCATGTTGGGTGAATCTTCCTTGATGCTTTCCTTGTGTTTCCTCTTTTTCTTTGTCAAACTATTCCCTTCATCTTGGTTGTCCTGACAATCAGCTAAAAGCTGACCAGCCTTTGGAGAGACAGATGAACCATCTGTGTCACAATGTCCCTTTTCCCTGTGCTTTTTCTTGTGCTTCTTCTTCTTCTTGTCTGGAGAGATGTCATCTGTTAATGAAGTTGACATATTGGGCTGATCTGCTGCTGTAACAGTAGCCTCTTTATGGGAAACAATTTCTGTTGTCTCACGTGACTTCTTCCCACTTGACGGATCCTCGTCATCTCCAGTGTGTTTTCTCTTCTTGATGATGCCTCTCCCAGGGGTACCTGATGTACATGAAATGCTCACAGTTAGTACATAAACTAAATAATGTGTTTTAAATTCACAGTTGAAACAATTCTGTAGTACAGTAGTCATACAAGGGAGGGGGGCATATTCATGATCTCATGAATTTGCAGTGGAGAGGTCACCACAAAATCTGTGAAAATAAATTCACCATGAAAGTTTCACGATTTACAGTACAACACACCTGCAGAGAAGGTAGAAGGTTGGATGTCTGTAAGGCTGTCACAGGTGTCATCTCTGTGAATACACAAACAAATATTGATGACATACATAATCTCAAAGTAACAAAATGATACCGTTAGACTGCTTCATGAAATTTTTCCTTTTCTTTTGTTCACGTGCCTCTAGGCTTTGTGTCACTTATATAACAATACCCAGTAATACTCTTAAATGCCTAGTTTCTTAAACATAAATGTAGTTGTACTTGGTTGATCTTGATAATCAATCAATTGATTTGGCAGAATGTTATGAACGTTACTCACAGTATTTTGCCCGTGATGGCTAACACCCCTCCATAATCAGCCTCTATCCTGGTGACTGTGAAGTTGAACTTGTCTCCCACGGCCAGCCGAGATCCTGCCCAGCCATTCACTGCACCGCGGGGCCTCGGGATGGAGGCGTTGAAATAGTTGTGCACCAGACAGCCCACATGGCCCTTTCCTAACTTGTTGACTATTCCCTGCAACAAGACAAGAACACAGCAACTGAACAGGCTGCTGAACCGTGCTGCCAGAATCATTACCGGCAGAACTTTACAGGACCGAGTACCTACTGACACTCTATTAACAGAGGCGGGTATTGAAACACTATCAAGAAGAGTGGAAGTAAACACACTAGTGACTGTTTTTAAGGTACTAAACAAGAAAATGCCGCCTTACTTGTCTGAAATGTGTAAGTGGATGCCACCCCCAATGTTGAACAGACGGACGCGGTTAGCTGTAAACCAGTTGGCAAATTGGGACCCTCACATGCTGGCTGTTCCACCGGCAAATATTAAAGCATATAAAGGGAGCCTACAGCACCAAGGCCCGGTGCTGTGGAACCAGCTCACGTTAGAACAGAGAAAGCTCCCAACTGTGACGACCTTCAGAAACTCATTGTAATTATATTGTATATGTATTGCTGTATGGCTATTATGTGCTATGTACTGTGTTGTTGTTATTATTGTTATTATTGTATTGTTTCTGTATTTTTATTGTATCCAGATCTACCTGAAAAGCAGGTCAAGTGACCTGAGTGTACCTTCTGGTTAAACAAATAAACTGAAACTGAGAATATGGGGAGGAATGCAACTAAAACTGGGATTTCTCAAGTATGCACCAACAAAAAATGGGAGATTTCAGACTCCCAGTAAGTATTTGGGCTTCTGTGAATTTATTAGAACAACCAATGAGATTGTATGACATACAGTACTTCAATTGGGACTACGATAGAAACTGTGCAGGGGTGGAGGGTCGCTCATGTAATCGTCAGCTTCCTGAATTCCCCCATATGTCAACCTCTAATTCCTGCCGTCTCCCAGCCAGATTCTAGGATCATCAAGTTCACCCCATTTCCACTGGCTGACCTTTTGTCATCCTGTTTGTGATCCCATCCATCCATGTGCTGTTAACCTACACTGTCTGGATAACATACAAACCCACAGACAATGTAACAGGCCAATCACTGAGTTAGACGGTCTGGGGTCACGTGGTGAGAGCACGTGGCCCAGACGCGTCATTGGCCGTAGCCTGACCACGCCTCCGCCATGCAGATGTCGCCCCGCCCTTCCGCGCACAATATATAATAGCGGGACGCACCCAAAATCGCTCTCTCTGGCTCCGCTCTGCTGTTCAGTTCCTGCACCGGTTAGTTTGTAGTAGTTCCAACACCAGATTCTTCTGTAAAGGTATTTGTTTCCGTTCTCTTTATTACCTTTAATAGTACTTACTAGTAGTTAACTCCGTATCTGATCGTTCCATGACATGTTGTATTTCCTTGTACTTGTACTACGTACCGCAGTCCGACAATAAAGTCACATCAAATATAAATCGACCTGGCTTTGGCGTTACTTAGAGTGAGAGTCTAAGTTAACTAGTTCCTTAGAGTGAGAGTCTAAGGTACCGTGAGGTCTGTGATCGTAACTGTAATCGTAACCGTAACCGTATTAGTTCCCCAAATCCTACCACGAGAAAGACCGTATTGTTACATGGTTCCCACACCGGGAATCGAACCCGGGCCTTGGCGGTGAGAGCGCCAAATCCTCATATGGTCTAGTGGTTAGGATTTGGCGCTCTCACCGCCAAGGCCCGGGTTCGATTCCCGGTGTGGGAACCATGTAACAATACGGTCTTTCTCGTGGTAGGATTTGGGGAACTAATACGGTTACGGTTACGATTACAGTTACGATCACAGACCTCACGGTACCTTAGACTCTCACTCTAAGGAACTAGTTAACTTAGACTCTCACTCTAAGTAACGCCAAAGCCAGGTCGATTTATATTTGATGTGACTTTATTGTCGGACTGCGGTACGTAGTACAAGTACAAGGAAATACAACATGTAATGGAACGATCAGATACGGAGTTAACTACTAGTAAGTACTATTAAAGGTAATAAAGAGAACGGAAACAAATACCTTTACAGAAGAATCTGGTGTTGGAACTACTACAAACTAACCGGTGCAGGAACTGAACAGCAGAGCGGAGCCAGAGAGAGCGATTTTGGGTGCGTCCCGCTATTATATATTGTGCGCGGAAGGGCGGGGCGACATCTGCATGGCGGAGGCGTGGTCAGGCTACGGCCAATGACGCGTCTGGGCCACGTGCTCTCACCACGTGACCCCAGACCGTCTAACTCAGTGATTGGCCTGTTACACCTATACCCAAAACAATACTTCCATACCCGGGAATAACTACAAACTGTAATCTAGTTCTGAAGCACAAAAAAAAGAAGAAAGAAGACAATTATGTTTATGTCTCAATTATCCAGTCCTGCAAATGAAACCAGAGTAACTCCCAGGTCTTACCACTAGAGTACTGCCAACTTTGGGTCTGAAGACAATGAAATCTGTCTCCACATCCAGGTGAATGTAGGGCTGGTCATCTAAGATGTGTCCTCCCGTCTGCACCAGGCTGATATTGCTGTAGGACACTGGGACCCCCTTCAGCCTGTTGTGAAGAGACGTACAATATTACTAATACTAGTAAATTGCGCTTCTGACAAAAACTTCTTGTACTACTGTAAATCATGAAACCTTCAGGCTTCACGATGGTTTTACTTTGCAGAGAAGAGAAAAGGAGGTTTTCATGGTGCTGTAAATTCGTGGTTGAAACAATTCTGTAATACAGTAAGGGTAGTTATACAACGAAGACATTAGCAGTGTCATGAATTCGCAGTGTACGGGTCGCCGCGAAAATAAAACCACCGCGAAATGTTCGCGATTTACAGTAACCACATAGTAAAGCCTGATGTACAGTTACACTACAGAGGTCAGGGACAATGTGTATTTATAACCTTCACCCCAAGTCATTAATATGCAGAGGTATCACCTACTGCCATCGTTTGACATAGGAAAACAATCCTCCTTCCTACCTGGCGGAGTACATCTTGAGCTCGCTGCCCAGCACCTCCTGCACGCCTGTCCGCAGACGACCCAGATACTGCGGCGGCAGCGGGATATGTTCCCGGCACCGCACGATCTCCAAACACGAGTCTGGCTCGTCTACCAAGTGGCTGGCTTCTTCGAACGACGACAGGTCCATTTTTGAAGCGATTCATGGATTAAAACGGCGCAAAAAAAGTTGCACCAACTTTTCTCTTCACGTGCGCTGCCATTTTGTGATGGATAGTCTCGCAGAGCTAAAGTCTCGCGAGATATCGGATCTTCCCAGTGAATAAAAGGGATTGTCTTCCGAAAACAAAAATAACGATAAAAACCTTTAATTCACGCTAGCATGCTTTTAAAACTACCAAACATATATACAAAGTGTGTTTAAATGTTACTCAGTTTATAAAAATGAAGTTATGATATTTTATTGCCGCAAATAAAAGAATTATTTCCTCCCTATATCTCGAGTGGTTTGTCCTGATAGGTTTTCGGAGAAAGATACGATTCTACCCCAAGTCAGCATCACGCAGCTTCCGCTTTCAGATCAGTAAATCGGCACGAAACAGGTACATTTGTATTTCAGAGTGTATGTTTATCCGCTAGCATTGCAGCAGGACCAACTACTAGTTTACAAGCCTTGATAGAGTTGCCCGGTTTTACGGTATAAGGGCTGAAAAGTTTGGAAAAGAGTTTCTTGTTGTTCTTCGCGACGTCGACTTTGTCTGTGTAATAAGGTCAGGTTGATATTCTGTTGTTTGTCCACCCTATACAGCTTCAATACCCAACAATAATACTAGTAGCTGATGTTTTAATTCCTCGCATAATTTGCTCTTGATCTCCTCTCCTCAGCATAGGAACTCAGGCATACCTTCGTATCCGAAGGACTGTAACCCTTATAGTTTGTCACACATAACGTTGACTTCTCACTACTAACAAATATTTAGCCACGGTACACTACAATGCATACAAGTGTACAAATACTACAGCAGGGTGGTTAGTACACATTACAATGGTCTTTATTAGAATACCCGTGTTGGCCATTTTGATTAAGTTCTTCTCATGTTCATGATCAGGTTTGTCTGTTGTCAACCCAGCATCATGACCCGGCATGCTAGGAACTGTACTGCAGGAGCAGTGTACACCTACCATGAGAAGAAGAAGGACACCCAACAGTCAGGGTACGGGTCACAGAGGGCTCGGCTCAGCAAGGACTCAATCAAGGTCTGTTTGTTTCGCATAACTGATAAACTGCCTTTAGCATAACACACCTTTCTCCCAAAGCATGGGACCTCCAGCTTCATGTCCTATCCAAGAAGACAGGACGTCCCTAACTGCAACTAGGTGCTCATTTTCACCTGAGTTGAGTGAGGAAACAGGCGTTAATCCCAATGGCACAACATTGGGGTCTCACCGTCTGCTAGGTTTTTGAACCCAGAACCTTTCGATTCTAAGTCATCAACCCTAACCACAGGACCACCATTGATTCTAGCAAGGAGATTAGAGGGGAGAAGGCCTTCTCTCTAACCTCCTTGATTCTAGTTATACATGTAGTTTTAGTTCTAGTTATTAAAACAAACTGACCTTGGAAACATGTTGCCCATGAAAACACAAAAAACTATCTAATGGTCTTTGGAGACAAACCACAATGTACATGTGCTTATAAAGGTGTACCTTGTGGGACTTGTGCAACACTTGAAGTTGAATAAAAGTTGTTTTGTTTATCTAATCTTCTTCCAGGACTTTGACTGCTGCTGCCTGACACTCCAGCCTTGTAAAAACCCAGTTGTGACGTAAGTTGTACTTGTTTCAAGATTCACATTGATCTTTCTTTTGTTAATTTATGAGACAGCATATTTTAGTTGTGAAAATAGTCTTTTTTTGAGGTCAGCATTTTGATTGAAGTAGCTTAGAGTTAGTTAAGACAACATTTACAAGCACAGGTGTTTACAGGATGTCCAAGTCCCTGTATTTTGGTGGCTCTAGCACCCTCTGTAAAACATATATCTTGCTGTTTCATCCATTTTCCACACTTTATAACTTGGCTATGTGGAGATTAATTTGCCACTGGTTAATTTTCTTCCCTGCAGTCCTGATGGCTATATCTATGATAAAGAAGCCATTCTTGAGTACATTCTCCACCAGAAGAGAGAGATAGCAAGACAGCTGAAAGCTTATGACAAACAGAGGAAGAGGTTTCAGGTAGGGGGCGCTTTTGACTGTATTGATCATATAACTTGTTTCACTAAACTCTCTCCAATAATGTATGTTGCCAATAAAACAACTGTAATGTTGATGCTAGGGTTACCAGTATAGACTCATCCACATCTATATGTAGTTAAAGTATGTCATAATGGCAATGTAGTAAAATGTCTTTCATTACCTTAGGAAGTGTGTCATGTTGAAATTCTTTAACTTTTCAACAATAGTAATTAGTTATTAGTAGACACTAGAGCAAACATTTTTTTGGCCAAAACTTTGGAAAATGTTTGCTCTAGTCATAACGTATAGGTAAAGGCATAAGAAACACTGCAAAACTCATGTGCATGTTCATCCGCGGATCCAGAAATTTGTGAACGGGGGGGGCGCACCACCTGACGTGGCCGTTATTTAGACGCTCTCTGGTGTGTTTTAGAGCCATTTGTGAGCAAACAACAAACGAACTGATACTGATTTTTTTCAGTACATTTATGTGCCCATCGGTACATTTTACGGCTGAGAAAACAAAATACTGTAAAATGCATTTATGTTCGCGAGGACTTAATTTCAGGAAACCGGGTAAATAAAGAGTTCGCGAGGGATTTTACTTCGCGAAATAAAATAACCCAATACCAAAAGAAATGCCGCCTCTTGATAGCCCACCCGCCGGATCACTTCAATCATTTTCCGATCGCAGGGTACTCGCGGTCACAACAATGCAGCACTCAAAAAATACACTAACAGACTTCTATTACATGAATATGTCGGCCCGACGACTTCAATTATTTTCCTATCGTAGGGAACGCCCGGTTTTTAACAATATAGCACTCAAAAAATAAAGACTAACAGTACATTTAATATGTCGGCCCGACGGCTTGTAAACAAAGGACGCCATTTTGTCTAGCACGTCATTTCAGTGAGTTTAGTTTAAACCGTTGCGCATTTTTAAAAATTGCCCGTTGAAAACTGTAGTTTTACTTGAACACCCATTTAACCTAGAGTCTAGACTCAATTAATTGTTTTTTCCTTACGCTTTATACATCACTGTGAATCCCTTTGCGCCTCCCACCGGAACTTTTGATAGACTAGCAGTAGCACATTGACTAGGTCGACGGGCTAACTTTTCCGTGGTCCAGTCAGGTTCCAGCAGGCACGGTGACCCCATTCAATTTGTATCATCCGCTTACACAAAATAAATTGGAAGCATCGCGGCGCTCCAGTATTCTCCTGTTTGTCAACTCTTGAAAATGGGTGATGATACCGCTTTGAGTTCAGTGGTCACCTTCGAGACTCATTGTACCGGCGTACCGGCGGCGGGGTGAGAACTTTGAGTGGCGCGTGTCGGGGCGTGCCCGCTAATTTCATAATGTAAAATCTTGACTGTTGACACTTGCACGTTGCTCCGCCGCCTTATGATCCCCTACGTGCGTGACCGGGAAGAACTGGTCGTAACCGTAGGCTTCCTTCCTATTCTTTGAGTTATGTTTTTTCTACGATTTTGTGTCTGGCTAGTCGTCTGAATTTTTTTTGGGGGGGGGGCACTCGAACGGGGGGGCGCGCGCCGGCTGCGCCCCCCTCTGGATCCGCGGGTGCATGTTTGCATATGCCGAGGAGACTATTTTGAGCAGGTGTTCTGGAGTGCAGTTTACTATTATGTCACTGAGGGGCGCTTCATGAACAGGATAAGGCTAGAATAGGAAATGTGCTGTTATTTTGTGGTCTTGATTCAGATCTCTATTACACTGTGGCCATATAGCACTCATCAAAACCTTTAAAAAAAGTAGAAGTACATGTAGAAATGTTGTCAATCAGTAACTGTGGTGTAACCATCTTGAAAAATATGATGGCCGAGAGCTTCAGCCTTGTCGATCCATGCTCATAGCCCGGGTGCCAGATCCCAGCACTTAGAATAAAGAAAATGCTTCTTTTTACTGATCCTGTCGGCTAGGTCTCTATTACTGGCTGTCCAACATACCCCGCCCTTGGAGTTGGCACCCTTTTTCAAATTATCTATCATGCATGAGAGATAAATTAGACCCCGGGTGCCCACTCTGGGACTGGGGCATGTGGCTTACCCTGCCTGGGGTCTGGCATCAAGGCTCCACCTTCCAAAAGTTACAGTGGCTCTCGCAGGGTACGACACTATAATTAAATCCCCACGGTAACTTTTTCAATGCATTAACCAACATCTTCATATAGGGGAATACTAATTAAACCAGCTGGGAATCAACCTGACAGGGAATATGTTCTGACAACTTGAAAGGCCAACATTTGCTTGGGAGCAAATACAGCATATTTCAGTCCATTTCCTTCCCCATTCCAAAATGGACCATATCAACCTTTTCCATCCAGTGTCAAATGTTCAAAGTTCATAACAATTGTTCTTGACAATACTGTGCTTTAAAGTGTTAATGTAGTTCTTTTCAGTAACAAATATTCTCAAAACCACAATCCAGGTCATTTTGTTTTGATATCAGGGCACAGGAGCAAAATAGCAAAAAAGTCCCATTTTCACAATTTTGGTGTGACATATGATAAAAAGTGTGATTCATGTTCTATGAGCATGTGTCCACCTCCATATAAAATTTCAGGTCATTTGGTCTTGATATTAGGGCACAGGAGCCAAAAATGTACGTTTTTTGTCTGAAAATAGCAAAAAAGCCCTACTTTACACAATTTTGAAGTGGTTTATGTCAAAAGCGTAAATGACGTTCTGTGGGCATGTGTCTAACTCTATTCCCCATACCAAATTTCAGGTCATTTGATTTTAATATTATGGCACCGGAGCCAAAAATGTACATTTTTTGTCCGAAAATAGCAAAAAAAGCGTGAGTCACTCTCCTGAATGGGAGAGAAAACATTCTCTGTGTGTGCGACCTATATTCAACTCCTGAGTGGGAGAGGAAACATCCTCTATGTGTGCGACCTATATTCAACTCCTGAATGGGAAAGAAAACATTCTCTATGTGTGCAACGTTTTTCAAATGGGGGAGAAAAATCTATACATATGTATGTGTAATTTTGCAACACTTGGCCCCTGATACTAAGTGATAGGCACACCCCAGTTTTTTTGGGGTTTCCATTCGAGTCTGCACACCCTCGAGCCTAGTGACCGTCTCTTCCAGGGAATAATTTGGAAGCCAAATAACTGTATATGTGATGGAAGGTTATCCCTTCAGCTACAAAACTAACTGAGTTTTGTTTCTTCAAACTCTTTTGATTTTAGTGAAATAAATAAACAGGAAAATCATTATTTTCATGCCAAAACTAATGCACAAAATTGGCAATTTTCGCATAGGATAATCCAAGAGAAAAAATATTCTGGCAGAAACGACTAGTGTTGGCAGAAAGACAGAAACCTCGAGTAAACTTGAGTCAATCATAAAGAAAATCCTAATACTAAAATTTTTGTAATTATCCACGGCGCTAGGGGTCTGAAATCCGCCCACACCACGCAAAAGTAGTGAATCTTGGTTAAATGGGTGGATCACGCTCGGGGCGGAAGGATACCCGGAAGTGAGGATCCAGACCAAAATCAATCTTCGCCAAAAATACACCACTTCTTGTACTTTCCAGCCATATTAGTATCTGATATCATTTCACAGCAGTTTAGGAGCATTGTGAACTTAAGCTTGGACCCTCAAAACCCTTTCGTCACTTTTTTACCGTGGACTACCGTGGACCCCGGTCGCGGAAGAACTGGGGTGTGCACCCTTAAGTGTTAAGGATGGCTGTAGTGTATTGACAGTATTTTCTAAGTGATATAACAGAGCCAGGATGTACATGGCCCTTTTGGGAGATTTTGCACATCCACACAGTGATGACCAACCCCAGTGTCTAAATTACAGTCAAACCTGTACAAGTGACCACCTCTACATAAGGACCACCTGGTGAATGTGACCACTTTGTAGTGGTCCCTTAGATGATATTCCCCATTGACACAAGCATTAAGAATCCTGTCTATAGTGACCACCTGTCCACACAGACTACATTTTATTGGTCCCCTGATTGGTCTTCTTAGGCAGTTTTGACTGTATTACATCCATATTCATTTGAAATTGCCTTCAAATCAATTATTGGTTATTAAAGTGTTATCTTTAAGTTAAATCATACATTCTTTTTCCCTGAAGGAAGATGAAGCTCAGAAGCAGAAAAGTGAGAAGCATTCCAAGATAAAAGCTTTTGTGGATAAAGGTAAATGTACCTTTTGCATTTATGAATGAAATACTGTAAAATGTTAAATTTTCACGGTGGTCTTAGCAGTAGGAGGGAAAGGGGGGTTTATACAGTATTTTAAATTTGTGGTTGAAACAATTCTATAATACAGTAGTCATACAAGGAAGGTACATGTATGTTCGTGAGTCATGAGTTTGTGTTGGAGAGGTCACTGAGAAAAACACGAAAATAAAACCACCGCGAAAGTTTCATGACTTACAATAAGTTTTGCATGTAGGCAGACCTGTGTGTGAATCAGAATGCAAATTGTGATCTCTGTCATGACAATTGTTGTTTGGCATAAAGCTTATTTTAGTAGATACCGGTAATTAGCTTACTGATGTATCCTGTCCCAGAGTGGAATACATTTTTTGTCCATGTCTTCATGGGCTCGATTGCTCAAATGGTTCTGTCAGAATTCTTGCTGTGAAAATGACAGGTGCATTAATTTGATGGGGAAGGACGTCCATTCATACACAAAACTTATTAACCTCTTTTTTTGTATCATGCATGGATGTCTCCCTCTTTCTGTATGCACAAACTCTGCAATGTTCAGTCATGAAATGAGTGGTAAGGTCATACTAATTTGATTCTTGCAGGAAATCAATGAAGAAGGCGAGTGCAAAGAAAAAACAGGCCTACATGTACATGTAGGCATCCTGTGATAGCCCCAAATGCTAGTACTATAGGAGCCACAAAGTCAAAATACTGGGCTACTTTATGATGTAAACAATGAATTTTGAACTTTTAATCAAACCACTGTATTCCTTTGGCCTTTCTATTGATGTGGACGTTTATGTGTAATGTGTTTCCATGTCTTTCATGTATGTTACAGAAAAGAGCATTGTCAGCAAACCTCTCAATCCCTTCACTGGAGCTGGACCCTCTAAGACAAAGGGTAAGGCAAATTCTATTTGGGCACAAGTAATCTCACGGGAGCATGCCCTGGGAAATTTGGAACTTCTTAAACCTCTGAAATGCTATTTCCCGCAGTATGAGATGTAATACCTACTCTATTCAAGATTTCGATAACATGTTTGTGGTTTCCTTAGCATTTTCAAAAATCACTCCCATTCCATGAAGTTTCCATTTTTGATGACGGAATGGGAAAAAATTTTGTCCATCATGAGCAGCAAAATTGCCTCAAATGACGAATGATAGATGCTAGCGAGAACACTAGTTAGCAATATTTTCATAGTGCACACTGGACAATATAGACTGCCCCAACAGTCCTTGGTCTATATCTAAAGCTGTGAACATCACTGAATGATAATATATGCATCATAGAGTGATTACTTTTAAGTAGAGAGCTTTCAGCTGATATCACACTTGTAGGCAGACATTTAACATTGTTGAAGATTCAAAATTGTTTCTTTTTTCTATATATATTTTTATATATATCTTTGTAATTACTATGGCATTAAACAGAGCAGACAGAGACTGCTGGAGCAAGTGCAGCTGGACCCAGTACCAGTACAGGAGGTGCAGCCAAGCAGAAACAACTCCCCAGCTTCTGGATTCCCTCTCTCACACCCAAGGCAGAGGAAACCAAGCTGAAAAAACCTGTTAGTGGTGTAATACTTGTTATAGATGGGGGTAGTTTAGATATTGTTCATGATTATTGCTACAGTGGCAATTTGAATAAGAAGTCATAGTGAAGTACATATAGAGAATTCTAGAAGGAACATTTGTAATGTTTGATGGAAATTGACCTTTCCAAACTGTGGCTAAAGTGGAATCATTGAGTGTTTGTACCAAGTTTGATAGCTTGAAGTTCAATGCTGTCTCTTCCGTGACATGTGAAGGTTTTTTATGAAGTAAACCAAGAAGAACTAAACAGGAGGAGGGTGAAAAACTTTGACTTACAGTACAACGTCATGTAGGTGATGTGAAAATGTCCACAAAGTGCTAAAAAACATCTTACACCAGCATTTTAACAAAATCTCTCTCATTAAAGACACTATCCAACCCAGATCATTGCCTTAAGTACACAGTCACATTCTAAATAGTGCTGGAAAACTATGTAGCTGTACAGTCAAAACTTCCCCAAAAGACAATGAGGACACTGTTAAAATCTAGTGGACAGCCGGTCGCTATAGACAGGATTGCTTGTGTCAATGGGAGAATTATCTAAGGGACCACCAAAAAGTGGTTACATTGGCCAGCAGGTGGTCACTAGTACAGGTTTGGCTGTAGTATTGACTGGGGTTGCCCCAGTTGGTCATTATTGCTTGCATGTGCAAAATCTTGCTGACTCTGTTATATCACTTGGAAAATACTGTTAATACACTACAGTAACATACAGGGTGATGGTGGCTCATTAGCATCCTTGATGTACGGATTCAAAGCAGCTATCAGGGCTCTAGCCAGCTAGCAGTTTTCCAGGTTTGATTGTATTCATGTTCTTGTCTCCTGATAATGTACCCAGGAGGAGAAGGTTCGCTGTCCGATGAGCGGCAGACCACTGAAGATGAAGGACCTGTTCCCTGTCGTCTTCAAACCTGTCAACGATCGGGACAACAAGACATCCCTCATCGTCAAACAGGTGCTGCTTTCTCAACTCTTTAAACCCCAGACGTGTCACATAACCATTCAATAAACACATGCAATGTTTTCTTTCTTTTGTTTCACTGTGGAGGGGTAAGGTGTAGAACCTAAAAGTTCTAGGTTCAAATCCCTAGCAGACCCCAAAGTTGTGCCCTTGGAAAATAGTGCGAAACGGAACCATTTTGAAGTGTACATGTTCCCAAATAATTCAAATTATTTTCTCAATTCGAATCAATTCGAAACACATTTTGAATCATGAACGGGGCCTTTGACAGGGGAAAGTGGATTGTTGGAATCCCTGCCAGAATCTGATTCATTTCTGGTTGATAACAATAAATTAATTGCAAATTCTTGCCCGAGGGCTAATTACAAATAACATATGACAAAAGAACATTGAAACATGGTACAATGTACATAATAACTATAAAATCTACATCACAGAAGGTAATTGTCTGTAGCTATGTGTGTTGATAGCTGTTCATAAGAAGCAATTTAATGTATGATATCAAGGACATTGTCATACCACAGCACTATGTCCTGTCCCACATTGTATAAGGGTGCAATTAAAGCCCAAGGTTACATCCTGTTGTTGCTACCATGTAACCTAGAAAGTGGGACAGGACATAGTGCTGTAACATATAAATACTAGTATATTACCTGTATGTCAGGGTAGAGACTCAGATCTGGTAGAATCACTGGTGGAGATCTCAATCAGAGTCTCTGTTGAACATTGCCTAACATCCTAAAAGTTAAACATTCAATCACATTGCTGGTAGCTACTGATATCATTTAGATAGTCTGTGCTTGCCATGAAAACTAAATATCTTTTAATGCTGTACGTATATGATACTAAATTAGTGGGTTTCATGTGTGCCCTTATATATTACATGTACAATTTATTTTGTGAAAGCTACTTAGTAATACAAATGTACCTAATTTCTCTGAAATGCTAGAATGTCTTTCTTTCGTAAGATAAGACTGCCATTGGGTACAGAATATGATCGACTGAACAGTCGTAAAGGACAATGTCATTTGGCAAAGGTGTCATTTATCAATAAACCATTTTTTGATTGATTGCTTGATTGAAAAGACTTTCCCAAGGGCAAAATGTTGAGGGCCTGCTTGGGATTAAAACCCAGAAACTTTGAAATGTCTTATGCAGCTTGTTCCTACTGTACAAATCTGGTGTGTAATACACCTACTGTATAGGTGGTGTACTGGTTATGGGAAACAAACAAACAAAAACATGTAGTCCTGACATTTTGATGTTTACCTTATATGTACAAGTGCCTGCCAATGGCAACCAATGGCACTTACATCATCAGCTCACTTCAGATGGAATGTTGAATATTCTGAAGACAAGATGGGATTTGTTATTTTGGAACGAGCTTTAGATTTGAGTACTTGACAGGAAATCTCAACACTCCACCTCGGCAAGGCCAGGAGACCGGGCCTCCTGTGGTGCTTTTTACTTTGCCTCCCTGCCTACGTGCCCAATCTGCTGACGCAAATTTGGCTCCCTGTAGAGTCTGTCATCAGTGCCTTCCAAACATCCACGTTAAAATCTATCTTGATGACAGACAACAAAAATTTTATGTTGTATGAGTGGGCATCAGATTTTTTAGAATAATATCATCTTATCTATTCTTTAGTCTAACTATTTGACTGTTGGGACACCATAGAAGATCTGGCAACCAGTTTTCTTCACCCTTCTCGGTTTTCTTGTTCTTCTTACATAAATGCTTCACTTGGTGTAATGTCGGTCCATTCTCTGATATTATCCTCCCATCTTTTTCGTTGCCTGCCCTAATTTCTTCCTCCTTGGACTGTCCCTTGCATTATACCGGTAGTTTTGGCTAGTCCTGATGACAATGACATAGAATAATTGAGAAGGCCATATTTTCTTAATAATGGGGAGAGGCAAATTTGATAAAATATGAGGTATAATTTACCTTGATGACAGACAGTAGAGAGTTGGATTTGATGCAATTTAAGGTATATCAAAGCTGCAAGACCAAGACATGGTGGACCAGAATAATGATGGTGAGAAGATGGTTATCCATGGAGTCAAAGAAGCAAACGTATCTTCACATTCACAATGTTGTCTGCAGAAGCTTTAGGGCAAAGTGGTGCTACAGCTCTGGAAAGGCCATAATCAAGCAAATTTGGATGAATTCAAGCAAAATCACCCAAATTCGAAAATTGAATGGTGCCAAGATCATAACAAGGTTGTGAAGAATCAATATGCCATTGCCTAGGGAGAGCCCTGATTCATGTGAGTTAGAGTTAGGGTTATGGCAGGGTGCCTTTTGTACACTGCTGAAATTGTGGAACTTCTCAAAATGTATCTCGTCCCACGTCTATTCAAGGAGATTCAAATACCTTGTTCTATTTCAGTGATTTTCCAACCAAAACTTGCTATAAGTCCATATTTTCTGAACAGTTTTCTGCATGATTCTCCTGTTTTGCAGGTTCGTTATGTTTGTGCTGTGACTGGTGATGCTCTTGGGAACTCCGTGCCCTGTGCTGTTCTGAAGCCATCGTAAGTTAGCTGTCCATGGTTGACCTAATTATATTATCACTGTGTGAACTGCAAGGAAGGTACTGTACACAACATAGGCATGAAAAATTGAAACTTAACCCAGATAAAAAATTAAGACATTGTCAAGATGATGTTAAGAAGATTACCCGGTAGTATTGCATATGTTTTTTGATAATATTCTTAACGAAGGGGGCAAAAACCTGCCAAGTGTCTTAATAATAGGAACTCCTTTATTATATTATTTTGTGTACATGAATATATCAATTTCATCAACCTGTGTTGGAAGATTGAAGCCCAGCTGGTGCTCAGTTCTTTCTTTGTTTTTGTTGATGAATACTATATATGTACTTCTCTATTAAAGAGGTGCGGTGGTGACCATGGACTCTGTGGAGAGACTGATTAAGAAAGACATGACTGATCCGGTGTCTGGAGACAAGCTGACAGACAGAGACATCATCCCCATACAGAGGGTACGGTACCTCATTGATACCCATTTGTCTAGAATGTTATATAAACTGTCCTGTATCTGTAAATAGTTTCAGCAGGTTGGAAAATCAATTCAACATAGTTTACTGAGGTACAGAATTTTTTTTTTTTCTCTACCTACATTTCAGCAGCTGCTCTGCTGCCTTCATTAGCGCTTTCTCCTTGTTGTTATAATAGGACAAGGGGAAAGCACTTTTCATGTTGAATATTGTGTACCACGTTAAGGGTGCACACCCCAGCTCTTCCACGACCAGGGTCCGTGGTAGTCCGCGGTAAAAAAGTGACGAAAGGGTTTTGAGGGTCCAAGTTTGAATTCACATTTCTCCTAATCTGCTGTGAAATGATATCAGATACTAATATGAGTGATATCAGATACTAATATGGCTGGAAAGTATAAGAAGTGGTGTTTTTTTGGTGAAGATTGATTTTGGCCTAGATCCTCACTTCCGGGTATCCTTCCGCCCCGAATGTGTGATCCGCCCATTTGACCCAGATTCACCACTTATGCGTGGTGTGGGTGGATTTGGGACCCCTCGCACCGTGGATGGTTACAAAAACTGAAGTACTAGAATTTTCTTTATAATTGACTCAAGTTTACTCGAGGTTTCTGTCTTTCTGCCAACACGAGTCGTTTCTGCCGGAAAATTGCCAATTTTGTGCATTAATTTTGGCATGAAAATAATGATTTTTCTGTTTGTTTCACAAAAATCAAAGAGTTTGAAGGAACGAAACTCAGTTTTGTAGCTGAAGAGATATCCTTCCATCACATATACAGTTATTTGGCTTCCGAATTATTCCCTGGAAGAGACGGTCACTAGACTCGAGGGTGTGCAGACTTGAATGGAAACCCAAAAAAAACTGGGGTGTGCCCCCTTAAGTGGATAAAAACAGCAAAATGAAAGAGAAAAATCTTTGTGAACAACCTTTTATTCCTTGAAATTTTGTCTGGAGGTAAAGCTTTTTTAAATCATATCCCAGCAAACATCTAGATTAGATTCTATGTGAATAGCTGAAACACAGCAGGTGACTGTGACAACGGTCTTAAACAGTTATACAGCCTGCTTCTTTCCACAATGGCCAGTTTGCAGTAGACATATGCATTTCTGTCCATCAGTTTGACTCCATGCAGGTGTCTCTAATAGAATATTGGTACCATGTAAATTACTTTCTGATACCAAATTAGCTCCACAGTTGGGGGTTATCAAAGAATTACTTTATACACATCAGTTGTCATGTTTTTCACACAAGTGGGAGAAAATCTGGCAGCTCTACCCAGCAACAGATCATTGTGGGAGAAATCTGGGTTCATTGCTCCATCAGGCTTAGGAAAAAGAATGAATGTAGTGTTTCCGAGTACCCGACCAAGCCTAGCAAAAAACCCTGTCAACCCTAGTCTTTTTTGGGTGGAAAATCTGAAAAGAGTGTTTGAGAATCAAAAGGCGAGTGAAAACTGAAGGATGTAAAGAAGGCCCAACATTTCATACTTGAAGAAAAAATCTGAATCTACAATATGGCTTAGGAAAAACAAATGTTCAATCCTACCCTGGCAAAAACCTGCTGACTGTAGTTGTTGTTTTTTATCAACCGCTGGCAAGGGACATAAATTTTCAATCTGACATCTGAATTTCAGACCCCCTGAAATGCTAATTCATGCATTTTCGGAAGCAAATTTTTATTGAGTTGATTGGGTGAAATATTTGTGCCTTAGCCACAAGCAAACAAAGGGAGACAGTCCTGTTCCATTTCAGTTTTACTTTGTTCACTCCAGCCATAATCTAAAAAGAAAAAAGAGCAGCACACTCAGATAATGAGGTCCACAATTTACCAGTTGCCATTGGTGTGAAGGATAGGAGCTAAGACCATGCCAATAAATTTAACTTGCTGGTTTTCAGATTTCAAAATACATTCTACATGTAGTCTACCTTAATACACACAGTATCAGCGAGTGAATAAAAAGTCAGATGCAAGTTTCCCTTTCGACCCTCTGTTCTCATCTTGACCATCTTAACCTCTAAATGTTACTCTAAATTGTCTGAAAACCAAGAAAATATGTTGGTGTGGTCAGAACAGGGTTGCTGAGTTGTCTGTCCCTTATGTTGTTTTTACAGGGTGGCACTGGTTTTGCCAGCAGTGGAGTCAAGCTGGAGGCTAAACAAGACGGGCCGGTCATGCAGGCATAGTTCTGTCTACATGCAAGATTCAAGTCCTTTTACACCTCATGTCAAAACTAACGGGGGGTGCCCTAACATCGAACGCTTTTTTACGTGCTCGAACTCACGGCGCTCTATCGCTAGTTGTTGGAGAGTGGTCAGGTTTTGATGAATGAATTTTGAACCTTTATGTAAAGAGTATACTTGAATAAAAAATGCATTCATACTATTCATGAGCCCTTCACGCTCTGCGTTATAAGCGGCAAACGCTGTGAGACAATTTCGTAAATTTACCTTCATGAATGTGCTACGCTAGACAGTGTGCCCTAACTTCGAACGCTTTCGTAATTTTGCTCTGTTCAGGTGTTGATGATGAAATTAAGTAAAAAAAAACAAGAATTGAATTTTGTGATATTTAAGCTTTCTTTTCATAGTATAATTGCGATTATGTGTACTTGTCACCTCACGTGAGGAGGGCTGTATTGAACGCAGTTCAGTCCGTGTTTGACCAAAAACCCGTCTTACGCAATCAACGCGGTCCCATAGGAATCATGGGAAATACAGACGATAGTGGGTGTTGACGTAGTGTTGACGTTGTTTTCTCAGGTTGGTTTTCTACTACACAAAAACCCGGAGACCCAAATTTTTACTGTTTCGTAAAGCTTTATTTGTTATGTATGTGGTAGCTATGTGACTGCTTGGTACAGGTCATTTATATCTGGCACGAGCCGCCGCTACGAAGGGACCCTTTTTCAGCGCCATCATTATGATTGGTGAAAACGACTGAAATTTTGTTTTTCGACAAAACGATAAATAAATATATAGAACTATACTTTGCATGCAAATAACAGCTGTCTGCATTGACTATGTTAACTTATCTTTTTATTTAGCAAAGTCAGTGGCAACAAACACGGCATACTTTTGCATAATAAGATCAGTAAAAAATCCGTCCGAAGTTAGGGCACGTGCGAAGTTAGGGCATCCCCCGTTATGGATAAGGTCACTGGCTTCTGGAGTATTGTAAAAAAATATTGTGTTTTAATTGGAAGGTGCTAGTTGTATTTTATTGTATGATTGGACAAGGAAACACAGTCAGCGCAAGGGACAGGGAAACACAGTCAGCGCAAGGGACAGGGAAACACAATTAGCACCAAGGACAGGCAAAACATGGAATATGTCTGTTAGGTTCTTTACATCCCAAAACATTTCAAATATGTTGTATTACTTTGTACTAACATAAAGAATAAAGTCTGTAGACAAAGCGTATATGTGACATGTTGTGTGACACACTCCTGTTTTTCCCTCCTATCTTCCCTATTTCTTTCCCTGATGCACTAACCTTGTGAAGACTTGTCCTATCAGTAGTGTAGAATTTAGTTTGGGGCAAGTGACAAGGGATAGCAAAACACAGTCAGCACAAGGGATGGAAACCGTCAGCATCAGGGACAGGGAAACACAGTCAGCACATGGGACAGGGAAACACTGTCAGCACCAGGGACAGGGAAACACAGTCAGCACAAGGAACAGGGAAACACAATCAGCACCACGGACAGGGAAACACAATCAGCACCAAGGACAGGGAGAACTGGTATGTCTGTGAGCCTCTTTACATCCCAAGACATTCTAAATGTGTTGTATTACTTTTTACTACCTTTTCATTCGAATAGACTCCCAAACACTCCACGTACTGTGGAGGAACAACCTTTCACACATGGCCACATATAGTGTACTGTCTGATAGCAGCAACAAAGCCCTATCTAAGTGCAGTAGAGCAGAGAGCAAAAACGCAACCAGGCAGGGTGCCATTCTGTTTGCTAGAGGACTCCTTATACTCGCTGGCACCCAAGCAAATCAAAGCCTTACCTAAATTGACCCCAGATACTTGCTGTGTGTTTACTCTGTGAGATGACAGTAGAATTAGCAAATAAGGAAAACCCATATGAAAGAATTAATGTTACCTGACATATATGTAGTCAACCTTTCCCATCGTTACATAGAAATATGGAAAATAGAAAAATAGCAACACCAGTGCGATTTTCCACTTTTTGAATGAAGACGATTCCATGCACGCTGAGTTGTTATTTTTAAAAAATCAAATGTGGGAGTTTTAGACGTTTACCATTCTCTCTCAACAGGGTTCACACGTTCTGCATGTACATGTACTTACATTTACGTATTCTCACTCACTCACTCACTATCCGGTTTATCGTCTGTTGTTCCCCGTCTTGTTTGTTTGTTTGTTTTTATTTATTTAACCAGGGGGATACATATCGCCCGTAGGGCGCTTTTCAATGAGCCCTGGGCCTGGGGAAGACCCCAGACAAAAACATCAAACTCAAAATAATACAACTAACAACAGAAGTACAAAATTACTAAATAATTCATAAGCAAAGTAACTTAAATAACATACATTGCGCTTGAAATCATAATACCCAAATAAATGAAAACAATAGTGAAGCCTGAAACATCAAATAACATAGAACCAAGGTAGAACAAAATAGAAATCAAGATTAAATATCAGGCTTGGAATTTGCATATCAATGATTGTCCAGTACATAGAGTTGTTTGAAGGCTGCTAGGGTATTGGCTGCTTTTAGGTGATGTGGTAATGTGTTCCACAATGCCGCCCCAGAGGAAGAGAAAGCACGTCTTCTGTATTCCAGCTTAGTCTTGGGCAACTGAAGACCACCTTGCGCCCTGAGGCGAGTGTTGTGAGTATGCACGTGTAATAGTTGGGTGAACATTGCAGTGATGTAGGAAGGGGTCAATCCGTTAATAGCTTTATAGACGAGAGTAGCCTTGCTTTTCTTATGTATTTCAACCACTGGGACCCATTTAAGTGTGTTTAGAAGGGTTGAAGTAGAAGTTCGCCTGTCACAGCCCAGAATCACCCGACCCACCCTGTTTTGTAGCTTTTGTAAATTTTCAATGTATCCCTTTCCTGCCATGTCCCAGACAGTGCTGCAGTACTGTATGTGCGGAATAAATAGCGTTGTGTACATTACATCTAGGGCTTGTCTGTTGAGGTAGGATTTCAAGTGTCTTCCGAGGGTTAGACGTGCTTGCACTGTACAACTGGGGCTTGATGGCCGCTCGCCACTTGCCTCTGTCCTGTGGGTTGATCTTGCCCAAGTTCAGGTGATGGAGGTCCTCCCTTATGTTGTCAAACCATTTCCTCCTAGGGCGACCTCGGGGGTTTGGACCCTCCACATCTAGTGTGAGGATCCTCTTTGGCCATTTGTCCCTGTCCATTCTCTGGAGGTGGCCGTACCATCTTAGTCTGTTATATCTCACTGTGTCCTGGATGCTATGTACTCCAAGCCAAGTGCGTAGCTGTTCAGTTGACTTGCAGTCTGCCAGTTTCCTGGAGCACATCCATCTTACCATGGCCTTGTCGCTCCGGACCAGTCTCTTCATGTCCTCTGCTGTCACAGCCCACGTCTCAGAAGCGTAGAGTAAGACGCTTCTGACACAGGAGTTGAAGACATGTCCACGGTTTCTAAGAGGTATGTAGCTGTTCGTGAGGATGGGGAGAAGCTCGCGGAAGCTTTTCCAGGCTGACTTTATCCTGGCAGTCACTGCCTCAGAGCAGCCCCCAGACTGGCTTATCATGTCTCCCAGGTAGCAGAAGGTAGGTACTACTTTGAGGCTTTCATTTCCAACTGTCACTTGTTCTGTGGGTGCTTGAGGGTCTGTGGTGGGTCCACTAGTACACCTCCTGCATTTGAAGTTGGTGTCTTCCCTCAGACTGCCCTTGATGCCTGTGCACCGTTTATGTATCCAGTGTCGACACTTTCCACAGAAGATGGAGTTCGTGCCGACGCCCTTCCTACAAACACCACAAGGGAACTTCCCGGACTCCTTTACAGGCCTGGTGCAAGCATGTGTGCTGTGAAGGACCATGGTCTTCCCTGTGTTCACTCTCAGGCCACGCGACCCCATGCTGTTCTTCCAGCAGCTGAACCTTTGCCCCAGCTCCTCAAGAGACTCTGCGGCTAGCATCAAGTCATCAGCATACAGCATCTCCCAGGGGCAACCAGTCCTAAACTCCCTGGACAACGCCTCCATGACAATGATGAACAGCAGTGGACTGAGCACAGAGCCTTGGTGAACACCAACCTTGACCTCGAACTCTGAGCTGTAGCTGCCATTTACACGTACACATGATGCAGCATGTCTGTACATGGCTTGTACAACCCTGATAACCCACTCTTCTACACCCAGCTTCCTCATGGCCCACCATAGCACTTGTCTTGGCACTCTGTCAAAGGCCTTCTCTAGGTCGACAAACATAAAGTACAGGTCCTTCCTCTTTGCAAGATGCTTTTCCTGTAACTGTCTCAATATGAAGATTGCGTCCATGGTACCTTTCCCAGGCATAAAGCCAAACTGCATGGAGTCTATGTCTACTTGCTCCCTGATGAACGGTTCTATAACCCGCTCCATCACCTTGAGCACCTGGTCTAGCAACTTTAAGCCTCTGTAGTTGCCCCTCTCAAGCGCATCACCCTTGCCCTTGTAGCAGTTTACAATGTATGAGAGATTCCAGTCGCATGGGATCTTCTCCTCTTTGATGATGGCATTGGCCAAGGTAGTTATTTGGTCAGCAACAAAGTGTCCCCCGGCCTGTAACATTTCAGCAACTATCCCTGACGGCCCTGCTGCTTTCCCACGCTTCATAGCATTTATTGCTTTTTGTACCATGACCTTGTCTATGTATGGTGGGGGTCCCTGTACTGGTGGTGTTTCGTCGAGGTCGTCGGGGTTCCAGGGAAACTCAACGTTCAGCAGTTTCTCGTAGTGGCTTCTCCACGCAGCCAGCTTTTCTGTGTCTGTGAAGGCGATGTTGCCATCATCTTTCTTGATGCATTTTTCCCCGATAACATCCAGATTATCCTGCTTCATGTTACGTGCTAGCTTGAAGATCTCATTCTTCTCGTCATTATTCACAATGTTGCTAAACTTGGCTTCCTGAGCACTCTTCTTGGCAAGGTATATTGCAGACTTAGCTGCTCGTTTTGCAATGATGTAGGGTTCCTTACTCCCTCCCTTTTGCCACTCTTTGAACAACTTTCGTTTTTCTTTCACTGCAGCCTCAACGGTGTCATCCCACCACCAGGTCTCATCATGTTTACGGGCGCACCCACGTGTGTATCCACATGTTTCTGCACATGCAGATTGAAGTCCGGATTTAATGGTCGACCAGATACCATCAACCCCGTCATGTGCTTCCTTTTCTTGGATGTTTTTGCGGACTGCATTTTCGAAAGCCTCCTGTATTTCAGTTGACTTCAGTTTCCAAATGCGCAGTTTACGTCTAGCACTTCTGGGTTTGCATTTGGTGGTACTGATCTCAAGATCACCTACCAGCAATTTGTGTTGGGTGATGCACTCTTCACTACCTATGACTTTTACGTTTCGTACAAGCTTCAGGTCACCTCTCCTGACCAAGATGTAGTCCACCTGAGTCGTTGTCGACCCTGACTTGTATGTTATCAGTCTGGATGGGGATTTCTGGAAGAAGGTGTTGGTAATAGCAAGGTTCAGGGCTAAACAGAAGTCTAACAGGCTTGTGCCATCACTGTTGCGGGAACCGTACCCATAGCCTCCATGTATACCCTCAAAACCATTTGCTTTACTGCCTACATGGCCATTAAAGTCACCACAGACCAGAAGATGTTCATGTCCAGGCACTGAAGCTACTAGGCTAAGAAGCAAGTCATAAAATTTGTCTTTCTCTTCTTGTGGTCGGCCTGACTGTGGAGCATACACGCTGAAGATGTTAATAATGCTTTTGTCATTCAAAACTCTGATTGACATCAGACGGCTATCAATACGAGAGACAGATAACACTTTGTCAATCCATGTCTCAGCAACTAGTATGGCGACTCCTCCAAAACCTGAGTCATCTCCCTTCCAAAAACACTTATACTTGCTGTCTTTTCCAGTGATGATTCTTGTCTGCCCCCCTCTCCATCTCGTTTCTTGAGCACAGCAAATGTCAATTCCACGGCGCGTAAGAGTCTCGACGACCTCGCCGGTCCTGCCACGCAGTGTCCCGACATTTAGCGAAGCAATCCGTAGATTGGGACCTCCTCTGGTACGGCGAACTCCAGGAATGGTACTGGGCTGTTCCGATGTGTTGTTGATGCTCCCTGTCACACAGTCCAAGGACTTCTGGCGAGTCATGGGGCACCACAGTGTCTTGTGCAAGACTTGAAATCTGAAGCAGGGTTTTTACAGGCTGGATGCCCTTCCTAACACCTAACTCTAAAGTTTTGGCAGCATTCAGAGACTGGCTGGATGGCTCAGGGACCTTGGGCCTGCATGCAGTTAAATCAAAAGGGAGGAATAAAAAAGTATGGGAAACTGAAAAATACTGGCAGTGGTGGGAGGGCAACATGCACCTAGCAGAAATTGTCCAAACTATCAGGCTGTCTAGCAGGAAAAAATCAAGAAATAAACTTAGAATGACTTTAAACCCTCAGTTTGCATTAGTCCAAGATTTAGGCTTTCAGGATCCTTCCCCACTGAGGATTCAGACGGATTCAATCCACAGAGCTGGAAGGTCCAAGAGAAGCGGCCATCTTGGCCCAAGGCCCCCTAACACCCCCAATTATCTAACTGTGATAATTTTAGAATACTGTACTGTCAATCACAATGTTTAGGGACGTGACGATAATGGTAAGTTTGTTGCAATTGCATACCCGAAAGCTAATCTCAAGTACCAATATTGTTACTTGTATATAAGGCTTGATGACAGCATATACTGTATTTTATATTATTTTTTTATTTCAAATGCAAACAACACATTACACAGACTTACAGGCAGCAATGCTGATATACGTAAGTCAACATACAGGACAACAGTAGCGTTACATATGTACACAGCTACACCATACGGGACAACAAGTAACGTTACATATATGAACAAATGCAATGATTCTAGAATTAAACCAGCTGAACAGTTTAAATCTGTATAAATACTTATTTTAGGGAACGATTAGCTGTTCTATGCCAATTTATTATTGTCTGCATCATGGAACTGAGTTTGGTTGGTTTGATCTCGAATTCTTTGAAAGCGTTTGGAAGACGAAGTGATCCATTTTGTCTGCAACCCGTGGTTTTACTTGATTTCTGGACGTGGGTAGTCTGCTCTTCTTGCACAAAAGTTAGATAAGAGGTGTTAACAGTATGACGACGTCTCTTAAGCTTTTCAAGCAGGTGTTAAGTGCGTTTTCGGAAGCAAATTTTTATTGAGTTGATTGGGTGAAATATTTGTGCCTTAGCCACAAGCAAACAAAGTCCTGTTCCATTTCAGTTTTACTTTGTTCACTCCAGCCATAATCTAAAAAGAAAAA
Organism: Branchiostoma floridae x Branchiostoma japonicum; assembly: GCA_013266295.2. Classification (NCBI taxonomy): domain Eukaryota; kingdom Metazoa; phylum Chordata; class Leptocardii; order Amphioxiformes; family Branchiostomatidae; genus Branchiostoma; species Branchiostoma floridae x Branchiostoma japonicum. The sequence continues at coordinate 11,482,270 of CM023824.1, forward strand.
AGAGCAGCACACTCAGATAATGAGGTCCACAATTTACCAGTTGCCATTGGTGTGAAGGATAGGAGCTAAGACCATGACAATTTAACTTGCTGGTTTTCAGATTTCAAAATACATTCTACATGTAGTCTACCTTAATACACACAGTATCAGCGAGTGAATAAAAAGTCAGATGCAAGTTTCCCTTTCAACCCTCTGTTTTCATCTTGACCATCTCAACCTCTAAATGTTACTCTAAATTGTATGAAAACCAAGAAAATATGTTGGTGTGGTCAGAACAGGGTTGCTGAGTTGTCTGTCCCTTATGTTGTTTTTACAGGGTGGCACTGGTTTTGCCAGCAGTGGAGTCAAGCTGGAGGCTAAACAAGACGGGCCAGTCATGCAGGCATAGTTCTGTCTACATGCAAGATTCAAGTCCTTTTACACCTCATGTCAAAACTATGGATAAGGCTTCTGGAGTATTGTAAAAAAATATTGTGTATTAATTGGAAGGTGCTAGTTGTATTTTATTGTATGATTGGACAGGGAAACACAGTCAGCGCAAGGGACAGGGAAACACAGTCAGCGCAAGGGACAGGGAAACACAATTAGCACCAAGGACAGGCAAAACATGGAATATGTCTGTTAGGTTCTTTACATCCCAAAACATTTCAAATATGTTGTATTACTTTGTACTAACATAAAGAATAAAGTCTGTAGACAAAGAGTATATGTGACATGTTGTGTGACACATCCCTGTTTTTCCCTCCTATCTTCCCTATTTCTTTCCCTGATGCACTAACCTTGTGAAGACTTGTCCTACCAGTAGTGTAGAATTTAGCTTGGGGCAAGTGACAAGGGATAGCAAAACACAGTCAGCACAAGGGATGGAAACAGTCAGCATCACAGAAGGGACAGGGAAACACTGTCAGCACCAGGGGCAGGGAAACACAGTCAGCACAAGGAACAGGGAAACACAGTCAACACAAGGAACAGGGAAACACTGTCAGCACCAGGGACAGGGAAACACAGTCAACACAAGGAACAGGGAAACACTGTCAGCACCAGGGACAGGGAAACACAGTCAGCACAAGGAACAGGGAAACACAATCAGCACCAAGGACAGTAAGAACTTATGTAATACTGGTATGTCTGTGAGCCTCTTTACATCCCAAGACATTCTAAATGTGTTGTATTACTTTTTACTACCTTTTCATTCGAATAGACTCCCAAACACTCCACGTCCTGTGGAGGAACAACCATTCACACATGGCCACATATAGTGTACTGTCTGATAGCAGCAACAAAGCCCTATCTAAGTGCAGTAGAGCAGAGAGCAAAAACGCAACTGATGGAAGCCTAACCAGGCAGGGTGCCATCCTGTTTGCTAGAGGACTCCTTATACTCGCTGGCACCCAAGCAAATCAAAGCCTTACCTAAATTGACCCCAGATACTTGCTGTGTGTTTACTCTGTGAGATGACAGCAGAATTAGCAAATAAGGAAAACCCATATGAAAGAATTAATGTTACCTGACGTATATGTGGTCAACCTTTCCCATCGTTACATAGAAATATGGAAAATAGAAAAATAGCAAGACCAGTGCGATTTTCCACTTTTTGAATGAAGACGATTCCATGCACGCTGAGTTGTGTGGGAGTTTTAGACGTTTACCATTCTCTCTCAACAGGGTTCACATGTTCTGCATGTACATGTACTTACATTTACGCATTCTAACTGTGATAATTTTAGAATACTGTACTGTCGATCACAATGTTTAGGGACGTGATGATAATGGTAAGTTTGTTGCAATTGCATACCCGAAAGCTCAAGTACCAATATTGTTACTTGTATATAAGGCTTGATGACAGCATATACTGTATTTTATATCATTTATTTATTTCAAATGCAAACAACACATTACACAGACTTACAGGCAGCAATGCTGATATACGTAAGTCAACATACAGGACAACAGTAGCGTTACATATGTACACAGCTACACCATACAGGACAACAAGTAACGTTACATATATGAACAAATGCAATGATTCTAGAATTAAACCAGCTGAACAGTTTAAATCTGTATAAATACTTATTTTAGGGAACGATTAGCTGTTCTATGCCAATTTATTATTGTCTGCATCATGGAACTGAGTTTGGTTTGATCTCGAATTCTTTGAAAGCGTTTGGAAGACGAAGTGATCCATTTTGTCTGCAACCCGTGGTTTTACTTGATTTCTGGACGTGGGTAGTCTGCTCTTCTTGCACAAAAGTTAGATAAGAGGTGTTAACAGCATGACGACGTCTCTTAAGCTTTTCAAGCAGGTGTTAAGTGCGTCATGAGATGCCTACGTGACTACTGAAAATGACTACGGAAATGAAAAGAAACCTACAGTGGGCGTCACTGGAAGACAGGCGAACAAGTAATGTAGCCAGCTGCCACCGCGCCGCGTGCCTGCGAAGCTGATGTGTTACGCCAAAGGGCAGTTATACCGGCTATACAGATACAGATACAGATACTGACCCATCGGCAGAACGTATTGCGCCTGCTCGAAACCCGGATTCTTCAGGGTTTTCGTTGGATGTTTGGTCAACGCTGCATCTGCCTCTTGCAGACGATATCTTTTCGGACACAACATTTGGAAACTATAGAAATGATGTCATCCTTAAATACGCGAATACCTAGTGTCGTATGTCCTATTTACAAAGCACGTCGATAGAACGTACTGCACCTGCGCGAAAACTTATTAAGTCTGACTTCAAGTGAAGCCTGTTCAACTAACTACCTCCAGACTCCTCACGTAGTCCTCCGTGTTCTAAAGTGCGCGAATGATTTTGGTGATGAACACAACAAAATTATGTCTAAGAAAGTAACCTGAAGATTTTGCACTGCCGGACAGACACAGGTGATTGGGAAGGTATGGTCAATGTAGCATATGATAAACTTAGAAAGACATATAGGCTGTGAGATATGAAACAGATACAGTAATGGTTATTTGGATTTTGGGAAAAGTTCTACTTGTTTCGCTTGTGTGTTGGAGTCCTGGCCAAACCTCATGCTAAACTTGGCTGAAGGTTTGTGCTGGTACCACTACCAAATTTGGTAAAAAATGTTCCGCCGTTAGGACTGTCTCTATTTCTTCGAAAAACAGTGCGTGGCTATGACATCATGGGAGTGTACATGTACGTCTGAGGCACCTCCTGGAGAGTACCCCATCAGCACGGAAATTACGGGTGGTATCATAAATAATGAGCAGAACCATTCTTGATTGGTATCCCGCCGCTTCTCTGTTGCATGGGCGTTATGATGTGGTGAAAGACTTTGCTGAATGAGAGTTCCTGTCCAAGCAATTAAGGACACATCTCCAATACCTGAGTTCTAGTCTCTACCAGACTAACTGCGCGGGCTATAATAGGGAGATATTTACTAGGGGAGTCTGGCCGCCTTGAGGTTGACTGGCCGCGCTATTTAACTAAACCTCCCGCGGACCGACTCTATTGGCCAGCTATTCCCTTCTTTTGCCGAATTCTACGATTTGTACCCCCGTAGGAAGGCCTGGTGGAGGCTACCTGAGTTCCACGACCTCATACCTTTGCTAAAATGATTTTAACCTTTAAGGATGACATAACGGTTTTTCGTTGATTATGCAAATAAGTTCCTCATTGGCATAACAGTTAAATCATATCAGTTGATTTACTTCATTATCTTCTCTACCAAAATAGTTGTCCGAAGTTTGGAAGTCTTATCTTGACAACAGCTATATCTTAACGGCTTTAATTGTAGCATTTTCTTCCCTATTATGCAAATGAGGTCCTGATATGCATGGTTTATGTCAGATGATGTTCACCATTATTTAACTATCAAATGTCCCAAGTATAAAACCCCGTTATTTACTACTATGGTATTATAGCATTTTTGCGTTGTCCTGCTGTCTTGCCCATTCTTTAGTCGCCACGATTGTGCAACTTTGTTGTTTGCTTAGATTAATAAGAACAGAGGAAACGCTGAAGGTGCTTAAGATATGATTTGAAGAAACATATTCATTCACGTATGGGCAACCATCCCTTCTGCCATTGACACTATAAAACCTGTCCATAGTAACCATTAAAGGACTTGATCACAGTAGACAGGTGGCCATTTAAGACAGGATAATTAATGATTGCGTTAATGCCACACCTTCTCTTCTCTCAGTTCAGTGTATCCTCAGTGAGGTGACGCTAGTTTCTCCACAGGTCCCAGTTAAGCATGACAGAACGAAGTGCATAATCTCGAAGTCCAACATCCTCCCTGATTGCCTTCTTCATGGTGGCAGCAATCCATCTTGACAGACTGTCATCTGACTTTTCACCTGTTACAAAATCAATGTGTAGATGCGTCATTTATTTCCTCGTTTCTTTTCACGTCATTATTGTTTCTTTCTTGTCATTTTGTTGATCTTGCTTTTATATGCATGGGAGAGTAGAGGGCCTCAACAAGCAACATTGATTATGCACAATCCTCGAGAGATAAATGTTGATAAAAAAATAGAAAAAATAATGAAACAAAACGTTTTAATGTCCGGGCGTCTGGAGTGTTACTTACTTTAGTTAATAGAATCCCGAAGAAAAACGCCTTTGCTATAGCCTCATTCCATGTACTTAGTTATGTGATGAAATTCAGAGGCAAAAACGCATTTGCTTGCCTTATTCCATGTACTTAGTTGTGTGATGAAATTCAGAGGCAAAAAGTTACTTTTCAAATGCTTTTAGTCCCCGCGAACCTACTAACACCCGTGCTAATACATGCATGTAGACAAATTACCAGTGGCACAAGTACGGTAGACTGGAGACCAGCCTTGATAGCCATCCTCCTACGCAGGGTCCGAGGCAGGATGTACACTAGCCGGTGGGCTGGAACACACCCTGCCTTGCAGTGGCAAATGTACTCCATTAGCGGACTAACTCCCCTGGTCTGTTATCTGTCAATTTGGCCAATTTCTACTCTTCTAGCCGCTTCTGAAGCCTGGTAGAGGCTATGAAAAATAATCAACTTTTGCCAGAAGGGAGAATAATTGGCCAGGAGTTTGGCCCCGCAGAGTGTTATTTTCCCGCATACGGACACCCAGCTTGTCTTCGTTCCTTCACCACGCTACCATAGCACACCCACACTTGTCAGTGTTTTTTAACGATATTGTAGTACGGCAGGTAGTGCGTCGGCAGCAGTGGGCGTATAGTGGCTTTACGTCATATTGAATTCCGCGCAGATATCACGTGACTCGTCATGAGCTGTCAAAGATCGCCAGGGACTAAATAAAAGGTGACGATCTTTCATATCGACTCATTAGTACAGATTGGAGGACTGATACAGAAGGAAGTCAGCCGGCCCACGAGGAACAAGTTTGATTTGACTCTCCAGGTAAGTTTCGTGGTTGTTTGTTAGTTCTTAGATGTCCCTTTTCTAATGAAAAATTGTAGTAAACTGCAGACTCGAATGATAATCCTTATGTACTGTCTCGCGATGCGACCGTTGTCCATCCAACCGCACCGCCAAGCGAGTCGTTTGTGGGGCTAGTTGTAAATTTCAAACGACTACGGTAACGCGCGCGACGTTTGGTTCTTCAGCATAACTGGATTCAGTACTGAATCCTCTCAAGATATTGCAGTCACTGTGGTGATTCAGAATTAGATGTGCATGTACAGGGGGTTGCAATGTTTCTTACTGTTTCTGTGGTAAGATTTGAGCTTCTGGGGAAGGGTTGTCCGTCCCTCTGTCCGATCGAGCGATGCCCGAACGTCTGTCCTATCGACAAGTGTGGCGGGTTCCTGAGCGTGCCTGAGGCTTTCTCCCAACATGGGACCGACGGCTTAACTTGATGTACAAACCCAACCCCTAATGCATGAAACAGTAGCCTCCACCAGGCCTTCCTAAGGGGTTATGGATGGTAGAATTCATCGAAAAAGGGTCAATAATTGGCCAGGGGAATGAGCCGCGGGAGGGTAATATTTTAAGTGATCTCTATGGTGGCAAATTTATCTCCCTATTTGGCTATATAGTATTTTTGAACCCGCGTTGTTAGTTAGGTGGAGACTAGGGAAATCTAGAGCATCTCATGACCTGATCAGTCCGTGTAACATATCTAGACCACCGCCGCTTTCATACTGACATATGTCAAGGAGAATACTAGTAGTAACGTTACATGTAGTAAATCAAACGGCAATTGATATTATGGTATAGTTAGGAATTCATAGACAACGGACTGCAGAAAAGGATTTTGAAAACCACACTGCATCATCAGTCCAAGCAACTTCTCCTTGATCCAGTTATGGTACACAGAAAAGCAACAAAACGGTTCAAATAATCTGATGTGTAAAACTTCCCCGCTACATTTTTTCGGAAGGGTTGATACGGAAAAAAATGCTGATGCCGAGGCGGCGACAGGAAATTCCAACGCGGCGCACGTTTCTAGGGGAGTCCGTTGGCATGCTCTCCCGGAAAAATGTGAAATATTAACCCTCTGAAACGCCATTTCCTGCATTTTGAGCGGCAAATTTTGCTGGTATACAAAACTAAGTTTATTCTCTCTATTAGAGTACATTTCATCCTCGAACTTCTCCGGGGGTATGCTCCCCCGAGAAAATTTGAAATTTTAAAGCTTTAACCCTCTGAAACTCCACTGTGATAACGTTATTAGCACTGGAGATACGTGGGCAAGAATTGTTCACGAGATCTAAATTCCATTTCCCTACGCGACGTTGTATATACGTCAACTCTGCTCCATGGGTTCATTGATACCTTGCTGTGTTTAATGATGCCTGTTACTACATACATATGATAAGCATTGTCAGCTGGTTGATTCTAATGTCCAAGCAGATTTTTAAACGGGACGATCGATCGTAGCGTTTTTCTATTATTATTCCCTTTACAAGAGTAAAGATCCCGTCAATTACATTTTTTTTAGTTTACGCGCTGTTTTCTGATAAGATACCGTTTTCTTATTACATATTTATTTTTCTTATTACGAACTGGGGCCCAGATAACAACTAGCGCGTAATTGCAACAACAAAAAAAATAAATCAAAAACACGTCCTTCCTGTGAGATTCTGCCACGAAGGATAACTTTTTGTGCGTGTTGATATTTGGTGGGCACTTGAATTGAAAGAAAATGGCATCGTGAACAAGAATTGCATATTTCCCTAGAAGATAAGGATATCGGAAAAGTATCGGGTTCGCTCCAACTATTTTTCAACGGTCGCTTCTCCTCACTCTAGAAAAACCTACCCAGCTTCCATGCTGAAGCTTCAGCCAGATTCGGCCAGATTGTCAGTCTTATCTATGAATTTCTGTCTCCTCAATCGGTTGTGAAATCCGTTTATATGATCCCTTTTTTGACATGTTGATACTTAGGATGACATCCAGGCTGTCCGGAACACTGGCGATTATTCTACTGCTACTGGCAGTCTGGGTTGGAGCCAATGCGGTTCCTCTTCAAGAAGAAGTGGAAAGTAAGCTATCCCCGTTGTTACAGAAAGAAGAAAATATATCTGGGATTGTTGGGGACTATCGTTTTTCAAAGGTCAGATTGATGTAAGGGAAACAAAGAAAAGACCCAGTTTGTAACATAACAATTTCTCAAGCGCCGTCATACCGACCGTGCACTGGTGAGTTGCATTCATCTTCAGTAATCGACAAGCCACCTGTAGCGAAAGTAGTTTGTGTGTTTTTCAAAGCGCCAGATACTGCATGCTGTTAAGAGAGGTAGATACACCACAGAAATAATCTAATGGCAGGCCTTTTGTCAACGACGTTGTAAAATATGAAATACTGAATCTTGTTTGAACAATATAGCGCGGTACTTTTATGAGTTACATTAACTTGGAAGTGTGCTCGAGCTTTGATGTGCATATTTCTTCAGATGGCGTCTTGTTTCCGGACATGGACACGCGGAGCGTGCCTCTCTCGCCCCGATCTCCGCGAGTCCATGGCAATCCCACCACAGCCGGAGACTACCTGCCGCCTGGCCTGTCGTTCCTGCCGCTCCGCCAGGGAGCAGCCGCCCTGAAGCCAGACGACGGCCAGTCCCGGGACACCAGCGACGGACGGAGGAGAGCCTCCAAGTGGAAGGGGTCCCGCGTGGTAGCCTGGAGCAAACAGATGCCCAACCCACAAGGCTTCCTGGCCCTGTACGGCTGATCAGTATAGTTTTCACCCACAAAACATTACCTAGCGTTTAGTCAAATGAAGTCAGGATCACGCTCTTTATTTATTTCATTTGATCGGTGGTCAGACTACTCGAGAGTCAAACTACTATATTTCGAAGAGCTACGGAAACAAGTTTGTTGAGTGCAGGATACTAAGCTTTAAAAAGAAAGTCCAGACTCTAAGTTGCACTCTTTTGCTGCCAGTAGTCAGGAGGCACAAATCGTTCAAGTAATGAAGTATCAGAAATCTAAGTGAGCTACAGGCCCAATGTTGTCAGCTGATCTGTAGTTAGTAGGTATACTTCGAGACATTCCAGGAATTAAAGTTGAGGGAAACGTAATCTGTGCTGCACTCTTCTCTTGTCCCCATTCTTTGTGACTTACAACTTTACTTTACTTTACTTTATTGAGAACTGACAACATATCAATACACAGGTCATCAAGGCAGTCGCAACTGGTGGCTGATAACCCACAAGTACAGACGTTATACAAACATGAAGATAAAAAAATCTACTATAAAATACAAGACCAGAAGTAAAGTTAACATATCATCAAGTACATGTAGTGACAAAATACAAATGCAAATATACAGTAATAAATAAATACAAGAAAATCGAGACTAAAACATTCTTATAACCTAGCAGCAATATGTGAATGATCGTGCGGAGTACAAGTTGGAATGGGTGGAAGGCTAAGGGTTACAACCTATAGCTCAAGGCCAAGGTCACCAAACTTGTATTAAGGTTGGTCACATAACATGTGTCAATTAACCTCCAGATTCATGGAACCAAACATACACGTTTGGAAAAGTCAGTGTTATGACGAGCAACCCGCCAGAGAAGGTTCAACTGAGAAGTGCGGCAAGGTAAGCATAAGTAATGTCACTAGTGGCAACGATGGAAGAGATACTAGTAGGCAATGAATGATGCCTCCTTTCGGGTGGAGAGAACATTACAGAACGCAGTGGGCAGAGCGCTGAAATAAACGGGGAGGCTGATATTTGTTGACCTTGTACATAATCAATGAGAAAAACTCAGCACGTAAAGGTTAAGGTATACTTCTGTGTATCCTCATTGGAATTCCGTATGAATTGTGTATGGACATTTCTTTCATATGTAGCCGCACGCACAAAATTCCGAAATTTGTTAAATACTTGCATATTAGGAGCGTATGATTTCCGTAAGTCGCGGTGCGCAACACTATTTTCCTTGCTGTGATAGCAGAGTATGCAGTGCGCATGCCGGGCGTATTCTGGAACTTATGCACTTTTTATTTTACAATGCCACGCATATTGAGTTGAGTTTATTGAGATACCGTTTAGCCCCATTGCGGCCCTAACATCATTTGGCAAAGGCATGAGGTCGTGAAACTCTAGTTTATTAAGTGAATTGAACAGTCATGAACTAAAAATTGTCCAGAAAGCTTTTGTATTCATTCTGCCTGAGTAGACATGAATAGGATGTGCTTATTTCATTAGAAAAAAATACAAGCTCTTTAGAATAATCTGTGTATTTGAAAGGACAGAACAAATGACATCTGATCATCTCAATTAACAAGTATCATGATACATGTATATAAAATCAACATGTATGAAACCTTCAGTGTCCTAGACAACAAGGTTTGCTATACAACATATTGAGAAGAACATTGTAGGTACACATCACTTCCAAGACAGTTACATTTACATGATTTCCCTGAGTCCTATTCTTAACTCATCTATCCTTTAGTCCAATTACTAGTATTTAACTGTTGGGGCACCACAGAAGATCTAACTAATTTTCTTCACCTCTCTTGGTTTTCTGTTCTTCTTAACATTTCTGGTCCATTTGCTGATATTATTCTCCCATCTTTTCCATTGCCTACCCTTCTTTGTTTCTCCCAGTCCTGTTCTCACTGCTTACTAGCATACAGGTTAACCAGCCTGTCCGCCTCCCTCTGTCCTGTCAGGTACGCTCCATGGACAGTGGAGAAAAACTCACTGTGAGTGGCCTCCCCTGCAAACTGCACTAATGGAACCTGAAAACGTACCAATAAAACTGTTAGTTTGGCATAAACTTCACAAATGTCTTACTCAAAAAGTACATACATGGAGAGTTTGGGATTTTCCCCTCTTCTGGTTACTTGTTTGTTGTTTGAATGCATATACATAACAATAATAAAACGATATTAAAACCAAGAAACATGCCAGGGAGCATCAGAAAGCTATTGGTTTGTTCCTGGGTCCTTCCTCATTTGCTGTTATTCAGAATACAGTCATTGGCCTCAATGTGACAATCATAAAAAACTTTTTTTCTAAAAAAATTGTAGAGTGGAACTCCTTGTAACAAACTACAGAAAGAATATCCTCACTACATAACTTTAAGCAATGCAGAGAGTTAGATGAATGAAAGCTTCTGTTGATCATGAAGACTGACGGTGGCTGTCCCTGGTACTGAAAACTGTTTGTAGGTTTAGTTTTGTAAAAGCACAGAAAACTTGGTGTTTCTACAGGGACAAGACCTCTGAGATAATGAGTGAACTGGCCAATAGTAGAAGGAAGTTTAAATCATAACATCATAAAATACCAGTCAGAGTGATTCCACACAACTATGATAAAGTTCAGGGAGCAGGGTGTCTGCTGTTGTACTTACTTCAGTGTTGTCTCTGTACAGAGGCTCTGCTACAGTGTTGATGTCGTCTCCCTTCTCTCCCACGTGTATAAAAGAGTAGGAGCCGCAGGTCAGGGCATCACTGCCCCACCTGGTTATCATTGTCCTCACAGGTTTGGGGATGTCCTCTCTCCCTGTGGAGGAAGTCAACAGATTAGTCCTGATTGTCCACCACAGTTAGTGGTTTGAACAATGAGAGAGTGAATGTATGTCTTCTCCATCAAGTATTGGCATTTTCATGTTTTTATTTTGCATTTCTATGTTTTGACCGTGGTGGATAGGGCTTCAGGATCAGTCAATTTTAGTCCATAGAAACTTTATAACATCTTTAAAAGACAAACTTTTGATACTGTTTGATTTTGAGGCAAACCATTTATGAAGTGATCCTGCTTTGACTGAAGGTGGTAAGACTGCTCTCAAGAAGTTGGGATACAAACTGCAACTAAATATAGTGCTAAAGTTGAAATGGTGGTGCAGATAGCTTTTGATATAGCAGTCAGTGACACTTGTCCCACAGATGCAAATACTCAGAGTCTCTTGGTTTTACATATTATAGACTGAGGGCAAGACTCTGTTATGTTGTGTATATGTGTGTTTGGGCAGGGCTACCTTGTCCCCAATCTGTAATGAAGATAATATACTACATACATTGGATACTTTCTGTGAGACGAAATACAAAGATCATAATACAAGTAAAAAATAGCTCATTAAATTTGTACTAAAAAATGGCAACATATTCACCCCCCCGTCAGCAATATCTAAAAAACTTTTTTTAATGACGTTGATCAATGCAAAGCCATTTATTGACCATTTAAGATTAAATGGGGACACGGCTCTAACATGTGGTGTCATTACCCATGAACTTCTTCAGAACGCTGACAAACGTGTTGGAGATTTCCTCTTCACTCAACGTTTCCATGTACTCAGCCTCCTTCCCTGAGATCCAGCCCAGCAGGGTGTTGGGGGCCTTGCTGTCAATGTAGAAGACATACATCTTCTTGTACCACTCTTCAGGGGCCTTGCTGTTGCTATGGTCTTGGTCCCAAACCTTAATGATTGTAAACAATGATTTCAATTTAGGTTACTTGTATATCACACAAGAGAGAAATAAGGCACTTCCAGGCTTTTTAAGGTCCCTGGGTCTGGATGTACATTGTGGTACCAGGAGGTTTAACAATTTACTTGACGTGTACAAACAGGTATTGATCAATGATGGGTGACCTTCAGATAAACCTGCCACTACTGACTGGTGAATTTTAATCCCAGCAAAACTATCTTTGAAGGGCAGCATACTGTATATCATAAAACTTACGTGCTGGTTTTATTTCTTGGCAGGAGAGAAAGGGGATGCTTTAAATTTGTCAAAACAATTCTATAGTACAGTAGTCATACATGAAAGACATATTTGCAGTGTCATGAAATTGCAGTGAAAAGGTCACTGCAAAAAACACTGCACAATTTACAGTACATTTGCCATCGGCTCAGAAAATAATAATACTGCAGTATGGGGTTATGGCTCTGAAGCTGAAATTTCAAGATGAACTTGAGTTTGGAGAAAACAAAACTTAATAGTAATACAAAGCAGACAGCAGCATTTGATGGCAGACAGGAAATTCTGTGCTGAAAGGAAACAAAAGATGAGCAACAGATAAAGATGTCCATGTAGAAAAAAACTCTGTACGTCTCTCACCAGATGAAGAGCCTCACACGCTGTGTCCCAGAAGGGCTGCTCGAAGGTGAGGAAGATTTTGTTGACTACACCAAACCCCATCCTCTCTATAGAGGCCAGCTTCTCTTCAGGCAGAGGAGGCTGGAACAGAGTCCGGCAGTTTTTCTTCAAGAAGCCGAGGGGCACCGTCACTATCACATGGTCAGCTGAGAAGACCTCTCCGTCTTCACACTCCACTTCAACAGTGTGAGCAGATTCAGACCTCTTCTTTCCTTCTCTCCACCTGATGCACTGGACCTTCTTATTGTAAGCAATACAGTCTGGAGGAATGGTTTTCAGGATGAGGTCCAAGATGGCGTTGTAGCCAGAAGGGTTGTTGTAGTGGTCGCCTTCGAGTTCTCTGTACTGTCCGAAGTACTCCAGACTTTCTTCCCTCATGTCGTGGCAGCCTGTGATGCATGTCTCCATCTTCAGGTAGTGCTGGAGCAGGGCCATTTTGGTGCACTTAACAGCATCGATGTCGTTTGATGAGGCCAGCTGTTTACGGAACTCTCGGCTCAGAAAGTCTCCTGAAAGGACAATAGAAATCGGTGAACACATCAGTTTCATAAAATTTTGGGCAACTGAAACAATGAAGAACTACAAGGCAATGTTTAATATTACAATTAGAACATTCTGTTAGGTTACATGCTAGTAATAAAAATTCCAGGAAGCTGTCATATTTGTGGCAACAGGAAAACGAACAGTTCTTACAATTCAAAAATTATTCTTCTGTCTTCCTGCTCTTTTTTCTGTCAATAGTCTTGTGTATGAATTCCTTGGTGCAATTATTCTCCACATTACCCCCTCCTCGTGTTACATGTAACACGATGTGTGACATTTTGTAATTTTTCTTTTGGTGCTACCATGGAAGGGACTGCAACAAATAAACTTCTGCTAACATCACCAGAGAAGCCCAAGGCTTTTGATGGCCATGCTACATGTCACATTGAACCTGCAGATAAACTTTTCCTTGGGACTCCTGATATCATACCTAGTCACTAGTACCTCACCTTAAAGGTGATTGAAACCAAGGCATGTCTACTTAAGGTCTACTTTAAATGTGCTCCAACTCTGTAAAGAGTATGACAGATGATGCCCCCTCCCCATGATTATTGGCCATGACCTGTCCTGTACCTGCTGAGTCCCCAGGGTTAGAAGGCCTCCCTTCTTTGAACACAGCTTCACACTCCTCGATCACCTCATTGTAGTCCTGTAATAAAAACAAGAAACAGACAAAAATTAGGAATCTTAATCCTGTTGATCTATGCAATAGTGCAAACATGGACCAATTAGTCAGACTGAGAACTGTCTGTTACCATGGTGTTGGAGGCTGGTTTCCATAGTGACAGGGAATCCTGAGCTCCTATTGGACTGATTTTTCAAAGTGATAAAGAATCCTGAGTTTCTATTGGTAGTTCTGGGAATGGGAATAGTTCTCTTCAAGGAGGTTATAGTGGCCTCCTTGTTCTCTTGGGTTAGAGGTGTATGGCCACAAGTTCTTGGGGAGGAGGCATATTCATCCTCTAACAGCGAGAGACAAATTCACATGGTATTGGTCAATTACTATTCTTTCAGTCGTAAAAGAAGTCTGGTGGATACAGTATCTACATATACCTTGAGGCTTACCTGAAGACAGCTGTCCACCACATCTTCATCTATAACCTTTCCACCTGGCATAAGGAACTTCTCATTCTCCAGTTCCCTCACGTTGGCTCTGTCCAAGTCTTCAGGCCTCCCCTCCTCCCTCAGTAAGCCATGCTGCTTGGCTAGCTCATAGATGGGGTTCCCAATTGTACCATGGATCCAGTTGGCGCCAAACTCTAGAGTGTCTGAACCTAAGGTGAAACACATGGAAAGATGGTGCAATATGGTCATTCCAATTTGACAAGATGTGAAAAGATGTGAATCTTTCACAAGAACACGATATTGCATGTTTCTTTATCTAGCTAGCCTGAAGTGTGTCTACCTAATCAGCCCACCCCAATGGACCTATTATTGTACAGTATGTTGTGGTACAAGTTGTCTACACCATGGGGGTTTCTTTACTACAGTAACAATAATAACTTAGTATGAATTGTGATGGTTTTATGAAATCAGTGGCTTGTTTTTTTCCCCACAAACACCAGAGATGCGAAATATATACATGTAATCAATACATGTCATTCACATATCCTGGTTTTATTTTCGAGAATATTTTGAATTTTTGGGCCAAGATATTAATGGGACTTTCTAATGGTAGCAGAAACACGTTCACCATCGTATTGAGTGGAGGTTGAAGCCCCTTTGTCAATGGGGCATGGTGTGCATTGCTCTGTGCTGTGTGAATTTAAAAGGGGTGTCATTTAATCCATTGGGCATGTTCTTTCAATTAGAGATCGTCACGCCCCCTAGTCACACATGCTACTGTTGGAAAAAACGTGCAACGACTTGCTTTTACAAAACGTTGAGGGTGTTTGCAAGTAGTGAGGGTATCATGTAAACCAAAGATATCGTACAAAAGAACCCCTTTATTCAACACAGCTTAAAAACCAACGAATCAATTGTACTTTGTAGTTACCCAAATACTGTGTCCAGATCCGCCCACCGGCTCTGTTCCTGGCCTCCAGAATCTTGACGCGGGTCAGGCCCTTCTGGACCAGTCGCTGAACGGCCGCTACCCCGGCCATCCCGCCACCAACAACCACGACTTGTGGGCGCAGGGAGCTCGACAGACCCGTGGAAGCCATGATCACTCTATGTAACCAAGGACGTTGATGTAACGTTACTTTGCTCCCGAACGAGCAAAGTACATGTGGTTGACCTCTTACCTTTTGTCCTCAGAGTGACCCGTATTTTTCGGAAGAGACCATTCACTGAAGAGGGGTGGGAAACATAGTGGTTATGATTTTCTCTAAAATTGATCGGGTTGGAACCGTTGGTGGAAAGAACGGTCCAGTCCGGAAGGCGGTCAAGTCTAGGCAGTGCAGTATCAATATGTACGTTTGGGTCGCCTATGAAACGCTGGCAGTTTTCTTTGGAGCGATTGAAGTCCTTATTCTCAAATGAATATAATTGTGTTAGATATTGTCAGATACAAATATATGATTTGCATGTGGCACCCTTTATTGTAAATGATGATTCACCAGGCTCTTGTTGAATTTGATTTAAAACAAAAATTCAATTCAATCTTGTGTAAATTTTGTATGTAGTAAGTGCTGTAATTCCATTACCAGTATGTTGAATACTGATGACTACCAGTACATAATATCATGATACAACCAGTGCAATGAGCAGAATTCCTCTGTATGTCACCCAAGCAATCATGAGCTAGTGAGGCCATGGTGATGCAAGCAAATTTAGTCATTAACAAAGGACATGACAATTATGAAGGCAACACATTGTATATGACTGTGGTCATCAAACTTGCAAAAAAGAAAGTTCTGCAGCAAATGTCTATTTCTTGAATTGCTGTACTATAATATTGCACGGAGACAATACTGACAACAGGTTAAATATTGTTAGGAAAGTTTAATTTTGTTCCATTTTTCAGAATAAAAAATTCGCTTAGATTTAAGCATGGTAATTCTGATAAACTAAGCAAACGAAATAAAAGACACTGTTCAGTCTATATCATTACATGATTCTTTCTCCCAGATAAATGTTTCGTTTTATTATTTATACTAGATACAGAATTACATCAACAACTATCCCAGGGTAAAAGAGCCTATGGTATTCTTTTACACTGAAGCCTTAATTAAAAAAAAAGTCTACATCCAATCCTAACTGAAGTGCATGCTTACCTCCTTGATTAAACCAAAAATGGATTACCATAAATGGAAAAAAGGACATGTATTGGGTATTTGTATTTGCATGGCCTGGCATGTTCTTCCATACAGACAGAACAACAGTCAGGCCTTGTACAACTGGATCAGCCTGTCAGCCTCCCTCTGGCCAGATAAGTAGGCAGCATGCACAGTGGACTGGTAATAGCGATGGGTGGCCTCCCCGGCAAACTGTACCACAGGCTCCTGCAATGTCAAGGAACTGGTTATAGATTTTCCTTCAAAGGGAAATATTTTGGGTTTTTGTGACCTTCAAGTCCATCCCATTTCCTATTTCTGACCTTTTGACCATCTGTCATTCTGCCTGTTAATCTTCCCCATGTGCTGTCAACTTACTGTCAAGTTCACCTCATTTCCTGTGTCTGACCTTTTGACCTGTCTTTCTACCTGTCAATCTTCCCCAACCCATGTGCTGTCAACCTAGTCTTTCCAAACAAACAAACAAACAAACAAACAAACAAAACAAACGAACAACCTGGAAGTAAAGATACCCACCCCTGTATGTTGGGAGTAGAGAGGTTCTGCTATGGTGTCGATGTCTTCCCCATTTGCCCCAACAGCCATGAAAGAGTAGGAGCCATAGGTCAGGGGGTCACTGCCCCACCTGCTCCTCACAAGCCTCTGAGGGAGGGGGATCTCATCATTTCCTGTGGGGAAGATGGAAACAAAACAAACATGGAAAGACATGACTTAATATATGGGATTAATCTCTGAAAAAATGAAATAATAAAAACAAAACAAAACTGAAACTGCACAAAGTTGATGCTGTATGCAAATGATGCTGAATTGATGAACAGACGTAAACTCTGCAATACCAGTAAACTTCCTGAGGACTTGCACAATGGAGTGTGCAACCTCCTCCTCAGGCAGTGTCTCCATGTGCAGAGCCTCTTTTCCAGAAAGCCAGCAAAAGACAGTGTTGGGAGCCTTTGGGTCTACATAGAAGATGTACAACTTCTTGTACCACTCCTCAGGGCACCTAGGCTCTGTTTCTTCTTCCTTACAAACCTGTGTATAAAAGGAAGTAGTCAGTTTTTCCTCAAATTTATCGAATAAAAAAATGAATCAAGTTTAGCCCTTAAACTGCCAGGGCAAATTAAATTGGCCCAACCAGCACATGTGCCTCATCTGACTTTCAACAGACATTTAGATGTACACTTATAGAACTACATGTACAGTTACAGGATGCCTTTGCAAATGATGTATACTACAGAGAGATTTAAAAAATGCAGTACTGAAACCAGGGAACTGCTTAACAACAACCCAGTATGTTTCTTGTCCTAGATTTCAGGTCAGCACCATGTCCTGTGATATGTTGGCTATACTACACTAGAGCATGGAAATATGTTATTACAACAGAATATCAAAGGGCCTAAGCTCACCAGCTGAAATCCAGGGCTGCCTGCCTCCCAGAAGGGTTTCTCATACTCCAGGAAGATCTTGTCCACAACTCCAAAACCCATGTTTGCAATGGATCTCAGCTTCTTCTCAGGCAGTGGAGGCTGGAGGAATGTCGAAGCATGTTTCTTTAAGAAGCCCAGAGGAACTGTTACGATAACGTGGTCAGCTGTGAAGATCTCTCCATCTTCACACACAATGCTTATGGCATGTTGGGAATGATGTTCGGCACTGCTATTGTTGGTGTCAGCAACCACCTGATCCCACAGAACACATTTAACTTGTTTGTTATATAACATACACTCAGATGGAATATCCTTCAGTAAGACACCAAACACTGTGTCATACCCATCAGGCAAGTTGATGTTACCTCCTGCAAAGGTAACATGCTCACCAAAATACTGAAGCCCAACTTCCTTCATATTGTGGCATCCATTAGTGAAGGTCTCTTGCTTAAGGTGTTGCTTAAAGAGGGCCATCTTCAGCCTCTTGACATCATCATCGTCAGTAGACTGGCTGAGTCTCTTAGGAAACTCTTGCTCAAGGTAGTTACCTGAGTATAGATCAGTTAAGATGAAAAATTAATCTAAAAGAATTCAGAATCTTTTGAAATATTATAATGAATAACATCACATTACACAATGCATTAAAACATTAGATGGTGCACATTTTTGCAGTAGTTTATGCCAATGTCCAATGGGTTGGGAGCACAGTGCTCCTAAGTCAAAAAGTTAGTCTGGAGCCCTGCAATAATCTTACTGAAAACTTACCAACTGATTCATCAGGGTACTGAGGAGTTGTCTTCTTGAGAAAGAAGCCACAACATTCTTCTATCAGTTCCTCGTACATGTGCTGGAACTCTTGCACAATCTCTCTGTCTATAACCTGGCCCCCAGGCATTAAGGTGTCCCCTCGAAGCCTATACCGATCATTGAAGGTTTGGAGTCTGGCTGTATTCTTCAAAAGGTTGTGATCTTCAGCAAGTTTGTAGATGGGGTTACCTTCACTCCCATGGATCCAGTTGGCACCAAGCTCTATGATATTTGGGCCTGTTTGGCAATGAAACATTAAATTATAATGGCATTCACTAGCATAAAAAATCAGTTCTTATGCAGTATATCTGATATAATGTTTAATCCTTCTACATGTATAAGAAATAGTTACTAATTTATAATAAAAGTGTTTCAACTACTTTATACTCAGGTGAGGGGTCATAATATTTTTTAATGATGAATTTGATGCTTTTACAGCCTTTAGCTAATTGCTTTAACTTACTGACAAACAATGGTTGGAACTGACAAAAGCGAGACTGGATCTGGCAGAAGGAATTATTTGAAAAGGCAGACATCTGCAGGTAACGTTACACTAATCTCCAAGCAGATCTTTCGGTGGCTGCAAAGACAGTAACGTTATCCATTTGCCACACAGTGTCCATTTGCCAAATGGTCACTGTCTGGCAAATGGATACAGTCTTTGCAGCCACCGAAAGATCTGCTTATTAAGGTCGCGGGTCGGAGTTCAAATCTGACCAGAGTCTAAGTAAGTGCGGGAGTAAATCGCCGGATCTGGGTGGTTGTCACGCTAAGTTTGGCTCCCCCTTGCTCGGCGATGGTTATAGATAATCAAATAGTTTTCGTATTTACCGAAAAACCCGTGGTTTGTAGTATTTCAGGCGTGGTAAAGTTCGACGGCCAGCGAAGCGTTTTTGGTATTAGTCCGCGAGCAAGGGTGACGCGGTTTTGTCGCCTGATGACCCAAATAGCTGCGTTCTATATGCATTTTCAAGGGATGTGCGTCACCGAAGATTGCGGAAAACTTATCGTTTTTCAGAAACAGGAAGTAGTGAGCTTTTTCATCATATAAGCCGTTACCCAGGGAAAATTCGTTTTTTCTCAGCAGCTCCGCTGAAAAAAGTGTAAAAAAACGGTATTTACATTTCACAACAGTTTCTACCCAAAATGAAGAGTCAGCAGACGATACCCAAATACCTATTGGAAGCCGGCTGGAAACCTCTGTTCACTGGTATAATAAGATTTTCCGGCCTACTTTTCTTGGTGGAATTGTAGCGCTTCGGCCTGGGGGTGTCCACTGGACACAAAAGTCGTAAAAGAAACTCCGGTCCGAGACCTGGAGATGGTAACGGGAGCATTTAACTTGTACTCAAAATGCAAATTAAATGCAAATATCTCATTAACGTTAATAGTAACAGTATGGAGATTAAACGTTTACACATCAAAAGAGCCCAGATTTTATGGTCTTTATTAGTTTATAGATAATGTCAGAATAATAAAAAGATGAACATAAATCACGAAAGGAGTGCAGTAGAAGTGCCAGATCGTCCCAGATGACCTTTGTACATGTTGGGGATGACGTGACTGAACTTGAAGCATGGAAGGGGTGGGGCACCGTAATTTTGGGACATACTACCTAAGCGTTGGGTCCACATCCGTCCACCAGGGCGGTCTCTCGCCTCCACGATCTTCACATCCGTCCATCCAGCAGCTGTCAGCCTTTGAGCTGCAGAAATCCCGGCCATTCCACCGCCTATGATGACAACTTTGGCCTTCGCAGTAACTTTTGGACTCACAGCAGCCATGATGTTTAGGTCAGAGGTCAAACCTGACCTTGTCGTCTGCAGGAAAATGGCGCCAAACTTGACGACTTGACGAGCGAGAGAAAACGTCGTCTGCATCTGACAGAGGTTCGCAGACAGCAACGCGGACCAGACATTTGGAGTTTGATATCTTCATGTCGTGTCGTATGTTTTATAAATTCACCTTTTTACTTTCATATACGTACCTAAAGAAAAGTCACGTTACAAAGGATGATTTAATTTATTCTTAACAGTTAGTTCTGCCGTGACCAGACTTATTCTTAGTTCTGCCAAGGAGGTTATCGGCCTTTGTTCTGCTTGCCGTCAGCTAACGTCAGCAAATGTTTTGTCGATTTATCCAAAGGTTTCTTGTCAGAGATGAAGCAGTCAAATGTCAAGTATGCTCCAAGGTTTCAACCGAAGTTCAAGTTCAAGATACCAACAGCCCCCAACAACCGTAGAAACCCAGTCAAATCCATAACTACGTCAGGTGGGGCAAGGAAAAATGCAACAAGTCCTGAACTTCCCATCGTGAAACCACCAAATGATACTGCCCCTAGAAAGTCAAAGTCAAGTGCAGAAACCCAAAAAGATGTGACCAGTTGGGTCAATGCTAAGGTCAAAAAGGCAAGAAGACATAGGAGTCAGCCATTGACTGAAGCCCTGCCTTCGATTGCTGAAAGGTTTGAATGTTTATTTTAATTTAATAACTAAAAAGATACTGCTATTTCATTTAGAAAGCCAAGCAAAATTCTCTCCTGTGCTTGATTTCTTAAGATGCCAAGAATATCAGTATTTTCCTATATACATATCTATTACTGTTAACCTTACTAATTCATTGAGTTAAAAGTTACTTACATTTTTCTGTGCCACCCCAAAATCTTGCATCAAATCTATTTGTATGTTTTTTTTTCTTAGTCAGTGGTCTTAAGCTTAAATGTTACTAACAGGTAATGTAAATGATGACTGTTACATAAGTAAAGTTTCAAGCAGCATTATAGTGACTTGCGTCTATTAATTTCGCCAGTGGTGAAGACAGGACAATAGAAGACATCTTACAGATGGCAGACATCAGGAGTGAACAGGGTGAGTCGGTTGATACAGGCATTGTCCCTTGGTCTATATTTGGGAACTCACAACCTCAAGATGGTCAGCTCAGAAAGAATCAAGATTTACCATCAAAGGTGTTCGAGTTTCCTTGTTCTCCAGGAAGAGGGAAGCAAAAGAGCAAGGGCAAAAAGGAAAGAGAGGTAAGCATTCACCATGTTCACTGTTTCAAAAGCTTTGATGTAATACTAGACATACTGTATTGCATAGCTCTCGTCTTTTAACGATAAAACAAGTACAAAAGCCTATATTTAGAAATATAGGCTTTTGTACTTGTTTTATTGTTTATTTGGTGCATAGGAGTTGTATTTTTTTTACTTAGAAAATTTGAAAGCCAATGATTTTTGAAAAGATTTGCTTTGATATTTGATAAATTTGTTGTGTCTGAAACAGCAGAAAATCAAATCCAACCTGCTGAGGACCATATTCAAGACTTGCAATGAGATCAAGAAGATCAAAGAAAGGAGGCAGAAACTACTTGGTACTGAAAACAGTTGAGTTAGATAATACTGCATCTTTAAGCTTTGCATGAGGCAATGGCATCCCTTTTTTTGTCACTTTTACACAATCTCTTCATTGACTGAGTTCGAACACTGTGATTATTCAAGGATCATTCAATTTTGGTGTTATGCTGGAAACTGTGACAATCTAAAATGACTTGTCCACAGGAAAGAAAGTGGCCCACTTTGTCCAGTCTGCCTCCATTCCTGTCACAGTCAGTACAGCAGCAAGGATTAACATAAACAGCAAGGTAAAAACTAACCTTTTATAAACATTAATTATTTATTACATGTAATTTGCCAGCTCAAATTCCCTATTTGCATGGAAGAAACACTGTACTAGCCTGGTTACCAAACCTATTCTTTCGTCCTCTCTGCGAATAGTGGAGAGATGATGGAAGAGACTCAGCAATAGACTCTGAAATAGATATGGTAACCAGGCTAACACTGTACACGATGCAATGCGAGAATACATTCCACTTCTTGGATTAACCTTATGCTATGGTGAAGAGTTTCAAATACACCAAATTTCATGTTAGATCAAAGCATCAGGAAGCTTTAAGCCATTCCGCATGTTTGACATTTCATATTTCAGTATCAAGTTGCCCCCAGCAGCAGTGTTGAAGAAGAGTCCTTTGGTATGAGGGGTGTCACTCTGGAGAAGAAGTTACAGACAGCTGTGAGCCAAGCCTTCATGACAGAGGAATGATACTGTACCTTAACTAGGACTGACTTCTCAGACAACACAATCCAGTGTTTTTAAAAGCTTATTCTTGAAAATATGTCTGGAGTGAGCTGTATGGAAATTACAAAGCTGGTTGGTCAGCAAAGATGTCAAGGAGTCAGAAAGTAAAGGGGCATTTTGCAGGTTACCTGCAGTATAAAATGTTTGGTTTACTGCTTATTGCTGTAACAGTTAGCTTTGCAGGACATAGGAAGTATTCTGCTTTGCAGTTGCTGTAAGTTACCAAATTTAAAACTTCAATTGTTTACTTATGTCAACCTCTTGTTACCTTTTCTGTAGGGTGTTTGAACTAATGCTGAATGACTTAGTGCCTGTCACAGACCAAACATTAAGTACACAACCTATTTTCACATGAAATACATTTTACTACCTTTTGTTTTTGACCAGTTTCTCATACTTACAACACATCATGTAATTAGAACTCTATCCAGTAGTTGACACATAAAATCTGGCCCCTTTTTAGTTTAACTTTCAATAACCTGTAGTAAAAAAAAATCAGCAAGTCCATACTCCAGGTTTATGACACTTTTATTACAAGACTTTTCAACTTAAATCAACTAATTACAACAATATGATATGCACATGAATAATATATACATGTGCTCATTAAAAAATGTCAGAAATGTAATTTAAAGCCCACCTACTCTTGAAAAAGAAACCTTTTCCCTTTGTCAAAATAAAAAAAATTTTAGTCTTTGAATGAGAAAAGAGTTAAAACAGCCTAACACTTTCTCTAGAAATATATATATAAAAGTTATACTGTATATTCACATGTTTCCCCATTAAACTGGTGTTACAATGGGAATCACTGCCATTGCACAATACTCAATTTTACAGATTTTGCCAAGCACAACTAGTCTGGAACCCTTTTCATGTACTACATTTCAGTGCAGAACATTGGAAAGCTTTGATAGAAACATTTACCTCAGTCAATGCATGAAGTTTTTACTGGTATAAACCAGTTTTGTTACTGTTTGAGACTGTCACATGTTATGTAGCTTATACTAGTAATCCAAAATTTCAGCTGTGCATTCTGACGTAGTCTGGAACCCACCCTTGAAAGCTATAGCTTACAGCAATAACACACAAGATAAACAATGCATGAAATTCTGACTAGAACCCTTTGTAAGTCTACTCCCTTTTCCTGAAAGTTTCATTAGCTCGTAACCATTTGTAGGTAAAAATCCAGTACAATATCTACTCCAGTTGAAAAGTAAAACACTTCCATGAACCGACTAAACAACATTACTTTAATTATAAGTAGTAATTGCGTGAATATTAGTCATAATGAAAGGTATAACACATATTTGTATGTTGTATTACTCTACACATTGTCAGCAAGTGATATTTGTAAAATATACCTAGTATACAAAATATACGAGTTGTAAAGAAACCTAAAAGCCTAAGTAACAGGATTTATTTCACTTCAATTCAAACATTAAAAAAATCAGGAGGACACAAGTAGTTATTGTAGTTAACTGAATACAGTGCAGTGTACTACCAAACAGACTTTGTATATTCACTAACTTCCCATTTTTTGTCCATCAGATTTGAACTACAAGCAATGGGAGTCCATACAGAATTTGCACAATATTTCTTCTACACAGATTTTGTCTAGCATAACAGCAATGGCTTGCATGCTTGAGGACAGTCTCCATACATGTGACAAGTGTCTGACAGATTTACATTGAAGACATAAGAAGACAGAAAAACTCTTCAATGAAGGTCAGCGTTGTTTGCTCTCAGAGGAATTCGAGATTTCACTGGAGTGCCCGACTCAACGGTAGTTACATGCTTGGGCTTCCGTTTGTCCTTCTTTTGCCCTTTCACGTTTTCTTTTCCTCTCTAAGGGGTATAAAAATATCAAGTCAAGGTGGATTTACATTACTCCCATTATAGCAACATAGTCAAAAGCAGTGTGCTTGCACACATGAAAAAATGCAAAATCCAGACAATTGGAATATCATCCAGTCCCGACTCTGTGATGAAAATGTATTGCGAGACTCTTCTGGTTTTGGACTGTTTGAAAATCTGACTTTTGTATCATACTGAGCATCAGAAAACATAAATACTGAAAGAAACTGTACCAGACATACCTTAAAGAATGGAATGGCTGCATGGTCAGGGACTACAGTCTCTGTGGTTTCTGGGAGGACTTCAGACTGGTTGGAAATGGCCATATCCTGAGAAGTCGTGCTTTCAGTATCTGCATCTGATGTTGGCTCATGTTTGCTTTCCTCTTCCTGTACAGGTGAACATTATTTCAACACCTTTTAACCGGAATACAGTGCAGAAAGTACACTGCATAGTTCACTACTAGTTGCATGCTATTAATGTAAGTCATAAAATGCAAAAAGAAACAACTATATAAACAAAAGTATAAAGGGAAATATTGTAGACAAAACTGAATTAGAGATAGCAGGAAGTCTAGCACTTTCAAATATTGCATGTGAAAATGAAACTAACGTCTAGTTCATCCTCTGAATCCTCAGGAAGGGGTTGATTCTCTCCCAGCTCCATCAGCTTGGCCGTCTCCTCGAGGCGGAACTTCTGAAGGAGCTCATCATGTGGATCTGTCTTGGAGAGTTCCCTGGGATACGTCCACTCCTTCCTTTGTGGTGTGGTACCTAATGATTTAGGACACAAAATTATTGTGTCAGACTCAGAGGCCTTTTCATGTAGTACAGTTCAGTGCAGAACATTGGAAAGCTTTGATAGAAACATAGTCAATGCATGCAGTTTTTACTGGTATAAACCAGTTGTTACTGTTTGACACTGTTGCATGTTATATAGCTTTTAATCCAAAGTTTCAACTGTGCATTCTGACCTGTAGGGACATCCACTTTGATGTCCTTGGACAGAAAGCCAGTCACTTCTGTACCACGTTGTTGCAGCTCCTTTCTTGTCTGATTGGACGATGCCACAATGACATCAGAGTGGCCCATGACCACGCCTCTCATGGTCTCCACACGGGCTGTGGTCTGTGCCAGCTGAGTACTGGCTGTGTTCAAAAGGGCCTCCTTGTTGCACTGCTGATTATCTAGGATTTCCTGTCAGAAGATACAAAAGATAAATGTACCATTACTAACAAGCATTACAAAACCAATGCTTTTGATAACATTATCTACAACAAACTACATGACTGTGTTAAATCTTATGTAATTCGGCTAGAGATAAGACAAATGCCAACATAAAATAACATATGTCAATTGAAAACTGGAGATGCCAAATCTTCAGTGTTTTTCCCAAGTAACCTAGGTTTCTTTGAGTACACCTCTAAGTATAGCATACCTCAACAGCTTGTCCATGATTTTGCTGCACCTCCTCCACTACCTGGACCTGCGCCTCCACTCTGGTTAGAAGGTCGTTTTCATGTTCTTCAACAGACTGTACAGAAGAAAATTCAGCGACATTTATTATTTTTGAAAAAATATCAGCACAGTGTTACAAACTACACATGTAAGAGCAAAATATTGATCAAAGTGTTGTATTCTTAGTTGCATGAGATGTTGCAACTTCAAAGGGAAGAAGTCGGGGCCAAAGTTAACTTAACTTTTAATATGCTCACTTGTTCCTTTCTCTTCTATACTGTCATCAATTGTGCATGTTTAACAGAATACTTCAATCAAATAAAAATTGGTCCAATTATAATTCATTAAGTTATGAATTACTGATTAAATCCTAGAATGATATTTCATAGTCTTGCAAAGGAACTGGAAAAACAGAACAATATCACAAATGTCCCTTCAGTGAGAACTCACTCAGAAAAATGGCCAGGCCTGCAGTGCTAAGGGTTGAAATATCAAAAGACATGCACTTTCTGTACCAACACACCTTCTGTCGTTCCTGCACAAATGCAGCTGTCTGGTCCTGGGCAGCGACCACCTGATCCTCAGACCTGGCTCCCAGCTGCACATCCTGAAGGGACAGACGTACAACATTGATGACAAAACATACTTGGACTGTGTCATTCATGTGTTTGTATGATTATTGCAGAAAACTTTTCAAAATGCTCACTACTTCAAATATTTGGTATGGTTTATTACATTACAGAAGCAGCAATTTATTTACCTGCTCAAAATTTGTTGTTTGTTCTTGCAGGAAGTCTGTGGCTCCACCAGTAATGTCCGACGTGTGCTGGTGTAGCCGTTCGGCTGTCTGGTTGAAAGAACTGTAATGCAGAAATGCAGTAAAAAAGGTTTACCATGATGTGGCATCAGACAACTGTCTTACAAATGATGTAGTCTTATTTATAGCCTGCATTGTCATGTACAAATGGTGTTGTTTCCAGTCACAAAGAGTGTGAATATGGGAGAATGGTTCTATACTGGAAAGTTGAATTCAAAATTACTGAATGTTGTTTTCATCTTTTTGTGTTTAGAACCAACATAAGTAAGAGAACAATACCATAATTACAATGAGTATACAACCACATATTTTCTAAATACATAACTGGATAACAAAATTTGCATCTCATCTTTGAAATCTTGTCTTGCTGACCAGCTAAGTGCTTAGTATCTTACCTGTGTACTGTCGTGGTCAGTGTGTCTGGTATCTGTCTGATAGATGTCAGGTCTGTCTTCATCTGCAAGGAAAGACAGTCACAAAAATGTTGACTGATAGTGATAGGCTATTAAAAACTAGCAGCAATTCTACTGAATCAGGCCCCTGGAATGTTGATGGCCAACACCTCTAAGTCAAGAGAATTGGGAACATCTTAATCCTGTTCATTTATGTTTATGTGCTCTCTGTAACATGGACTAATTATGGCCAGACTGAGAACTGCCTGTTACCATAGTGTTGGAGGCATTGATGACTGGTTTCCATTGTGACAGAGAATGCTGGGCTCCTATTGGACTGATTTCGATTGTGGTACAGAACCCTATTGATAGTTCTGGGAATGGAAATGGTTCTCCAGAGTTAGAGGTGATTGGTCACAAGCCCTCAGGGAGGAGGCAGAACCAGCCCCCAACAGCAAGAGATTGTGTAACACTGGCTAGTGGAGACATGGCCCTGGGTAGAATTCTCACCAATCACTGCAATAACTGCTCACCACTTGAACAAGTTAAGATTCTGTGACAAAAGTACCTGCTCAGCTCTGCTCATTGTTGCTTGGTGGGAGGCCAACATCTTCTGAAACTGAACTTCAAAATCTCTCTGCTCACTCTTGATGTCCTCAATACTCTGTATAGACCCCTCCAGTTGGCTGTCCATCAGGGTTAGCTGTTCTTTGATGTTCGTCTCTATAGTTCTGATGTCTGTCTGAAAAGTGTCAGCCCAGCATCTGATGGACGCCTTCTGGGCTTCCACCTGCATAACAAGGTGGAGAGTAGAGTTTATCTTGTATGAACATTGGTGTTTGTAAATGCCAAAGGGCTCAAATCTCGTTATTGGGAACACATGCACTGGTGCACCTAAACAAAAAATTTAGGTGCACAGAAAAAAATGTAGGTGCACAAAAGTGCATATGCACCCAGTTTTTGAGCCCTGTGTCAGCATGTAACACTTGTTACTTGTAATGTGGAAACACTCTCTGTAATTAAAAGTTCTGAATATCTGACAACTTACATGTCTGGCTAGGTTCTCCTGAGTTCTGTGAAGGTTCTTTTGAATACCCTGTAGTAGATCCACAATGCCAGGCAGCAGAGAGCCACTCAACAGGGACTGGAGGGCAGACACTTCCTGTTCCTGTACATGAGATCAATGTGGCTTCTTAGTACTAACTCACAATGTCAACAATATAGTGGTGTAGGGCTTGTGGAAATAGGTGCACGGTGCACCAAGTTTGGGTGCACAAAAGTGTATATTATGCACACAGTAATTTGAGTCTTGGTAACCGTCATCTAACCTTGTATTTGGATACGACAGCTTTAGTGTCTGCTGCCCAGTCCTTCCAGTTCTCCCTCTCTTGCTGCTGTGCTGTGGTGACGTCCACCAGTCCCTGCCTCAGTGTGTCCACCATCTGGGTCACATGGCTGTTTAAGGTGTTCACGTCATGGGTCTGACTGGTCAGGCACTCTCCTTTGAATTCCAGATATAAACAATATTCCATGTTACTGACACATACAGCATTTTAAAGGAGTTTGCAAGGTTTTCGTGACCTTCAAGTTCACCCTATTTCATGTGTCTGACATTTTCACCTGTCATTCTGCCTATCAAACTTCCCCCACCCACCTACTCTCATGTTCACACAGTTTCCCGTGCCTGACCTTTTGACCTTCGGCCCGACAATCTTCCCTCATCCACGTACTGGGGAATGTAATGTGGTAAGGACCTACTGTCCGGATAAACAGATGCACAAATACACTGCTCAACCACTGAAAACAATACTTCTGTACCTGTAGTGTAAGTAATAATGCAGGACTACTAACTGTACTGGAGACTTGGCTAACCTAGATCTGACATGAGGCTGGTGCAAGTGTTCCACTGAGCGTTGGCGTTTTCCTCCACACGATGCTGCATCTCTGTGAGGCTGGCCTGGAATCTCTCCTGGAACTGGTCCTGGCATGACTTGTTGTGGGCCTCCACATGTTTCTTTCTGTCCAGTTTCTCGTGCAAACCTTCTACATCACCAAGACTGCTGTCTGCAGTATCAAGTAACTGTACAGAAATTAAAGGCAACTGTTGGGCTTTTCTGTAAGGGTGTTTCTTAGACTGTATCACTATGTTGTTTCACACTGTTATTCAATTAGGTTCAATGTACATGTACCAGTTCTAAGAAAACAGGAACTGTTTGACAATGGGGGCAACAAGTATTTCAAGAAATTCAGATCAAAACAAGAAATCAGAGACTTCAAACTTCCAGGAAGTATTTCGGGGTTTTGTGAAATTCAAGTTCATCCCATATCCTGTGTGTGACCTTCTGACCTGTCAGTCTGCCTGTCAATCTCCCCCTCCCCAGGCTGTCAACATAATTCAGCCACTCCTAACAATACTTCCTTATCCAAAAGAATTGCTGCTTGCATACAGCATCTGAAGATACAGATACCATTGGAGTAACAGTCGCTATTCTTACTTTAGAAGCCTGGCCATACAGCTTTCCTTCAGTGGCAACATGCTGCTGGACTAGGTAGGCCTTCTCATCCCTGTCCTGTTTTGTTGTGGCAAGGTTCTGGAGCAAAATGATACAACGTTGTCCACCAAATGTCTGCATCATTTAATGTGCCAGAAGACAAGCATCACACAGACTGACAGAGGTGTATTAATATTGACATCAAATTATGTTACTGTAGAGTATCATGGCAACTATTTTGATACAGATAGAAAGCCATACCAGTATGTACTGTTTCATATTTTCTTCAGCAAAGTCATCAAATTAGCTTCAAATCAAGTAGCAGGATTAGACTAGTCAATTCTCTACTTCCAGTTTCTCCTTACCTCCTTGGTACGTTGTAGAGACTTGGAGGTTCTATGGAGTGTTCTCTGGGTTGCCTCAAGCTGGCAACTCCTCTTGGCCAGTTCTGCATCTGTTTCTTTGAACAAGGTTTCGATCTGCAAAGAAGAAAAAGGATCAGACTCAACTGAAGTTTCGAAAGAAACTATAGCAGTAAGCTGCATTGGTCCTATGTTCCATGTAACTATAACTTTTTACAAGGCTGCTGAGCGACTGTACAGCAACCAAAACTGGATTTGTGTGACTTATTGATTTTATAACTGGAATTTGATGCAAGATGTAAAAGTATGATTTAAAAGACAACAAAACCCACAAAACAAAACAAAACAAAACAAAAAATTTGGTCTTTATCTGTGAAATTTGTTGAGCAATTTGCCAAATCTTTGGTCACTCAGTGGTCACAGCATCTAGGGGGTGTGTAAAGCAGATCCCGTGCTTTGTGCGTTGGCCAGCTGACAGAATTCAGCCTCTTACTGCAAGAATATTGTATTTGGAGCAGTATGATGCTAATCAAATCTTGAGGAAGTGTCTCATTACCTTATTCATCTCTTCCTGCAGAAAGGCAATTCTCTCCTCCTTTTCTTTAATATGCTCTTGCTGAGCTTTGATGGTTGTTTCCATGTTCCTGGAATATATCAGAACAAAAACATTTACATGAAAGCAAAACAACAATGAAAATCCTGTAACCTTCCGACCAGGATGTTGTTCAGACGTGATCTGGAAAGACATGCAGATATTTTTTATAGGCAAGTCAGAGTTATTTACTGTGATATACTTTGCTTCCATTACATCATTTTCCCGAGAGATACGCAAATCCCAAAATTTGGTTCCTAACAGTAAATACATTACAAAAATCGTCTGATGATTTGATATGAAGTACACAGCCCTAGTTTAGCTTAATGTGACATAAGTAAAAACCATTATTTAACCATTATAAAGAAAATTACAGAAGCCCAAACAGGCCATGTAGTTAAACTTAAAGCACTATGCAATAACTACCAGGAAGAAACAACCTACGTGTAGTTCTCTGGAGATACAAAGATTCCGTTCTTCTCCCTACATGCAGCCAGGTCTCGCCGAAGTCGCTCAATCTCCTCCGTGTACTCCTGTATCAAGTAGAATGTAAGCTGATGAATATGACAATTCACATTATTGAACTACAATAAGCTGAAAAGGAGTAGCAGTGGGTTTTAAAGTTTGCTTCTGTACAGAAACTAGCAATTAAGATAACACAATAGAGGCAGTCCTACCTTGATAAGGCATTTCTTGCTGAGTTTCTGATTGACCTCCGGCCTGTTGGTGATGTTCTTAGCCCTGTGAGCGTAGTCCAGAGTACTTAGGGTTTCCTGTACGTAGAGAATAAAAACACTGGAGTAGAAGATAAAACAGGCTTAGCATCCTAGCATGCCATCGTTCGTACAAAAATGGTGTCCATTTGTGTTTTATTTTGTTCTGAACATCTACAGGTCCATTACACCATATGTTCAGGTCTAGGTCTGTACCTAAATCATTTCACAGGTGCAGGTACACGTATTAGGTACACGGCCCTAGTTCAGCTGAGCTTGGGCAACCATCCCAACAAAAAAGTGTAGGAGAATCCTCCTCACCTCTACATTGGATGATGCAGGGGAGATTGTGGCAATGATGGAAGTCTTGGTCCTCCCTCCCAGGGAGTCCTGTAGGAGCCGGGTTAGTTTACTCTCCCTGTATGGCACGTGCGGGGCATGTTCCACCAGTGCCGTGATCACGCGACCCAGGGTCAGCAGGCTCTGGTTGATGTTACCTGCCCAAGGGATGAACAAATTTGAATGTGGTCCTACTACTGTAAATGCAGAACATTTGTAGCAGTTTCAATATCACATTTTTTTGTAGTGACCTATTCACGAATTCACAACATTGTGAATATGCCTTCCTTGTATGACAACTGTACCACATAATTATCTAAACTGAGACTTCAAAACACCATAGAAACCTTTTACCCCAACTGTGAAAAATAACCACAGCAAAATTAAATGTCTTTTCAGTATAATGAAACAGTGATGCTAACAGAACAGTAACAATTTTTGTGTTGATTACTTGGTTTCCAACTTATCTCTTGAATATCTCTAATAGAGATCTAGTAAGGAGGCTGTCATGGACCTAGGTTAACATTCTGGTGTAAGTGTAACAGTTACAATTGCCTGTACTAACCTGCCTCGCGTGCCCGCTGGTTCACAGCACCAGACCGCCCAATGTTCTCACTCCCAGCCAGGTCCACCTAAGTCAACAACCCAGATGTCAGCTAAACCCACACACACTTCTTTTAAGGGATGAAGAGACTTGAACAACTATCCCACCAGGTAGTAACTTGTTCCAAATCAATAAGTCCTCCATAAGCTGTTTGTACATTTGCAATTACTTCAATTATTTAGGTTCCTTGCAGTTTTTTGTCTTTTGAATCAATCATTTGTCAGTAGTAATACACACACAAAAAATAGTTTCTGGAATTGTTACTGATGCAGCCAAACAAAGCAGCACAGTTTTAAACATTTGTGAAAAAAAAGCCTCTACTCCTAATCTCTTAGAACATTTTGGAACAGTCTGGAAATGGAAAAGACAACACACCAAGTTGAGTTTGCCGATCTTCAGCAGCTCCTCTCCATCCATGTTGGTCTCCTTGATGTGAACAGTGATCATGAAGACACTGTGTGAGCGGCTAGAATGGGCATTCATGAGTGTTGCTGCTGTTTGGCGTTTGGCAGACCCCTGCTCCAAGATGGAATACACCTCGTCTTTGTTGTGAACTCGCACTTCTTCAAGATTCTTGATTACCACAGAACCCTGAAAGAGAAAAGTAGTTAAGAGAAATATGATGAGGTTGCTTATTAGCTAGTATAGGGAAGTGCTTTCTTCCATTCCATATCAATACACGAAAAGTGTAAACACCCACCATTCTATCAACAATTCTATAGATACAGGGAAAGTATGCAGCCCTTGGTGACTAAGGCAATGTACTTTGTCTGTATGTAAACAATTATTGACAGTGGCCCTTTTACAGTGATCCTTCTTAATTCACTTCATCTACACTTCCCCACTACTTAAAAATTCCCAAGTCCACATCATGTATGGTTCGGCCCATCATAGAGTATGGAAACGTGATATGGGGTCCATACTCTAAAGGTGACCAGGAACTACTAAATAGAGTGCAGCACAAGGCGACACGACTTATACCTGGGTTTAGTCAAATCAGCTACGAGGACAGACTACGTCGTGTGCAACTTCCTACTCTTGAACACCGCCGCAAAAGAGGTGACGTGATACAGGTATTTAAGTTTGTCAAGGGTTTCGACCGTATCGACCCAGGCCGGCTGTTCAACTTCAACGTAGATGGACGTACCAGAGGCCATCCATACAAAATCGCCAAACCACAAGCAAAGAAGTTAATTAGATCAAACTCTTTTAGTGTACGTGCAATAAATGCTTGGAACAGCCTTCCCGCGGATGTGGTGGCAGCGGAGACTGTTAACATTTTTAAGGCAAGACTGGACAGTTACTGGAAGGGGACGGAGTATACATAATTTCACATAATTTCACATTACGAACTCTGAACATTGTAAATCTGAACTTTATCAACAATCCCAGACTATTAACCGAAGACAATGTACATTTTTATATTAATTATTTGTAATTTATCTATGTATAGTCAAGGATTCAGATATGGATTCCCATAGGCAGTTGCCTTTTTTATCCATTAAAAATGTATGTATGTATGTATGTATCATTTCCAAGATTTTTTCGCTTCTTTTTCCTTATGGCCAAAAATCGTAAACATTCACGACTCGCGCATTTGCTTATTTGACTCGTCTTAACCTATATAGCCACCAAAGGAAAGCTGCAGTACCATTACCTTTCTGGAGGTGTCCTCGTACAGACTTGTTAGCTTTGGGGGGGTTTCTCCAGGACCCAGGAGATCAAACAACTCCTCATTGTAGAGCTCAATGAATGATACCTTCACCGAAAACTCATCTACAGCCTAAACAGAACAGAAGACAAAAATGAAGTTAGATGCTGTCTGTGATCTGTAAAATTCTGATAAGAAAACCCTGGTAAACGATGGTAACATGAGACTGCAGGAATCTGGATTTGTTCACATTGCATGGTGAAAAAAAAAAGGATCTTCTCTGAGACACTAGGCAGCAAAAGAATCTCAATATCCTTTCATCTGGATATCATATATGGCCTTGGTCAGTCAATATTAACCATTGTCAATTCTAAGTTGCATCAGCCCTAATGCATCTTCAATGCCTAAAACAGTCCTAATATGAGAATGACAGTATCTCACTTTATATCATACCCGGGCGGCGATACAGTGCTCCCGGTCGTGTTGTATCCACCCGTACAACACGGGTGTATAAACCGGGCTTCCATAGAACGATTCGAACGCGTTTCGCCCCAACCGTGTGCGCCGCTTTCGAAAATTCGAATACAAGATTTGGACGTTGGAATGGATGTTGTAGCAGTTTTTTTGTTAAGGGACACCAAACTTTCGCTCATTTCGCCTTGAAAGACGTGTTTTCTAAGGTAGGTATGATATAAATAGCATCACCCTCGGTCTCGGCCCTCCCGCGAGTCGGATCGCCCTTCCGGCCTTCGGGCGATCCGACTCGCGGTCGGGCCAATACCTCGGGCAATACGGAATACACTGTGTTGTATGCTCTATATCTGCTACATGAAACATATCTGTAACCTGATTCTGTTTTGTATGAGTTATAGTTTTTTTTCAGATCCACTTTTCTTCTGTGCTGCTGCACATCAGTCTAGCTTTTCCTGATTAGTGATATCAGTCTAGCTTTTAATTCATCTGATATTCACACGGATATCCCCAAACTTACCTGGCCACTCAGTTTATCAAAAATCTGATGTAGTGTGCGGGGAATAACTCCAGCCAGGGGGTCCTGGAACAAACAGAAAAAGAAATTAATGACTTTCCTTTCTTAGATTCTGTTGCAAGTCAGGCCTGTGTTCAGGGCAATAGTTACACAAACTTGTGACAAAGTTAAATTTAAAAAACATGCTCGATCTGAAAAAATGAAAGTCCTGTCTGACACGAGAACTGACCTTGTCCCATGCAACATCTGGGTCAGGTGACCTTTCGCCCTCCATCGTGTAAGTCTTCCCCGAACCTGTCTGCCCATACCTGTACAATATATTAAAAAAACGCATCACACAATGACACATTTGAATGACACAAGAAAATGTTAAGCATTTCAACAAAGACTTTGCTTTAGATTTAAAAAATGTTATCTTTTTGCATCCGCATCTATAATTTCTTGGATTTTAGATACAAATGTACACCGTTCAATAGTTGTATATACCAGTGAGTCACATATATATTGAGAGAGATATTATAAAACTTAGAACGACGAAGACTTACGCAAACACGGTACAGTTGTACCCCTCCAAAACCTCATCCAGAAGGGGCATAACAACCTCTTTGTACACATCCACCTGTTTGCAGTTGGGGTTGAATGCCTGTAAAAGTCAACAGTTGTAGATGTGATACAGATGTAAAAATTGTTTATATGTACATCATCTAACATATATGTCCTTGCAGCGGTGCTGAAAAGTTACTATATTCGACTTCTGGCTAATCTATAATAAGGTTTCAAGATTTTACTGCCAAGAGGATATCTAACCCTAACCCTATAGAAGTTTAGCTATAGTATAAAACAGTGATGATTTTGTAGACAGAAGTTAGAAAAGTTAAAAGTACATCAATTGTGTAGAAGTCAGTGTGCAAAATACTAGGTTGCCCAGTTGCACTGAGCAACCAAATTTTGCTTAGTGCAACCTATTTCTTAGCCGTGGCGACTCTTGATTCGGGCCTATATTATAGCCCTCAGCAAGAGTCGTGGAAAGATCCATTGACAAAACCGAACATTTCGCGTCGGCTGCGCGATGATCCGTTTTCGTCCTGGTTTTCGAGTGTCCCGAGCTTCCCTAAAGTCTTACCTCACAATCGGCTGGGTTGGCGACGTGGACATTCCCCTAAATATTCCACAAGCCGACCAATTCTGCCGTTTACGTGCAAAAATACAACCGCGCTGCCATCTTGGTTTAGTCGGGAATGTCCGGTCCCGCCGCCTGGGACGTTCGGTGGCCTTTCCGGTTATGACCGGAGCGCTTTCGGTAATAGTCGCTCATGCTTCAGTACAACCGAACGTCCCCGACGGCGGGACCGGACATTCCCGACTAAACCAAGATGGCGGCGCAGTTGTATTTTTGCACGTAAGCGGCAGAATTGGTCGCCTCGTGGAATATTTAGTTAGGGGAATGTCCACGTTGCCAACCCGGCCGATTGTGAGGTAAGACTTCAGTGAAGCTCGGGACACTCGAAAACCGGGACGAAAACGGATCATCGCGCAGCCGACACGAAATGTTCGGTTTTGTCAATGGATCTTTCCACGACTCTTGCTGAGGGCTATAATATAGGCCTGAATCAAGAGTCGCCATGGCTACCTATTTCTACACCCAGGTAGCCCAGTGCACTACCTAAATTTTGTGGTAAGGATGTCCCTTTCTTCCATTGGGAACTGTTTATTGAGAAGTTTCCATGGAAGAGCTCATCACTTCAGGTAAGGTGAAACAACTCTGTGTCAGAAATGCATAAATGCACATTGCATTCTAACAAAGTTAATCATAATGTAGAAGAGTTTAAATTTGGGGCAACCTGGAATTTTGATGGGCAATCTAGCTTTCATCCTAGGTTGCCACTGGGCAACCTGGCTAAAAAAAGTATTCTGAGTTCTGACAGACAGAAAACTAACAAAAGACAAAATTTCCTGATATTAAACATATATAATAGCAAAAGAAGAACAAACCCTGTCAAAGGAGAACTTCTTGGTGTTGTGGCCGCCAAACCCTGGTTCCTTTGTGGCCACACACACTTCTCTGTTGTTCTTGACGTCCACTATACTGTGGGAACCTTTCATCTTTTCAGTCTGGTTCAATGGTCTGCATACGTAGAAATAGATAAAGCATGCCATCAAATTTATGCCTTATTTCAGACGATAACGTTAATTTTAGTTGGTAACTTAGTGCCATACACTAGCACATGTTGAAACATGTGCAGGGTTTCAACAGAAAATTATTTATTTGAAAACACGACTGACATCAAGCTGTGGGACATCACTTCACCCCGCTAGAGCAATTTAAAAACAGTCTTCGTATAAATGACAAAGGAATCAGTGTTCTGTCCGTACCTGACACGAACCATTACTTGTATGTGGGATTCTCGGGGTGCTCCATTGCTGCCTCCACTGGCTGACTTCTGTCTACTCGCCATTTTGTCTTCCCCTCAGTCAGACAAGAGTACTGCAGTCGAAAATGAGGACTTTCAGCGCTCACCTCAACCACCAAGTAATACGTTTGTCAACAAATCTTCTGCTAAGAGACAAAGGGAAGTGTCCTGAATCACATTCAATGTGCAATATGTGCAGAAGTTGCGAACCTCTGAAGAAACGAAGCTCAGTTGACTGAGAAACGCAAAATCTGGCAGTTGAAGCTGCTAAGAAAATTTAAATCCCCCGGATGTTGTAGAGTCGACCAATCAGCGCTCAGCGCCAGCGAACTGGACCTTGGGTAGTTTCCAAGATGGCCGACGGTTTGTAAATGTTTTGTAAATATTTGCAGCTGATGCAGAAAAATAACCTAATAATACACTGAAAACTAGATCCCGGTGTGGGAGATCTGTACCGTTTTGAGAGCTCTGTGCAGTTTGCTTTATGGTGGAAACGAACAGGTAGGCCTATGTTCATGCATCGAGAAATATCGCGTGCTCGTCGTACCATCCTTGTCCACACACATCTGTTTCATTTAGTGGTGACAGGGCTTTCATTGCTTGCAGTCTTATTATATAGCTCCCACATATAGACTGCAAGCAAGAGAAGCCCTTCAAGACGCGGAGCGGCTATGGGATATCTTGAATCGTTTGGAATGTAACACCAGCGAAAGAGGGAAAGACTCGAAGGTTGACTCTGACTCTCGGGTCGGGATCGAATCCGGTCCGCTCGCGCGGCGTGTCAGTTCACAACCGTTCACAACCGGACGCACAAACCGCTAGGCCAAAAGGTCCAGGACCCATTGGGCTGGGTAGTTAGTGACGCCTATATACCTCGCTGTTACAGGAACATGGAGGTTGAAGAGATACCTCCATGTTGGGAATGAAACTCTAAGGCTAATTTCCACTTGATAACGTTAGTTGTTTTCCATGTAGATTGTAGAGCAACACAAGATGACTGCGAAGAATACAACTGTCCTGCTCCAACACCTGCGGGCTACAATGAAGAACAACCAATATGTCTGCGAGAAGCTAAACGCCTACATCATACCATCAGGAGATGCACACCATGTATGTAGACATTCACAAGAAATCAAAGATCTCACAGTCACACCTCTGCTAAATACTTTTTTGTGAGTTTCTTATTTTATTCATTATTGTGAGTTTCTCACCTTCTCTCTTTACGTGATTCTGTCTATGCATTTACCCACAGGCTCACAGAAGGCAACAGACATGCATATAGTAGGAAATTGAAGACAGGAAATGAGATAACCTTTTCTGGGACCTTTCTGGGACCTTTGACTTAACTTCCTGTCAGTGTCGCAATCCTGCCTAGCATGTGGAAAGAAGAACAGAAACACAAGCACATGCACCAACAGACACATCGAAAACAAAATCTATGTACACTCGGTTAAATATCAATTGGTCAAGATCTTTTTTAAGCCCCCCCTTGGTATAACAGTCCCTTGTCAGAAATAGAATATTGTAACGTTACAGCTACCATTACTAGTATCATCACTGAGTTACATACTCTTAGTATAGTAATAGACTTCCATTCCATGCATGGATTCTATCACAATTTGATTTTGGAAAAATTTTTAATACATGTAGTAAATAACTGAACTTCTAAATACACAATGCAGGTACATGTACTGTATTTGATAAAGATGCTTCCTTCCATTGCAGAGCGAGTACATTGCACCCTGTGACATGAGGCGGGCATTTATCTCAGGTTTTACTGGCTCAGCAGGAACAGCCATTGTCACAGAGAAACATGCAGCTATGTGGACTGATGGAAGGTAACCTAGAGGCTTTTCATTGACATCATAATTATAACTTACATATCCAGCAACCATGTTTGTGGGTAAAGTGGATAGGACATGATTTCATATCATGTGTTCTTTGATATTAACCTGCTCTCTTCAGCACACCAAATTTGTACCAAGACACTGGATAGTTACTGCCATAGTAAGCATTTGATGTGATTTGATATAATGGTGGGTGGGGGAATTTCTGGATTTGATATAATGAACAACTTATTTTCTCAAGACCTATATCTGTATTTATCAATTTTATGGAATACTACTTCTCATTTTCCACTTATGATATTGCTTTTCTGCACAGGTATTTCCTACAGGCTTACCAACAGATGGACCATAACTGGACTCTGATGAAAATGGGTGAGAGTTTTTGTCATATACTTTGAAAGGATTGTATCTTTTCATCATATATTATGTGTAACCCCCTGCACTTCTCATAGTCTGCATATTTCATGATGGGATGGACTATAACAAATTGTGCATCTGTCTTGCTGTAGGAATGGCTAAAACACTTTCCCAAGAAGACTGGCTTGTGAAGGTATGAAGAACAACTTGCCGTCCTTGAAGACACATACATTTAGTAAACCTAGCAAGAAATAGGAAGTAAAAGTAATTTACAGTTTCCTAGCACAGATTTATATTTGATGAATAAAGATTTGTCAGACAGTTGCAAGAAGTGTTTCTATGTAAAATGTTTTCTGTTTATTTTAGGTTCTCCCTGAGGGTGCAAGAGTTGGTGTGGACCCATTTCTTTTGTCCATCGGTGGGTACAATGGAAACTGTTGGAAGTATTGTTTTGGGTGGCTGAGTTGTGGATTTGTGTCCCAGCTTGTCCTAATAGCTTCGGTTGAATGGTGGTTGGGAGGTGATTTTGACAGTGGGAGTAAGTGGAGGAATTCAGGAAGTGGTGTAGTATCCAATTTAACTACATCATACAATCCCCTCCACAGTTCCAATACATTCACAAAAACCCAAAATACTTCCTCGAAGTCTTGTTGGCATAGTGTTGGTTATGCAAAGGTTGTTAAAAGTCTTGTTGGCATAGTGTTTGCAAAGGAAGAACCGTGGTGTGTATGCTACATTCGTATAAGTCTGCTTCTGTGTTTTTTCCTTG
Source organism: Branchiostoma floridae x Branchiostoma japonicum (assembly GCA_013266295.2). Lineage (NCBI taxonomy): Eukaryota > Metazoa > Chordata > Leptocardii > Amphioxiformes > Branchiostomatidae > Branchiostoma > Branchiostoma floridae x Branchiostoma japonicum. The sequence continues at coordinate 11,522,594 of CM023824.1, forward strand.
TGTTAAAACTGCCTTTTGTGTTTGCAGACGAATGGAAGAGATTGTCAAGCAAACTTGAATCATCTGGACACAAACTGGTTGCAGCTGACCAGAACCTGGTTGATCTGGTCTGGGATGACCGCCCTGAATCGCCCTCTAATCCCCTTATGGTGTTAAGCACAAAGTACACAGGTACGTATGGCAGTCGAAAACTTGAACTGCTAGGGTGTGTTTGCCTGTGTGTTCCTACAGTTGAGTTGCAGCATGTGGGTGGGGGTGGGGGGAATTCCCTAACCACAGAATATAAAAGGTCAGACACAGGAAGTAAGGTCTTAAAAGCTGACCATCAGCCAGAAGGTAACTGATGGGGAGTCTGCTAGCCTGGTGCCAGTGGGCAAATGCATAGACATAAACAGAGATTCACAATAATGAATAAAGCAAGAAATGGAATAAAACTCTGATTTCTTGTTGTCATATTGATGACCAGGTTGTCCATGGCAAGACAAAGTTCGTCAGGCCCGGGACCAGATGAAGGAGAAGGGAGCTGCTGTCCTGGTGGTCACAGCCCTGGATGAGGTGGCATGTGAGTTCATCTACTGGTACTACATGTACAATTTTGCTTGGTTTGCTAACTCAGAGTCAGTAAGAGCACAAATGCAGTCTGTAGATGCTGATGTTTGTTTGGTAAGTGGCCAAAAGCAGCCCACAGAGATGAGTTTGGCTTTATAAAAGGTATTTCTGAGGCTAGCACCTCACAGACCACTCAGTAGCGGCCTCTAGTGATTCTCTTGTAAAATGCAAGCTGATGGTGGCTTGACAGTTGCAAGCAGGTGCTACAACCACTTCTTTTGTTCCAGGGCTTTTTAACCTGAGAGGCTCAGACATTGACTTCAACCCTGTCTTCTTCTCTTATACCATGATTGGGAAGGAGTATGTCAAGTAAGTTTGTCACAAAGTGACATTGCTCAAATTCTCTGTTTATGAAATAAGGTTTCATTCATGCATATATGAAACCCACTCTACTTGTTTGTGACCAACTCCCATTTAAATGCTACATGTACTGGTAAGGACAGTTGAGTTGCAGCACATGGGAGAGGGAATTCTCTATCTACTGACAACTAAATGTCAAAGAGAACATTGTAGGTTGTCGGTCCTGTGTTTGATCAAGGAGGGCCACAACTTCAGTATATTAAACTCAAAGAGCTCACAACACTTCTGAAAAGCAGTATGGGTAATGTCTTGGTGTGAGTTAGTCCCCAATCTAAATGTATCTTGAAGTTTCTAACTTCGAGTACAGAAAACTTGTGTTACACCAGTCTACTGTTTATGTAGTTCAGAATCTGTAACGTTCCTGCTACAGGCTCTTCATTGATGAGTCCAAGTTAGACAACGCTGCTCGAGCCCACCTGATGTTGGATGCAGACAAGAACACGGAGGATTACATGAAGGTGGAGATCCACCCGTATGATGACATCATAGCTCAGCTGAAAGGTGAAGAAGCCTCTTTATGAAAAACTGTTGTATTTTGTTTTATTTTTTATTTGCATTATGACAGGAACAAGTACAATGTGGCTCTGCATTCAAGTTAATAACTTATGTTGACAGCGCCACATACAAAAAACAAAAGTATCTTAATGCATATATACAAAATGATAACAATAATGATATAGAATGATACTAGTAACATAGAGCATCACCCTCCTATCACCTGCCTAGTTCAACTAATGAACTAATAATATAATTTTTTTAATGATATATATGCAGCTGTATGTATATAAATCCAGAATGGAGTGGTGTGACTTCTATATCTACCGGTACTTGACAGACATGTTGTCCATATGTATTTTGCAAAAAGTAAGCCATAGTTATATCACTTTGCAGTACATGTATATACCAAGGATAGTAAGTAAGATTACAAAAGTATCTGAGACCCAAGATTAAGCATATAAACTGCATATCCTGACTACTGTGTGTTGCTATGACCAGTGGCATGTCAGGAGGTGGGGAAGGAGAAGATATGGCTGAGTGACCGGGGTAGTGCTGCCCTGGGCAACGTAGTTCCTGATGTGAGTATTCAGTTGATAGATGCTGATGTGAGTATTCAGTTGATAGATGCTGATGTGAGTATTCAGTTGATGGATGCTACAACTTCTAACTCTCTTGATGCTGTTGTCATTGGCATGAAGTACAGTATATATGATAAAAGTTAAGTGTGTGAAACACAAGGTGATCTCAGATTGGCTGACAACCTTGCAGAAATACTTGGAGCAGGACCTGATACACGTATTTGTCTGCACAGAGCTCACCTGTGGTCAATATGGAGTAATAGTCACAGTACATGTACGTCCAAAAGAAGTACATGGTTATAGAAGAAGGAATGTGTTTTTATCTTGCAGAATGTGAGACTGACCCAGCAGTCTCCTCTATGTCTGAACAAAGCCAAGAAGAATGACACAGAAATCAAGTGTATGAGGAGAGCCCATGTGAGTTTCCAAACCGTTGTCTCCTTGCTTTACCTGACATGCAAAACAGGGTAGAAATGCAAAGATTTGACTGCAGTTATTTTGAGTGTTATATTATTCTCACAATGTTCTCTGTTCTGTAGGTGAAAGATGCTGTTGCCTTGTGTGAATATTTTGCTTGGCTGGAAAAAGAGGTTTGTATTGCATGTAATTTTATAAACAGTATTGGACACTCTTATTGCTTGGTGGGCTGTTTCATCATAGAAATGTCACATGATGTTATCAGTAGGTAGGCAAGAAATGTCAGTTTTGACTTATACTAGAGCTTATACTCGTCTCCATATATGTAATACAGCAGAGAAGTACAATGTATCATGGTTGGTCACATGACTGATCTCTTACCCGGTCACATGACTGATCTCTTTCCCAGGTTCCTAAGGGTAAACTGAATGAGGTCACAGCAGCAGACAGACTGGAGCAGTTCAGGAGGTCAGTTGTGTTACAGCACAGTACAATCATTTCTCTTGTTCCAGGCACTTGTTATTGACTTGAGTAAAATCATCACAGTACAACAAACCATTGGGTAGAACTTGAATACAGTTTACTGACTATTTCTACCCATTTGTATCTTTTATTAAGCTACTGTAACAACAGTTTTGGTATGTTTATCTAATGTCTTATATTTGTATCTTATATATTTCCCTTTTCTTGCAGAGAGCAGGAGGACTTTGTTAGCCTTAGTTTTGATACCATCTCAGGAGTTGGTCCCAATGGTGCTATCATCCATTACAGGTATTGTACATGTATATAACAACACTACATAGTATGTACAAAGAGAGGCAAATTGTCTTGTTTCTGTTATTTGACTGGATTATAGGTGCCCCAAAGTCATGTTTTAAAACATTGTTTAGTTTTTACATTTAGCTGTTGAGTTAGAAGGTTCCCTTACACAATTTTGTACTACATGTAAGTAGTACTTTGCCTCTAATATTAGATGTTATTATGTTGAGCAATTTTGCATCTTTCATTTCATGTGAGCATTTGTAGTTGGCCCCTTTATCAACATCAGCTGCTTCTTTGATACAGGCCCTCAAAGGAAACTGCAAAAACCCTGACGACCCATGAGCTGTACCTGTGTGACTCTGGTGCTCAGTACAGGTGAGGGGCAGTACAGTAGTAGGGGCTCAGCAGTTAGTGTCCTTTCAACTACATTGTATTAGGCCATAGCAAGTAAATTTTATGGATGACATCCTCCGGAGACTCCAAAATTAATGCGAGAGGGCGGAAAAAAAACAAGGCAGGCCAAAAAAAACAAGATTCCTACATTTTCAGATTTTGAGATCGTAAACCTCGTTGAACAAGAATTTAGGCGGTAAAACATGATATCATACCCAACAGGTCTTCTGTCGCTGTATTCAACAGTATTACCTGTCCTTGCAGATGTGTCTTTATTAAATAGAACCAAAAAAAAGAGCTTGCTGTACCATCTTCAAGGTAGATACTACACTGGGTATTCATTTGTAATGGAACATCCTGGACTGTTAACACTTGCCATCAAACACGAGGAATTGCGCCTCAAGTTTGCTAGATCCCTGGTGGTCTCTGAGTTTAGAGACTGGCTACCAGGCAGAAGACAGGGCTCAATCACTGACAGAGTGACTCATAAACCGAACTGTCTGGAAGCCATACTCTACCTATATTGTGCCAACTGTTACAACACCGATTTGTCTCTGAAACAACTTTGAAAAAAGAAGTGACTAAATAAAATTTTTAATTATTGTACAAATGGTTTTGATTCAGTGGCAACATCACATATAAAATGAATGAAATACAACATTGTATCAAAGTAAAAATAAAAGAATAAATCAGAGCCTTATCTTGCAGATGGACGTTCATGACATATTTGCCCTTTTTTGGCATGTTGACCACCGTCGCAGGGCAACAAAATTTCTTGTTTTTTTTTCTAAAATCTGGCGAAAATCAATGCGCGCGAGGATGTCATCCATAAAATTTACTTGCTGTGGCCTTAGTATAGTTGATAAACTGTCAGGACAACTTTCTGTTAGATGTTAAACTTGCTTTGTGACAGGTGTTAAACTGACTCTGTTACAGGCATTTAATTGTTAGTGTACTGACTTTGTAGTTTGGTAGTTGGTCTTCTTTCTCCTCTGTTTGGTGAGAAATGTGATGAATCTTTATTTTGAACATGAAGTACTAACATAACATCATCAGGGCTGGATGTGAAGGGCACACAAAGCCCAGCATACTATCTTCATGCACATGTATAAATAAATGTAATAGATTGCCACTGGTCACAGACATCTCACTAGCCAATTCCACCATCTTGTTTACTACACAGAGATGGCACCACAGATGTCACAAGGACTGTGCACTTTGGGACTCCATCACAACATGAAAAGGTTGGCCATACTGGCTTCTCTCTAATGCATCTGTTGTTGACTGTACTGTAAACTATGAAACTCGCACTGTGGTTTTATTTTCTTGGTTTTCATGGTGACCTCTTCACCACTGTGCATGTCTTCCTTGTATAACTACTGTACTGTAGAATTGTTTCAACCTCGAATTTAAAACACAGTGAAAACTCCCTTTCCATCCTGCCGGAAATAAAACCACCACAATGGTTTCATGATTTACAGTACAAGATTTGGCCAGGAGAAGTTTGATGCACTTGAGTTACCTGTTGTGACTATTGGTATACTGAGACAAGGAGAAAAGTGAATAAAGTTGTGTGTCCCTCTGTTCTACAGGAGTGTTTCACCAGGGTACTGAAGGGTCACATTGGTCTCTCCAGTGCAGTTTTCCCCAATGGGATCAAAGGTAAAGATTAGAAGTTACACTTTTTTAATGCACTGAATACAGTCATGTTCAAGTTTTCCTGCCTACCCTCTGCTTTTATGATGTCCTCTTGCTATATTTTCACCTAATATGTCCCAAAGTCAAGGAAATAAGTTGGTGTGGCCTAAAGCTGTAGATGTTGTGCCTTTGTGACCAGGACACCAGTTGGACACCCTTGCCCGGCAGCACCTGTGGGATGTGGGGCTGGAGTATCTGCACGGCACAGGGCACGGTGTGGGAGCCTTCCTCAATGTGCACGAAGGTACGCTCGGTCTGGTGGACAGGGATCGTGAGAAGATGTGTAGAAGTGTAGCTCATGTTTTGCTCCTTCTCCATTTATGAGAAGTAAATGTGCCTTACATACTGAACATGTCTTACTTGTTTATATCATCCACAGGGCCCTGTGGCATCAGTGCCAGGTTATCCCTGACAGAGTCAACCTTGGAGGCAGGCATGATTGTCACTGATGGTAATTTATTGATTTTGTTGCCTTTTGTTTGTTTCTATTCAATTGTCAATTAACCTATTAGATGATAAATACTAAAATAGAAACACAAAAACATTTGGGAGGCATAGTACAGAAAAACCTCACTCAGAAATGTGGCCCAAGCATGTCATAGATAAATTTTGCACTGATGAAAACTGATCTTCATATCCAGTGATGGGTTGGTAAATTTTTGTCAAGAAACATTATAGATGTAACATGTCCCAACAACAACCTTCATATCGGATACCTTGAAATATGTTTATATTATATAGTTCTACTGATACACCTGTCATTGTTTTTCACACCAGAGCCAGGCTACTATGAGGACGGAGCCTTTGGCATCAGGATAGAGAATGTTGTCCTTGTCAAGCCAACTGAAACAAAGGTACTGTTGGAGCGTTCTCTGGCGACAGTGGCCCCTAGGAGTTTCTTTGCAAACATTTACTAGTATTCAAATTCCTAGCTTGTCCTGGGTTGTTTTTTGACAAAAGAATTGGATATGTCTGTGATTTGTTTCTTCATTCTCTCTGTCTCTCTATCAGTTTAACTTCAAGAACAAAGGTTTCCTGACCTTTGAACCCCTGACCCTTGCTCCCATCCAAACCAAAATGCTGGAACCCAGTATGCTGACAGAGAAGGAGGTAAGCAAGGTCGTTTATACAGATCAAAGATTCCATATCCTCATCCTAAATGCTTTAAAAATGCTAGTACTGTCATGTTTTTGCACCAGTGTCAGTAAATAGAAACAATTTGGTGGGGATCATCAAAAGATTGTCTTTACCCTTTGTCCAGGGAACGTACAGGCCATTGTAATTTCAAACCAAGGAATCATAGATTTCATACCTCCATGAAGTAGCTAGAGTTTTTGTGAATTTCTCCCTTTACCCATTTCATGTGTCTGACCTTTTGTGGTATGTAGTGAGGTAATATACTTACCCATGTACTGTCCTTCAAATACTTACAGACACAAGCACACACACACACACACAAAGGCACACACAAAACAATATCTCCATACATGAAGCAAGTAGCAGGCCAACAAACACCTGTAATTAGCTGTAGAAACAGATTGAAGACGGAAATGAATTCTGTGGTTCCCCCACCCCTCAGGTGAGCTGGTTGGATGACTACCACACCACTTGCAGAGAGGTTGTTGGGAAGGAGCTGGAGTTACAGGGCAGACCAGAGGCACTGCAATGGCTATTAAGAAATACACAAACTCTGGGCTAATTGGAGAGCCACCTGGCAGAACTCTACAGAAGTGCAAGTCATGGAAGATTTATTGCACCAGTTGCAATTTCCAGTTTGATCTTGTGGCACAAGAGTAAGATGGTCCTTTGAAGTACACTGAGAATTTTAGACAACTTCTCCAGAATTTGGTTACAACTCCTTTTACCGGTAGTAGCATTTGCAGTATGTAACCTTTGTTTGAATCTTGAATCACAACATGCGGTTGTATTCAGTTACAAGCAAACTACAGTTGTTGCTAAACTAGTGTATGCTACAAACTTATTGTAAACTGATGGGCTAGCTACTATGCATTTGTTTTTCTTTTATGGTTTTATGCTTTCATAAGGATAGGTTCAATCTGTCGTGTGTACACATTCGATAAAATTCATTACAAGCAAAACAATGACTTAGATCACATCTTTCAAAATTTTCTCACTATTTTTAGAGATTTTAATTTTAAGAGTAGCCAAACTTAGTGATATTCAGGATTAGTGATGGCCACAATGTCTGCCTGACTGCAATTTAATGCTTTCCTTAGCTTGTAGCATTTTCCCCAGGATAATTCCAATGGACATGCTGGACTGGTGTGGCACAGCCTTGTAGGGAATTTTTGTAAGGTTTTCATCGTAACATTTTGCATTCCCAAAATTGTTTCCTCCACTTAGGGCCTGATCATGTATATCAGACAATTGCAAACTGGGCATTCTTTGGATAGACGTGTCAAACTCAGCAGTCGTGTTTCAGAGAAAGCTGACCAAGATTCCTGTTGGTATTTGGTTCTGTCACAGCCTGCTTGAAAATACATCAAAACCGTCCTACTACGAATGTGACTGTGTCATTAGTCATTTTCTGAGTGTTCCACAATACATTTGTACATTACTGCACTGTGACTATTCACCCAGTCATGACACATTTCTGCAGAAAGCTGTTTATTAAGCCAGATATTGTCACCTGTCATTTGGTATAAAAATCAGATACATATTTTGCTTCATCTTGTTAGCAACATTTGTGTGTTACATGAACAGAGAATCATCCATTTATCTGACAATATTGGAAAATATTTAATCATGTCATGTACAAAGAAGGAACAAAAAGTAAAGGTGTTAATTAAGGTATTGCCTCAGCTTGTGGGCTTTTGTCAAAACCCTCAGCACTGATAAACAATTACAGTCAAACTTGAACTGGTGACCACCTCTGCATGAGGACCACCTGACTTCTTGGTGGTCCCATTTTTTTCTTCTTTGCCCCAAGCAGTAAGAATCCTGTCTTTAGTAACCACAAAGTTTGACTGTATATGTATTACAACATATTGAAAAAAACGTCTTTGTTGACAATGACAGGGGATTGGGAATGCAGAAAATACCCGGTAAAAAATACCCCCATGAAAACATCAACGTTTACTGATTTCCAATATGCTAAGTATAATGCAGTGTATAGAACATGTATTTCCACTTCAACAACCAAAGCTGAGGCAATGACCTTGTCCTTAATCTGAATGGACAAACAATAAAGGTACATCTAAGTCTATCTTGGCAACTAGATAAAGCTGCAACTATCTTGGCACTGTGTTAAGCTACATTATAAGTGAGGATTGGCATCTCAAAGTTCATCACATTTCCACTCACACCACGGGACGACTTCTCCACATAGCTTATGCCATCAAATCTTTTGCCATAACAAGATGGAAAAAATTGTATACTTCTTGTCATCAACTTGCCATACAAACTGAGGAAATCACTGACTTTGGAGCCTAGCCCTGCAACCCTGGAGTACATGTACAATATGCACTTAGTATGCACTTCAAGGGTTAATAATTTTTCATTTCTAGTGTAATAATGCATAGCTTTAGTCATCATAAGCAACTTATATACTGTGTAATTTTACTCCAAACTGGAGTACACATACTTAAAGGTAGACCAGGAAGGACTTAGTATGTGTGCGGAAAATGGACAAAAAGTTATGAAATGAAAATATACCAATTTGCACAGAAATCATGACAAAAAAGGTAGATGACTCAAAAAAAATGTTGTCAGATGCTGACAGGAAAACAATTGTTGGTAATCTTCATTTGCTTTCATTCAAGACCCTTCCTGGCCATCCCTTATTAAGTTGCCTGGACAGGAAAAAACAGCAACATTCACAATTGTGTGCACAAAACAAAACAAAAAATATATATATAAATGTTTTGGTTAGTATATAATAAAGGTTTAAGTTGATTGGCTGTGCTTGGGCAATAACTTCAACCAACCACTCGATAGAATTGCTATTTTGATCATGATTACAGAAACTCTTCACTTCAATACAGAAACATTGGAAATGGAAGCTATGAATTGGTCCCATGCTACATGTACCTCGGAACCTAGTGGGGCTTGTGGTGAGAAACCTACATAACCTATGGTCCAGCTGCAATACTCCAGGCTAGGACCTACATACCGTTTGTGGGGTCCTCGATTCAAGTCAATTTAACATCTGTACTAAGGCTGGCTGACTTGTCTGCAATGGATGAGCAACGGTCAGCAACCACCAAGCGACCAAAGATTTGACAAAAAGTACAATTTGTCTTTTAAATCATACTTTAACATCTTGCATCATATTACAATTAAAGTAATATGAAATCAAGGGACAGACAATTTTCCTCAGCGATCGCAGTCTAGTGGAAAGGGGGCCTTAACACCTCATAGAGCTTGTGGTGCTTAAGATAAAGGGTCGACATGGAATGCCTTAGACAGAATGTAGATTTGAACCATTAACAATAGTGCATCAGAGTTACTTCAGAATGAGCATCGTCTTGTGATTAACAGGAATGTCAACCTAGGAACCTAAGTTGTGTCAAATGTTGGATGTAACCTTAAAATATCTGTCCAAAAGTCCCCCGACAAAGATCCTCTTGTACTCAATGTGAGGCCCCAGTCACATACATTGTAGGATGCACCTAAGATTCCTTTCTGCGACAATATTACCATACGCCGTAGGTTCGAGAAGAAACATGCAATAATTTAAATTTTAAACTATTGCACCTGTTTCTTCTCAAATCTATGATGTACAGCAAGATTGGACCAGGGCTTAACACCCAGCTGAACCCTTTACATGTGTCTGTGGATGCTTTGTCCAATGACCAATAAACCTCTTAGACCACACAGATTCGATTTGTCAGTTGAACTCATCTGATTGCATAGGAATGGACACAGAGAAATGGGCCTGTTTGCTCTTAACCTCTGAAATGCCCGGTGCCTTGGAAACCGGGCCAATCTGAATGAGTAGAGCTGTCATTAGTACGCTTAATGTTAACTAATGGCAGCTGTGACCCATTGGTAGGTTTTCAACAACAAAATTCAACCGAACCTATTACTTCACGCAGATAAACCTATCAAAAAGCAGATGGAAAGGACTGCACAAGGGTTACTAATGTCAAGCCAACTGAAGTACGATATCGATTATCTTCAAGAATAAATTATTCATGGTCTAGTACTTATACTAGATTGCATATTTCACCAAAAGAATGGCCTTTATAAGGACGGACAGCTATTAATATACATGTACTTGTGACTGAGGCAAGTAAGCAAAAGTAGCATGTTTATACTGTGGTAATTATTATCTCTAGAGATGAAAACACTTGTCAGTCTCTGAGTAAATGATTAATCCTTTAGGAGCTGTAAGATGACCTTACAAAGTATATATATCCATAGAGATTGAATTGTCAGCTGGCACAATTCTACAAAAAACCACAACATCCACAAAACCACACATTTCAGTAGAAGTCTTGGAGTGTCCTGTTGCACCAGGATGAACCATCATGTTAGTCTGTACACAAGACATGCAATACCTGACCACAGCCCGTACCTAGGCCGACTTTCACAAGCAGCCATGGGTCTTTCCTTAAGCCCTGGTCACGTACTTTGTACAATATACCCATTTTTTTTTCAAGGATATCGCAGCAGGTTGAAGAATTGAGAAGAAAACATTGCACCCATTTCTTCCCAAATCTGCGACGTATGGCACCATCATTGCAGAAAACCTTCTATCACAGGTGCATTGTACGATGTATGTGACCAGTGCTTTACATGTAAATTTGTCTCATTCCTGGTGCTTCAGATACCCCCAACACTTCTATCACTGTTGTGCAAGCTTATTCCAGGATGTGGCATTCTAAGTGTGCAGGTGGGTGTGTGTGTGTGGAGGGAGGGAATGGCTATTTATGCCAGGGCTTCTTCTCGCAGCCCTTGCTCTCTGGAATGTGCTGGTAGATGCAGCGGTCCCCAAAATGGCAGCCCGTGGTCCGCCAGAAGTAGCACTCGTTTCCTTTGGCTGTTTTTACTGGCCCTGACTTCTTGTCCCTGCAGAAACAGATAAAACAAACTCAAAGGCATGAGTAAAGGCAGAAATCACAACAGTTATCAGAATACTATGTGTTCCAACAAAAGACTTGTAGGAAGGCTACATATGTTTTTCCAACCTTGTAAAGATTACATGTCAAGCATTTTTGTCCCATTTCTACCAAGTACAAAGAAATCTTCCCAGAGCTTCAGTTTCTTTAAATTCCTAGATTTGTTTGATTCTTTATATATGACATAGTTCTTCTTATACAATTTGCAATGCTTCAACTTTGTAATCAGATAGACTAATTAAAAAGTACAGTGTACGCTGAACAGTCACGCAAAAAATTTGAACCAACACCAAAACAATGTACTGTCTGCGCACGGTGGACAACTGAACTAAAACGTTACCATTGGATCACATACCTGTCAAGTATCAAGTTTGTTGTAAAGAAAGCCATCTTTACCATTTTATCACTCATATCACATTGCAACATTTTGCAGTTCCTTTGCTACTTATACAACATTAGTACCAATAGTTAAAACACATTGTACATTTCAAGGTAACGTACTGTTACAGCTTTTGTTTGTACATGAATGTTAGACATCCAGGTAATGAGATACCAACTTGAAGGTAACAGTTACTCAAGCAATGTTTCACTGTTACCTACAGTTTGGATTGTAAAAAAGACTTGGGAAATGTGTGGCAGTTGCAATAGAAGCCCAGGAAACAGCAAAAACTGTGAGACTTGACAGGTATGCTACCCTCTCCACACCACCTCCAACCCTGGGTATAAACCACTCACAATTCTAGAGCCTGGGTATGCTGCTGTGTCTGCCTGAAAGTAAAAACCGGGCAAAGAGGTGTCAGTGTCAGGTACAGGGTTGGGTACGTACATGGCTGTAGTACTGTAGTCTAGCTGCACTGTCATCCACTTACGCCCCACAAGTCTAGCTGTAATAGGCTGTTAATGTGGAGTTGATTTGATACTGAATATGGGAATACTTGGTAAGGTCTAGGAAAATTTATGTTGCGTTTCCGAATACAGACCTGAAAAAATTAGGGTCGGTAGGATTTTCTATCTTCTTTTTTTTAAAAAGATTTTGTGATCAAACGAATACAGTCAATGTAAAACTGAAATGCATCAGTCAATTTCAACATGTTGTAAAACTATTCCACAACATATCTATCACTCACATCAAAAATTTTGTCCCTTTTCAGCAGTTGACCCCCCAAAAAAGGCTAGAGCCAGCAGGTTTTTTTGCTAGGGTTGGTTGGGTAACTGGAAACACAATATTTTTTCCTAGTCCTAACATGACTCAATGTTAGGGAGTGTTTTGGATTAAAATAGAGTGATGGAAGTTGCTCCCACACCATTTGTAGAATAGCAAGACTAGGTCCTTGTGTCTACAACATAAATTGCCCCAAACCGAAATATTACACAACTCACATGTTGTTCTGTTGAGCAGTCGACACCTGCATGGTCGAGTTGCCTTTCCCACTGCAAGGTAACCAAGGGGCGTGGTCAGTCATAGTTACGGGAACACCTGTTTCTAACTACAGCTACATATCCATACCTTGGGGACCATGTGCATGTAAATACAACACCAGTGTGATGAACAAAGGGAAAGATGAGGTGGTTGCCAAGATGAACATGAGCAAAAGCGAGATTGTCTATGTGTTGGTATTTGTAAAGCCAGCATACCTATGTTTGGTTCTTGTTTATTACAAATAATAAACATCAATAAACACAACTTTCAATGTAACACTTAACATGTAAAACTGCATGGTTTGACGGTGTCTACATCTCACGATGCTCGGCTTGGTGGTACGCTTGTTTTATAACCCTTAGTGTACTGAACTTAATAGAAAGATCATCGGATGGTTGCAGACTTCAGCAGTCATACTAGAACAGCTATTTTCTCCAATGTCAGTTCAACTTGGTCACTGTTCCAAACCCTTGCAAACTAGCTGCAGTCTTGTGTTTGTGAGTCGATAGGATTTAACCTTTAGCTGTATGGCTACCGATTATGGGTTACAGAGTTAGGCAGCAGGAAGAAGGTTAAAACTACAGCAAGGCCCCTTACCGTGACTGCTGCTGTTCCCACTGTTGCTCCCTGTTCCCTTGGCTCTTCTGGTTGTTGGAAGGTTGTTTAGTTTTGGGCTGCTGTGGGAGGGCGGGGGTGGACTTGACTGTGGTGGTACTGGTGGGGGGTGTTGTTGTGGGGATGGCGATGTTTGTTTTCCTCAGGACCGTGGTACGCTGCCCGTTAACTATAGGGTTGTCTGGGTACTTTATCAGTAGGTGTTGCCCTTCTAACTCATGCCCCTGGAACATAAATATGCCAAAATAAAGATATTGATAAATGAAAGCATACAGGAAAGAAAAAAAAATTCATCACCTCCTTCTATGACAAACGTAGTCAAATCAGTTACTGTTTGGTGACCTTTAAGTTCACCCATTTCCTGTGTCCGACCTTTTGACCTATCAATCTGCCTATAGCTATCAATCTCCAACCCCAACACCCCAGTGCTGTCAACACGCCCTGTCAGGTCAGACACACAAACCAAAAGCTCGGCCACCCAGAATAATACTTCCATACCTGGAAGCATTAAATGGAAGCAAGATGTAATATAGTAGAACATGACTACCTGTAGCCCTTTCATTGCCAAGTCTGCGGCATCTTTTGATCTGAAGTTGACAAAGCAGCAGTATCTGTCGGACAGCATGCGCACACTTGTGATCTCCCCGTATCTGCATCAAACAGAAACAAACGTTACAGTCCAGATGACTGTCTGTCCAGAGTGATATTTAAAAGTACAATACACAGGTGTGTGAGCTCTATGTGAGGGCTGGTCCTGCATCAATACAAAACCTTCATGCAGTCTAATTCCAAGACACATGGGGTAACGATGTAGTATCAAACAGCATTTAACACCACTAGTTACTTAACATTGATGAAAGCTGTGTTGCCCTTACGGTTGATTAGCTATGGGACTAATGATGATGACTTACTCTCAGAATTTTAAAGGTTATGATGTTGGATTCCCTAAAATTCCATCTTGCTATTGGAAGTACAGCAAAGTCATTTATAGAAGCATGCTCTTCTCTATATTATCTTCATTTCTGTCATAATACATGCTGTTGTTACAAATACATTAGACATCTTGATACTACTTACTTTTTGAATAATTTTCTTATCTGCTCTTCCTTGACTTTGGGAAGTACATTGCCTACCCACAGCGCTGTCACACCATCCACTGGAGGTTTTGTACTGAAATATGGAAACATAACTATTGTTACAACAAGCTTTTAAAAAAAATACAGATCATCCTTAGAAAACTGTTTGCTTTTTTTTCATAATTATTAAACACACAAATTCTTTCACAGGCAAATACAAACAAATTTTACACAAGTAAAAGTCTTGTAGTGAGCTTCTAAGTAAAAGCTGTGTAAATTTATACAGAACAACAAATTTAAGCAAACGAAGGGCCCCAAAATAGAATAGAGGCAATACAAACATCATTAGTGCCCTACCTTCCAGCCCTGGCTGTACCCGAAGGTAGGACTTCAGTGAATGTAGGCACGTTGCTATAGTGGTCAAATTCTTCATCAGACAGGTAAACCTCTTGAGAAAGACTAGATTCCTGAACTGGTGCAACAGAAAGGAATGAATTTCTCACTGGTGTACTGTGAACCTTATATAGTCAGTTGGTATATCTTAACAACTGCAAATGCAAGTTGAAATGTTAAAAGCAAATACCAAAATGTGAATAAAACGATGATTTTGTCTTACTGTATTTAAGGTAAGCTGTAAGCTATAAGCTAGGGTGGACACAAACTTACCAACACCTGCTAGTAGAGAGTCTAAAGCTGCCTGGACTGTTCCATGCACCCGGATGGCATGTTCACTCTGTTGGCGGGAGAATCCCATTTCCTGTACACAAAGGTCCAGTTTTAGAAAAAAAGGTCAAAAGATGTTGTTGTTGTTATTGTTATTCAGTGGCATTGAACCGTCCAGATGTTGTTGTAGTTCTGTCCAGGGTTACAACAACAGAATTATTGGAGTCTGAAGGCACTATTTTAAGACCTGCCCATACTTACCTTGAAAAACTGTGATACTGTTAAATCATTCAATGCATCTAACACCATTGTAAATTTACAGTGTGGTAGGTATGGATTACAGCATTACTTACATCAATGTTTTTGCCAGGATGTTGGGTTTCAGACAGTATGAAAGCATCTTTCTTGCTCCATTTTTTGACTGACATGAATGCAAAGTAAATCTCTGATAAAATGCGCAATTCAGTGTCTCTGCAGAACAGCAGAAGACGCTGCCATGTGTTTTAGTGTAAAATGAACAAAGTCAATAAACACACAATGTAAGAAACCAGAGACTTCAGACCTTTGGAGAGTGCTTTGGGTTTTGGTCACCTTCAAGTTTATCTCATTTCCTGTGTCTGAACTTTTGACCTCCTGTCATTCTGCCTGTCATTCTGCCAACCTACTCTGTCCGGACAAAAAGACAGACAAATCTATAGCTCAACCCCTCAAACAATATATCCGTACCTAGAAGTAACTAGTTCAAGTTTATTTTTCTTGGAAAGAACCCTTACCATAAGCTGCTGAGTCCTGACTCTAAGAAGTTCTTGCATGGCATCCTCACAGTTCCTGTCCAGTTTTAGCACTTTTTCAAACGCTCGTTCAGCATCTGCAAATAACTGGAAGAAAAAATCACAACAGACTGTGAATTAGTTCTCTTTTCACATTTCTACTTCAGTTCTTAAAAGTAGCTAAGGTGGATAATGGTTTTACGACGAGAAATAATACATACTTTACCAAACATTTCTATTGAAAATATCTTGCAATGTTTATATACAAATACACAACATGTAATGACATTTTTGACAAGACAGCTTTTCATTGCTACTTCTCCTGCGAAGAAACATGGGTGAGTTTTGCAACATGAGCAAGTGTTGGGTGTACTGACTTTTAATCCTGCCAAGGCACGACCTTTTCTGAAGTATCCTTTTGGCCAGTCCGGGGCAATATCTATGGCTTTGCCTGCATCTGACAGAGCCTTGTCATAAAGGCCCATCCTGTCAAAGCAGTAGGAACGATTCCCAAAGAACCTGAGATCAAACAGAGAAACTGGTCTGTTATACCTGTAATAAAACATCAATGTGACACTTGGGACTTGCCATGTCAACCTTTCGGACCATAACCGCATTCGGATTGTGTTTTCCTCATTGCCAGATTGCTACAAGAATCACAAGCTCTAACACAGAGGCTGGATGGTAACAAAATGCTCAAATTGAGAGGAGCTGGATCTAACTGTTGCATGACAACATATGTTTGCAAAGCAGCTCCTTATATTTGGAACCAGAAAATGCACTTTCTATTAGAAACAAACGTCAATCAATATAGCAGGAAAATTCTACACGATTCACAAAAATTTCCAAAATGATATGTTTTGCAAAGATCATATAATATCCCTTTAAACATGGGTCTAGCCATAGGTCTTGCCTCACCTGAAGTCTGACGGGTCCAACTTAATGGCCGCTGTGAAGAGCTCTACTGCATTCCCATAATGCCCATGGTTTGCCATCTCATTTCCACGTACTGAAACAACATCCAACATAGACATCAAGGTAACCTGTTTGACTTCTTCTTCTACCTCTTTTGAAACAAAGATCATACATTTATACATGAAAAGGGACTATCAGCATGTTACTTCAACCGGACACAAGTACAAGAATTCATCACAAACCTGCTATCTGTCTGCTTTTCAAAACAACTGGATCTAACTCTTCTATCTGTAATGAAGACAATGTCAGTCAGCAGAGATGCAGATGTAAACGAAGGTAAAACAACAAAATAAGGTCATTGTGATTTCTACTTTTAGAAAACATTAAAAATGAGGTCAACACAAATTCAACAGTCTATGACATACTCCCTTTTAGTTTGTTCTATTCATATTTTTATTTAATAATTACAATAACATACATGTACAACAACAACAAGAATACACATTATAATCAGTTACTGTAGCTCTAACCATGATTGAGAGCATAAAGAAATATCCTTACTGTTTCTTCTTCTTGATCTTTTTTCTCTTTTCTACCTCTGTCCTGGCCATTAACTGCCTTTTCCTTTTTAGAGGGGCCTGCATTTTTGCTGCTGGACGCTGCTGCAGCTTGCACACTTTTCTTGGCAGCGTTGGCCACAAATGCACTATTTGGGTCGAAAAAAGGCTCCTGCAAGGAAACATGGAAAATTATCACAAAGCTGGAAACAACTCAATATAGAGACAAGAAACTTACAGGTAATGAATTAACATTAACCCTTTACAAGCTGTTCTTATTTTAAAAAAGCTTGAAAAAAAAGCTTGCTTTATATACAAATGTATTTTATATATAACTTCTAGTAGGAAAAGCTACTAACTACACAGATGCAATCATAGTGAATCAAACCTTGCATTCTGTATTCAGAAACATGCTGTTCTGTTTAGAACAAACAAACAGTTGCAATGTTTATTGGTGATTAGGTTTGCAAACATACCTCTTCTTCTGAAGATGAGGACTCATCCACAACCCTAAAAAAACGAGAAAACTTTACATTGAAAGTAATACATTAACAGGTCTTGTGCAAATCCACACTTGCTGATGAATGTAAATGCTGACTGCTTGGCATAGGAAACAGTATGTCACTTGTGTTTGCATGAATGTCAGTTGATACTGTCAGCATGTGTAAGTGAATTGCTTTGGTTTGAAAGGAGACCCGCTCAAGGCAGGGCATTGGAAAAATTGAGTTATAGACTCATTGATTGTTCCCCTCCACGGAAATCTTTAGTAAAAGGCGAAAGATTTATGCCATTTGTAGGGAAACCAGAGTAATGGTAAAACTGTGAAAATTCGGTCCCTATCAAAAACTAATAACTTCTGTACCTGGCAAAATGCAGGAAAAAAATCCCACATATACAAAGAAGAGAACACCACAGAGTCACCAAATACTCAGAATATGTTACAAAAACAAGTTAGTGACTTTCCCATACATGTATGGTTGAAAGTTGAAACCCAACTTGTATTATTAGGATGGCAAAACTATCATTAAAATACCGGAAAGACAAATTCCTCTTTTTCCGCTTGTATGCAACTTGGGATTCTGGGAAATATTATAATTAGTTGCTATTTGCATCAAGGCAGCTCATGAATATTCATTAAGTACTACAATGTGATTTACGTAACAATAAACAATAGAAACCCAATACAATGTACTTCAACAATCAATGTGTGGATAGATTAATACCTTTTACTATCCTTTTTCTTCTTTTTATTTCTGCTATCACCGTTGGGATTTTTTGTGGAAGATTCTGCTTTCCCATTTGCTAGTATCTTATCTGTTTGGTGGAAGGACTTTTTACTATCTGCATCTTCTGGGTCATCTATATCTTCCTGAAATAAAAACAAAAATAATGATTTGTAGCAAATTCACTGAAGCCTTCGCAAGATTCAAATCAATGAATAACCTAATTATTAAAGCAATAACCCTTGGGAATGTATTGTTACTAACTTTAATTTACAGAAGTCCAAAGTAACTGGAATGCTACAATTTGCAGGCAATGTTTCAGAATGTGTGTCATAAATGTACCATAACAAATGATAGCAATGCATAGTAGCAATCAGAAAAGTAACCATATGATAAAAAGCCATCCATTCATTACTTTTTATCTACATGGCATTACTTCTTTCTTTCCTTTCTTATGTGCTCTGAAAGAAAATATTCATGACAATGTTGCGACGTAAAACATTACCAAAAGGAACATCGGTTATGTGCACATTGCTTACCTCTTCTCCTTCTTCTGGTTCTACAATATCTTCTTTTTCTTGCTTTTCCTTTTCTTGTCTTTTCTTTTCCTTTCTTCTCTGTAAAGTGAAAAAATTACAGGAAATTTTTAAATAGCCAATACAAGTACACAATTTGTGGATTCTTAAGTAAAAAGAATCAACCCAAAGTAATCAACTAATTCTAACTCCCATGTCCAGTTATACCCCCTCCCCCACTACGGATGGACACACAAGCAAACACACCCACACAGAGGTACCGAAAACAAAACATCAGTACATGACAGTAAATACAAACCTTTTTCTTAGCCCTTCTCTTCTCTGCTGCTTTTTTCCTTTTCTCCTCTTCTGCTATAAGTTCCTCTGCATTTTTTCTAGCTTGCTGTGAGGACATATCCAGATAGATATCATTGCATGTGAAGACAATCTTTCATGAAATCAGCATCACTTGGTAACCTGATCTGCTTTATCATTATCAGAAACTGTGATACACAAGAGGCTTTTAAAATAACACTGTTCATTAGATCAGTCGGTCTTGTATATAGACATGTCAAACACTTCAACAAATATTTTCTATTTTCAAGGTTATTCTTAGGTTAAGGAGAACACACAACAGCTATGCTTTTGTTCCATAGACGACCTTTTAGCCCTCCACAAAAAAAGTTGAATTGCCGTTTCATACTTACATCCTCTGTCAATCTATGAGCTGGTCTGCCAACATCTGTAGAAAATTGATATATCAATGTCAGCTAAAAACAGATACTAATATAATACAGACCAAATAGCAATCTACATGAATGCTATCTGGCCTGCCTGAGTCACACACCATTGGTATTTCATAATATGCAAGAAATCAAGGATTTCAGACCTACATGAAGTATTTGGAGTTGTGAATTTTCCTGTTTTATTAAGCTGATTCTGTGTATGTATCTCCCACTAGCATCCATAAGGCAACTGATAGGAATACAGCAGGACACTGAAGACAGGAAATGAGGTGACCTTTGTACCATTCACTTCGAATTCCTCCCAGCCTGCAAGAGACACCATTATGGCCTCCAATTTGACCTTCCTGTCAGTCTGCAGTTACACTATTTCCCTCCTCCATTCCTGTCACTATATTGTATTCAAATAACTACAGACATACAAGCAAACACACAAACTGATCCACTGAAAACAAAACTTCCATACACGGAGGTAAAAAAAATAACTGAAGAACAACAGAATGAGCTTACCTGGCTGTTTGTTGAATCTCCGTGCATCTACTCTCTGTTTGATTTTGTCGGCCATGATGTTGAGAATGTCAGTGTCCCCATCATCAGACGTGTAGTCACTGCTGTCGGACTCAAAGTGGCCGTTATAAGGGTTGAAGCCACCTAGAGGCACGAACATATCTGGTGTGAGAAGTTCACATCCAGAGGTTACTATTACAATTTACATGTACCGTCATTGACATGATTATCAGTTGGTAAACAGACGGGAAAATATACTCCGTGACAGTCCATGAACTTTTGCTTGTGAACTACTGTCTCAATAAACATCCTTAAATCCAATATAGGAACAATTAAATAAATTGAAATATACTGTTTCTTCTACCCTTTTCACATTCTTACTGGTACTGTGTGTGTGGTAGGTCAAATATTTTACTCAAAGTGAAGAAGGGCTACTTAACTAGTATGCGCTTCCATTTTAGCGTGCTCTATGCAGTGCGCCCTCAAACAGCTTCAACCTGAACTGCAGTACTTACTGAGTCGACTGGCCATGAAGATCCGAGCAAACAGGTCAAACATGTCTTGCTGAAATACGTAATGTCAGAAAAAACATCAGTTACTTTATATCTGGAATAGACAACCTGTTCTAGTATATCTATGATAAGGTAGAAAACTAAAGGTGACTGAGATTAATTTTTTCCTTAACACTAACTGCTTCAGTTTCGGCTTAAGAGGGACTTAACTACTAAAGCCTTCCATCCAGATGGATAGATAGGTAAGTTGGGTAAAGTATATGTATCAACAGCTCAATTGTTGTGCAGGGAAAATGACTTTACAGTTAATAACTTCACATGTCTGCTAGAAAATTGTGAGGCTAAACAAGACATTGTGTGTTGACTCTTAGACCAATTGATAAGTAAAGACAACTTACAGGACTCATTTCAAAGTCACTGTCATCATCATCAGCTGCTGACAGTCTTTTATAGGCAGCAGACACCTCTTGAAATTTCTGCGGGAGAGATACAGCTTCCATAAGTTTCCCATTCATTGTAACTTGTGAAACTCTTGTACATGTATACAGTCAAACCTGGCCAAGTAGACCACCCAGGGGACCACTCAAATTTGGCCTACTTGAGCAGGTGGTCTATTTGAAGAAAATCAGACCGACGCAAGATCACAGAGATAATAATTGGCAGTTTACAAGTGTTTTAATAAACCATTATCGCATCATCATCATCAAGGTGCATGTATAGTTACATGTCATCATTCATGACATCAATTATTACATCATCATCATCATCAAAGTACATGTACAAAATGTATACAGTATATATATATTTACATGTCAATCATTCATGACATCCATTATTTCAGCATCGAAGTACAAATGTACAATGTACATGTAACGTTATACACTACATCATTATCACAGAAGCATACCGTATTTCTTCTATTAAAGGACGCACTTTTTTGACATTTCAACTCTTAAGTAGGGGCTTCGGGTCAAAGCCAAAGTCCGGGTGCGCACTTTATTCAGGTTTTTCCCCGAGAAAAATCGGGAGGCAAGCCAGCAGTCGGTAATTACGCGCCATGGTAGCGCCCCGAACAGCAATGATTTATTCATGTTTTATGTTTACTAGGCAGAGACGTTACGTATAATTTGATCACATATGCATTTATTGTTGAGTATTAAAAGGTATTCTTGTTAAATTGATATAAAAAATAATATTATGAGACACCGAATTACGATGAACGCTGGCTGTTACGTACCGCCCGACAAAAATCTGGTGTGCAGAAGCCAGAACGCCGGGCCGTCCCACTTGCGACAAGAATTCCTGAGGAAGCATACGGCTGAAACGCCGGTACATCGTGCGGGTCCACAAATATTTTGATCAAAAACATAATCGCTGGGATCTGAAACGTTACAGGATTTTCTTTAGCGGTAGTTTTATTTCTTGTTTTGATCGATAAAACTACCGTGAATTCAAACCCACGCTGCCGGCTCGGCACGTAAACTTCCGGGTTGATTTGGGCGTCAAAATTACGCAAAAGACTCCATAAATCCGCAAAGAAATATATATTTTCCCCAAAGATTCTTTGAATTGTACATTTCTTCACTAGAAAATAGTTCTGTGTTCGCGGAAACAGCATTTTGGCGCGTATTTTCAAACAAAGAAAATTTTGTTTACACGCGCGTCGTCTCGCTTTGTGACTTCTGACGCCGACACCGCCGGCTGAAATTATCAACCAATCGGAGGCTCGTATCGCGGTCACGTTATGCAATATTTGCATATGACCTCATATGACCTCGGGGGACGGCGCGTCAGCCGGCGGTGCGTCGCACATTGTGGTGTAAATTCAGCGCCGTATTTCAGGAAATAAATGCCGGGACACGAACGATTATTTTTGAAAATGTATTTTACAAGTTCATCTTTGGATAGCCTAGTAGAAATCAAACCGTTCGATGTCTGGTCCTTCGATATGATACAAATCCGCCCATGAGATTATCAGCGCGAGCCACTAAGTTTGGTGTGAATTTTTAACTGCAAGATAACGATGTATACCACCAAGGACGTTGTGAACGTCCTTGATCAGGGCTCCAGACTAACTTTTTGAGTTAGGAGCACTGTGCTCCTAACCCAAAACATTTGGGCGCACCAGCAAAAATCTAGGCGCACCACCAGAAAAAAAAATCCTATTGACGTAATTTGCAGGACTTTGCACAAAATGTTGAATACTGTGTTCAGGGTACTACACTGCCCGCAAAGGTAAAATAATACTTGCTGCGATTTGCATGTATAGAGAAATGTAACCTTTTATTTACTTTATTGAACCAAAAAGGTCAAACCTCCTTGATTGAACATGAGAAAATTGTGTGAAATAGAAATACCAAGAAGATACCGTAATTATAAAGCTGCCGAAAAATATTACTCTCACTTCCCAAATAAATTAAATATACCCTCCGGAATAAAATATACCCTCCGGAATAAAAGTACACCCCCCCCCCCAAATAAATGTACCCCCCGGAAAATGTCCAAATTGACAACAACGTTCATTTGAAAATGCTCTTACAGGCCATTGAGGTGTATGTCACTTGCAGTCTAATCTATATCTGCTGGACCTAGACCCATTCCATACATTTCACATGCAATTTGAAGAACACATGCAAAATTACTATATATTATTACAGAGTCAGTAGTAAACAACATTTATACAGTTGTATAAAATTAAAAAAAAACAACTATTTTTCAGCCTGGTACAATTTTTATATAGCAATAGCAAAGAAGTAATTAATTTTGGCCAAGAGATAAAATAGCGGCGGAAACGCGGTGCTTGATTTAATTTGTTTCATTATCGGCTCTCTACCGATGTCGGTAACCCTGCAGTTCTTACTAATGTCGCTAGAGGGCGTTGCAGTGAGATCGCGAGAATCCAAGATGGCCGCTGTTGTTCTCGTCTCGGCCGATCTCTTCGCGTGCGTTTTGAATAAAATTTTGCGTTTACAGGTGCATTAAAACAAGTTGACTACGGATGGAACTTCTCTATGAACATTTCTTAATGGAAAATGGGTCATTGTTACCACAAAATTTGTAGCTTTACCTGGGTTTGTAAGCCCTTATTTTGAAAAATGACTTAACGTAACTTGATTTTTTCTAGGAGCACCGTGCGCCTGTGATTTCAAATCTAGTCGCATTCTCGAAATTCTGGGCGCATATGCGCCTAAAACAGGCGCAGTCACGAGCGCTGTTGATACCACCAAATTATGGTGACGTTTTGCCGAAAATTCCGTGGCCGGCGATTTGGTATGACAAAAGAAAAACCCGGCCCGTGACCCGGCCGGCACCATCTTGAATCGCTCGGCCGACAAAACTCACAAAACACAACGTAAACAGGTCGATTCTCTCCATAAATCCCCGCAAGTTTTCGTGATGATGCGGTCGTCATGGGAAGGTTTTGGTCGCGCGTGGTCCCGACTCGAGCTGGCCGCGGTCGCGTCAGGCAGGTGGTCTACTTGGGCAGAGCGCTTAATGCTTGTGCCTATGGGAAAATATTTTCGGGACCGGGGAAAACTGGTCTATTTGGCCAGTAGGTCGTCTTGACAAGGTGGTCGCATGGGCAGGTTTGACTGTACCAGAAGTGAACAGAATACCAGGTACTGTGTCTAAAATAAGCATAATGTATGTAGCCTGATGATTAGTTTTCTGACAACACTAAAAATAATACCAAGGAAAGAAGTGTTCTCCTGGTAACATTATAGGCTTTACAGTATAATTGACTTTTCTTCTACCCAGGGTTGGTTGTATGTAAGTATAAATGTAAGAACAAAACAATTCCCGTGGTTAGTTTATACATTTTACTTGTCAACCTCCAGCTTTTTTTCTGTGGTCATAATGTCTGACAATCTTTAATATCTATCTTTGACAAAGACTACTTTTCCTTCCTAACCTCAAGAAACTTTTCAGTTCTATGCTGTTACTGTCCCAGTTACATGTAACCTTGATAATCCAGACATCTGACATACCCAATAGATACTTGGCATTCTGGTACACATGTTGGGTATGGACCCACTGAACACATTTTTGGCAAGCCTGGCATTTACTGTATGTACACAACCTCTGTTGGTAAGACTGTCAAAATTTCAAAGAATGCACACAGGAAGGACCTACTTTTGTGGCCTCTGGGTCGTTGGCATGTTTATCTGGGTGCCACTTCAATGCCAGACGCTTGTAACTGGTGCGGATGGAGTCCCCGTCAGCTCCTGCATGTGGAAAATAAATAAATAAATACAATGTTTTAAGGGAATGTATATGAATGACTCATTTACACGTGATTTATTTTCATTTTTTTAAAAAGTAGAAAGTTGCTTTGAAGTTTTTATCAACTATTCTACTTTCCTGCCTTACGAAGGAAAATAGTAAGTACTACTACTCATAATGATGTCAATTATGACAAACCATGGACTTAATAAAAATATCTGTGTCTTGAAACTCATTAGTCAAACCAAGCATGAAGGACATTATACTGTCAAAACAAGATACATATCATCCTCAGTTATTGATGAAAGATAGCAGATGCTACTGTATCTGAAACATCTGACTCTTCAGAGCATTTATCCAGTT
Organism: Branchiostoma floridae x Branchiostoma japonicum; assembly: GCA_013266295.2. Classification (NCBI taxonomy): domain Eukaryota; kingdom Metazoa; phylum Chordata; class Leptocardii; order Amphioxiformes; family Branchiostomatidae; genus Branchiostoma; species Branchiostoma floridae x Branchiostoma japonicum. Next base: position 11,548,095 of record CM023824.1, read on the forward strand.
GCTTGATTTATTTTGTATTACGTAACATATACATATGACACATGACATGTCCTGGGACTACACAAAACAACAGCACTGCAATATCTACTGTATAATAATACTACTATATAATAATAATATCTACTAATAATATCTACTGTGTAATTTTCTATTGTTCATCAGTATAAATAGAATTACAAATTAGACCCATAAGCAACAAGAAGAAGTTGTAAACATCATCACTCCATGAGATATTGTGGTTGATATATTCTGGCTTCAGGCAACAGAATATTCTACATCCCAACTTGCTAAATATTATCGCATTCCATCAGACAGATCATGAGATATACACCAAAACATCATCCAGACTGAAAACAATAACACACCATTTCATGGAGTGTTAACAAATTTGATTAAAATGGAATCAAGAAAGAACTAAGCAAGATCTTCTGTTGTGATAGCACTCCAAACAATATCATGTTAAACTGAATGCTGACTGGCCATCAATTAATTATTGTCTACCTACTGGACAACAAAAGCTCTCCATATCAACACAAAAGGTCCTACAGGGAGAGTACTGTAATTCACTTTGTGTTCACGGTAGCAAAATTTCACGGTCTGAAGAAAATGGGCATGTTCACCGAACTTTATCTTCACGGTGGTGGCAAGTGCAGGGAAGGGGCAAAACACAAATGATTTGATAACGGTGATGATAAGTTCACGGTACAGACGTGACAGTGAAAACAGTGAAAATAACAGTACAGTGAAAAAATCAGGAATTACAGTAATGCCACTAAGACCTGTCACCTATACCAATAATGACAAAAAGGAAAAAACAACTCAAGTAGCTCAAGAACAAAGCACCATCAAGGGTGCAAATTTTCTACAGGTCTTTTAATTTTTTATTTCATTACTGATAATCATGTGTCTCACCTAAGTAATCAATGATAAGCTTCAACTCAGAATAACCATCCAATGACTGACTTTACAAAAAAGAAATACTGCATAATGCATTATATCTTATCTTAACACTAAACAGAAATGGTACAAACTAGTAGATCTTCAACTTTCACTTCTAATGATAACAGATTTAGAGGCTGACGACTGACAGACCAGAAGGTCTACAGGCTGCCGGGTGAGCAGGTGAGCAGTAGCAGATTTAGATATATCCCTGCGTACTGTAAAATTCTGGACACACTTGATACAACTTGATACTGATACACAACCTCTGCAAGTTGATGCACTCTTGTTACAATGTAGTTCCCTGACAAATAGTCGTAGACGGACTTTATTACAGCGAGTGAAGGAGATCCTGGACCACTGTGGATATTCCTACCTACTGTATATTGATAGTACAACCTGTGACCTTCAACATGTGTAATTTATTAAGAACACGGCTTTCAGATATGTACATCCAAACTTTCTTCCATAGTTTGTCTATTGATACCAGTAAACTCAGATTTTATAGAAAATGTAAAACCGAATATTGTATAGAAAAATATCTCGACATTGTGACTACGAGCAGCGTTGCGCTATCAGTAAGATTAGAATCAGTGCCCACCCCTTGGAAATCGAAAAAGGGCGATATATGAAACTACCCGTGTTGGAGAAGATCTGTAAATATTGTTCCTCAAACGCAGTGGAAGACGAATATCATTTCATGTCTAATTGTACATTTTATAATGATATCAGAAACCAATTATTTACCATCGTGTCCAAAATGCACCCTTACTTTCCCACTATTCCTCAACAAAAGAAAACAATTTTCCTACTAAAATCAAAGAACCCACATATTATAGACGAAGTGGGTAAATTCGTCTCCCACTGCCTGAAAAGAAGAAGTCAAACCCAACCAAATTAGTACCACGTATGTTGTAGAATGTAGTATCACGTAGTCTCTCATACCATTGTATCTTCTTTTTCATGTTGTTTGTTGTTACTTGTTTGTACTTGCAATTAGCCCTCGGGCATGTGTTTGCAATAAACTTCTCAATTGATTAATTACTAGTAGTAGGGTATCCATTTGTCTATACAGAATGACAAAGCATTTATTTGAAATTTCTTCATACTAGTGCATCTCTTGAATGATGCTGATGGATGACCTATGGACCACTATTTTGCTACTAGAGGAACTTGCACATTAGTGGTGCAAATTTTGTTGATAACTTCTCTTTCCAGAAAGGCACATGAATATTGACAAATATAGTCTTATGATGTTCCACTTGCGACTATCCTTTCGCAAGCTATGAGGTCATCTGAAAAGAGCAAAACTATAACCACGGACAGTACTTTTATACTTTGATCTTCTTTCATGTTTATGTTACGTTGTCTTGCGTCTTGCATAAATTGATTTTCCAAAGTTATCTTTTCTGCATAACCCTTGGGTCATATTTGCTGTTTCAAATTCCCAGTTTCGCAACATAACGGTTACTGTGTCATGCATGGCAACTATCAACTGCGCTTTTTCAAAACTTCAAGTCAAGAGTTCAACTCCATTTGAAGTTGAAACTATGGCACAGTCGCGATAATCTTCGAACATTTCCTCAAAATATCATACAATAACAAACAATTTCTCATGCAAAGGGTGACCCATTCTAAAGAAAGATGTCATCAAATATTAATTGCTCAATAAATTTTGCCCTCAGGCCTGAGGAAATTTTTATAACTTCTTCAAGCGACGGGAAAACTTTGTATTTGAAGGTTGCTTTTACCCGTTACAAAGATATTACACGTAGCACTTACCGACAGGTAGTTCCAGGACCTTATAAGCTTCGTCCCGTGTCAGCTTCATACCAAACCACCTTTTGGTTCTGTTCCTTTCGTAGCAAAAAGTGAACAAGGAAATTTTCAAAACATGGACGTCGCCATCTTGTTCACATAGCTCACGTGACAAATGGCGCGAACTCGTCTGACGTCACGCAACAAGAATTTTGGTAAGGGTACCATTTAAATCTCACGAACATGCAAATGACTAAGCTCATTATGCTAATAAGCGCAATTCATTATAATACATACTTATACACACTATTACATGCATACTTATACACACATACTAATACTTACACATTAATACATACTTCTATTACATACTACTATTACATACTATTACATACTAATGTGGCATACTACTACCCTCTCATACTAGTCTAATGTGGCATACTGGACATTCTCTAGGGTTAGCCAGAATAGCCCAGAAATGCCAGAGGGATGGAGGGTTAGCCAGAATAGCCCAGAAAGGCCAGAGGGATGGAGGGTTGGCCAGAATAGCCCAGAAATGCCAGAGGGATATCGATGGAGGGTTAGCCAGAATAGCCCAGAAATGCCAGAGGGATGGAGGGTTAGCCAGAATAGCCCAGAAAGGCCAGAGGGATGGAGGGTTGGCCAGAATAGCCCAGAAATGCCAGAGGGATATCGATGGAGGGTTAGCCAGAATAGCCCAGAAATGCCAGAGGGATGGAGGGTTAGCCAGAATAGCCCAGAAATGCCAGAGGGATGGAGGGTTAGCCAGAATAGCCCAGAAAGGCCAGAGGGATGGAGGGTTGGCCAGAATAGCCCAGAAATGCCAGAGGGATGGAGGGTTAGCCAGAATAGCCCAGAAAGGCCAGAGGGATGGAGGGTTAGCCAGAATAGCGCAGAAAGGCCAGAGGGATGGAGGGTTGGCCAGAATAGCCCAGAAATGCCAGAGGGATGGAGGGTTAGCCAGAATAGCCCAGAAAGGCCAGAGGGATGGAGGGTTAGCCAGAATAGCCCAGAAATGCCAGAGGGATGGAGGGTTAGCCAGAATAGCCCAGAAAGGCCAGAGGGGTGGAGGGTTGGCCAGAATAGCCCAGAAATGCCAGAGGGATGGAGGGTTAGCCAGAATAGCCCAGAAATGCCAGAGTCATCATAAGAGAATGTCCAGAGTAGCATGTAGTATGAGAGGGTAGTAGTATGCCACATTAGTATGTAATAGTATGTAATCTTAGTAGTATAGAATACAAGAATGTATTAATGTGTAAGTATTAGTATGTGTGTATAAGTATGCATGTATAGGTATGTATAAGTATATAATAATATTGCGCTTATTAGCATAATGAGCTTAGCATTTGCATGTTCGTGAGACTTAAATGGTACCCTAACCAGGGAAGAAAAGCAAAAGAAGCACCAAAAGTTAATTTAACGGCACATTGATTATCTTTTTTTGTACACATAAGTCGGCATATGCAAAACTTAAAAAAATCTTGGGGGACAAGGACGATAACTGTCAGCTGACAGAATCACGTGACCGAAAGAAATGGCGGGAAATATGACCTGACGGCACGGGAGACAAAGTTCGTCTGCAAGAAACTTTATTGTACTCGGCGCTTCATTGTGTTTTATGAATCTGGCGTTGATATACGTTATTACAGGTAGGAATGGCATTTAATAGTTATATGACATGGCATTACTTGTCATCAATACCTGTCGAGTTCCCCCATGAGAATTTGCGTCAGGCTGCGAAATTTTTTGAGGTTGCACTTGCAGACGACATTTTTACTGTTATTCTCAATGATTCTCATCTGGAAAACGTTTTCCAATCGGTCATTCAGGTAGCTGCTTGTTGTCACAGTCATGATGGTGGGCGGCCACTCCTTCGAGTGTGGCATGTCTTTGGTGCAGTGTCTATGTATGACATGTCTATGTATTAAACTTTAAAGTTAAGCAAAATGACAACTGTCAGCTCCTTGCCAATTTTATGGGCAATTTTACCAGGTAACGTTAGGCTCTTGTCTCATCCCAGATAAACCACAAAACCCCAAGGGTAAGAGTATTGTGCTCTCCTTGGATGGCTGTTGAAGACACAAGTGCTGTTGAATGCCATCTTTATCTCAATACAAGGTACTACAGTACTCAAGTAATGCATTATACATGACTGACTTCCCAACATTTTTACCATAATTGTCCAAAGTTGGACATCAGTAATACCCAAAATATTGAGGTTGGTCCTTTCGTGAATAACGACAATGTAACAGTACAGGACTTTTAATTAAGCAAAGAGAGTTAACTTAAAAGCTGATACTTTTTGGATAGAACAACCTTTTCCTATTTTGCATGTGAGATAAGGGTACCTTGCTACATGAAAGATTCTGTAATTTGAAAGATAACATACTTTTTGATATGCTTGTTATAGGTACAGAGGAAAGATGCCCTATACAAAGCCTAAGAGATCCAGACTAATGGCAAGGATGTGAGTCTTTAGTTTGATGTACTACGGGGAGGATCTGTTAAACAGTTCCTTTTGCTCACTCACTCTTTTACTCACTCACCAACTGAGATTTATTTTCTCTGCTAACTTGTAGTCTGCCTTACTTTTCCAGTTGCGTATTATTAATAAATGAGATGGAAGTTTTGCCTCCAAAATTGCTTTTCCTGCCACTATAAAGCAATTGTTAAGGTAAATTGTGAATCATTGAACACATAAACTCACTGTCATTGTCTAGTCTGAAAAGTAAATTTTAAAACTGTCTTTTATACAACAAAAGAATAGTTCAAATGAAGCATTACAACTGTTGGAAAAGCATAACTTATTAGTTTCAGAATGCATGACCCACAATATTGTGTTTAAAAAAAAAAGTGATTGAGATATTTGTTTTGCTTTGATTTTATATTCCATCTTTACAGAATGTACAAGATGAAAACTGTGAATGTCCAAAAGCCCACGCTTCCTATTGCAACTGTGTTTCCCCATCATTACACCAGCAAGCACATGGACCTTCCCATCAGAAGGACGCCTGTAAAAAGAGAGTCCAATGAGGAAGGTGGACGTATGGCAAAAGGGCTGAAGGCAGAACGTAAGATTTGCAGTGTCCTGTGATCCCACGGTGACCAGTGGCTTCTCATGCCCTTTTAAACATTCTAATCTGAATTTCTTTGCCAATTTCTGAAGCTTTTATGTGACAGCTTCGGTTTAATTCAATGGAGTCATTCTTAATACTCCTTTGTAAAAAAAGGTCAAATTAAATCAGCTTTACGTACTTGTCCAGTAAATGAACACGATAACAGCAACATGCTAGGTTGAGAAGCCATTATTGTACATGTACATGTATCCGTTAGCAGAGTAAGGGCTGTATCAGTAATCCATGTACTTTTGCTATACAGTTTGGGAAGAAACCACTGTATTTTCTTTGCCAGCCATAGAATTTCCAGCGGACCTTGAAGAGAGCTTCCATGCAGGTCAGCTGCAGCAGCACTGCAGCCTGGCAGCAAAACATTGTCAAGATGATGACATGCTCAGTCAAAAAGGTAGATTGTTCCAGGAAAATAGACATTAAAAAAAAGGTTTTGTTGTTAATTTATTGTCTTTTGGGTGGATGCCGTGTCTTACATGCTTTTTGCCAAATTATTTTCATTGCTACATTTTTAAATACTATAGAAGAGCTTGCAAGATAGTGCATACCTTTGCTGTTTGGTGATAGCCACTGAAAAAAAAAAGTTATAGAAAGCTCTGTAGAATGTTCCATGGTCCATTTGTGCAATACCAGTACAATGTACTTCTAAAATGTAGTCATATATCCTCATCTGCCACATCTATAGTAACAGACATCTAAAAAACATAACTTAGTATTTTTTAGCTTTTCTATTGTCACCTTTCAATCCCATTTCCCATGGCTCCATGAGACTGAGAGTGTCGTGCTAGTTAACTAATGACCGCAGGTTGATGCCCAAAGGTTATAAGAAATCCCGTTTCCCATCAGAATCTGTATTCTGTTTTGTTATGCTGCAGCCAGGTGGAGATACTACAACAAGCCAACAATGACAAGATGCCGCTCATACAAGGGAACAACTCAATGGTCCCAAAGACCAAGACAGACCATTCCAGACAACTCCTCTATTTTCACTGCTTCCTGTAAGGAAGATGCTGGCAACAGATGTCCTCCAGAATCGTCAGAAGTTGCTGATGGTCCCTTTTACCTGTCTGCAAATAATAATACCAGTCCACAGAATCCAGTCAGTGCAGGGCTTGGTCTTGAGCAATCAGATGACAAAATAGAGAATAACCGAAACTGGAAAAATGTAAAGGATGATACCAGTATCTCTTCCCCTAAGTCTACAGGTGTTGACATAACCTGCAAGAGAGGCACTGGTGGAAATTATCCTGACAACATGGTTCATCCTGTGCTACTAGAAGATATACACAGAGTTAACCCATATGATACTTGTTGCATGCAAAATACGAACCTGGTTGAAAGAGAAAGTGCAGGTCAGGAAGACCTTGCCAGCAGAGAATACAAGGCTTTTCCTGAAATACCCTCACAGGAACAGTTATTGAGTGTTGAACATGATGTAAAAAACAATAATGTGGAAGAGATCATTCACAGTTCATTACCAGGGGAAGAGGACAATCCACCAAGCCCTGTGTTTAACTCCAAGGCTGTTTTAAGTGCCCTTAACACTCAAGGAAGTGGTGATAAAAAACACAAGATAAGCTGCAAAGCTAATGATGCTGAAGTTGAACATTGTGGATTTGAGGTCTTCCCCCGTGCTGAAGGCCTTGTACCAAAAGGAGCTGAATCAAAAGCTGGAATTGAGACCATAGTTTCTTCCAGAATTCCACCATTGTCCATTACTGGAACTGAAACCACTGACCAATTTGAAGAATCCAAAAACAATCTTTCAACACACACCTTTTGGAAGGATGTTGTAAATGATGACTACTCATCTGACTCTGAACCACCTTTTCCATTGACTCAGAAGTACCAAGGTCAGAGTACTGAATTTCATTGTTTTGTTTTTTTCAAATAAAGTCTAGAAAGGCAAATGTTGTATCTTTCATTGCAACAGAGTTTCGAAAATGAAGAGGCTCTTGTGCTATATATCGTCAACATCATTGCTCATCATTAATGAAGAATTTAATTGTTTTTCCACCCAGCAGAAAGAGACACTGATGACTGTGCAGTACCTGATGCAGACAACTTGGATCCTCTCATCTTTCCAGAGTCTCCCCTGCTGTATTCTCAGTACTTTGAAGGCTAGTGCTGTCCCTCCTCACAGATCTGGCAATATTATGTCCTCACAAAAGAGGGTAGGGTTGGTATAAAGGACTAAGATTTAGTTGCATTCTCGTACAGAAGAAACGAGGCCTATGGCTCTGACTGGCTGGTAGGATCAGTTGATGAAACTGCCAGTTACCCCCGCAGTTACTTTTCTGTTGAGACTTACTATGCAGGGCTCCATCCCGAGTTATTGGTACTATTTTCTCTTTGAAAAGTTGATGAAATATTCAATAGTTGCATTTCATTAAAGCAAGAAACCTACCATGTTTCCACAATTATTTGTACTGACTCAATACTAATGATTCCTAATTCATGAATATCTACTCCTTATCTGTAATCTGGATGATTAACCTTGTGTGTGTACTCATAGTAAAGGAGACCAGAAATGAGTTGTTGCACATGAGAGGATGTTTAATGCTAACATCATGGTTAGATTTTACACCGATTATTTGTGATTTCCAGAAATCAACCCAAAAGTTCACTTACATGTACATAATTGTATATACAGTATTTGTAAAATTCTGAATATGTTGCAAAGGATTGAAGTTTAGTTGAACTGTGTTGGCTCCATTGTTTATTTACCCTGAAATTGGTCCAATATAACTTTGGTCTTTAGTCCCTTGGTAGTTACTAACAAAACAAGACAGGTTTCCAGGCTATTTCTTACTTTTATATTACATACATGCACTGCTAGGTTTGGTAATTGGTATATTTGCTTTCCTACTTTAATACGTGCCTGTCAGGCTTCTGATTTATGCCTGCCAAAATTGTACCTAACTGAGTGAAAGAAAAACTTTTGGTGGAAACAATTAATGGACAGGTGGTTTAAACTGTTGTAACAAAATGGCAACAAGAGCAAAGCTACATGTACATAAGAACAGAACATGTGAATATACACACACAACATTAGTACAGACACCTTAGTATATAACATTAGCATCAAGTCCCAACATGATACTCTCAAATTGGCCAGACATATACTGTGTAATATCCAATCAATGCAAACTTTCTTAATCTTGGTTTAGTAGAAATACACTTGGAGTTTACTAGTAACATCAAAGAAACACTTGATACAAAAACATCAGATTCTATAAAATCATATTCCGTAGCATCCCTGTCCTTAAACCCACTTTAATCTTATGTACATGTATAATTCTAGATGAAAAATTCAACATATGTACAACATGCAAGTGATGAAAAAAGTTCTGACATTGTTAAACTGTTTACTTTCACCTAAAACCTTATTCCTCAATCTACAAAATGAACTGCAATTTCAGTTCCCTACTTTGTATTTCAACGTACATGTACTTTGTATTGTGGACATAAGTAGCCTTGTTACAACAGTTAATATGGCCTCTCCACTTTCCAGCACAATTTTCTCCAAGAGTGGCATGTAGATTTGTTACTCAATAGGGAATATCATTTTCAATGTGCCCCAGAACATCAAAGGAAAATTGAATAATCATACGTGTCAAGTGGTCTGTGGAGCAATGTAAAACTTATGCAACTGCACTGATACAAGGCAAAGCAAACAGTGTGGGTGAAAACTTAATACAATAAAAGAAAGATTTTGCATATTTAAATTAACTTGCTCTACAAGACTATTTACACATAAATGTATGGTAGTAGACAAGTTGGTGCAAAATATCAATTTGTAATGCATAATCCAAAAAGCAGGAACAAAACTAAATTTGTCTTAAAAGTAGACTTTAAAAACTAGTACAAACATAAAATATCAAGTAAACTGCAGTTTTGAAGTAAAAGAGCTTTAAATGCTGCAACAATAATTGCCTTTCAAAAAGCTAAAAGTATCGCAGCAACTGGAATAAAAGAAGTGTCCAAGCAACTGGCTTTTTTACAGACTAATAATGCTGGCTCTGTAATGGGTAGAAAATTACCCAGCTTTTGTTAACTGCACAATGATTAACATGTATTTCACATCATGTGAAATGGAGTGCTCAAAAGTCTGCATCATCATCACATTCTAACCTTCCAGCACTTCCAAAAGCCAGTCAGGAATGCTGGATGTCCCATATATACACCAAAGTTAGCTGCCCTCTCCCAGCACACTCAGCATTTACACCTGTGTCCCCCGCAAGTGCCTCGGGAGGGTTTGCCTGCTGTCCGGCGAGTGGTGTCTTGTTCTCCTACTACGGGATTCTGGAATGGACTGTAGGAGACAAAAGCAATGAGCTTTTTAGTTTATATATATATATATATATGTCACATTTAAAGAAGTGTACATGTACAGCAAACATTGTCAACCTGTTATTGTGAAACTACACAGCTGACACCTCACAAAGTTTGACAGTAAGCCATACAAATTTAATAAATTGGTTAATGATTGAAGATAAGTAAACACACAGTTAAGATAAAATTATGTTGGTCCTGTCTTTCAATACAAATATCAAACACAAAATTGTATTAAAAGCTCTCTGCAAAATTAATTTTGTTCTATACCTGGCATGTTGTAAACATGCATTGTAGCTGCAAAAGGTACACTGTCAACTTCCCTACCTACTACATGTACATCATCATCCCAGTGATTTTAAAAACTCACCCAGCAGACAGAAGTTCAATAGTCATACACATGTAAAAGTAAGGAGGTATAAGTAATTTTGTTGGGACACAATTAATTACATAACTATTGGTTTGTTATTTCACAAGAACAAAGTAAAATCACATCAAAGTGTTAGTTTACTTGTGAACTACCATTGGTGTGCCTCTTGGATTCACCCCCCTCCTTGTGATTCATTTGAGATATATGGAAGACAAAAAGTGTTTCACCCCATGATTCTGTGATCCAGAGAATGTTAGATCACTGCACACCTGAATGGATGGTGTGGTGTACAAACCTAGTCACATACCCCTTTTCTCTGGATGGGACACTCCTTCCTGAAGGAGTTGACTGTATCTGTGATTGCCTGGATCCAAGCCTGCATCTCTTCTGGACTGTCTGCCTGCAAAGCCAACAAACAAGAAATTTGTGTTGTCAGACGTCTATAAGAACTCTGCATTCCTTGGCTTCCTGAATTCCCCCATGTCGACCTCTAACTCCTGCTGGCTCCCAACCAGATTCTGAGACTTTTACATTCCACCCAGTTTCCTGTTTCTGATATTTTGACCTGTCATTCTGCATGCCAATCTTCACCCATTCCACGTGCTGTGAACCTACTCTGTCCAGATAAACAGATACACAAACCCACAGCTCAGCCACCCAAAACAATACTTCCGTACCCAGAAGTAATAAATAACTTGTAATGACCTGAGACTGACTTTGGGTATGATGTTTGACAAAAACCCCACCCCATCCCATCTACATGTATTTCATACACCCATGTTTTAGATAGGGACTGTACATAAAACAACCTAATTCAGGCAAGGGGACCATAAAGAGTAGAGAAAGACTTGGTATTGTAATTTCTCCTAAACTTGGGTGAATTTTCCCCATCATTGTTATCATTGACAGTATTGGTCACTGAATTGCAACTTAGGTGTAGGCAGAAGAATGATGATTCACATGGTACTGTTGGTACTTAGAAGTGTTTTCCTTAGGAAAAGAGAGGGCATGTTTGTGACACACTGTACCTGTACTAGAAAAGTTCTGTTGGTTGTGATGACTTCAAACAGGTTGTCTCGTGGCAAATCCCTATGGAGGAAGAACAATTGGAGTGACCTGAACATTCCTTTGGCCTTGATGATGTCACAGGAAGAAGATGGCAGATCTTGAGTAGGTGCCAGCCTTTTATTCTGATAGGCATGCGCTACCTAAATACCAGCCCCACACACTGATTCTAAGGGCTTAAAAGTTAAAGGCATCCAGTGCGATTTTTCAGTATGCCTAAACACCACAACTGGCTAGAACCGACCACAACTGGATCTAGTACACAGTGTATCGTCTCCACACACCTGCTTATAAGGATATTGAGAGGGACCAAGTGAGAGAGGTTTGTTCCCTGGTAAGCATTTGATCAGTTAGGAAAACATTCCATTACACAGACAATGCATAACAAGATTCTTGAATGTTAGAAACCAAGAACAGACATTAAAAGTTTTTCACTTTTACTCCAACATAAGTTGCTAACTAAAGACAACTATGGCAAGAGCTTCTTACCCAGTGTAGGACTTGACATGCAGGATATCAAGCAGGGAAATCATTTTGATGGGATCCTAGAAACACAAGACATTAGTATGCAAATTACAATACAAAGGCCTAGACCCTAGCTTTAAATTGGACATATAAGTGTGTACAATGTACTACATAATTTCAAGTAAGACATGAATTGTAAGTACATGTACTAAGGACAAGTTAACAAGCAAAAACAAATCAATATACTATACATTAAACAAAATAATAAAGTGGTAAAGATTAAGACTACCATCTTCAAGTTCTAGCCAAGGTCAAGTCCAAGGTTACACTAATCCCCTGTACTCACCGTGTCTGTGTTAGACTTGTAGTAGGAAAGACCTTCATGGTCCAAAACAAAGTATCTCCTTTTCCAGTTCTTCACCTATGAAAGCAGTAATATCTGTAAATTCCATACTAATGACCTGATGAATAAAATAAGTTAGTGTTTGTGTCAGAAAACATACATGTTTTGTTACAGATTATACTATGAACACTTTTTGTCTTGAATGGATCCTACTAAAGAGATGGATACAGAACTGCTTATGTTACAGTTGTTATTCATTATTATTATAACATTATTATGAATAACAAAGACAACAAGAAATCAGAGATTTCAGAGTTCCGGGAAGTATCTACTCAGCTTCCTGAATTTCCCCATGCCTACTGGCTCTGGACCAGATTCTCAGACCTTTGACCTCCTGTCATTCTGCCTGTCAATCTTCCACCCACTCACCTGCTGTCAACATACTCTGTCTAGACAAACAGATACACAAACCCACAGCTCACCCACCCAAAACAATAGATCTGTACCTGAAAGTAACAAAACAGAAAAAAACAGATGGCATGACTCACCACAGCACCCTGCTTGACACAGAATCCAGTCTTGACCGGCTTCAGTCCCAAGGCCTGTTTTTTCCTTGTAGATGGGGAGACTTTGGTTTTCCCGTTTTCTGCCTCACTATCACTGTCACTCATCTGTCAACAAGACAAATAAAATCTTGTGTTGAAGGTTGTTTTAATTCAAAACATTTGGTTGCTTCAAATTACTACTCTGATTTATAATAATAATAATAATAATAGACTGGTTTATTTGCAACACACATACCATTGCAGCCTTACATGGCACTTAAAATTCATCATCATTGGTTCAACAAGTCGACAATAAAAGGTAAAACACTATTCTTAAACCTGTTCATGACACAAACTATCTACACCCCACTGTTATTAATGGCTACTGAGTGACCTTTAACATTTTTGACATTTATCTGAAGCATAGCTTTGATATTTCCTAGTAAAGTCTCAAAAGTACAAATGTTATAACTGATAGGTACCTCTATTGGTGTCTTTACCACCATTCCTCCAACAATCTCAGCCCGGTAACCACCTGGACATGGAGTTTTCTCTGTATTTTCTTCCTGCTTTGTTACCCTTTGTACATTCTTCTTTGGGACCTGAAACATTTTTTAAAAATGAAGAAATCATAGCTTTCAGACTTTTGGGAAGTATTCAATCCTTGGCTTCCTGAATTCTGCCAATCTAGCTCCCAGTCAGATTCTGAGACCTTTGACCTCCTGTCATTCTGCCTGTCAATCTTCCCTCCACCCAAGTGCTGTCAACCTACTCTGTTGAACAAACAGATAAACAAACCCACAGCTCAGCCATCCAAAACAGTACTTACGTTAGTTTCGTACCTTGTACTAACAGTCTGAAGAGACTACTTTTCATGTATATCATGACCACCACAGACGAGCTTTAAAATTCATGATCATGCTAAAACAAAATATATTCTGAGAGGATACATCTGACTCACTGTAATCTTGCTGGCATTGTTGATGCTGTCTACCCAGCCATCCATGTCATTTTCATCATTAGCCTGCATAAAGTAGTGTCTGCTGTTGGCCAGGATTGCTGCATAGAAGGGTAAGAATCCATTTATTACCGGTAATCCATACATCAAACATTTACATGACAAGTCGGTGCTTCCAAATAAGTATGTATATACATGTATCAGGCTACATACAATATTGCATAATATTTTCAGAGCTTCATGTAGACATACAGATGACTTATCTTCCTCTTATCATATTAACCATTACTCCCCAAACAATACAGATTATTACAGGTTACAAAGAAATTACTCACCAAAACAAAACTCAATCTTTGGTCTCTGTTTTCTTGCATCAAAGACCTGTGGTGAATTTAAGAAAAAAAAGTACATTTGTATTTCAATTGGGATAAGGAACTAAGAAATCTAAAGGCTAAAGCCAACTATGGCAAAAAAAAGTACCATTGGCAATCATTTTTGATAAGACAAGTCAAAGATTTCAAACTTCTGGGAAGTATTTCGTGACCTTCAAATTCACCCCATTTCCTGCATGTAACCTTTTGACCTCCCATCATTCTCATATCTGCCTGTCAATCTCCCCCACCCACCTCCTGACAAACAGACAAACCCACAGTTTGGAAGTCTGTCCCCAGAAATAAAAAAAGGTAAAGTTTGTTGGACTAAATTGGTGTACATATACGTACATTCTGTATATAAGACAGGTTGATCTGACAGACTGGTGCCGTTCCATCGGGAAGGTTCTGGAATAAAAGACAAAGAAATATGTAAAAATCTCTGGTCTATTTCTGACCCTTTGGAAGTGGACTAACAGAACTTGTACATGTATGTTATTGTTATGCAATGTAGCTACTACGTAAACTAGTAGTCAACATGTGATTTCAATTCAGACAATCTGTCTCCACTGTAACAAGACTGACCAATGCAAGGACATTTTGTAGTTTGGTGGTACATGTACTTGTATAATAATGGCCAGTCCATTGGTCACCATGTTCAAATCCTAATTTGCATCAGCCTTACAGCATCAGCTTTTGTTACTAGTAATAGTTTTGTGGTCCAGACAAGATATTGGTAGAAGAAGGACAAACATTTATTAAATCTTAAATCATTCTTTGTCAGTAGTGCAAGATATGATAATCCTACATGCTCAAGGACACTGTCCTATCCAACAGCACAATCATGATGTCTGGAGGTCAACTCCTTATCTCCAGACCTCACTTCCTTGGACCACAGCTTGAAGTGATAAAACCCTTCTCTTTTAACCTTCCTATCTCCTTTCCTCTGGTAAGCCTCCCAGCTTGATTAGCAAATCTGATAACAGAAATACCTCAGCCACCAGCAACAATAAACCCATTTAGGGAAACTTCTACTCTGTAGACATGACTGGAGGGTCTTTGGCCTACCACAGACTGCAGAGATATGTAAACCTCAAATCAGAAATTATTTAAGCTCATCTCCAATTAATGCTCACAGTCTTAGTCTATCATGACTCGGTAATACAGGAGTTGACTGCAGCGGTCTTCAAAGTTATCTTTGTCACACATTCCAAATTTACAAGAGCTATTTAATTTTACTTACACACTACCTGGGTACAACCAAAGACATCTTTAGCAGCTCACTACTGTCTTCTTAAAAAATGATGTTGGTCTTTTAACAAACACCAACCTCACAAACCATATGGGTTTCCAATGAAAGTTTAAGGCAGACCATACCATGTTTGTTCTTTTTTACAAACGTATATTTACCACCTTCACTAGGTTATAAACTTTGAAACTTCAACTTAAAGCATCAATTTCTGTCCCCAATTACTGAGCAGCAGACAGACTGAAGCAGTAAGGGTAAGATTTAGGACTGAGTCTCACTTATGTGTAGTATGGTGTATTACGGTATCAACATAATGAAAAGAGATGCCTGGGCTTTTCCTGATATATTGACCCGAAGGCAGACATGTCTGAGTCTGAGTCATCAAATGAGTTACTCAACATCGATTCTGGAGGGTTAATACCAAGGGCATACCAACAAGGGTTGGGGCATTAATATGAATATTGTATGTGTATACATATCATGTTCTCCCTTATCTCCTTTAGCCCAGGGAACGTGAGAGTAGACAAGAATTCCCACCATCTAGGGCTTGCCACTAATGTTATGCTGTTTCATTCAATTTGTCTCATCAGGACAAGCCATGATACTCATGACCAAAAAGGACCCAGCACTGGAAACAGATTTTCTCACACAGCCACGGTCCAATACAGCTCCATAATGGGTAATAAAATTGTACGTTTCCAAATAAAGATAAACTGAGCAGTGTCAATTTTTAATCCTTTTGAACGTCTTTGTTATGCTGGCCTGCAACCAGTGAGTATGTAACTGAACTTACTGGTAAGCTAGCAACATGAGGCCCTGTTTACTAGTCTATTCCCAGTGTTAACAGCAGGACACCAACTCATAGGAGGCTCTTGTGGATTACCTGCCAATTAAGTTAATTCTGCCAAAAACCATAAACAGGAAAAGACATAGCTCGGTTTTCCTCCCAGTGTAATTAATTGTGTTTACTGATAAAGTGAACTCCTAACAGGTTCCCTTGCATGACCATCATAACAGCATGGTTGATTTTTTTAGCGTACATGCAAAAATCGCCACAGTAGAATCGCAGAGTGAAAATATACATTAAGCATCTAGGATGGAATTAAAATGTACATGTAATCATGTGAATATCTTCATCACATTGTTAAAGGAAGTAATCTGGAGGGATTATAATACTTCTATACTCAGAAGTAAAAACAACAGACCAGTGGATTGTCCATGTAATACTCCAGCAGTCCAGCTGCCTTGTCCAAGAGGAAGTATCGCCGTAGGAACTTTCCGCTCCTCTCCTTCTCCTCAATGTCCAGAAATCCACAGGTCCGTCCACGCCGGTCCAAGTAAGGCATCGTTAACAGTCTGAAGATAGAACAACAATAACATTCCACTTTGAGAAGGGAGTACAGTTCTTGAAACTCACATCTGTTCTGACTGCTACTTGAGATATGATTCTACTACAAATGTAGTATCCACATACCCATATATGGAATTCGTGCATGCTCAATACCGTATTACCAAGGAGGTTACAGGTAATAAATTCAGTAATGTTTACAGATGGTTGTACTGATAATGATAGTTGTACTGATACAAAAATCAAATACGTGTATTCATATGCGTGTATTCATACCTTTTAGTACAGTACCAACATATCACAGTTATTGGATTGAGGAGAAAATAATTCTCTAGGCTGGCCAGACCATAAAGCTAGGACTTATGGTATGGATAAATGGTTGCACCCATGATGTTCGAAGGCATGATGCACTAGTTTGCATTATACTTGGTGTCACAAACTTGACCAATTTAGCTGGCTCTGTGTGAGAGATGATAATGATGTTACAAGTATTGTATTTTTGACTTGAGAATAATGAAGACTGTTAAAACGACATTGTAGGGTAATCAGTCCCACAACTGATAAAATGGTTTGTTCCAAGAACTTGGGAATGATGTAATTACCCATGACTCATAGGAGATGGAGTTAAAATCCCTCCACAGGAAATCATGCCACTCTCTAAAGGCCAACCTTATTGGCACCGAGCATATTCTACATTCCTCTCTCCATTGAGAAACACTTTTCAGGAAAAGAAACTCGGTGAAGAAATGTTGTTGTTTCACTAACCAAATCTCAATTATCTTACACATGTGTTTTGAACTCTCTCATCTCCCATGTGGTCAAGTGTACAGTCATCCCATGGGAATTGATTATGACAGGAAGTTCTGTTGATAAACTGCAACTCTCAAAGTTGTTCGAGCAAGAATGGGGTGTGAACTCAAGTCTTTCAACATGTTGTGTTATATTATGAAATGACAAAAATGCTTGTGGGAGATTTATGAACTGTCAAAATGAAGTATGTTCCCTGGAGTTCATTCTGACAAATGAATAATTGCAATTTACACGCATGAGTAAGTATAAGAGAACTCTTGACAAGCTGTGGTACTGCCCTACCCTCTTTCACAACATGCAGGTTTCAAACTCGTGATGTCCTTGCTAACGTCATCAGCACAGTATTTCCTCTAATACCGTGAATACGACTTCCTGGATGATAATTGCTGACTTCAAATTCCGCTTCTTTAGCGAAAAAATGCCTCCGGAAGCGGCGGTGCCATATATAATTTTCAATGGTTTGTTTGTAGTTTATGCCTTTGTTTCCCTACTAAACTAGCTATATTCTGACCTTTTGGTAGTTACTCGTCAGGTTGTAAGACATTGAAAGTCTCTATAGATACAACTTACCCAAGTAGGGCGATTCGCTAGGGCCACAAATCCAGCATACCCCCGCTCAGAGAGAGGAGCAGAAAAGTTTGTCTACCAGATCAAAACTGTCGACTTTCAACTGTATATACTTCCGGGTTCGGCAGGAATAAGTCCCCGGATGTCGGGGTCAATGACTCCCCTGCAAGCGCTGCAAAACGCAACAGAGAATTTCTGATACACCTGTCATATTCAAAATGATTGATTCATTTGAGGAAAAAATAAAGTAACTATGAGTTGATAAATTATTTGTATATATTTTATCAATATTTAGTCAAAATGTATTGCGGGCGTTTGGGGGATTTCTGTTGCTAGTATAATTTGCGTGTAAGATAATTCCTAGGATTGGACAGCCGACGACGTCTAGCAAGGGGACCGGTGCAGATAACGGTACATCGTCTCCGTCCTTCCAGACGTAACGTGAGTGAGCTTGTCAGTTTTATGTGAAGTTTATGTTATTGTGACAATCAGTTTACCATACAAAAGTCCAAAAGCCAAGCTACCGTTCGCGGAAGTTCCGATCATTCCTGTGAAAATGTCGCATAAATTTGTTCTAAAAAGGGTTGTGGAGAGTGGGGCAGTTGATCGGGTATCTGTCTGTAGTCTGATTTATCGTGTCCTTCCCTGTATCAAAATAACACAACAAATACATGTATACCGTACATGAAATAAGAAATAGGGATTTTCTTTTCAGTACGCTTGTTGGCATGTCCAGCTTTTCTCCTTTTGTGATAGTGCACGGACAGACGGATGTCATTCGGCTCAAACGCTGAGGTCATGTCCGTTCCAAGGGTAGTCACCTCATGGTACCCACTGGTAACGTTATATTACAACAACAACATACACCGTTTCGTAGACCAACTTGTACCTTCCATAGCTAGCTATTGATATGCGCAAAGACATTGTAATGTCCTTGTTAAAAATCATGCGCTAGTACTCGTGACTCCTGAACAATACCCTGTTAGATACACCAAACGCAGCATGTGATGATGTTGATACCGTTGTTTGACTCAGCAAGACGTCTGCGGAAATAAACACGTCAAAAGGCGCTGTCGGCCTAGCACGGTGGTGGCTAGCGACCTTTGGGAGCGGCAAAAACTACGGAGGATGGCACCCAGGCTACTGTCGGCCCTAGCCATTAGCAAAGACTAACCATGACAAACGGCCATTCTTCGTGTTCAAAAAGTCCTTTAATCAGTCGGTCCATCAAAGGACATACTCCAATGTATTACAGGCATTTTGCCTTTGATGTAAAGCTTATGAAAGGCAATTGATATTACTTGAATAAATAAATAAATAAATAGATAAAAAGTTAAACTGCAAAACTTAGCTGACCTAACAAAAACATATTACATGTACCATCATCAGACAAGAGTCTCAGAGAATTCCAAAAGATTGTTGTTGTTTTTTGTTTGTTTGAAAATTTGAAATAAAGTGCTCTGAGATCCACTTATGATATACAACTTGTAAGGCAGTTTTTTTTCAAAAGTAAGCTTTCCAATTTATGGAATTTATAAGTGCATTGTATCAATGAATTATGATGGACCAAAAGTAGATTTCCACAATTCTTGCGTTGATTTGGTATGTGTAGCTTGCATTTATTGTAGAAATACCTGGAACATGTCACATACAGTCTTTTTCTCCTGCCAACTCCTTACTCAAGAAATACATGTAGGATAGTGGTGTGTACATAAACGTAACATCAGACTTCTAAGGCACAGGTACCAATACAGAGGTTTAGGTACCTGTAACTGAACAATTTCACAAAGTAACCTGTGGTTTTCAATGATGGCAGAAAAATAAATAAACAGTTAACAAAATGTTTATTTAGACTTCAGGTGTCTTATGCAGAGAACACATACAATATTTTCATCTTTTTTCCAGTGCTCAATTTTCATCATTGTGGCAGGAATAGTTTTTAGTTAAAATAAGTCAAAAGTTATATACTTGAGTGTACAATGTAAGTCAATTCAGGTACAGTACAGGTATATTGATGTTTTGGTATTTTGGACCTGTACCTAAAAGAGTTTTGTGATACTGCACAATTACTGGTATGCACTTATGTAGGAGTGTGTTCCAGAAATGGGAGAGGTCCAAAGGCTTAATTCTTGGTATGCAGCTTCGTGAACCCAAGTGTAACCTCTTGTACAACTGAAGCATAGAAAACCCAGCATCAGCATTCCAACCGTGATGAGGAAGTAAGGTGTTGTATTACACTTTGTCAGCAGTATCTTGGAGAGTATGAATTTTAGAGCCATATTCAGATGGTAGGTTATGGTATCGGTCTTGTCATGGCAGGTAACCTAACACTATGTCGTGTACCTGGGATAAGTACTTATCCTAACAGGTGTGTCTCAACAGCAAACATGGGTGTGGCAACAGCAGTACAATTCAATTTGCATTTTTGTTCCAGACTTGTTTGTGTTCACTGGAGAGACCTCACGCTATGTTAATGCATTTGTCATACTTCTTTTCTTGTCCAAAGCAAACATTATATTGGCTGTTGTTTTCCAGATCTTCATGCTACCCCAGGACTGTGCTAGACAGGAGTCCAAGTAGGATGAACCATGTAGGCTAAAGGTACGGCGTGGTTTGGCTCTCGACAACAAACACAGGAAGTAGTGACAATGGCGGACTCAGGTAACAGGTGAGTGGTGTCCTTGTGTCAGTAATGGGTCTGCGCTAAATTCCCAGCCTCCCTCACAAGAGTTGCATAAGTGGTCATGATCTCCAGTCTAGGCTTAAAATATAGGCCAAAAATATCATCATCAACAGCCTGAATTGACCTTAACCAACCATATAACCCAGGGCAAGATGTTTATTTTTAACCACATAACAGGTGCAGCATTAGTGAAGTAATTCACGTCCTCCTACTGTAAATCCATTTACTTTCGTGGTGGTTTTATTACAAGGTAGGAGGGAAAAGGAGATTTTCACAGTGTTTTCAATTCACGGTTGAAACAATTCTGTAGTACAGTAGTAATACATTTGAAACGCATATTTGCAGTGTCATGAATTGATCGTGAAGAGGTCAGTGCAAAAACTGAACTACCACAAATCTTATAGTACAGTCAAACCTGCCCAGGCAACTGCCACTTCAAGACAACCACCTGGCCTTAACAACTACATTTTTGCATTACCAAATTTTTTTCTGTAGTATAAACACAAGAAGGTCACCTGTCCAAGAAGACCACTTTACCTCAGTCCCCTGGGTGGCGTTGGGCAGGTTTGACTGTATATGGAAACAGGAAGGGGCAGTCACAATGACTTTTGATACATGAAATAACTCATTACTAGTGTTGGCACCATAGATGTTGCCTGAGATCAGTCTGACAAAACACATCTGTATGGCTGGACTCACATGCAAGCTTGATTCTGCATGCCCTGCCCAGTCAACCATCTTACTTACAACATGAAATGTTCCCAACAAGAAACTTGTGACTTCTTCATATAACTACACTATCCATGAAAATCTTCACAAGTGTACATTAAAAATAATTATCAGCAACTGATATACACAATGTATATTTGCTGCCTCACCATAATTTTTGTCATGTTAGACAATAGGTAAGTCTTGATGATGATGAACAATGAATCATCATCATTCTATTATTGTTTACTGCAGCCTGTACAACATAAGGGTACTAGCTGCTGACAGGCCTCTGAGGGTGCAGAAAAACATCCAACCACCCAGAAGACAAATGTGCGCGGTAAGTTCAACCTAACTTGTGTTTGTAAAATGCTGTTAAAACATTATTGATTGTCATTAAGTGTTAGAACTAAGTTATAAATCAAAGTCCATGCCAACTTACTTCCTTATTTGTATTACAGTAGTACTCTGCATTCCCGTAGCCAGGGGGGTTCACTTTTTATCTGAAGGTCCAAGATTTTTCTTTTAATAGGTGGACTGATTTGTATCACCAGCGGAACTGGAATCCTATTTGTCTCTGATTTTCCCTTTGAAATCCTCTCAAAAATGCAGGAAATGCCATTTCAGAAGGTTCAATTTTCACAATTTTCAGGGGGGAGCATGCCCCCGAACCCCCCTGGAAACATCGCGCCTGCGGCATTCGTCTACCGCCTACGGTGCTCATTGGTCCCTTGGACAGTAGGAAGAACCCCCTCAAGCAAAATCCTGGCTACGGGCATGCTCTAAAGAATAGCACTGTGACAACTATACATACTCTTGTATAAAGGACTTGATAGGAAAGACACTTATACAGAACTACCATTCAGTTGAAAAAAAAGAAACAAAATTATTAACTGCATTTGCTTCGTGTAGTAACCTTCCTCTGCTCTTGTCCGTTCCATGTTCCACACTTCACAGTGGCTTTATTTAACTTATATATCTATGTTCACAGACTGTCCTGTTTGTTTTGCTTATCAATGACTGTACATGTAGTAGGACAACTACAGTACTACAATTGGTAGCTAGGGGGCTCTGCTGTATGGAATACAATTGGTAGCTAGGGGGCTCTGCTGTATGGAACAAGCATGTATGATACTAAGTACTGTAATCTTGAAAGCCTTCTTCTGGCAATATTCCCCCATTAGATAATGGTGAGCTATTTTCAAATTTCCAAGGAGATTGCAAATTCAATATATGTGTAAAATGTTGGACCAGCAGCTGCCTGAGTGGAAACATTGTGGCTGCCATATGATTGAGTCTGGGATCATCCTAGAAATTATATAGGATATCAATTCAGTGATTCACTCAATAATTAATACAAGATTGTGGGCTGTAGATTATACAAATAACACACATGTGGTCTAGACCAATAACAATATTATTACAGTTTTTAATTTTTTTTCAAGTAGGTAGGTACTACTAGTATTCTGAATGCAAAGTGCAACATTTAATTGTCTCAGAGGCATTCTTTTCCTCCAGGGGTGGCTGGAAAAAGCTATTAGTATTCTAATTTGTAGCATAGCCCAGTAGAGAGGATACCTGGAGATAGTGCTGCGTACCGGTTCGCTGGACCGGTTCAGGACCGGACCGAATGTTTCGGTTCAAGTCCAAAAAAACCGAAACGTTGAGAACCGGTTTTGGACTTGTTAAAAAAATAGCACTAACATACATTCCAGTGTTTAAAATACCCGGTCTCGCAGTCTCGCCGCGCAAGTAATTTTTTCTGTGCGAGACTTATTCCGAATGCCAGGTTGCCCGGAGCGCAAATTATTTTTACAGCGGCTGGGTTTACGGCCAGCGGCTTCTGAAATAAACAGTGCCGCGGTCCCGCCTGCTTGATCTCGCCCCGGTCTGCTTGCGGTAACAACGACCCATTTTCCATTGAGAAATGTTCCTTGAGAAGTTTCGTCCGTAGTCAAGTTGCTTTAATGCGCCTATAAACGCAAAAATTCATCCGAAACACGCGGCACTGATCGGCAGGGACAGACGAAAACATTAGCGGCCATCTTAAACCTCGCGAACTCACGTTAGATCTCGCAAAAACACGCGAGGAATACGTAACGCCCCTAGCGACATTGGTGAGACTGCAGCCTAGTGCAGGGTTAGATATCGGTAGAGAGCCGATAATGAAACAAATTAAATCTAGCACCGCGTTTCCACCGCTATTTTATCTCTTGGGGCGAAATTAAGTACTTCTTTGCTGTTGTTGCTATAAAAAAATTGTACTATTAAAGCTGAAAAAGATTTTTTCTTAAATTATACACTGTATAATACTAGTAGCTTAATAATATGTGTTTACTACTGAGTATAATAATACAGTATTCATTGACTCATGATTATGAAACACCCATATTAGTAATTAGGTCTATATACATTGCATTTGTAGTTCAGCAGTCAGCTCAAATTAATCCAAGGCTTTAGGTAGGCAAGTTGCTTTGCTTACATCCTGCCATATGGGTTTAGGTCCGGACTTGCAAGTCCGGACCTGAACCTAAACCTCTGGACTCGAGTCCGGACCTGAACCTGAAAATTGGTTTAGGTATGCAGCACTACCTGGAGAGTGTGCCAGATATATACATCTGGAATCCAGTATTAGGGTAACCCCCAGAGTGACCCTCCGGCTCCCGTCCAATATTGTACCACATTTAGCTGCAGCTGCAGCCATGTCGGCAGTAGGCTCAGGCTCGTCCTAGAATGTGCTGGGAGATACTGGCTTTCTGCTCGCTCTGTATCATGTCTGAGCCTAGTCAATAATCATGGGCTGGATGCAGGTATGTGTGTGTGTGTCTAACCTGTGTGCATGCCTCATTTTGTAGCGTTGTCCTTCATGCATTATGTGAGAGTGTCTTAACATTGTCCCAGTATGTATGCCTTTGCACTAGTCACTAATGCTGTGGTGATATAGGAGGAGTAAAAGCAGATTTACAAGAGAGATAGTTGTGATCAATTGTGGGCGTCATTTGGGATGCTCTTGAACTGGCTTCCAGCTCATAGGACAATCATTTGTATTGTGTTCATTTGTTTATTTTCACGCTGATAGATAGAAGTGATGTACAGTAATTGATAAGTTGGAAGTGTTCAGTGGACCTCTCAGAGAACTGATTTATTTATGATCACAGGCAGCAAAAAGGATGAAAGTAAGGGACTATCTCAAAAGTCAATCTGCTTTTCAAGACAAACACAGTATGATTGTGCATCTGTCTACTTGTCAATATAAAGATCCACTAGGTTTCCATTATAAGGAGTACACAAATGAAATCTCCATCAGTATAACAGCAAGGCCCATATTCTGGTTTCTGTTCTTTCCTTTTTAGTTGTTTGAAAATGGGGAAACCTGCAGTGCATTCGTGCATCTTTGCATCTTGAAACTGTTTCTCCTTCTCTAGACAAAACAACAAATGGCACATGTGGTAGACAAGTACCCAACATGATTACTTAAAGACAGAGTTAACTCTGAATATTGCTGCGTTACACACAGGTACATGTACAGGTACATGTACATTGTTAACACACACGTACATGTAGTTGTACTGGACCAACACTGAGATTTGCTAAATTCTATGTGGTAAGAAAGAAACTGTACAATGAACAGATTAGCAGTGGAAAATAAACAATTTTGTCTTATCACCCAGTAACAGTACAAGTGGAATCAGGCCTGTTGGTTGAAGGCATTTCTCATTGTGCTCTTTTATTTCTCAACAGTCCTGGAGACATTTGCCAGAAGCAAACCATGCCCACAAACATCTTATTAGCGCTGTTTCATCACTCTTCTCTTTGGTATTTAGTGCAAGGGATCATTTCAGAACTGTGGTGGTTTAATGAAGGGGATCCATCATGATGTAGATCTTGAGTGTTTAGTCAAGGGATCATCATTAGATCATGTAGATCAGATCTCTTGACAGTTTGTATCGTTAAGATGTTGTCATTGATTGAAAGCAGATCCTCATTAGATGCTGTTGTTTGGTACAAGGGATTGTCATTACTTGGTGTTTGGAGTATGAGGGATTGGTTATTACTTCTGGGTAGTATTGTTTTGGGTGGCTGAACTGTTTGTTTGTGTGTCTGTTTGTCCAGACAGAGTAGGTTGACAGCATGTGGGTGAGGAAAGATTGACAGGCAGAATGACAGGAGGTCTAAAGGTCAGACAAAGGAAATGGGGTGAACTTGAAGGTCACAAAAACCCTAAATATTCCTGCAAGCCTGAAATCTCTGATTTGTTTGTCTTGTCAAGTTAAAAACTTTCAATGTCATTGTAATTTATACCAATTATATAATTATACATATATACATATAATTCATATGTTGATCTTATATATATTACATATAATTCATATGTTGATCTTATATATATTACATAACATATTTGATTTCTTGGGTGTTTAATGAAAAGGATCCATCACTGGATCACATGGGTGTTAACTGCAGTGGATCATCATGAAATTTTATTGATAATTGTGTCAAGTAGGAGCTCTATCAAAACATTTTCATGTTACGACTGAGGTTATTCAAATCTTGTTAGTTGAAACTTGGGAGTACGAATTTGCTCAATCTGTCCAGCAAAGGGTTTGGAAGATGGATAATGTAATATAAAAAGTCATACAAACGGCGGCATCCACGTGTGTCTGGGGTATGAGATGGGTCACCTTTTCACTGGTGCAACATTAATCCAGTCTGAATGTTACACAAAGGAACAGGATTCAAAGTCACAATAATTATCATCACCTGTCCACTCCTACATTTCTTTTTGGAAATCCTAGTTTTTCAAGTTCTTGAATTTTGTGTATTAAGAGAAACCTTAGATTATTGTCTCTCCCCGATTTCCAGACAATTGGACATAATTTTGTGACAGATGAATAAATAGGCCAAGACTTTTTCTTTTGTCTTCAATGTTTTTTCAACTTAGCCCCTTTCCTATACCACAGTGATCCTGAGGCTTGCATAAGCAGGTTGCCTTTCCAATAAACGATGATTGCTGAGAAAATTGGATTTGTGTGATCCTTGATTTTATAATTGGAATATGATGCACGATGCAAAAGTATGATTTAAAAAACAACAAAACACACAAAACTTTTTTTTTAAATCCATTCTTATTCATCAAGCAACCTGTCATATTTGGTTGCTCAGTGGTCATTCAGCAGTTGCAGCCTCTTGTGCAAAGGGGGTGTTATTGATGGCAGGGCAGCAGCAGCCTCTTGTGTTATGTATATTACAGCTAGATTTGCGAGCAGCCCAGGATGGATGTGAGTAGGAAACAGAGGTCAGCCCCGCCAGGAATA
This sequence comes from Branchiostoma floridae x Branchiostoma japonicum, assembly GCA_013266295.2. NCBI lineage: Eukaryota > Metazoa > Chordata > Leptocardii > Amphioxiformes > Branchiostomatidae > Branchiostoma > Branchiostoma floridae x Branchiostoma japonicum. The sequence continues at coordinate 11,575,073 of CM023824.1, forward strand.
CCAATCTCCAGCTTTCACCTGCTTGTATTTTCTGCTCTGTGAACATTTCAGAAGAGATAGACTTCTGATATAGGCTGGAAATGGTATTTTTGCATCCATAAATCGATGAAAATGTGGTAGATTTGAACAGGGAGGCCCAGAGTGATACAGTTACTGTAGATTTATATGGGAGACATCCATCTGCTCACCCCTCAAAGAGACTACTGTAAATTGTGAAACTTTTCCAATACCGGGTAGTTTTATTTCGCAATAGGGAAAGGGAGGTTTTCAAGGTGTTTCGTGGTTGAAACAATTCTGTAGTACAGTTGTCATACAAGGAAGACATATTCACAGTGTCTGGAATTCGCAGTGGAGAGGTCACCGTGAAAACTGCGAAAATAAAACCACCACAAAAGTTTTAAAAATTACAGTAACTTAGTCCAGCTAGGATTATCCTAATATTTACCTGATATTACTGATGTATAAAGCTGTGATTTGTCATACTCAGTCTGCTTCAAGCTAGCATAAGCACATTGTGTTTCCCTCCATCATATCCGTGCTGGGAAGGCAAGATAGGACTCTGATGTCAAAAGAAGCTCTTAGCTCAGCAGAAGAAAGCCTCAGGAAATCTTCCCTCCCTGTGTGCTCCATTCTGATAGATGTGCCAAAGCTCCAAGAGATCTTCTTCTTACGAAGACATGGTGTGGCTGTGATATACCCGTGTCATGAGGAATTGGGACAATACCTTGAGGAATTGGGACAATACCCAGGTATGTCTGCAGTGGAACATGATGAAAGTCAAACCTGCCAAGGCGACCACCTCTTCAAGCCGAACACTTGGCCATGGCAACCGCTTTTTCTCGGTCCCGAAAATTGACACAAGCATGAAGCGACCTGCCCAGTGTGACCACCTGGCCAACGTGACTGCAACTGCCATGAGTTGGGACCTACTTTTCACTCCTACTTGGAAATTAATTCCCCACAAAAATAAATGAATTTACAGTATTGCTGCAGGTGTACATTCCTTCCCTCCAGCTGCCTAATTAGGCTGCCTATTATTATTTACCACCTACTGACTTAGCTTCGGAAAAAAGGAGGAATAACTTTTCAACTCAAGTTGGCTGGTAACATGGGCTGGTAAACCATGAATCAAGAGGGATCAGATGTCATAGGAGACTTCAAATTGTCATTCGTCCTGTGAATAAACGTGAATGAAAAAATCTAAGCTTGAATAATTAAAACAAAAATCCCTTTAATATGGAAGCCTCCCAAAAAAATGCTGAATACATGTATATGAAAACCTGTGTAAATTGTAGCAGACGGGTCATGTTAGGTACATTGAACGCTTTATCTATATTTGTTTTATGTCTTTTTTTCTCATATTCATTGTAATTAAATATACCTGTCTGTTGGTGCCCCAGTGTTACTTTAGATGCAGTTTGGTTTATTATTACCTTGTGTCTACCTATGTCAGTCTTTAGTATGGTAAACCCATCATGATCTTTTGAGTCACAAACAAACAATTACAACAAAACACATGAAAATGGTTCAAGGAAATAGGAAACTTGATACCAGTAGTCTCTATTTTTTTTAGATAGTCTATGCCAAAGAGGAAAGAGCAACATTAAGGTCCAGAGTTAAATGATCTGCACATTTGAGCCCGACTCTAGATGCAAATCCCTGAGCTCCATACATAATAGATGTCTGCCGCCATCAGTAGTCTGGTGGTCTCCTCTTGCAAGCAACCCTGGTGCCTCATCAGTTGTGTTATTAGCTCATTATATCCCTGATGACTATCATGGTATTGACGAACGTGAAGAATGCTGATATCGACTTTCCCCAGGAGTTACTTCATAATGGTACCTTTAGATCTGGGTCGTTTATGATGAGGGTTTCTGTTGATCACAACTGATTTTAATAATCACAATAGCCTTAGAGCACACAACAGGATGGGTTGAATACAGAGTTAACAAGAGTTCAGAGATTTCATACCTCCATTAAGCATTTTTAATTCTATTTGAATTATTTATTGTGAATTTCTTGCTGATTTTCCACTGACATCCATAAGGCAACAGCCATGAGGTGATCTTTGTACCATTCACTTCTTCCCATTCCTGCAGGGAGACCATTTTGACCTCCAATTTGACCTTCCTGCTGGTCTGTTAGGTTTCACTTGAGATACCACTGGAAAAACTACAGTCAGAATACAATATTAATGTGCTCGTCTTAACTCAGATAATCCATCACTTACAACATGTATATAGGGTGTTTTGTTGCACAATCTAGATGATGAGCCTTTCAGTGTTTAAGTTGCAGACTCCATTTAGAAAATCTTCAAGACAATCCCTACACATAACATTTTAACCCCATTTTTCTAGGCAGTGCAAATAAATCTTCCCCTCACAGATCTTCCTTGGCCGCTGGTTTGCTTGGATTCCCCTGCTGCCCAGAAACTGCAGGCAACAACATTGCTTTTAGGTTGTGGAAAATTGGTAGCAGAAGGGATGTTAGAGAAAACTTTATTGCACAACAATTGTACAAGGTACAACGTGTGACATCTACTGCTATATAACAACCATACTATATACATACATACATACATAACCATACTATAAGACTAATGTACCTTACGAAAAACTATGTAGTATGGGATGAAAACATGCTTTTACAATTATTAGCAGTTTCAAGCATTTCAACTTTAGACATTTTAAAAAATATTGTCCTATATGTACAATACAAGGGTTGTCACTTGAATTTGCTATTTGAATCCATTGAAAGAAATCCCGGTATAGATGGTAGTCTAAGACTTGTATATATACATGTAGTGATTTATGCATGTAAGAATATTTGGAACATTCAATCAGTATGGTAATCTACTGACTATTATTGATTGTTAATTTTATTGTTATGTGTCTGTTGAGTCTCTCTTTTGAAGCTTATCACAAAGTTGAAAGTTATTTATGCTCTCAAGTTACAAATTATGCTACCAACCTCAATCTCAGTAAAGCGAATTTGACCTAGGTATGTGCATTAGAGGTTGTCAATCATGAAATTGAAGACTGGTCATAAAAAATCAATTAGTGTCAGGCCATAAAACTTTCTAAAAGGAAAGAAAGGAAAATCGAATGCTGTAACCTTGATGAAGTAAATGTATTGCAGAGGTCACTGCACCTTAGGGAGAAATAAAGGCAACTTCAGAACATATCTGCTGTGTTGCTTCAGCACTGTGTTATGTATCTCATTAATAAGAAGTTCAAGAATCTGTGTCTTGAAGAAGCTGAGTTACTTGAGAAACATTTATCTGAAAATCAAATGTAGGATAAATTACTGTCGCCCTTTTTATTAATTTCCTGGCTATCCTCTAAGGCAGTGCGCTGGATGGAAGAGATATGGGCTGATGAGGTATTTGATGTCTGCAAAGTAAATCAATAGTGCACCTGGCTTTTCCAGGAGATAAAAAATGGGGAGGACAACATCCCTCCCACCTGAATTTCACCTTGTTTAATACCTCCTTGTATGGGGGTTTTGCTTTTGGTGTGTTTGTTTGCTTGTGTGTCCGTAGCTATTTGAATACAGTAGAGTCACAGGAAGTGAGGAGGAATAGTGTAACCACAGACTGACTGGGGCAGCCTTGGTCTTATGTATGGTGTCTACTTCCTACCAAGATAACAGGAATCAATGACATTAGGTGCTCTTTGAAACAGGCTATATTCATATCATGCTCACATCAATTGTTAGCAAATACTATATTCAACAATGTTTTTTGTGGGCTTATTCATGACATCATGCTTTTGTAAATCTAAATTATACATTTATATATTTATATATAGCACATGGTGTTCTGATCTAGATTTACAAAAGCATTATGAATATATTCATGAGAAAGCGCTGCCCTTTCTTGCATGGTCAAATTCTAGCTAATCTTGGAAAACAGTCTTTTTCTAACCTAGAAAAGGAATAATTTACCATTTGTCAGCCCCAATCCTGTGATATCAGATTATCTGTTCATGACTGCATTACTGTTTCATTTGGTGGAAACACTCCCTATATATACATATAGCTACACATCACTGTGAGAGGGACACAGACAGTTTGGAGTCTGAGTGACTGAATTATTCATGGCAAAGTGGCTGATGCACTGCTTCTGTACAGAATCTATATTTCTCTGGTCCTGAAAAGGAAATCAGTATGAAGGAAGGTCACAATTTGTTTCGGATTACACAAGACTCGAAATACTGGGTGCATATGCAGTTCCACAAATTGGAACTGTGCACCTAGTTACATTGATGCACCTAGATAGTTATGTAGGGTTACATACGTAAAGGTACTATTGTACACTAACATACAACATAATTTTAATACTTCAGTATCAGAATGTTGTATTACTTGATTGAAATTTAGCTCTAGAATTTCAGATTCTGAAGAGAGTCAATAGGGTTTGTGATTAGGGTTTACTACTTTCAGTATCTTGTACATCCAAATTTTTTCCCATGCATCTAAATTGTTAGGTTAGATGCACCATTGCACCAGTCCTGTTATCATCATTATTTCTCTGCATATCAGCTGTTGCCATGGCGGGCTACCATTGGTTTGTTATTATGGGAGTCAAACAATAAGTGTCTATTGGATTAAAAAATTATTGTCTTCACAACAAAACAAACAAACAACATTTGGATGTTGCAATGATGACATCTTTCCAAATCATTGTGTATATCCCGAATGTCATGAATGACAATGTCAAATGCACTGTCTAACATACTTTTTTCCTGTCTGTTTCAGATCTTCTCAGTGTTCAAGGTGGTTGTTGCCTTTGGATTGATCCTGCTGCTATCCTACACCTTATACTTCTCAGACAACCTCCGGCATGCCATCGGCATCCGCCCGTACTTCATCAGGCTATACCTGGTGAACGACTCTTCCGAAATAACCAAGAGACCAGAACAACTTCTCAGAACAGTTTCAGTCAATCCCATCTTGCTGTTAAGAAATGAAACCAATGCTGCTAGTGCTAGTGACAAGACTCCATCGAGGAATTCCACAGCAAGGACAGTTCCCTCAAGGTCGCCCCAAAAGTCGTCCACAAGGTCCCCAATGTTGTTAAAAAATTCCACCTCAGGTAGTCAAGCAAGAGTGAACACAACTAGCACACCAGCACCCCCCATCCCCCAGCCGTATGACCAGAATGCAGACCCTCTCCCCAGCTTTGAGAACATCAGGAACTTGAAGCAGCACCTGAGGATGCATTGTAGGACGTGTGCCTTTGTGTCGAGCTCAGGACAGGTGCTGAACAGACACGCGGGGCCCCACATTGACTCGCACGAGTGTGTGTTCAGGACTAACACTGCACCTGTCAAACGGTACGAGAGGGATGTGGGGAGAAGGACGACAGTCCGAGTTACCAACTTCCATGCCATCAGGACCATAGAGGGACTCATTAGATCAGCGCACATTGACAAGGTGAGTCTAAAATGAACCACGAAATAACAAGAAACCAGAGATTTCAGACTTCCAGGAAGTATGAAATTCTCCACTTCCTTAATTCCCCATGTCGACCACTATATTTCTGCTGGCTCCTGGCCAGATTCTGAGATCTTCACATTCACCCCATTTCCTATGTCTGGTCTTTTGACCTCATGTCATTCGGCCTGTCAGTCATCCCCCCATCCACATTCTGTCAACCTTCTCTATCCGGACAAACAGATACACAAACCTACAGCTCAGCCACCCCTGTGAATTCAGGGGAAATATGTGATGACACTGAGTATTCTGCCAGGTTGATATCTTGGTTATCTTTCTTACCTGGCAGCTTGCCTGAATGCCATCCTGGTTAGCGTATGTCTGCTCTTAGCTTCCCTTCTGGTAAAGTTTACATCTGCTACATTACTTCCGAAAGGGAACTAGAAGAGCAAACATGAACCCAACCATGATGACAGCTAAGCTACATAGGTGTACCTTGCACAAAAACAAATTCATACCAATACCTAGGCCTGCATCCAAGCTAAATGCTGCCAAATATCTTCACATTAAATTTTGCATGGACATCCAAATCCTGAGAGTACAAGTCTTGAGCTCTAGAGGAATCAAAAACATTTGGTCTGGTATTCTTTCAACTGACAACTTCTTTTCTAACAACCACAAATTAAACTGGCCTGTCTCCAAATGACATAAGGCAGCTTTCTTGCTGTGTTCACAGAGGTATAGTATAGTCAATCGTGAGATGTTTACGGTTGTTTCAGGGTTTGTGCAGTGGCCTCTTACCACGAAATCGAACACTGTTTTTTGTAAGACTAATGGCCCCTACCTAGTAACATGCGACACACTGGTGAAATCCTTATCATTTGGCATGGACAAGGTATGATATTGTTGGTTATATGAAAATTTTTACCTAATTTTCAGGTTTCATACATAACAAGAGTTCCACGACCTCATACCTTCGCCAAATCATGTTAACCGTTCAAACTAACTAATGTATACATTTTTCACGGTGATTATGCAAATTATAAGAGCCTCATTTGCATGAATTATATCAGTTGATCATATCCTCCACCCAATAACAGTCTTATCTTAAGACATAAAGCTATTCTAGCATTTCCTCATAAATTATGCAAATGAGGTCCTGATTTGAATAAATTATGTTTAGTGATGTTCACCTTCACTGAACTTCCAAATATGACAAGTATGAAATTCCCAGCTGTTACCATTATAGAATTTGCCATCAATTATGCAAATTAGGTCTTCATTATATAATGCATATCTGCCAATGTTCCTGTCGTTTTCAATTACATATGCCACAAGTGTTTCATAGCCCTATCATCGAGCACAACAGATTTATAGAATTTGCTCATTAATTATGGAAATTAGATCCTGATTTGCACAGTTGTAATTTTATTAATTATGTCAAGCATCACTAAGCTACCTACATACCAAAACTCACGACGATCCGTCAATATGTTGTTTAGTTATCCTCTCTCAAAGATTTCTAAACAAACCGTCCTGCAGTTCCAGAACAAGCCGCTAGGGGGCCCAAACTCACCTGACATCTTCCCGAGCACAAGAGCTATCTACCATCCAACATTCATGACCCTAGCATGTCAATTCATGACTGAGATATCAAAACCGGAAGTTCTGCTGCAGTACCAAGGAAAGCCACTAGGGGGCCCAAAATCTCATCATTTCCAGTTTTCGTCACACCCTACCAATGCACCAAGTATGAAACCAATCCATCCAGCCGTTCTTGAGTTATCTTGTTGACCAACAGACAGACAGAATGACAGAATGACAGACGGACAAACGCAACTGAAAATATAACCTCCATGACATTTCATGGAGACAATGGCAGTTGGCTGCAGATTTTCTGACCAGGACTTTTGAAACATCAATCTTGAATCAGCAGGGGAAGCCTTGCATTGTATGTGTACCTGTAATGGAAACCTTGTACATAGTTATAGGAGACTGAAGGTTACATACTAGAGGTGACCAGACAGGTCAGTAGGCATAATTCAGGTACTGACAGAATGACAAATAGTGTTGTCAGGAATAGGGCTGTATATGGAGGAGTGGTAACTACTTTTTCTGCTGTTTTTGTAGACATGGATTGTCATGCTTGATATCTAGAACTATGGGAACCAAGGGAATAAGAAAATGAGTAGCCTGTGTGTTACATAATATCTCACTGTCAGGGGCTGGCTGGGCCTCCTTCTAGCTAGGGGCCTAACCACTGGGCTGCTAGAAGTGCGATTTAGTCAGGCTAAATTTGTCATCATTCAAACATGAAAAGAAGAAAATGACTGCATGGCTTAAAAAAATTAGAACTGCACATCAAAATCCATCCTTGAGACATCGGAAGGCATTTTTTACCCACTGAGCTGTATACCCCAAATTTTCTTCTGTTTTTTTTAATTCATAAATTTTTATTATATTTTTCTTTTCTCGTCTTTAGTTTCATTTGTATTAGTGACACAACTTGGTATGATAAGCAGAGGCAGCTTGTACTGTTCTTAAGTATAGGGAATCAAAACCAAATTGTTGAACATGTAGTAAATGTACATGTAACTTCCTCAAAGTTCATAATATGCTGAGTGGACGTTTGGTCCCACTGTGATCCAGCATACCCCATCTTCGTTAGTATTCTCCCCACACACATGCAAGTCAAGTCATGTGAGACAGATTTACGCTGTTTTGTTTCTGAAAACTCTGCCTGTTCCAGAACGTAACTCTTCGTGAACCCTTTCAAAGGCTTACAGCAACTCTCCTCTAGGTCAGTCACTTCAATCTGCAGGGTGGGATGAGTCAAACTGTCTGCCCTTACCTCTTACTCAATGTACATGCTGGGAGAATTGAAGCTTAAAATGTATTTCAGATATTTGCTGCATAGTGGGATCAAGTTAGGGGTTGTGATAGGGGTATACAGTATCCTTTATCTTAAAGTTAACATCATAGAAATCTACTTTGGGTTATCCTGCTCACCATGCATTTTCCCACTGGTACCCGGCCAACAGACTCTAGACCAACTTATTGCTGGCTCCCTACCAGCTTCCTGTGCCTGATCTTTTGTGGTCTGTGGTTAGGGAATTCCACCATCCGCACCTGTTACTCAACTGTACGGACACAAGCAAACACAAACATACCCAAAACAATACCTCAGAGGTAACAATAACACAGAGGTAACAAATTCTGATGATAACATTTTTGGTAAACTTGCGAAGCCCTTTTACTGGAAAGATGATAACTTTTGCTTTCATTATATTGTTTGTTGCTAATAGCAGTCCCTGACCTTCACTTCCAAGCAGTCAGAAAATATCTCTTGTCAAGTCACAAGTCACTTAACAAGCTGGAAAGGCAAAACAGACATCAGTAACAGGGAAAATGTAAGCAAACTGTGTGACCTACCTCAAGTTCAACTTCTAAAGCTGTTTGGCACAGGTTTGGCTCTTAGCCAACGATCTGTCAAAATGTTTACCAGTGAAAGAGCAGAGACATAATCAGTACAAGAACTTCAAAGGATTTCTGAGCCTTCGACATATCACAAATGGTAAGAAGAGGCTCTTATAGAAAAGAATGTGTACGTTTTTGTTGGCAAGGATGATACTTGTTCCTGTTCTCAGAGCTTTGATGCCTCAGTACTGCTCACTCTTAACTTTCTCAGGCCAAAGCAAGTAAATTTTATGGATGACATCAGCATGGGCATTGATTTTCGTCTGATTAAAAAAACCCACAAGAAACTCTGTGCCACTTCAGCGACAGTCAACATTTAATACGAGAAAATATTAAAATTGGGAAAATATCTTGTTTAGTAGCCTTGAATATACTTGTAGATGTGACACTATACCAGTAAGGTAGCCATAACTGTAGTTCAGAGGCAGAATGCATTAAAAAATAATGTGTTTAACAGATTAAAAAGATTATGCATGTACGTGACATGACTAGAACCCACACATAGATGAAGTATTGGTGGTCCATTGTCTAATGTATGATTTCAACATGAGTGTATAAATACTGCTCTTTGAGAGCCAAATGTATTTATGTGATAAAACTCAAGATGCCTATTTTAAGTAACTCCCTATAGGAGAAATGATTTATCATTCTAAGATTATTCCAAATTCCATGGGAAGTTCTGAAAGACCCATCATTCAAAGCAAAGCAGCACAGAAACATCAAAAGGCCATTATGCACGTATCAGATTTTGAACACAGTCAGACCGTTATTTTCATGGGGTCCAAAATGGGGACAGCCCATGTTTTATTTTGCACGAACATGGTAGTTCAAATGCTTTAATTTACCTTCGTGGTGGTTATACTTTTATCTCAAAGTATGAGAGGTTTTCGCTCTGTTTTTCACAGTTGAAACAATTCTGTAGTAGAAATACAAAATGCATGTTTGCAGCAGTGTCATGATTTTGCATTAAGAAGGACATCCTAAAAATGTGAAAATAAGACCACCGAGAATATTTCAAGATTTAACATTATACAAATGCACAAGTTTAGTCGTCATTAGCACTATTGAATGTAATCAGAAGATTACATATCATTAACCCGAATCTGCCTTAATTCTTTTCATCTATTACTAGTATTAGTATTAAATTTAAAGATTTCCATTAATTTGTCCCCAGCTTCTAATTTATCTGACAAGATAAACAAAATGTACCAGTAATCCTAGACATCTGGCGTGATGAATAGAGGATGTTAGATATTTGATATGTCTTAGCATATATGATATATGGTACAATGTAGACCTTTTGTTCATACCTTTCTTTGCTGCTAGCCTGGTCATGCCCCTATTTCGAGCCCTGCGGTATTTTATGTGGCTGGCACCTGGGCTCCATCATCTGCCAATGAATCTATAGTCCAAAAGCAGTGATCGAAAATAGACAGGCATTCAATTGGACATTAGTGCCAAATGATGTCTCCTTGAGCAACTGCTCAGGCAATTCAGGCCACTCTAATGGGATCTGCAATACCCAGACATTAGTCCAAGGGCAGAGAATGAAAGAAGGCAATAAAAATGCAACACCACATTAAAGATGAAATAGACCTGATAGAAAATGGTGCCTTTCTAGCATGCTTGAACTTTATTACAGTATTTTTACTATGTTGAAACATTACAAATCCAGCTTTCTCTAACTTCCATGGCGTAGAAATTACCCGATATTGTTGTTCATAATGCACTACTTCCAAGTATGAATGTCGGCATTGTTTTGGGTGGCTGAGTTGTGGTATTGTGTCTTTGTTTGTCCTAATAACTTTGGTTGCAAGGTGTGTGGGATGTGGTTTTGACAATAGATTGATAGGGAGATCCTGAAGGTGACCCAGCAGGCAATGGGTGAGAGTGAGCAGGCAGTATGTGGAGGAAATCAGGAAGTGGTGTAATACCCGATTAAATAACATCATACATTCAATCCCCTCCAATACATTCATGAAAACCCAAAACACTTCTCGGAGGTCTGTGAACTTGAAGGCCATGAATACCCAAAACTCTTCCCAGGGGTCTGAAATGTCTGATTTCTTCTTGCAATCTGCTTTCCCATCTTTGCTGGCAACACCATATAATCCACAGGTGTGACAATGCTCCTGATGGAGTGATCATTTTAACCTCGGTATTGCCCCCACTATAATTGGAGAGAAGATTGCTTCTCTGGTTGGTACATAATTAGTTCCAAACGTGGAAGTGAATGAGCTGCATAATTGCCCAAGCCAAGAAGTCCTTGCACTGAGCTCTGCTGTGGCGTGAAATTGCCAGCCGTGGAACAGTGTTCCCTGCCAGAGTGTATTCATATCTTGTCTGTGTGTCATTCCGTTTCCGCTTACGCCATTCGGGCATGACTGTTACTGTATTTAGCAGGGGGTAGACTGGTGCCATAGGGTTCAGTGGGTCCATAGTAACTTCAGACCTTGAATTGCTGAAGGCAACTGCACCAGATTAACCAAAGCACTCAAGAATTTTGATGGGTTCTGAAAATAGACGTACTGTATGATATTTTTTTAATGATATGGGTACATGTACATGTATGAATGATTATATTTTGTTAAGTACAGAAAGTTTAAATCACCCTTAGCAAACTATCAGTACTGAAATGTGACTGTCAGTAACTGATCAGTTGCTGACAGTCACATTTCAGTAACGTTTCAGTAAGTCAGCTTACTGACGACTCCTGATTCATAACTGACAAGTACTTAGGCTTCCTAAGAATTGTTTCTACTGATATCTTACTGACGGTTACTGTCATGACAGTACTGAAAAACTACTGGCAATAACTGATATACTACTGAATTCCGCCCGTTACTGGCAGCTCCTGATCCTCTTACTGACAAGTACTGACAAGTACTGACAAGTACTGACATCCTTTAATTCAATTTGTTTGTATTCATAGATGACTTGTCTGACCAATCAAAGCATTACTGTCATCTACTGTTTTGTTACTGACATCTACTGGAACACTTAACCAATCACAGTCACCCCAGCATGTTTATCATGTGATCATTCTTAGTCATCTGATTGGTGCATTTAAAAGCATTTGATGTCAGTTAACCACCATTTTCAGTTGAAAAAAGGCAGCCTTGCCACAGAGTCATGTCTCTGTACTTTAGTTAAAGTTTGGTGCGAATCAAAGGATTTCAGTGTACGTTCTGACTATCAAGACTATGGGGAAGCGGTTAGGAGCTCCTAGGAAACAAGTAAGGCCTAAATGACCGTTATTGATGTGATTCTGTGGCAAGGACAATGAGTAAGAGGTATGTGAAGTGTTTTTCTCCTTTCAGTCAAAGCCAATGGTTAATTTCACTACATTGCCAGTTGCATGCAGTCTGCATTAAGTTGTAGCCATTTCACAGCTATCTAGAGATCAGAAAGAACAGACAATACTACACAGTAAGTAGATTAATTTTGTAACTAAGTTTTTAACATAATATGCAGCCTTAGGTTAGCTACTTTTCACTTCACCCCAAAACTGTCTTCAACAATTAAGTCATGATGTCAACACCCTTCCTTCTAAAGGCATTTTAGAATACATTTTAAAATATTTTGACCTTAAAGATCGACGGCACACTAGAGAAAGTAAACAAGTTAAGCTGGGTCCATTTCTAAAGGACTGCACTGTTTGACTATAATTGACTACAGCTGTCCCCCTGATTAAACTGCTGAATCACAGCTTTCAAATTCAACTACTGATCTACTACTGATCAGCTACTGATCTACTACTGGTCGACTACTGATCTACTACTGATCAGTTACTGATCAGTTACTGATCAGTTACTGATCTACTACTGATCTACTACTGATCTACTACTGATCTACTACTGTCAGTTACTGGTTATTACTTGCAGTCTCTCAGATTCGACTACTGATCTACTACTGATCTGTTACTGGAAATTTGCATATTTTGTGAATAATTAGTAGTTGTGATACAGTAGTATATCAGTAGTATATCAGTAGCATATCAGTACTGGGTGACAGTTACTGACAGTCACATTTCAGTACTGATAGTTTGCTATCTTTTTTCTTAATAGCATGGTAGGAAAGAATTGTAATAGCCTGGTATCCAGAGAGGATGAAAAAGACTTGGCAGCTATAATAAGTTTAGATACATAGTATGAAGGATGTAGCTGAAAACTAATTAAGGCCTTCTGTAAGCAGTCATTTTACTAATTCTCATCTTGGTAAAAGATGTAAAACAAATATATAAACCTCTCTGCATATAATACAGGAGGTATACTAAGTATAGTACTTTGGGAGCAAGACCAAACAAGTATGCTTTGCAAGATGGGGATGACAATTTATAGTAGTTACACTGTAGTAGTTTCTGTACTGACAGATTCTGTTCACAGCTTTAATCTCAGAGCCTGGCCACTGTCTAATACCCATAACAAAGGCTCATTACTGTCACAATGGACACAAAAGAAGAGAATTGGGTTCAAGATGAAGGTCAACACTCAAGGCAACCTGAACTAATGTAAAGAAGGAAGTACAAAACATCAAAGAAAGCCCCAATTAGTTATGCTACAATTCTTGAGATAATAGTACTGTGTAGTCGTGGCCACCTGGCAGGATATAATATACCCAAATACTGCTCTCCAAGCAGATGTAATACACCCCCTTTCCACTAGATTCTGCAACCTGAATGAGTGACCAATGAGCAACCAAATACAGATTGCTTGACGACTTTCATAGACAAGGAACATTTTTTAACGTCCGGATGTGTTTGGATGTCTTATGTCTTCTTGAATATGGGAATAAACAACTTGTTGTCTGTGATGCCATGTTTCGTTGCTTCAATTCTTGGTTTATGGTCTCTATTTTGAAAGTTAGACTAGGCATCTTTTGTTTTCTTTTTACCCATCTTGTTTAAAATTTGTTTTTTCGAGCTCTCGCATTAGATTTGGAGTCTGCAGTGGATGTCGTCCCTAAAATTTAGTTGCTGTGGCCTTAAGCCTTAACACCAATAACTTGGAAAGAGGACGGGGTAATTGCATCATGTGTGCTGGATGAATCCTGGCTGATAGATGATGACCTTGGCAACTGTGTCACAACGACAAGAATACCAATCGGCTCATTGTACATCTCCGAAAGGCCATCCCATCAGTCTCTGGGTAAACCGGGTGATCTGTTAGGATGTTGATCAATAAATACAAGGCCTAGCTGCACCCAAACACGTTTGGAAAGATTGAGCCACACCACAGCGTTGTGCCTTGCAACTGTGGCCATTTACCTTGAACCTTTATTATGGGCAATATTGTTAACTGCAGTGCTAGCAAAGTTACTGCTGGAGATTGAACTGACAGATTATATATGGAGAGTAATATAACTGCCTAGTAGACCCACCGGTTTGTGACTTAAGAATGTGGATGGAAATAACATGGCCCTAATGCTTTCGGATAGAAAAATCAGAACTAATGCTAGGACATTGCCTCCAAAATGTGCAGGCAGAAAGGCTAAAATTGACCTTCTTTATATTTTATGGCAAAGTTTATCCTGACAAATTGCAGGCACAGCCAGACTTCATTTCTGTTATCACCCCCAGACTGATGAAAAGTATCTACTGGTAAGGTGCAGACCTCCTGTATGGCTGCACATTGTCATTCAGGTAACCTCTGACTGTATGTAATGGATCAGCACCTTACCACAGAAACCCTCCTGGCTAGGGCTGCTCAACTGGAGTGATCTAGCCTATAACTACACAATAGATGCTGAATGTCAGCTATTAGTTAATTATACTTTAAGTGCATAAATCAGAGGGCTGACTTGACTACATTGTATATGATATATGGCCTCTATCAAAGATTACTAACATTTAGTTCAGTCCCTTCACTTCTGCTGATCTGGGAACATTGTCAGCCTATTGGAACTGTGGGTAAGCAATCATGGGGTACAGAAGTATTGTTTTGGGTGGCTGAGCTGTGCGTTTGTGTGTGTGTTTGTCTGGACAGAGTATGTAATATAGGTTGACACAGCATGTGGGTGTGGGAAGATTGACAGGCAGGATGACGGAAGGTCGAAAGGTCAGATACAGAAAGTAGGGTGAACTTGAATGTCCCAGAATCTGGCTGGGGAGCCAGCAGGAATTAGAGGTCCACAATGGGGGAAGACAGGAAGCATTAAGGATTGCATGAGGATTGTGACCCTCCAACAGTTTCTGTCCTAGTCCTGATTAAAGTATGTCATACAATCTCCTTCATTCTTCCAATACATTCACAATGACCCAAGCTTCCGGATGTCTGAAATCTCTGATTTCTTGTTACTGATTGCTTTGTCTGGAAACGTTCTAGTAACTCTAACTCAAGACTAATAGCAATATGTCAAGAAGAAAATACCACCTCTTTACCCAGGGGTCCAGCCTTATTTTTAGTAGTTTTATATTCAGGTACATTTTGTACATCCAGACATCTCAGACAGGTTTTTATGGGAGTGTGACTGGATGTTGGGAGGGTGGCTGGATGTTAAACCTCAGATAAGTGCTCTATTAAGAAAATCTAGGCAAGTTATCCTGCAGAGTAAATGTCACCAGACTCACTGTTGGAAGCCTACCTGTTTGGTCTCCTGTGGCAGGATGAAACTATGAGCACATGTCACTTAATGGGACACAGGAGCTTCTATTAGTAGTAAAGTTTCAGCAGGTTTTGGAAGCACTTAGTGCAAGGTTGCCATGTCAAGTCACCTTCACCTTCAAAGCTTCTGCTCAATTGATTCCGGTGGGCCTAAACACCACAACCAGCCACAACTGACCAGAACCGGATCTAATATGCAGTGTGTATTAGGGCAAGGACCAAGTGTGATGGTCTGGATACATTATCTGGATACAATTATGAATGGAAAACACACACTATGTAACCAAGTTTTGCCACTTCTATTTATAATCTCATAGAAACATATCCTGGGCATTGCACGAAGTCGTTGCCCCATGTACAATGCATATTAGACCCGGTTGTGGTCGGTTGTAGCGTGTAGGCACACCCAATTCATACTCATTTGGGCCCATTTACAAACGAGACAAATGGTTTCCTAATATTGTATCACTCTGTTATTCTGCAGTCTTCAGTGGACTGACCACCAAGAGAAAGCAGCACCTACATATCAACTTAATTTTAATCTAGTTACCATACTTTAATGACTCAGCTCCTATTCTCACCACCTATTAAAGCAGAATCATGTTGACCAACCAGGATGTCCCCAATGCTCAGCAGATGCTACTGCCACCTAGAATCTGTAAATAGCTTTATCAAACTAAGAAAGACCTTGTAAACTTTTCTGGCAGCATTTCATTCTGACAGAAGCCCTGGGCCTTCCGTTTAACACAAGACAATAAAGCAGAATTGAAGAATATCTCCCAAGGTAGAACCTGGCTACAGTTTATTGGACTATCTGTCTTATTAGAATGGTGAGGGCCATAGAGGCAAGAGAGATCAAAGTTTCCAATCATCGTGTCAAACTCTTCTTGCTCTCGTAGTCACATAGTATGTAAGTCCAGTGGTTAGGGGCCCTGCCTCTGGACCAAGAGGTTGGGAGTTCGAATCCCAGCTGATGTTGCTCACCCAACATGCACGCTACTGGAAAGGGTTGCAGTCCTTAGGATGGGACATTAAGCTGTGGTCCATTGTTCATTGTACTTGTCAAAAAGAGCTAAGGGGAATTTGCCCTGTACAATGAACATGTAAAATTTAATACTGTATATCTGTCTTCTCTGTCATGACCAGTGGAAGATTAGTTCTTTAGTGACCTAAAATTGGAGGATCAAGATCACTTTCCTTTTTTTTCTTTATTGACAACTAGGCTGGAGCTCTATGGCTTGTCACAGGCACACACACACATACTACTCACTCTCTCATACACAGTGGTATTTCTTAACATGGAATGACCTTGTATTTGAGCACTTGGAGTCTGCAAACTGATAGATAGAGAAGCCCACACCAGACAGCTGACAGTGTCTGCTTACAACACTTGGGTGGTGCAAACGTGGCCAACTGGTCTCTCATCTCCGCAGGCTGTGTCAATTTCTCCCCTGTCAGGAGACAGCGGTAACCCTCCTGTAATTGCGCTGGTTTGGACCAGAGTGCTAATGTCACAGGTGTTCCAAGCAACTGAATGTCAAATGCCTCCAGCTATGGTTGCACAGGGGCGGCCTGGTGTACAAAACTTATCAGTGATACTGAGGCTAACTTGATACATGTTAGTAACTAATGTAGACCTGTGGTTGCAATAAATACATGTAACTGTACAACAGTTACTGTAAAATATAAGGAATAAGATGACTGCTGTGCTGAACAGTTGGTACAAAATGTAGTTCTTTGCTGGAGACATTGAACTGGCATTTATCTACTAGTAATTAGTGTCTGTGGTAATTGACCTTCATTCACATTGACCACTCTACTCACACAATTGCAGATCATCACGATAATCTCACAATTGGATTTCTCGTGCAATCAATTGCAAACTTAAGTAAGTAAGTAGTACTGGTAGCAGTACTTGGTGGCTGAGCTGTGAGTTTGTGTCTCTGTTTGTCCTAATAGTTTCAGTGCATGGTGGTGACAGTTGATTGACAGGAAGGTAAAGCCTGAAGGTGTTCAGGAAGTGGTGCACCGGTGTAATAGTATTAATACCCAATTAAATTACATCATACAATCCTCTCCACTGTCTCAATACATTTATGAAAATCCAAAACACTTGCTATAGGTCTGTGGACTTGAAGGCCACAAAAAACCAAAACACTTCCCAGAAGTCTGGTAGGGGTGCAATCCTTTCAAAGGGTTATTTTGAATATCAGGAGAGAGCCATATCCAGAAACCCTCCTTACTTCTTGAAAAGATTAGTGATATGCCCTGTTGTGATTGGATGGCGATCCTGCAGAGTCATGGCCACACCTGAGGCAATTACTGCTGTGTGGAGGTCACCTGAGTAACCACCTCCTGCCGCTCCAACAACCTTGCACTTCAGCAGCATCAATCGTAAGCTTTCACAATTCAGCTCCTGTCTGCAGACAGATTAGTTGGCACCCAAATATCCAATACAGTAAAAGACAAGACAAGTTTGGTTTGATTTGAGAACACCTTTCCAATTATAGTTATGGACAAAACATCTATAAATCACTAGGACTGGTGGGCAGATCGCTACATTTGAGTTACGTTTGGAAGAAGAAGGTGACCTCAGACCTAAACCTGTCTGTATCTCTAGTCATTTTGTCACTGACATTATCGATTGCTGTCCGCAGGATGATTAAGCACCCCCTCTCACCCATCAAATGTTAGTAGAATTTGACCTAGAGTCTTTATTGGACTGGCCACATAGCATGTAATTGGTCTCCTAGGAAGGGCTGTATTTTTTTCCAATTTTTCTGTGGACAGTAGCTGTTTCCTGGGTCATATTCTGTCAGGACTTTCTCCCCTGTGGACAGCTAAACAAAGTTTTTCATATCTGTCTAGCAGCAAGTAATGACAAAAGCACTCATCCCAAACACACGTAACAGTCATGCTACACATTTTATCGGCAGAATGATAGGAAGGCCAGCTAGACTGTTTGGATGCTTATCCCATGATAATTTTGATTGGTGAATGCTTTGAAATGCACATTACTAATTTATGTAGCACAGAGATCTCTTCTCCTCAAGTCAGAAATATTAAGTGAGGACTAACTGACCCAACAGAGAAGGAGGGATAACGAAGGCTGCTTAGGAACATTCCTTACCCCATTTTTATAGACTGGAATAGTTTTGATCCACTCACACCGAGAATAACCCCTACTCTTTTCGATGAGTGTGGTGAAATGTCCTATTTAAGATGTGGCAACAATTTGTCCTTAATCCTTGCTGATGTCTACGTTAGCCTGTTGAAACAATGAACATTACCGAATGAAGAGGCTCTTTTTATGCAACCAAGTGTTTTATTCAGCCGACATTTCGGTGACTGCCTGTCACCTTCCTCAGGACAATTCAGACTGGTTTACATTGCACTGCACAGGTGTTGCTGCTTCTAGATGCGTTCCCAAATGCAAAGTATTTTCATATATACACTTGCAGGGAATGGTACCAATCTTATGAAACTACATTGTATTCACAGAAATGAACATTACCGTAATCTGATGATGGAGTGATGGATGATGTCTGTTGTTGCAGGTTGTTGTGTGGGGTCCTGACGTGGTGCTGGGACCAGGGAAACCTGTGCTGAAGGTGGCTCAGAACCTGGCCAGAAAGTTTCCCAAGACAGAAGTATGTTCCATTGCTGCCATTTCTTTTTCACTTAATATCGTACATATGTATATCTATATTATGTATCTGTTGTTAAGGAGCTGGTCATCGAATATGACATTATTCTGGCAAACCTTAGCTACCTGGAAGATATTTTGAGCTTGGTGAACATCATTTTGCTACAAAGGTTATGTTGTCATGTTTCTCCTCCAGTTTTACAAATTTTCGTCCAAAGCTATGGTGGACGTTGATGTGGAGTTTAAGAAGGAGACAGGGATGGACAGGTGAGGAACACAACTTCTCATCAATATGCTCTGCTCTAAAATTGAAGAACTGTCAGAAATTTGATATCATTGAGACATGTGATTTCATATATATAATTTGCTAGTCATACTCTGATGTGCCTAAACACCACAACTAAAAAATACTGACCATAACCAGGTCTAATATGCAGTGTATGCAATTCTCTATGAAATTAACAGAAAACACACAGTAAATCTTAAGTGTTTATCAGTTTATTCAACTTATTCCACTTCTATTCATAATTCCATAGACAATGTATCCAGAATGTCACACAAGGTCCTTGCCCCATGTACTTGTACATGTACACTGCATATTAGACCCAGTTGTGGTTGGTTGTGGTTGGTTGTGATGTTTAGGTACTTCTGTCATACTTGGATGAAAATTTTGACCATTCCAACATGATTGCAGGTTAAAAATCTTTGAATCATAGTCTTTCATACACCATCTTCAACAATCAACATTCACTTACACTTATACTTATACAACAGTTACACTCACTCAGCTGATCAACCAGTCTACTAAGGTGAAAATCCCTACAGTTCAAAGCAGATGTATGGTGGTGACAGCCAGTCTACAAATGTATCTAATCTGGGCAGTACACTGGTAGTTTTCCAGTATTGAGGAATGTCCTAAACTGCAGGGCCATCTGAGATGGTATGTAGACATGGTATCTGCACATGGGGGTGGTGTTGAACAATAGCATTGCCTTTTAACTTGCTCGGTGTGTATGTAGGTGTAAGGTTTCATCACCATTATCATAAAGGATAATAGGTGGCTGAACAGTTTGCAATGCTCTTCTGAAGCTAAATGAGTAGCACACAGTACATGTCTTGTTTGTGCCTTTGTGTTTGTCCCAAGAGGTGGGGGAATAAGGTACTAGTATGGCACGAGACATGACAGGGCACATGTCATGCCACCTGTACATGTAATAGACAAGACAGGGCACGTGTTACATGTACATACCACATGTGCATATTGGAAAGGTGTATAAGAAACCAAGGTGCAGAAAGGTGGTACCTGTAGTTAGCAGGAAAATGTCGCCCTGCTCTGTGCATGTGCCGCTGTTTGTTTACAAGACTTGTTGATGTTTACAGGAGAGGCAGTAAGACGGACCTCTCAACAGGCTGGTTTGCCCTCACCTTGATGAGACAGGTCTGTGACTCCACCACCATATTTGGTATGGTGTATGATGGCTACTGTGCAACGTAAGTATCCAAATCTTTTCCAATACTGATCATGAGGACTGGTAAAGAATCTTATTCAAATCAAGACTACATTTCTATATGCTTTGGCTTTTTGCAATTACATGTATGGTTCTTCTATGAGTATTTCATACTAAGATGGCTTTTGATTAGGTGTAAACTGGAGGTAGTAGCCAAGACTGAAACCA
Organism: Branchiostoma floridae x Branchiostoma japonicum; assembly: GCA_013266295.2. Lineage (NCBI taxonomy): Eukaryota > Metazoa > Chordata > Leptocardii > Amphioxiformes > Branchiostomatidae > Branchiostoma > Branchiostoma floridae x Branchiostoma japonicum. The sequence continues at coordinate 11,595,910 of CM023824.1, forward strand.
CTAGTAAATCTTTTGATATTTGTTATATCATATCTTTAACCACCTCATGTTGTTGTTTTCATGTATCAGAACTAGTTTTACTAATGTCAGAGGTCAGACTATGATTTTACAACATTCTGCGTTTCCCTCCCTGCCAGGCGTAATGCGAGTGTTCCTGATGTCCCATACCACTACTACGGCAAGTCACCGCTGGAATGTTCCATGTACACAGGGAAGGGGGGGAAGACAAAACACAAGTTTGTACAAGAAAAGACCATCTTTGGGAGGTGGGCCAAGAACTACAACTTCACCTTCGTTCATCCGGAGTGGCCACCCATTCAGAGGTAAACTTTCCTTCTGATCATTATCCCTTTTATGCGTCAATATCTCATAAAATTCTCAAAGAAATTCCTGAACTTCTTGCAACTGCGCATAATGTATAACATTACTATTACACAAATGAAAATCTTTCAATAAATCTTTCGCATTTATTCCTACAAGAACCATCTTCAACTGTTAGAAACAAAATGTGACCAGTTTTTCCATGATAAATAACTGTCAGTTACTGACACTGAGCCTTAACCAATTCACAGCAAACCTACTTCTGTGTAATCAGCATTCCCGAGGACTATACAGAAACTCCAGCAAATTCCTGCAGGGAATTCTTGCTACTGGACATAATATATAGTTTAGGCTTGCCCCTGGGGCATTGGCAATAATGTCTCATCTGTGTCCTTCCCCCAGGTGACAATTACTGCAGACTGTCTACTGGGTTGTTCCACTGCTGTGCCTTGTAGGACTGATGGCCTGCACAGTTATCTGTTGCCAGGTGTCCTCAGCAGAACCACAGCAGAAGGAGAAGTCCCGGGGGGAGAGGGTCAAGAAAACGCTCCTTCCTCGTAAGGCGTGAGGACTTCTTGTCCAGTCAGACAGTCCAAGGTGTAGATGTAGTGTGTAGGGGTGGGTACCGGTACAGAATATTCAGGTCCAGGTCTGGTCCAGAACCTGACTATAGTAGTACAGTTAGTACTGACATATTTTGAGAGCAAGACATGAGTGCAGGTCTCTGTGAGTGCTACAGATTATGTTCAAATTGTATATTGAAATGATGCAGTTATTTTCAAAACACAAGCAACTGGTATGCAGAAAGTAAACGGACATGTAACAAAACATACAAGTTAAATCTGCTCTGTTTTGGCCTTATATTGTCATTTTCTTGGACACAATGTGACTGCCTGCCAGTATTTTCTAATCTGTCCAAAAACTGGTCCACTGTTTTTTTCTAGTCCAGTCCAGCAAGAAATACTGGTTTCGTGCCGATATTGTATTACTGGTACCCACCCCTAGTAGCATGTGTATAAAGGGTGAGGAACATCAGTGAGAACTTTACAATAAAATCTCTGTTATCTGGCAAGGCCCTGATTTTCAATGTAACCTTAAAAAAGTCAAAGGTTGCAAAACCAGTTCCTGATAACAGAGGTTTTATCTGTATTATTTTCTTTGGATGTCCCAACGAAGGTTTTGGTGTAAAGATGATATTTACATTGTGTGTGTGTGCATGGATTCAAGATGTACATGTTGTGAGAAGATCACTGTTTCTACAAGAAAGAACTCCAGGACCTGTTTTGTACATGTTTGTTGCTGAGAAAGATCTAGTGTTGAGAAATTTAGAGAAGTAGAAAAGGCTGTTTTATCAGGTCTGTTTTTTATAAGATGATTTTGGAAGATCTTTGCAGATTCTTGGATTTTAATCACCTTTTTTTTGTACTTTGTAAATATGTAACGATGTACAATGGAGAAGGATGTTTTGTAGCTGCTGAGATAAGCTGCTGAAAGTGCAACACACGAAGGGTGCTTATACATTCCAGAGGGTTGTTCTGTTGTTTCAATAGTCAGGATATTGCAGAGAATAGACACATTCATGATGTGTCAAGTTGTAGCTTTCTATTAACTGTAGTGTCAAAATCTGCAAAACCATGGCTGAATAGACTGATCCTGACTGTCCATCACAATTAGAAGTACAACCAATGAGAAAGTGGCTGCATGTCCATGAAATATTTGCATTTTTATGTTTTTATTTTGAATTTCTACACTTTGACAGAGGTGGGAGGGCTATATGGGATTGGTCTACTGGAGATTACTTGCAAATGACAGTTATAGTAAGCTACTACTCTACCTTGTAACTGTCTTTTTATATTTGTATGTCATACATAAATAATGATTTATGTATAGCAAGTTGCCTGAAGAGAAACAGAGAATTTTGTTTGACTGACATTTTGTATGTTTGAACACCTAAATGGCATTTACATGTATATGTATATGTATAGCTGTAAAGCAATGTTGAACATGTTAGGTTTTACAAAGAGGGAAATGTTCTTTCAATTGTTGTTTTTTGGAATGAAGTGTTTTAGATTGTTCCAATAATAATGCCATAATCATTCCATTTGGTTTGATGTATGATGTATTTTTTGTGCTGGCACAGGTGACAGGTGAATTTTGACAGATGATTACATGTATATCATGAGGGCAAATTGTTCCCTCTATATACATGAAAGACTTACAGGAAAAACTTGTTGGCTAATCTAAGGTCATTGTTAACGTTTAAGATATCTTTAATGATGTCATCAGAAAATTTCGCTTATATTGGAATGACTGTTCAATAAGGGGCCTCTTAAATGTGCAGTTTTGCATTGTCTTGAATGTGCAGTTTTGCAATTTCTTTGATTTTTTTTAAGGCAAAGTTATGACTTTATGACACCCAAAAGTCAGCACCTTTGTTTTCCTGGACAGTATTTTGGTGTTTGTAAAGTTATATGGCCAATAAGCATGGAAGCACGGCCACTGCAGTCAAATCAATGTGATTGAATTGGATTCAAGACTGATGGAGCAGAGATTACTGTGAACAATATTCTGGCTCTTTTGTACTGGAAAATGCATTTACATTGTATAATCCCACTAGTTTCATACTCTACATGACATTGTACATCTATAACACGATGATAAGAATGACTGCATTATACCATTTTTTCTATATTATGTGACTGTACTTAGAACAGTTTTCCCTTTATTTTAATGTATCAAATCACACTTGCTTAAGCAGAATAATAGTTTCATGTACATGCAAGGATGAAAAGAAGAGAATTGAATGATATCTATTTCTGAAAGGGCAGTAAAGACCCATTTGTTGATGGTAAAATCGTCTACATTGGGGATATGTGCAGTACTTTTAATTACATGTAATTAAAAACAGGCTACATACTACTGGTTGTTAGTTTAGTCAAGGAGGTTCAAATTTATTGTAAGACAAGGCAGTCATCTTTTTTTATTCTATAATTTTAGCAACATAGTGTTTGCATATCAAGTATTATATAATAGAGATTTATTAGTCTTGATTTTGTGGCAGACCACTTGCAACATGTCAGTGTTTAGAATACTTGCTTTTCTTTGTATATATAGCTCTTTTTTAAGTATTATTACAGAAAGCCACTTTGATGTACTTCCTGTAGTCTATGTCTGTCATGTGGGCATCATTTGGTGCTGTTTGCATGTAATCTGATGGTGCAGAGACAAATCACCACGATAATAATGTTTTTGGAAACCACTCCTTGATATTGAGATGTAATTATTGATTGTACAACAGCCAGAGTGTTGTTGCAGCCTGAAAAATTCCATTTTATTCTAGTACCTGAAATTGGCATTTTCTCTGGCTAAAATATCTAAATGTGAATGACGTTGTGTATGTCAGGCTATTGGTACTTCTCATTGTCACTTTCATGTTGAGATGATTCTACTGTTGGGTTGTTGAGCAGAGAAATCTGTAGCAGCATAGCCTAAATCCTTTGGTGTTTACGTATGGGGCTGTTGCACCCAGTTAAAAATCTATTCTACTATTCTTTACATCATATCCATCAGTTGCATGAGATTCTATACATCAAACTCCCGCAAAATTATTCTCCAGGTCATCATAAGGCATGTTTGTAAATGTAATGTTGATCTCTGACTGACTGTATCCACAGAATTTGAATTAAATGTGATGACAGGCAGGGCTAGGCAATTCCTGATCACTTCTCACTTTGAGGAAATATCACTAACTAGACAGTGCAAATAAAATATATATTAAGTTGATTGTTGAGCTTGTTGTTCTCCCATTCTTTTAAAATGCTCCCAGTACTCAGACACAACCAATTTACTTCAGAATCTATAGACTATAGTTCCGGCCACCTAGATGTGAGTCAGTCAAAATGTACAAAATTTGATGCAACACAAAGATCTGTCCAAGGTGCATCCACCTTTTTATTGGTTCATCTGCTAATTTTCATGGCCAGGATCCATTGTTTGGCACCCACTGCCCCCCCCCCCCTCAAATTGAAGCTATTTGTCATGACGTTAATCTGTGAAGATTCATTAATAATTCACAACTACAGTCAGTAACAATAAGCTATATCCCTTTTATTTTTTTTCCAAATCAACATGTAAGCAAGAACAAGGCACATTCAACAATATAATATACAAACTCCTGAACAAATATTGATCCACTTTACATAGCTGTAAATGACTATACAATGTAGATGGCCTAGCTACAAGTAATATATACAATGCTGTTGACAAAAAATACCTGACAACATTTGTTAATCAATAGTACATAGGGGGTGGACCATGATACATCAGGGGGCGAAAATGTTTTGAAATTTGAGTTTTTGGTCTACTCTGTTGAAGAAAACAGGAATAATACCACCCAAAATACACAGCAATGGTTCTTTCCCCTGACTGGACTAATACAGTAACTGTATATTGCTTTTCAGCCCTAAGTCAAGAACAGGACTTTGATGGAATCTCCAATTCTCTGTCAGGAAATTGCCATTTTATCCCCAGTAAAATGTGGATGGTGACATTATTTTCCATTTGTACAAAGTCTGTGCCAATTTAACTACCTCTCTTCTTCCCATCATTCACAATAAGTAGAACACAATTGTGAGTTGCGGATGTCACTCGAAACGTCCGGAAGTAATCTCTGTATTTTATCCAGAAGTAGAGTTTGAATTGTCTCTGAGTAGAACACAATCAATGTGGAATAATGACAAGAGGTAGGGAGTACTACCACAGGTGAAGTGAGAAATCAGGGATTTCAAACTTTTGGGATTTAGATATCGTTTGCGTTAATGATCTACATCACAGAATGCTTTTAAATTATTACTCATACGATTGTATGACGAAACACCGTGGTTAAGTTTCACACATTCCTGGCAACCACATCCCTAAACCCAGGGGATACCAGGTCAAAATCCTGTCAATCAAGTGAAGCCCAATCTCCACCCAATTCACTTCGGAACCCAAACATACAAAATCCCCCTAAACCAGCACCGCCCAAAACAATACTTCCATCCTGGAAGTAACTATGTTCCATAAACATTATGTAGATACAAATTTAATGTGAAAACATGCCATCCAATTCTATGGCACCTGCACAGTACTTCCTGTTTTATTCAACTGCGGCATGGCTTCCAGGGCAAGGGCAGCAAATAAACATACAAATGTAGATATTGCACTGAAATCCACGGTCAGTCCATTGCCCAACATATATCTTTGACATAATCTTCATTGATTGGAATGTATAAATTGTAAGTAACATGTCAGAGTAGATTCACAAAAATTGATGTTTCAATTACCATTAACAAAACACAACAACACAGTGTAGTCCACAAGAAGAGTTACCTTGATTCCACAACAAACAGCAAGAGGTATGCATGTATCCAAGGCCAAGTAGTGTATTATTTAAAACAAACATTCACAACAAACATTCTAAATAATGTAACAAACAAAACTCCTGTTAGTTAGCATGTACTAGTTGAGTTCTAGGTTTAGCAAAATGTAAACTTCTTATGCTTTTTTAAATGCAAAAATGGCAGTCTGTTCTAACACTGTACTTGTCAACAACTTGCAGAACCCCTTACTAACCAAAGAAAGGTGCTTCATGTCCCATCTTTCTACTACAGACATTTCCCCTACTTTATGACAGTCTAAATATAAACACATTGTCATATAAACACATGTTCTAAAAAAACTTGATATTTGATACTTGAAATGCTTGATAACATTTATATTGATAAATCTACTCTGCTAATTCAAAAGTCTCTCGGATACTCAGATATGCATAAAATATGTACAAACCTGGGCTAAAACCAACTGTAAAATAATATGTCAAATGATATATGACCTCAGGGGTCGAAATACCCCTCTGTGTGCAACTTGGTGCAAGTAAATTTGGTGTCGTGCAACTAATTTTTTGCCGGTATGCACCGCGGTGCAAGTTTGCTTTATCCGCTGTTACTACCAGGTACCTGTAGAAATACCCAATAAAGAACTGGAAAGGGAACAAAACCAGAATCCATTAAGTTTTTATTAAAGTTACTACATGTACTTTTGGTTGTGTTCGTTTTATTTTTGGGGGGTGCAACTATTGTTCTTCTGGTGCAAGTATTTTTTTTTTCATCTGCACCAGTGCAAGTTGGCCCCAAAATCTATTTCGACCCCTGGACCTGCTTTATTTTGGAAACAAACATTGAAAAGGACCAAATAACCAAGTTTGGTACTTGGATATTGGCTTTACACCTCAAAATTCAGTAAGTACAGTTCATTATTTGTGGCACTTGTAATAAAATATTGCTTGCAATTGTTGGCCCTCTGGGAACTTGTGGCTTTAACAAACAATGCAACATCCATATGATATATATCTGTTCAGAATAAAAACTTTTCTGAAAGTATACTTTTGAATCACCTAGATATGTCAAATTTTCTGTAGACCAGAAAGTTTAAAGGTTTGGATATTCCAAACAAACAGTTCAACCCAAAGTCATTCTTGGTTCATTTGGCAGTAAGGTTGCCTGGGTCTTCCAAAACAAGACATCAGGAACTGAGCACACTTTTCCATACTATTTAGATAATGTATACGAGCGATCGCCATGACGTCACGGTAGGCAAAAAGTGGGTGACGGTTGGCTGATTTGCCTCCCAATAATTTGCATATGTCTTTAAATAATTTGCATGTGTATAATGTAAACAAAAACAGCAATCGCTCGTATACTAGAACTAATTAATTGCTTACAGAACATATTATATTGATTGTATTACATCAATGTTGTAATTTGATAAAAACATTGCCTGATTGTTAACATAATTTTTTTTAAACAGCCTGATTCAGGAAATGATATTTCTCAGGTAAAACAAACTAATGAAAAATTTTTAAAATATTGCTGACTGATATCATAATTATTGTGTAAAGCTGCACCTCCCTTACTCACTACTAGGAGGCACTGCTTTCATGATACCCATTTCTGAATTACATGTTTACTGTACCAGTAATATGTTCTACTGGAGTTTAACAAGTCAACAATATCCATGGAAAGTACAGACTAATACATCTTACTATATAATTGTTTCATAGTGCAGAAACCTCAACATTAGGCCACAGCAAGTCAATTTTATGGATGACATCCTCCCCAGACTCCAAATCTAATGCGAGAGGGCGAAAAAAAAACAAGGCAGGCAAAAAAAAACAAGATTTCTACATTTTTAAATTTTGAGATCGTTAACCTTGTTAAACAAGAATTGTGGCGACAAAACATGATATCACAAACCAACAGGTCTTTTATACCTGTATCTAACAGTATTACCGTCCTTGTACATGTGTATAAATCTCAATTAACAAGAACAATTGTAGAAAAGAGCCTGTACCATCATAGGTAGCTACTACATGGTAGTAGCTACTGGGTATTTGTTTGCAATGCAACAACTTAAACTGTCAACGGTTGCCATCAAACGTAAGTAATTGTGCCCCATTAAGTTTGTTGGATCCCTGATCATGACGGTCTCTGAGATTAGACACTGCCTACCGGAAATTGGGGCTCAATAACTGACAGAGTTCATTTATAATCTGAACTGTCCAGAAAGCCATACTCTACTTATATTGTGCCAACTATTACAACAACAATTTGTCTCTTAAACAACTTTGAAAAAAATGAATTACTAAATAAAAGCTTTCAATCTTTGTATAAATGGTTTTGATTCATTGGCAACATCACTTATAACACTGTATCAAAGTAAAAATGAAATACTAAACAATAAATCAGAGCCTTGCCTTGCCCATGGCCGTTTATGACATATTTTTGGCATGTTGACCACAGTTGGTTGGCATCAAAATTTCTTGTGTTTTTTTCCGAAATCGAGCGAAAATCAATGCGCGCGCGGATGTCATCCATAAAAATTACTTGCTGTGGCCTTATGTTAAATTGCATGGAACCCTGAGAACCCTCAGAAAATGGCAAAAACCGGAGGACAAACCTGGTACAGTGTGTGTGTGTGTGATGTTATGAACTGAGCAAAGAAAAAGACAAAAAAACAAGCTCTCTGTGCTGAGTTACTTAGCCCCTGTACATCATAATAACTTTGTGATCCTGTATCAAAAATACTTTCTGTTCCAGCTAGTCTCAAATGGGACCATAAGTACATTGTAACAATTCAAGTGCAACACATGTAACGTTATATATATGAACACTGTGGACAAGGTCTCATTTGTGCCTGGTAACTTGGATAACACTGAGCAACCAGTGATGTGCACTAGTATCACCTGTCTGCCTGACACTTGTGTACATGAACATTCACTATACCTTCCTGGTGCCATTCTAACAGCTTAAGAAACTCCTGTGGCATGTCGTGCACCTTGTCCACTTTGCCCTTGCCGTAGTAGTGATAAGCCAGTGGCTGGTCCTCGGGGTCCTTGTCAAATGGCCAGAAGCCAAAGATATGCACCTGGTCACATACAGACAGGGCTATGCTGGACAGGTACATCCCTGCAAAAGGTCCATGTACATGTATGTTACTTTGTTGTTAAAAGTTGAATTCATGATTTAAAATCACTAAAATTAAATATGGGTTATCTACATAGATGTATGGTAGTGTACCCTTTGTAAATTCAAGGTTTTTTTAGTCTGATTGTACATTGCACTATTGTTTTATTTTGTTCAGGTGCAGGTACAGGTACAAGTATTAGGTACAAATCTCCTCACCAGTGGACAGTCGGTTGGACAGGTTGTGTTCTTTCCAGAAGTTCATGGTGTTGGTGAAGTGGTCTGGGTTCCCAAAAACTAGAGCAGGGTTTCTGATCTTCTTCTGGGTTACAAATTTCAGGGCCTGCTGTGAGATTCCTGTCAAACATAGAGAACACCCATGGGTCATTGAAACCAGTTATTTTTAATGAAAGTTCATCTGTGACATTCTAAACTTTGGCTAAAGTCAGAATATTTAACACTGAAAAGGATAAGGTGGTGACACTTTTGATTTCCAGAGATGTTTTTGATTTGAAACATCTACCTACAGTCTAGAACTGAAAGTATAGCTCTGGTTGGTCCAGACACAATGTACCTGTAGCGGACTTGACTCCAAACGCTGAGACCCAGAGAAGGCCAGGGTACTTCTTGATGTCAGTTGCAAACTTATCCCTGCCCTGCTGATTCCGCAGGCCCTTGTATCTGTTGGTACCACAGAACAGAACTCAACAAGTGACATGGTGGGGAGGGGACAGCCCAATATTCCAACACCCCTATGTTCTGATGCCCAGTTATGTTCTGATCATCTATGTTCCAACATAAGGTTAGGGTCGTCAGAACATAGGTTGAGTTGTCAGAGCATAAGGGTGTCGGAACATGGGGGCGTAAATATATAGACATGGTGATAGATTTCATTGGAGATGCATGAAAATCCTTTCCAGTACTGAAAACACAGTCCTCACTGGCAAAATTCACACTGCAGTAGAAATGGCATGTTTTGCAGCATATCCATTATTACATTCCTAGAAAAATATCTTGTTTCTTTGCATGTACAGCTTCCCTTATAAATGACCTGTACCAAAGAAAATGCACTATTTTCACTGTTATATCACATATACTTGGAGAGAGCTACTCTGTAAATTAACTTGGAATACATATATTGAAACCTAACCCAATATGACCTACATTTTTGTAACTTTTAGACACCATACAGGCATTACCTGAATGTAATATAAGTAACAAAAATGCAGCACTACTGGGCACTCAGGCGCATTAAGAATTTGTGCAGTCAGGCAAAAAATAATGTTTAAAAAAACTATTTCAAGGAGCCCATTCCTGAAAAGTTTGATTCTGCTCATTGCAAACAAATGTTGTATGTCCATGGTGCTGAAAAACAGGGGATTGCACCAAAGCCAACCTGTGAAAAACCACATTCCGCTGAAGACACTTTACATGCAGATTTGGTAGGAATGTAAGAGAGGAGGGAATGGGAGGGTAGGGAGAGGGCAAGGGGGTGGAGGGAGGGAGAAGGGATAGAGGAAGCGTGATATATGCACATAGATATTTATAAGGAGAGAAAGACCACACACGATGGAACTGACTCGATCACTTGCAAAAATGCTAACTACAACAGGACACTTACTTTGACATTATTTGAGATATGGGGTTAGCAGTGGTGAAATTGGTCCTTATCCCTGTGTTCTCAGCATACTTGCCTCCAATAGGAGGTAAATTGCACCTAATGAAAGACACAAAACTAAAAACTTACATCCAGGATATTTGAGATATGGGGTTAGCAGTGGTAAAATTGGTCCTTATCCCTGTGTCCTCAGCATACGTACCTCCAATAGGAGGTAAATTGCACCTAATGAAAAACAGAAATCAAAGTTTTGCATAAAGCATCATGCATATGCTGACACTTCCAACAAAATGATAGGTGACATAGTACTGTTCTGTTCAATCGTTTCAAACGGTGCAAGAAATTATAACATATCATGATTCAGCATAACGGATTTGTACATTGTAAAAAAAAGGAAGATACAGTTGTCCTATTTTTGCATGTGTCACAGTAATGCAAATAATCCCACATCTTTTTGTTGTTTCATAGGAACAGTTATTTGCATTCATGATCACTTTCAGAAGTCTGACAGACCTTACCAGGGGTTGTAGCTTATGACAGACAAAACAAACTTAAGGACTGTACCTGAAGACATAATCTGCCTTATCAATCTCCTGCCCACATCCGCTCTGGGACAAGATTGCTCCATTCCCCACAACACTGCAACGGGGGAACCTCGTCCCAGAAAAAGGAGAGGTCTGTGGGAAAATATACTGTTATTTCAAAATTTCAACTTCCTAAATATGATTTACATCAGTACCAGTTCTGGCAGCGTGAAGATTCAGATCACTTCTACTTGTTTTAGAACAACAGTTTCATTGTTTGAGCCTTTCTTTATTCATGAAATACTTCAATCGGCCTGCTGGCCACTTTTCATGATATCATGAAGGTCAGGGTCAGACAAAATATAACAAGATACAGATTACATGAGTGAGGTCCTACAAAGTCCATAAACATATAGTCGTACAAAGTCTAGATAGCAAAAACTAAAATAAAAAATTGAACATGCTTGAGTATTGTCTGTTTATGTTCCATTATCCATGTTGTAGTCCCACCTTTGGCAACAGCCTGGTGAGTGCAGAGTTGACCTTGAAGGTTTTGCCCTTGTTTATGGCATAGTGGATGGTCATCCCTATTTTTGTGTTCTTTTGGGTCAGAATGAAATCATCTTGGGTGGAACAGCAGTTGTGCAGCTCTTCCCTAGAAATGAACAACACATACAGGTGTCATAACTTCCCAGGCATTTCAGATTATGTTACACACCTTCTCCCATGATCCATATAGGGTTTTTTTGGGGGGGGGGGCTTGATTGGGACAAAAGGCTGCCTTAACAGTAAGACATGCAAATATCAAGTTTTTGAATCAGGATTTTCACAAAGTCAACAGTATTGGCAGCACGGTAAAACAGGATATAAAATAGAGACAGAGCAGATGGTTTGAGCATGGGGTAAAGAAGCGGTACACATCAGGTCCCTCTCCCCATCTTTAAACTGTGACCCTCGTTATGTGGCATGTGTGACTCCCAGGTCGTGTGAGGCCCTTTTCAGAGCTGAAGAAAGATGGTAAATGCCATTTGAAAGCATCTCTACAACCTGAACTTTATATTTAAAGAATATACGATGTTACGAATACCATTTTGAGATATTTTTATTAGCACTTCTGCAACCTGAATTTTCACCCAGGCTGACACGTTTTTTTGGCATAACCGGTAAACTGCATTTAGAATCAACACACCATTTCTGTGCAGGAAGCAGTCATTGCTGAACAAATATCTCAAATACTGGCAGCTGGTTGTAACTTGTACTCTGCTGTGTAGGTTGGTGTGGAGTACACGGAATAACTGACTGATACACAACACTTGACTTCAATCAAACACAGTGTGCCTGTCACATGTTTACAACAGTTACCTTAACAAACATTGCAGACATAATCTAATCTAATATCATATGAACATAAACCAGAAGCAGGAGGGCCCCCATCCCATCTAGTTTACTGTACAACTTATCTCCTTTTGATCCCTTTTCCCCTTTCTAGTCACGTTTCAAGACTAAAGGGAGGGCGGGACACACAATCAGTACCTGACAACAAGGCAATCTCCCTGTAATCCCCTGCAAACAACAGATGGCTTCCTCCCGTAACTAATTCTTAAAGGGGCTTACTTCAGCACAGGACTATTTCAGTTTCCACACAAACATACTTCCTGCTGTCGGTGGAGTGACGTTGATCAATGTGAATGTAAATCAAGGAGAAAGTTTATAACCCATGGAAGAGTTTCCACTGCATTGTTAAGAGCAAATTATTGCCTGCAGTTTCAGTTAGAAGGCAGCTGCATCAGTCTAAGCTGTCAGGGGTTGCTCCAATGGCTACTAGTACTGGGTTTATTAACAGTAGGAGACCTTGTTACCTCCGTGTATGAAGGTTCTATTTTCAGTTACTGTGTTAGTGTGTTTGCTTTCATGTCCGTTTTTATTTGAATACAGCAGAGAGACAGGAAGCGAGGGGGAAATGGCTTAATTGCAGATTGACAGGAAGGTCAAATTGGCAGTCAAAACGGCCTGCCTACAGGTCGGGAGGTTTTTGTTTTTTGAGTTTCTGGTTGAAACAATCCTGTAGTACTATTATAATAATAGTAATACAATGGGAATGCATGTTTGCTGTGTCATTATAGAAGTAGAGAGTCCACAGCAGACATTTAAAGATTTACACAGTAAATAAGCTTTTGTCCCTGAGTATGGACATTCCAATATATAGCACACCAGCATAAAAGGTTCTTAATTCTTCATTACGATACACCATGGATGAACTGGTTCCATGCATCATGAAGTACTTAACTGGCAGTTTCGGCCTAACTGTCTCATCTCTCATGACTTCAAGGCTAGAAGTAGGACATGGGTACAATGGGAATGGCATCACAGTTGCTACCTGTGTCAATCACAAACAGAACAACAATAGCATCCATTTGGCAGGTATAACTGCTAATTGACAGGAAGGTCAAATTGAGGGTCAAAATGGTCTCCCCACAGGCTGGGTGGAAGTGAATGGTCGCCTCATTTCCAGTCTTCAGTTTCCTGCTATATTCATGTCTGTAGTCTTATGGATGCCAGTGAGAAAATGTATGGACAAAATCAGGGAGAAATTTATTATAATGGAAATTCACAACAACTTTATAAACACTTCACAGAGACTGTAAGAAGAATGAGCGCGGCAAGCAGGATTGATGCCAGTTAGAATTGCTGTCGATATCACAATGCAGCACTAATGCTGCCTGCAATACCATTAGGAAGGGAAGGAAATCAACAGCCACGTAGCTTAATGCACGCCAAGAGAAGCTATTACCTCTGAGCAATTTTACAAGTCCATTCCGCTTGATTTGTCACTCTGAGACAGTATTTCACAAAATGGGAGCCATAAACGTTAATGGAATAGGTATAAATTGGGACAATGCACTGTTATAAGTACTGTGCAAGGTAAGTGATGACGTTATTAGGTCAGTGTAAAATTGACAGTTACTGTCCAGATGAATATCTGAAAAAGCATAAAGATAACATTGATTCTCATTTAACCAGCCTTCAGGGACATCTTTAGAGCAGACATTACTGCACTTAAGCTATATTTCAACATCATATCGTTTGTGCTGACATCTCATGATACTGGTATACATACACTGGACTCACGTTTTTTTCTTAATTTCAAAGACAACACAAAATCTAACATTAGGTTGATGGGTAGGGTAGAATTGTATGCCCCCCCCCCCTCCTACTACATGTACATGTCATTATTATCATTATTGTCTGTCCATGATGCAGTTTTTTTACACCTGTTTTACAACCCATCCTGTCCAGCATGAAAATCCTAATAAACAAACAAATCAACAAGTTTTTTTCGGTTGTACAAGAAATTTTGTGAATAAAACCTACTGCAGGCTTTGCCCTGTTTGGTAAACATAGTATTACACTTAGCAAGGAGGTTAAAGTTTGGTTTACTGACTCTGACTGGGTGTGTGCCAAATGACTGGGGAAAAGCAAACTCTGTATGTTGTGTCCTCCCTATACTCTTGCCTAAAAAGGAAATGGCAGCTTCCTGAATAAACATTCTTAGGTATGAGTCAGGTCTGGCTTGCTAAGGTGCGCATATCTTATGTTTTCTTGCCCAACACAACACTGTAGCCTTGCGGCATTACATTTGGGAGATATCCTGGCTCAGGTACTGACTATGGGTCAGAGAGGTGTATCAACATTTCTAGTCATCTTCATATGGCTTACTGTATAATTTATTTATTTTCTCAATTAGGAACTTCATGAAAGGAGGAAAAAGGAGTATTTCACAGCAATTAACATTATTAAGTTGTGGTTGAAACCATTCTGTGGTATACATGTGTAGCTGTCATACAATAGTGTCATGAAGTGGAAAGGTCACCGCAAAAATAAAATAACTGCAAACATTTCAAGATGTACAGTGTTTCTGATGAAGTCATGTTTCCTGATTCATGTACATACCATTTTCTGATAAGTATACATCTCCTTAGAAAAGTACAGGGGGAAAATACACTGATACCTTATCATGATCTGCCATCTGGTTCAAAAGCCAACAGGCTTGTTATTACGCTTTAAATTTATAATTACCAGTACACAAATGTAAGAAAGATGAGTCTGATTGGTTGGTAATTATAGATAGCATAAGCCACCTTGTCCTTTTACACTTTTACTACATGAGTTGTCATATAGACACACAGCACTTGCAGTCATACACTCTTCAGTTTTTGTTAGTTTTACATAACCAGTGAACCGCCTTTATTAGTAACACCAGTTTTATACAGTAAGTAAGACCGGACTGTAATGTTTGATCCACTCATACTTGGATGGACCCCTACTCTTTTTAATAAGTTTGGTGTGTTCTTTAACATGGTTGAGGTGAGGCTCTCCTCAAATATGGGACCTCTGGCTTTAGGTCCCATCCGAGAGGACGTCCCTAGCCGAAGCTAGGCACTCACTTTCACCAGTCAAGCGAGGAAATAGGACCTGGTGTAAAGTGCGTTTCCCAAGGACACAACATTGGGGCCTGCTAGCAATTCGAACCCAGCTTCTAAGTTAACAACACTAATCACAAGACCACCTTGCCACCTTGGAGACACTACCTTGTACAAACGGCAAAAAAAAAAACTAATTTGAAAGCTAAGTACTTACCTGAGTTCTGCGATGGCTTTGTCATTTTGTTGCCATGTTCCGTTAAAATGTCTTCCTAATGCAACGACATCCACCGGCGCCGTCTTCTGCAGGTGTCTGGAAACATTTTGTGTGACAGTTTTGCTGTGTATGCTAGCGGCAGTATTGTTCTTCTGGGCACTGGTTGCGTTATTAGGCACAACAGTAGTAGCTACAAGGCTGATATGCTGTGAGAGCTGCAGTAAGGAAGCGTTCCTGTGTATCAAACTGGAGCTGTTGTGCAACCTGTAGCAACAGGAAACAAGTGCCAGGGTAATTTGATGATATTTGATAACAGGGCTCGAAATACTGTAGGGTGCATATGCCCTTTTGTGCACCCACAATTGGAGCTGTACACCTAATTTTTGACTGTGGATGCACATGTGCAATTAGATATTTGTGAAAGGTTACGTATATAAATGTACTACTGTACACAAAGTATACAGCATATTCTTGACATTTAAGTGTCAGAAAAAATAATGAAACGTTTGTATTTCCGGTCCTTCATTGAAAGTTAGATATAGAATTTCAGGTTCATGCTTTGATTCAAGGTTTTGTTGACATAAATTATTTTATGCTTATGCACCCAAAATTTTTTCCGTGCACCTAAACCTTAGGTTAGGTGAAAAAGTGCACCGATTCCCTACAATACAAACCCTCAATAAGATTTCTTCCATGATGAATCTTCTTGTAAGACAGCTTTAGGTAAAAGTTTCAAGAATCGTCAAAGACAAAAGAAAGAAGAGAAGGAATTGGACCGTTTTGCACATAAGCCAGAGATATACACAGGAAAATCTAGTACAATGTAATATATCATAAGCATGCAGATACAGTCTGTTCCAGGAGAAAAACAGGACGCAAGACAGAGGTTTGAAATAACTTCCTTATCCATCAGTATTTTCTATCTTAATAGTGATATCTTGTACTTTCAATTTTAAGACACCAACTTGCAGTATTACTTCTTGCTCACTGTCTTGCCTCTTTATCTTATCTACTGGAACAGTCCGAAGCATCATTTTCAAACATTGTCATCACAAAATTAATGTAAAATCAATTGATGCTATATAATGCATGCATTCATTTTGTTATGGCATCCATCAACAATCAGTTTATTCTTTTTCTCACTGCACAGAGCTGTTAGCTGCAGTTTTATTGCTATCACAGTCATCATTATTGCCAATAATCATTATTATCATTACGTTCAATGGTAATAACACTCAAAAACATTATGTAGAGCCCCTTTCACACAGCCGACCATGGCCTCCAGACCCTCTTCAGACCATGGTTAGGTGCTATATTGTAGTTGTGAGCAAAGTCATTTGTGGTTGGGGTCATTTATAGTTGTCGAGGTTGCCCACTAGTCTTTAAACACCAGCCAACTATACATTCTGTAAAAATCAAAGTCAGGAAAGTCATAGGCTGCTTGGATGTGATCAGAGGAGTGAGCTGGAGCTACAATAGGATTGATCCCAGGCTACTCCCAACCCAACGTTGACCTTGGTTGGTGAGTGGTCAGGACCAAATTCATGGGAAGGTCCTGAATGTGTGACAGGGGCTGATCACAGTGAGGCACATCACTGACACCATACTTCCTGTACATGGATGCAGCACTAGCCCCGCCTTTTCCAAGCAGTTATTGGCTCCTCCATCATGATGGCAGCTTGAATTGCTATTCTTCCATTTTTCAGTTTACACCTCTACATTCCAAACTGCCATCTATTTATTCATTTATTTTGTAAACAAGTGGGTAGTCCCATCAGTCTTAGACTGGTTTCCATGGGAGCCCACAAAAATACAAATAACTAGAAAGGCCGACATTTGCTCCGGAGCAAATACAGCATATTCCAGCCATTTCCTTCCTATTTCAAAGTCCCATTTTACACAACTTGAAAGCGGTGTATGCCAGCAAGGTGAATAACGTTCTGTTTGCATGTGTCCAAGGATCTCCCGTACCAAATATCAGGTCATTTGGTTTTAATATCAGGTCATGGGAGCCAAAAATGTACATTTTTGTCTGAAAATAGCAAAAAAAGGCCCATTTTACACAATCAAAAAATAGTGTATGCCAAACTTTTGAACAATGTTTTGTGGGTATGTGTCCAAGGTACCCCCATAGCAAATCCCAGGTTATTTGGTTTTAATATCAGAGCACAGGAGCCAAAAATGTACATTTTTTGGCTGAAAATAGCAAAAAAGCCCTATCTTACACAATTTTCAAGTGGTGTATGTCAAAAGTTTGATTGATGTTCTGTGGGCATATGTCCAAGGTATCCGTATACCAAATTTCTGGTCATTCGCATTTAATAGCAGGGCACAGGAGCCAAAAATATACATTTTTTGTCTGAAAATAGCAAAAAAGTCCCATTTTACACAATTTCAAGTGGTGCATGCCAACAGTGTGAATAACGTTCTTTGGGCATGTGCCCAATGATCCCCCATACCAAATTCAAGGTCATTTGGTTTTACTATCAGGACACAGGAGCCAAAAATGTACCAAAAATGTACATTTTTGTCTAAAAATTACAAAAAAGTCAAATTTTTATAATTTCAAAGTAGCATATGATAAAAGTGTGATTTATGGTCTGTGGGCATGTGCCCAAGGCACCTCCATACCAAATTTCAGATTATTCGGATACAGGAGCCAAAAATGTACATTTTTTGTCCAAAAATAGCCAAAAAGCCCTATTTTACATAATTTCAAAGTGGTGTATGTCAAAAGCGTGAATGACGTTCTGTGAGTATGTGTCCAAGGATCCCCCATACCAAATTCCAAGTCATTTGGTTTTAATATTAGGGCACAAGAGCCAAAAATTTACATTTTTTGTCCAAAAATAGCAAAAAAGCCCTATTTTACACAATTTCAAAGTGATGTATGTCAAAAGCGTGAATGACTTTCTGTGGGCATGTGTCCAAGGTATCCCCATACCAAATTTCGCGTCATTCGGATGTAGTATCAGGGCTCCAGATCCCAAAATGTACATTTATTGTCTGAAAATGACCAAAAAAAACAAATAAAACATTTTTCAAAGCCTGTATCAAAAAAAATGAAAAAAAATGTCTGGGGGTATTTGGTCAATCTACCGTCATGCCAAACTTCAGGTCATTTGGCTGAAAAATGACAGAGTTGAATCCATTTAAAGAAATGACAGGAGAAGGAGGAGGAGAAGAAGAAGAAGAAGAAGAAGAAGAAGAAACACGAGGGAAAACAATACATTTCATCCATACCTATGGTATGGCTGAAATATAATAAATAAATAATAACATAGATCAAGGTACACGTAATATAGGTAGGTAAATCATAAATAAGCATACACATGATGATTGGGGGTTATGTCAAAGTAATATACAGTAACTCATAACAAAATAAATAGTAAATAATTACGGAATAGTAATTACGTAATCATCATGACAGTTTTCTTTACGTTTCCCCATATTGTTTTCCTTGATAAGGTGTTAAATTGTTGTGCTCACCGAGGTTGGATGAGCTTCGTGACAGATTGTGTCATCAGTACACAATACAGCAGCGACAGAACTGTGATGATCACGACACCCAGCCCCAGTCGCTGGACAGCCTTCAACATAGCACTGCAGAGAGAACAAGAGAATTACTTTTAAAACGTTCAAACTTTTTTCCTTCAATTTTTGGTATATGTACATAGGTGGGTCATTGATGACAATTAAAGGCAGGTCAAATTTTGGTTTTCAAACCTTAATGTTTCAAGAAATTATTAGCCACTGCAGGGTGCCTTAAAAACTGTGTTCTGCATAGGGAGGGTTACAAATATAAAGTGGTTCTGAGACAAAGGTGACATTTAACAGTCCTTCAGAGGACTTTCGCTGCTCATGCCTGTGTGTGGTTTCCACACTTACTGAGAAATGCCAGGTTGTAATAAAACATACAAATGCCACCTACACGTACTTATGATCCATGCACATTTGCCCTTCAAACCAATTCTATATAGGACATGTATTTAGATATCATTATTGAAGGGTGTGTAATTTCTCGGATGACTCACTCTCCCCTGCACTGTCGCACCTGGTGTTTGGTATTTAGACTCACAAGGTGTAAATGTCAAGGTCTACACACTTTGGCATTGCTTAATTTGGATGAATGCTTTTGTGTGTTTTTGTGTGCATTTGTGTGTGTGTGCTTGTGTATGTATTTGTGTGTGTATATTTGTGTGTGTATATTTGTGTATGCGTGCGTGTGTGTGTGTGTGTGTGTGTGTGTATGTGTGTGTGTGTGTGTGTGTGTGTGTGTGTGTGTGTGTGTGTGTGTGTATGTGTGTGTGTGTGTGTGTGTGTGTGTGTGTGTGTGTGTGTGTGTGTGTGTGTTTAAGTTGAAATTTGACATCACAGAACCTACAGTCTCCAAACCTTACATCTGACAGTAACAGCCATGTTTTCAGTACCAAAGATAGTACCATTGGGACATACCATTTTCTTACAATTTAAACAGCAGGACAAGAAATATACACAGACTATACATGTTACATGTTCCCCTGTTATGCATTGTATTTTGGAGGTAACTACATTGTACCTGCTTCATTCACACTGAATCACAGCCAAAATGCTATGTAAGTCACTGGTGTGTACAGTGTGTATAACCTCAGCCATTGAATACAGCAGGTACATAGTCAATGCACCAGCCACAGAAGTACTTCCAGCAGGGCTGAGCACTGATCCCCTTCCATTAGACATGATCCTGGGCTTTAAACATAAGAATGACAGGGCTTTTAATGTGCTTAAGATATAAATCTCTCTTAACATCTAACACAGAGCTTTGCTTTACAAATCTCATCCCCTCAACCCACACAGACAATCACAACCGACAGTGCACAGTCTGGAGTTCAAAATCCCAGCAATAGTGAAGGCACAGCTAGGGTTTGCTAGATACCTAAAGCACAGCTAGGGTTTACTAGACATTATTAGACACCTACAAGGTGTGGAATAACAGACTAAAAGATAGCATTTTTTTGGATTTATCACAATCTAATGCACTCACAGTTTCATCTGTTTTCTCCCTTCCCTCTCCTCCCAAATGCAATCCTGTCTGGTACCCAGGGGAATGCCTCACTCTCACCTTGGTACACAGCTTATTGTTACTACTGGCAGGTTGGACAGTTTGTGCAGGGATGATGCATCGCCCTTGTACGGGAATCCATCAGGATTATCTCAACACAAGCACAGAACTTACCAGACTAGACGTGGATAAAGTCTAGGCTGCCTGATGTCGGATCAGGTGGGGAGGCATTAACTGCTGTTTAACCATCTTCTTTTGGAAGAACACACTTAAAATAATATATCAGCTGTGCAAATGATACTCTATCCAAAGTACAAATTATCCATGAGGCAATATCTTTCTGAATGAACTATGTCCAGGAAAACAAGCAAATTGATGGCAAGAAAGTGGTTGGAACTACAGTAAATTCATTTATTTTTGCAGGAATTTAATTTTGCATAAGGAGTCGAAAGGAGGTTTTCATAGTGTTTACAGATTACAGTTGAAACAATACTGTAATACAAACAAGACATATCCACAGTGTCATGATTTTGTGGTGGAAAGGCCCGGAAATTAAGATAAAACCACCACAAATATTTCAAGATTAACAGTACGTTGCCCATGGAGGTTGAGGCATGCATTTTGAAGTACTCCCCAAGGGCTCTTTACAACAATGGATCATTGCATGATGTGGTAGAAAGCACTCAGCACAACATCCAACAAAAGTTATAGACATGGATCAAAAAGAACAACTGCATCAACTGTTGTGTATTGAAATAAAAAAAGCTTAACCTTTAGCACACTGAAGAAGTTGATTGGCTACCGATTCTCTATTGGTTACAGGGTAAGGAAGCAGGGAGAAGGTACATGTACAACAAGTATCCTTAGTAACAGCTGACATGGTAGAGGAGAATAGAATGACTGCAAAATGTCAGAGATAGCATGTTTTAGCCCCATTCCTTAGAGACTTGTACATCATCTATAAATTATTAATAAGGAACTACAAAGCAGGTACATGCCCTTGACATTACCACTGAATGAGGTGGGATTCACCATGTTCCTCCTCAGCCCTCTAGATCTCCAAAAACTACTTGTTGGGATCACTGAATGATAAGAAATTCCCAATCATCATGCAGTATTTTGCATCAGTAATAGATATCAGAAACAAGAAATCAAAGATTTCACATCTCTGTGAAGTATTTAGAAATGTTGTGAATTTCTTGTTTTATTCATTATTGTGAAATTTTTGCTGATTCTGTTTATGCATTTTTCCACTGGCCTCCATAAAGCAACAGACATGAATATAGCAGGAAACTGAAGACAGGAAATGAGGTGACCTTTGTACCATTCACTTCCTCCCAACCTGTGGGGAGATCATTACTACCTTCCTGTTAGTCTGTGGTTACACCATTTCCCCCTAATTTCCTGTCACTGTATTGTATTCAAATAACTACTGACAGACAAGCAAACAGACGAACATGCCGAAAACAAAACCTCCATACACAAAATCAATTTCTTATTTGTTTGGAACTGAAAAGGACAAAGAAGAAATCAACCTAGAATAAAATGTTAGGTAAACAATAAAACTAATATTCCAGCCCTGTACCAAGACTATAAAGAATAGATCGATCACCTTTAGCACAATTTAGTTATCTCACCACATTACAGACAATTCTTCTTCATTATTTTTTCAATCGATAAAAGATAATTCTATAAGTTACATAATTCCAGGCAGGAGACAATGCACAGGGCCACTCATCGATCCAAAGGCTTGCATAAGAGGTTGTTCAACCTCCTCATACTCCTAGTTCTATATGTTTGTGTATACAGCTGGCCTTTGTGACTTGACATGGTATGGAGGAATATTGATTTTGAGGAAAATGCATTACACTCCTTACCCTGTGCTCGTGTGACATACCTGCACCACACTTTTACACATTCATTTTTTAAGATATTAAAAAAATATCTTAAGAGAGTCTTTTCTTTCACAAGCTTAATATGTTCAATCTAAAATTTTCCCCATCTACTAAAATTTTCCCCATCTGCATGTACTACAGCAAGAGATCTACCTACAGTCATGCAGTCTTATCCTCACTCACATACAAATTCCAATTTCATCTCTTAGTTGCAATTGGATCTGACGAGTGCAGGTGTTTCCTGACACCAAATTCAACCCTGCCACATAGCTGTGGTGCAGTACACACCTATACCTTTAGTACCAACCAGTAATTTGTGGTTAAAAATCACAAATCAAAAACAGCTTTTGTGAATTTGTCTTATTCATTCTTGTAAATTTCTCTGTTTACGTCTATGCGCATTTTCCCACTGACACCCAGCCAATAGACTCCTGGCCAACTTCCTGCTGGTTCCTGGCCATCTTCTGGGACCTAGCTTCCTGTGCCTGACCTTTTGCAGTCTGTCGCTAAGGAGTTCTCCCACCCATGTGCAAACACAGAAGCAAGCACACACACACACAAACACACACAAAAAAGAATTCCAGATAAAACTATATCTGTTAGTAGTACAATTACCCTGTATAGCTCTTCAAAACCACATTTCCCATTGGAGAACCCAGACAAATTAAAGGATAGCAGCTAATGAAAGATCAATAATTTTTTCAGTTGGCAGAAGTTGGGTTGTTGATTCTATCACACTGACCTGTGAGAGCAACATCAAAATATATAGAGAGAGAAAAAAAGACAGCCTGCAGAGAAAGCTTTATCTTGACAAACATATACAGTAACAGAGAAACTATCAGCACGATCATATCATTCATTTTCCTTGCAGCATTCTGTAATCACCTTGTCCTCTTGCAAAGACGTTCAACCATCAAGGCATCACAGGTTGATGATGTTATCGCCTTCTAATTGGCTCCCGACTGAGAGGATACATTACTTACTATGGAAAATAATATTATATTTTCTATCCCGCACACGGAGGACTGGCTACATTACAAATAATAAAATACAATATGGGGGGCAAATCATGCAATATTATCTAATTGTTGATGAAATATGAATAAATTGGCTGATACTACCTTTCTCCTTGTTGTCTTGTGTAGTAAACAGCAGGTTCACCTTAACAAAGACTGAGAAGAGATTCAATAATCAATTGTAGGCTGGTTCAACTCACCTGCACCCCAAACTGACACTGCTCATATAGTATGTTCTGGGGCCACCTGGCAGCTGCATGGGATTTTTGCTGGGTGGAATCAGCAATCCTCAAGGACACCGAAATGAGTCTGTGTCATGGATGCTGGACAAGGTTTGAAATAGGAAGGAAATAGCAAATGACTGTGGTCCATTGGCTTGGGTCTGGTCACCTGACTACACAAACAGTCAAGTGATTACCAAAGGGATTGATTCAAAGGTTACGTCTTATCTCTATTAGATGCACATCTTTCATGATGCAAAAATCAATACAAAAGGCTGTTCAAGGCATATATTTGGGTTCATTAGTAGAGATGAAATCATCGGAGTGTCTCAGTATTACATGGCATTATTCTGGTGGTAAATACCTCTGCTTCCTTCCAAAATATGAGGTCTACCTGTAACATCAGTGTGCACACTTCAATATTGTTATGTCAAAAAAGGGCATACACCTATCTATAATTAATTGTATTATAGTATTTATACTGTACAAATGAATTTAAGGTAATCCTAATGCTATTCATCTCTAATGGCCTCCTACAAACTGCTGCCTTTTTGAGCTCCTTAGGTTTTTACATTGACCTATTTAGGCAGTGTTCCAGAAAAAATAGATGGAATAATTGCATTGGCAGGTCAAGCATCCTTGTCTGGCAACAGTGCAAATCCACAGTGGCAGTACTACAATGTAGTTTATGTAGAAACCTGTGAAATATTTATTTCTTTGCCAGATGTCTACCATCACTCTATGCAACATCAGGTGAAAATCTGTTATGGATCACCAAATTTGTAATCATAATCTTGTATTTGCTTATTTGAAAGCAACATGTTGCTACTTTCCCACCAAGGTTTTCCATAGTCTGACCTTGAGTTAACATTATTGAGAGAACAAGACTCGAATGACAGAAAAAACATTACGAAAACGGTTGACCTGAGAAGAAACAAACTAAGTAGTGTCTCGTATACGTATACAATCTTGTTTTTGGATTAAAATGTGTAAACTTTCATATAAAGACAACAATTTGCTACCAACATGACAGCTGGCTACATGTATGACTAACAGTGATTGGCCAAACTTGTTTAGGTACAGGTACATGTGTACAGGTGTAGGGCTGTACCTAAACAATTGTACCTGCACCTGCACCTGTACCTGCACCTGTATCTGAAATTTGAATATCTGAATGCACACTGAACTGTATTCTGACCTAACACCCCGTTCAAACGAATGCGGGGAAGCCGGATTCGATGTACGTGGATTGGCCGGCTTCTGGATTCATGTGGCTCCATCTGAACGCTCCGATGCGCATTGAATGCGCATCGATCCCAATCCACATCTGGAGGCGGATTCAAACCGCCTTGACTGGATCGCGAATTGCGTCTGAACGCGCCGATGCGCATTCATCGGGTTTACTTTGCATATCAACCCGGTCAGTGACCTCGGGGTCCGCAGATAACAAGTGGCGGCGTCGGCAACGAATTCTTACAAGGGCCATCCGTAGCCTGCGTCTCCTTCGTACTCCTCTGAGCCGGTTGCAAGCGATTACCCATAAGAAAAACACGACAAGTTCTAGGGCGGGATGCACTTTCACCCCTAACCTCTAACATTGGCAAGACGCCACCTTGCTTGTTTTCATCAAACAACAATGAATGTGGTTTCGGCGAATCGTTCTCGGGCACAGTTTAGAAGGAACGTGTTGCACGTGGACCAGATGTGAGGAATGTGGCTTACCCGAATCGAGCTCAATGCGCATTCGTTTGAACAGGGCCTTAGAGCACTAACTTGTTTTTCATTCCACAGGCAGGTGTTCAAAGGTGGCTAATAAGGCAAACAGTAACAAAACACCAGCTTGTTATAATGGAACTAATCAATTCCTTTCAATTCTGCCACAGAACGTGATGGCTTGTTGGAAAGAGCCAATCTAACAGTCATGCATACAAGATAAAATGGGCCCATATTCCACCCAGTGTCGGGGCCAATTCAAAGTTGGCAGTAACGTCTACTAACATAATTCTGACAGTCACATACCTGCATATTTGCCACCCTGAAAAAAGACCCTAAAGAGATCTCCAATGCAACAAATGTCCAGTATAAATGCATTCCTGCATATCTAAACAGTGTGTATGCCCGGGGGGTGCTGCACTAGAGATCTCTCAAGCTCAACTACACTGTTTTTAAAAGTGGTGGATACAGGTATTAACCTGACGGATAAATGTTAATGGAGGTTAAACCTACCAGGAAGTATTCATGCTTTCAGCAGAGTGCTCACCCAGTTTCTTCCTTCTAGAAATTGGCAAACACTGAACAAGTCAACTATTTGTCCAAAGAACATGTCCCAAACTGAAGTGGCCCCAAAGATACACGTATTTCGTGATTTTGTAACATACCCACCTGCCAATGTGTCCACACTGCTAATACAGACGGTCAGGCAGAGACCTGGAACATAGTCCCCTAGAATCACAGCTAGCCTTGACGTCATTGTGCCAAGTCAATGGGTATGTTATGTCCAATACCCAAGGTCATTAATATTCATGAAGTCCTCCTAGTCACCTTTTTTGTTTTCTATTGAATCGTTTCCTCACTAGAGCTGTGGGAAAACAATGGGGGAAATCACGACAAAGGAAAGTACTCACACTCACAGTGGAAATTTCCATGCCAAGAGCATGGGCGACAGGCCACCAACTTTTTGTTGAAATCGCTGTTGCCAATTATTTGCACATTGAACACAAACTGTGGACTTGGTCTACTGAATCATTCAAGAAACACTGTGGACTTGGTCCAGGCTGAATCATACATTAAGCCAAGGGTATTACATAATGTCCTTGATCAAACACACAATGGGTACTTGGTCCACTGAACCATTGTTTGTACTAAACACAGACTGGAACTGGATACTCGTTCCACTGAATAACAAATGCACAATGGGGACTCGGTCTACTGAAAGAGAATTCCTGACATTGCAAGCATACTCTAAACACACTGTGCTCTCCCATGTTTTGTGGGAAATTCTTAGGCATATAGTCCATTTGGTACTCTGGTCAAGGAGGTACACTGCACAAAGGCCAATGGTATCAGAACAGGTTTTGCTGTTACTCCAACGTGTTCACAAACCTGCTGCTTGAATCAATAGAACCGCAAAGGAGCTAACTTAACTAAAGTAACTTAGAAAAAAATGACAATGTGTTGTTTGGGCTCCTTTTGCATGTGTTATGAATAGGAAGAAACGGCGCTAGCCAAAATACATAGATTGGAGCCAAATGGTAGAAATTCTCCCCTTTGACCTACTGTGCCCTTCAGAGTTTTCACATGAACCATCATTGTAGGAGAAATTTGATCAGAGGTAGAGCATTTCCACCGTGCCTATTAAACTTTAAGAAAATTGGCTGGCACAGATAATTATAAGTGCAGATGAATGTTATGTGAAACAAGGAGATGTAGCAGTCCCCGAGAGATATCAGTTCAGCACCAAGGACAGGCATCAATAACCAGACAGATATCAGCTCAGTACCAGGGACGGGTATCAGTACCCAACATATATCAGTACCAGCACAAAGGACACACACACAAAAATACACAAATGTATCCCCCACACTAAAAGTGAAACAGAATATATCATTTAAATTTTAGGAATTCCTATAAAACTAATATATATTCGAGACCTTTCTTTGGTTACCTACCGTATTGGGGGAATAATGCTTTTGATCAGTTGGAGAGAATGGGCCAGGAAAGTCTTGCTACAAAATTCCACTGAAACAGGGAATTAATTATGCATGATGGAAGCCAGCTCAATCTCCCAGCCTTGGTCTTTCACATACCACGTATTATAGCACATGATCTTACAGATGATTAGGAATGGCTATTATGTATATTGGATAGACAAATATGACAACAATAGGGGTTTTTCTGCTGCTAAATAATAAATGAACGAATGACAGGTCTTCTTATCTTTTTTCAAAAGTAATGCATCTTAAAAATTGAACAGTAGACCTTAGAATATGAAGAGCTGCAGTTTCAAAGAAAGCTGCCAAGAAACATCTAATCATTCTGTAACACCAAGGTTTAGAAGAAAGCAAAGATGTCAAAAATCTATCCTATTGTTTAGCTCACAAAATAAGAAACAGCTGCAGACTGAAAAGGAGCAACCATACAACCTCTTTTAACCTGCTAACACAGACAAAGTGTAAAGGTGGTCTGTGGTTAACTAGGGTGTTGACTTGGCATCTGAAGGTTCTGGGTTCGAATCCCTAGCAGGCCCAGTGCTGTGTCCTTGGAAAAGGCACTTTACACCTATTTCCTCACTTGACTCCTGAAAATGAGTTCCTAGCTTCGGTTAAGGACATCCTCTCAGATGGGACATAAAGCTGGAGAGCCACACCTCAAGCACTTTCTACACTTATACAACGATAAAAGTGTGTGGCTGTGATACAAATTATTACAATGTTACCTTACATCAATTCTTGTGACAGCATTTATGGTCATTTTGTTTTTTCCCCATGTATTGCTTTTTTTGCACTCTTGCATTAGATTTTGAGTCTGAACGGGATGTCTTACATTATATTTACTTGCTGTGGCCTAAGTTCAGTACAAAGAAATCATTAAACTTACTGGGAGGCCCAGCTGTTAAAGTCAGAGCAATCCCATATCTCATCCAAATTCAATCATTTCTTAATTTCACACACAGGACATCCTGCATGCAGCAGGAAAATTTCATCATGTGTACAACGACATAAGTCCCACATGCAAACTTAAATCAAGACTAATTCTTTTCAATTTGTTACTTCATTCATGATCAATAATTCAAATTCAATTCCTATAGAGGAAGCAATACTTCAAATCCAAGTTTCTGCACCCCACTACTGATAGCAGGACTGATAGCATTCCTGTGTAACTGCGTACCCAAATTACCGTAGCACTGCAAGCACTACGCTTTAGTTGGAGCATTCAATATGATCGGAATAACTTGAGTAAGTAAGTAATAAGTACTTCAATTCTCTACTGAGAACAAAGTGGTGCAATGGATTTTTCTTTGTTACAAAGAGACAAAACAAGACATCCCTTATTCCACATTTAGCATATACACCAGATAGTTTAACAAAAAGACAACAGTATGATAACATACTCCAACAAATTCCATGCCTCAAGTTATCATGCTTGCTAGTTGAAGAACACAGGCCAATTTTTCCTCACTTCCAACAAAAAAAATCTTCCTTTACTGTCTGCAAGCACACGGCTTAGTCCAAAGCTTGGTTTCTCAGAATGTAATTCAAACCGCCGGTAGCAGTACTGCACCAGTGACTCCAATATTCTCAGCTATTAGAAGACTCATTCCACTGTTACAGGTCATTGGATTTTCTGGGAACATGACAGCAGCGATGATTGCTTTTACTACGAGGTATTACTTGACCTTGCCTTTCTCTAAATTTGCTATGGCTTGAATTTATTTTTTTCCTTTTTATTGTTCTTTCAAAAACAAAAAGATACATGATAAAGTAGCGAAACCCCTTTTCAAAACCCTAGCACAGTTGTAACATATGACTTGTGCTTATATTGAATTTACATTATATATAAGTGTGGTATCCTATAAACATTCTAAAATCCGAATTGCTCACGAGAATTTATAAGTAAAAACCATTTCCTGTTCATGGCATTACCAAATTCTTTATTAAGCCCTCACATTAGAAGTACTTCTTAACACAGCAATCCAAATGTAATCTGTGAATACATTTTTTTGCTGTCTCAAACTCTCAGTTACAAACCTTCAGCTATGATGGATGCATCCATGGACAAAGCTGCCATACTTTTCCAATATCCAATCCCTGTACTCAGTTATATGTTAGGGTGGTCTCCTGTTTATAAATCCTGATCATGATCCATTGATCTCAAGTACTACTTACATGAATCGAAGTCGAAAAGTTCTGACTGTCTTTTATTTTAAAGTAATTGCAATCTTTACCCTGAAACATACAGCCACACAAACACACCATATATCTATATACAATCTCCTTGGTCTATTCCAAGAAATTCATGATGGAACACAACAATTAAGGCCCGAAATGGACTATCAAAGATAGCATCTGGGATTCCAAATATAGCTTGCTGTATTTGACACTTCCCTAACACCGATGGATTATCATATCAAGGGTCCAATTCAAAACTATGTCCCTCCAAATTTCTGGTTTCATATCAGAAGAAATTGTAAAGAACACTGCAACGACCAGAATAACTAGCATTACCTCTTCCAGATCAATTGTGTTCAAAAGTCCTAATATTACTTTACTTGCTGCAGTTTCTACAAGAATAACTAGGTGGGGCTCTTGTTTGGTGAGACTCCTACCTGCTGACTTCTCTTTTGATTGATACAAATTTGGGTGCACAATATACAACACAATAAATGTTACCACAGTAGGAGTTCTCCTGTACCTTGGTCATCAGCACCACTGCAACATTTACTGCACATCTTTTTAGAACAAAATGACAGTAATCACAAGGAGTTTATCTCTTTATAATATAACCTCCTTGGTACTATTATAGGTAAAGATTGTAATGCAATAAAATTCCACACCAAGGAAGTAGTTACAATACTGATTGACAGCATCGAAATGGTATAACTTTTATATTCAGTCGTGTTCACATGAAAGGAAATGCCACTTGAACTGAACTTTCTGTTGTGGGGGCTAATAATAGTACACTTGACACATATAAGGATTTCAAGTGAGTTTTGGAATACTTTCTAGAGGGTCTGCATGCCTTTTTAACTTCCATGAGGCATAGAGAGCTATTTTAATTTAATATTAATCATAGTCGGCAAGCTCGAGTTCAAGTTAAGCTTTGTTGGTAAATCATTTGTGAAGCATAATTTAGTCGCTTTAATTCTATTTATCACTAGCATGTTATTTGTTGTCCTGAATTCAAACGTCATTGACAAACTCTTCTTTAAAGCATAGTTGAATGCCAGATTGCCCCAAAGTCACTAGCATAGTGTATGCCGGAATGCTCATCAATTTGCCGCCCTCCAACCCCCCAACCCCCCATGCAGACCCTCCTTACAACTCTTTTAGTACCTTACCAATACCAGGTCAGGCAGGAATATTTTTTCACTGCTGACAAGACACTTCTGCATTTGTGAAGGGCTAACTCCAGCCATTCCCTTGTATTTTGTTATAACCCCTTTGCTCCAGCCCCATAAAACTCCTACCGATTGCCTTAGTAGTTCAGCCTGGCGGCGCGCGCGGCGCAGGGTTCATAGTATAAAATTATTTGACCCGAAGATAGCCACGATACCAGCTAAACCCAGGGGGCAGAGTCTAAATTTCCTTGGGGGCATAATACCCTGGGGCCGTGGAGCTTAACCCATTGAAACGGTCTGGCATCCAGGCTAACCCTTTGTCCAGCGAGCGGTTGTGGTCAGACTGTGCCAGGTTTTGTGGGAAGATTACGGTGCCACCATGCGAACTCATTGTAAACATGTCTAGAATTACACTACGGCCGGGTGACCTTGCAGGATTCCGTCTCATCATCACCGAACCCATTTTGTCTCAACAGCTCCTGGCCTTTTGGGTACAGCAGAAACAAAATTTACCTTCTTTAAAGACTGGCAGCTTCCAGGGCTGTCTTCAACGGGCGTGGATCCGATGGTAGACTGATGAGACGATCATGTGAGTCACTATAGTATAAGACTCCGCAGCAGCCACCGTTACACCATGACCCTATCAAACTGTAACGGTGCGTGGTGCTGACCCGACCCTAACTTCCTCGTGATGAATGTATCAATCCGCGGCCGGGTTTCGGTTACCCGGGGGACTTTGGTCTATGGAATGCCGATCATTGAATACGGATACGGATACCATTGAAATGTTATTGATGATGCCAGGAATTTGGCCATAGTGCACCGGGGCGCCCGACCCTATATACTCCCATCAACAACTGTGGCGGCATCATTGGGGCCTAATGTTATTTCCGGGAACGGAAGTATTGTTTTGGGTGGCTTACTGGTGAGTTTGTATGTTTCGTGTCCTGACAAAATATGTTGACAGTGGTGGGTGGGGAGGAATGACAGACCATATGACATGAGGTCAAAAGGTCAGACGAAAGAAATGAAATTAACTTGAATTTCACAAAATGTGGCCAGGCCCAGCAGGAATTATATGTCCACATATGTAATTCAGAGAGCCGATTTCATGAGTGGACCCTGCAACCCTGCACACATTCTATCCTAGTCCCGATTAAAGTACGTCATACAGTCTCATTGGTTGTTCAAATAAATTTGCGAAAATTCAAAACCCAGAATTAAATCTGAAATCTGCGTGCTGGGTTGACGATAATAAAAAAATCCCGGCACTGATTAACGTTATATATGTAACCGTTACATTACAGTATGTTACTAATCATCACGGACTTTTTTTCATGAAGAACCCCTGTACAAAAGGCTAGTGTTACCGGCTTCTATTACACAGGTGCTTGTGTTTGAACTTGTTCGTCACGTTTGACTGTTCATATTACAATCTAAGAAGGGACCGTGCCCCCAGGATTTCCTGTCTTCTTATTGACTTCCTGACGTATTCGGAGAAATGCTCCGAACATATTGTAAGCGTTACATTCCATTCGAATATTCCTCAAACGAAGCACGCGTACGGGAGGGAAGTAGTCATCGATCCTCCAAGCCCCTTTGGTTGCCGAAAAAATTGGGTCAACAATTTGCCAGAGTTCAATAGCGGGCCATAGAGGTAAACATTTCCAAACACAGAATAACTATAACAGGTGCATTTTCTAAAACTTTCTTCTGTAAAGAAATAGCTTCGGAAATGTCCTACCTTGATAAGGAGAGAGGACAAGCTCACGGTGTCGTCTAGTCAAGAGTATATAGCTCACACACAACACAAAGGGTTTTGTCACATTGCAACCATGCATAGGGAACGCCAAATGAACTATGCCCTAGACATGTTACAATGGTGGTGTTGTGACTTCAAGCTTCATTGCATCATACCGCTAGATTTTCTGCCCTGTACAGTGGGACCTGGGTAGCCCAGTAACCAACCCATTGTCTCGGAAGTAATAAATCCGAAAACGTCCACTTACTTTGTTAATCAAAGTTACCAACCCTTTCTCCACTCCTCTCTCCCCCTGTCCACCCCCATCCCCTCCACATCTCTCTGCATCTGACTTTTCTTCTTGAGGACATCGAGATCGCTTTCTTTTTCTGGTGCAGTCCTCTGGAACTCACTTCCTCCTCATGTCAGAAATGCAAAAACCCTCTGTGCCTTCAAGACCACCTTTTCATCACTCAACAGTTAATATGATTTCTATTGTTGTTAATTTTGCTTTTTGTTCATTTACATTGATATGCAAATTCCGTTCCTTTATCAATATTATTTACATTACATGTATTTGCCATATTTAATTAGTTTGTTTTCTGTGCTTTATTAGTATTATTATTAAGTTTGTTTATTTTCAAGTGTAGTATGATTTATGTATCATGTATGTTATTTAAGTTACTTTGGTTTTGTATCAATTAGTAATTTGCGTAAATTTATTTGTTACTTTTGTTGTATTCTGATGTAAGTGCTTTTGTTTGGGGTTTTCCCCCCAGGGCACATTGAAAGGCGCTCTCAGGCGATATGTTCCCCCTGGTAAAATAAATAAAAACAAACAAACAAACAAACATGTAAGGGATTTCCAGAGCTGGACCTCTTTATTCATCTTGAAATGAAAACATTGATAAAACATTGTATAGAAAGAGGAATGCCTTCCGTAAAGCTGGTTGTCTGGTAGTTATGTATGTCAAGCAAACACGACAGACGTCCGGCAAATAGGATAACAACCTTGATGTGTTGTTTAAGTGCCAACATGTCATGCTACTAGTTGAACAGTGACTGATTTTATGTACAAAGGTTTAGGCCCACAAAAGGTTTCAGTGACAAGTAACTCCAATACATGTATCAGTTCTCTCACAACCAACAACCAACGACTAGCTAACTTACTTTCAGTAATACTGATACTCTGAATGACACCAGATATTGCTTTATCTTTTACAAAATAATTACGAATAACATTGTGCTTTCGTGACTTATTTGTAACTCTACATTTTGTATAGTGGGATCGTATCGAACTGGTCTGTGATTGCGGATTTTCTGTGTGTAGTATGACGTATTGTTTGTTATGAGATTAAAATATAACGTTATCGTACATTGCACTGCAAACGTCCACAACACATATCTCACTCTTGTGTTAAAATATGGATAAGCTCTTCCAAACTATGAAACAAACACTACACAAAGAACTTGTTACAGTAGAAAATTACAAGTTTGATCTCTTTATCACTTTACAAGGTGTACGAAGTTTTAGTTCTGTCTGTATCTGAGGTAACGTTAAGTACACCGGGGATATCGATTGTTAGAACCTGTAGTTTTAGGCAAAGCAAGGAGATTCTACTGTAGAATCTCCTTGGGCAAAGCAATAGACCGATCCCATAGCTCCGCCCACCTCCGTCACAATGTAGAAATGCAAAATGAGCCATAAAATGCAAATACGCAGCCATTCTCTCATTGGCTGAACCGTTAATTGCCATCCACTCATTGGTTGAACTGCTAATTGTGATGGACAGTCAGGGTCGGTCTATTTAGCCTACATGACTCCGGCTGTGAGTGATTTAGACTGATAGTCACATGTTCACATGACCAGACACTTGGGTCTGTACTGTCCGCTGCGCCTCATGTCCAGGTCATGGAGGACGTCGCCATCATAAGGCACGTAGTAAGGCGCCATGGCCTCGTCATAGCTCTGCACGGACATGTTATCCCAGTTCTGGAGGTTCTGTGCCACTGCTTCGTTCTCTTCGTCGGTGGACGACGCGCCCTCCATGGGTTCACACCTGTAATCGTCATCTTTGTCGTCCGTCAAACTGGGGAGGCTGAGAAAACTGTCGCCATGGCTACTGGCGTCCTTAGCAGTTTTCAACGACATGCCACGGAGTTCATACGTCATTTCCGCTTCCTGTCCGCAGTCTACGCGGTCCGTGTGCTTCAACGAATCCTCCCCTGGGTGCCAAAGATCGTCATCACTTACGTCACCCTCTGTGTGTGACCATTCAGTGGTTGACCCTGATGACGTAGAGATGGCAAACGTCGGGGGTTCATTAATGTTGACGTCGACGTCCACATCAAACGTCATGTAGACGTCGTCGTCGACGTCGAGACACTTGTAGGACGGAAGGACATACGTCTTCGGTACACTGTCATGACGGCGACGTCCTGTCGTTGGCACCCCTTCTTTGTGTTTCGGGGTCCTCGTTGATGCTTTGCTGGGTTTCTGGTCAAGTCGCTCTGTAAATAAAGGACAGTGTCATGTAAGGAGACAAAAAAGTCATAACAACAGAATCTAAACATTACGAAAAATAAATCAGAGAGTTCAGACCTCCGGGAAGTGTTTCGAGGGTTGGATTATAACTGTGAAGGGATTGCATGACGTAATTTGATGGGGTATTGCACACAGTCCACCACTTCCTGAAGTCCTCCACGTACCGCCCACTTACACCCACCCAACGGGAGCTGGGTCACCCTCATGCTTGACCTCACTGTCAATCAACTGTCGCCAATTTAAATATCCACCCACTCTCCTTGCTACCGTCTCTGTCGCAGACAAGCATACAGACAAACCCACAGACAGACCCATCCAAAACATTACCTCCGAAAAACAGCTGCATGGAATATTGAATTTGTTCTAGGCAATCAGAAATGAAAGGCGAAGATTAGTGACCTACCAAATGATTGAGAGAAAGACAGGTCGCAGTCCTCTACATGTTCTCCTGGAGTCATAATTGAGTTGGAAAGAGAAAGGAGCATGGTGGAGAATGAGAACACTTGGTAATATGTCATAAGGCAGGAAGAAGTCTTACTCGATCTTAATCAGTTAATGTACAAAGTATTGCTTGTTATTTTGATGCTTGTGTCAGCGAGGTACACTCGCGTTTAACACCTGCAAGTGGCCCTTACTTAGGTACCTGTGCACATCATTTGTACCTGGCCTGAGATGGACCTGACAGAATATAGGTTCCTGTTGTCATGCTCGGTCTAGCGTTTCATCTGTGTAGCCATAGATATAAGTTTATGAAAGTACATGACTCATTCAACCACAATAAAACATGAGTGACCAGGAAAGAAGTATGAAGAGAGGTTGATATTTCCCGTGGGTGGATAACGGAACAACATACCCGAAGATGGCGGGAACAGTAGATTGGGATCCACCAGGTGTTCCCCGTTGTTGCCGGAGCCCTGGCACACGATCCGGGCGGTCCGCTTGTCGTGAGCCTGGTTAAGAATGCCACCGTCCAGACGCTGAGGGTACTGCATGCCGGTCTCAAGGCACCCTGGACAGACCACGAAACGGTCGTAGTGTAGTCCTGAAGGAGAAAAGATCGAGTTGTGTTAATATATAAGTGGACTGAAGTACATGCATTGATAGCTATGCAGCTAAATGGTTTATTTAGCTAGCTATAGGGACAAACTCCACCAAGAATAGAATATTTTGAATAGTCATGAAAAAAAAGTTGATCGCAAAATTGCGGCCATAACAAAAGTAGTTATTAAAAGGTCTTTACTTTTAGACAAAAAACATAAATAGCTAACCACCAGTTGAATCTAAATTTCATAACTATCTTCCTACCTGGCCAGCTGCTGAGCAGAGTTTCCATCTCGTTCAGAACCGGAACCAGGAGTCGCCACAGCCCGGTCACGTCGTCCCTCGTTCCCCGCACGGCGATCGCCACGCTGGTGTGGTCGTCCAGGATCTCCCGCACGATCAGCAGGTGTCTCCCGTCGGCGCGCCCGTAAACCCCGTTCACCCAGTCGATCCGGTACGCCACGTACGGGTTGATCTTCGCACACAGCGTCTCGAACAGTCCCGGGGGACAGAGCTTGTGGAGGAGAAACTCTATCTCTATCTGTTTCATTCCGACAGGGAGCGTGACGGGCCAGTTCTCTTGGTAGTCCTCGAAGGTTTCCTCTTGTAGGAAGTAGGGGAAGCGGAGGAGTTCGTTCGAATCCTGGTTCTTGCGGGGTCTCATGGAGAAACAGAGGCCGAAGACTTTCATGAGGCCGATAAGGGCGTCCACAACCTCGGCATCGACCTTCAAGATTGACAGAAGACAGTCAAGCATGTCCCGTGAGAGAACAGCTTGTCCCAGAAAATCTCGTTTTGCCCGGGCAAAGCTGAATCTGTCAAAGTGACCGAACTCGCTGAACACAGGATTGCCGAAATCAAGCAGTTCTTCTGGTTCGTGCTCAAAGACCGTTTTGAATGCATCCATCAGAAGCAGCGGGTTGTGGAAAACGTACGACCCAACTTCGGGACTGTACATCACGGAGCCGCTTTTGTCTAGGTATGCCAGAGCCGCTTTGATTGCATCCTTCCCTTTCAGTTCCGCTGACTGTATTGCTATTCTGGCAAAATCGGCCACAGTCAGGTACACCCTTCCCGGGTTTGTCCTCCTGTCGGCTTCCAGGGCATCTTCGAGACGTGACCAAGAAGCCGGAATCTCCCGATAGATGTTCGGGAACATGTTTCGGCTTTTCGCGATGTTCACCAGTTTCTCTCTCAGTTGAGGAATACCGGAGAATGTCTTGGAACTAATGGTCACCATGTTGGGGATGATGTTGAGTCGGTTGGTCAGCAGGTGAGCGAGGTGTTTCTGCTTTTGTTGCAGAGACTCGTCAGACGGAATGTCTCCAAGGTCGTCGCTGTCAGTTGATTCTTCAAGTAGGTCAGCTATGCTGCCGATTTCCTTCTCCAGCTCTCGTACTCCCTCGCGCTCCATCTTCCGTATCTGGAACAAGATGTCTTCGCTCTTCATCTGAACGTCTTCCACGGAGCACAGGTCGGTGTGTGTCCCTACTATAAGGACGTTAGCCCCGGGAACTCGAGCCGCAAGTGCGACCAGCCACCCACCTACCTCATTGAAGAAGTTGTTGCGAGAGTAGTGACGGAGGTTGATTGTCAGAACGTGGAGTGATCCCGCTTCGAGGAAAAACTTGTACGTGTGAGCGTAGACCTCGTGACCCCCCGTGTCGTAGAGGAGAAGTTCAATGTCCTCGAGCTTGACGGATTCCAGCTCTACTCCGTGGGTTCTCGCTTCAACTTCTGTAAGGAACGGCGAGTTGTTAACGAGCGATTTTCTCAAACTGGACTTCCCGGCTAAGATGGAGCCGAGGAGAATGACCTTCAGGCGAGGACGTAGCACGGCGTCCGACCGTCCTGTCTCTTCGAAAAAGCTGGCAATGGCGGCGAAGCCCTGGTCACACACTTCTTGCGGGGGGCTGACCAAGTTGTTTCCCGACGTTAAGATCGTAGGGTCCTCCAGTCGCACGGTGTCTGGAGGGAGAGTTGTTAGCTTGTTCTTTCTCACATCTAAGCACTGCAGATTGTCGACATGACAGAGTGTACTCGGTAGAGTCTCTATGTTGTTTCGAGACAGGCTCATCATCTTTAGGCTCTCGAACCGCCGCACATCGTCCGGGATGGTGTCAAGCTTGTTGCCGTCCAAAGCAACGCTGGTAAGATGTGGCAAGTACAAAAGGACATCAGGAAAGTCTCCCAATTCGTTGTCTTTCAGCTCAATACTCCTAAGAGTTCGTAGCTCCCCAACCTCCGGGGGAACCTCTGTGAGCATACAGTTGTTGAAGACAAGGCGGCGAATCTTGGACAGCTCCGACAAGCGCGGTGACAAATCATCTAGCCAGTTTCCACTTAGCGACAGAAGCTCAATGTGTTCTAGCTTTGCGATGTCGTCGGGAATTTCTGTGATGAGATTGTTGTCGACCTTGAGTACCCGGAGATTTGAGGCATTGCAAAGTTCTACGAAGTCCGAAATGCTGTTGGCTGTTGCGTCCAAAGATGTCAGAGATCGCAGGTGACCTATGTTGGGCAGGGCCATGATCGCGTTATTTCTCACATTCAGAACGCGAAGACTGGGGAAGGTGCTTGGACCAAACACACCTCTGCAGCTGTCTACTCTGTTGTCAGCCAAGTTCAGTACTTCGAGATTTTGCATCTTTCCCAAACATGACCCCAATCGCGAGATGCTGTTACAGCTCAGGTCCAGCGTTACCACGTTAGGGGGCATGGAACTCGGTAACAGGTTGATATTGTTGTCATGTAGGACGACGTGTTCTAGTCGGTCTAGTTTGAGGATCTGTTCCGGAATCTGGTGGATCTTGTTTCCAGTTGCTCTAAAGGCCCTGATCTTCTTCATCTTCTCTACGTCGGAAGACAAGTAGTATATTCTGTTGTGACTAATGTCCAGGACTTCCAGGTTGCTCATGTGACAGACAGAGAGCGGTAAAGTGGACAGAAGGTTGTAGGAAAGGTCAACTTTCCGCAGGTTGTGCAGCTCGGAGATCTCTCGGCACACCACGAAGATCCTGTTTCCGCGGAGTTGCAGTTCGGTCAGACCAGTCGCACGCGCGATGTATGTAGGGACGCCCTCTATCTTGTTTTCGTTGAGTTTCAGGACTCTGAGAGATGCCGACTGGCACACACTGCTTGGTATGGAGGTCAAAAGATTCCGGCTCAAATCCAACAGCACGAGCTGTGCGGCTTTTTCCAGGTCAATCGCAGTTACGTAAGTGATTTTGTTCCCACTAAGCAACAGGACTCGAAGCTGTGATAGGCTGCCGATGTCGCGGGGAACCTTTTCTATCTGGTTGTGCCGAAGGTCCAGGTACTCAAGGTTAGGCAGATCGCAAACGTCCTGTACGACCGATAAGATTTTGTTGTAGGACGCCGTCAGCCTCTCCAAGTTGGCGAGAAGGCAGATGTTTTCTGGGATGCTGGATACGCTGTTCCTACTGATGTCTAAGTCTACCAAACTGTCCAACTGGCACATTCTGTCTCCCACAACTTTGATCTTGTTGCGACTGATGTTCAATGTTTGCAAGGAAAGCATGTCTGTGACCTCCCTGGGGACAAATCTAAGCCCGTTGTCGGACAAGTCAAGAATCTCAAGCATAAGCCCGGAGAATTCCGGTGGAAAGTGCTTGAGTCTGTTGCCGGAAAGATTGAGGATTTCCAGGCACGGTAGGAAGCTAAGACTTTCTGGCAAGTCTCGGAGATTATTGCGGCTGAGATCAAGCCGCTCAAGGTACATCAGCGTGTTGATGTTCCGGGATAATTCGTCAAGATGGTTTCCTCCCAGCAGCAACCTCTCTACGTCACTTTCCTGTACAGCGTCTACCGGCAATTCTTTGAGGACGTTGCAACTAGCATCGATTTCTTCAAGGAAATGAAGCTCAAACATCTCGGACGGAATATATTGCAATTTGTTGCCGGATATGTTGAGATATTCGAGCTCCTCTAATCGAGAAATGGTGTCTGGTACCTTTGTCATACCAGTCTGACTTAAGTCAAGGCGCTTGAGACTAGTCATCTGACTTATGACATCATGCATGTCATCTGGTAGCTTGTTCCTGCTCAGATTCAGGACCTCCACGTTTTCTAACAGACCCACTCCGAACGGTAACGATGGGATCCTGTTGGACGAAAGGTCAACGTCCGTCAGGGTGTTGATCCCACACACCTCTGTGGGAAAGGATGGCATGTCATTGGAGGCAAGACGGAGAACTGAAAGGGCATTGAGACTTGAAAACGAGTCCGGGAGGCTCTCGATGTTGTTCTTACTAAGATCTAAGACCTTCAGTCTGCTGAGCTTCCCGAACTGTTCTGGCAGGTTGGTTAACCTGTTGTGGTTTGCCCGTAGCTGTTTTAGCTGAGAAAGCTCAATGACGTCCTCTGGTAGAGAGTAAACGCCATTGCTGCTGATGTTCAGACACTCGAGATGCTCCAGTTTGCAGAGAGGCTTCAGGTCTTCGACCCAGTTTCGTTCTAGATTGACGCTTTTGAGAGTACTGATTTCTCCAAGCTGAGCAGGAACGTTACGAATCTTGTTACAGGAGAGGTCCAACACTTGTAGCTCCTTTAACATCGAGATACTTTCAGAAATCTTTTTGATTCTATTGCCTTGCAGAAAGAGACACCTGAGTTTGCTGAGACCTAAAATGGAATATGGCACACTGTCTAAGAACAGTCGGTTTGCGTGAAGAGTCTTCAAGTTCTTTAAGTTCTCAATAGCTGTCGGGATGGTGTGAATGTCGTTGTCACTTATGTCGATTACTTCCAACTTTGGGAGCTCGAACAACTCTCTGGGAAGCCCGCTTAAACGGCAGCCGTCAAGACTAAGCGTTTTTAAACGCCTCAGTTTTGAGATTTTCCCTGAGATGAACATTCTCGGGTTTTGTCCGAGGTCCAGTTCTCGCAGATCATCGATATCGAATAGTTCGTCGTGAACCTCCCTCAAATCTGTGCACCTGAGTTTGAGGGTTTGCAGTCGCCGCAGATTGGAGATTTCGCGTGGGATTTTGATGACTCGGTTTTTGCTCAGGTCCAGACTTTCCACATGTCTCATCTCCAGTATTGACGGATGGATGCCGTTCAGTCTGTTTTCGCTGAGATCTAGATGCCGCATTTCTTCCAGTTTGCCGACGTCATCATCAACCTGTCGGATTCTGTTGTTCTTGAGGTTTAGTACCCGAATATCTGTCAGGGCAGCCATTTCTTTCGGTAGGACCCTTATCCTGTTTCCCTCAGCGCTCAGGGAGACCAGCTTCTGTGCCTGATAGACGCACGGAGGGATCGCTGTGAGTTTGTTCCCGTCTAGGTTCAAGTGCTCGAGGCCGATCATGTCCACGTCATCGACAGGGAACCCAGAGTCTGTCAGGTTGTTGTTGCTAAGTGACAAGTGACGTAGGAACCTCATCTTGTCAAGCACGTCGGAGACGCTGGATATCTTGTTGTTGTCCAGAAGCAGCGTCTGTAAGGCCATGGGTCTTTCTATGTCCCCCGGTATTGTTCTGATCTTATTGTTGCTCAGTTTCAGCGTCTTCAAGTACGTCAGGTAGAAGACTTCCTTTGGGATGGACTTAAGCCTCATGTTTGAAAGATCTAGCTCCTCTAAACACTGCAATGCAGGCAAGACTTCAAATGAACATATTCTGTTTTCACTAAGCTTGAGTACTCGAAGTCTGTACAGTTTACCTAGCTTGACGGGTAAAGATTTTACTTTGTTATTTGAAATGTCTAACACCTCCAAATCTTCTAGTGAAAACACGTCTTCCGGTATCGCCTGTAGCTGTACGCGGGAGATGTGCAGCTCCTTCAATTTTCCCAAGGTTGAAATCGGAAACGACGAGATGCGATTTCCGGAGACGTCTAAGATGCGGAGGCCTGTCAACTTCGAGATGCTCTCGGGGATTTCTACAATCTCGTTGTCGGCTACGCGAAGAATCTCAAGCGAAGGGATATTGAATACTTCTTCGGGAATGCTTCTCAGGTTTTGGTTTGAGAGATCGAGCTCGATTAGCGTCTGTAACCTTGACAGGAAAGAATACTCAACGATTTTGTTGCCTCCGAGATTTAGAACCTTCAAATCTCTAAGATTTTCGATGTCGTCTGGGATAGAGGTCAAATAATTGTCGTGAAGGTCAAGGGACTGAATGTCCTCCATTTTACAAACACCGGCTGACAGGTGTCTGAGGCAGCGATCGGAGAGGTCAAAGTGTAAGTGTGGAGGAATAGAGAGCTTACCGCTTTCCTCTTCTAAACTTTGAACTTCAGCATCGCTATCGTTGGCGTCACCATTGACCATGGTCTCCATAATGATGTTTTATGTCTGTAATAGAGCAAGAACTGTTGTTAACACCACATAGTCTTTTGTAAAGTAGATTAGTCATATAGTATGGTTGTTGATATATAGCAGAAGATACGTTGCACCATGTACAATTGTTGTGCAATAAAGTTTATCTATCTATTGTAAAATATGGACGAAAATGTTACTTTCAGTCTAGCGCACACATTGCCCCAGTCAATTGGTTACATTTTTCCTGTTTATATTTCACTATAATCTATATATGGGAAAGAGAAATACATTTTTTTTTGCTGACTATTCTTCTTGGTTTTCTTCCATCAGTTTATCTAGCCTTCCAAAAGGCGACACTGACACTGTTAGTGCAATGTGATATCAAGTTTTGGGGACATATGCTCAGACTTTGAAAACATGTTCGTGATTTTTTTTGCCATTTTAATGCTAAAAACATACATTTTGGGCTCTACTTCCACTGTAGTTACATGTACCCTGAAAATTGGTAACACACAGCTGTTCAGTTCATACTACATATAATATAAAAACTTGTAGAATCTCTCTCGATCTCGACCACCACTCCCCATCCCCACTCTCCATTGTCAGTTGTTTGTTGGTGCTACCAGGGACCTGAGCAAATAGGCCCTGTAATAATGCCTGCGTTACGGTACTTAATTCTCTTGAAGGTATTTTGGTTGACATGTCAGCTTTTATCTGCGTTCTGGTTACTCAAGTTTGTATAGCTGCCGAAATCTAGCTGAAGAGTATCACTGCCACTGGGCTTGATAACCGTACGTAGTGCTGCGTACCGGTTCGCTGGACCGGTTCAGGACCGGACCGAATGTTTCGGTTCAAGTCCAAAAAAACCGAAACGTTGAGAACCGGTTTTGGACTTGTTAAAAAAATAGCACTAACATACATTCCAGTGTTTAAAATACCCCGTCTCGCAGTCTCGCCGCGCAAGTAATTTTTTCTGTGCGAGACTTATTCCGAAAGCCAGGTTGCCCGGAGCGCAAGTTTTTACAGCGGCTGGGTTAACTTTACGGCCAGCGGCTTCTGAAATAAACAATGCCGCGGTCCCGCCTGCTTGATCTCGCCCCGGTCTGCTTGCGGTAACAACGACCCATTTTCCATTGAGAAATGTTCCTTGAGAAGTTTCGTCCGTAGTCAAGTTGCTCTAATGCGCCTATAAACGCAAAAATTCATCCGAAACACGCGGCAATGATCGGCCGGGACGGACGAAAACATTAGCGGCCATCTTAATGCTCGCGAACTCACGTTAGATCTCGCAAAAACACGCGAGGAATACGCAACGCCCCTAGCGACATTGGTGAGACTGCAGCTAGTGCAGGGTTACAGATATCGGTAGAGAGCCGATAATGAAACAAATTAAATCTAGCACCGCGTTTCCACCGCTATTTTATCTCTTGGGGCGAAATTAAGTACTTCTTTGCTGTTGTTGCTATAAAAAAATTGTACTATTAAAGCTGAAAAAGATTTTTTCTTAAATTATACACTGTATAATACTAGTAGCTTAATAATATGTGTTTA
Source organism: Branchiostoma floridae x Branchiostoma japonicum (assembly GCA_013266295.2). Taxonomy (NCBI): domain Eukaryota; kingdom Metazoa; phylum Chordata; class Leptocardii; order Amphioxiformes; family Branchiostomatidae; genus Branchiostoma; species Branchiostoma floridae x Branchiostoma japonicum. The sequence continues at coordinate 11,639,906 of CM023824.1, forward strand.
CTACTGAGTACTGAGTATAATAATACAGTATTCATTGACTCATGATTATGAAACACCCATATTAGTAATTAGGTCTATATACATTGCATTTGTAGTTCAGCAGTCAGCTCAAATTAATCCAAGGCTTTAGGTAGGCAAGTTGCTTTGCTTACATCATGCCATGGGTTTAGGTCCGGACTTGCAAGTCCGGACCTGAACCTAAACCTCTGGACTCGAGTCCGGACCTGAACCTGAAAATTGGTTTAGGTATGCAGCACTAACCGTACGCGTGCTACCGGTGACGTCCTATTGAAACGACATGAAGCATAATGCCCCGTGTGTTTCCAAGCAAGCTTGAGGGTTACATGGAATACAGACTGTTACCAGAACCTGCACAGGTCAGCTCTTCAGCTCCATGCTCCAGGGCTAACCTTCCCCCAAGAAAACTTTGCCTCAGCCCCCTTAGCTACGGGTCTTCCTTATGTGACTGAGACAAATTTTCCCTGGGACACGTATGTTGGTCCTGGAACCGAAGAGCTGGCCTGCGTAGCTCCTGACAGTCTGGATTCCGGGTTATGTTGAAGGAGGGGTAAGTGTTTTCTTCGACATATGTAGCTCATGTGGTTCCGTTCTCTCACCAATAACTAAATTTCGTTTAAGATAACCTGTTGAAATCCTGCTGAAGTGACTGATGGTTGAGAAGGAGTGGACCCCCACCCCCCCCAAAAAAAGAAGAGGAAAAATCGAATATGCTGAAAAAAGGGAGACGGGGGGGGGGAGGGGGGATGGGTGACATACTAGTAGTCAGAAGGTCGCAGTGCCCTTGTAACTCATGCACGCTGGAGGTCACATACGTCATATGTCCACAAGCAAACTCTACTCTTCACAGCTTGACCCACAGCAGATTATATTGCCAGAAAAATGCTGTGTAACAATCGTCTTTTAGAAACCTGTCCTCTCCCTTGGTATCATGTGACATACTGGAAGATCGCATCGATCAATAATTCAGTAAAGAAATACAAGCCGAAACAAACATGCGTATTTGAAAGGTCTAAATCTGAGTTTGCCAAGAATTACCTATACGCTCTAACAATGGCAGTTGTTTACACAACATGACCTGGCCTGTGTGCATAGCCCGTACTCTCCAAGCAGAGATTAGGCATGTTTTAGACGTTTTTAGACATTTTGTTGAGCTTTCTATTTTATCAGCTTAAATTTTGGGTACCCTGACCAAGAAGGTTATAGGCCCTAAAACCTGGTTGCCCTGAAAAGCTGACAAAATATGGACAGTCCGACAAAATGCCTCTGAAAATGTCCAAAACAATAAGTAAATATATACTTAGTAAATATGCACCTAGAAAAAGTGAAAACAAAATGAAAGAGGCCAATATGCCTTTTGCCATTCCTAAAATCATAGGTCAAAACCCACATAATCCATGTGGCCCGTCCATTGAACAAACGCGTGTTTCAGCAGATAATGTTACACATATTCTTATAATCTAGGCATTCACAAGCGAATGAAAAGGTCTGCATGTGAATGAGCTCAGGAAAATATTTGAGACATCTTAAACGCATCACAAAAGGGACAGAAAGCATTCCGTAACGGAACGCAGGGAAGCCATCTTACGGCGAAGTCACATCATCGTCGTAGGCCGTCCTTCGATTGTGATGCCGTAGAATTTTAAAGCAGGTTGTGACAGAATCAACCGCCGACAAAGATTTAAGACATGCCTTTTCCACAACATTTTGTAGGACACATGCACGACTATCCCCTGAATGCCCTCAGTTTGTGATCGTACGACGATCGCACGACGTATGTGACTGGGCCCTTATTTCTGACCCAACCACAGTACTTCAATTAGCTTACGCTATATATAGCGTATCAGAGAAGAGAGAGAAGAGTCGCGTTTCAGTTCTTTGTCCCTCCTGTGACTAGTTTCCGTGATCTAGAATCAAGTGTCAACGAACTTTTCTTGGCGGTTTTAGCAGCGACGTTAGCCTAAAGCAAAGGGGTATTAGTGTAGACTAAGACCTCCTTGTCTAATGAAAACACATGTTTGATAGAATACTGGGAAAGAGCCTCATGCCTAACGTTGTACACTTCTTCAGCACCACAAAAACTGCCTAGAGAAGCTAACAAAATATTTACCCTGAAGTCGCTTCTATTCTAGTCAAAGAGTTTGCTATACACGTACGTCCAGTTTGGCCGCTATGAATTATTCAACCCATGAATGTGGTTTCCCATAGGAGTGTCCTTCAAAACCGCAACAATACCAAGTAATAATAGGACACCTATCTACAGCCAAAACCTGTCCAAGAAGACCACTCAGGGGACTGATAAAATCGGGTGGACAGGTGGTCACTATAGACAAAAATCTTAATGCTCGTGTCAATGGGAAAACGTGACCACCAAAAGTGTTCACATTGGCCAGGTAGTCATTATGTAGAGGTGGTCACTTGTACAAGTTTGACTGTATATCAGAAAATAATCGACAACCGTTGAAGAGTGTCCCTCGAAGTGTGACCGCTCAACTTAACTAGGACTACCTGCTACAGGACGCCATTTTAATGCCCTGGATTTGTTACCGAATTCTACCAATTTTGCGTCCTACTCCTTGGGGAGTTTATGTAATTATGGGCGGGAGAATTAAGGGAGGGGCAGCAACACCGCCCAACTCCATCTCCGACATACATGTCGGTGGGGAAGTTGTGTTAGGAAACATATATTCCACATCTGCTTGGAGATAGCACAGACCTATGATGCATCCCATGGTATAGATGATACAATGTAATCTCCAAGCAGATATTCCGGTGGCAAAGTCGTAACCAACCGACAGTATCCAATAGGCAAGACACTATCCAATAAGACAACGAAAACCACCTGTCAGAAAACAGTACATAGAAGACGGCCATAGTCTTCCCAACCAACCTCTGCTTGGAGAGTAGATACAGTGTCCCTGTACGACCTGTACGCACAGCCACGCTCTACGCCCATTCTTCGTTAACGTGTGCAATCGCTGTCGCATGATAGTAGCGGGCCACCAAGTTTTTAAAAGACGCAATAACTGCGTATCTTGTGCTTTCCTGTTATCAGTACATGATAGTAATATACTAAGAATATGTTTTACCGCAACTGTCAGCTGCCTTCGGGTCGTCCAGGCGAAGATTTTGCTAAGAAACCCGCTAAAATCACCTGTCGCAACCACTAATAACGCACAAAACGTCGGGTTCAAACAATGAAAACATGTGAGTTGACTTAATTTTCAGTCATAATTTACACCTATCCAACAAACCGTCTTGCCACAGGTGGATGAACTTGTCCAGCTGGCGTCCATACTAAATCTGGTGCCGTTTTATTTTTGTCGCAAGGTTTTGTCTAACCTACGTTATGGAAAGATAGACGGGTATAATTCGCCCACGAAAAGACATTTCACAATAATTTTCACACCGTCTTATCCGCTAGACTGTGTTTTTGCGAAACAAATCCATGGCAAGGAGAACAAAACACGAGTATCGGAAAAATGACAACAACAAACAGCGTCAGGCCGTTTGTCAATTTTTTATTCTAACCTACGTTATCATGGTTATTCCATTGAGATTAGAGACAGATACTTGCACTTCCATTCATCAGAAAGAGGGTCATCAGATATGCATTTGCATGTAAATTTTATAGTGTAAGGGCTGACGGCTTAGATTGTATTGATCATCATAAGCATAATTCTAACCTACGTTATCGTCTAACCTACGTTATCATTTTTTTCTTCACTTTGTTATCGAATTTACAGGAAAAGGATACGATGCAAAGTTCGATTAACAGCATTTTATCAACTGTAACAATACTGTAGTTGGCCTTGTCTTGTACAGAAGGTTTACTCTACCTGCTTTAATCTGCAAGCAGATGTAGCACGTGAGCTTGTTTTGGCTATTTGGTGGTGTCTTTGGTGGTTTGTTCCGGAGATTACCATTTCTAGAGACAAAAAACGTAATATCTCGAAAAGTATAGGTGGTAGCGCCGTACAAAATTGGCAAAAGATAGTCGACAATACTGGTAACAAGTTCAGCACATTTGTTAGGTATTTGGAAGAACTTTATTTTTCACCATTTTCTACCCCCAATTGCACACGTTAACGGAGAATGGGCGTCTAATAGCAGTGTGCCGATTTAACGGCTGACTGAAAAGTGATTCCCACAGGGATTTTTTCACCAGGTGCAGAGATAAGGGAGGCAAACAGTCTCACTTTCAGGTGCGCTGAGTGTGAAGATATGCTTACATTGCATACAAACGTAAACAGTGCACCGATAAACACAGTGTCTCCAAAGTTGAGCTATGCACCGTTTGTTGCTTCTTATGACACGGTCAGCTTTCAGTGCTGTTGTCGCGCAATATTTAGCTGAATGGGCGTGGTCTACGTAACCACACACTGAAAGCTATGTATATCTCAAGCAGGCTTTAATAAAGTTTGTTTGGGTTATTTACTCCACCCATATACCAGCTGCGTTGTAAGGTGCTCTGTTGGGGGTAGTATATCACTTAACATTACCTAGGAAATGGCACATCCGAATTCTATTGAGGACAGTAAACGTCATGTAGTATTCTAGAAAAGTGAGTCAACGAGATCTATTTTGATAAGGGGACCGACACGGAACCTAACATAGACTCTTACAACATAGTTCTACGTTGTACATTCTTAGCTAGAAGGGCTACAAGTGGCGGGGAAAAAGTGTAAAATGAGAACTTCTCACCTGTCAGAACGTAGACAACTTCAACGTGGGAGACTCTTGTCTGCGTGACCACCTGTCGGAGTCACGAACGGCCAAGATTAGATCTTCCCCGCCGACTACAGGCAGTAGACCCACACAACACCACCGTGGAGCTCCCGATGTCCACACGAACACGCGCAAAGTAAATCCGTGCTCACACAAACGTTCAGCCTCCTGGTGGCCGACGACAAATATTACGTGTTTGCTCAGCTAGAGAGTTGAGAGTGGCTGTTGTACGTACGTGCACCGCCAAAAGAGTCACTGGTGGTGAGGCTCAGGTTCCGTACTGGCCACAATCCACTGGCCTACCCGCCAAACGCGGCACCACCTACTTGGGATATTCGGGGGTGCTGATATACCTTTTCACAATATAATATTATACTTCGATATTTCGCTTTCTAGTACGTTGTAGTCTTGATGGTGACAATACTTCTATGTTTCAGAAACGTACCTTTGCAGCAGGAGCGTAAGAAAAGTATGCATGGCACCCCACCTGCGATTTTCGCAGTGGTTCGGCCTCACAATTGTGTAAAATAGCGCGACGCCCGTTGCCAGGATACCTATTGTGGGAAAAGGAAACGTGATCCTGCAGGTAGAGCTAACGCGTACCTGGGCTAGATTGTTTTTCTTCCCCTGGCCTGGTGTTTGGGTTTGCCTGTGCCAGTGTTTAGGGCCGTTTACGTGGTTCCCAGTGCAAGCGTCAAAGCCATCCATACATGCGTGAAATGTCACAAGCGCACGGAATTTTTTCAAAAGACATGAACACACAACAATTATCACCAACCAATGACGTCCCTTGTCTTATCATTCATCGTGATTATAGGGTTGTTATGACTGTCCCTGAACTCGTCCAACAGATATCACGTGACCCAATGTATCGTCCCTCAGAAGTCTTATCCTAGGATCATAACGCTACAATGACTACATAATAGTTCTGATTGTTAAAAAAGATGTTCATGAGGTGTTAAACAAACAAGTGAAGGGGAAAAGGATGGAGGGACAAACAATTAAACGTGTGTCGGAGTTTTCCTGTTATGGTTATCATGAACATATTGTTGGAGTTCCGGATAAGCTTTGTTTACACAAACTGCGAACGAGGAAATGGACAGGACAACATGGAAGACACTTTTTCTTTGACGGAAATTCAAGTTAACTGCTAATGTTGACAAGTAAAGGAAAACCAAATACATCGACCATCTTGAATGTTTGCACTGTTAACGTTTATATTTAATTGGGACTCGGAGATATAACGTTAGGAGTTTTAGGAACCGTCGCGTCATAAGGCCCGGGCAATTCCGGGTCCCTTGCAGCTTCTTTCCAAGTTCAGGTCAGTCCTTCACACCTTAATTCCTCCAAAACAAGCATCTTAGATCCTTTGGAGTTAACTGTGTTACATTGGCCGATGCGATCAAGGAGGTTTGATGGCTCTGCTGTCAAGTTCTAATGACCACTTAACAGCGTCATCTGGCGTCCAGGCCTAAAACTACAAGGAATGCGTTGTAAAAGCCATCCAGGCCTATCACTATCAGTTGAGTTGGGTAGTTGGGGGTCTTGAGTTCAGCTTTACAATAGGCCCAGAAGGCGGAAGCTCCCTTTCCTGCCAGGCATGTATACGTAGCAGCTAGCTCGGTAATGGAAATAGTGTGCTCATATTTCCACAGAAGGAACTGGAATCTCCCAAAGTTAGGTTCACAAATGATGCACGATTGACAGCCTTCATTTATGGACTCAATATTTACGCACACTTCCAATATTGTATGGGTTGCATATCATAATTCCTTCTGACCTTAGCTACTGTATTCTGACTGGAGAGATGTTGCATTTGAATCGTGCCTGTTCTAATTCATGCTGCCCCTTGATGCCGGTGAACAAGTCTAATGCCATTTGACCACCTCTGTGATCTAAATGACGCCGCAATTGCGTTACATCCGTACACAAACGATCCGGGCTGTCTCTGCATACCACTGCATATATGATAACATGGAGGTAAAAAATCAAGATTTTAACCTCCTTGATGATACGTAGCCGTAAGAAGACATGTTAGCTCAAACGGCAGACGTCCTTGATCCAATCAAGTCCATTGTCCCCGGCCCCCCTGTAAAAGTGGGCGTGACCAAGAGTTCGCAGAAAGTTCAGGCACACAAACAAGATGGCGGACGTGACTTGGTACATGTCTGAGTCTGCCGAGGCAGTTGCGGAGGAACTTTCCCGTCTCCTATCCTCCCTAGAGGGCCGTGACGACGACGAGGATGTCGCCGAGCAGTATCTCGACAAGTTCAGGGAGGTGGGTAATCTTTGCACGCCGTATTTGTCTGCGCAATGACGTTGTTTTCGACCTGCCCGCAGGACTGTCTCCCGCGGTTGCGAAACCAGCTTGTGGTGCACGTTTGGATGTGTGTGTAGAAAAATGTCGTTTTGTCAACACGTACAACATTAGGTGGCAACACGAGCTGTGTCATGTCTAGTGTGGATCAAAGTTAAGGTCTTTGCCTCTTACATAACGGCACACACGTCCTGATTGAATCACCCATGCTGCTTGCATGCTGTTCTGACAAATACATGTAATTAAGTCGGACAGGTCTTTGATGTTTTGGTTGCGGTGGGGAGGGGGGTGTTACATCAAAACATTTGAATAGTAATTCTAGGAAACAATGGGGTTTGCTTGTCGTAGTCTACATCTCTTGTCAATAAATATTGTTAAGGTAGCGTTTTCTCTCAGTGTTGTAGGGATGTCAAACATCGAGCAGAAAGCGGTTTTATGGCCTTGTTGAAATTATTTAACTCAGCTGGAGTGAGGTATAATGTGTCACATTGCCAGCCTTACACGACTACCAAGCTTTATGCACAGCAGAAAAAAATCTCCCAAGAACAAAAGTCAACCCTTCAAGATGTTTGTTTAAATTGCATTGCTCATTTATGTCAATTTCCATACTGTCCAGATGAAAACAAATGTAGGACAAAAGACTTGCACCCATGCCCGGCCCCCCTCCCCACCTGTGAAAATGTGATTACTGTGCGGTGTGCCTGTGTATTTGCTCATGGAGCAGACATTGTCATTATTGGTTGGTTAAGCACCTGTTAAGCATGTAGTAAATATTTGGTACTCTGTCTTTTTTGTTTGCTGGACATCATTCTTTAGAATGAATGAATTTGATTTCAAGAATGAATGCATGAATGAATGAAAGAATGAATGAATGAATGACTGGATAAATTAAGTTTTTTGCACTTGCCATCAAGGGCAAATTGTAATTTTAATGTTGCATTTGACTGGGCTGTGTAGGATGATTCATTTCATTTACTGCCCAATGCATGTGTACATTGCATTTCTGGTAGCCAATGTTTTCCTGCAGATGTTAGAATTAGATGTAAGATAAGATGAATGATTTTAGTTTAATATCTCTAAAACATAATTTTTTAATATAATGTACTCACAATCAATACATGGTTATTTTTAATAGACAATGCCTAAAATGTCCGATGCATGCAGAAAGTGACTAGTATATTATATTCCTTTTTTCTGCCTCCTGCCCTCCTCTTGATACTGAGTCATGAGATAAAGGGTTGTCCTAGGCTTTTAACGTGTATTATGTTATTCATCTGGTACATGATAAAGATGATTTTAAACCCCCTATACATTAGTAACAGCACAACAATAGTCAAGGTTAAATGTTGTTGATTGATTGATAAATGTTGTATTGGGAATTTAGGCACAGGGCAGATATGTCATTACTGATTCGAGCCCCCAAACCGATGAGCCTTTTACATGTTGAAGTATCTGTAAAACTGGAAGTTAAAAGGTTATGTTGCTGGTAGAGTGATAAGTATGCTCTATACCTGTAATGAGCAAGTCCCGGACACAAAATGGCTGGTCAAGGTCGTCATTGAACACAATGGACAAAAGCAATAACAATGGTTCTGTAATGATAATAATAGTAGTAGTAGTAGTAGTAGAGTGATTTATTAGACAGCATAACAGCATGACAGCATTATCAAGCCTAATGGCAGCTTTCATATATAACGTTATATAATATAGCAGAATTGCAAGGCTTTTAAAAAAAAAAACATTACGTCATATATATACATTACAAATATGAAAGATAGAGCCGGAGTTAAAAGTTAGGCTTACTTAGATTAAAATCCGTAGCGGCACCTGTAGAATTATTCGGTCACATAATTAATAACAACATTGTACATGGACATGGAGTTCGAGTGGCTTCATACGTGATATCAGACTATTGACAAGTCTATATATAGTTCATTGAGCCTTTTCACCATGGCTGGAATGGCGCTCTTCGTGTAGCGTTTTGTCCCAGAGGGCTGCTGATAGTGAGAAGAGTTCCTCAAGTTTCTATCATGCTGTTAGCCATGGGTAGAAGGGTAGCCAGGAATGAAAATGTGAGGACTTTTCCACTTTGGTGGCGAAGGTAGTGCAAAGGTCTTGTAGATAGTGATTAGATCAGATTGCGGGACACCGGATTGTTGCAGTTTACTGAGGAGGAAGATTCTCTTGCTGCTTTTAGACACCATCTCGTTGACTTGGTTGTCCCACCGTAGATCATACCTCACATGTAGACCTAGCAACCTGGCCTGTGTGACAATTGTGAGCGGTTGTCCGCCAAGGGTGAGTGCCGGTATCTGTGGGGCTTGACGGGTGAACCAGAAATGCATCGCTTTGCACTTTTTCGGATTAAGTGACATATGATTGTTTGTGAACATATACTTCGGCTTCAGCTGCCATGATAGAAGAGCCAGCAGTTTAACGAAGAATATAAAATGTCCTTGATCATTAACCCTTTTGAAATGCATGACAAGCAAAATGACCTCCTCTAGTATGGTTCAATTTCTATCTTCTACCAAGGTTGTATCAGTTGAAATTGAACCAGTGTTCGAAATACTTTTTTGAACCAGGTAGCACAGTGTGCACCTTTGAGTTCAGCGGTACATATTTTCAGGTTGCGCTGTGCGCTACCTGAGTCAGGGAGCAACTAGCGCACAAGAAAATCAGGTAGCAATTGCTAGTGTGCTAGTGGGTATTTCGAACACCGAATTCCTCACTGCAATTTCAACTCTGAGTGATTGTTACAAAATACATGTCATACCCTTGGCGCCAATTTTCCAGGCTTGTGCACAAGGGTGGCGATCGGAGACAGAAGTTCAAATGTAAAACAAGCACCCACCTATCAAGTACTGTAAATGGATTTAATTTGGCAGTGGTTTTATTTTGCAGTGTTTTGAATTTGCAATTGATAGAATTCTGTAGCACAGTAGTAATACTGTGTCATGATTTCGCATTAAGAATTTGACTCTGCAAATACCATTAAAGTAAAACCACCATAAAAGTTTATGCATTCACAGTAAATAAATCCAACAGCCCAGCTGCTAAGCTGAAGATTCAGGTGTTGAGTTGTAAAAAAAAAGGAACAGTGACTTCGGAAATATTTCTGTGCATGTCACAACCAGTTTCAGAGAAGCTCTCGAGTTGGAAATCAAGTTGGACTGTTTTTTGTAGTAATGTCTTGTAAGATACAGTGTATTGCTGTAATAATCATTATTTTAACTCTACATAATTTGCAGGCAACTGGTATCATTTAATGTTTTTCAAGTTATTAAATAGCAATTTTGTGTAAATTATAAAATTTTGACCCCCCATGCAGACTACCTCGGGCTTGGGTTAGACACACTTGTTGTTTTCTGTCATATATGACCTTGAGATATATGTAAATGAGGTACTTCCGGCTGGTTGGTTTTGGTTCCTGGCCTGCTCAGGTGTGTTTATTGCAAGCTGCTGCACACTGTGTGGAGTTCACAATTTAAGAAAATGATTGGCTATCATGTTTTAGAGTTCCATATCATCACCCAAGGTCTACCTGTCACCTATTTATCTTAAGTATTCAGACCTGTGTTGACAGTGTATGTACGGCTGTGCATGAGGGAAAAATTGCTAGTGACTTACCAGGTAGAGAGTGGATCTGAGAATTTGTCATGGTGAAAAAGATTCGACACAGACTATCACAGGGCTTGAAATGCTTTTTTTCATACCTCTACCAATGTCAGTAGCAGTGAAAATTACCTGCATTGTTACTTGCACCACTCCTTTCCTTTTTGCAGTTCACACAAAGACCATGTTTTGAAGATAGTCTTAGTACTGTTTTTAGTTTTGTAATTGCTGTATAATACAATGCTACATCAAACAATGCAACTGTTACAGAATTTGGGACTGCCCACCACCAACCTTGTTAGTGTTACTTGTTTCTTCATCATTAGGACTCTAAACATTGTATTACTCAGTCATAGAAATAAAATAATTGTACATTTCCGTACAAATAATAACATTATGATATCTTTGCTATTACAAAAGGTATATTAATCAAAGTGTGAGTGAGTGAGTGAGTGAGTGAGTGAGTGAGTGAGTGAGTGAGTGAGTGAGTGAGTGAGTGAGTGAGTGAGTGAGTGAGTGAGTGAGTGAGTGTAAGCAGCTTATATTTGCACTGCTTGATTGAAAAGATCATAACACAATTGGAGCTACTCACTAACAATTTTTCTGGCAAAGTCAGAATACAGAATATACAAATGTATTACGGTAGATTGTTACAACTCAGCTGCTGCTTGTTGCACAGCATACTGCAATAAAGTTAAACTTTAAGTAACATGTAACAACTAACATGTTGGACCCTTTGTGCCACTGTGCATGTTGTGCATGGCTTATTATCACAGGTCTGTGAACATGTTGTTGGTTTCAGTAGCAAGGACATGTCACTCAGGCATTGCACTGGGGGTGGAGTGTTTGTGTGTAAAAAAAATTCTGTATTTCTCTTTATGGTCTCTCTATTTTTGTCTTTAAATAAAATCTTCAGTGATTGCCCTAAGTGAGTGTTCTAAATGATAGTTCTTCTGTTATAAGGAGATATCTGTAGTGGAGTGTGTGTGGTAAGGTGTGGTTGTTCCACTGTCTGCTTTGTTTCAGTGGTATGCATAATTCAGGAAAGGTCTTGAATTCCACACATAGATTGTCTGGCAGCACATTACACAGGAAAGGACTCTATTTTAACATATTGTAGGGCACCCAAAATTTCTGACTGTGCACCTAATTTCTGACTGTGGATGCATCAGCACATCTAGATATTTGTGTAGTAGTAGTATTACATAAGTGCCAAAAAAATAATAAAATCTTTGTTGTAAAAGTTGTATTTTGCTTGTTTAGAATTTCTAAGTTAGCTCAAGGAGGTGGTTAGCTTATATAGAATTTCAGACTCAGATAGGCTGTAAGGTTTGTAATTACATGTATGTTATGCTGACATTCTATTCTATCTTATATTTGTGTACCAAAAATTTGTTTCAGTGCAACTGAATTTTTGGTTCGGTGCACCAGTAATGAATTACGACGACAAGCCCTGGGATTATACCATGTATTATCCATACTGAAAATGTTAATTTTATTATCACCTTACTACATGTATATATGGTTTACTTTACAATAACATGCTGATTGCCAAATTGCTGGCACAAAAATTGTGTAGACAAAAATTAATATGTTATCTATATATACATCCCACTAATACTGATAAGAAAAAGGAATTCAATGTAATCAGTATGCCTGAGTTACAAAGCATTCTTTCTCAGTGGGGTGTAGATTGTCAGACAACAATAGAATTCTTCAACCATGTCTGCAATATAATTGTTTATGCCAGCAGTGTAGGCATTCAGGATGTTATTTTAAGGTAAACAATACACCAACGTGATAGTGCTAGTAGAATGAATATTTTCAATTTAGATATTATAATCATTTTCTGTGTCAAATAGTTAAAGTGACACCTTGATATTTTGTGACAAGGTAAAGGTATATAATATATGTAACATTTGATACTACAATTAAGATCATGTAAAAGTCCAGCCACATTATATTTGTTTCTATTGTTACTTACAATCAATATTAAAATAAAAAGAACCAATTTACTATCTATTTCAGTCTGTTTCACTGTGAAATATAAACATTGCCATTACAAATTCAAATCCTGGAATATTTTGTAATACTAATAGTGTGTGTATCTGAATAGAGTTATGCTCAAGTATATAACTTGTTGACTTATTTTGATACTAAAATTTTGTGATTCCTGCCACAATGATGGAAATTTAGCACTGGAAAAATATGAAAATATTGTTTAGTTTATGAAGTCCACCATCTTTGATTCAGGATCTTCTCGCAAGCAACGTTATTGGGTTCTCTGCATAAGATACCTGAAGTCTAACTAAACATTTTGTTAAATTAACCATTTATTCTTGTTTATGTCGTCATTGAATACCACGGGTTACTTTGTCAAATTGTTCATGTACATGTAAGGACCTTAACCTAAACCTCTGTATCTGTACTGTATTTAATCAAATTAATGTTACGTTTATGTACTCACCAATACTCTATAATGACCATTGATCTTTATCTCTATGGCAGATTGTTGATGCCCACCTGCCAGAAGGCCCAGTGACAGGTATGGAGGAGGGGATTGCTGTGATCCAAGCTGCTGTAGAGAAGTTTGTACAAGCTAGACAGAATTTCAATGCAGGACAAGCATGTATGCAGTGGCTGGCATCATCACTTGCAACGTAAGTATATTCAGGCCTAGAAAAATTGATCCAGGAACACTTACTAATGGGGGACAAACTACCATCTATATATGAAACGCTTATATGCTTTAAGTATATGGTGTAGATCATCTAATTGTCTTCATGAAATGATGGTGAACTTTCTCACCTCACTGACAGTCTTCGATAGTGAATGTATCAGATTCTGTGTTATGGATCTCATTCCTTTTCTTGTATGCATGAATACAAGCACAATTTGTAGACACGAGTACATGTATGTCGCAATATTGTATTCATACCAGTAGTAACCAGGTAGTTAATTACCTTTTGTACTGAACAAAATTGGACAAGTGTCTAGTAGTAGACAGGTACATGTAATAATGGTAGAATTACAGCACAATTTTTTGTACAGCTTTACAGCATGAAAATCATTATATGTGATTAATCTTCGTAATTGTTTTTTCCAGGTTGTGTGCCCAGTATGTAGTAGATCTGAACTACCAGCATCTGCCAGTGGAAGCCAAAGTGAAGTTTGTAGCTACTGTTTCAATGGCCAATGAGCTGTTGCAGCCATTTGGCCATGAAGACTTCTTGGAGGTTCTACTGGCAGCACGTCAGCCCTGGCCTCCTGTCTTTCTGAAGATTATAAAGGGGAAGGCAACTGACATAAGTGAAGGTAGCTTCTCTCGTACCTACAGTGTTTTTTGGCAGTACTTTTTGATGGCTAAAAATGTTCTGAAACTTGTGTATGGTAAACAAGCCATAGTCCTACATGAAACCATTGGTCTGTGTTGCTGTGGTATATGTGTTGTGATATGTCTTGTAATGTTGTGCAAATGATGAAGTAACAAAACAATATATGAGCAATCACTGTATATGCAAATTATTGGTACAGTGGTAGGCATATGCAAATTACTGGTAGGCAAATCATCCAACTACCACCTTTTTAGTTACCACTTGCTGGCCGTGATGTCATAACGATCACTTGTTGGCAAATTTTAGAAATAGAAACAACAATAGGATTATTCTCTTCTTAGTGTAGTTTTAATCCATTGTAATGTCACAGCCTTATAATATAAAGACAGCTACAATGTGAAGGCAGTTGTTAAGCTTTATGTACTTATCAATAAACCATGCATTGAAACAAAACGCCCGTTTCCCCTGTGTAGTTGACGTGTACCTGAGTCGTGAGCCCAGCCTGCTGATGGAGTACCGGGTCAGGTCGCTGCACGCCCACGGTGCGGTGGACGCCGCCTCCATGCTGGCTCAGTCCTGTATGAACCACCCCAGCCACAGGGATGGGCTGTTCTTCGGGGAGATGTTCCTGCTGTGTCAGTGGCAGGCAGGCAAGGTGGAAAACATTAAACGACAGGTAACTAAATAGTCAAAGTCCAATGGTTAGTGACTCTGGCTCTGGACCAAGAACTTGTGAGTTTGAATCCAGGCTATTGTTGCTCACCCAACATGCAGGCTACTGGAAAGTGTCACAGTCCTTAGGACGGGACATTAAGCTGTGGTCCATAGGTCATTGTACTTGTCGAAAAGAGCTAAGGGGAATTTTTCAGTGCAGTGAACCTGTATATACTGTACGTAGTGTCTATCTTCTCTGTCATGACCAGCGAAAGAGTAGCTGAACTGTTCATTATTCATTTGAGCTAAACTTGCCGACCAACACCAATGATACAGTCTATAATATGCTCCACTTCACAGGATACATTTTTAGGGATTTAGTTTTGAACAGTTGTGGCAGAGAAAGTGGCTATGTCAATGGCTGTTGTTTTATAACCTTTAGCACATTGAGGTAGCCATTTTGCTACCAATATTGGTTACAGGGTTAGGCAGCAGGTAGAAGATTCATATGTATTGTAAGTGCTTTTTCAGCCAAAGAAATCATGTTTCTTACGATATGACTGCAGATAAAAATGACTGCATCAGCAAGATGAAGCTAATACTTTTTTTAATTTTCAATGTTGTCAGGTTCAGTTCATGGAGTGTGTGAAGCTGTACTTCATTGTGCAACACTATGTGTCAGAGGGAATGTTGGAGCTGGCTGCAACAGTCTCCTCTAGCTACCTGATACATCAGTGGAAGAAAGGGGAGTACTGCTGCAATAAGTAAGTGACACCACAGCATTCTGTTTCTTTCTTTCTTCATTGTAAGCCCTGGAATGTGCTCTAAATTAAACAGCTAATATTGTGATTTTGACATATCTAGTGTCATAGAAATGTTGTGATAGATCAGAAACATGGCTTTGTACAGTGATGATACGCAGACACTCAAAAATTTAAGCACAGCTCTTGAGGTATGCCATATGATACAAGTGATCGCTATGACGTCACGGACAGCGAGTGGTAGTCAAAAAGTGGGTGATGTTCATGCAAACTAAAACAGCGATCGCTCATATGAAGCTGCCATGGAAACTACTACTGACCTAGCTAGAAATTAGAATGCTATAACTGTTACTTTGTATACTATAGGGAGCTGGTCAGACAATGGTGCCGGATACAGCATGCAGTGGAGGGCCCTGCCACCACCATACTGGATTCAGCCAGGACTCTTGCCTTCAAGAATGATCCCAAAGTTCTCCACCTCCTATATTTTGCTGAAGCCCTGCACAAAGAGGTAAGAAGGCTGTTTATAACTTGTGGGTCAAGAAGGAAATTTGGCACATGCATGCACAGTTTCTGAGTCAGGAAAAGCCAGTAGTCGTACAAAGTTATGAAGGCTCGATTTTGATAGATAATGCATGCCTTGTCTCCAAAAGTATGGAGCCAGCACATAACACCTTTGTTGTGCTTTCTTTATCATTTTGTCATTACTGCTTAAACACTGGCACTCAGTTACCTTCTACAAAATTTAATAAGTTATGAGATGTAAATGAAATTGGACCCATCTACCATTGACATTAAATGGCCTTTCAGATACGTATACCTCTGAGACTCACCAGTGTCTCATTGATGCTTAAGTTTCCAAAAATGCTTCTGAAACCCTGCACAAATCCCTGGACTACATGAGCCCATAACACTGTGCTTTGAAGCTACAGTCAAACCTGCCCAAGTGGTCACCTCTTCAAGCCGGCCACCTGTCCATAGCAACCACCTTTTCTAGGTTGCAATTTTTTCTTCTTCCACAGGGACAAGTATTACGGTAAGTGACCTACCTAAGAAGGCCACCTGTTTAAGAAGACCACTTCAGTCCCCCTGGGTGGCCTTTTTGGGCAGGTTTAACTGTATATCCACCCTACTCAGACAGCTGTGTCTTGTGTATAACTTCAGGTGGGGGAGGATTCCATGCCACTTGTTGCTGACTTGCTGCTGAGGGCCGTTGACATGGACAAGCCAGTCACGGACCCGTTCTTCCACCCCAACGCGCCAGATGAGAAGACAGCATACCACCACAGCGCCCCCACCATCCTCAGCTACATGGCTGGGCTACTGGAGGGCGACTATGAAATAAGGTACAACAAAGGCTTATAGAGGCACCATGTTTCTTTGCAACAAGTTATCTTAAGCCCTGTCACACATAGCCGACCATGGCCTCCAGACCTTCTCCAGACTATGGTTTGGAGTTAGTTGTGACCAACATCACCTGTGGTGTCTTTCAAAGTTGTCCAAGTCAGCTGACTATAAAATTTGAAAAAATCTAAGTCGGGAAAGTCAGATTCTGCTTTGATTTGATCAGAAGAGCAAACTGTAACTAGAACTGAATGGATCCCAGGCTACTCCCAACCCAGCACCGACCTTGGTTGGTGAGTGGTCAGGACCAAAGTCGTGGGAAGGTCCTGAATGTGTGACAGGGGTGTAAAGAATAGAAGTAGAAAGAAAAAGGTGCAATTGAAGTTGCCAGGAGGGGGAAGGAAGTGGCAGCAAGTAAAATCTTGCAACTTCATTATGTAAAACAAACTATCTAATATTTTCTATGATATCAATAGTCAGTCAGCATATGGTTGACTTTAACCTGATATGTCTGTGCAGTAGTTGTTTTTCTCCCCCCTTGTTCAGGTTTGCCACCCAGCTGACATCCTTCTCCATCAGTCCTGATCTGGACCAGTACTACTTGGTAGAAGCTGTTGCAAACCTTCCTGAGGAGGTGCGGGGCACAGGTAAGACAACAGGACCAATTTAACCTTTAACACACTAAAGTAGCCATTTGACTACTAATTATCTATCGGTTATGTGGGTAGGCAGCAGGTGAACATTCTGGTCACCTTCCTGGGATTTTTGATATGTCAGGAAACTCCTAATCCCAGATTAGATCATCCTTGATTGAATCTACTGTCTAAAAAACATTGACTCTGAACCCTGCCATTAACTGGCAGACAAAATCTGTTCAGTGATAGAATGGAACGTACATTTTGTATTGGGATGGTGACTGTGATAGTGTTTCCCCTTGTCAATATTAGAAGCTAACTACCTCAGGTATACAGTAGAAAAAAGTAGAACCTCAACAGTAGGTAAGAGGGGCAAAGAATAAAGTAAAACTGAACCAAGGACAGTCAAGATCTTCTCACTTTGTAATACATTGCTTAAGCTTGCGGCACTGAGTACAGCTGTACATATAATTTGAATATGTGATTATGTATGTAAGTGTTTCACTTTGCTGCCAACCTAGGAGTGAACCTGAGCAGGCACAAGAGGAGAGATATCCTGAAGACCCTGCGGAAGCTACGATCTCGCTCCTGCGGCCTCCATCCAGAGATGTCCTGGGAGCAGCTCAAGCCACACATGCTAAAGCTGCTGACTTCAGAGGAAAGGAACAAACTCTTACAGGTATTCTGCATGATTTTATTAATTCCGGGTACAGAAGTATTGTTTTGGGTGGCTGAGCACATGGTTGGGGGCAAGATTGACAGGCAGAATGACAGGTCAAAAGGTCATAAACAGAAAATGGGGTGAACTTGAGAGTAGGATGACTGAGAGTAGGAAAGATTGACAGAGTGACAGGAGATCAAAAGGTCAAACACAGGAAATGGGACGAACTTAAAGGTCATGAAAACTTCACAGAAGTCTGATATCTCTGATTTCTTGTTAATGAAGTGTGAATGTTAAGAGGAATACTGTATACAGGTTTTTGTGTGTGTACGTGCACTTTGGCCGAACCCAAGAAAATTATTTGATGTAGAAAGGAAGAAAACTGATTGTTTTTCTCTTAAGATAAACTTAATTTTTAACTGCCCTTTTGTTTTCTTCACCCAGGAACATATTGAGGCAGCACATGACATATCAGCCTTTGATGAGGAAATCGGAAAATCTCCATGTAAGGCGACAGTCTCCAAGCCCAGGCTAACAGAGAAGGAGCCGGTTTGTAACGTGTCGGAGTCTGATGATGAAGACCTGGTAGTTCTCATCAGTGATAGCGATGACGGGTCATGTGGTCCCATCAGCCCCATCTACAGTGGGGCCAGGTATGGACTGGACTTTGCCACCCCTCCCAGGCCACCCAAAGCCAGTAGCATTGTAGACAATGTTGCCAAAGACAGTCCCTTTGTGGGAAAAGAGGAGGTGATTATCTGTGAGAACGGTGGCATAAGTCCTGCAAATAGAGACAAGTGGAAACAAAAAGTCTGCATGGAAGAAGAGTCAAGTGTTTTACAGGGTGGCTGGTTGGAGTCAGTTGAAAATGACGCTGCCAGGAGCATGCTTGCTAGTACAGGGACCGTGAGTGTGGATAAAATGGTGGACACAGATGACCTGTTGGGAAGGATAATCAAAGACCAGGAGGAGAAGGTTGCATCCAGTAAGAACTCTAGTGTACTGAGCAATGGGTTTGATGAGGCCAGGCATGAGGAGTGCTCCAGTTCACAGGTAGAGCGCCACAAAGACCATCCTGCAGGACAGGGTGCGAGAAAACTTTGCAAGAGCCTCAGGCACGTGACCCTCCACGACCTTCTGTGGAGAACAAATCCAGAGGATTTCGATCTCACGACTAATACCAACGAGGAAGCCATCGGTGCATTATCTGTCTCGCCAACAAAGGGAGGTTGTGGTGAATGGCAGCAGCAGGTGGACAAAGAAGATAAGTCTATCAACCTGGCGTGTACAGAGATGCTAGACCTTAATGGTTCTGTAGAGAGCATTCCTAGCGATGTTGTAAGAGTGGACAGAATGGAGGAGCTGCACCCAAAGTACAGGGGAACTCTCAGGGAGTGGGAAGGACTTGTTCCCTCCGAGCCCCCAAATAACTACACCCATTCCACTGATCAAAGTGTAGAGATTGTGTCTAGTCAGTCACCAGAAAAGGGAAACCAGCAGGTAGACTTTACTTTGTCAGGAGAGTTGATGGCGGAAAACAGCAGTGCCAACTCATTGAAAATCAAGGTGGCTGACTTAGTGGACAGCATGGACCAGGGGGGGTCATGTGGTGGTGTTTTGTTGGTAGATCTCGGGAACTGTAGTACCCCTGACAACACTCTAGCTGCTGCTGAACTGAGAATGGCAGCACAACATGGCCATCAGAAATCAACAGATACTACTGAAGAGGCAGGAGGTGCCACCAATGAAAGCAACCAATATAGGTCCCCTGCTAGGAAAAACATTTTTGAAGCTATTAGTAGTACAGTCACCAATGTAACCGACAGACAAGACAGGGGACCTTTCCTTTCTCCTTCATCCAAAGGTGAGATGGAAGTCACCAAAGCAAAGAGGAGACCTTCAAAGCTGCCACTGACTAGAAGTTTACCAAGACTGCAAGATCACCCTGACTTCACGCAGACTGTTGCACCAGTGCATAGTCTTGATCCAACACTAAAGAACTCGTGGAGTAGCAGTGCTAGTAGCCTCAGTAGCAGGGGAGACACGACCAGTAGTCATGAAGGGTATGACGGTAGCAGTGAGTACAGTACCGAGACTGGGGAGGGATTGGGATCTGGACTGTTCCCCATCCAAGGTCCAAGCAAGCAGCAGCAGATGCCAAGAAACGTCTGGACAGGTTTTGTCTTTGGACAGAATGACATCACTCAAAGTGTGGATGGAAGGGACGAACTAAGCTCAAAGGCAAAGACGAAAGCCGTGCTAGAGCCAGCTGAACTGAACAAGAGGTCTTTGGGGAGTGGGAATAAATGGAGTACTCCAACTGCAAAGCCATTACAATTCAACAAGCTGAGACAAATGTTGATGTCAGGGAGTAAAGAAGCTGTACCTCAGACTGGCCAGGTGATGTACACCAACCAAGGCGGCACCATGAGGCTGTCAGAGGAACATACAGATAAGAGAGGGAACTCAGACATGTCACCTCTCAAGCATCAAAGTGAGAGGACTATTGGAGTTAATACTGATGATGCCCGTAATATCGATTTGATGTACATGATGAGGAAAGATGAATCGTATTCCTCAAGTCTGTCAGATTCAGACTGTAAGATTAGCCATGTGACCAAAGATAGCTCCTGCGAAGAGAAAGTTAAAGGCATGCCGGAAAACATCCCAAGGGAAGAGCTCTTGCGCATTCCGCAGCCTTTTCTGCTGACAAAGAAAAGGAGGAAAGGAATGATAGAAGTAGGGCCGACGTCTATCCAAAAGTATGAGAGCTACACCTGCGGTTCCTGTAAGTTTCAGACGCTATATTTGAGCAACATCAAAAGACACATCATCAAACACGGCGATGACATCAATGGCTATGCAAAAGACACTTATTTTGTTTGCCAGTATTGCAAATTTTCAAGAAGCACCAGAAAGGAGGTGGTAGCTCATGTGACAAGCACTCATCAGCACAACTTTCAAGACAGATCACTGGACCCTTGGGCAACAGACCTGCCATTTAGACATGCAGAAGCCGCTAAGTTTGCCATGAAAGAAGACATTTTTGTTGGTAAAGAACAGATCAGTTTTGACCACCCCTCTTTGGCACAAAGTAGGGAAGCCTTTGTGCCGATGTCTGACATAAGCATTGCAGAGGTACATGAATCTAAATCCAAAGTAGGCACAAAGAAGAGAAAAGGAAAGTGTCCCCAGAACTTGGCAGAAATCCGAAAGAAAACCTGTGCAGAGCTGGCAGCAAAGGGCATTCCACACCTACAAGACACAACAAATTCGTTAAAAGATAGTGGGATCCAAAAGAGGGAGGAATTAGAAACTAAGACAGTAGAGAATTTTTGGGCCGCCAACAACCCTGCATTGATGGTGCCAGTACCTTCCAGAAATGCTGCAATAACTTGCACTGGTAACATACTTACTCTGAGGCCAACAAAGCAGCTGCCCCAAACTGCCTTCTCCAACTTTGTCAGTCCGTCAAAGGATGAAGACTTTACAACATTGCTTCTGCAACCAGCAAGAGATGCTGTGCTTGCCCTGCCAAGAAAGATGCCAGAGGGACCTGATCTAAAGCAAGACGGCAGTGCGAGCACCAATGAAATTCCTATTTTCAGTCATCATAGCTTCAGTCCACCAGATATCAGGATGTCACCCATAGTGAGTCCACCTGTGATGTCTGTGCAGGTGGCAAGTCCACCAACTACATTTTCGCCCACGGCAAATACTAGCCCACCGAAGAAGTCATCACATGTGAGTCCATCCAGGAGCAAAGATGAAAACCAGAATTTTGCATCCTCAACACAAGAACCTGCAGACTTGCAGAGAGAGGACAAGAAGGACTACAAAGCAACATTCTTGTATAATCTCCTCACAGAGAAGGAGGAAACAAAGAATGTGTCAAAGAGTCCTGGAGCTGATCTTTCAAAGAAGAGATACAATGAGTCTCCATCTCTGGTTCCTCCTTTGTTGTTCCCACAGGGCACGGAGGTCCCAGTGATGCAGAGCATGTCCCCTCCAACTCTGCTGCCTCAGACTGCTTTTGCTGCTAACATTCCAAACAGCTACAACTTTGCTACCACATTTAGTCCTTACCAGACAGGACTGCAGCCACCTATTGGATGCTACAATGTCGGGAGCTTACCCTTCACAGGCACCCCTCAGTTGTACGACAGAAACGAACGACATTTTGTGCCTGCGGACAAGAAGAAACGCAGTAGGAAAGAGAAGAGCAGTAGCTCCAGGAAGCAGGGTGCTTCGGCTGTGAATGCTGGTATCTCACCAACGTTCCTAAACATTCCCCAGCAGGCGAAGTACAGCCCCGTCAGCAGTGTGCCTGACAGCCACACCGTTATCCCAACATTCAGGCCCTCTCCGTCACAAAGTAAACCAGGCAATCGGAGGTGGACACACGACCAACATATAACCCCATATAGGAGTGAGCTGCCAGATGTAAAACCATACATAGAACCCGGTGAAACATGGTGGCAGAGTCAGGCCTATTGGTGGCATTCTCCGCAGCCTGGCAGAAACCCTGCTCACACTAGAAGCAAGCCTCCCAAAACCTCACGCTCAGCAGCCAGGCCAAAGAGTCATACGGTGACCACGAATGAGGTGCAACCGCTAGACCTGAGAACAACTCCAAGCACCAGAAGTAGCCCTTCGGCTAACCAAGTGTGGCCTAGCCATTATGTTGGAGCTGACAATGGCACACCTATTGGACAGTCCCAGAGACAGCCTGTACAAAGTAAAGCGTCATCTCCCATGAAAATTGACCAGGTTTCATTATCACCTCATGAACAACCAGAAGGATGCCCTCCTCCAGCAGAAGGTGTACAGGTTCAGCAGAGTGAAGATGAAGGCCGAAGTCCTACCAGAAAGCCCTCGTCTGTCCCATACATTCCCATCCATGACCACCACACTGTCTCCAATGATATAACAGTGAAGGGTGATAGATGGTCAACTGTGACAAAAGGCAGTAGCTCTTATCAGAGTGGAGAACTAACTAGCGTGGCAGCAACCTCTGAAAAGGCAAAAGAAAACTCTGCACCTGGCTATGTTGGGCAGAACGAGACTACTGGAGTGACCTGTGGAAACGCAGCTGTGGAGGTTAGGAAGGTAGACTCAGTTGATGGGCAAGAAAGCAACAACCTGAGACTTCAAATGGCAGCATCTTGGAATGAGGCCAAAGAAATGGTTCATGCAACCTGTAACGATGCAGGTAACAAAATAGTGGCTGGGGATTCAGGTACATCAGAAACTACAACAGGACATGTTGATGGTAGTCCTAAGGCTGACACCAAAGAAGCGAATATTGGTGAACTCAATACAGGAAAGGCACTTGCTGACACTGAACCAGCTCATATCCCCTTGCACTCTGAATCTTCGGGTTCAGTTGCAACAAGCAGAGTGTTGAAATTGTTTTCCTACAAAGACAACTTTTCTGATGATGACATCCCAGTAGCTGATAGCAAAATGACAAGCTGTTTGATCACAAAGGAAGGTCATGATGCTGGCACGGCAGCCAATGAGGTAGAACCAAGTCCCTTAACCAATGAGGTAGAACCTACTCAAAGTCCCTTAACCAATGAGAAACCTTCAGTTGATGATGTCATGCCATTGAGTGAGGTACAACTAACTCAATACTACATCAGCAGTGAAGAAAGTGTTTCAGTAGAGAACAGAAAAACACCAACTGGTACACTAGCAGTTCACGGGTCTTTGACAAACAAGGAAGACTTGTCTGTTGATTATGCAGTGTTTGAAACAGGCCAGACTTGCAAGTCTGAATCAGATCACGAATCTAATGTTCAGCCATTACACACTCACAAGGCTGAATCAGAATCCATGAATGAAGCAATGCAGACATGTAAGGCTGAACCTGAACACACTTGCAATGTTGAACCTGTAAAGACTTGCAAGATTGAATCAGAACATACTTGCAATGGGGAACCTCTACACACTTGTAAGACTGAACCAGAACACACGTACAATGTTGAACCACTACGCTCTTGCAATGCTGAACCGAAACATACATGTAGTTCCTTGGATATACAGGATGCAACAGAGAACACCATTGACCAACCTCCTGCAGCTAGGAAGGCAACAAGTCCAGAACCAGACCCTACAACTGTAGATGACAAGCCAAGCTTTCAGTATGCTGGCCATGAACAGTCCAATACTAACAGAACTGGATACAGGGGTCCTATGACCAGAAAGAGAATGTCAACTGATGCAGTACAGTCCAGCAGTAACTCCTCAGAGCAGAGAAAAAAGCTTAAGATATCACAAGATGAGACAAAAACATCTGTTGAAGCAGAAGGAGACAATAGTAAAAGGCAGCTTCCCTCCATGGTATCTACTACTCCAACTGTAAATGAGGAGCTCTTATTATCTTCTACAAAGTCACTTGAAAGGAAGAAACCCTTGAAAGGACGGGTTACATCTACCCAGGAGAAGTTAGGACAAACAGGAAAAGCACATAAAAGACTGCAAAAGAATGTGTCTGCTGCTAGAAAGAAAGGAGCAAGTCCAACGGTGTCAAACAAGACAATAGAGGCAGCAGCTGTCAGTGGTGATGCACTCAGAAGTGAGGTTCCTGGGGAGGGTCTGACGTCACAGCAAAGGGAAGAGTCAGTGACAGGTAAACAATCTGCAGGACTTGGTCCGTGTACAAATGCCAAGGGATCAAAAGATACCCCTCAGAACCAAATTGAATGTGGAAGGAAAGAAAAAACATCCAAACGATCACCAAAGCGTAAATCTGTTGGCAAAAGGCAAGTAGCAGATAGTCCATTGCATTCTTCAAAGGAGGAGCTAGGTACGGCTGATGAGCTGGTAACAAAAGCTTCTGAGGAAGATGCATCATTAGAGAAGCTTGACGACTCAACACCTACCAAAACGAATGTATTTTCAGAACCTTCAGAAAGCAAGGGCGATCTGCAGAGTCTAGCAATATGTTCACAGAACAATTTAGTGCCAAAAGAAAATGCAAAACAAAGTCAAAAGAGGGGCAGATCCACTGGTAGAAGGAGCAGAGCAGATGACGTAAGGTCTGATCCAAAGGAGACAACAACTGCTCTTACTGACAAAGACTCAGGAATCAATGCTTCTGAGGAGGATTCAAGTACATGTCAGGCATCTGTGGACAGAAACGACAAAGATAGCAAAGAAAAGGTTTCCTCCTTGCTAGGAAATTGCGTGAGGAAATCTACCAGTCTGAAAAGCAAGACAAAACCATTGTTACCTTGTGCAGATGAAGCTGCAACTCCAGAAGCATCAAAGAGCAAAGGATCTCTGGAGAAGTCACCGTCAACCAAACAAGGAAGAAAAAAGGCAGTTAAAAGTCAACAAAAGGGCAGGCATGTTGAGAAGAAATTGGAACATCCCTTATTGTCTTCTTCAGAGGAAAAGCCAACTCATGGCACTACAGATGACTTTGAAAGTCAGATGTCTGAGGATGATGTTCTGGTACCAACAGACAAATCCTTGGGAAGAGGAGAGCATCACATGTACAAGTTAAAGAAGAAGGTTCCCCCTCTTAAAGGGAGGCGAGGTGCTAGTCAAAGAATGATGCAAAACTCATTGTCTTCTGCAGAGGAAGATACTGCTTCAGAGATAATGAGAAATGATCAGACATTTTCAACCCAGGAAAAGTTTGAAATGACAAAACAGACTGTTAAAAGACAACAAAAGAAGAGATCTGCTGGTAAGAAGAAAGTTCCAGATTCCAAAGTGTCTTCACCAGAGACGGTTTCAACTGTCAGTCCTGAACAAGACAGCAAGAGTTCTCAGGAAGCCGTGTTGTCACAGCCACTGGAAGTGTCAACCCACCGTGATGGGACCAGCAACCTCACATGCAGTACGGGGGCAGAAACGGGGGCAGAAACAGCAGCTTCACCTCCCGGAACAGATACAACATCTGATGAAGCAGTCACATCGGAAGGTAGAAAGTCTCAGAAAAAAAGCAGATCTCGTTTCTTCGTAGTACAGAACAGTGGGAAAGCTGCTGATGCTCCCAGAAGAAGTTACAGGAAGAGGGTACCATCATGCAAGATATTGGGCAAGACAGTTGTTCTCTACAGTAAACACAAATCACATATTCCTGAAGAAAGTAGCAGGGAAGAGTCTGATGATAGCCATGTATCTTTCAATCCTCCAAGTACTGGGTGGACGTACAGCAGAGAAGATAAGAAAAAGTACCAGGAAAAATCAGTTCTGACTGAGGAGTCTGAGGCTAAAGGTACAGAGACAATAGACCCCCCATCTTCTGAGTCAGTGGAGCTGGAGATGCCAATGTTGAAGGAAGAAAACATGAATCCTGTCGGAGATAACATTCCTCACACAAAGACCATTGAAACACAAGTAGTGGAAAAAGACACGACAAGGAGACGGTTGCGAAGCAGTTCACCAACCAGTGTCTCTGTTCCTATGGCAACAGGAGAAACAAAAGCAAACGTCACTGATCCCAGTTTGATGGAAGAGGCAGCTGTGGGACCTTCCAGTCTAAACTCAGAGAAGCATGTGGCTACAAGGCAGAGGAGGAAAAGATCTGTAGATGACACACCAAAGGCCTTTTTGCCTGAGAAAAGCTCATTTCCATTGGCTGGAGGGACTAAAAGAAAGTCTATAAAGGATCCTGCCTCACCTACAAATGGAAAGAAAGTTGTAGGTACTGTCATGAACTCAGCAACTGGTCGAGCCTCAGGAAAAAGTGCAAAGTCTAAGCAGCATTGTGCACCTGTCCCTGCAAATGGTAAAAAAAGAAGGAAAAACCAAACCACTGGAAACAATAAGTCGCTAAAAAAGCCTACTGCAAGCTCTGCAACCAGATCAGCAGGAGTAAAGACCAAGGTGTTAAAAAAAGGGAAACAAGAAGCTGCACCCCGGAAGAGAAAGTCAGCAACAACAGGAGCGCCCACCAGACTACTTGTCACCAAGGCAAAATTGACTCCCAAAAGTGAGTTTTCTCTGCTCCTAAATCATCTTTGAGGACTTTTTTCCTTTCAAGTAACCATGCTATAGAGAATATGATACAAAATGTCTTTCAATCTCCACCATTTGGGGGTACTGCAATTTTTTTTGACATAGAACCTCTCATAATTTCAAGGAAAAGATGTTCCTTTATTCCATGTTACACTGGAGTGGCCAAAACTCATTCTGTGTGCTATTCAGCAGCTGAACTTTTGTTGTTCACCTTTTTCAAATGCTTAAGTAAATCTTGTGTCCTCTTTCAGGTAGCAAGCCGAAGAAAAAATGATACAGCACCACTACCAGGAACATAGCAAGATGGGAGAATACAGAGGCCCTGTGGGTTCAGCATTATCTGTTTTATTGCACACATAAGTTTGTTCAGCCACTGCTTTATCTATAAGGCTTTCAGTTAAGTGTTCTGTGTTATACAGCAAAACTAGTCAGGGTACTTAGCTTTATGCTTCTTTGGCCTAGTTTCATTGTACTAATACAATTACTATGTTCCAGTAGTATTTGTCACTTGTGTGAGATTTGTCATAGTGAAAGTACCTACACTTTGTAAAAACTAGAACTAGAGAACTTTTTTTAGAACTAGAAAGACAGTTTATTGTCCAAATATTTGTGCCATCAAGATGTTAAGAGAGGTTTCAGGAGTTTTCAAGCAGCAAGTTCGACAGTCATACTGTAACGTAAATGTGCCTTACATGACCATTCATGACAGAGTAATGAAAGAAATGGGAGGTGTATTCATATGATAATGCTGAACAAATTTACAGATACAGAAATTCTTGCCCATTGTGAGGATGAAAGATGGAGAGTTGCCAAGTTTGTTTCATTCCCATCTCAGGTAAACATCTTCGTCAGTGGTAAAAGAAAGTTCCAACAAAATGTGGAAAAGTCAAAGGAGCATTAAAATTAGATTTTTACAACGAAAATATATCAGGATTATATGTGCCCAGTACATTAGCAGCAAAATTGCCAGAAGTTTTGAAAAACTTTGCAGTAGCTTCAGATATGGGAAATTTATTTATTTTTTAGTTGTTTTCCAGTTCAATAGTGTTGGTAATGAAAAGTTTAGCAATGTTGAGTAACAGGGCATCCTCAACTAATAAGCATCGTTAGAGATAAAATAGGAATTTTTGTGATGAGGGAAGTGTGAAATTGTTCACACAAGTTCCTCTTGCACATCAACCCTTATGCAAATACAAAGGTTTTTCTGATGTTCTTTTTTTTTCTCTAAACATGCATGTACATATATTTTTTCATTATCCGTCTGGTTCAAACTGGTTCTTTTTTCCCCGAAACAGATATTTATTTTGTTTTTTTATGTTGATATTTATATGCCGTGACTACAGTGTACTTGTTAAGTTATTCTACATTTTGCAAAGAGTAGTAACTGAAATAATGTGCAACAATTTATCTGTGCAGGGTGTAGTGGGCAAAATATTTGTAGCAGAAATTAGCATGAGTTTTCTTTGGACATGCTACTGCCAATTGTTGAGATATGCTAGTAACTACTTGCTTTTGTTAGATGTGAGTGCATCACACCTTATGTGTTGGTTCACTAGTTTTCCTGAATAGCTGACAGTTATGATAATTTGCATTTTAATTTTATTATGACTGAACAGTTAATGCTTGTAGGCCCCTTGTTGTTTACTTGTACAAGTTATTGTTAGTTTCTTGACAGTTTGTGTAATTTTAAGTTAACAGAGCTCTTGCAGCTGGTGAAACCCTGTATATACTGGACACATGCTTATGTGGGATATGGTTTGGAGCAAGGAAGTTGTTTGGATATTTATAAGTTTATTTGAAAGTTAACTTTCAATTTGGTTACATTTTCTGTTATGTCAAGACATAAAAGTGTATGTTTTAGGTTACTTGGTTGCAGTTGCCTCTGCACAGTTGTGAGAGCTTTTTTGTATTATATTAAGGCAAGACAAAATCAGGACATCACTTGAGGATATATTATATTATATATTATATGCACCTATATGCAAGTTCAAATATTCGTAGTGTTCAGGGTTTTTTTCAATAAAGGTTTATCCTTCACGATCAATACCGGTATTTCTCATCTCCATGCTCATACAGGGTCCAATTACATATTAAACTGTTAGGCCTCAGAGTGAATCTAGTGGGTAAGAAGCATTAGAAGGCAAAAGCAATGATACCTTGAGGTCAAAATCACCTTTATTGATACAACATTTCATCATGAACAGACATTTGACAGGATCAGCCACAATTTTACCGATTAAATTTGATAAAATCTACACATGTAGACTAGAAACATTAGCAGAGTCATGTACAATAGACTTTTCTTTGAATACACCTGCACAAAATATGTTACCATGGAAGACTTACAATGTACCCAGCCTCCAATGCTTTTTTTACCATACTGAGTTACAGTGGCAATGTACCTCTGCATTAGTGAACAGTATTCCAAAGCTCTAATGGAACAGCATCTGGATCAACTAGTTTTTTCAAGTAATGCTGATGCCCTGTGCCAGTGTCTGAAGTACATGGATGGAAGTGAAAATTCAATAAATAGCTACATATTTACAGTTTCTTTCACAATCTTTGCACTTAATAAGATTTGCTTGTTCTCAGTTCACATGAAAAGTTTCACCTTGAAACCATATAGTTTTAAATCTTATAAGCATAGAGAACAAAATGTACATTTCAGTTTACAAATAAGTGCTTACATCTGATTTATTTACACATTCTTGTTGACAGGACCTGCCTTGTCTCTTGGCAACCAGCGCCCATCCCTCTTGGAAAACAGAACATCCATGTGCTTCTGCAGTTTTTCCCTCTTAATTCGCAGTTCCTCCTCATCCTCCTGCAATGCAAAAAGAGAAAACAGCATTATACACTGGTAGTGCTCAAGGGTAATACTGTAAGTCGTAAAACGTTTTGGAGTGGTTTTATTTCGCGGTTGAAACAGTACAGTAGTCATGGGAAGAAGATATATTCAGGGTGTTATGAATTTGCAGTGGAGAGGTCACTATGAAAATAGAACTGCACTGCAAAAGTTTCATGATTTACAGTACTTACTCCTTATCTTATCCCCTCTGCCCTCCCCCCTCCCAGTTGTGGAGGCCATGGAAGAACAGCCATTTCAAACTCTTTGTAACTCTCACCGACAGACAGAGCAGAGATGATGAACACCAATTTCATTTCACACAGCTATCAGGGAATAGAGCATCAGTAGCTGGAATAAGCCACCTTTGTAGCAGCATGTACCCAAAAAATTCACTTTCATCTAGTCCCATTCACCAGTACAAAGAAAAATCCATAGCATTATTTTGCTCTATAGCTGGCTTCATGTAAAATAATCATCAGCAGTTCCTCATAGATTACTTGAAGTACCTTATCAATCTAAGTTGAGAGTTTTAAGCAACAAAAGTGCTTTCATGGCAACTAGTGCATATTACTTAAGGTAACGTTATCTCACATTATGAGTCATAAGATTTTCAAAATACCGGTATGACAGGACTGAAATGTCATTCCAGCAAGTGTAATCAAACCAATTGTGCAGTTTTTGTGTGACAAATGGGTTTCTGTGTAAAAGAATCACAGGTTTAGTGCAACAGCAACTGTGCACTTTAATTAGAAATGTGCTTATTTCAGATTATTACTTACGTCAAACCTATCCTGTTTGTTGTAAAAAAAAGGTAGACAAAAAGCATGACTTGAGCGCCTACATATGTCTTAACATTGCAAAACAGTACTATAAACTGAAATAGCTACAGTATTACCACAGTTTCAAATCAAAAGTTACTAAGTTTGATAAATTATGATAAATCACCCTGCTATTAATGTCAATTATATAAAAAGTAGGATGTAATTTTGTTGTCCACTGCTTCCTCCAAAAAAAGCCAAATCCAACACACCCACAATTAACATTCAGTTTGCGTTCCTCATTTTTCATTTCTTTATATCTTTACAAGCTAAAATGTACTTGTGACTAGCCCTTGGTCATGAACTTCCACCAAATTTTCCTTGTTACACCTGGTGCATGTTGTTTGTATGTATATGTGTATAGCCTAAGATCACACAATTCAGCCAGCCTTATTAATTGACTGTAATGTAGTTTTAGCATGTAACATTACTATTTTCTCTCAATAAACCAATTATTATTATGACTTATCAGTAATGGGTGCATTTTGTTGACCTTCTGTCTGACAGTTATACTGGTTTTCATATAATCTGATGTGCCTTGCAAAATGTTCTGTAAGAACGTCCCTGTATGACCTTTTCATTGATCAACCAATGGAGCCAAGTTTTTACACGTACCACATTGTGGAATCTCTCTACAAATCCTCGTCGCTGCTCTGCGATGCCGGTATCGTCCGCCTTGTTCCGGCTGCTGAGCGGCTGGGAGTACTTCAGCTGCTGCTTCCTTAGCTGCTCCGAGGACAGCGACTGTTCCATTACAAGCACAATCTGGGCCCACTGCAGTTCCAGAGAGAACAGATAGGAGGCTCACAACAAAACTCAGCTCATCAACAGCGTAATGTAGTCCTTTGACCATCGTGAGAGTCAACAATGTTTTTCAAAATTGCTTGCCAATGAGTTCCAAGTCAGTGACTGATTGCCTGTGTGCCATCATACAATTGAGATAGACTGCAGTTCTTTGGGTTAGCCACTGGTTTGCACAGTTATAACTTGGAAAAAGTGTCTCCTTGGTTGACCCCCCCCCCCCCCATCTCAACACCAAAACCAACAAAAAAAGTGGCATATTCTGAGACTGTCAAAAAAAGCTGGACTGGACAGTAGACAATATTCAATGCTGTAAAATAATAAGTAGGAGGTTCCACCTGTCTGAGCCACTCCTTCCTGGTCTCCTGGATGGACTGGTAGGTGTTCCCCATCATGGCAATCAGCATGTTGATCAGCAGGATGGTTACCAACCCCATGTACAGCATAAACACAGCCTGAACAACAAACACAAAATC
The DNA here is from genome assembly GCA_013266295.2 of Branchiostoma floridae x Branchiostoma japonicum. NCBI lineage: Eukaryota > Metazoa > Chordata > Leptocardii > Amphioxiformes > Branchiostomatidae > Branchiostoma > Branchiostoma floridae x Branchiostoma japonicum. Next base: position 11,671,893 of record CM023824.1, read on the forward strand.
AGCTGCAGGTACAGAGTGACAGCAAACATGGAAACAGACATCTAAGTCAATCAAAAGTCATCTCCTAAAGCACTGGGCCTCCGAAATTTCATTTTTCTACAAAATCTGAAACAATGTTTCTTTATTTTTGCCACATCTTACCCACCTTTGCCAGAAAGGGGTGCCTGATGTGGTCAAAGGTTTCGTACATGTCAGCAAATTCCCCGAAGGACATCACGATCATCCCCATGATGGACTCGAGCGGGTCCGTGAACTGGTTGTAGGTCAGAGTGGATCTGGCCGCTCGGAAGATCACAAACATCACTGGAAACAAACAAAAACAAACTTAGCTGACAAGTACTGTTAAAGTAATATCCTAGGAATGCCACTCTTGCTTGAGATATTATGTTCAGTACCAAGGTGGGAAGGTACAGGATAGAACAGAGTGGTACAAGGCTGTTCAGTACCAAAGTGAGGCTGGTATAGAATAGTACAGGGTAGTGGAAGGCTATTTAGTACCAAGGTGAGGCTGGTATAGGATAGTACAGGGTGGTGGAAGGCTGTTCAGTACCAAGGTGAGGCTGGTATAGGATAGTACAGGGTAGTGGAAGGCTGTTCAGTACCAAGGTGAGGCTGGTATAGAATAGTACAGGGTGGTGGAAGGCTGTTCAGTACCAAGGTGAGGCTGGTATAGGATAATACAGGGTAGTGGAAGGCTGTTCAGTACCAAGGTGAGGCTGGTACAGGATAGTACAGAGTGGTTGAAGGCTATTTAGTACCAAGGTGGAGAGGGTACAAGATAAAACAAGGTGGTGGATGGCTCTTTAAACAGAAGCTGGTTGTTTTAAACAGTCCTCTGCTTTCCTGTAAAACTATAGTAAACATATGTTATATATGTTATATTAATGGCTAAATTTTAAAAAAAGATAAAAGGTTTTCCACACACATCTACTCTTGACAGTACCTACCCTGTGAGAAGGCCATCACAAACACTGCATAAATTATGAGGAACCTCAGGATATCCCCTTTTAGCATCTTGTAGATCATCACCACAAATGGCCCCACCAACTTAAACCCCCTGGAAATAGAACGAAAGTTGGTTTTAGTGCATCACATAATGGTTTAGGTTTCATCATGTAAAAACAATTCATAGTAACATGGCAGCACTTATGTGTTTGATGAAATAACACACAATCTGTAAGGTTTTACAAGGCACACATCCAGCCCAAATGTTCACTCATCACACAGATAAAGCCAGATTAATTTTTCAGCTGCAATATCCTTTACGTAATCTCTAGACCATTCATTAAATAAATGTTAGAACTTAGAAGCATCCTAGGTCAGGGGACAAAAAAATCTGGTCTATGTGGACAGGTGATCATTATATACACAGGATTCTTAATACTTGTGTCAGGGGGAGAAATTATCTAAGGGACCCATTGGCCAGGTGTTCCTTATCTAGAGGTGGTCACTTGGACTGTTGGACTGTAGGTAGAGACCTTGCACCCACCTGAAGAAGAAGAGGAAATACGGTGTGGTGGTACAGATGGTGAGGATGCACACCACGTCCTCATACTCAGGAGCGCAGGCCGCCCTGCCGGGAATCATCATCACCACAAACACACAGGAGATCACATACAGGGTCTTGGCTGGAGCTGTCAGCTGGGGAACACATGGAGGAGGCAGGTCAAACACTATACTACTAGTATGGTATTGAACTGTATTGAAGTCAACAACAATTAGCATGTTGGGTGAGCCAAGACCTGACATCCTTGTGGTTAATGACAGCAATAGTCCTGAGAGTTTCTGAAAGCTGAAGTTAGGCTTAAGGTGTGTAAAGGTTCTGACATACATTGTACATTTTGTAGCTAAATAGATTGACAGTTGAAGGGATAGATCTGCTTTAGTCTTAATAATGCAAGGTTGTTTAAGTGCAGTGGGTTCATTATGTCCTTACCAGCCCCTGTAGGAATGTCCTCAGTCCCTGGTGGTAGATCTCCATGGCTGAAGACAGCAGGACCAGCACAGCTCCCAGCAGGGTCAGGATCTCCATGGCCAGACGAGCCTAGTAACAGTGCATTACAGTCAATGTGCATTACAGTGTGTGTATGTTAAGGTCAAAGTGTATTAGAATCAACGTGTAATCTGTGTATTACAAAGTGTATTACAGTCAATATGTATTACAGTACTAGTCAAAGTGTATTACCATCTAAGTGCATTACAGTCTGTGTATGTTACAGTCAAAGTGTGTGGGATACAGGATAGTACAGGGTAGTGGAAGGCTGTTCAGTAGAAAGGTGGGGATGGTACAGGATAGTTCAGGTTGGCAGAAGGCTGTTCAGTACCAAGGTTAGGAGTGTACAGGATAGTACAGGGTGGTGGAAGGTTGTTCAGTACCAAGGTGGGAGGATACAGTATAGTACAGGGTGGTGGAAGGCTGTTCAGTACCAAGGTGGGGAGGGTACAGGGTAGTGTATTACACTTGAGCTTGGAACGTTCTGTTTTGTTCCACTTATACACCTTGTCTTTGGAATGTGACTGTATATACAGCAAATGTTAACTACATGTCCCCATACCTTGTCTTGAGGTGTGACCAGGGCCTGCAGGTAACAAGGGTTGTACACAGACTGGTTCACCAGCACCACGGTCCCGTTTTCATCCGTCTGGTTCACAGTCTGGGTTGTTGTTCCCAGACTCTGCATGCAGAGTATAAATGAAATGTTTGTGAAAATTGCAAGTGCACAAAGAAGCTGTTCCAACTTTTATAAACTTTCCTTTATATACCCCCATGTACATGTATATATTGATCTGACTTTTGCCGTTTGATGTCTCTCAGACGATGCAAGCTTGAATGGATCTTTAATGCAATTTGACCTTGGAAAGTATGGCCTGATAGTTTAAATCTAAATTTCGATGGCACTAACTCAATAGACTTAAATCAATAATTACCATACGAGGCCGCAAGAAGAAGGCAGTAGTCAGAAATATCAGGTAGATGAAGAACGCCACAAATCGCTGATAAAAACTGTAGATTTAAGACAACAATGGGTCACTGATTGTCATTGAGCAACAATACCACAGAAAAGTTCACAAAACTCTGATACCAGTACCTTTACGAGAAGAAAAAAAACAAAATCCATGTATTATCATTATAGAGTTCTGCAGACTTGCTTGGTTGTAGTACTTTATTTTTACAATCTCAGGAAGTTGGAGAATTTATTCACCTGTATCTGGCATAGGTCTTCCACTTCGCACGCAGGAGATTGTAGATCAGACCGTCTATCATGTCCACGTGCTTGGCTTGGTCCTAAACCATCAAGAATATTGAACAAACACTATACACAAGGTTGAAACATCCCATCTCTCAGAAGTATGTCATGGGCTTACATACATATGAAAAATAGGTTCTTTTTGTTTGGATCATTGAGGGTTTGGTATATTTGTAGAATTGCATCTAACATTAGGACATCATGTCCAAAATAAGTGATGAAAACAGCCTTCTACATGAAATGTGCATTTCACTTAAGTTTGTAAAAAACATCTAACTTCAACATACCCCTTGGATAATGAGGGAGAGTGCAGACTTCTTGTTGATGTCCCCTGTAGGTGTGATCTGTAGGACAAGAATGGCAGCAGAAAGTTCAGGCAAAATGCAGTATTGTTGATAAAATACTGCCTTACTAGGCTTAATACTGATATCACAATCGCCACTTCAATCATGTAATCTGTATCTTGTTATATTTGTCTGACCGTGACCTCTTCCCTCATGACCTCAATGCAAAGTGGCCAGTAGGCTGGTTTGAATATTTAATGAATCAATAAAACAAAGGCTTAAACAAACAAGCAAACAAACAAACAAACAAACAACAAACATTGACTCACAGTGTCCAGGTCTGTCAGGTTGTATGCAGCACATGTGACCTCCCCGTACGTCCAGTAGACTTCCCTTTCCGTCTCCAGGATGTGCTGAAACATCTTCTTCCTGCCCAGCTTGGAGGCCAAGGTCAGCGGTGTGAGACCCTGCCGGTTCTTCAAACAGGGCGAGGCACCACTTTCCAAGGCAAGGTTATACATTTTCTGCAAAAATTTAAAGAAAAAAGCATTCATTTAAGAAGCATGGGGTGAGTTTCTCACAACAGGGAGAAATATAGATTTTGATTCTTCTCAACTTTGATTTACATCTTTGCAGTATCGATGTTATCTGCTAGGAGCGCACTTAACAGTTAACTGGAGTAGGTAACTTGGCTTTCTAGAAAACCATATACCAGATGTACATGTATCAGTTATTTTTACTTAATCAAGGAGGTTAAAGAGTATACATAGACTCTGGCTCTTGAGATCTTGACAATGGCAAGAACTTAAAACTCTGTCCCTACTGAAAACAATATTATTATTTACAATTTGGTGTACAAATGGGCCATCGTCAAGAAAAAGGACAATGCTCTAGAGCACTTACAGGTTTGTTCTGTATGACCATGTGGTGCAGCACAGTGTTGCCATTATTGTCGGCCAGATTAGGGTTGGCCCCAGCCTTCCTCAGGAGGTTAAACATTTCCTTCTGCTCCAAACAGGCTGCAAAGGACAGTGGGTACTCCCCCCAGTACGTGTACCTGGATAAAACACGGGGAAAATATTGAAATGCTACATTTCTTATGTTACAAAAGAGGGAAGTTGTTGATATTTCTCTATTCTCTCCTTTATTAGACAAAAGTTCTAACTGACTTTCAGTTGCCAAAAGATTGGACATCCCTTCTACCATCTTGAAAGGTCACTTGTTACATATATATATATATATATATATATATATATGTAAGGACATCTTTTACATCTTGATATATATATTGCAGTCCCTGATGTCCTTTGCAGATATCTGAATCTCTTCAATTCAACATCCCCACTGTGAAGACTGATTCTCCTGAGAACAGTCACATTAACAAGAAGAAAATCATGTGAGGATGGTACATACCCCTCATAGTTTGTCTCCATGGATACCTTAACCCACTCGTGTTCCAAGGAGTCCTCTCTCGTCCCCTTCTGGTCCTCTGGACAGAAGAAGTTTCCACAGCATCTCTCTGGAGAAGGTAACAGTAACATCAGTGATGTATTGTAAACAATTGTCTTAAAGGTATCTAAGGCCAGGAAGGGAGGACATGTTTTTACCTGGGAATCGGCTTGTTAGTTTGCTGTATCATTTATAATCGCCAAGCAGCATTCTTTTGCTCAGCCATAACAGTATCCAATTAGCCAAGACTGAGTATCCAATAAGCAATACAGTATCCAATGGGCTCCAGTACTATTAGATACTGTCCATTCACAACCTTAAGGGGTCATCTTCTTACTTTCTCTCTTTTACATCTTGATTTCCGATTTTTCTTTCTAATAATAATTGTTTGTATTTGCAATTAGCCCTCGGGCATGTGTTTACAATAAACTTCATTAACTTCATTAATAATCATGCAAATTGCTTGATCATTTACCCTTTGATTCTGGTAACCTTTTCTTCACCTCAGAAATTTGACTACAGATTAGACCTCTAAAGCATGACAAACTAACCTTAGGGGAGATCACCTTTATCTGGCAGAACAGAGAAGCTTACCTGTTACACTGGCTCCATGGTCAACAAAATACCTGACCATGTCTAGGTCCTCACTAACAATCGCCATATGGAGGGGAGCTTCACCTGCAGATAAGTATAAAATAACAGGACCTGGTGTATATTATACAGCTGCATACTGCTAGATTATGATTACTCGAGGACATGAAAGCACATTACTCATAATCATCATATCATAATGCATCATGTGATACTAAGGCCCTTTGCCCAAGTTTGACAACTAATGACGACATTGGTTTTGAGAGAATTGAATGTATGTCCTTTGGAAGGAAGTCTCTTACACTAAAAATGATCTGACTTAAACAACATTAATTTTACGGGGTTGGTTCAGTAGTCATCTAAACATAAAACTGATGGCATATGCTCCATGGAATCATCTATTAGTAATTGAACTGGTTGTTGATTTAACCAGTTTGAATGCCTGGTTTGGTTTGCGTGATGAAGTGAAAAGACAAAATCGGCTGTTGAAAATTACGACTTTCAAAGTATGCACTCTGATTTGGGAGTCACGTTTCATCATTTGGAAAGCCTGTTGGTGGTAATGGGATACAAAGCCATCCATTGTCGAGTTTCCTGTTTTTTACACCGTGTGAATAGCAGGGAGCTTGACAAGGCCGCCTTTTCAGGAGAATAATTGCCCGATCCGCTTCATTTCGCGAAAGTAATGGTCGCCTTGGTTTGCCCACGGCGTACGTGACAACTTGGACGTGGCACGGATGAAGTGAAGCAAGTGTCAGAGGAACTGATGCATAACGACGACCCCGCGCCCCGCGATACGCACCACTTCGCGAAAATGACACGTTTCAATTAACTCGTCGAAAATCCCTCATTATCAGTTCCTTCCAGGCATGAAACCAGGCATCGAGGAGCCGCCCCGCTGATTTAACTAATCCCAGCAAACACCGCCATGTTGACACAGCTAATCCCACCTTCATTAAGAATGTGGTTGTCGCGGCGACCATATCTCCAGGAAGGGGGCAAAGTACATTGGAGCTGAAAGGCCGGGATTATTTGCCATGGCAACGAGGGGCCTAATAGGAGTCAGACAATCCTAATGACAGGAATATTTGATGGGGTTTGTCGGTAAGCTTTGAGACGGGATCGCGATGGGGACTTACCAGTTTGATTGATAATCTTCTTCCCGACTATAAAAAAAACATGACTTTCAGGTTTTAAAAGCTGAACAAAGTAAGCATGGCAGTGTTTAAGCAACTTTTTGTTGTCTGATGTGTGTTGTAGCTTTTCCATAGTAGTAGTCAGACCTGTGTAATGAAGTAAGGGTTGAGGAGGACACCGTTGAGGTAACCATGGTGCGTCATTGTATGACAAATGTGGCCGTGCCGTAACCAATATCAAAAGTTTTGCCTCCTACTCAGTGACTTCATGTTGCATGTAGCATTTAGGATGCCATGCTTAAGTGCTACAATTCTCATATCAAGGTAGATACAGTCCTGCAGTTTACATTGAGAAAACTTACCATAATACTCCTCGCTGACATAGATGTCGTTGACGAGTTTGGGGAAGATGTCCACCAGTCTCTTGGCCAGCTCGTTGTGTACCTGGGTGCCGTTCAGGAAGCACAGATGCAGGATGGTCTCCCCCACTGAACCTCGCTTCTCCAGGTCCCAACAGACCTCTCTCCACTGGCCGTCTGAGTCGGATGCCAAGAGGAGAGGATAAATGTCATATACTTATTAAAAGTCTTCCTGGATGGAAGTATTGTTTGGGTGGTAACGAGTTGCGTGTCGCTTTGGTTGCATGTTGGGTGGGAGGTGATTTTGACAGTTGATTAACAGGGAGGTCATACCTGAAGGTGAACCAGCACGCTGCGGGTGGAGTTTTATGTGGAGGAATATCCGATTAAATTACATCATCCAATCCCCTCCAATAATTTCACGAAAATCCCAAACACTTCCTGGAGGTCTGTGAACTTGAAGGTCAGGAAAACACAAAATACATTGTACTTCCCATAAGGCCAAAATCTCCAATTTCTTGTTATTGAATCTTCTAAATCATGAGGGGATGATCTTGTTAGTTATTTCATGACTGAAATTCGCTAAATTTTTTCACTTCCTCTCTGAATGAATTTGCTTTCATCTGGAAAAATGGAACAACCATGAACAAAAACATGACCCTTACTTTGTGATGCTTTACGTCTCCACGTTCCAGGCACAACTTGTAATGAGCATGACAGGCAAAGTAAGAACAAAACCCTTTGTAAATACATGTTGTTTTGGTAAGTATTCCAAAACACACTTAACTAAAAGTTCACGGTACATCAAAAGTTTCATGCTTTAAGCAGCTTTTGAATTTTACAAATTGTGAATTAGCTGAATTTCACTGATAGAAATGAAGAAAGCTTAGATCTTGGCAGGTTGGAAATAGCTCTGTTGATCATGGCATTGAAAGCAGCACAGAGTGCAAGCAAGAATGTTTTGTTGTGCTAAGTTTCAAAGGAATTTTCATGGAAAGAGATATAAGAATAATGCACACAAAAGTTAATCCAGTCTTGTAATGGTCCAACTTTGTCGTATAGACCTGTTCCCTTTCTAATTACTGATATGGGACTACCACAAGCAATTTAGGCTTTGTAGGTTATTTCAAACATGACCTGGTAATATTGGGAATTCTTGATAACTGATCTTTTTAAGACAAATCTAAGATGTCTTTTACCATCAGATACCTTTCAAATTATTCATCAACATTACATGATGATGATATCAAATGTAATTTGAGGTCTGTAATACACTAGAAAGGGAACAGGCCTGACCATGCAATTGTCCAGTGTTGGACCTTGCCATGCTGAGAGGGAGAGAGCATTTCCAGTGGATTAATCCTCCAGAGTAAAAACCTGACCATCTTACCATAACGTACGCTAGTTCTCACACTGTTGAAGCGCAAGAAACCTGATAGGTGACGGCACATTTTAGTAAAAGCCACGCACTGTTTATATCTACCACAGTCATGTCTTAATCAATGAAAACCTAGTAAATATTGATTTTTTGATTTATGCAAAATAACATTCTAATATAATATAATATTATCATATTGACAAGCTAGTCGTTCTGATTTACAGACAGCAATATCTACTGTAAATTTGGAACATTATTTTCCAAATTATAAGGGCACCTTGTACGTCAGAAGCCCAGGATCATGAGGATGTACAGATTACAAAAGCATGCTTCCCTTTACACTCTATCTACACAGTACCGTAATAGAGATATAAGACTTTTGTCACATCAAGCTCAAAACACTCACCTTGCTCATTGTGAACAGGGTCCATCAAGGCTGATACTGAGTTGGACTTCTGTCCCAGCCCGAACCCTCCTGTTTTCTTCTTGTCCTCCTGTGGGCGTGTCCTCATGCGGTCTCGGTTCCTGGCCATGATCAGCTGTCTGATCGGCACCTTCTTACCTGCACCTTCGTTATACAGGTAGGGCGCCACCTGGGAAATATCACAGAAGACAAGTCCTGAATGAGAAAACCGAGATCTTAGACTTCTTGGAAGTATGCGTAATCTTCCACTTCCTGCCAGATTCTAAGACTTTTGACCTCCTGTCATTCTGCCTGTCAATCTCTCACCCACCCACGTGCTATCAACCTACTCAGTCTAAACAAGCAGACTCACATACCCAAAGTAACAAGTCCTGAATGACCATTGGAATGTCACTGATTACTGGGATGAAGCAATGAAAACTCCTTCTATGTATAAGTTGTGTATAATAGTTGAGGACAGGGCTAATGATTTTCTGCTACCCTTTGCTTTAATATCTTGCACACCTGTATCAAAGTATATTCTGTTTTCTCTCTAGCTACCTTTTCCCTTATGGTCTGGTTCAAGATGCGTGACTTCTCTTTAGAAAAGAGACTTTGCCTGGTCAGTTTCACCAGCTCCCCTCCCCCTTTCAGGTCCACCAGGTCGTACAGCGGGTAGCGTTTCGCCTTGTCAGGGCCGTCTCCCTGCTGGTTCGCCTGTTCTTTCACCGCATCGTGGATCCCGGCGTGGTGAAGTGTATTTCCCATGCCTAACTTCGCGCGATCGTGTTTGAATTCGACCTAAAATGTGGCTAAAACGTCGATTCAACTATTGCGAAGTCACAGGTCGGCCATCTTGGATATCAGTTTCACACACCTGGTTGTCATGGTTACCGGGTCACATGTTATCCCGCCTTTGTGTTGGGAGCTTTACACGGCTCAACAAGATCCAGACAGGTGCCCTCTGTTAGCCTTTGTGCCATTCTATATCTGGCGCCAGTGCATCTTAAGGATATTGGCTCATGAAGAAACAACCATGGAACAGAGGATGGAACAGACATCTCTGTTTTAAACTAAAGATTATTCGTCGAATTTATCACATGTAAGAAAGTCATCACGGTTGTAACAAACATCACTGAGATGTTTACAACGACCAACTCGCCCCAGCAGGTCACTGTTGGCGTAACAAAACAAGCTGTTTAACTTAACGGCATGCCAAACTTGGTAGAGTGGCATGACTGCTTCGCTTGGCGTTACAGAAAGCACGGTGTGGCACGGTACATGTATAACCTTACCATGCGACGAAACTGTCTGGTCGGGTTTCCATCCGAAAACAACACGCCATAGCCAGTCGCGTTACGGTACATGCACCAAATTGCAAGGAAGATGTTTATACCTGTTCAACTTATCTCTGAACAGATAAGAGTGAGGACAAAGAATCTTGTAACACCTGTTTCTACCTCATCTTTCCGAAATTCGGGCAGCCGTGGGAAGATATGTCGATTCATCGCCCTTTTCATCTTTTCATCGAGCTACGAAGACAACGTGGGCAGTACAAGTCTTTAGCTTAAATACGAAGAAATGCAAGATAAATGACAAACTTTACTTTTATCAAGCTTCTTCTATTCATCGATATCACAGTGGTTAGTGTTTCTAAGAGGAACATACTGTTCCATGACAATACGTGCGATAGATCCTTGGTTAAAACTACTGATCGTGTTCCGAAATAACCAGGTTCGCTCCCTGGCCGACCGACGTTTGAGACATGACAAAACTCCAATCCGCTGGTGTCCTCACGGCAACAATCGGGATTGAACGGGGTATCAGACCAAGCTTAAGGAGGTTCTATTGATCTACCTATGTTGAACGGAAATCTCCGTCTAAGGTCTAGATGACTTAGGGACTAAATAGTTTTGTTGGGATGGACTGGCGTTACAATGAGGTGCATGCGCAATGTAGTCAGGTGGTGGTCTGGACGTAAAGTCGGTGTCACACTGTCAGCGACCTTCGGCCGAATTTTCTGATCACCAGAAGGTCACCGAATTTAAAATCGCCAGCAAGTCGAGCGTATTTTTGCCTGAAAATCTAGCCTATCAGTGATAGGGTAGAACGAGGCTCGGTGAACTTCGAACATCAGCCGATCCCTAAAAAATCGAGGAGTGATTGAGAGGTCGTAGATGCGTCAGGCGGCATACTAGTATTTTCCAGCTGTGTCAGCGTTCGACGCAACCTGGGCCGGTCAGAGTGATCAAGTCAGTCCTTACACTAATGAGCTAAACGCCTTGCAAATGAAAAGATTTTTCTTTTTTCTTCCCCTGATGCATGTCAAAAGAACATTCACACGTCTGCCCATTTGGGTGGCGCTAGCGTGTGCATGGCCTGGGAAAGAATGGTAAACACCTGTACTGGCTTTACGACCGTGTTGTCATAACCTTACAAACAACAGCGCTGACCTACTATATTGTAAATCGATACCCCATCAGTATCAAAACGGAACTATGCGTGTCCTATATGACTCAGCTTTTGAATATTATTACTAAGCGACACTATACCTTCCCTGACTCTCTTCATAAACCAGTTCTTCCAACTGTAACGTTAATGAGTTTATTACATCAAAACCTTGTCAGATTCATGGATTACATGCATTTTGTATGTAATCAACCAATATGTTTGTCATGGATGCAAGAGTTTTAGTATTTAATGTTAGTCACTAAAACTAAAACACTAAAACAGTTTTTTCTCTACTCGAGGCAAGGTATATGTGCGTGCCAGTGGGAGCGGTAATTGTTGGGGTAAAGGCGTACCTACATGTACATGAACAATTGTAAGGAAGTTGGAAATCATAGTGGAAACGTTTTCGCGTCAACAGTCAAACAAAAATGCATCGATATTTTGTCCATTTTCCGGCCTGAACTGTCGCCCTTCTTGGGCAAATCCTATGATCCCAGAACAAATGCCAGTACAATGAAAGTACAATGAAAGTCATTAAAATGTCGTCGCTTTGCTGGACCATGCTTTTTTTACGGTGCTTAGTGCACAGAAGCAGCTATGTAAGTGGACCTGTTCTCATTACAAGGGGTTATATGGCGAACGCGGTCTTGCCATAGATAGACTGGCACACATTGAAGATAACAAATTAACTGTTCGCCGAACCGGTTCTGTAGCTATGTTAATGTCTGACACTTTTGTTTTACCTGCTAGTTTTGAATGACTGCTTCTTCTCAAGGCGGAGTTGTAGAAGTAACACACTAGTAGCTTCTCTTACCTAGATCACCTGTCTGATTGCCTCGTAATTGTCACAATGGTTTGTTTTGGGATAAACTTGCGTCGAGTCACACGGAGTCATTCAAAAGGATCGCGGACAGGTCGTATGCTTACTGTGTGGCAAATTGGATTTTGATTGAAGCTCCAATGTATTGAACGGTTGAACATTTACAAGTGTCGATAAGGATGGTTACGTCAGTTTTAGGTCAGGAAATGCCTTGTAGGGCGCTTACAATGTCTAAGGAGGGGTGGGAGTCTTAAGGATCTCATCCCTAGTAAACTTTGGGTCTTCTTTTCTGTTTCCTTTTTTCGTGGTGTCACGCATGGACCACGGGATGAATTGTTTCTTTGGACAATGAGTGGATTATTGTGGGTAAATTGTTGGGATGTTTTCAGTGGGCTGTTGGCATGAAGGGTCGCTCCAAGTCAACACAACTTGGGGGTGGCAACCTGCCGCCCTAGATACGGGTAGCGTCCCTTGCCAACGGACAAACAGTCGGGGGCAAGTCGAGCGAGAAGAACACAAGCACGTATCCCCCGCGGGAGTACGCCGGCAGGGATGGAGGCTGTCGACCGGCGGAGACGTTTCCTTCAGCCGAAGGAAGGCACTCAGCTTCCCGGGTAAGTTTGCCCAGACGCCACCTGTCTTAATCGGAGCCCCGCCACAAATACGTCGGATTAGTCGAGCGGTACTCCATGTAATTCTCGCCAAGCGTTGAGTGGAAACATGAACATCTCGTGTGGGAAGTCGAGTGGACCAATCGACTTTGTATCGACGTTACAAAGTCAAGTATTTACTGGTCACAGTTCCTAACGTTACCTCATCTACATGTTGCGTGCCTAATGTTGATCCGGTTCCTTCTCTATTTTCCAGCTACACCGGCTACTGCCCGCAATACAGGTTCTTGATTGGCCTCACTTACGGCAACGTCTCTGCACAAATGCTTAAGGTAAGAATACTAGTGAGATAAGCAAATTATTTAGTCCTGGTAGTCTGGCTCTACATGTATCCACACTTTCACTGCAACGGAGAAAATTCGAATCTGTGTAGCGTGTGAATGTTTGCTTGATTCTTTGGTCGGCACTTTTGCGTCTAAAACGTGTCTTGTGGTGACAGACATATGACGGCAAGGTTATAACTTACAGAATCCGTCATTCAAGACTACGTCTATATATGTACAATGAAACAGTGGACAAAGGTCTTCTATTTTTCCCAATGGGATGTTTAATTTTGAACAGCCTCGTTCGCTATCTAAAAAAAAGGAACAGGATAAACATATCCTTGGAGATGAGTGGCTGTGGTACTCAGGGAATCTTAGGAGGTACAGTTGTGTCACAGACCAAACTGGAACCATAGAAAACAAGTTAAATGATTCTATATCTGACTTACTCGTCGAGGGACTAGGTAGGTAGTAACTAGTAGGCCTAAGGTGCCAGGATACGTGTCAGATACTCACTACTATTTGTCAGAGCCGTCTACTTGATCGTGAAAGACTGACTGACATGACTGAAAACCTTGTTTTTGTACCTTGTTCACATCACGTACCTTCGACGATTGATTGTCGAAGCGTTCAAAGGCTATCTTAGAACGCACATGTAAGTGTCATACTCCCTAATTAAATCAGACCTTTGTCCGCTTGTAAGATAGTCGCGAACTTGAGTCAATTATTTTGTACGGTATCGTATACATTTGCGGACACGAAGACAGCGGTCGGTCGCTATGTTTAAGTTCGACAGCGTACTCGGTCTCAGCTGATACAAAACAAAACAAAACAAAACAAAAACACAGATTCATTCATTACCGTCGATGTTGATTAAAAAGGCTAATGTACGCCAAACTTAACAATGATAGTGTTCTTCTGCGTGACACGCTATCAATGCTTCATTCATTCTGTGTACTGACATTGCGCTACTGTTTTAACCGTCTCAGAGCGGCTGAATGAACCCCTAGTGAACTACCAGCATTGCCCATTCGCAGACGTCTAGAAGGCCAAAAATAAACTCAATAGAACAGTCTTTCAAGTGCTTTGACTTTTATTACCAAAACAATTATACCCGTTCAGAAAAGGTGGTATTGTCCGTTTAAATATTTTACACTTCGTGGTAACTGTCAGCGTATTCGTGTATACATTGTGGCTACAAAAGACCATGTCAACCCCATGGCAACCCCACTATGGCGGGCAGTGGAGTGGCCGGCTTGTTTACCTTTCCTCCGCTGGAGGACGGTAATGTGTTTTAAGGGCAACTGTGTATTTACTAGTCAGGCAGGAACTCAGCTATTATAATAAAACACCATAAGTTAGTAATATAAGATTGACGAGAGGTTTGTTTATGAGTAATGTACTCAGTCGACATATTAATTAGTGATAACTCTGTTTACATTGCGTTGTTGACGCATTCCAAATACAACGCAGTTGCCAGTCATTTATTATGGCTTGTTTGGACTTCAACTCTGTAACCGTAAAAGCTTTTTGATTTGACTTTGATATTTTCCAGGCAACAGCGCCCGACGATTGCACTGTTGTCATTGTACAGCTGGTTCACATTGAACCAAGTCTCTATGCTCCTAAAATCGATAGTACTTGCTTAGGTTTTTAGAAAGTGGTTGCCATAGCAATATCATCCATTTTGATTTACCATGTAAACATATGCGTTCAGTAATGAAAAAGTCTTCTTCTTTGTCGACCTTAGTTTCCAGCGACAGTTGCGGCTCTGTGCATGTAACCGAGTAGAAGGAAAGTACATTGTACATAGCCACCAATCGTTTGTCAACAAGTCAGGAAACTAAAGTTTGGTTAAGGCGGCGCGGTCACATTCGTCGTAGGTCGTCCTACGATTTTAATGCCGTAGAAGGTTTTGACAGGCTGTGACCGGGATCTAAGACAGCCTTTCCCATCGCAAGACAGCTGAATTTTGCAAGACACATTCATGACTATCTCAAGAGTGCCTCCAGTTTGCGACCGTAAGACGATCGTACGACGTATGTAACCAGGGCCGTACTTGTGAACCTGTGGTATAGTCAAGACGGACAACAGGCACGGTCTGTGAGTCGTTCAAGTAAGAGCTTGACTACGTCAAAGTCGAATTCAGTCTGCTCGCGTCCCAACACGTATCCAAGAAAGGGGAGGTTTCTGTCTTTTCACATGTAGAATAGATGCCAGAGCAGTGTATCGAATTGAAAGTACGTAGGGAAGTCAAAGTTCAGCGCATTGACTGAACCCCGAAGTCCCAGTTCTATCCACCTGTTATCTCTTGTGGCTCTTGTGACGCTGTTTGACCATAAACAAACCAGACGCGGTCCGAAAACATTCCCAAAAGGAGGGTGTTTTTATATCCCCATCCTTTAGCTGCACCGTTCTGTACTGTAGTGTTAGGTTAATTTGTAAGATAGACACGGTACTCAAGTCCAATTCTTACCATGTGGGATTTGTGGATGATGTCGTTCTTATCGATTGAATACTGTCAGAACCGGAGTATTTTCGTCAGCCCGGACCGTTCGTTTTTAGGAAGGGAAAAACGGAAATCAAACAAGTCTAATATGTATGCTCAGAGGAGATAAGACATGTTAACACGTACAAACAGTTGACAGTGTGTCTTACAAAATGGAACAAACTATAGGTAACTACTGGTGGAATGCACACCTTACACATGTTTTTGGAATATGGTGCGTGCACTACTCAAATCAGTTAAGACTAGTATTAGGGTGTTGAAAGCAACCATACCATCAAGGAGTGATATGGTGTTCTGTCACACGCGGCGTAAATTTAGTCCAGTAGATTTAAGTTTAAATGACTTTATAAGGTCATATACAGTTCTTCAGAGTCTATTTCACCTGTCTTCTATGGCGAAGCCCTGCTTTGAAACTTCGGGGCAGCTTGTGCAAACGGTTGTGCACATTTCACTGTGATATATACGACTTCGTAAAACACAGTCCGATTTTTGTGAGGACACCCCGCTTGAGTTGAACCGTACGTAAACAAATTAAAGTTCTGCCTCCAAGGCGACCGACACAGTGTCACAAACAACAGCTGCCTAAACGTCTGGGTTCATCGCCAGTTCTTCCCATCAGATCTGTTCCCATGACGTGGGGAACACGTATCGCTACTTGCTGTTTTACTCGTCAAAACAATATCTAAACGACTTTACTCATTATCATACACTGTGAAGTTGTAGAATCTAATTGTACTTTAGAAAGAAGTGAGTTACCTAAGTACTTTCCCTTAATTCATGGTTCAAAAGCACGAATCGAGCAATACGCGAAAACATGTGTCAATGGGGCAAAAAACGCACCCTAGTACTTGAGTTTGTACTGACGCTGCCTAGTGACCGTGTTGTCCCGGGAGGTGAGCAACTTGTGTCGGCATGTTATCCGGGGAGGAAACTACGTCACGACCAGATTGGGTGCAGTGAAAATCGGGCGGTCGGACCAAGATTGAACAGCTGCGCTAGATTGCCAGGACATCTCTGGTTTCCCCTGACAAAAACGGAACCAATTACACAACTTGAATAACCTTTGAGTCGTACAGAGTCGGGAATACAAACATTTTTCGTCTTGTCGCAAATAATCATCGCTCGTCGCTGTTTTCAGGTCACTGTAATATCAGTCAGAGGCTGATGTTTCATACTGAAGCTGGTGTCAGAGGTGTTCATTGTAAAACAGGTGTTCACTTTGGGATCTTGTTCCTCTCGGCAAAAGTCAACGATTCAAGCCGAACAAAACACTTCGTCCTGGCCCGCTCGCGATGTTATGTTTACGATTTCCTGTTATATGCTGTCACCCCTACATTTCGTATTCAACCTAGAAAACTAGACGCACACAAGTAATTTGAAGATAATCAAGATAGCCATGTGAAGCTGCCAGATCATAAATAGGAGAACTTCCAACCCAAATGAGTATGTCCTGGCAAAACTTCGCAAACTTCAGGAAATCATAGTTTTAGTCAGTTATATCTAATGTATTCGTGTATACGTATTGGAACAGAATAAGCATATACTAGTATGTATGTCTGCGTTTGTGGTACACTGTTTATCTCCCAAGACAGCTTTCTTCGTAGTTATGTTTTGACGTGAATCATTGAAGACTACCGCGGGGATATGGTGTGTCACGAACAACGGAACTGCACATTAGTGCAGGTGCGTTTCGCTGACAGAACGCAGCCATAGACAGACTGACAAATGTGGACCACAAATATAACTTGTCAAATTGTGTTCACTTCGGTGGTCCTGTGCAAATACATCTGACCGGCGTGCTGTTCCGACAAAGGAGAAAAATAAACGAACCCGCTGTGGGCAAAGGATCGGGAAGGTTGGAGAAAATGGAACGATAAAGTGGATAGACAAATATGTCCCCCCAACCTATGTCAAATTAAGCACCCAGAAGTAATAAGTGTTGACAGTATTGTACACAGTGTGACACCACAAATTTTACTCAGTAAACTTTGGGAGGCAGGGGCACACAATACGGGGCCTATGAGTTTGGAGACATGAAAGCATCGAAGATCCAGTGTTTTGTGAATTGCGTGAAAATTCAATATATTCCAATGGTAAGAGACAACATCTAACTAGAGTGTTGCCCGCCCGCCCAGGCCCATTAGCGCACGCTGAGGAAGATTTTTACGGGACTGCTGTAATTAGAAAGGCCGACTGAAAAAAAGGCTAGCAGAATTTTAAGGCCTATGCTTTTGTATGACTGAGGCCGGTAAAACACCCCTAGGCCGGCCCGTGGAATGGTTACCGGGCTACCCGTACAGGGGTCTGATAGAGAATAGAGCTGGCTATACTAATCAATCGGTTCAGCAAATCTATTCTGGGACACCGAAAGTATCAGTAACAAATAAATGCCCTGCAATACAGAAAAATATTGACAATGTGTAGCATTCAATACAGGATGTCTCATCAGTGACAGACGTGGTTTGATTCGAGCTCAACGTGTGTTTCAAAGTGGAATTATACTTTTTTGACGTCAGTGAGTTATTTGGTACAGTGATGCTATCTGTCGATGGCGGGTGGAGCCTAAAATTGTTTGTTCTCGGCGCTGGCTATCTTATCTCTGCTAATAGCTCGGTTCTTTGAACCTGAAAGCAAGGCAGTTCTCAAAGAGACGAGCTCGTCTGCTATTATGAACAGTTTACGAATTACAGGAAGAAAACTTTTAGAGGACAGAGCAATATACATATGTGAATAACAGACGGTGCAATGCGACAGTTGGGCCACAAAAGTGGAAAGACAAGAAAGAAGACATAAAGGATATAGAACAAAGGAAAGAAACCAAGCTGTTGATCATGAAGACGAAACGTGATGATGTGATCAAATCTCCTAAAAGAGCTTTCGAAGCAGAAAAAGACACGGCTAGAACAGAATAGAGAAGAGTTGTTAAAGGATTATCGCCATTACTTCACAGCAGAATCACCTTTTGTTTCTGTCTCCCCGCAGGGCGTGAAATACAATCCCCCGACGACCTCCGACCCGGGCCAGGCGGTAGGGCCCAGACTGGTCCACCTGCCCAAGTTTGACGGGACCAGGAGACTGACGGAAGGCATGGTGCCGGGATATACAGGTAGGACAGCTTCAGCTAGCCTCCACCAGGCCTTCCTAAGTGTTATAGATAGCAGGTTCGGCAAAAATAGGGCCAATGATGGGCCAGGGGAGTGAGCCGTGGTAAGGCTAACATTACCCCTAACTGCGCAGGAAATGAACTCTATGGTGGCCAATCTCCCCTGGGAAATTATTCTCCCTCAGCCTCAGCCTACGTTGTTAGTCTGATGGAGACTAAGTTTCAGCCAATGTTGGAGTAAACGTAAGCAATGGGTCTGTCCTTGGTGCTGAACCAACGTACCGATTACGGCCATCTTATCACCATCAGCATTAGCCAGGTTTGAATACGTTTCATCACGCGTTTTCGACAAAACTAATCTTGTTGTCATTGGCGTACATTAACATCTGTACATAAAGCTCTCTGTGTTGTAATCTTTGCGAGTTCAGCGCATGGATTAGACCAGGGGTCTGTTAAACTTAGAGAAACTGATATATACATGCAAAGGTTGCCTTCCTTTCGAGGAGACGTTGTGTACATCATCAACAAACATACAGATACACAGTAGTACAGTTTTAAGCTGGCCCAATATCAGATGGAGACTGAAACGTGTAACTGTTTCCTATCATCTCTAGAAAGCCTTGGTGTCAGACTGTTGCCAGGGCCAGTATACACGCTGTGTACTGGCCCTGACAACAGCCTGACATCCAGGCTAGATATGAAGTCACAGTGTGGTTTATCGTTTGTGCGACTGAGACTGACAAAAGACATGCATATATGTGAGGAAAGTTTTTCTCCGTTTATTCCAGGCTACATCCCACGTAAAAGGTACAAAGATGCCGGTACGTACGGCCGCGACAGCGCCATCAGCATAGACGAGTTTTTTGGGGACACGAAAGACGCTGTACGAGCCGACAGGGCGCTGCGGGCCACCGTTGCTCAGGCCCCGAGGCTGACACCCAGGGCGAGCCCAGAGGAAACCCTGGATAAGATTAACTGCTTCATGCCAAGAAAAGCCACGTTTTTGGGTAAGGTCCGGAGTAATGTTCAATGAATTAGACCATATTGGAATCTGTAATAAATATTTGATGAAGTATAAAGTAGAGTGGATTCATTCCTCAAGCTAACCGACATCTACCACACAGCAGTGGTCCCGCAGTAAGACATCTGGCATGTCTGGAGCCGCATAGTTCCCGTTCAGAACTTTTATTTTGGCAAGTGATGGTTCTTGAAATCACCAACGAGGATAGATATCTTACGAAGTTGACGATCTGCCGAATATTGAAATCTTGTCCAAATCCTGTTCAATATTCAGTATTCAAACAAAACACAGACTCTAGTAAAACAAACATACTTGGGCATCTGTGTTTACAGAAGACAAAAGGTCGTTTCTAGAACCCCCCATGCCGGGTTGGACCGGATATGTGCCCCGGAAGAAGATCACGGAGGTCGGTCTGGGCAGGAGGTACGCTGTGGTGGCCAGGAACGGATTCTGTGAGCAGAAAGACCACATGGACAGACATTCGTCGCTACGGGACACCCCTGTCAATTTAGAAAGGTACTGCAGGACACAATGTCGGCTTACTTGCAATGATTTTCTCTTCATTGTTAACCGTATTCATCTATCCTTGCCACTGCTAGAGAGAATACTACTACTGCCTGCAAATTGTAACCCTTCACATTACAATCTGAAAAATGTAGATCTTTTCGTAAACTTGAAGTAAAATGTTTTGTTATAGTATTAATAAATCATTGTCTTTCATTTGTAGAGTTGAGTCTCCAGAGGAAGACGAGAAAGGGTCGATGGACAGACGTTTGTACCGACCGGAGGGAATGGTGCCCAAATACACGGGATACATACCTCGTAAGTTTGTTTATTTGAACCAACTAGCGTTTGTTCATTAATAAAACTATCAAGTCGGCCTGCTGGCCACTTTTCATTGAGGTCATGAGGGAAGAAGTAAGAATCAGACAAAGAAATATAACAAGATACAGATTACATGGTTGAAGTCCTAACAAATCCATCAAAATACAGTCGCATGAATCCATAGACATCTATCCTTTCACATACACTGTATTACAAAAACGCATATAACAAAGGGAAATGTTGGCATGTGGTTCTTGTCCGTTCATTTGTGTCGTTATATGCACTTCTCTCTTCAACTACGTGCAAAGCAACACATCAAAATTTGATGTAGGGTGATATTTTTGTTTGTTAAAAAGACACGAATCACGTATAGTAATAGACTGTGCCACCTTTTTCTTGGACTGGTGTTTCTTTTTCTCGTGTAGTCCAAGAAAAGTATAGTGGAGACCACTATAACCTCCCTAACGAAATAAAAGAGTCACGATTTCCATGTTTTGTTTCCTTACAGAAAGACGGTATGAATTTGGCAATACGTACGGTGCAACCAGCCGGTCTCTCCCGGTCTGTTACCATGACAAACCCACGTTCGGATCCTACATACGGAGTCAGGCACTACAAGTCTCCACATGAACTTACAATGACAATGAACTTTATTGCATATTCATGCCCAACATGAGCTAAATGCATTAAGTTAGATAACTAAAGTAGAAGAGTTAAAAAATGTGCTTTATTTCATTTATACATGTATTTACAATGTCTCTTCTCTCTTCTTGAAACACGTGTAGACACTAGTTTTTCATCAATTACACATTTACAGATGTTTTCAGATGATGTAATATACGAGAACATTTTGTTCTTTGTTAAATGTGCATATATCCGTTCTAGTTTACTAGTTTTAGGAAACTTACAAGAGATTTGTGTCTGTGTACAATTAGCTTTCTAAAACAAAATGTGCTTCATGATTATAATAATATGAAAAATATATGAACTGATGAGATTCAAGGTGATTTAAGATATGTGAACATTGCTTGTACATTTGTAATTAACAACGGACTGATAGAAGTACCTGCACGAATTAGACGTAGTTTAAAGTGCAAAATGATCGATAAAATTGGTGAGTTACGTCACAATAGACAAAATCAAAACTATTCTATCTCAGCGCAACTTGTATATTTTCTGCGTATTGTTGTCAAGTGAAAGGTGTAGTTTAGTGATCACCACAAAACAAACCGTTATGTAGTAACTACGTGAAGAGCTGAGATAGGCATTTCACAGTTTAGAATATACAGTACTGTAGTTTTACTTAAGTTTAGGATACTTAAGTTTAGGCGCCACCTAGCGGCGAGCCTCAAAAGTGCACGCTCATGATTCTGAAGCATTTTTTTTCACGAAGGGCCACTGTCAGGGAATGAATTCAATTTACAGTTTTGTTTAAAATTTTTAACCAAGTATACTACACAATTAAATCTTTTTATTTGTTTATATCTTTTTTGTTCAATTTTGCAAGTAGGCAACAGTACACATACAGTTTATGGTATTTAAAGGTGTTATATTATGAACACTCACATATTGATATGCCTGACTTAACTGATTAAACTTCACATAGGAAACGGTCTTCTCGTGCTTTATTATATTGTATGAAGTGCTCTATCTAACTTGCGAAGGTATCACATATAAATTGCACTGGCTGCTACGGTAGTTTATTATTATTATTTCTCAGATAAGGCCACATTGATTTGATTATATGGTTATGGATGCCATCCGCATACGCATAGATTTTCGACGACAAAAAAAAGGAAAAAAGAAAATAAAAGAAGAGGAAAGTATGTCTTCTTTGAACTACAGACAAAGAAGACATAATTTTTTTCTTCTGGTTGAATCTCTTCTTCCTTAGCCTGTGTTATACAATTTTTCACTGTCATGGGCTAAATATTAATTGGGCTCCCCTACGGCCTTACCAGGGAAGGGCCGGCTAGAAACGTGATGTAGTCGAGCTAGTTCTACTGCATTCCTGCACGCCGACCTTAGTAGATGAGTCCTAGATGAACCGTGTGTTTTCTCGAAAGCTTTTCATATCTTTAGAGACATTTTCTCGGCTCTGTGTTCGCTCTAGAACGGTATGTAAACATTCTTCATACAACGGCTAGGCTAAAGTAATCTCCAAGCAGATCATCGTGGCAAGGCAGTATGATCTGCTTGGAGATTGGGCTAAAGGCCGAGTTTGATTTTGGACCCCCTAGCGGTTTTCCGAAGTACGTTTAGTACTGCAGCAGTATCAGTACTGTTAGTTGGCACCTACAGACACAAGCACGGCAATTTCCTTTCTCCTTTCGCAGTTGTGGTACGCTTTTAGAGACCTGCACTCCGCTCGAAATTTCGCAAAACTAAACGTTGGTACGAGACTAAACCTAGGTGCGAGACCACTGGCGGGAAAAAGGGTCAGGAACTCAAGCACTTCCGGGTTGTGCGAATATTTTGGCGGAGACTAACAAAAAACACTATAGTTTTGATTTGGTAACATTTTCAGGCTTTTGGGAGGACTTGAGAGTCTTAGCTTTAATCTGATTGCTTTTTCTTACGATGGGGAAGGTAACAAATCTCATTTGTGCTCGCTTCGGCAACATTCCCGCCCGCGTGTTGTGCGTGTTGGTTCTTGTGTGCCAGGGCGCCCTGCTCGACTATTGTCTGGTATTCTACCTAAACTTGGACTGGTTAGGCTGGATCGCTGCGGACATCGTGGTCGTCAGTCTGTGGCTGTACGCGCTCATCACGTCCTATCGGTACTTCAGACAGAAGTGGATGTCGGCTGGCGCTGCCCGGGCGGGTGACGAGCTTCCCTTCGCCTTCATCTCGTGGTTTGTGTACGCCTGTCTCTACGTCCCCAGAGTCGCCATCATCTTTAAATGGGAGATCGCAGCCAAACTCACCGACCACGACTGGTTCGGCCCGAACGCGCTCAAGACGACTCTAGCGCTGTCCGCGCCCTTGTTCCTCCTGCTCCTGTACGGTCACCACGACGCCAAACCGCACTCGAACAGGAAAAACTACGTAGACAGGCTCGCCCTGGGGGTCACCTTCGACATTCTGGACTCCCTAGAGTTACTGGATATTCTGTTTGTGGAGGAATCACGGGTGATCTTAACCTTTGACTTGGAGAATGCCATCCTTTCCTTCGCGTGCATCGTCTTCTTCCTCCCCACGGTCGCCTTATTCGAACTAAGGAAGAGCAGATCTGATGGCGAAGTTGCTTCGGTAAACTTCGGAGTGCTCTATTCCCTCCTCTTCATGTTGTTAGTGAACATTCCCTTTCTTGTCATCAGGTTGCTTCTCTGGAATATCTACAACCAAGACGTTTCCGTGTTCCTGATTAAGAACGTCATGCTGTTGATCATGGGGTTCAAGGACATCTGGGAAAACCTGGGCCCGCACGGACCCAAGAAGTGCTCGGAGTGTGACGGCACGTTCCACCCTGATCAGATTGAGCCGCACAAGGAGAAGTGTGTGCCGGAAGAGGCCATAGAGCTGCAGGATGGACAGACGGTGTCGGAAGCAAGCAAATTACCTGTGGAAGCCCACTCTTCTGTGTGATTTAATAGACCAATTCTGACTATACATCACAATTAGCAGTTCAACCAATGATAGCTTGGCAATTAGCGGTTCGACCAATGAGAGAGTGGCTGAATGTCCGTCAAATATTTGCGGTTTTATGTTGCATTTTCACGTTTTGACTGAAGTAGGTGGCAAATATATGCTAGTGAGTTATGTGCTGGTCTGTGACTGTGTGCGTGTGTGTTTGTGTGTGTGTATACGTTTGTGTGCGCGTTTTCCTTTATGAGGATATTTTGTAAGCTTTGATGAAAGCTCCTTGTTCTCATTTAGCAGTGTAAGTAATTTATAAAATGATGGCACGCGTGTTTCCTAGTGCGAACTGTAACGTTGTAGTGCTACAAAGGAAACTACGATCACGTTTGTATGCTACCTTTTACTGGATGTAGGTTATATATTACATCTTTGTTGCAGTAACTTTCAATGCGCATTTCCTGGAGAAGAACAAGAACTACCGATGTACAGCCTGACCAAATCCTCCACAGGAAACTGTCTAGGGGAGGGAAATATATTGTTACCTCCATGAGTGAGGCACTGGTATTGTTTTGGTGTGTATATGTGCACGTGTTTTTGACCTACTTGCTACTAGTATATTGGTGAATTGTACTACGTGGATACCAGTAGGATACTGACGTCCTCTGGTACTGCAGCTAATCGACCGGTTTTCCATATCTTCTGTTCTGGACATGCTGTGGTCTTGATTTTCGAGTGACAGTTTTTGTGGTTGTGAAAACGCGTCATAGACTAGGGCCGCTAGCTATAGTGAATGCACTCAGGTCATATTTTTCTGGTAATCCTGGGCAAAATTAAAAAAGAACATACCAAAGTGATTACAACGATGAACGACGTTACAAACAACATTACGGTAAACGGCAAACGTATAAAAATGAGAAAATTCCTTGCTGAAATTCGCTAGGCTGTGGATGTGTCCTTGTTCTAATGGCAGTCCGACTCACCTGATTACATCATCATCTTAGCTGGTCAAGTCAACACTTCTTGTTTTGTTTGAGGTCACAAGGGTCACAGTGGAGCTACCGCTTGGACTTTGCCTGCGCATGTCCAGAAATGTGAGTTGGTAAGGCGTCCTAGCTTGTGGCATAACGGTGACCCAGAAAAACCACACGTGATACAGGAAACCATATAGTGAGGGCCGGCGGTCTGCTTCTCTAACAGTTTACAAAGTGCATGCAAGGTGAGAGTGTCATAGATACCTTATTACGTCCATTTGTTAATGTCCAAGTAGATGTACGGGTAAGGTTTGTTTCATTGCCGCTTTTGATCTCTTTTCAGCTCGTTTTGCAACTTTTTTTCAAGTCACGTGCACGTGTGATCTTACGCAAGGAGTCATCCAGTGGGAAGAAAAAAAACGCACCACATTTAAGACGTGCAAAACGAGCTTAAACAGGTACATGCACGAAACCAATATGATGGAGGTGATTTTTTGGATATTAAGGCCGCTAGACGGCAAGCGCTGAGTCACTGTACTGTGACCATAATTGGACTTGTGTGACGCTTGATATCATACTTGGAATATGATACAAGATGTAAAGGTATGATTTAAAGCACAGAAAAATTGGTTAATGTTAATGAAATCGTTGAGCGATCTATCAAATCTTTGGTCGCTCAGCGGTTGCAGCGTCTAGTGGAAAGGGGGTGTAATGGCTATTCACGGCAGTCATGACCACCCCTGCAGAGATCTAAACTGATGTTCTCAATCGCTCTTAAGTTTTGGTACAATCATTGCCAATCGTGTGCAGACGTTTAATTCATAATAGTATCGCACACTGTTGCATTAGACTGTAGATGCATTGTTGGTTATTCTTCATAGTTGGTCAACTGGTCAGCACGGTTGCGCCTATAGTTTGGACCGTGCCATCTTGCAAGCTCTTGCACAATCTTTAATCCCCAAACGGATTTCTTCGGGGGTATGACACTATAGTTCTGTCCAGCCTGTACCCATACGGGGGCCAAATGGATACAGGATGGCGAACTGATTGTGTCATGCCCCAGAACAAATCTGTTTGGAGATTACACAATCTTATCACTACTGGGGGACGCAAGAGTTGATCCTTTGTATTGAAACCTATGCATAAATAGACCAAAAAGGGACATCATAGCTCATCTTTTACAATTTCTGGTCACAAAACCTCCATCTCGAAGTCCATTTCGTAGTCCATTTCTTAATATGTACTTTCAAACCTTTCAAGAAATTTTATACGGCTATTCACAAGGTACAGCCGGTTTTGTAAACATGGGTGCACTTTGACCAAGCGAACAGCAAGAGGGCTGTGGTACCACAGATGTATCCAATAACAATGCCATATATGCACAAAATTCCATATTACCAGTTCGCACTACATAGTGCCTGACCTAGATAAAAGAAGGATACCCAACTTTAAATGGTATCATTACCAACTCGCGAAGCGCATCACCGTAAAAGAACTAACGTTTATATTCGTTCCATCCATACCTTAATTGCATTCCTCCAGTCATCTATCACAGAGTTTGATAATAATCACCCTTAAAAGTTGGTATCCCATTTTCTAGGTCACTCTGTACAAGTGTCATGTGGGCAAAGCACAATCGGCCATGCGAACTCTTGGCGGCCTAGTTTGGAAAACCTTCAAATAAGTTAACTTTTACTGCCGTTCCGCGGTCAAAAGTTCAAATTTGAATCTAGAGCATCTGACGTGACTTATGAATCTCTTCAACGAATCTAGAGCAGTTTTGTACATTCTTGAAAGAGGGAACACCGGAAAAATGTGACAGTCCTGAAAGTCGGACATAGCTTTGATACCTGTGCAAATGTCCAAAAGGACTTTGTCAATAATTATTCAATTGTTGATTTTCAGCTAGTACCACGTGCCCATTACCTTGCGAAGCACATTTATTTTCCTTTGCTTTTTTCTATATGTCCCCATTAAAAAAGGAAGTGACGATTCCCTACACGAGTTTTCAACATCTGCTTCTGACCACAAGCACCATGAAATTGGCAGTGTTTGGGGCCACTGGGCCTACAGGTATGTTAAAGTTTATGGGTACACATGTGTACACATATGTACATTTACCAGATTGTGGATTTAAGTACTTTCTAAAACTGTGTTGTTTGTGTAATTTGCCCAAAAGAAATTAAACAAGAAATCGGATACTTCATACCTCGGTATTTTTTTAGCGAATGTACGTGTCTTGTTTTATCATTATTGTGAATTTCTCTGCATGTTTATGTCTACACATTGGCATTTTTGACTATCCTTCAGACTGCCAGTAATTACCATGTTGTTCTGTAGGTGTGGAGGTTGTAAAGCAGGCCCTCGCCCTGGGTCATGACGTCACTGCACTGGTCAGGAACCCAGACAAGATGAAAGATCTGGTCCCCGATAAGGACTTCAAGGTTTGCTTAATTAGCATCGCATATTATGCTACTGTTTGTATGTGCCATGGGTGCTTATGGTAAGCAACTGTAATAATAACATTTTAGATAATGGTTGTAAAATTGTATTGTCGTCTGTAGAGCTATTTGCTATTTTATATAGTGAAAAACTGTGGACACTTTTTATTGACGTCACTATGATTATAATTTGAATACCCAGCGACGGCTGATGGTGGGTAAGTGGATTAACATGTTGGCGTGTTTAACAGACGCACACTGCGTACATGACGTACCTGACGTCATGTGGAAAGCCAGCATAGTTGCTGATGATTTGGCAACTGGTGCCTTACTGGTGTCTGGTGGCACAAAATCTTTTTCTGTCCATCTTCCACAGATTGAGAAGATCGACTTCTCCTCTCCCGAGTCGATAGAACCACATCTACAGGACAAGGACGCTGTCCTGTCCTGTCTGGGAAGTATGTAGATGATGTATCTTCGAAAAACAATTAAATCATAGTCAAGTTTACTAAGAAATGCTTCAAGAATTTTGTAATCGTTGAGAGCAAACCAAATAATGAGTTATCGAGGTATAATAAAATAGATTTTCTAGGGGATTTGCTATGCGCACGGAACATTTAGCATATATTTATAACTCAATCGCAGTATTATATTATCAGCTCCGCCCCTGGGGCGTCGCCAATGAGATGGGAGGGTCTGTCATCAGTGGCAAAAGGAGATCCGTGCATGTCTACACATCGGGTTCTTTAACCTTCTCCCCGCTGCCCATCTCGTAGTAATGCAGATACAGCAGCTGAAGGCATGCACAGAATAGAACCAGCAGTTGAACGTTAAGAAACAGTTCAAACACTATACATTTTGTGTCAATGTTCATTACAACACAGTTTCTTACCTTTTATAGGCAGGAGCGCACCTTGGTCAACAGTTACCTTTTACACGGACTCCATGAAGGTCATTGTTTCTGCCATGAGGAAGAACAACATCAAGCGGCTGGTCTGTGTGTCGTCATGGTACCTCACTGGTACATGTTCTTTCTTGTTTTTGCCAGCAATTGACATTTTTTATAAAATGCTGCACCCCTTCCCCCATTTTACATGTGGGTTAGAATAGGCAGAATGGCAGGAAATCTGAAAAAGTCAGACTCAGGAAATGGAGTGAACGTGAAGATCTCATAATCCGATCGGAATTTGTGGTCGACATGGGGGAATTCAGGAAGCCGGGGATTGCATACTTTCCGGAAGTCTGAAATCTCCGATTTCTTGTTTTCATCATTTCAGATGACCCGTCAGACCCCCCACCGTTCATACTGCGCTGGGTTTTCAAGCCTCTGGTGACAGGACGAATCTTCAAAAATGTAGCGGAAATGGAGAAGTACCTCCACAAGGAGTGCGATGACATCGACTTCACTGCTGTTAAGGCACCGCATCTTTTAACAGGCCCGGTGACTGGTATGATTCAGATGTTTCCTAATTTTCATTGATGGCTAAACCTGTACTGTACATGCATAATCTAAACAGCGTTGATAAAACAGTGTTCAAGTTCTATTTATATGCATTTGCTCGCATGCACCAAGCCGTGTGTTTGTTTGCTTGCTTGTTTGTTTGTTTGTTTGTTTGTTTGTTTGTTGTTTGGGGTAACTGTCATAATACTGGACCAAATCATGTCCTCAAAAACTACAGTTCGGAAATGCAGATGGACTTATTCAGCTTTCAACCTTTCACTCGGAGGGTCACGAAGAAGAACTGATGTCATATCGAGACGAAAAAAGTCTTTTGTACATCGTTAATCTAAAGATAACAAAGGGCGTCCGTGGACTTGTTTTTGGGGGATTTACTTTAGACCCTGGGAATAGGAGTAGTCCTTTATCCATAGATTACCATTCAAAAGACAGTCATATTTTAATTTGTTTTCCTCAGACATGGAGTTCCGAACTGAGGAAGGTGAGCAGGTACATGACAGGGAGGGGGTGCGAGGCATGTGCCGGGCAGATGTGGCCAGGTCAGCTCTTTTTTCAAGCTCTAAATTCCCATCTCCTCTATCCTGCTGAAGATCTTTCATGTAATAGCTGTACTTTGTTAGTATGTACGATTGAAAAGTGATGGTACTACAAAGATCAACATTATCCTCGCTGATTCTACTTCTGTAGGTTCATGCTGTCAACAATGTCGTCAGAGGAATGGGTGAAGAAATGCGTGGCCGTCATTGCTGTTCCCAAGAAGTAGCGGAGACGTTGAATCTTAAGCCCCTGCCACACATAGTTGAAAGTCTAAGTTAGTCTGATTAAGTGTTACACATAGCAGACCATGGCCTCACGGCCTTCTCCAGACCATGGTTGGAAGTTAGTCCTGAGCAAGGTTGCCTACTACTGCGTCATCCAACTATGAATTCTGGCAAATCAAACTCAGGAAAGTCAAGTTCTTCTTATATACGATCAGATTACTGAATAACTCACAATATGACCACATGGTAAATGATTTGCTTCAATGGCATGCTGAATTTTAAAGCACCATGGGAACAGGGAAATCGGGGAATTTTGAGACCATTTACTTCTACACTGAATATTGACCATGAATTCCAATACACAACGGTCAAAAATTAAACGAAACGAATCAAACGAAAAATTAAACTTTGAAATGTGATGCTTCGGTATGGAATGTTGATATTTGTTGCAAGGAAAGGGATACTTCCAAAGCCATTATTCAATTTGCTAGTATCTGAGAAATAACAGTGAAACACATAAACAGGAGCACATACATATTCAGTGTTTTATATCCCATCATTTGATATCTCATAACCTCCATTGGACAGGATCAACGGTTAGCCAAACTAGCCGTGGCCAAAGCTGGCTTCACCTTGGAATGTTCACATCTGCAACAGAAAATAAAACTGATAACCAAACAAGTACGGCTGGAACAAACAAACAAAGAAATATAAGAACAAGATAATGAGTTAACATGTTATGCAGTAAACAGAAATCCTTATGTGACTATTGTGAGAAAACTAGAAGTGTATTCAGTGTTTTACGAACTCCGTACTCATATAGTCCACGCTAATCTGCAGTACCGAGACTGACCTGCGCCGTCGCTGCAGTACACGTGGTCTGACCCGTACTGTGGTGAAATGGAACACCAGGGCCTGGAGTCGTCATACATGGTGCAGGTGGTGAAGGTCATCCCGTGGTACGTGAACGGGAATGTGCAGTAGCCTGTAGAAACAAGACGTACACTTTACACATTTGTGCATTAGTGATGGTGAGTTTGACAGAAAATGTATCAATTACAGTGGTGGGAAGTTCAAATGCACATTTCATTACTGTTCTTAAAACGTAAAACCGCAAAATAAAAACATAAAAATACAAATATTTGACGAACATATGCAGCCACTCTCTCATTGGTTGAACTGCTAATTACCACACTATCATTGGTTGAACTGCTAATTGCCACGCTATCATTGGTTGAACTGCTATTTGTGATGGACAGTCAAAATTGGTCTAATAGAGTATCACAGCTACCACGGAACGTTTCTGATGGGGTAAGGTAATATTGTTGCTTTCCTGATAGGAAACTGGACAAAGCTTAAGACCGCTTGTCGGCTTGAAAATACTTTCTGCTATGAATGTCAGACGAAGTCAAAAATCTTCGAATTTTCCAAAGTCTCCCTGCTTTCCTCAGAAGATGTCAGCATGCATGTAGGAAAGTACCCGATACTTACGTTCATCGCAGTTGATGTAGTTTCCTACGTACACGGCGTCTGTTGAGCACCACGCCACATCCGAGTCAACAGAAGTGCAGCTGTTGAAGGTGCCGCCATGATAGGTAAAAGGGAAGACGCAACTCTGCCCTGAAGAATGATTCAAATGCACGTCACTCATGTTCGCACAACCTTAAAACGTCTCTGCCCATATGTTGTGTCCCATGTACATTAATAGCAATTTCATGTTTACCCTTTTGTTACTGGAGCTTGGAATTAAGATATTAGGCGCGCGTGTGTTAAAAACGCAGAACACATATGGTACAGACCACTGCCGTCAACATCCAACATTCACATTTCAAAATGATGATTGATGCAAATTTAAATTTAGTGACAAAAGATATGTTAGTCATAAGGAAGGATGAAAAACCTTGTCTTGTAGGTGTGGTACCACAGATGTATCCAATAACAATGCCATATATGCACAAAATTCCATATTACCAGTTCGCACTACATAGTGCCTGACCTAGATAAAAGAAGGATACCCAACTTTAAATGGTATCATTACCAACTCGCGAAGCGCATCACCGTAAAAGAACTAACGTTTATATTCGTTCCATTCATACCTTAATTGCACTCCTCCAGTCATCTATCACAGAGTTGATAATAATCACCCTTAAAAGTTGGTATCCCATTTTCTAGGTCACTCTGTACAAGTGTCATGTGGGCAAAGCACAATCGGCCATGCGAACTCTTGGCGGCCTAGTTTGGAAAACCTTCAAATAAGTTAACTTTTACTGCCGTTCCGATGAAGGCAGTGTTAGCGCGGTCAAAAGTTCAAATTTGAATCTAGAGCATCTGACGTGACTTATGAATCTCTTCAACGAATCTAGAGCAGTTTTGTACATTCTTGAAGGAAGGGGACACCGGAAAAATGTGACAGTCCTGAAAGTCGGACATAGCTTTGATACCTGTGCAAACGTCCAAAAGGACTTTGTCAATAATTATTTAATTGTTGATTTTCAGCTAGTACCACGTGCCCATTACCTTGCATAACACATTTATTTCCCTTTGCTTCTTTCTATATGTCCCCATTAAAAAAGGAAGTGACGATTCCCTACACGAGTTTTGAACATCTGCTTCTGACCACAAGCACCATGAAATTGGCAGTGTTTGGAGCCACTGGTCCTACAGGTATGTTAAAGTTTATGGGTACACATGTGTACACATATGTACATTTACCAGATTGTGGATTTAAGTACTTTCTAAAACTGTGTTGATTGTGTAATTTGCCCCAAAACAAGAAATCGGATACTTCATACCTCCGTAATTTTTTTTGGCGAATGTCTTGTTTTATCATTATTGTGAATTTCTCTACATGTTTATGTCTACACATTGGCATTTTTGACTATCCTCCTTACTGCCAGTAATTACCATGTTGTTCTGTAGGTGTGGAGGTTGTAAAGCAGGCCCTCGCCCTGGGTCATGACGTCACTGCACTGGTCAGGAACCCAGACAAGATGAAAGATCTGGTCCCCGATAAGGACATCAAGGTTTGCTTAATTAGCATCGCATATTATGCTACTGTTTGTATGTGCCATGGGTGCTTATGGTAAACAACTGTAATATTAACATTTTAGATAATGGTTGTAAAATTGTATTGTCGTCTGTAGAGCTATTTGCTATTTTATATAGTGAAAACTGTGGACACCTTTTGTTGACGTCACTATGATTATAATTTGAATACCCAGCGACGGCTGATGGTGGGTAAGTGGATTACATGTTGGCGTGTTTAACAGACGCACACTGCGCACATGACGTACCTGACGTCATATGGAAAGCCAGCATAGTTGCTGATGATTTGGCAACTGGTGCCTTTACTGGCCATGGTGTCTGGTGTCACAAAATCCTTTTCTGGCCATCTTCCACAGATTGAGAAGATCGACTTCTCCTCTCCCGAGTCGATAGAACCACATCTACAGGACAAGGACGCTGTCCTGTCCTGTCTGGGAAGTATGTAGATGAACATCTTCGAAAAACAACTAAATCATAGTCAAGTTTACTAAGAAATGCTTCAAGAATTTTGTAATCGTTGAGAGCAAACCAAATAATGAGTTATCGAGGTATAATAAAATAGATTTTCTAGGGGATTTGCTATGCGCACGGAACATTTAGCATATATTTATAACTCAATCGCAGTATTATATTATCAGCTCCGCCCCTGGGGCGTCGCCAATGAGATGGGAGGGTCTGTCATCAGTGGCAAAAGGAGATCCGTGCATGTCTACACATCGGGTTCTTTAACCTTCTCCCCGCTGCCCATCTCGTAGTAATGCAGATACAGCAGCTGAAGGCATGCACAGAATAGAACCAGCAGTTGAACGTTAAGAAACAGTTCAAACACTATACATTTTGTGTCAATGTTCATTACAACACAGTTTCTTACCTTTTATAGGCAGGAGCGCACCTTGGTCAACAGTTACCTTTTACACGGACTCCATGAAGGTCATTGTTTCTGCCATGAGGAAGAACAACATCAAGCGGCTGGTCTGTGTGTCGTCATGGTACCTCACTGGTACATGTTCTTTCTTGTTTTTGCCAGCAATTGACATTTTTTATAAAATGCTGCACCCCTTCCCCCATTTTACATGTGGGTTAGAATAGGCAGAATGGCAGGAAATCTGAAAAAGTCAGACTCAGGAAATGGAGTGAACGTGAAGATCTCATAATCCGATCGGAATTTGTGGTCGACATGGGGGAATTCAGGAAGCCGGGGATTGCATACTTTCCGGAAGTCTGAAATCTCCGATTTCTTGTTTTCATCATTTCAGATGACCCGTCAGACCCCCCACCGTTCATACTGCGCTGGGTTTTCAAGCCTCTGGTGACAGGACGAATCTTCAAAAATGTAGCGGAAATGGAGAAGTACCTCCACAAGGAGTGCGATGACATCGACTTCACTGCTGTTAAGGCACCGCATCTTTTAACAGGCCCGGTGACTGGTATGATTCAGATGTTTCCTAATTTTCATTGATGGCTAAACCTGTACTGTACATGCATAATCTAAACAGCGTTGATAAAACAGTGTTCAAGTTCTATTTATATGCATTTGCTCGCATGCACCAAGCCGTGTGTTTGTTTGCTTGCTTGTTTGTTTGTTTGTTTGTTTGTTTGTTGTTTGGGGTAACTGTCATAATACTGGACCAAATCATGTCCTCAAAAACTACAGTTCGGAAATGCAGATGGACTTATTCAGCTTTCAACCTTTCACTCGGAGGGTCACGAAGAAGAACTGATGTCATATCGAGACGAAAAAAGTCTTTTGTACATCGTTAATCTAAAGATAACAAAGGGCGTCCGTGGACTTGTTTTTGGGGGATTTACTTTAGACCCTGGGAATAGGAGTAGTCCTTTATCCATAGATTACCATTCAAAAGACAGTCATATTTTAATTTGTTTTCCTCAGACATGGAGTTCCGAACTGAGGAAGGTGAGCAGGTACATGACAGGGAGGGGGTGCGAGGCATGTGCCGGGCAGATGTGGCCAGGTCAGCTCTTTTTTCAAGCTCTAAATTCCCATCTCCTCTATCCTGCTGAAGATCTTTCATGTAATAGCTGTACTTTGTTAGTATGTACGATTGAAAAGTGATGGTACTACAAAGATCAACATTATCCTCGCTGATTCTACTTCTGTAGGTTCATGCTGTCAACAATGTCGTCAGAGGAATGGGTGAAGAAATGCGTGGCCGTCATTGCTGTTCCCAAGAAGTAGCGGAGACGTTGAATCTTAAGCCCCTGCCACACATAGTTGAAAGTCTAAGTTAGTCTGATTAAGTGTTACACATAGCAGACCATGGCCTCACGGCCTTCTCCAGACCATGGTTGGAAGTTAGTCCTGAGCAAGGTTGCCTACTACTGCGTCATCCAACTATGAATTCTGGCAAATCAAACTCAGGAAAGTCAAGTTCTTCTTATATACGATCAGATTACTGAATAACTCACAATATGACCACATGGTAAATGATTTGCTTCAATGGCATGCTGAATTTTAAAGCACCATGGGAACAGGGAAATCGGGGAATTTTGAGACCATTTACTTCTACACTGAATATTGACCATGAATTCCAATACACAACGGTCAAAAATTAAACGAAACGAATCAAACGAAAAATTAAACTTTGAAATGTGATGCTTCGGTATGGAATGTTGATATTTGTTGCAAGGAAAGGGATACTTCCAAAGCCATTATTCAATTTGCTAGTATCTGAGAAATAACAGTGAAACACATAAACAGGAGCACATACATATTCAGTGTTTTATATCCCATCATTTGATATCTCATAACCTCCATTGGACAGGATCAACGGTTAGCCAAACTAGCCGTGGCCAAAGCTGGCTTCACCTTGGAATGTTCACATCTGCAACAGAAAATAAAACTGATAACCAAACAAGACAAATACAACATATCAGATAATACAGGCAAATTTGTCTATTTTCTCTTTGTCGATTATTGTATCTGTGTCTGTACTAGTATATCCCACCCTTCGGTCTTTCCACGCTGCCCATAATATTGTAGCAAATACCTGTCATTACCTGCTTAATCAGGTGCTGTACTGGTAAGAGAACTTGAACCCGGAATCCACTGTGTGCTGGTCCGTCTTGAAACGGATCTTGAGACCATTAGTGGAGGTGACTGGATCTGGAGCCTTCTCACCGCACCACCGACCTACGTTTAAAGTAAACAAATCAAGAAGATAAAAAGTGCTTAAACTACGCTTCTGCAAAGTGTAGACCCAATGACAACAGTACAACACTTGTGCACACTCACACTCAATAGAAGTGCCGTATACATGCAGAATAGAATCTAAAGATGCAAATTTAGATTCATCTTGATTTGCAGAGCAGACCTTTCTTTTGTGAAAAAACAGAACAGCATGAATACAGACAAGAAAACATCCCGTGACAAAGCTCAGTAAATATATGGCTAATACATAGCTAAAAGCATGGTGATTTTTTCCTCCCAACTAATTTGAGACTGTTCCAAAATGAAGTTCTGAGCACTAACCGAGGCGAGTCGGACCATCGAAGATCTCCACAAAATCGTAGATGCAGCCAGTGTACTGCCCCAGCTCGTGCTCCTCCACGTGCTCCAGCTTGAACTCGGAGAAGGTGACTGTGACGCCTGTCGTCCCCTCACGGGGAGGCAGGGTCCATGTACAGTCCAGGTTGTTGTCATAGTGTGCCGGGAAGCTGGAAGTGTGGACACAGGAGTGTTAGCTAGCACATCTTGGAAATGAAACACAAGGTGCGTTTGCTGCCCCCAAATTGTTACCATTGTCGCACTTCGTATTATAGTTCGTAACGTTACTCTCCAAGCAGAGGTTAGGCATGTTTTAAACTTTTCAAAGGCTTTTTATGCATTTTCTCGGGCTTTCTATTTTAAATCGTGTGCACTGCATCTAATTTGTTGGCGAATAGCTGGAGTCCTCCTGTCACAAGAGTTACCAATCACCATCAAGGAGGAAAAGACATGATTCTGACCAATCACCTCCCAGGAAAAGAAAATCTTATTCAGTCAGTGACCTGTCACCACCAAGGGTCTGACCAATCACCTTCCAGGGAAAGAGAGGGTGCCCAAATATGGTACAGGTACAGGCCATGTTCCACCTACCCGGGTGAGCGCACCTCGCCGCTGTTCTCCGTCAGCTCTCCGCCGCAGGCATGTGCCCCGGGCGAACCGCCCTGGATGCTGTAGTAGAAGTAGAACCCGCGACTGTTGATACTGGCGTCCGACACAAAGTGGATGGTTATCTCTGTGTGAGAGGTGACGTTTGCAGGGGTGTCCATACCACATCGTGGCCCTGAGGAGATGAACAAGAACAAAACTTCATCAGATTCATACACGGAAACTTTAGGGAGGATCTCGTTTTTGTCTCGTTTTTGTGAAGGACAAATAAAACTCTATTGTATGTGTGTACTTAAAAAGAAAACAGAAATGTATCATGAAGTGAAAAATTTTCCTTAGTTACGTCTAAAGATTTCACATGCATTGAAAGGTTATAGAATTTACGTCATTGAAAATGAAAAAATCATGAACTTCTTTTTATATACATGTGTACATCATACTTTTCGCACTTGAAAGATAACAGCTTACCGGTGTCTGTGCCGTCCAAGGCAGTGACTTGGACATAGTCATACGGACACCAGTTGAACAGGCTGCCGCTGGACTCCAGAGAGAAGTCGCCAAAGGTGACCGTGGCCAAGCCTCCGTGAGGTTCGATGATCCATTTGCAGTCCTGATTGTCGGGGTATCCGACAGGGTAGCTGGGCGACTCCACCCGTCCGTTGATGCCCCCCAGGGTACCTCCGCAGCCACCTGGGTAACGGGGGGAGAAGGAAATACGAGCACAGAATGTAGACGCCTATTGCATTCAAAACGTATTCCCAAATACTACGTTGAAAAATAAATAACGGGACAGTGATGTTTGACTTTATCAATGATATACGGTGAGGTTACATTTTTCGTTGGTCATCGTACGATTTTGATGCCGTAGAGGTTTCAGGCAGGCTGTGACAGAACCAACTACTGACAAGGATATCCTTTTCCGTAACAAGACAGCTGAATTTTGCAGGACACATGCACAAATCCTGAGAATGCCTCAGTTTTGCGATCGTACGACGCATGTGACTGGGCCCATAATAGCGGGACTTTCCAACATACCGCCCTCGCAGTACACCCAATTGTCTTCAAACTGTGTTGTCATGGAGCACCAGGGGAAGTCGCCGGTGCCATCCAGGGTGCAGGAGTCGTACGTCTTGTTGTTGTACTCGAACGGGAAGACACATTCCCCTGGGGAGAAGACCAGCAGTGTCAGGTTCATCACTTCAAGGGATGTGACTTCGAACTATCCCACCTATGAATCTACTGATCAATTTACTTACTTACAAAAATCATCTTGTCTTTTGGACGACATGATCACTTGATGACAGTTTTGATTTTGGACACACGTACCGTAGCCTTGAAGACATCATGTTAAGTTATTGAGGAACCTAACTCGGTTTAAGGATGGATAGATTTACCCACCTTCGGTACACCAGGCCCAGTCGCCGTCATACACTTCGTCCAAGGAACACCAGGGGTCGCTGCTGTCTGCCACGGTGCAGGTGGTGTGGGTCACACCGTTGTAAACAAACGGGAAGTGGCATCCAGCTTTCAGAATAAACAGAGGACACAATTAAACCAACAGTCCTCTACTTAAAACCTTCGTGTTTTATCAAAAGCAAAAACAGCATCATAATAAAAAGTAACGGTCGATGTCGAAGTCAGTCTACATTGTCTCTCCTTTAATTGTGGACATTACCAACATGCTACTTTCTAATGAAGGGAGATGAGTCACTATTTTGCTCTTTCGGTCTTACGTTACAGGTCTGTGCGCTGGCAACTAAATTTTGTTTACTGTGTTTGTTGACGTAATGCTGCACAAACCTGGTTTGTCAGCTTCTGGGTCCACGCTAAGTACGGCTGGAACAAACAAACAAAGAAATATAAGAACAAGATAATGAGTTAACATGTTATGCAGTAAACAGAAATCCTTATGTGACTATTGTGAGAAAACTAGAAGTGTATTCAGTGTTTTACGAACTCCGTACTCATATAGTCCACGCTAATCTGCAGTACCGAGACTGACCTGCGCCGTCGCTGCAGTACACGTGGTCTGACCCGTACTGTGGTGAAATGGAACACCAGGGCCTGGAGTCGTCATACATGGTGCAGGTGGTGAAGGTCATCCCGTGGTACGTGAACGGGAATGTGCAGTAGCCTGTAGAAACAAGACGTACACTTTACACATTTGTGCATTAGTGATGGTGAGTTTGACAGAAAATGTATCAATTACAGTGGTGGGAAGTTCAAATGCACATTTCATTACTGTTCTTAAAACGTAAAACCGCAAAATAAAAACATAAAAATACAAATATTTGACGAACATATGCAGCCACTCTCTCATTGGTTGAACTGCTAATTACCACACTATCATTGGTTGAACTGCTAATTGCCACGCTATCATTGGTTGAACTGCTATTTGTGATGGACAGTCAAAATTGGTCTAATAGAGTATCACAGCTACCACGGAACGTTTCTGATGGGGTAAGGTAATATTGTTGCTTTCCTGATAGGAAACTGGACAAAGCTTAAGACCGCTTGTCGGCTTGAAAATACTTTCTGCTATGAATGTCAGACGAAGTCAAAAATCTTCGAATTTTCCAAAGTCTCCCTGCTTTCCTCAGAAGATGTCAGCATGCATGTAGGAAAGTACCCGATACTTACGTTCATCGCAGTTGATGTAGTTTCCTACGTACACGGCGTCTGTTGAGCACCACGCCACATCCGAGTCAACAGAAGTGCAGCTGTTGAAGGTGCCGCCATGATAGGTAAAAGGGAAGACGCAACTCTGCCCTGAAGAATGATTCAAATGCACGTCACTCATGTTCGCACAACCTTAAAACGTCTCTGCCCATATGTTGTGTCCCATGTACATTAATAGCAATTTCATGTTTACCCTTTTGTTACTGGAGCTTGGAATTAAGATATTAGGCGCGCGTGTGTTAAAAACGCAGAACACATATGGTACAGACCACTGCCGTCAACATCCAACATTCACATTTCAAAATGATGATTGATGCAAATTTAAATTTAGTGACAAAAGATATGTTAGTCATAAGGAAGGATGAAAAACCTTGTCTTGTAGGACTCTTTTGGTCCTAATCCTAACTGGCACATTTTCTTTGGAGAATTATCCTTACGGCGGAGCGGTCACTCGTAATAAGTCGTCGTACGATTTTGATGACGTAGAATTTTCAAGCTGGCTATAACAGAACTAACGTTAACCGCCGACAAGAATCTAAGACAGCTTTTCCATAACAATACAGCTGAATTTCGCAAGCCTCATGCACGACTATCCTAAGAATGCCCCCTCGTACGACGTATGTGAATGGGCCCTAAAAAAAGTTGCCTGCTGTATCAGACGGCAAGGGAAATAAGTACACACCTCGAGCCGCTGCCACAATGGCCAACACGGCGAGAAGTGAACGGTACACCATGGTCCTAACTTTGCGGGTCTCTTCCGTCCAGCAAGCCGCAGGAGCGAAGATGCAGCCCGAACCGCTGGACACAATATATAGCCAATCGTCAGGTCAGCTTCAAGGACACGACCCCATTTCTGACGTACAGGATATGAGATCGATTGGTGAATCGAGGCTTCAGGCCACCCCAAAGTGATTCATTGGATCTCTTGATTTTACCCTCAAGAAAAATGCTAGACCAGTAGAACAACCCAAGGGTTATATGTATCAAAAGCGTTGAAAAGTAATTTTACTTTCATTCCACGAAGTTTTGTTTAGACAATTCAGATATGACACCAATGTATCAGGGCCAGGAACCTTTCGTTACCTTTTTATAGTTTTAAAGTTTACTGAAGGATCATATAATGTCCTTGGTTTACTTCGTTCGTGAGATAAAATTGATTACTAATCGGCTTACTCTCGTTCGATTTTAGAAAAGTGAACCAAAAAAATAATCTTGACGGTGAATTCAAGAATCTATGTGCAAAAGTTGAGAGATTACTGCATATGATTTACACATATTTCGGGTTTACGACAGCGAGGTTTCCCATTTACTACATCCTCTACCCACCAGGTCATTCGGTATTTCAAAACGGGCCACAAACTTTGCCTCTCCCCCCATGCCTCTATGGTCCGTCTGAACTTGAAATACGACGAATTACTTTAAATCACTGTGACTTCATTGAAACATATTTAGATTCGGAATGGAATAGCGTAGAATAATTTAGGGTG
The DNA here is from genome assembly GCA_013266295.2 of Branchiostoma floridae x Branchiostoma japonicum. Taxonomy (NCBI): domain Eukaryota; kingdom Metazoa; phylum Chordata; class Leptocardii; order Amphioxiformes; family Branchiostomatidae; genus Branchiostoma; species Branchiostoma floridae x Branchiostoma japonicum. The sequence continues at coordinate 11,712,940 of CM023824.1, forward strand.
ATGCCAAGTGAAATATTCAAGTGTTCGCATGTCTTCTATAAACCGATTCCATAGCCCCGCCCACCTACGCCAAAACTAAAAAATGCAAAATAAAAAGATGAAAAGGCAAATATTTGCGGCACACGCAACCATTCTCTCATTGGTCAAACTGCTAATTGCCATCTTATCATTGGCTGCACTGCTAATTGTGATGGACAGTCCAAGGGCGTGGAAGACGACCAGATGTTGTTCACGATGGTTGCACGCACAGGGCCACAGTTCCGCTGTGACCGGCTAAGCATATTTGTCTGCCGTTATTGTATCTCGTTAGCTGTCATATCTATAGCTATATTTACATGTACCTTCCGTTGTCTTTTCTGATAAGAGCTGTTTTGTAACAGTATTACTACATGGTGCACTCTGTACAACCTCCGTAAGGTCATAGATTGGTCAGGAAAGTCACAAAATTGGGACAGCTAATACAAAACATGTTACGCACTGTGAAATTTGTGTTAGTTACGTGGTTGATTTTTACTCCGTGAAGGAAGTATACCTCCTGCAGGAGTATTGTGGTCAGCCGGTTTTTCGTGTTCGCAGCTAAAACTCACGGTTCCCTTTGTTTAATCGGCATGTAATTTTATACGTCGTCTGCAGGCATGCCCGTGATGATACACGTATTTTAATATTTACCGTAGCTGTTTCGCGGTCAATGTAATATTTCAGAAGCACCCCTACATTTAGAGGCATATGAGACTGGCCACAAAAAAAACCACGTTATTTTGAATAGCGGGGGGGGGGGGGGAGAGAAAACTTCAGGCAGATGTGGGGTATGGTCGTTAATGAGGACCAGATGTGCATCGCCATGGTTTAAGTATAGGCTTGACTCGTCCAATGTGTTCGCACCTTGAAGTCATGGTTCTGTACGTTGTATTTCTATGTAATTGGGCATGTGGTGTGCCGTTATGTCCGTAATGATGCACGTGTCTTTCGTTTTATCGTAGCGGTTTTTATATTGAGGTAAATTCATATTTCAGAAACACCCCTATTTTTATAATCCTGTGGAATAGGCCGTAGATTAAGTAGTTGTGTGGTAGGCGAGGTTCTATAAGCAGATATTAGGTGGATGTTGTGTATATTCGTTTGTGAGTATCTGTTGGGATTGTGACTTATGGTTTGCACCTACATGTACTACGATACCCTATCAAATAAATAATATATAGTGCACTATATTGTTCGAAAATCTGCAAAAACACTTGTTCCTTTTTAAGAATCAAACCATTTTACCATTCCGTTCTCATGATGCTCGACTTTATATGTTAAAACTTTTCGCTTGGTTATTTATGATTGTACAACTGTAATAACCATGACCTTTGGCATATTGGTACTAAGTAATTAGTGTATATGATAATTAGTGGGTCATGTGATAAGGTATGACCAGGTATGATTGGTTAGAATACATTATGTTGATGATGACGTCATGCAGGTATAAGTTTCGCGCTCGAATGTTTCAGTTTCAGTTGGTGATCAAGAGCACATTGAGGCGTATCGAAGTTTTATTTCAACATTCAAACAACACAATACATAGGTGTGACGCACTCAAGCGAAAGTTGTAGTTGTACTTGTAGTTACAGTAACTTGTCAAGAACATGGCAACCGGGGAGAAGGTGCACGTGTTGTTGTTGCCGGTGAACCAAGATGATCACAGCCACGGCGGAAAGTGTGAAATCCACCATGCCGCGTGACGTACGTAGATCCACCTGCACACACACACACACACACACACACACACACACACACACACAAGATGGGTGTATCAGGCGCGAAATAGTTCAAAGGTCACGACCTGCAGCAGCCGTCATGGCGGCGTACATTGGTAGCATGGAGGGCGTGATCCAAAATGTTCGCGAGGCCATAAAACAAATTTTTATCCCCTACAACCTCTCCAATATCCTACTAGGCGTGTCGTTTCTGGTGATTAAGACTGTTCCACCTGTATGTACCTGGCTGTTCCCTGCCCGTGACGACCTGGGCCCGTGCCAACTGGACTGGCGAGAGCAAGAGATTCTCATGTTTTTGCTGCTGGCTATCTTTGCCAAGACCCGCCGTGCTACTAGCATGCACCAGTACGCCAGTACAGCCTATCTGTTTTCCAAGGTGGCCAATTTCATATTATATATGCGTGTAGACCCGCGGTTTGGCGCGATCTTCGCCATTCTGTGCCTGGTGGTTTTCCTGATCTTCCCTAAACCGGCTTATACCGGGGAGGATACAATCAAGTTCTACTCTCCCGACAGTCTGGAGGAAACACTTGCCCTGGCCAAGGGGAAGCGGCACGCCACCTACCTGCTGATGGAGTACTACACGGCATGGTCCCCAGACTGCAGGAGTCTTGCACCTGTCTTTGCAGACCTTTCCAACAGGTGCGTACGGGTTCACTATGGCCCCGTTCAAACCCCGTTCATACGGATGCGCTGAAAACGCTTTCGATGTGGTTTGGCCGGATTCTGGATTCATGTGTCTCTGGATTCCGGTGAAACCACATTGCGTTCAGACGCAAATCGTGATCCAGTTAAGGCGGTTCGAAACTACTTCCAGATGTGGTTTGGGATCGAGGCGCTTTCAATGCGATTTGGAGCGTTCAGATGGAGCCACATGAATCCTGAATCCGTGCAAACCACATCGAAAGCGCTTTAAGCGACTTGGCTTGAACAGGGCCTATGTAAGGCCATACTGATTTGATTATATATATATGGATGGATGACATCCTCTATGCACCGCAAAACTTTTTTTGATCATATTCCAATGTGCCATATTCTGTCTAGCTCTTCCTTTCATCTCACAAGTTACATGTGTTTTTTCCAGATATAACAGTAAGAACCTGCAGTTTGGAAAGCTGGACCTGGGCAGGTATCCAGCCATGGGCAACAAGTACAGGATCGACACCGGTGGCATGAGCAAGGAGCTGCCCACACTGGTTCTGTACGAGAACGGTCGGGAGAAGATGCGACGACCCGGCCACGACGTGAAGGGCAAGGTGGTGAAGTATTCCTTCTCCGCAAACGATATTGTGCGTGATTTCGACCTTCGAGACATCTATGATCGTTCCAGGGCAAAGGTCAAGGAAGCCAAAGCGGAGAAGACTGCAGATGGGGTAGAGGAAATCACGGACACGACCAAGGACAAAACAGAGTGAAGAATGTCAAGAATACAGTAAAGAATGACTAAAGACTAGAATTGCAAATGCAAATGGTTAGGGAGTATAGATGATGGTCATGATTGTCTCCAAACTTGATTTAGGGACGATGAAGTCTTGTTACTTCCGGATACAAAATTATTGTTTTGGGTGGTTGAGCTGTGAGTTTGGACAGAGTAGGTTAACAGCACGTGGGTGGGGGAAGATTGACAGGCAAAATGACAGGTCACAAGTCAGACACAAGAAATGAGGTGAACTTGAGAATAGGTTGAGAGCATGTGGGTGGAGAAAATTGACAGGCAGAATGACAGGAGGACCTAAGGTCAGACATAGGAAACTTGAAGGTCACGAAAACCCAAAATAGTTCCCGGAAGTCAGAAATTTTGTGTTTGTTACCTGCCCTGCATGGTGTTATGTTACTTTGTTGTTAGTAAGTTTTGCTTTACATGCTCAATGCTCATTATCAAGATAAGTAACCAACTACAATACAGTCTAACTAGTCGCATAGCTGTAACGCTTAATAAAATGATCCATTTGAACATATGCTGCCAGTCTGGAGAACAGTTTTGTTAGTAACCTTTATTATCGATGTACTGAGCCTGCAGTGTATCAGGAACAATAGGGAGGTAGGAGGACTTCCATAGCAATAGCATGCCGAAGGTTATTGAATGTTGTCAGCCTGACTTAGCTATGCTGATTGTATTAAAGTGTTTGGTATCACACTCCTTATGGTCTACTTACATGTGTAATAATGTAGTGTAATAACGTTAATTTTGAATATGTACTGTATTTTGCCGCCGGTTCTAGACCCTCCTTCGAACGGGGCTGGTCACCTGTTCGATCACGTGCGAGCGCACGTGATCGCGTCGTGTTCGAACAGGTGATCTATACCCGTTCGAGGGAAGGGACTCTAGAACCGGCCGGTTGTAAGTCGAATAAAATGAGTTGAGTTTGAGATTTCATCGGAGTAAGACTCGTATTTGTTTCATTTGGTGGCAGCGGTGGTTTTCCGCCTTCGGGCGGCGAAACCAGCGTTTTGGTAACACGTCCGCAAAGGCAGTAAGGAGAAACAGGGCGAAATCCTGCCGTCCGATAAGATCAAGGAGCAGAGAACGAAAAAGACAGTGTCAGCGGGAGAGATCCATCTACTGATGCTCGACCAGAGGAGGCTCGTTTTCCTGGTGGGATCATCCACCGTTAGTAGGTGGGATCATCCACAGCCAGAGATAAAGCGGTGCCGAGCAGTGCGGGAGCGACACGGGCGGAACGGCAGCCGGAGATCATCAAACTTGACTGGGAGGAGCGAGAGAAACGCGAACGTCTCCAGTGGGAACGGGGACGCCTAGAGCAAGAGAAACACCTGTAGGTTTGGTAACCAGGCTATGAGAAAACCTACAGGTGCGCACGTGAGCGTGAGGAGGGATCCGGAGCGGATGAGGATCGAGCGGAAGCACGCCTGTGAACAGGAGCGTATCGCCCGGTCGGAAACTTGAAGAGATGCGCGGCTGCATTTCCAGCTGGAGGAAGAGCGACGACAGCTAAAATGAGCGCGTTTGAGGCTTCCCGTAAACGGGACATGTACAGTATTGGAGCAAACTCAAGAGACAATACGAGGGCGATTATCCCCGGATTTAGGCCTGCGGGTAAAGTCCCGGCGGTAGAGAACTGTTCTTTTGACCGGCTACGAGCCGATGAACCTGTTGAACAATTTTGTCCTACCCTGCAGGGAGGAGAAAGATGTAACGATAGTCAGACAGATGTGTTTTTCCTGTTGCTATTGTTTTACACCGAATGACGTGTACCATTGAAGACATTTATGCCTCTCGCCTTGTTCGTGCCTCTATGCCTACGGGAAAGGACTCGACAAGGGATAAGTGTTGTTGAGATAAAGCCGTAACGATAGTCAGACAGATGTGCTTTTCCTGTTGCTATTCACGGTTTTACACCGAACAATGTGTACTGCAAAAGACATGTATACTGACTTTTGCCGGTTGCGGACCGATCATCGGAACTCTCAGAACTTTTTGTCGCCATGAACATTGCTGCCTCCATCGATTAATCCTGCCCGCTTTATGAACGTAGACTGTAATACTTATTGACCCGCTATTACATGTATTAACTTGTAAATAATAGAAGTAAATATCAGCAGGTGAGGACACCTGCTTAGATAAGGGGGGAAGAGTGTAATAATGTAGTGTAATAACGTTAATTTTGAATATGTACTGTATTTTGCCGCCGGTTCTAGACCCTCCTTCGAACGGGGCTGGTCACCTGTTCGATCACGTGCGAGCGCACGTGATCGCGTCGTGTTCGAACAGGTGATCTATACCCGTTCGAGGGAAGGGACTCTAGAACCGGCCGGTTGTAAGTCGAATAAAATGAGTTGAGTTTGAGATTTCATCGGAGTAAGACTCGTATTTGTTTCACATGTAGTACTTTATATCAATGTCTAGCCTCTACTGTAGTTTGCAAACTGGACTCTCTAGCCAGTTAATTCATCTGGCATACTATTCAGTCTATTTGGCCAATGTTGCATCTTGCAAACTCAAAGATGACAGAGAATGAGTCCTTCGTAAAAGCTGGGGTTCAGATGTTGTACGCAGTGTTGGTTTGTTCAGGGAAGACTGGTGTCTTAAGGGAGGAAGTCCATCACCCCGCCATCGCCGCTGCCACTGCCACTGCCATCTATGACTGAAAAACATACAAAAACGTTAGATTTGTTACATTATAAACAAATATGTAAAGGCGCAGCCATATATGTCATACCATTTTCAGCGAGGCAAAACTAACCGTCAACAAATCTATGACTGTCACAGTCTTTTCGTGCCGACACATTGTCCTAAGAATGACCTCAATGTACTGTCATAATGGCATGATCACATTTGTTTTGCACTTCAAGTTGGCGGTAACAAAACCAACCAAAGACAAGTATCTAAGGCAGTATTTTCCATACAAAAACAGATGAATTTTGTAGACATGTGCAAAAACTATTCCAGGAATATCATCAGTTTGCGATCATACGACAAATGTAACCTGTCATGCGAGGCACATGTATTTGAAGGGATATTTTAGCTAGGGCCTGGACAGTGTATACCTCGCAAAGGCCAGGGACCAAAAGATGCAGATTCGTTTTGTGTGATTAATATTACTTTAAACCTTAAGTCTCGACGTACCTAAGCTATGACATGTAAGTGGAGGTGGATGGTAATGGATAATATCCCTTACCAGGATCATCGAGGTATACCCAGCTGAAGCGGAAACCACGGTCAACTGTGTCCGCGTCCGTCTTGAACCTGATAGTGACATCCTCGTTGTATATCTCCGTGGGAGGAAGGGTGTCGCCACAGAAACGCCCTTTGATACGGAAAATAACCAGTCGGTCAAATTTCACAGGAAGTGTATAGGAAATACGGACGGACCGGAAAGGTTTGTAGCTGTGGTATGTGTACAAAAACTGAAAGCACCTCGGGAAGGGTCTTCGAGTACGAATAGTTATACCGCTGACGTCACGATGCACTAGTGTGCCCTTGTCAATCCTAAGTGACTGATTGGTTAGGTCACTTAATTTGTCACAGACGTTGGATTGCTTCTAATAAAACTGTTAGCTGTAGTATACCCCAATAAGGGGTCCTTACAGTCATAAACGTAAGCAACTCTCACCAACACGTTCGTTGCCCTTGAAAATGTCGACATAGTCGTACGAACACCCATCGTATATGGTCGGCTTCTCAAGGGCGAAATCGTGGAATTGCAGCATCATGCCGTGGCTCTTTCCAGACAGGGTCCAAGCGCAGTCCACGTTGTTCTCATAGGCGATCGGGTAGCTGTGTTAGGCATATGACAAGGACGACCAAGTCTAAGTGACGCACACTTGCAGTTAGCATTTATACAGGCATTACAGCGGGGTAATAGAAATAGCTATCAAGTAGCATGCAAACGGCGCGGTGTACACAAGTTCATGAGTACTAGCTCACCGTTAGTCCACTATCTCATTCAGTCGCCCATTTCATCTCTCTCTGTCTCTCGTACACACACACACACACAGCGAGAGAGCAAGAGAGAGAGAGACAGAGAGAGAGAAAATGAGAGAGACAGACAGACACATATCCAGCTTACCCAGGAGATGATATTTCTCCGTCATGTCCGTGCAGCTGATCTCCGCAGTATTCTGGATGTCCGGGTCCGAAGTTATGATGGTCGCTTCCCTCCACCTTGTACCTAATCTTGAAGCCGGTGCTGGTGATGCTGCCGTCCGTGACCAAGTGTAGCGTGACGTCGTCATGGAACACACCCGGTCCAGGCGGTGCGGTACCGCACCAACGTCCTGAAAACATGAGGCCATTTACATCAGGGCGTACACTATATATACAATATACATTGGTCAATACAAGTTGACGAAAACAATGTTTGTATTAAAAACTCTGCAGTCTATAGCGTTAAGTGCCTCCTCCGTCACCCCGTGGACGTACGTGTATGGTACTATGAGTTGGAACTCACCAAGAGAATTGTACCCAGAGAAGATCTCCAGGTAATCATTTTCGCAGGTCCCAAAGACGGAGTTCCCAGCTTGCAGACTGAAGTCCTGGAAAGTGAGGGTGATGGTGCCGCCATGGGCCTGGATGGTCCAGAAACATTCCAAGTTGTTGTCGTAGGGGGCCGGGTAGTCGGGGGTGTTGAGATGACCGTGGTCGTGTTCGACGATTCCACCACAGTCTTGTTTTTAAAAAAAGTGGCAAAAAAGGGGCAAAGTCGGGTGGTGCATTCAACTTACGGCGAGGTCACATTCGTCGTAGGCCGTCGCAAGATTTTGATGACGGTCGTGGAATTTTCAAGCAGGCTGTGACTAAGTCAGCCGTAGACAGCATTCTCCGTAACGAAACAGCTGGATTTTGAACGACACATGCACGACTATCCCAAAAATTCCTCAGATTGTGATCGTACGATGACCGTGCGACGAATGTGACCAGGTCCTATGTTAGCTTTAACGTTACCACTTTTTTACCGATTTTTAAAAACTTGTAAAAGCAACTAGTAGAAATGAAAACTGTTACATATAAACAGGTTTATAAATGCGCATAGTCGCAAAAGTCGTTGAAAAGTTTTAAAAAGAAGGGGTACTTACGTCTGCCACATTGTACTGAGTTCCCCACGTAGACAGGGTCCAGGGAACACCAACCACCGTCCCCGTTATGGTCTGTATCCACGCACAAGTCCTGGTAATGGTGGTCGTAGTAGAAGGGGAACACACACTCCTCTGCAGCCGAATATAAAAACGGAAGATATAGGTCATACCAGGCCAAACATTCTTCAATCAGCACAAGTCCCATTTGCTGGAGGAAGAGGTGCCTTTGTTGAACTCTCCGTTTATATTGCGTAGTTGTCTAATCTTTATCAACATGAAGAATGTAGAGAGATGAATCGGTGGCGAATTTCACTCTAGCAAAAGGATCAGCAGGATAAAAGCTACTAACCTTCGCCGCATTCCTTCCAGTTGCCCACGTACACGGCGTCCAGGGAACACCACAGTGCACCCAAGTCGTTCCGTATGCAGCTGGTGTACGTCACGTTCTCATACTCAAACGGGAAATGGCACCCTTCTGTATGTAACAAACATAAACCAACATAGCCTGGTATATAAACAGTCTATGTGGGGTCCTGTGGCGCAACGACAGAGTACTCGACTCGGAACCAAGAGGCCCCGGGTTCGAGTCCTGACATGCCACCGATCTTGTGCCCTTGGGAAAGGCACTTTACACGACTTTCCTCACTTGACTCAGGTGTAAATGAGTATTCTGCTGTGTTAGGTGTGCACGCTATCAGCATACTTGCTGCCTAGTGCACACTTTGTATTGTCATGTTACAATTTCTAAAAACAAAACAAACAAACAAACAAACAAACAAAACATATAAACAGTCCGTATAAATCTAACCACCACAGTATTTCATTCGATTGTATATACATGTGTTGATGTACATGTATTTAGCTCTGTGTTTTTGTTCACATTTTAATATGTAATGATATCGGCCTTTGACCCTGAAATAAAGAATAAATAAATGAAATGAATAAACAAATAGTGCTTCGTGCGTTTTTCATAAGATTCGTACGGTTTCACATAGTGCTTCGTGCGTTTTTAATCAAATTCGTACGAATGTTTAGGCATCCCTGTTATAGTGAGTACTTAAATACACGCATTTAGCAGTGCCTATACACACGCAAGATTTGTGCCAGTGTAAAGTTTTCTAAAGTAAGAAATAAAATAAACACGACGTACCTGGCTTGGTGTCACCAGTAACCGGTATGTCTGAGGAAGGAAATACATGTACAAGAACGGTTTCAAATATACGTATATGGATTTTCACATAAAAAACATATGAAACAAGAAAGCTGTTTAAAAAATCTCGGTTGCATAATCTGTGCATGATGATATAACCTAAACCTAAGTGACCTACAAGTATATATGCTACAAATATAAAAATCCTATCATTTTCTGCAAGAGCATTCTAGAAGTTTCTTATTACATATGCAAATAAGGCCCCCATCCACCTGCATAAGTCGCTAGGGGTCCCACTACCGTACTTGCCTTTTGTGAGATTTGTGTTCCACCCACATACCAATTTTCATACAGATCCACCCCCAGCTTCTCGAGTTATCGAAGTTTGAAAAAAATCAATTCTCTAGGGGATGCATACGTGCAATTTTCTGAACATTTTCAGATCGATTCTAGTTATATTAAGGCCTCCGGGCCTGAGGCTTCGCCAAAAAAACGAGGTAGCCCATTTACCTTGAGCAGTAGCCGCCACTGCGAGCACAGCGAAGATGAACAGCATCATATCTGGTACCGTCTGTATAAGCTTAAGGTTCTGAATGTTGGATGTTGCTTGACTCTACGTACTTATATAGGGGTATACTACTGCTGCACGAGGCCAACCGTGTTTTAGTTACACAGGAACAGCCTTGGATTAATCTGCAGGCTGCTTATTTTGGTTGCTAACAGCTAAATATAAATATAAATATACATATCTGTGACGTCGATGGTGGATAAAAGAGATAAGGGGTTGGGTAAAATGTGAAGAGAATGGCCTTTCCAAATTTAGTATTTGAGAGAAAAGTCATATACGTGTTTTTGTTTTTGTTCGTTATGTTTTACCACAACAATATCACCTATTGTTGATGTGAAAGAAATGTAGTCCTTCTCACAATAGTATTTTATCCTTCTACAGTGAATTTATCTCATTTGCGAACTAATGCCTGCAGGATAATTGCTAGGAAACACACAGATACGATGTCTAGATCCATCTGATGTTTGTACGTACATTACTGGGGGTGGGGTTGCCTTCTTCTTTAGAGTCAGTGGCTGATGAAAAGTCCCACGTTTTTAATGATAAGTGGGTTTAATGGTTTTAATAGAAATGTATTTTTGGGAAGTTTTCTAGATGGTGAAAGCAGAGTGAGATTGTGGATAAACGCACGATAACACAGGTCGATTACTGACACTACACCGGAGGCTGGAGGTCATATTAGTATTTAGACACAAACAGAGTGTGATTCTGGCAAACAAGAGATGCCTGTTACGTCTTCAGTTTTGTGTGTTTTATTATCTTTTAAATAATACTTAAACACTGTGCATTATATTCCAATTATAACCCCAGGGGTCACACGGATTCAATGTTGGTCCCTCAACGGTTGCCATCGATTGCCGTCTAGCTAGTGAAAAGGGGGCCTGAACAGACTTAAATTTGTCGGGCGTTTGTACGTGTTAGTTCGACTTCTACCTTTCATCGATTTAATGTGGGAGGCTGACAGGTGTACAAGACTACGTCACTCATAATCCTTTCCTTTACCGGCACTCCCTGTAGAAAAACAAATTGTTTTTGTGTAAATACTAGTAGTGACACAAATAGCCACGGCGGAGGTGCTTTCGTGTGTTTTTCTACCTCTGTGTGCTTAGTTATATAAATGACGTACCGATCCTGGCATTTAATTCAACCTTTGGGTCGATTGTTAGACCTTATTGTCTATTGCTTTTTTTCCGAACCAAACGGTGTCTAAGCACCCCTCTTCTTCTGTACGTAAGCTAACGTCTATCAGTTGTTGTTATGATTATTCATCTTCTGATTGGTGTAACTAAAATTCGCGCAAACGTACCTCAAGTATTTATATAAGGCCACTATTTTTTTCTTATTATAATCGGCCTTGTTATCATGTATTTCGTCATTTCGGATAGTGACGTCAAGCCGGTGGCCTCGTGTATTACGTCACCATCCGCAATGACGAAATACACATATAGAACAAGGCCGATTATAGATAAGAAAAAATTATTCATCGAGCCCCTGAACCTAAAAAAGAAAACAACAGCCTTATCGAGAAGACTAGGGGTGACCCGGTGTGCTTGACTGAAAACGTGAGCCCTAACGAGGCCGCACTGCACTAATACCGGTTAGACGAAAAAGCTAGTCTCTACCAGACTCCATTGGTTGCAAAGTATACTCCTATGCCGACTGACATCTCTAGCATATTATTCAGTATATTTACAATTTCTACTATTTTTAAGCAATCCATTGGAGTCTGGAGGAGACTACGAAATAACACCATGCTTCACCTCAGTTAGATGACTACTTTACCCTCACTTTGATATGAAACCCAAGTCGTTCATTTTTGTTGAGTCTTCTCGTTTAGAAACACTTGACAGCCAATTAACTCTACTACTCGTTCCAATACCTGATTGGAAACTGTATTCATGGCCTCAACGGTGCTAGATCAGAAAAACAAGTTCTAAACTAAAAGAGACGACGTTTACACCCCCCTCCCCCATAAACAGGATTTTCTTTTATTTGCAGGGGAGGGAGTGAAGAACACCTGTTCCGGTATATTGAACATGAAATGTAGCCTTGCGATGGTGTCATGAACTGCAGCCTTTAGCATCAAGATATCAAAGTAATTAAACAAATGGGAGAGTGACTGCATGTCAGTCACAGTTTTGCATTTTTCCATTTTGACCAATGTGACCAGTGTGGTCTTGACAAGTCTGATAAGTTCCTGATGTGGTTTTCGCCAGAAAGTGCTGACGTTGTATGTTCAGACTGGCTCATACAGCCAGAGCTAGCCTGGTAGCCAGCCATCGTGGGCTCCCTGGTCTCTACGGTGCTGGGAGTGTTGCCCGCCCGCCCAAGCTCATTTCCGCATGCCGTTTGTTTTTACGAGGTCGATTTCAATTACTTCACGTGATTACTTCGAATTCGCCTACGGGACGGCAGTAATCAGAAGGACCGACAGAAAGAAGACCTGTGCTCGGTGGGGCTTGGGCCAGTGAAACACTCCTAAGCCGCATCCACTGCATGAAAAGTTGGATTTACGAATGGCAGTAAATGTCAGTAAAATCAATTGATGTTTAATACTTTGTAAACAGTGCCGGATTTCACAATAGCAGTAAATGCCAGTATAAAAATTCGGGTACTTTATACTTTGTAAACAGTACCGGACTTTACAATGGTAGTAAATAAAAGTCAAGTCCGATAGTTGCACAACTTGACTGGCATTTACTGCCATTGGTAAACCCAACTGTTTGAGCAGTGGGCCGTAGAAAATGCCATCTCCAAGCAGATCTTTCGGTAGCCAAGACAGCATCCATACAGTATCCAGCTGGCTACTTGGGTGCTATCTTGGCGACCGAACAGCTTGGAGATTATAGAGAGTGTTCAGCAGGCTAAGTCTGGGCTTACACTTACGTGTTGAGGTCACAGTACGTATTGTTGCAAACCTGGACTACAGACATTTCCATATTACCGTAACCGTAAGATCGAGGTTGGCAGTCATGTCGATGCGTCGTTCGTCTCGCAAACTTCTTGCACTTTTCGCACTACATGTAATGTTACGTTTAACTATCGCTGACGACGCGGGCACCTCGTCCACAACTTGTGGCGGCTCCCCTGAACCAACACCAGACGCCCAGGGCTGCAGCATCACCGGCAACTTTGTCATTCACAGTGGGAACTGTGTGGGCAAGAACGAGCTGGATGAGCTCAAGACAAGGCTTCAAGAACTTTCTGATCGTGTCTCAGGTAAGGCCCCTCTTTCCACTAGACTGTGATCGCTGAGCGACCTTTAAGCAACCAAATGTGGATTTTTGTCACCGTTGATTTTATAATTTGAATACGATGCATGATGTTTTAGTATGATCAAGGTCACAAAAATTTCGTTCTTTATTCGTTTCGAATCGATCTGTCAAATTTTTGGTCGCTCAGTGGTCTCTGGTAGAAAAGGGGGTATAAGATTGTTGTACAAGCATGGGGCATTTTAAACTTTGGTTAACGGAAGGGACAGACTTGGCATGAAATCACTGCATGAAATATTGTTTTGGCCGCTTAACTGACAGGGTCCTGGCAAGATTCAGTTGGTTCTAATTTTAGAAAGATATTCATTATTGGCGTTTATGATGAAGTCGGTAGTGAAGGTCGATGTCTATGCTACAGCAGGGGCCGTCTCAGGGAGGGGAGAATCTGAGGGAAACCCAGCGATGTCCTGCCGCGAGATCTTCACATCTGGCTCCTACACAAGTGGGCTGTACTGGATACGGCTCTCTGCACGGGACCAGGGGGCAGTCCAGGTGCGACAGGAAATACTAATACCATTAGCAGTTCAACCAATTAGAGAATGACAATTAGCGGCTCGACCAATGAGACAATGGCTGCATGTCAGTCATATTGTATTTGCATTTTCATGTTTTTATTTTTCATTTCTACGGTTTGACGGTGGGCAGGGCTATGGGATCGGTCTTGCTTTGTGTTCACGTTATATCTTAGAATCAGTCCAAATGTTTCACCAGTACAGTACTCCGACATGTAGAGAACCACATAACAACAGGACATAAAATATTCGTGAGCTCGTTTTGACAGGTTTGGTGTGAAATGGGCTTCAAAGATGGCGGCTGGCTCAGGATCTTCAACATGATGGCCAAGGGAGCTTCTAATGACCAGGCTGCCGCCATGTATGACATCATAACAAGGTCAGCACCATCCATGTTGTTCAACTCAAACCACATAACAAGAAATCGAGGATTTCGGACCTCCGTTAAGTATTTGGAGTTGTTGTGAATCATGTCTTGTTTTATTCATTGTGGTGAATTTTTCTCTGATTCTGTATATACATTTTCCCACTTGCTTTCATGCGACAACATGTATATAGCAGGAAACTGAAGTGACGTTTGATAACCAATACGTAATGCACTTCCTCCCAGCCTGCGGGGAGACCATTCTGACCTCCAATTCGACCTTCCTGTCATTCTGTGGTTATAGCATTCTCCCTCCCTTCGTGTGATTACTATATTCAAGTAACTACGGACACAGAAAGCAGACACACCCCGTATACGGAGGTAATCACACACTCTACCGAATTGAACCTTCTTTGCCCATGAAATGAAAGCTGCCTTCCCATGTTCAGGAACGGACCGATTCAGGCAGTTCTCCCCAACACCACTAGTGGCGCTATTTACACCCAGGGTCTGGACTTAGGAATGTACCACGAGGTAATGGTCATTCACTGCTATGGGACTCTATCTAAGTTGGTGTCACTTTCATAGGATATCTTACTTTTACCTTCTGCGCAAAGTTACTTGTGGATTATAACGTCCAGATTTATATATCTTACTTTCCCAAAAAAGATAGAGTTAGTTGTGAGAATGTCCACGCTTTTCAAATTTATTTGATAGGCATTAGAGTTATAGCTCCTCGAGGAGCTACAGATCTGTGTTGGTAGAAAACATATTGCAAAATTCAATCGATAGTTTTGGGAAAAAGCATCCTGATCCGACTGGACCCGAAAGAAAATTATGACTTAACAATATCTCATCATCAACAAACAAAAATACCAACAAACCAACAAACAAACAAACAAACAAACAAACAAACAAACAAACAAACAAACAACATTAATGCTGTCCCCAGGTTGTATACGGCTGGGCCAAGTCCTCTGATGACGTGGTGTCACACTACGGCTACTACCGTGACGACCTGGGCCTGAAGGGACATTGTTACATCGACGGCTTCTGTGGGGACAACACGGTGGTGGCCACCATGACCAGCAGCGTCACAAAGGAGAAGAAAGAAATCAAGGTGATAATATCATAGTGTTTACGCTATTTCTTTAGAGAAGATCATCAACTGATATAATTTATGCAAATGAGGACCTTATTTGTATAACCAATAAGAAACATTTATGATACGTCAGTCATAAAGGTTTAACATCATTTGGCGAAGGTATGAGATGGTGGAACTCTTGCTAGATGTACATGATGCAAATCAGGATGTTACATTGTATTTGCAAAATCAATGAGAAAATAGCATCATGATACCATATTGGTAAATGACGGGAATTTCATATCAGCACAACCATACCACAAAACAAATATGTCGTCAAACAAATACAACTAAATGATTATCTATAAGCCGTCGCCATGACAATAGTTTTTAATGTCAACCTTGTTTTTCTTGTTCTCTTAGACTGGAAATGACCCAACCTACCCTCACGTGGGGCTCGGCTGGACGACCCAGCAGATCACGTGGGGTTACGACCTGAACACGTCTCCTCACGGCCACTGGGCGAACTGGTACACCAGCTCCTGCTGTCTGACCGGAAATACCGCCGACATCCGGGATGCTGGGAGCAACTGGCGCTACTCCATCCTCATCCGTTAGAGAAAGGGATCATAAGGATATCATACAGATAGACGCAAACAATCAACCAAGATTGGAGCAAGTTACAATTACAAGCAATCTTAGGAGCCACAGTGATTGTAGCATTGGTACCGTCCCACTATATCTATTTTCCTCTGATTACAGCTTCGTATGCATAATTTTACCTACACTATGTTCATAAAATTGACCATGTGATAAGTTGGGTTAACCTTTTCAAGAATTTTCTTACAAGTGGCGTTAAACTGGTGGTCGGTGCGGAAAGTGAACAAATGTTTAACTTGTACACAAATGTTCCCACGTCATCAGGACATATGCGCACTTACACGACCTAGCATGGTTGTTACTAGTATTCAATATGTTTACTGTAAAGTCGAGGATCAAATGTTAAAACATTACTGACCTTATATTGGGAGTAGTGATAATGTAATAAAAGTCTACAAATGATTTAGATCAGATAGCTTTTTCTACACTGCATACGCCCCAGTCATAAACTTAAAATAATACATGTATTGACATATTGCAGCAAATATGACTCGGTATGTTCTCTCTCAATCTCTCTCTCTCTCTCTCTCTCTCTCTCTTTCTATCTCTCTCTCTCTCTTACTAACACCCCTTTACCATCCACATGGAATAGTCTTCATTGCAAGCGAGCAGACTTAGCGTCACATGCAATGCAATTCATACAATATAGTCATTGTGTCCCTGTGAGTATCAGGTTTCCCTTCTTTGAATTGTAATCGCCAGGTGTTTCCCCGGAACTCTCCCCACAATGTCACAAGGAAACAACCGTTAACTTCCTTGAGGATGGGCCAGAGCTACATGTAAGCGTATTCGGACTTACATAGACAAGCACGTACACATATCATCTATTCTTGGCCTGAACGGAAGTGTATGTTTGTGTTCTCCTTACCAATAGTACATTTTGCTGAAGAACAATGCGCAGTTCTGCAGGTTTCCCCCTGTGGTTTGTTATGTGTGTGGTGGTGCTTGTGTGGAGTTGCAGTTCCGGGGCGTCCCAGCCAGTTGCATGCGGCGGTACCGGACCACGGCCCCCCGTGTTGGGTTGGTCCATCACAGCCCAGGGCGACGTCAACCTGAACTGCGGAGACATTGCCAACAAGGAACAGCTTCGGGAACTAGAGATCAACCTGGCGTCCCGCTTTTCAGGTGAGCAAATGTCTCTTGACTGTGTCAATCTTACAAATGTCATACACTATCCGGACACAGCTCGACACAGTGTGACAAAATACACATCACTAGTATCAGACATTCAAAGACTCTTTTACACAACATGGCGCCATGCTAGCCTCCTGTGCAGACTCCGTGAGCGGGTGGCCGTTTTGTAATGCGTTTTGAAGTTCTTTTGCCGGCCAGAGAAGGTTTCAGACCCGAGAGAAGGTTCGCCCGGAGAGAAGGTTCATTCCCGCCACGGAGTCTGCTCGCGTTCGGCGACCAAAGCAAAAAGTGATTAGAAAAGTCTTTCAAAGGTCCCATTAACATGCTCACGACGAATAATTCACATGTCCGCGACGAGTAATTCACACCCGTCCGTTAATAGCGGCGACCCGGGCGTGAGGGCGGCATTGCGACTTCCGGATTCTCTGATTTGAATATGGTGACGTAAGGAAGACAGTCAAGTGATGCGAGAATGTGTTTGTATATGTTTAAAAAAACGTAAACCTCTGGTATGAAATAGATTATATTGTACAAGCTTTACTACTACTGCGATATAGTAGTAATTTGACAGCATCCACAACAAAATCTTAGACAAACAATCCTTTTGATTAATGTATGTCTTGACCCGCCATTTTGTCTTTTTTTGGCACGGCGTGCACACACATTTTAGAGTAGAGTAGAGTAAAATTCTTCGGCCACGTCAAATAGTATTTCTCGCCGATTTGGGCACATCGACACACAACAGCCAGGCAGCCCCCGATGGATAGACAACGCCGTCTCGACTGGCGAAGCGAGCGCTCCACGGGGCGCGGAAATTCGCAAGTCCATACCATTGGTCTAAAGTGATTTTTAATTACCCTTTTTGGTCGCCGAACGCGAGCAGACTCCGTGGCGGGAATGAACCTTCTCTCCGGGCGAACCTTCTCTCGGGTCTGAAACCTTCTCTGGCCGGCAAAAGAACTTCAAAACGCATTACAAAACGGCCACCCGCTCACGGAGTCTGCACAGGAGGCTAGCGCCATGCTAACACGACTAGAGTCCGGTGTTCAACAAGTTACCAACATTTGCCGACACTATCTAACAAAATCAAAACACTTATGATTACCAAATCAAGAACAAGCCATGTGATGTTTTTCGAAGGGAGTGGGGTGAAATATAGCCTCCTTCGCAGTCTTGTGAGTGGCGTTATTTTTTTCGAGAAGGATTCTCCCCGGCAAACTCCCTTGGCTGCAAAACCGTCCCTCCGCGACATAACTCGCGTCGGTCGCCGAAAAAAAATAACGCCGCTCACAAGACTGCGAAGGAGGCTAGGTGAAATACTTCTTTATAGTCATAAGAACAGATTGCCAGAGGATAACATCCCATCAAGTTAGGGACTTTGCGGTTGGTTGTTTACGTTGAATTCCAAAGAGATCAAATTTCAGCCTGGCGTAAGCGTGAACCTGACCAAACACTGCTCATAGGTCATTGTGAATTCTAGAACGCCTTTGGAGCACTAGGTAGGGCCGGAAGCGACTGTGATAAGTTGACAAATACGTTCAACGATACAAGAAATACCAAAAATTCATGCAAACTATAAGTATTCAGAGCGAATGTCTGTAAGGATCAAACAATGGTGGCAGGGGTCAAAAAATCGATTTGGCTCAAATTTTGCACATTGATAGTACTTGGCCCACAACCCCTCAAAATAGCTTTCTTTCCGATCAAAACCGATCGTTGCCATGGTAACGGGCCAAACAAGTTTTCGGGCCATTTTCCCTGATTTAGACATGTGAAAAACACGAAATTTGGCATAGTTCAAGGCACGATTAAGAACATATGCTTCAATATCACGGAAAAACAAAATATGGGCCTAAAATACCAACTCATCCGCTATTCTAGAATAGCATTGAAATTCCCCTTTTTTAGAAATTGTATCTTGAACATGGCTAAAAATCATATTTTTTCTCAAATCTAAAATTTGACTTACTTCTAAGGAAAACCACATGATAACCAAAGAAGACCCCACAGTTTACAAACATGTATTTCATAGCACTTATGATTATGTATCTATGATTCAAATTCGAAGCAAAAAAAATCACCATCTTTGGACTTACAGCACTTCAAAGTTGGGCAGAAATAACGCTATTTCGCAGGCCTCAAACACTGTATTGTTTTAGGGTGGCCCAGGTCCTAAAAACGGACTTCTTGAGAATTTCAATGCTATTCTAGAATAGCGGATGAGTTGGTATTTTAGGCCCATATTTTTGTTTTTCCGTGATATTAAAGCATATGTTCTTAATCATGCCTTGAACTATGCCAAATTTCGTGTTTTTCACATGTCTAAATCAGGGAAAATGGCCCAAAAACTTGTTTGGCCCGTTACCATGGCAACGATAGGTTTTGATTGGAAAGAAAGC
The DNA here is from genome assembly GCA_013266295.2 of Branchiostoma floridae x Branchiostoma japonicum. Classification (NCBI taxonomy): domain Eukaryota; kingdom Metazoa; phylum Chordata; class Leptocardii; order Amphioxiformes; family Branchiostomatidae; genus Branchiostoma; species Branchiostoma floridae x Branchiostoma japonicum. The sequence goes on from CM023824.1 coordinate 11,732,377, forward strand.
TATTTTGAGGGGTTGTGGGCCAAGTACTATCAATGTGCAAAATTTGAGCCAAATCGATTTTTTGACCCCTGCCACCATTGTTTGATCCTTACAGACATTCGCTCTTAAGTTGTTACAAAACCAAAGTAAGTTGAAATAATGCGGTTCAAACTAGATATGACAATAAAGTAAAAGAAAACTAGAGTTCCACGACCTCATACCTTCGCCAAATGAGGTTATCCTTTATTACTGACGAATTATGGATTTTCCCCATAATTGTGCAAATAAGATCCTCACTTGCATGAATTACATCAGTTGATCATATTCTCCTCCCAATGACAGTGTTATCTTAACAAAGAAGGCCATTCTAGCATTTCATCATAAATTATGCAAATGAGGTCCTGATTTGAATAAGTTATGTTGAATGATGTTCACTTCCAGTCAACTTCGAAATGCGCAAGTATGAAATTGCCAAAATAAACCACTATGGAATTATAGTATTTTCTCATTAATTATGCAAATTAGGTCTTCCTTTACATAATTAATGTATGGCGATGTTCCTCTCATTCTTAATTACACATGTCACAAGGTAGAATAGTCCTATCATGGAAGGTAGCTGAATAATAGCATTCCCTCATTAATTATGCAAATTAGATCCTCATTTGCATAATTGTCATCTAATCACGTCAAGCATCACTTAAGCTACCTACACACCAAATATCAAGACGATCCGTTGACCAGTTATTGAGTTATCCTACTTTAAACATTTTCATACAAATGCTCCTGCAGTTCCAGAGCAAGCCGCTAGGGGGCCCAAACTTACGTCACTTCTTCCCGAGCACAAGAGCTACCTACCATCCAAAAATCATCACCCTAGCATGTCCAGATCATGAGATATCAAAACCGGAAGTTCTGCTGCAGTACCATAACAAGCCGCCAGGGGGCCCCAAATCTTATCATTTCGAGGTCTCATCAAGACCTACCCACCTACCAAATATCAAGATAATCCATCATTGCCTTCTCAAGTTATGCTGTTGACACACAGACACACACACACACGGCCACGAAAACATAACCTTCTTGGCGAAGGTAAAAATAAAACTAGAGTTCCACGACCTCATGCCTTCGACAAATGATGTTAACCTTTACGACAAATTATGAACGTTTCACATTGATTATGGAAATTAGATCATCACTTGCAATTATATCCTTTGATCATATTTTCCATCCAATGACAGTCTTATCTTAAATAAAGAGGGCTATTCTAGCATTTCCTCATAAATCATGCAAATAAGGTTCTGATTTGAATAAATTATGTTTAATAATGATCGCATTTCCTTAACTTCCAAATGCCGCCAGTATGAAATTCCTGTCAGTCACCACTATTGCATTTTACTATTTATAGCATTTTTCTCATTATTTATGCAAATTAGGCCTTTATTGACACAAAAATTTGTGACCCCAGCCTGTGTACATCATTAGCTATCAAAACTGCTTGCCTGCCTGCCAAAAATCGTGAACCTCCGACCATGCCTTCAGGAGTTATCGTGCATAATCTGCCAAACCATGCCAAAGCGATGGGTTTACGGAAAAGCCTGGGCTGTCTACCTTGCCAGTCTACCAGGCCAGTCTACCAGGCCTGTCTAGGACGTCAGGCTACTGAACTCCCCCCATTCATATCCTTACAAATGGCAAGACGTCCAAGCAGCTGCGCCCCCTAGCGGAATGCATCGAGATTACAGGCACTACACTGTTATGTAGAAAGAAATGTACAGAGAAAGTAGAAATAAACTGATCTAGATATTTATTCAAAGTTTTCATGTTCTGCCAAATAAAGAATGCAGGTCTATGAAACAGATGTCTGAAAACGTCTTTTAAACGCGGTACTAGTACTCCAGAACAACACTCTTCTCTTGCCAGCTAAAGAACTCCAAAACGTATTATCAAAACGCCCACCCACTCACGGAGGTCTGCACAGGAGGCTAACTGCAGCTAGCCGACTCACCCGGAAAGCCATGCAGTTGCGTAATTGCGTAATCTTCACAATTCAAATCAAACAATCTGAAATGTTTTAATACCATACAACACAGATTACATAAGACTTTTTGCACGAATTTTTGTCCGTACTTTTTTTCTCTCACGGTGCTGTGACCGCGCGCGCTGGCTTCAGTGTCACAGTGTGATTAATGGCTTGACAGATTTCCATCCCATTACATTCATGACCTTCTAAATTAACTTCCAAGCGGATCCTTTTTCGTAACTAGATAATTACAAACCACAAACTTTCAAAGCTATAGCAGTATGGACTTCGGCAAGATGACATTTTTCAAGCATTGCACAATGCTTAAAAGAGCTGAGTAATCTGACAAGCCAAGCCTTCTGCACTGTCTTGTTCACTACCGGTAGTTTGGCACTCATAACAGTGTAGTGCCTGTAATATCGATGCATTCCGCTAGGGGGCGCAGCTGCTTGGACGTCTTGCCATTTGTGAGGATATGAATGGGGGGAGTTCAGTAGCCTGACGTCCTAGACAGGCCTGGTAGACTGGCCTGGTAGACTGGCAAGGTAGACAGCCCAGGCTTTTCCGTAAACCCCAAAGCGATTTTATAGCCTTCGTCGAAGGCTAGCCTTCGTCGAAGGTAACAAGGTTCGACAAACCATGGAGGTGTAACGACGACGAACCCAGCTCTGCTCTTAACTTTTAGGCTTTACACTATTAAGACGCAGAATGTTCGACCACTGGATACTGTGTTCTCGTGTACAGTTTATTTAATAGCTATCAACATGAACATCAACAAAGGTCATCCAATGTTACTCACAGGATTTACGTCTAGAGGTTAACAGTTACAATTACAGGCGTTACGTCAACTAGTTAACAGTTACTATTACAGGACATTGCGTTGTGTTATAAAGATACATGCACAAGACTTACTACACAGACGAACACAGGTGGACGGACTACGACTCTTTTGGACAGCATCTACTCCAGACTAACTCCAACTCGAACTGACTACTCCTAACTGGAGATCTTGTCTCCTTTTTATATCCTGTAGGACAGGAAGTCCTCCTACATTATTAACTTAGTCATACATTCCTAAGACACTTGTCATCAGGTGGTTTCTTGGAGGTCCTTGTACCCTATTCCCCAAATATGGAATAGATAGTGACTTCCTGGTTATTCAGTCCCAAATAAGGGCATGTCCATTTGGTCCTACGTCACAAGGCCTCCTGAGGAGAACTGACCTAGATACAGAGCCAGTGACTCAGGGCATTTCTAAGAACTACAGGCTTCCCGCAGTTCCATATTTTCTATCTGTTACAGAGGTAAGAAAAGAGATGGACAAACATATGGAGTATCCCCTGGTTAAATATAATTTCAAGATACTGGATCACGTACAAAAACCCACTGACGGTCGGCTAGAAGGGAAGTCAACAGGAGCCCCAACTGGACTGTCCTTCCTGGCCGTAGATGCTCTACTCTACTCTACTCTATCAAGAAGGTCGGGTATGCCGTCTGGACATGTCCAGACTTGTCGAACCTTGCTATTCTATTCTACTCTTTTTCAAAGGTTTTTTAAACCCTTTCCCTGAGGCCTTTTGGTGACAAATTTTTATGGGTTCTGTATCTGTATCTGTATTTATATAGCCGGTATAACCGCCCTTCGGCGTAACACACCAGCTTTACAGGGTTACAGGGTTAGCAAAGAGAAGGATATTGTTGCAATTCGTAAAGCAATAAGAAGGAATCAAACTGTTTACACCTCTTGCAAATGAATACACATCTAACGTTAATATAAAGCAGGAAACAGAAAATGAGGTAATCTTTGGGTAGGTGGAAAAAGTGGTCCAGGACTGGTTAGGGGCTGAAAAGGCTGTCCAACCTGGCAACCTTTGTACTGTTGGGAGACCATTTTCACCTTCAACCTTCTTGTCAGTCTGTGGTTACTGCAGGGAGTTCAAGTTCAATACTGACAGATTTCAATACTTTCACATAAACCGGGATTGTAAACTATCATCCCAAGTACGCAAAAATACGGTTACTCAAGCAACTGGAAACTTGTATTGAAGATTTCTGACCAGGAATAGTCCCCTGGGAATACTGTTGGTAACAGGTGTTGAAATCCCTGGCCTAGGGCACTGGTCTGAGGCTATTGGTCAGGTGCAAATTACTTAGCAAAAAGTAACATGAACAAAGGGAAAAGTTAAAAGTTGCTCATCCTGGCACCAGGGGAGTTCCTATCCTCTACCAAGGCAACTAAAGTTGCATCTTAAAGTTGTTACATTAGTATTATGATTAAAGCAGGGAAATCAATCTTACTGGCACCATTAGTTAAATTATTCAATCGGATTCTGTCAGAAGGAACCTTCCCAAAAGAATGGTCAAATAGTTATATTGTTCCAATCTTTAAATCGGGTAGAAAGGACGAAGTGAACAACTATCGCGGAATATCGATATCTAGCTGCCTGGGCAAATTATTTACATCAGTATTAAACAAAAGATTATCGAATTTCCTAGAAGAGAACAAACTTATAAAACCAAACCAAACAGGCTTCCGGAAAAACTACTAGTACAGAACATCTGACAACATCTTCATACTTAAAACATTAATCTCAAAATATAGCCAATCGGGCGTTTGTACGCTTGTTTTGTAGATCTCTCCAAAGCTTTTGATTCAATTTGGCATGAGGGTTTATTTTTCAAACTCCTATCTAAAGGAATATCCGGCAGATGTTTTAATATCATCCAAAGTCTTTACAACCAGTCAGAAGCACGCGTTAAAACTATTGGCGGTTTAACAGAAAGCTTCCCTGTCCGAATTGGTGTCCGTCAAGGTTGCATATTGAGTCCAACCTTATTTAACCTCTATATCAGTGATCTTGTTAACGACTTAAACATGGTAGACATCGACGCACCACTATTACACTACTCAAAAGTAACAAGCTTGCTATATGCTGATGACATAGTCTTGTTGTCGGAAAGCCAACAAGGCCTGCAAAACGCAATAGACACTCTTGGTAGATACTGCCAAAAGTGGAAACTAACCGTCAACCTAAATAAAACAAAGATTATTGTATTCAATAAGAAAGGACACGCCTTTACAAAACTTAGCTTTCAATTATTCTCCAAAAACATAGAAGTCGTTTCATCTTATTCTTACTTAGGTGTAGTCTTTACAGCTGGATGCAACTTTAACACAGCGATGAAATTACTACAAAAGAAGGCCCTACGAGCGTTGTTCAGCATTAAATGTACTCTTGGAGACACTAGGGCTCCTATATCAGTTTACCTTAAGCTTTTTGATCAATGTGTTGTTCCTATTTTATTGTACGGGGCGGAAGTATGGTGCAACAGCAAATTAAATGACAACTCTCCACTTGAACAAACACATTTAAAATTCTGTAAACAAATTCTAGGATTAAGAAGAAACACTAGTAACTATGCAAGTAGAGCAGAACTTGGCCGCTTCCCCCTATGGATTGAAGCGTGTTGTAGAATGTACAGTTATTATTATAGATTAGTTAGAAATGTTCCTGTTGAAAGCCTTCAGCATGAAGCTTACATTGTACAAAAAGACCTTGTTAGAAGTAAAGTTCCCTGTTGGTTGTTGAATATGAAGACACTTTTAGAGGAGTCCGGCTATGCCTGCCTATATACATACGAGTATAGTAACAAACCATTCCATCTGCACGAACTAAGACAAAGATTAAAAGATATGTTCATCCAAAAATTCAACTCGGTATTACAAGCACAGGGACAAAGAGAAAATCAAGGCAACAAACTGAGAACGTACAAAACATTCAAAATGATATACGACAGAGAACCATATTTAGACATTCCAAATTTTGAGGACCGCAGAGCCATGTGTAAACTCCGAATCAGCGACCATCCCCTACACATAGAATCTGGCAGGCATAGCCGTACCCCGTTACAAGACAGACTATGTACTAGTAAATTCTGTAAGAATTCATGTATCGAAGATGAATTGCATTTTATACTTGATTGTACATTATATGAAAAGGAACGCAAATCACTGTTCAGTTCAATTAATCTAGACAAAAAATGTAAAACATTATCAAAACACGACACCTTTAAATTTATTATATCATGTACAAATGTAGATATCGATGTAATGAATGAAGTTTGCAAGTATGTTTCGAAATGTTTCAAAAAGAGAGAAGAAGCCGTTAGAACGTAGATAGATACCACTTTATATAGTTTTTAGCTTTTTTTATATATATATATATACCTTAGATCTAATGTTAGCCATTTATATTTGTTTCTAGTACATTGTATTTCCATTGATCTCCTGCATTTATCCCCCCGGGGAATGAACATGCAATAAAGATTCATTAAGTAGTTTAAGCACAGTATATACTCCACTGTCACTAAAGGATACAAAATCTAACAAGGGAGAAACCCATTTATCTTACATGACACATACCATCAAAACAATTGGTCATTTTGTGTGAACATTTCGTAGTGCATTCGACGTGTTGTATCTTCCTGGGTTTATCTAGGTTAAATTAACAACCGGGAAGCTGTGGTTTAGCGGAATAAACATTAGGTGTAATGGGTGTCCTCCAACAAGGGGTTCAGCCTGGGTCACAGGGTGATGATGTAAATCACCATGTCGGCTGATTCGAGACCGGAGATTGCCAGACCTCTGTCGGGGTGAAATAGTTAGATTAGTAATACTGTCTTCAAGAAAATCTACATTGATTGAAGGTATCTATACTTAATCAATATTACAGGACGGGAGCAGATGATTACAGTCCACAAGGAAACCGTTACAAAACATCTTCACAACACCCATCAAAACAATATCACACTGTCGAAGGCATGAGTACTCCGAACTCTAGTTGTTGATTGAACTTTTGTTGGCCTGGCTCGGTCAACACCTTTGAAACTAATGGAAGAATTACTTACCTACCTTGCTCACACACCAAAACTGCATGTGTCTCTTCTGTTCCTGTCTTCTGGACTGGGCCCATTTCTTTATGTCATCAACCACTATAGGGATCGGAAGCGTTGGGATAAGATACATTTTTACGGAGCCAGTCGGTCGATAAATGTAACTTTTCGTAAAGTAACTGTTTTTTTAAACCCAGTGCCATTCAAATAGAGAAAAAACGGTTACTATCTTTGAAAACCCACCAATCATGACTCAATGTTTGATGTATTCTAGTTCTGATGGTTCGCTTGCTCTAATTAGATGCGTTTTTCAAAAGTCAGGAAGCTACATTTGTACGAGAGTATAATGTTTCCCAGCGTTTAGCCACTTTAGGCAGACACTCTTTCGAGCTTTCAGATAGGCGGCCGCTATCAAGGGACTGGAAACATTATATTCAGGGCAAAATAAAAGGGCATGTTTAGATATAAGATGCATTAACACCCAGTGTAGTCTAACTAAGAGTAGTTTAGACGTAGGTCGACGATAATTTAAATCAAGCAATGTATATCTAAACACGGGATCGGAGAGGAGCGCGCTCGGCCGTAGAACACATGGTGCTCGCCGGCGCGCCGGGGAAGCGCGTTCTATTTGGTGTACATTTCCGCCTGCTCCCGTGACATGGCCTCACGGAATTTCGGGGGAAACCCGTTTCGCCCTCGAAATCGAATATAACTCAAATACCATCAGAATTTAAGAGTTGCTCTTTCTTACCCAACAAATTTCCTGTTGGTGCGAAACTGCATCATGACTAAAATGCACGGAGAATTTCCCCAAAATTACCTAATTTCAGGTCATGATATCAAAAGGGGAAAGGTACATTCTCGGCTTAACAAATCATTGGGAGCAAGTGAGCAAGTCTAAATATTACAAATAAGTTACAATAAGGAAGATATGAGGTTGTATAATCCAGCGGTAGGCTTTCTTGTGAGGCGTGTCGACGCCTGGAGACGTGGAACGGACTACTTTCTCTCGCGGAAGGAAAAGAGAAACACATAGAACTCTCGACGTGGCTTTTCGGCTGTACCGTAGAACTATCTCATGTTAAAATTCTTAACAATATTTCTAGTACCCTTAGGCCACACCAATTTAATTTGTTGGTTCTCGGATTTTCTCAGAAAAAATATGAAGCGACAGGGCGAAAAAAAATAAAAATAAAAACAGGCCTGGGCATCCTATTATAGCCCCAAATGTTACGATAGGAGCCATGAAGTCAACATAAAAGGCTGGGTTAAAATATTTAAACAATGAATTTTGAACTTTTAATCAAACCTCTGCATTGAGAGATGGAAAAACTGTAACAACTGGGAAGAAAAAGACTTTCTTCAACTGTTGAAGGCAAAATGTGAGCATTTTTTAGCTGATTCAGAGCCAAAATCTTTTTTTTTTTTTGCAAATCAGACAAAAATGAAGAGGCGAATCCGAGAACCAACAAATTAAATTGGTGTGGCCTTAGCTAGCACTGAAACTTGATTACAACTACCCCACTAATGTTGATTACAACTACCCCACTAATGTTGATTACAACTACCCCACTAATGTTGATTACAACTACCCCACTAATGTTGATTACAACTACCCCACTAATGTTGATTACAATTACCCCACTAATGTTGATTATCAAGTTAGATTATCACTCTACAATTATGCTAACTTACATTTTCACTTGCACTGACAAATACAAAAGATATGGGTCAGCATATTACTTTAGCTACCAGTGCTTAGACACTAAATTTCTAAAATCTTCCTAAACAAATGTACCTACTGTTGACAACATGTATTACTCATAACTTTAACTTGACCCAACAAGATGTGTAAGCCTACCCAACTTGAGCTACGTGTATTTATCAATGACAAAGTAATATACATGATGGTCTCTTTACCTTACTTTATTGAGAAATGACAACAATCAATTATACACAGGTCATCAAGGCAGTCAAAAGAAAGGTAAAAAGGAAAAGTGATCTAATCTTACACTGGTCGTAACAGAGAAGACAGACGCTATGTACAGTATTTACAGTATTTACAGGTTCATTGACAAGGAAGTTAATGATTTGTGATGCAATTTCAGTCCAAGCTACAATCCCCTCTACCTACCCGAGGCATATATCAACGGGGAGAATCACAATCTCTTGGTTGCTGGCAAGGTGATGAGTATGTCTAGTTGACACCCCGAGTGATGTTGCTAGTTCCTGGGATTAGGATATTTTGAGAGCGATGGCTAATCTTCTGCACACAGTTCTTCAGTCGGTTTCTGTGGCATACTGGTACGGTGTGTGGCTGATTCAGTTTCTGTGACCACGTCGATGGCCAGAATTGCATTTGGAGTGAACTGCAAAGCTCAGCCCCTCAGAAAACAGTGACTTTCCTAGTTCTGTTAGCTCATTACTACCTGGGCCTTCCTCCTCTTGTCTTCCTCTCTGGCCCTGTGCCGTAGTCTTGGTTCGGGACTTCAAGATCCTAGCTACGTATACACGCAACACACACACATGCCCACCACCCCCCACCACTCCACACCCCCCCACACACATGCAACACACACACGTGCACACACCCCCACCCCACACAAACACACAAGGCGGCTTATGTAATGTTTCACAATCAGGGTTCCCGACCCACTGACCATCACATAAATGCAGAAAGAATGTCAAGTGGTACGAAAACCTGAATAGTCACAAGCTACAAAACCAGAAAACTCACTGTTTTCTAGGGGACTGATCTTCGCAGTTACTCCAAACACAATCCCAGCTATCAACATGGCACAGAAACTAAATCAACCACACATCGAACCTGTATACCACAGACACTGACTGAAGCCCTGCATACAAAAGCAGCCACCACCCTCAATATCTAAAACCCCCAACCAAAAACATAACTCAAGATGCAAACAAAACACGCTCAAGCACCTAACCAATACTCAAGAAACAAATGGTAATTTTACCTTTTACAAATGGGACATCACAAATCATTAACTTCGTATCATAAGACACGTAAACACTTAACATCCTTGACTTCCATCATCCTGGACGAAGAGCGCCCCCAGCCGGTGGACAGGCCGGGGGGGAGGGCGTACGTACCCCAGGCCGGTGGGCGGGCCTGGGGCAGAGCCTCACTGGCCGCGGTGGTCGGGCCAGTGTGCCGATGGTCGGGCTGGCTCTACCCTCTCCTCTGTGGGCATAAGGTAGAAAGAATACAAGACTGAGTTGGTTATATGTACATTGTGTTACACAGAAGGCTACGCAAAGTAATTCAAACATACAAATTTCAAGACACAATCCTGTTAGTACATCATACCTTGCAATATTCCCGGACATGTGGCCCCCACCCTGGCCGATGTCCGGGCCAGGGTGGGGAGGGATGGAGACCTGGCGATGGTGTGGCCGCCACCCTGGCCGATGTCCGGGCCAGGGTGGGGAGGGATGGACGCCCTGGCGGTGGTGTGGCCACCACCCTGGCCGATGTCCGGGCCAGGGTGGGGAGGGATGGGCGCCCTGGCGATGGTGTGGCCGCCACCCTTGCCGATGTTCGGGCCAGGGTGGGGCAGGAGATCAGCTACCCCTGGCCGGTGTCCGGGCCAGGGGTCGGCAGGAGTGTGGGCCCCTGGCTGGTGGTCGAGTCAGGGGCGTAGGAGAGCGTCCGGCTGATGGTCGAGCCGGACGAAGAGCGCCCCCAGCCGGTGGACGGGCCGGGGGGGAGGGCGTACGTACCCCAGGCCGGTGGGCGGGCCTGGGGCAGAGCCGCACTGGCCGCGGTGGTCAGGCCAGTGTGCCGATGGTCGGGCTCAGGCTCTACCCTCTCCTCTGTGGGCATAAGGTAGAAAGAATACAAGACTGAGTGGGTTATATGTACATTGTGTTACACAGAAGGCTGCGCCAAGTAATTTTTGGGGATGAAGTCCTGTGGAGATCTAATGCAAGAGCGCGAAAAAAACAAGAAGGGCCAAAAAAAACAAGATGCCAGATTTAAAATATATAAAGGGATGACAAGTGTTAGGACATGTACAAATTGAATGAGAGAACATGGTGTAACAACCAACAAGCCTTTTATTTAATGAAAATATCAATAAATCAGTACTAGTATACACATAAGGCCACACCAAGTAATTTTTATGTATCTTGGTATGACCTCCCCTATCTGGAGACATCAAATCTAATGCAACAGTCATATACAAAGCATGGAGACACTATGGAGACAATAATCAAAATTATAACAATTAGCAATGTAACAAGGAATTTTACAGACAACTTAACATGAGGTCCATATACACCAACTAAAATAATTATCAATATATAATAATATTGGACCGTTACTTCCATCCTAACCCAGGAACTGATTCATGATGACTGTACGTCAGTCTTCAAATAATCATGAGTTATACAAGGTATCATTGTAAATATTTAAATTCATAGACCGAAAGTGTAGACATGATTTCAACTTATTTATGACCCTACTACGAATGATTTATGTTATTGTAAACGAGCATCGAAATTCAGCCTTGTACGTCACAGCTGCTATTTATGGTGTTGTTGACACAAATAAACCAATAAACAAACAAACAGGAAACGACATAATGAACACTTACCACATTTCTTCCTCTTCTTGCTGGCACAGCTGGTCTCTGCCTCTGGGCCCCCGGCCAGTATCTGCATCATCATCTGTGAGAAAAACATAAATTTTTTGTAAGAGACATTTAGAAGTAGTCATCTGTGAGAAAAACATGAAAGAGACACATTTAGTTGTAAGTAGGTAAGTACGGCCGGAGTTGGTCAAGGGACTAGGTTTAAGGTAATTCAAGAAAAACACATGAAGGAGACACATTTAGTTGTCAGTAGTCATTAGTGAGAAAAAAACACATGAAGTTTAGAATCTCATAAAACTATTGATGTCATAGCTACATATTAAAGAGAAACCACAAAATATCTCAACCTTCTTGTGTCCCAACTGTGGCCGGGACTGCCATGCCAAGATAGGGCTGTAAGCCACACTTAGACACTGCACACGGCCACAACACCAGACCTAGAGTGCTAGCTACCATCATGTTTCAAGATGGAAGGATGCATGCCTTACAGATAGCTGGGCCGTGATAACGTTCCATATGGGTGTTTTAGCCCGTGTGATAACTAGCAGTAACACACGGGGTTCTATCTGGTCATCACACGGGCTTCCAAATGCGGGAAAAGCGCATTCAGATTTATCGCGATCAACTTGCATGTTACGTTTGCATGCTAACATGAAATCTGTTGATAGTTACATTAAAATCCTTAACGTTACTTACATAGTCTCAATGTCACAAGCAATTACACAATGTACAGACATGAGATAAGAGCAGTTAAAAGCAGTAATGTTATAGTATATAAACCAGTGTTGAAACAAAATCCATTCAAGTGAAATGTCTTTACATGTATATCCTAATATAATTTTTACATGTAAATGACTTGAATTCTGCCAAGGGGCTTTAAAAGAGATCATTTAAAGCTCCTTGATTTTGCAGCCATTCAAAATTTTACATTAATGCCCTGACAGATAAAAAGCAATAGATCAACTTACCAAATCTTGCTGGCGCCCTCCTTACCCGCTGGCCTCGGCGAGGTTAAAACAAAAAAATAAAAAAAGGAAATCCATCAATATTTCTCTTCATAAAATCATTAACGTTACTTAGTAATACATAGTCTCAATGTCACAAGCAATTACACAATTTACCTTTTACAAATGGGACATCACAAATCATTAACTTCGTATCATAAGACACGTAAACACTTATCTTAACTGGCGACCCTGGCGGTGGTGTGGCCGCCACCCTGGCCGATGTCCGGGCCAGGGTGGGGAGGGATGGAGACCTGGCGATGGTGTGGCCTCGGCGGGGTTAAAACAAAAAAATAAAAAAAGGAAATCCATCAATATTTCTGTTCATAAAATCATTAACGTTACTTAGTAATACATAGTCTCAATGTCACAAGCAATTACACGATGTACGGACATGAGATAAGAGCAGTTAAAAGCAGTTATAGTATATAAACCAGTGTTGAAACAAAATCCATTCAAGTGAAATGTCAACTTACCAAATCTTGCTGGCGCCCTCCTTACCCGCTGGCCTCGGCGGAGCTAAACAAAAAAAATAAAAAAAGGAAATCCATCAATATTTCTGTTCCTTTTTTGAGCTGTCTGTGGACAAGGTGATGAGTAAGTTGACACCCCGAGCGATGTTGCTAGTTCCTGGGATTAGGATATTTTGAGAGCGATGGCTACTTCTGCACACAGTTTTTCAGTCGGTTTCTGTGGCATACTAGTACGGTGTGTGGCTGATTCAGTTTCTGTGACCACGTCGATGGCCGGAATTGCATTTGAAGTGAACTGCAAAGCTCAGCCCCTCAGAAAACAGTGACTTTCCTAGTTCTGTTAGCTCATTACTACCGAGGCGCTTCCTCCTCTTTTATTTATTTTTCATTTATGACGATTTACCACATTTGTGGAAGGATTGACATAACAGGTGACTATCACCTCTACAAGATGTCAAACCTGAGACCGGACTGTAAGGTTTGAACCACTCACACCGGGAAGGACCCCTACTCTTTTCGATAAGTATGGTGGGTTCTTTAACGTGCGTGGGGTGTGGCTCTCCCCAAACACGGGACCTCCATTTAACGTCCTATCCGAGGGACGTCCCTAACCGAAGCTAGGTACTCATTTACACCTGAGTGAAGTGAGGAAAGTCGTGTAAAGTGCCTTTCCCAAGGGCACAAGATCGGTGACATGGGTGGGGATCGAACCCGACCCACTGACCATCACATAACTGCAGAAAGAATGTCAAGTGGTACGAAAACCTGAAAAGTCACAAGCTAACAAAACCAGAAAACTCACTGTTTTCTAGGGGACTGATCTTCGCAGTTACTCCAAACACAATCCCAGCTATCAACATGGCACAGAAACTAAATCAACCACACATCGGACCTCAGTATACCACAGAAACTGACTGAAGCCCTGCATACAAAAGCAGCCACCACCCTCAATATCTCCTGTTACCCCCAACCAAAAACATAACTCAAGATGCAAACAAAACACAGTCAAGCACCTTGCCAATAATCAAGAAAATATGATTATACCTGGCAACAGTACCTCAGACATAAGGAACTTAGTTTAGTTCAAGCTACAAATGATAATTTTACCTTTTACAAATGGGACATCACAAATCATTAACTTCCTATCATAAGACACGTAAACACTTATCTTAACTGGCGACCCTGGCGGTGGTGTGGCCGCCACCCTGGCCGATGTCCGGGCCAGGGTGGGGAGGGATGGAGACCTCGCCTGGCGATGGTGTGGCCTCGGCGGGGTTAAAACAAAAAAATAAAAAAAGGAAATCCATCAATATTTCTGTTCATAAAATCATTAACGTTACTTAGTAATACATAGTCTCAATGTCACAAGCAATTACACAATTTACCTTTTACAAATGGGACATCACAAATCATTAACTTCGTATCATAAGACACGTAAACACTTATCTTAACTGGCGACCCTGGCGGTGGTGTGGCCGCCACCCTGGCCGATGTCCGGGCCAGGGTGGGGAGGGATGGAGACCTGGCGATGGTGTGGCCTCGGCGGGGTTAAAACAAAAAAATAAAAAAAGGAAATCCATCAATATTTCTGTTCATAAAATCATTAACGTTACTTAGTAATACATAGTCTCAATGTCACAAGCAATTACACGATGTACGGACATGAGATAAGAGCAGTTAAAAGCAGTTATAGTATATACCTTTTACAAATTTACCTTTTACAAATGGGACATCACAAATCATTAACTTCGTATCATAAGACACGTAAACACTTATCTTAACTGGCGACCCTGGCGGTGGTGTGGCCGCCACCCTGGCCGATGTCCGGGCCAGGGTGGGGAGGGATGGAGACCTCGCCTGGCGATGGTGTGGCCTCGGCGGGGTTAAAACAAAAAAATAAAAAAAGGAAATCCATCAATATTTCTGTTCATAAAATCATTAACGTTACTTAGTAATACATAGTCTCAATGTCACAAGCAATTACACAATTTACCTTTTACAAATGGGACATCACAAATCATTAACTTCGTATCATAAGACACGTAAACACTTATCTTAACTGGCGACCCTGGCGGTGGTGTGGCCGCCACCCTGGCCGATGTCCGGGCCAGGGTGGGGAGGGATGGAGACCTGGCGATGGTGTGGCCTCGGCGGGGTTAAAACAAAAAAATAAAAAAAGGAAATCCATCAATATTTCTGTTCATAAAATCATTAACGTTACTTAGTAATACATAGTCTCAATGTCACAAGCAATTACACGATGTACGGACATGAGATAAGAGCAGTTAAAAGCAGTTATAGTATATAAACCAGTGTTGAAACAAAATCCATTCAAGTGAAATGTCAACTTACCAAATCTTGCTGGCGCCCTCCTTACCCGCTGGCCTCGGCGGAGCTAAACAAAAAAAATAAAAAAAGGAAATCCATCAATATTTCTGTTCCTTTTTTGAGCTGTCTGTGGACAAGGTGATGAGTAAGTTGACACCCCGAGCGATGTTGCTAGTTCCTGGGATTAGGATATTTTGAGAGCGATGGCTACTTCTGCACACAGTTTTTCAGTCGGTTTCTGTGGCATACTAGTACGGTGTGTGGCTGATTCAGTTTCTGTGACCACGTCGATGGCCGGAATTGCATTTGAAGTGAACTGCAAAGCTCAGCCCCTCAGAAAACAGTGACTTTCCTAGTTCTGTTAGCTCATTACTACCGAGGCGCTTCCTCCTCTTTTATTTATTTTTCATTTATGACGATTTACCACATTTGTGGAAGGATTGACATAACAGGTGACTATCACCTCTACAAGATGTCAAACCTGAGACCAGACTGTAAGGTTTGAACCACTCACACCGGGAAGGACCCCTACTCTTTTCGATAAGTATGGTGGGTTCTTTAACGTGCGTGGGGTGTGGCTCTCCCCAAACACGGGACCTCCATTTAACGTCCTATCCGAGGGACGTCCCTAACCGAAGCTAGGTACTCATTTACACCTGAGTGAAGTGAGGAAAGTCGTGTAAAGTGCCTTTCCCAAGGGCACAAGATCAGTGACATGGGTGGGGATCGAACCCGACCCACTGACCATCACATAACTGCAGAAAGAATGTCAAGTGGTACGAAAACCTGAAAAGTCACAAGCTAACAAAACCAGAAAACTCACTGTTTTCTAGGGGACTGATCTTCGCAGTTACTCCAAACACAATCCCAGCTATCAACATGGCACAGAAACTAAATCAACCACACATCGGACCTGTATACCACAGAAACTGACTGAAGCCCTGCATACAAAAGCAGCCACCACCCTCAATATCTCCTGTTACCCCCAACCAAAAACATAACTCAAGATGCAAACAAAACACAGTCAAGCACCTTGCCAATAATCAAGAAAATATGATTATACCTGGCAACAGTACCTCAGACATAAGGAACTTAGTTTAGTTCAAGCTACTAATGGTAATTTTACCTTTTACAAATGGGACATCACAAATCATTAACTTCGTATCATAAGACACGTAAACACTTATCTTAACTGGCGACCCTGGCGGTGGTGTGGCCGCCACCCTGGCCGATGTCCGGGCCAGGGTGGGGAGGGATGGAGACCTGGCGATGGTGTGGCCTCGGCGGGGTTAAAACAAAAAAATAAAAAAAGGAAATCCATCAATATTTCTGTTCATAAAATCATTAACGTTACTTAGTAATACATAGTCTCAATGTCACAAGCAATTACACGATGTACGGACATGAGATAAGAGCAGTTAAAAGCAGTTATAGTATATACCTTTTACAAATTTACCTTTTACAAATGGGACATCACAAATCATTAACTTCGTATCATAAGACACGTAAACACTTATCTTAACTGGCGACCCTGGCGGTGGTGTGGCCGCCACCCTGGCCGATGTCCGGGCCAGGGTGGGGAGGGATGGAGACCTCGCCTGGCGATGGTGTGGCCTCGGTGGGGTTAAAACAAAAAAATAAAAAAAGGAAATCCATCAATATTTCTGTTCATAAAATCATTAACGTTACTTAGTAATACATAGTCTCAATGTCACAAGCAATTACACAATTTACCTTTTACAAATGGGACATCACAAATCATTAACTTCGTATCATAAGACACGTAAACACTTATCTTAACTGGCGACCCTGGCGGTGGTGTGGCCGCCACCCTGGCCGATGTCCGGGCCAGGGTGGGGAGGGATGGAGACCTGGCGATGGTGTGGCCTCGGCGGGGTTAAAACAAAAAAATAAAAAAAGGAAATCCATCAATATTTCTGTTCATAAAATCATTAACGTTACTTAGTAATACATAGTCTCAATGTCACAAGCAATTACACGATGTACGGACATGAGATACTATATGAGAGCAGTTAAAAGCAGTTATAGTATATAAACCAGTGTTGAAACAAAATCCATTCAAGTGAAATGTCAACTTACCAAATCTTGCTGGCGCCCTCCTTACCCGCTGGCCTCGGCGGAGCTAAACAAAAAAAATAAAAAAAGGAAATCCATCAATATTTCTGTTCCTTTTTTGAGCTGTCTGTGGACAAGGTGATGAGTAAGTTGACACCCCGAGCGATGTTGCTAGTTCCTGGGATTAGGATATTTTGAGAGCGATGGCTACTTCTGCACACAGTTTTTCAGTCGGTTTCTGTGGCATACTAGTACGGTGTGTGGCTGATTCAGTTTCTGTGACCACGTCGATGGCCGGAATTGCATTTGAAGTGAACTGCAAAGCTCAGCCCCTCAGAAAACAGTGACTTTCCTAGTTCTATTAGCTCATTACTACCTAGGCACTTCCTCCTCTTGTCTTTCTCTCGGGCCCTGTGCCGTAGTCTTGGTTCGGGACTTCAAGATCCTAGCTACGTATACAAACACCATAACCATTCATTCATTCATACACACACACATGCAACACACACACGTGCCCACCCCCCCCCACCACTCCACACCCCCCCCCACCACTCCACACACCCCCCCCCCCCCCCCCCCACACACACACATGCAACACACACACGTGCACACACCCCCACACAAGGCGGCTTATGTAATGTTTCACAATCAGGGTTCCCGACCCACTGACCATCACATAAATGCAGAAAGAATGTCAAGTGGTACGAAAACCTGAATAGTCACAAGCTAACAAAACCAGAAAACTCACTGTTTTCTAGGGGACTGATCTTCGCAGTTACTCCAAACACAATCCCAGCTATCAACATGGCACAGAAACTAAATCAACCACACATCGAACCTGTATACCACAGAAACTGACTGAAGCCCTGCATACAAAAGCAGCCACCACCCTCAATATCTCCTGTTACCCCCAACCAAAAACATAACTCAAGATGCAAACAAAATACACTCAAGCACCTTGCCAATAATCAAGAAAATATGATTATACCTGGCAACAGTACCTCAGACATAAGGAACTTAGTTTAGTTCAAGCTACAAATGATAATTTTACCTTTTACAAATGGGACATCACAAATCATTAACTTCGTATCATAAGACACGTAAACACTTATCTTAACTGGCGACCCTGGCGGTGGTGTGGCCGCCACCCTGGCCGATGTCCGGGCCAGGGTGGGGAGGGATGGAGACCTGGCGATGGTGTGGCCTCGGCGGGGTTAAAACAAAAAAATAAAAAAAGGAAATCCATCAATATTTCTGTTCATAAAATCATTAACGTTACTTAGTAATACATAGTCTCAATGTCACAAGCAATTACACGATGTACGGACATGAGATAAGAGCAGTTAAAAGCAGTTATAGTATATAAACCAGTGTTGAAACAAAATCCATTCAAGTGAAATGTCAACTTACCAAATCTTGCTGGCGCCCTCCTTACCCGCTGGCCTCGGCGGAGCTAAAACAAAAACAAAAAAAGGAAATCCATCAATATTTCTGTTCCTTTTTTGAGCTGTCTGTGGACAAGGTGATGAGTATGTCTAGTTGACACCCCGAGCGATGTTGCTAGTTCCTGGGATTAGGAAATTTTGAGAGCGATGGCTACTTCTGCACACAGTTTTTCAGTCGGTTTCTGTGGCATACTGGTACGGTGTGTGGCTGATTCAGTTTCTGTGACCACGTCGATGGCCGGAATTGCATTTGGAGTGAACTGCAAAGCTCAGCCCCTCAGAAAACAGTGACTTTCCTAGTTCTGTTAGCTCATTGAGTAGGCTCTTCCTCCTCTTTTATTTATTTTTCATTTATGACGATTTACCACATTTGTGGAAGGATTGACATAACAGGTGACTATCACCTCTACAAGATGTCAAACCTGAGACCGGACTGTAAGGTTTGAACCACTCACACCGGGAAGGACCCCTACTCTTTTCGATAAGTATGGTGGGTTCTTTAACGTGCGTGGGGTGTGGCTCTCCCCAAACACGGGACCTCCATTTAACGTCCTATCCGAGGGACGTCCCTAACCGAAGCTAGGTACTCATTTACACCTGAGTGAAGTGAGGAAAGTCGTGTAAAGTGCCTTTCCCAAGGGCACAAGATCAGTGACATGGGTGGGGATCAAACCCGACCCACTGACCATCACATAACTGCAGAAAGAATGTCAAGTGGTACGAAAACCTGAATAGTCACAAGCTAACAAAACCAGAAAACTCACTGTTTTCTAGGGGACTGATCTTCGCAGTTACTCCAAACACAATCCCAGCTATCAACATGGCACAGAAACTAAATCAACCACACATCGAACCTGTATACCACAGAAACTGACTGAAGCCCTGCATACAAAAGCAGCCACCACCCTCAATATCTCCTGTTACCCCCAACCAAAAACATAACTCAAGATGCAAACAAAACACAGTCAAGCACCTTGCCAATAATCAAGAAAATATGATTATACCTGGCAACAGTACCTCAGACATAAGGAACTTAGTTTAGTTCAAGCTACAAATGATAATTTTACCTTTTACAAATGGGACATCACAAATCATTAACTTCCTATCATAAGACACGTAAACACTTATCTTAACTGGCGACCCTGGCGGTGGTGTGGCCGGCACCCTGGCCAATGTCCGGGCCAGGGTGGGGAGGGATGGACGCCCTGGCGGTGGTGTGGCCGCCACCCTGGCCGATGTCCGGGCCAGGGTGGGAAGGGATGGAGACCTGGCGATGGTGTGGCCGCCACCCTGGCCGATGTCCGGGCCAGGGTGGGGAGGGATGGACGCCCTGGCGGTGGTGTGGCCGCCACCCTGGCCGATGTCCGGGCCAGGGTGGGAAGGGATGGAGACCTGGCGGTGGTGTGGCCACCACCCTGGCCGATGTCCGGGCCAGGGTGGGGAGGGATGGAGATCTGGCGATGGTGTGGCCGCCACCCTGGCCGATGTCCGGGCCAGGGTGGGGAGGGATGGAGACCTGGCGATGGTGTGGCCGCCACCCTGGCCGATGTCCGGGCCAGGGTGGGGAGGGATGGAGACCTGGCGATGGTGTGGCCGCCACCCTGGCCGATGTCCGGGCCAGGGTGGGGAGGGATGGGGACCTGGCGATGGTGTGGCCGCCACCCTGGCCGATGTCCGGGCCAGGGTGGGGAGGGATGGGGACCTGGCGATGGTGTGGCCGCCACCCTGGCCGATGTCCGGGCCAGGGTGGGAGGGATGGAGACCTGGCGGTGGTGTGGCCGCCACCCTGGCCGATGTTCGGGCCAGGGTGGGGAGGGATGGGGACCTGGCGATGGTGTGGCCACCACCCAGGCCGATGTCCGGGCCAGGGTGGGGCAGGAGATTGGCTACCCCTGGCCGGTGTCCGGGCCAGGGGTCGGCAGGAGTGTGGGCCTCTGGCTGGTGGTCGAGTCAGGGGCCTGGGAGAGCGTCCGGCTGATGGTCGAGCCGGATGAAGAGCGCCCCTAGCCGGTGGACGGGCCGGGGGGAGGGCGTACGTACCCCAGGCTGGTGGGCGAGCCTGGGGCAGAGCCGCACTGGCTGGATGGTCGGGCCAGTGCGCCGATGGTCGGGCTGGCTCTAGTCACGCTCTCCTCTGTGGGCATAAGGTAGAAAGAATACAAGACTGAGTGGGTTATATGTGCATTGTGTTACACAGAAGGCTAGTATGCCAAGTAATTTTTGGGGATGACGTCCTGTGGAGATCTAATGCGAGAGCGCGAAAAAAACAAGAAGGGCCAAAAAAAACAAGATGCCAGATTTGAAATATACAAAGGGATGACAAGTGTTAGGACATGTACAAATTGAATGAGAGAACATGGTGTACCAACCAACAAGTCTTTTATTTAATGAAAATATCAATAAATCAGTACTTGTACACATAAGGCCACACCAAGTAATTTTTATGTATGACCTCTCCTATCTGGAGACATTAAATCTAATGCAACAGTCATATACAAAGCATGGAGACACTATGGAGAGAATTAGCAAAATAACAATTAGCAATGTAACAAGGAATTTTACAGACAACTTAACATGAGGTCCATATACACCAACTAAAATAATTATAATTGCACTGTTACAACTTCAGATCATTCCAGGACATTCTATACAGAAAGCGTTTTCTCTGAGCGTTTGTTGAGGTTTTGGACATACTGTACAGTATATCAACACTTACCGCTCCTCTCCTTTCTGCCGCGGCAATTGCGGCGATCCTGGCTGCCGCAATCACAGCCGACCTCCTGCGCGGTCGCCCATCGTTGCGAGGGTTGTTGTTGTTGTTGTTCGCCTAGTATCGGATTAGAATGAGTATTTTTCAATGATTGGAGGAAAGCTTGGATACACTGAAAATTATCATCATATAACAAGACTTACATTATACAGTAATGTACAGCAGGACTCGCAGGAGGGCCGGGACTGAGGGCGATGCGGAATACACCGTGTTATATTTTATTTATGTCATACCCACCCAAGACCTGGTCTCTCCTAAACAGTACAAAAATGTAACATTACCACAACTTTGATGGACCGTTACTTCTATCGTAACCCAGGAACTGATTTATAATGACTGTACCTAAATCTTGATAATCATTGTAAATATTTCAATTCATAGGCCGAAAGTGTTTAATCTTTAATAAACCAATAAACAAACAAAGAGGAAACAAACATTTCTTCCTCTTCCTGCTGGCACAGCTGGTCTCTGCCTCTGGGCCCCCGGCCAGTATCTTGGATCTTCGTCTGTAAGAAAAACATCATATGTAAGAGACATTTAGAAGTAGTCATCTGTGAGAGAAACATGAAAGAGACACATCTAGTTGTAAGTAGGTAAGTACGGCCGGAGTGGGACAGGGACTAGTTAAGGTAATTCAAGACAAACACATGAAGGAGATACATTTAGTTGTCAGTAGTCATTAGTGAGAAAAAACACATAAAGGAGACACATTTAGTTGTCAGTAGAATCTCATAAAACTATCGATGTCATAGCTACATATTAAAGAGAAACCACAAAATATCTCAACCTTCTTGTGTCCCAACTGTGGCCGGAACTGCCATGCCAAGATAGGGCTTGTAAGCCACACTTAGACACTGTGCACGGCCACAACACCAGACCTAGAGTGCTAGCTACCGGTATCTCACCAGTGTTGAAACAAAATCCATTCAAGTGAAATGTCTTTATATCTAAAATATGATTTTTAGATGTAAACGACCTGAATTCTGCCAAGGAGCTTTAAAAGAGATGATTTTAAAGCTCCTTGATTTTGCAGCTAGTCAAATTTTTACATCAGTGTCCTGACAGATAAAAGCAATAGCAAACTTACGATATCTTTCTGGCGCCCTCCTTACCCGCTGGCTTCGGCGGGGCTAAAAGTAAAACAAAAAAATAAAAAAAGGAAATCCATCAATATTTCTGTTCCTTTTTTGAGCTGTGTGTAGGAACTCCAAAGCACGCCAGCAGAACATACTGCGCCTACACGAAACCTGGATTTTTCACGGTTTGTGTTTTATGTTTGGTTAACAGCATCAGCATTTTGCCCATCGCAGACAGTATCATTTTTCAGACACAACTACTGATGTCATCCTTCAAAAAACATATATTAAACATCAACTTAAACGATATGTTCTGTTTAAGTGTTATGCAAGTTACCTTCTGGATTTCGCACAGGCGCAGTACGTTCTGCTGACGTGCTAGTGTACTAAATTAAAATACAGACTGTCAAGTGGTTGCACATTTACATATGGGGACTGGGGTGGGGGGCACAGACTTATGCTACTTAGGATGCACTGCTCCCCAAGTCACATGTTCTATCTGCATAATGTTAATCTCCAAGCAGATCTAGGGTGGGTGGCAAGACAGTGTATTATATATAAGGTCCAATTAGGATAATGGTCAGCGATGAGGTGAGTCGAGAAGTATACTTAACAGGTTTATTGTGAGCATCAACATACGCAGTACGTCTGGAGAGTCACTCATCAAGTTTTGATGTGTAAGTTAGCCCAATATTCTGGCAAACTAAGCTCCCCCTCTTTAAGAATGGTTTAGAGCCTCTCCCCCCCCCCCTGTGGCAGGCTATACGATTCCTAAAGAGGGGGAGCTAATAGTCTGCCAGAATATTGGGCTGTTACAACATTTTTCGGCCAGAAGAGTGTCCATTAGCCACCGGACAGTCCGATCCTCTGGCCAATAGTAAAAATTTGCCACTGATCTGCTTGGAGATTCCATAAGTCACTGAGAAGCAGTAGATTGCTCATTCCTTCAAAAAGACTGGAGTTAAACAAGGAGGTTCAATCAAGATTTGGGTGAGTCCAATTACTACAGAAACTACACTGTACTAAACGTTCAAAACATTTTTCAGAATGACTTCCACCAACACAGATGAACTTTCAAGCTGAATAATATGTACATCAAACAAAGCAATCAGAAATGGCATACTTCACCCCTTTTACCAGGATAGTATATTGCCATATTGCTTTGTGACTGAAATAGTCGCAAAGATGCTGCTAGAAGTCATTGGATATCAGAAATATTCTACACAAATCAAACTAAGGCTTGCAGTTCCAGATTAAGCTGCTAGAGGAACCAAACCTAAACCACTTTTTTTCTCACATAACAAGCTATCTGCCACAATAAAAACAAAACCCTAACATGTCTAGGACAAAACTGAAAAGATACAAAACTTAGAAATTCTGCTGCAGTACCAAGGATAGCTGCCAAGAGGCCCACATTTTGACCTTGACCTTTCATCTTCCCAACACCTTAACCCAGATACACAACATTACAGTCCATCCGGTTGTGCACAAACACAGACCCTTAACTATATCATGTAGGTTACAATAAGGCCACACCAAGTAAGTACAATATTAACAGAAATATGCGCACTTACCAAAAACAGAATTGTTCAAACATATCATGATATTCAAGGACTACAATGTAGATGAAAAACTAAAAACAAAAATAAGAGATCCTGTAGATATAGACTTAAATGTTTTTCCCTCAGCTCAGTTTTGTGATCCAATGAGTCTGGGAGTTGGGAAGCGAAGTGCAATCTAGGGGAAATTTTGGATTTTCAAGCCTTCCAAAACGCAATCTCCCGCATTTTGAGAGGTAAATCATGGGGTTTAGAGTGGTTCTTTTTTTGTTCTAACTTTAACATGTCTCTATCCCATTTCACATCACCACTCTGACTGCAGCAAATACATGAAGGAGACTACCACAGTGTCAGAGTAATCTTCATGCCCACACAATGACTACCACGACCTCAACAGAGCAGGACTAAAGGCAGCAAGTCTTGGAGTCTGTGACAAGAGCGGTCGGAGTAACGTCCCATCTGACCAAGTGAGAAATGCAACTGAAATGGTTATTGTACTCCCCGTACCCACACCACTGGCCAGCCAACGCCTGCTCTACAAGGCAGAGATAGACAGGTAGCACTAAGAGATACCGGTAACACTTAGTAATACGCGAATGCAGAGAGGTTATATGCCAGCATTTAAGTGTAACAGTGCGCTACCAACAGATCCGTCTTTGGGGTCTAGACCTAATTTAGCCGAATCGTTAGAGCGCTTGGGTCGTGAACTGGTGCTCAGATTGGGCCATGGGTTCGATCCCAGACCGGGGCCAGGGGTTTCTATCTGTTCATACTCTCTTCTTGTTCTTGTTGCTTCACAGGTTCCCACACAGGGAATCGAACCCGGGCCTTGGTGGTGAGCTCAGAGCGCCAAATCCTAACCACTAGACCATATGGACAACATACCAGCAGCGGTCTCCCAGTAAATTTTAGAGGAATGAGGTGCTCCCTAATCGGTTGATGTCGCGAAAAAAATTAGTGAATTTTTAATGAAAATAATAAGAGAAAACCCTAAATTTGAAAATTTGGGAGTGGTGCTTGGATTTTGGGAAGAGGGGGAGCACCCTTGCTTTATTGCTTGGGGAGAGCCGGGCTGTACCGGCCACACCCTGAAAATTGCAGCGGGTCCTCCAGCAGCCAGCCGAGGCTTCGACATAAGTCAAGATTCTGGTTTGATTTTGACTTTACAGAATATTAATGTGGTTGACTGATTTTGCATGACTGTACAGGGCTGGAAATCCTTTTTTCTTTTTTCATACTGTACCTGGAATCTACCTGCACTGTCTGGTAAAATTTATTACCAGACAAATTTTACCTGCACCACGCGGAGTTTGAGAAGTATGGATCACACTAAAAACTGATCATTGCCATCATTTCTTTTGTACGTCATGGTGGTAACAGTCACTACAGCAAAAATTAACATACTTAGCACTTGTATATATAAACCTAGTACATTGTCCAGTGCAGGTTAGGTGCAGGTAGACACCTACGTATACACAGCCCCAATTTTACCTGCACACCCAGTACTAGTATTTTGAGCTGACTGTACTACTGCATGATTCATGAAATAATGTCCTTCACAAAACAGCAAAACCACACAGACATTGTAATGAACAGCAAACTGATTATCTTTAGATGGTGTTCACTAATGTTTGTCACAAAGCTAACTGTTCTAATAAAGTACCAAATATAAAATTATTAAAACAAGGTTAACTTACGTTCATCCGATCCCAAATGGCGTCGAGGTTATTTAAGCCACCTCGAGGGGCATTTCCTAGGACAAAGGGAATAAATGAGTTAGTTAAAATGATCGAAGCTTCCTGCCATCTACAATTCAGAGACGCCAACTTCTGTCAAGGGGGCTCAATACATCTGCAAGGACATCGTGACATCGTGACATTTTTTACGGAAACTCAGCTGTCAGGCACGATCGGAGCATACATATAATACATTTATTCGTACATACGTGTGTATTTCACTTGGTAAAAGGACTGGGACTTTGTAACAGATGAGCCATCGCGCCATTCATCGAACTGCCGAAACATTTGGAATGCATAAACCGCGGGAAATTTGAAGAAACACGCTCTCAAGTTCACGTAGCATAATTGTACATTGTAAGCTTCAACGTCAACAATCTAAAAACATGTAGGTTTTGTTTTACAACATGAGTTTGATTAGCCCCAGATTGAACTCCCGAGGTAGTTCAAACCGCGATAGATACGAGTAAAGACCAGGCCATAGAAACACTCCCGATCGGCATGCATGAATAAGCCAGGATTTCTGTTGACGGTATTCGTTCCATGGCGAACATGGCAAGATCGAGCAAACTGTGTAGCGAACAATACTAGAAATGTGATGATTTGGACTCACCGTTGTTCGCTGCCGCTGCCATGTTTTCGTTCACTCGCTTCACAGAAAGATTCGGATTCGGATTGCTTTGCTCACAGGTATAGTAGCTCACAGGACAAAGTCAAATGAGATAATGAATGAGCTTAGCAACCTCGGCCGTAAGGTGCGCAAGCCAGACACGATGACGCGACGTACGGCTAGACATGACGTGGATCCAGACAGGGTCGGACTAGTGAGGGGGGGGTGTATACGAGCGATCGCTGTTTACATCATATACATGCAAATTATTTGAACACATATGCAAATTGTTGGCGGGCAAATCAGGCAACCGTATCTTTAGCGTTGGCGGAAAAACAGCAATAGTCAGCCAAATAGGGAGAATAAATCGTAATTTGCCAGAGGAGTTTGGCCACCATTTGCTTGTGCAGTTAGGGGAAAAGTTACCCTTAGCACGGGCTCATGAGTTCACTCTCCTGGCCACCCTATCTTTGCCGAATCCCGATATCCCTAACTTCTTTAGGAAGGCCCGATGAAGGCTATGGTAGACCATACACATGTAGTGTAAAAGTCCGTCTTTGAAAAACAGTATACTCACTGTGTATTTTGCGTTCTAGCCACGCGATCAGGTGTATTTCTGAAGCATTTTCTTCGTCAGTTTAGCTCTACGAATACTTTCTGATGTTTGAATGGACCATTTTTCTTTCTATCAATAGAAAATGGGCCTGATTTTAGCATCGTACACAATGATTTTCGGCCCAATCACTATAATGTCACATTACCGGTAATACACCTCAAAGTTGCTTAATTACACACATTGTGTTCCTTGTTATCATTACCTCTATCGATTACACTATGCATAATATATAGTTACACAGACAAGCAAGCGACCTGTCCTTGGTGCTGATCACTATTCAAACACACAGACAGGATTCAAATCTTTTCCTCTAGTTTCTGTGACTCACACTTTGCGTGTGCAGAGCAAAGTGTTTTGCAACTAGCTCTACCAGGCTTCGGTAAGCGACTGGAAAGAGTAGAAATTGACCAATTAGACGAATATGCTTCGGGAGTGGCAAACTGTTTTCTTAGCTTGGACCAACTCCCCTGGCATACATGGGACCGAAAAAAAGCGGCCGCGATGGCCAGGTGACCGGCTTGAAGATGTGGCCGCCTAGGCAGGTTTGATTGTATTTGTCTCTTTGGCCAGTTTCTACTCTTTTCTGCCGCTTCCGGAAGCCTACTAGAGGCTTTTTGACAAGCAGGGCGACGCCCAGCCAGAAACTATTGCTGTCCTATTAAACATTGCTAGGAGACGCTTTTGATGGATGAGACATGGGTGAGAATGGCTGCAAAAAAATACATAGCTATATTGATTGCTTAAAAATCTGTAGCCCAAATTATAGTCCACTGCAGAAACGTAGGGACCCCCCACGAGGCCTATTTTCGAACTTGACCTTGGCCTTCACAATGGCAACTTGCCTACCAAAAACCATGAACATCCATTTACATATACAAGAGTTATTTTGCTAACAAGTGACAAACACAAAAAGTCCACTGCAGTGACGTATGGACCCCCCACGAAGCCCATATTTGCACTTGACATTGGTCTTAACAACGGTAACCTGCCTGCCAAAAATCATGGACGTTGAACCATGCCTTCAAGACTTATGCCGCTAAAACCGCAGTTACCCCACTAAAAATGGATGATTTTAAACCCTTCTGACGAAGGCAACAAAACAAACTAGAGTTCCACGATCTCATACCTTCGCCAAATGAGGTTACCCTTTATGACTGACAAATGATAGATTTCACCCCTAATTATGCAAATAAGATCCTCATTTGCATGAATTACATCAGTTGATCATATTCTCCTCCCAATGACAGTGTTATCTTAACAAGGAAGGTAATTCTAGCATTTCCTCATAAATTATGCAAATGAGGTACTGATTTTGATAAGTTATGTTGAATGATGTTCACCTCCAGTCAACTTCGAAATGCGCAAGTATGAAATTGCCAACATCAACCACTATGGAATTATAGTATTTTCTAATTAATTATGCAAATTAGGTCTTCATTTACATAATTAATATATGGCGATGTTCCTCTCATTCTTAATTACACATGTTACAGGGTATAATAGTCCTATCATGGAAGGTAGCTGAATTATAGAATTCCTTCATTAATTATGCAAATTAGATCATAATTTGCATAATTGCCCTCTAATTATGTCAAGCATCACTTAAGCTACCTACACACCAAATATCAAGACGATCCGTCGACCGGTTATTGAGTTATCCTACTTTAAACATTTTCATACAAATGGCCCTGCAGTTCCAGAGCAAGCCGCTAGGGGGCCCAAACTTACGTCACTTCTTCCTGAGCACAAGAGCTACCTACCATCCATAAATCATCACCCTAGCATGTCCAGATCACGAGATATCAAAACCGGAAGTTCCGCTGCAGTACCATAGCAAGCCGCCAGGGGGCCCAAAATCTAATCACTTCGAGGTCTCATCAAGACCTACCCACCTACCAAATATCAAGATAATCCATCTATGCCTTCTCAAGTTATGCTGTTGACACACAGACAGACACACAGACAGACACACACACAGACACACGGCCGCGAAAACATAACCTTCTTGGCGAAGGTAATAAGTCAGACATTGGTAACATAATATGATATAACACATAATGAAATGAAATCAGGATGGAAAATTTGCCTCAATGTTCCACAGACAAGCAGCCAAGTTCATATAATTGTTTGAAGAGTGGTAGAGTTCTGGGTGATTTCAGACGCCGTGGTTGTGTGTTCGTTAGTGTGTTCGGCATAAACAATATGCTGATTAAAAGGTGTTGGAAGTCGCTTATACATGTACTAGTCACGGTATTTTGGACACTATTTGTATTGATGGATCTTAGTGTTCTACCAGACCAGTCCTAGGCTTGTCATGTCGTAATGGTAAACAGACAAGTGCGAATAGTATTTTGCACACCATGTACTCCTAACCAAGGACTTGTCTGACGTTCATAACGTTATATCTTTCCGACAGAGTTCAAGTTGCCAGACGTGGAAGAAACAACATGCACTTCAGCACTGGAAGGGACACTGAAGTACGATGGATCCACAAATAGGATCGTCTTCTGCAATGGGCAGGTATAGATGTCAATACATGTATGTCGTTCAAACGATAGAACTTAGATCAAAAGAGACTGACAAGAAATCGTAGATTTCAGATTTCCGGGAAGTGTGCAATACTCGAGATCGGCTTCCTGAATTCCCTCATGTCAACTACCATATTCCTGCTGGCTCCCGGCCATATTCTTAAATTTTCACGTTCACCCATTTCCTCCGTATGACCTTTTGACTTCCTGTTATTCTGCCTGTCAATCTTCCCCCACCCACGTGCTGTCAACCTACTCTGTCCGGACAAACGGATACACAAACCCACAGCTCAGCCACCCAAAACAATACTGAAAGCTTCGTTGACAACGATATACATCCATATAGTTCACAAATATTCTATGATCTCTATGAAGGGAGTTGTAGTGTAAATTGTGGTGGCCCCTACGAGGGCGCATTTGCCCGTCATTGGCAAGCTAAGCTTCTCATATGCCCCTTGCATTTGGTTTGCTAGACTAGCTTTGCCCAGCAACAATACCATCCTCGAAATGAACTCTTGATCGAGTACATTTTTTTCTGTTATCGTTGAGTGACACTTCGATATTGTAACCAGGAATGGAAAACCCTGGCCACTGATGCCCAGGTGGGAAGAGGCCTGTCCCAACACCATCCGGCGATGTCCTGCCGTGAGATATACCTGTCTGGTTCTTACGACAGTGGCCTTTACTGGATCCGCACTGGCCGACACAGTGCCGTACCCACTCAGGTAACGTTACATGTAATGTGTGAATTATACACAAGAATGATACGTGTGGACGTGGAGACTCGAAAAAGACGATAGTTCGTTTGTTTGTTTGTTTGTTTGTTTGTTTCTGTTTTATTTATACAGGGTAGATACAACTCAATGCTAACCGCATTGCTTTTCAGGCATGCCCTGTTCACAGGTAGGACATCACAAACTGAGACATGTAGCAATACATACATACATAACCGAGCGTCAAAACAGAATCGTGTTCCAGAAATCGAAGTCGTTTGTCCAGGCCAAGGTCAGGAGGTCAGAGGTCAGCAGTATTGCTTGAGAAGCCTCTTAAATGATAGGCTGGACGTAGCCACTCTAACTGTGACCAACTATGGTAGATCTGCCGAATATGAAATGTTTCTAAAGCAAAATTCATGTATCTTTCTCTAAATCATCAAACTGATCCGTGATCCAGAAAATGATGTATCCAGCCTTCTTCGTTATGTTGTCTGATGTTGTACTCATATGTATTACCATGTGTCTCTCAGGTCTGGTGTGAAATGGAGTTCAATGGTGGAGGCTGGTTACGTGTTTTCAACATGATGGCTAAGCCAGCAACCAGCGCATCGGCGACTGAAATGTACAACATCATAAAGAGGTAAAGTGGTAGTATATAGACACTGGAAACGACATAGATGGGAAAGTGTGACGCCTGAAAGTAGTTGCCCATGTAGAAATACTGGTTATTACCAATAGACTGATGGTTCTTCTGGAGCGGAAGTATCACTGTGGTTATGACTCAAACTATGCTTGTTTTGCCTTTTCTTGAGGAAGAGAAAGGACAGCGAATAGTACCATTATACAATGCAATGTCCGTCTCGTGAATCTGTGTTCATTTTTATATGATGGTGGTACAGCAATAGTAACCACGACAGAGAGCGTCGTTCTATATTTTTTCTCTTAGCACGTATTTCTCAATAACGTTGCTTTTACGTAGAGTTGAGGATTATGAATGACACCCAGCGTGTGTATGAGGTCACGTTTTGCTTATTCATATATATACAGCAACGGACCGGTCCAAGCAGTTCTCTCCAACATCACCAGTGCAGCTATCTCCACACAGGGTCTGGACCTGGGAGCGTACCATGAGGTCTGAACAGAGCTTATATATCGTTCTCTTTTGTGAATTGCAGGGCAGAATTACGTTTTTTTCCAAGGCGAATGGTCGTGTTTTAACATGCATGCTTAGCCGTTTAACGCATTTTCCTTCTGATCGGGCTTGAGGTGAAAGAAAAATTTCACTTGACACTATTCTATTAACTGTCTCCAAAAAGCTGATAAAATACAACATCGTAAAATACAATGCTGTCCCCAGGTTGTATACGGATGGGCCAAGTCCTCTGATGACGTGGTGTCACACTACGGCTACTACCGTGACGACCTGGGCCTGAAGGGACATTGTTACATCGACGGCTTCTGTGGGGACAACACGGTGGTGGCCACCATGACCAGCAGCGTCACAAAGGAGAAGAAAGAAATCAAGGTGATAATATCATAGTGTTTACGCTATTTCTTTAGAGAAGATCATCAACTGATATAATTTATGCAAATGAGGAAAATTATGCAAATGAGGACCTTATTTGCATAACCAATGAGAAACATTTATGATACGTCAGTCATAAAGGTTTAACATCATTTGGCGAAGGTATGAGATGGTGGAACTCTTGTTAGATGTACATGATGCAAATCAGGATGTTATTTGCAAAATTTGAAAATAGTATCATGATACCATATTAGGAATTTCATATAAGCACAACCATACCACAAAACAAATATGTCCTCAAACAGCTACAGCTAAATGATAAATAAAAAACCGTCGCCATGGCAATAGTTTTTAATGTCAGCCTTGTTTTCTTGTTCCTTTAGACCGGTGGTGACCCAACCTACCCTCACGTGGGGCTCGGCTGGACGACCCAGCAGATCACGTGGGGTTACGACCTGAACACGTCTCCTCACGGCCACTGGGCGAACTGGTACACCAGCTCCTGCTGTCTGACCGGAAATACCGCCGACATCCGGGATGCTGGGAGCAACTGGCGCTACTCCATCCTCATCCGTTAGAGAATGGGATGATTAGCCTCATGCGCAGACTTCCTAGCGGCTAGCGTTAATTTGTTTCTACTAGCGTGGCTAGAGCGCGGCTCAATCTTTTCAGGGGGAGAGATGTGTATGGGATGAGGGCTGTATCGGAGGAGAGCTGTATCAGGCCACCTTGGCCAATTTTTATACATCTCTCTCCACGTAAAGAAACTGCCGTGCTGTAACCACAGAACAGACCAACGGAAATTGTCACAGCTGTCTATGATTTAGTCGAGGTCCAGTTAAATCGTTTTTTTTAATATCAAAGAAATCATAATACTAACATTTTCCTGAAGTCACATCATCGAAGCATGCAATGCCAACGCTAATTCTCATCATATAGGTTTAGGTTACATTTCTCAAGATCTCGATTTGACAGTTATCGAGCCTTCAAGTCTCAGTATAGCCAGCGTCAAGCAGCTGCAGTGCACGAGTGATCTGCTAGACGGCGATATTAAACCGAAGACTTCCCTGCGATTGATTGTGAGATCTAGAGAAACCAATGTATAGAATGTTACCATTCTCATCAAAATGTGTTTTCTTAACCCTGCCAGAAACAGCGATGTCGTCGTCTGCATCAGCTGTTCAAATCCATTGAACTCAAGAAAGATCGATGTGTTTATTTTACGTTTAGAGGATACATGTATGCCATTTAAGCTATTTGCACTTGTATATATCAGCCGGTTTGATTACAATTCTTGACTTTTTGTTGGGCTTGACATAATTGCTGTATTGAAACTAATTTGCATTCAAGTTTGCATAAGTGTTCTTCATGATTAAACTTGTTTCTAATAACTGCCCGTCGAGAAAAGTTAATCGTTCTTCAGTGGTGTGACTTTCAAAATGTGCAGGTACCAAGAGAAACGTGCTTATTTGGGGTAAATATGTATGTTGAGGTGAAAGTAGTTACTATTGTTGAGTATTATAAGAAATTGTCTCCTCTTCATGTCATCCAGTCTTTAACAATTCACGATAAGTACGTAATCATATAGGCTAGTCAAGTAAACTGTTCCTGGACTTTCTAATGCGATAAGGATTCGGCCTACAAAAATTACCCCAATAGGATACCACTAAAAACCCTCTGAATAACCATGCATAAAGCCGAATATGCCGAAAAATTTGAACAACACAATCCTAAAGCCAAGATCTAAAGAACCACCAAAAGATTACGACAGTCCAGTCTGACCTACAGATACCCTATGCAAAGAAAAACGGAGTCGGGCAGAAGTGTGTGAGGTCATAAGCGGTCAGAGACAGTGATACAAGACAAATCTGGTAAAGGCTCATAAATTACGTCAGGCAGACCCATTTAAAAACGATAGCTCGTAACGATCGAAGGGAAAGCCACAATATTCCGTGTAACATAAAAGTAACCACAGATGAAATGAGTCAAAGCGCTTGACGTCAACAAAGCGAATGAGCAAAATGTCCGTGCCGTCGTATCCTTTGACATTCAAGTTTCAACTTCAGAAATACATATGATGTAGCTAGACTGCTTCTTTTCATTTAATGCAAAGGGGATTGCTAGGGAGCACGTAGCCCTCACAATAACATCTGAAGAGAAATGTTTTATAAATGGTCGCCGTGATTACAGGGATAATATCCATGGGTATACAAAACTCAGTCCGAACGGTCTGCGTCATTTAGTATTGACGTTATGACGAGTAGGCTGATAGCATGTGCACGTCCATATTAAAACGAAAGCAATCAGAACCTTTTCTGGGAGATAAATTCCATGAACTATTTTCGTAGCACCGCGATCTTATTATTCGCTTTGAAAGATCGTGGTGCTTCAGGCAAGGCCTCTCATGTTAGTGGAGTCCTTCGTAAGGTCTGTTGATTGCATCTAGCTTCATTAAGCAGATTTAGATCGAAGTGGGCCGCTTGAAAGGTTGGTGTATTGAGTGTGTAGTTATTGGACTTTGTACAATTAAGCTACCTACTCGATCTAAAAGCCAATATGGTGACAAGAATAGGCTACATCGTGATGCACTCATGTTTGCTGGTTAGGGTTAGCCTCGAGCTCCTGTGCAGACTTTCTAGCGGCTAGCGTTTATTCTACGAGCGAGGCTAGAGCACGGCGGTTTCTTTTCGGGGGGAGAACTGTAACAGTTATATTAGGGAGGGCTGTATCGGCAGGAGAACTGGATCGCGGACGGCAAACAGAAGCTGTCCTGACCTGCTAGAAATTTGACGGGCAGGCATGCAACATATTCATAGTCATGCCCACCTGTACATAGTGAAAATACCAGGTGCCATGGAATTCTTTCCCCAAATTCGTATTATTTGTAAAGTCTATGTCAAGGTAAAAGTAGTTCGATAACACATGTGTGCATATTTTGTCAAACTTTAGTGGTTTTGCAATGGATCCTCAGCTGCCAGTCGCTTAGTAATCCGCTTTAATTTTTCATTAGCCACTGGGATTTTTCATCAGCCACTGCCTCCAAAAATCAATCCCCTCAAGTAGTAAAGTAACGTTACGTAGAAACATCAGATAGATCTATACTAATACTATAGTATAGACTAGACTTTTTACCTCTTTATTATTGTGCATACCGTATGATGATTTTCGAGGAAAAACACATCATGTAATGTTTTCTTATATTATTCGTGTACGTTCTCAAATGTTTTGTAAATGGGAGTTAGAGTCCATTCCGCGTCACCGTGCGGGTGTTTTCTCCCATTGTTTGAAATTGTTTTGAAATATTTGTAACCACTTCTAATATAATTTCATAGTTTGCAAACCTTTCGAACTTGGTTTTAATATTGTAAACAGTTTTCCCAAATCAGAAAACATTCGAAACATTGTAGAAGCCATGTAAGTTGTTCCGAAAGAATTCTAATAAAAGACTTCGCGGTAAGACCATTTTTTCGAATTATTTCGAATTTTTTGTAATTGGCTAAATGACCTGTGAAATCGGTAATCCACTCTGGCCAGAATAGCCCAAAATAGAAAGGCTGATGAATGGACGGGGGCATCCCGTGGCGCATCCCGTGGCGATCCTGAGCTGACCAGCGGTAATGTAAACAAACACCCCATCAAACTACCGCGTGATTTCCCACAGCTTTTCTACCCTATCATTCAACTGCAGATTCAACAACTGAATAAAATAGGTTTCTCTTAGATCTAAGCGGGAGTTTTATCATTGTTTTGGCAAGCTGTTGACGAGGAAAACGCTAAAATCTGCGTTACTCTAGATTTCTAACCTCCTTGGTACACAGCTCGGCACCATTTGGGTACCAGAAGCACATGTTTACGGTCCACCCAACTTCGGCGGGCCACAGGGAAGAGCCGCGGCCACGGAGCGGGGACTTTCCGTTATACAATCCTTCTGCTATATTTCTGAGATGAAAAAAATAGGTACGCATTCACAAAAATGCCTGTAAACTCGGCAATCTTTGTCGCATAGCGCCGACAGAAATATCAAAATGTCCGCCTTCTCCCCGCTCGTCAACAACGCCGTCTGCGCAAGTCATGTTTGCTTCCAAATAAGGAAATCCGCGGTAGCTCGGGCGGTCTTCGGCAAGCATCGGCGTGCGTGACGTCACGATCGGACTCATTTGTATACAGGCGACCTGGTGTCGGCATGAAGTACAAAGGAAGGCGGAAGCAACAGATCGCCGCTGGCAAATCTGCACACCAACTTCACCAAGTTTATTTGAAGTTTGGCCGGTAAACGCAAAACATCGCAAGAAATAAAGCACGATATATAAGCTGAAGCTTGTTGAAACCGACGAAAATATGATGCACGCGCTGTCATTGTGTGCAAACCCTAGCGTTAAGCACTGATGGCCGGGGCCGCGGACGTCCCGCCGCGCGAGCTCTAAACATAAACAGAAGCCGCCTGTGGAGCCGGGATTAGCGCCTTTGATAAGGGGCAATCTTCTTTTCGAAATATTTCGAAATATTTCGAACTCCAAATTGTGTTTCAAAACATTTTGAAAATAAGATCTCATTTGATTTCCACTTTCAAATTTTTTTGAAATTATGATAACATTTTCGAAAACATGCTACTCAAGTACTTACATTCTTTATAATAATTTCAGAATATTTATAATACTTTCGAATTATTTGAAAATTCTTACAAAATATTAGAAATATGATTTAAAAAACCGCACGGTAACGCGGAATGGACTCTAACGTTATAAAGCAAATATCCAAAATGGGCAAAATTGAAAATGTGCACATAGAACTTTCCCATCTAACAAAATAAATTTTCTGCGAAGCTGCGAATTCTTTGGTCGACATGAACTCGACTGACGTTAACTGATCGACACGAGATAACGCGCGATCTGACGATGTCCACCTGTTTACCCACCTGTTGACTTACCTGTGAAACAGGACTTTGTCCTCGCACAGCATGTCGGGATTTGTTGTTTCTCCTAGCACATTCCCAACATGGCCGCCTGAGCTGCAGAGGCTGACCACTCGGCGCTTCCACCCCGATTCTGGCCCCCGGACGCCCAACAGAATCGACATATTGGTAATTTAACGAAGCCGAGACACACGTCCTGATATTCTGAGGAGAAGAGACGGGATTTGCAGGTGAGATGACTCTGTTTTCCCTGTTGGATTCCGCTGGAGATTCCGGGGGTTTTCGGAAATGACAGTGCCAGGCACCTAATTATATATTCCACGAATGTAAACAAATATTTCACAATCAGTGCGCGAATAACGTTACAATCAATAGAGACATGTTTTGGTAAATGCAACACCTCCATCTTAATGCTGTTATACTAGCAAATACTTATTTTTTTTAAATAGGAGGAATTTGCACTATTATGAATACGACCTGGGTGCCATGGTCAAGGGAGGGTGCTGTTTATATATGGCTGGCGTCTCAAAAATTGGATCAGACATCAAGGCCACAAACTGAATAATTCGCCTAGACGATTTTCGATCACTCAGCTCTGACGACAGGAGACAACGTTTGCAATCATCTGTAATTACATGTGGGAGGTTTAGACGTCAGGGAACGTCACATAACCCTACGTGCTACACATGTTATAGGTAAAATTATACCTAAACATGGAAAGATTTTCTTATGTGTTTTCCATGTTACTTGCAATTAGTCTTAGGGTAAGAATTTGCAATAATAGTTATTTGGATAATATGAATTCAAAACGAAAGCAGGTATAGGAGAGCAAAGGTACTGGATTCCAGACTAGTTATCTCTCTTAAAATCAACGTCTTTGATTCTTGTTTTCATCATCATCATCATCATCAGTCGGTTTTACAGGTAATTAGAACTCTTCTTACACAAGAATCCAAGACATCCGTCAAACTATTCTCCTAACAGTCCTATGCTCAAACTTAATGGTTAGCTAGAACACTGCTAATTGTGATTGACAGCTTCTGTGGTTCTTTACTTCCTGGGTCATGCCCTAACACTACATCAGTGCCACTGGAAACTGATGTACCTGACTTCAGTGTTAAAATCTAAAACCAAATTACTTAAAATGCTCCTGGATTGAATCTATTTTCCCAATGTCATGGAATCCATGAATCCATGTCAGTGAGAGAAGCTACAGGTGTATTGTGATAGACTGTCTTGAATATGAAGAAACATTGATTTAGAATAGGCTGAGGCTATATGTTCCTGTCAATAAGAATTTTTTGCACTGTCGACAGGATGTTCTCAAACCCTAACCTGAAATTGACAATTTATGTGTTACGCCTTACGGGTCCATAAACATGCTCAAGGATTTCCCCTTTATATCATTCTACTAAGTTTCAGTGCCCTACAAGCAGTTGAAGGTAAAATCACAGTGTGATCGCCTCAGTTTATTAGTGTCCGCTTCCTGAATTCCCCCATATGTTGACCTTTTAATTCCTGCTGGCTCCCGGCCAGATTCTCTAACCTTCAGATTCACCCCATTTCCGGTGTCTGACCTTTTGATCTGTCTTTCTGCATGTCAACCTTTCCCCACCAATGCTGTCAACCTATTCTATCCAGACAAACGTACACACAAACCCACAGACAACCCACCCAAAACAAAACTTCCATACCCGTCATATAATATAATAGTATAAGTGAAAATACGAATCCCAAAATTAATTATCCTAAAGATGACCATGTTGTATTTTAGATTTCCAGCACTCTCAAAATTTTGTTTCTGCATTCCTCTCATGCAAGATGGTACAGCGTTGTACATATAATTTAAATGTATACCCAAGTTGCTCTCTACATTTAGTCATTTATCGGTGGCTAGCTACATATGATATAGGGTTCCTATTAGTCAGATCACTTGCTACAGCACACTACTAGTATCTATTTTGATGTCGGTAGAGACTATCGCCAAGTATTCAACGAAATATATTCCTTTAGTGAAGTACTGTACAACATTATTCTCATGTGTGAACATTTTTATGTTACATTTCATGAATCGATCGATCCTGTTCCAGCTCCACTTGCCTGTATTTCACTGCATTCCTGGCCAGTTTGAGATCTGCTGCCAATTTTTCCAGGAGAGAATCTTGAAGAAAGTTTGCACCCATTGTTGACACTGACTGGCTTCACATACTTGGAAATGTAAAGTTTAAGAAAGTGTGAACTTTAACTAGGAAAATGCAGTACTTGTAATACAAACAAGACAAGTGTAATGGCCGTGAACTCTGACCTATTACGTAAAATATATTCAAGTCTACAATTAAGTTTCACAGCCATTACACAAAGGCAAAACAACAATGCTGGTATTCATTCCATCAACTACAGAAAGCCTGTCACAATACTATAACATTTTCTAGACAATAAAGAGGAAGCATTTCTTCACTTATTGAAGTAAGAGTGAAGGTATGGAATTTAATGGCTGAGCATTAAAGTGCCTGTGCCACCTATTGCATTCAACAACCATGATAAGTATTTTTCAATGAACACAGACGTTTGTGCAAAATATACAACCTTCTTGATGTTAATGAACATTAAACTTAACCAGTTCTTGCTTCCTACACATTTCTGACGTCACAGTGAACACGAGAACCAGTTTGCTTGGAACCTGCCACTGCAGGCCCTCAAAAACATTCTTAGGAGAGGCAAACAAAGCATTAATTAAGCATTAGGATAACTTGCAGTTGTGAATTAAATCACAATGATTATTCACTGTTTGCTAAAAAGAATGTGAACTGAACTGGCTGTTGTGTTCACTGTGACATCACGAATGCATGCGCATCTTCTCATCTGCTGGCCCAAATTACATTGAGAAGTGCACATGTGTTTGGCATAATCTGCAATTTCTACATTCTCTAATTTAATTTATTTTGTGTTGTTATAGTCTTGCCAGTTTCTACATGTACCTGACACCCACATACATGATGTCATCGGACATGCTCCTACACTTCCGTGTGTCTCTGCCTATGATCAGCGTAGGCCTCTTCATCTTTGTGTTGAGCCTCATATTCTGCTGTTACCTTGTCAGGTAAGTGGCTAAATCTTTAGGCCTTGGAAAAAAATGTTAATTGTGTTTCCAGTTACTTTATTGACCCTTCTTAAAAATCTGCCTTTTTTGGATTAACTACTGGCATTAGGGACATAAAATTTTCCATCTGACATTCTGAGTGATGAAAATTTTGTAAAATAGTTTTCCAACACATTCTCCTCATTTTGTTGCAATAGATAATGTGATATAAACTCGATTGAAATGTGTAGAGAATCTCTACCTACTCGTTATTTAAGGATTGTAATCAGAAACACAACATTAATTTTCATAGGCCTTAGTTGTGTAGTTTTACTGATTGTATGTACATGTATGTTATCCTTAAGACGTTTGTTGTGCCACTGTCAATAGTCTTACATGTTTAGATTTATGTCTTTTTGGATCAGTGTATTGATTTGGAACTTCGATTCATGAACAGGACTACCCTGAACATCTTTCCAGTAAACATAAAAGAAATTGAGATTCATACTGTGAATTTCTCCAGATCAAATAATCCTGGATTTTATTCATAATTATTATAAAAGTCCATCCCTCCACCAAGTATGAGTTTTGTAGTTTTGTAAAAAAAAGGAATTATTTGTTTTTAAATATATTAAAAGACACAGTGGTTCCAATGTGTTACGTGTACTTGATGAGAATCATAAATATGTAATTCAGCCAGTTGTAGGTACATGTAGCAGTTGATACTGCAAGGTTCAAATTATACAAATTACTTGCATAGTACATAAGTGAGGAAATTCTTTGTCTTGATTACTTGAATGTTATGTATTCCTTCTAAAAGGTACCAATGAATACATGTATTGTGAAATTGTGTATGTACAGAAGTTGCACAATTGTTGAGAATGTTATTATTCTATTTGTGTTAAATGATGAGGAATTTGTCATATTTTGACCCTGTTCCATGCATTT
Source organism: Branchiostoma floridae x Branchiostoma japonicum (assembly GCA_013266295.2). Taxonomy (NCBI): domain Eukaryota; kingdom Metazoa; phylum Chordata; class Leptocardii; order Amphioxiformes; family Branchiostomatidae; genus Branchiostoma; species Branchiostoma floridae x Branchiostoma japonicum. The sequence goes on from CM023824.1 coordinate 11,773,286, forward strand.
GTAACTCTTGCATGCATGGCCAGGAGTGTTGTTGTTTTTTTTGTCCAAAATAAACTATCCAAGGGTCATATGCCAGCAGAGGTATGTGGTTGTGGAACTCCAGATTTGACCCGTTTATTCAAATATTTTGTAAAAGGAAAATTATGAAGAGTACATATGCATGAAGTACATGTTCATCGTAATACACTGTACAATTTCAATCGGGGAATCACTTTTAAAAGTCAAACCAGAAAAGTATCAGCTGTGGACACCATACTGATGACAATACAAATGTATTAGATTTGTCTTTCTGTTTCATTTCTATATGGTATTCTTTTACTTCTGTCTGTCATTCGTGTATGTCTATTTCTTTCTGTGTCTCTTTGTGCAGATGTATTCTTTCTGAACTACCAAACCTAGAAAATTTGTAAGTTCTCTACTCTCCTCTATATTGATACCAAATAACGACATCTAATTCTGCCATGTACCCTAAGACTGCCACATTAAAAGACGGTGGTATCAAAGCCTGCTCAAGAATGTCAAGAATACCTTAAACATGCATACTTTGAGGGTAACTGCTGCTGTATCAGTTACTGTAAATGTCTTTATACAATGTATTCACTGTTTTGTGATATGGCAGTCTTATGGTACCTGGCAGAATTATGAGAGTTGATGTTATATACAATGTACAAAACAGTGTTTTTGTGTAATAAGATAGGTTTATGTGCATTTGATGAATTGTTTTATAGCTGAATAGTGGTCCTCTTACAAGATACAGTACACTAACAGTTCTCTGGTACATGCACCATAGCATACTAGTACCTTGTCATTTGAAGCTTGTGATAGATGATCTAAGGGAACAGCCAAACATTTTTCTGAATCACAATAACTGCTGTAAATGAAAACAACCAACATGTTTTCTCAGGACAAGATCACTGAAAGCATTCCATGTAGTTTTTAGCAGATTTGAGAAAATCATCTAGTAAAACAATAACTGTCCTCATGTCATAGATGCAACATTTAAGCATGATATCTAGAATTGTGATCATGTTTGGTTGAATAGCCAGCAGTTTTTTGAGCATTTCAGGTTGTTGGTTAATACAGCCCATTCCAACATACAGTTGTAGTTATGAAGATCAAGGATTTCTTTTGAATATAAACCAGAATTTCTGTATAATAATTTGTGTGACAAGGAAGGCTACTTTTTAACTGACCTTTTATAATTTCTTAGGATTGCAGACTGAAACGTCTGAGGAGTCAGGCGTTTTTAGTTAGTAATCAGTGAGAAATACATGTAGCGGATGCTATCTGAAACGTCTGATTCCTCAAAGAATGTATCCAGTTGCTTGATTTATTTTGCTGTGTTATGTATTGCTTTAGTGTAGTTTAAGAGGTAAATTGCGAGAGATTTGCAAATTGATAGTGGGAGGGAGATTGGCAAGGAGAAGGTTACACCATTTCCAAAGTGATCACCAAGATAACGAGCTCAGGGTGCTTTGAATGATTAGATTATCCTCTCGTAAAATGGTTGAGGTGACATTAAGGTGTTGACCTCCCTTGGTGAAAGAACTTGCCTTTTATGCCTTTTAAGACTGCCATCGTGTGAAAGCCGAGCTAGGGCTCAAAGTCTATTTTTGGGATTAGGTGCACATAAAAATTTAGGTGCACGGAAGGCATTTTGGGTGTGGAACATGAAACAAAGTGGAATGTGAGTGAAACTGAGTTTCACAGTTCTTGCCTTTCTTCAAAGCTTCAATGTAATATTCTATAGCTAACTTCAAAATTTTTAACAAATGATATAACAAAGGTTTTAGTATTTTTTCTGATACTTAAATGGGAAGAATATGCTATAGCCAGTGTCCCTTTATGTACCTAACCCTACACATTCAAATAGGTGCACCAGTGAACCCACAGGAAAAAGTCAGGTGCACAGCTCCAATTTTGGGTGCACAAAAGTGCATATGCACCCAGAGTCTTGCTTTTCGGGAACTTCTACCTGTCCCTGGTGCTGAACTAATATCTGTCAGCTGTTGATACCTGTCCTTGGTGCTGAATTGAATATAGGGTGCACAAAAGTGAAAATACACCCAGTATTTCGAGTGAAAGTGATGGTTAACCCAGAGTATAGGAGCATGGAAAGTTAAAGAGGAATGATAAAGCAAAACGAAAGCTTATAGTGAAAATGTGTTTCCTAATTTAGTAAGTGTGCTGGCAAGAAAAGCCTGTGTGATATTTTCTGAGGGAAAATGTGAATGAAAGGAATGGACAAACCAAGGTTGAAATCTAAGCCTCCATATTAGTTATGCTGTTAGCTTGGCTTGAAGGGGACCAAGCTCATTTCTTATCTTTACCAGTGACATTCCGATCAATAGCCCATGTCAAACTAGACGTAAAACCAATCTCCTTTCCATATAAATCACCATGCAGTCGGCTTCACTTCCTTTCCAGGAAGTCTATGCACACTGCACTTGTGTGCTATCCTCGAGATATCTTGTCCAGGTTCAATACAATTGCTGAAAGTTGATTTTATTGATGGCATGTGCATAAATGTTGGCTTGTATACTGAAATGTAGGAATGCATATTCAACCTCAACTGAGGGGTAACAAAACACGACAATGCTTGAACTCTTATTGGGCGACAGCAAGTAAATTTTATGGATGACAGTTACGCATGCATCGATTTTCACTTGATTAAAAAAAAAAGAAATTTCGTTCCCCTACAGTGACAGTCCACATGACAAGAAAATATCGAAAATGGGAAGATATGTGGTGTGGTATCCTTGTGTGTACTTGTAGAAGTGACACTGGTGTGGTAGCCTTGAGTGTAATTGTAGTGATACTAAGTCACACTATTGTCACTTTCTGCACTTCTTGAATACAGGAATAAAAGTCTTGGTGGCTGGATACCATGTTTTGATGCTATAATTCTTGTTATCACATTTACAGTCTCTATTTTGGAAATTTAGGCATCTTTTTCCCATCTTGTTTTTTTTCACTCTCGCATTAGATTTAGAGGGATGTCATCCATAAATTTTACTTGCTGTAGCCTTGCATATTAATAACATGCAGCTACAGGTGCAGAAATGTTTGTCACAGATGAGGAAATTGCCGAGCGCTCTTCATAAAGCTGCCACAAAATGGGAATATGTCTTGCATGATAATTGTGAAACTTCAGAAATGAGCACAACACATCATACATGTTGTAAAGAATATCTTTTGTCTGAATCAGCTCAGTGCATTGACATTTTGGCCCACGGCAGAATATTTGGTAAGTACTGATTCAGAGAGCTGAGTACTACATTTAATATCGAGAACAGTATAAGGTTGACCTGGTGCACATGTGCTTGGCCAAATTGGGGACATTACAGGCTCATGCCTTCTTTCCCTTCATTCAATTGCTAATGACCAATGACTGATGGTGTTAACAGAATATCTTTTCTTCCTACATGTATTAGGTGACCTTGGTATGGTGTCAGCATTTTGCATCATAATTCATATACATATTATATTTATAGGAAATTAAGCTGCATTGCCCCAAATGATTGGTTTACAATAAATTACATGATGAAAAAGCTTTAGAATCTACTCCTAACGTCATCACCTAGCTTGATTCCTGTAATAAGCAGAAATCATGAACAAACACGTAGTTCGACCAACTTTGACTAATGGCCAATTAGTAGCCATCCCACCTCACGATGTTTACCAGATGTCATAATCAATTTGTTTAGGGATAACACGATGAATGAAAATAACTGTATCAGATTTTTTCCCGATTATACTCCCACAATTGTTTTCAGTCTGTTCCTGGGTTTGAATTGGGGAGAAGCACCTGCCAAAGTCAGATGCCCATGTATCAAAAGAAACCATTTTGTTGAAATGAAAACATCTGACCCAAAAGCTAGAATTTAGGAGTATTGTGGTTAGCTATTATTGTTAGCTGTTTCATTTGAAACGAAAAGTTAAGTGGTATGGTCACTTGTCACGATCATCAGGACTATATATAATTATATACATGTATAGGCAAAACCATCATGCAAGGAACAGTCCAGGCAGGAAGAAAGAAAGAAGGGTAGGCAATGGAAAAGATGGGAGGATAATATCAGAAAATAGACCGGCACGGCACTAAGTGAAACATTAAGAAGAACTGAGAAGGGTGGAGAAAACAAATCTTTTGTGGTGCGTCAATGGTTAAATGGTTAGACTTAGGGATAGATGACATGAGATTGTTAACTGCTACCGGTAGTACAAGACTATTGCAGTCTACGCAATAAATACTTGAGTGTACATTTCAGACAATGCCATTCAATGAAATCTGTTAGTACTTACCGGTCTTTTTGGGAACAATGTTCAGAAACTGCTGAGAGGTTGAATTGGGTGTTTTAATCTCTAGTACTCCATGGGTGCTAGTACTGTAAATGCATTTACTTTCATGGTGGCTTTATTTTGTATTATGAGGGAAAATGAGGTTTTTGCAGTGTTTGAAATTCACAGTTGAAACAATTCTGTGATACAATAGAAATACAAAACACACGTGGTGTCATGATTTCGCATTTAGTGGACACCGCGAAAATTTTGAAAATAAAACCACAGCAAAAGTAAATGCATTTACAGTATGTCAGGCACCAATTTCTTAATAATGATATGGTACACAGGAAACCTAACTTCAGAAGGTTATATCAACAGTTACAATGCTCATTTTTCAAAATTCAGAAACAGAATTGAAACGATAACATACAGGTCAGAAAACCTAGGAGGAACCATATTGAATAACCATAAAACTACAGAAGGCTGCCTCCATATTGCTTATTACCTGGGCCTTCTGGAATACTGAATTATATCTTCATGTCATATCATAACTTAAGACTGTTAGGCTGGTTCGCGCCCCTTGAAATAATAAGTGCTGCATTGCAATAACACCTATCCATAAGACTGCATAAATCCACAGCCATGTTATATTCTTGCCTGTGAATCAAATGTCGCAGAATAGACCTGAGCGTGTGTGTGATGTGAATAGAATGCTGGAACCGGATCGAGAGCCTTGGCACAATTAACACACAACCCCCGGCATATTGAAAATCAATCAGAGCCCAACGCATATCTTCAGAGCTGATCTTAAATGGGAATTTCTTAGTGGCTTACCGTTAGAACTATTTGCGGTCTTCTAGTGCCCCATGCACTAATCATAATAAAACAACCTTTTCACAGGGAATTATGTATTCCATTCATAACATTAACACTCCTCTGGATATACCATGAGGACTTCGTTGGTGAAATGCTGCTGTGCATGTACGATACGATTCACATGATTTTTATTTTACATTAATATATGTGTGTACATGAGGTAATGGCAGGATCTATATTGCCTTTGTCCTATAAATTTGGAGATAGACACTGCGTAACTCTCGGTAGATTATCAGACCGTAGGCCCGCTGTTATGCCGGTTTAATTGTTGCCCATCTCAGAAGCAGATAAGCAATTTGCTGGCGTTCCCAGGAGGCCTTAAGTATAACAGGAAGCTCTGCCAGCCATGGAGGAGGCTGTGGACGGTGATATTGCAATGGTTGGACTTGCCGTTTTCTCCTGTTATATGTGTCTAGTGCTGGTAGCACTGTGTATGTGCTGTTACCTCTGTCATAGCAGGTAGGTTGAAGATCTTATAACTGATCCACTGGGGAGACGAGGGGGGGATGGATTGATTGATTTTTCAATGAGCTAGCCTTAGACGTAATGCTGATGTGCGGTGTACTATATACAGGATGTAGATGATGTGAAATAAATGGTGGCAGTGCAGGATGCTGATTTGTAATTGTAGTATCAGAAACCCGGGATTGTTTCATGAAAATTCGTAGTTGAGAAAAAGCATAGGTGTGATCTGTGCCCAATTGGCAAATGGCGCATGGAGGGATATTCCATGAATAGTGTATGATGACCTTCATGATACTGCCTCCTCGATAAACCTCGGAGTGCAATGACGTTGCAGAGTCAACCGTTTTCTGTCACTGGTGACGTAATGAACCAAAATGTGCGTCCTGTTAACGTTGTTGCATTTCAGAATGATTGTTATTTAAAACCGCTCTTGACAGCTGCAGGCTTGAGGTTATGGAGCCATGCGCACCACCATGTTTTTCTGTCTACATCAAAAGAAAGAAACGGAAATGTGTCCCCCACTGCTGTTCATCATAACCATGAAAGGAAAAGAATTCTTTTCAGGCTGGCGAATCAAATTCTGTGATACCAGTTACCATGATTTCAGGATCTCAGGTGTCTTGACAGCAAGCCATGATCGACTGAGCAAATTTGCTGTTACCTTACATGGTATAAAATTTTGCCCCATGGCAATACTTATGTCCAGGCAAAACACATGTACATTCTATGACAGATATTATTTGCAGGCTAATTTTTATCTTATAGCAGGGCTGCTTGAACCTCTATGTTTCTTAAAAGATATAGAGGTTGGAGCAGAATAAAACATGGATGGCAAATGAACTGACTTCAGCCTATTGATAAAACAGTGCCCCTGCAATATGGTGGTTTGTTGAAAATTACTGCATTGATGTTTTGCCTACATTTTCTGTTCTCTTCCAGTTGCCAGATTGCATATGACCTGATATGAATTATTTTCTTTGTTACTCTACCCCAAGGGAGTGGTGTATTGTTTTTGGCTCATCTATCTGTGTGTACGTGTGTTTCTGCAATTCCCAATATATACAATGCAGTGTTGCCTGATACATATTCAGTGATGCTATTTTTGTCCGTGGTTGTCTCTGATTTTGTTCTTTCTCTGATTTTGTTCTTAAAAGGAAATATGGTACATTTTCTATTTGTTTCTACATGTACCACCAATTGTTACTCTAATAGCCACAGTATTATTTTTTATTTGTGACATGCAAGACAATTTAGAATCAACCTTTTAATCATTGAAAAGCCATTACAAAGCACAGGCCATGATGGAAGCTTGTACAACAACAACTTTATTCTGCCTTCTAATGAACACCTGATGCCCAGTTGACGCTGCTGTAGAGAAAAACACATGTCCATTCTATGACAGATATTCTTTGCAGGATATTTTTTTATCTTATAGGGCAATTGTACATCAACATCAATTGTATTTTTAATCTTATCTTAAGTGTTTTTTACAGCAATTTATTGTTCCATGCCCCATTGTCACCATAGTTTGAAAGGAAAAACTGAAGGTTGTGAGTTGTACGTTTTAGCAGCCTAGAAGAATTGGCACCTGGATTTAACATGCGCTATGATTGTAATTCTGGTGGGTACCCTAAGACCGCCACATTACAGAGTTATTGAGGCCTTCTCAAGAATATACATGTAATGTCTTAAACACCAGGGATATCTGAAATGTGCATACTTTGGTAGTGTTAGTATATTTCTTATAACACAAAACAATAACAATATGCTCATTGTTGCAAGTATAACTATAAGACTATGAATTATTGATAATGCATTTAATAGTTATTGCATTTTGGCTGTTAACAATTGTGCAATTGTTGGTGGATAAACTTGGTACAAAACTTAGTATCTACAGTCTGTTTATCTTATAGATGATATCCATCTTTCATAATTTTATATTCTGCTTGATGTGTAAAATTCACATTTTATCAGTTTTACACTGGTACAGATATCAAATTGAAACCATGTGGGTCTAAAAGTTATGATAATAAAATGCTGACTAGCTATTAAGGCTGACATGTATTTGGAAATTGTGATGTAAAGCTAGGTTTTACATGTTGATGTACAAATGTCTAGAATGATTATAATGATTGCTTCGGGTCTTGTCACAGTTGGTTGCACAGTTTAAGTTGCTGGCAAGAGCGTGACGTGTGCACACGAACAGACAGGTCTGACAACTAAGTCGGGAACATTTCAAAACTTTCATGTCTATCTTGTCTGGCCAAATTTTCATAGCCTTTGGTAAACAAGTTAGTAACTCGACAGCTGAAGTGTTGTAATTCTGTTTGATTTTAGAGCACTTGTGTGCGTTAGAAACAGACAACTAAAATGAAGGAGATTTTATTGGTAGCATCTTGGAGTTCTATTGTGAATTGTTCAAACCTTCAGGCATTGTCCCTTGTTTATTGTTTCGTGAAAACATTCTTTCACAGGTGCGGGCCTGCACGTCATAAGCTGTTGTCCAGTTCTTTCTGTGATGTCACTCACTGGAACACAACAGTTTGTAACTTCTTGCATGATATACCATTGCTGTCACTTCAACATGTAATTCGGGATCTTGGCCATGTTATTTCTGGACAAGAACATTCAACTGTGACCTTTAGGACAACTCGAGTACAATGATCGCAATATGACTGAGGATGTTCCCTACGATATCGGATATAGTATCATACTGCCACTGGCCCCAAGTATTGCCATTGTTGGTGTCTTTCTCTGTTGGTGCTGTACTTGTTGTTACTGTCACGTCAAGCGAGAGGCAAGGTGGGCAATTATGTGATCCTGTGGTTATTTAATGTTAAGGTTCTCACGGGTGTCAAAGATGTGTAGCTTATGGCACGGTTACATTCGTCATAGCGAGGACATTATATATGGTCGTAGGTGGTCATACAATTTTGATACTGTCGAATTTTCAGGCAAGATGTGACAGAACCAACCGCCTACAAGGATCTAAGACAGCCTTTTCCGTTACAAGTCGACAGCTAAATTTTGCGGACTCATGCATGACTGTCCCAAGAATATCCTCAGTTTGTGATCGTATGACGATTGTGCTAGGTACAGATATGTGACTGGGCCCTTAATGATTTTCAGTGGAATGCCACTTGTAGCCCGTTATGATGACCTCCTTTTGCTGAAATGTACCTTATGATGAAAGGTCATCACAGTTCACACCTTCAGCCACAGATTGTCTTTTCTAACATGTGAGGCTATCTTTTCCTTGAGGCATATTTCCTGTCCCTCTAAAGCACAATTATAAGTGACTAATTATAGCAGTAAGTGAAATGTAATCATGATGGACAGACTAACTTCAGACATACTAACATCCTCTGTACAACAATAGCTTAACTTCAACTGTCCAGTCTTTATGCTCCTACCCACCTATAGAACTGTGGCTGCAATGCCATCTCTTTTTCCAAGGCACAGTTATTTTGATTCCCACAGAGAATTTGGATATGAATGTCTGCACTGCTGTGTGCCCACCAGCATGTAATTATTTCTTTCTCAAAATAAGCCGAAATACAGGACTTGTTGCTACCAGTAAGCTGTGATCTATTTGGTAATCATTGTGTTGATAATTGAAGGAAAACATTGCATTATTCTGTAAGTAGAATGTGATTCTTACATGTAGGTCTTTAACTGAAGCCAGTCGCTACCATTGGCCAAGTCTGAAGTGGATAGGCATTGTTTTACCTTGCCACATATATTTACCACATAGATTGAGGATATTTGTTTAGGGCTTTCACTAGAAAGGGTATTGAAATGATTAGCCTCTACCAGGCTTGAGGGCACGGCTGGAAATAGTAGAAATTGGCCAAATAGAGAGAGATAACACGCAGAAGGAGTTAGTCAGCCAGTTTACAGTTTGGCAGTCGGTAAACTGGCTGACTAACTCCTTCTGCGTGTTATCCCTCTCTATTTGGCCAATTTCTACTATTTCCAGCCGTGCCCTCAAGCCTGGTAGAGGCTATGAAATGGTAACACTTATGTTATAGTTTCTCAACTTTCTTTCCTTGGACCTTTCTCTGTGCAGATTTCATCTCTTTCACTTTAATAAAGTGAAAGTGATCTATATGAAACAGTATGACATACTGTGATATTTAATATTGTTACTGCATAATGTTATATGCAACTCATTATCAAGATGCTCATAAGATGATAAATGACTAAACTGGAAGTGTAAGGGGCAAACTTTGATACATCTGGTTTGATTTAATCTTTGTTTGTGTTGGATCAACCAATTAGTAGTGTTTGTTTTGGTACTCAGGTCCAAAACAGATACTTTGAGGTTTAGGGTCCCAAAGGGATTTTCCAGTAGTCCAATACTGGTCCAGTGTATACAACCCTTTACAGGCATCATAGGTATCACGAACCTGCTATATTGTAAATGTAGTTTTTAAACTTTATTCAAATTTGCCATTTGATTGCCTTCAGAATGAGGTGGTCATTGTCAGCATCAAAATATTGTCAAAAGGACTGTTCATAAGATTGTTTTTGAAAACTTGACAGCTGTTGACTACTGCCCTTGGTAGATAAAAATATTCTTTTTTACAGTGTAACCTGAAATTGTCATTTGTGTTGCAGATTGAGAAGAGAAGCGAGGCTGGAAAGGGGATATAAAAAGGTACGTGACACGGTGCTTGTAGTACTGCGATATCAGGGTGTGGTTTCTAAAAAGTCAAAGTTCATGTGAAGACACTAAGTGAAATTTCCATGTGAAATAGTTGACGGGGACTGCTAGAACAGCATGTTGTACATTCGGTGATGAAGATTAGACATCCAGGTAGAACAATTATGCAATACAAAATAGATCAAGCAGTTGCTGTGGGATAAATTCTCTGAAAAGTCAGATGTTTCAGATAGCATCCACTGAGAATGTCACTGATGAATTTATCCAGGTGCTTGATTTATTTTGTATTACATTCATATGTTGTACATGGTTCTGCACCTGCCATGTAAGCATATTGATACAAGGGCTATGTTTTATTTAAAGTGGCTCATAAAACTTGATTAAAAGTTGTGTAACATGATTTCACATGGTAACGTTACATGACTTGTATGCCATTCCTATGATGTCAATATGTGGACTTAAAGAGCAGGTGGTATGATCGGAATCTTTTCATGGGAATATTAATCACAATAAACTGAAACAACAGTATTTTTCATTTTGAAGTAAAGGAAATTTCAATTGAAGAGTATCACCAGGTGATCCTTTGCTTGAAATTTGCATTTGTATGATCCTTAAGGGGAAGACAACTTGAAAATTTACTGTGCAGCCATCAGTAACTGGAAATGAACTGCAGCACAGAAGCCATACTATATCTAGATAAATACACTTCACTGAGGGAAAAGCAGCTACATGTAATAGTAATAATTTGAGTTCTATTCAAGTCATATACACGTCATAACTTCATTGGGGTAGAGCAGCAATGACGTCAGCAAATTGCTTGATTAAAGTCCCATTTTGAGTCAGGAGCATTTATTATGCAAGACTGGAGACAGCAGCTTATAATTACTTTCAAATTGACAATTGCAAGTAAAAGGAGCAGACACTAGTACTCCAAAATCTTCTCTGCAAGCAGAGGTTATGCCTGTTTCAGACATTGTTCTTTGTTGGCTTTTTTTAGGCATTTTGTCTGGCATTCTATTTTGTCGGCTTTTCTTAGGCCTAACCTATGCTGGGATACCCAAAGAAAAGCATACAAAATAGAAAGCCAGACAAAATGCCTAAAATAGCTTGAAAATTGTCCAAAACAGGCCTAACTGCTTGGAGAGGACCAAAATATAGTTCTTGACAAATTGGTCTCTGAAGAAAGTCATAGGGTTGGGTAATTTGGTTTTATAAACAATCAGATATACATGTACTTCACTGTTGTCAGGCAAGGTGCCCAAAATAGAAACTCTGTGACAGAACACAGCAGTACCAAAATAATTGGCATTCCCACAGTGAGAATGAAAGAATTAGGAATAAGTTGTTAGACCCAGGAGACAGACAACATGCCAGGTATCCTGTTTGCTGATGTGGGTACAGGTCTCTAGCCTGAGTACCATCCTATTTGTATACTGGGGCTTCCATACATGCTGCCTAAAATGTAATTTTTCGAGCCAGCATGTATAAGAAGCCCGTAGCAGATCAAGCTAACAGGTCTCTCCACCTATATATAAAAATGTTTCCTTCTACCTGTTGCTTTTATATACATGTACAGTCAAACTGCACAAGTAAGCACCTCTACAGAAAGACCACCTGGCCAATGTGACCGCTTTTGGGTGGTCCCTTAATAGATTTTTTCCATTGATACAAGTGATTGAATCCTGTCTATTGTGACCACCTGTACACATAGACCAGATTTTATCGGTCCCCTGTCTCTTCTTGAGCAGTTTTGACTGTTCATGATGAGGAATATTAATTTCTCTTTACTTGATAGGACAAATTGCTACATGACTAAAAAGAATATTTCTATTGCTAGCCTAGAATATAAAGGATAAACTATTAAATAAAATTGACAGGCTCTTTGATATAGGCAGTAGGAGTTCAGTTATGGTCTTCCTGATTCGATTTGCAATTTGTGGCAACTGATTCTTAATATAATTGTTAACAGTGGATCTGTACATTTGCAATCTTAAATATTCTTCCTTATAAGAATGTTTCAGTCATAGTTTATTTTTTATATGCCGCAAGTTTGTGGGGTTTGGATAGATGGATCTGAAATGCCTTTTATATGTTGGTAAATTGAAGAAATACTGTAGATGCAGAAACTTTCACTGTGGTTTTATTTTCACGGTTTTCGCTGTGACATCTCCCATGTGAATTCACGACACCACAAATTATATTACATGTACTACTGTACTACAGAATTGTTCCAACTGCAAAATATAACCACCGTGAAATCAAATGCATCTACAGTAATATGGGACACACATGAGACGATTGATTGGGACCTTTGCCAGACAAAAGCATGATGGCAAATAAAAGTAGTTGAGACAGGATCTTCCCATTGATTGATTGAATTTGCTCTATATCTTCTATATTGGAGATAGATGAATTTTTTCCTACATCACATGATGAAGACTGGAACATATACATGTATGAGACTGAGAGGTATACATGAATAGGACTTCTACAATGTGGAAGGCATTGGAATGTACAGTACATGGTGAAAGTACATAAAGGGACAGTTTCTATTGTTGTCACCCTGTAGAAGGGATCAGTTTCTTTCTCATCAACCACATCTTCTATAATAAATACCAGGGAAAGAACTAGGAATGGGATGGGGATGGTTACATGTAGTACATAGAATTTGAGTATACAATGTACGGATAAATTGAGGATACAATGTATGCCAATTGCCATGGTATGGACTGAGATATAAAAAAGTTCATTGTATCTTGGCTGGTTTTACCATTAATTTCTTAAATATGTGGTCAAGGGTTAAGATATAGTGGAAGACAGGTTTTCAAAACCTTGCAATTAAGTGTTCAGTATTTTCAAACAACATAGGATAGAATAACTGCAAATGGCAAATAATATGGTTGTTAATTGTGTTAAACCATACTATTTGCCATTAAAATGTACATGTGTATAAGCTGTCCATTATCATTCAGTAGTACAGATGTATATACAGGCATTCAAATTGATCCCAGGGGACTCAGGTCATGCTGTATCTCTGCATCAATGTTCATTTCATTTGAACTAAAAAATTTTGCTGAAGCAAGTACAATCTTTTATCATTACCGGTATGTATATATTATTATAACTAGAGGTCAACGATCTCATGCCTTCGTCAAAAGATGTTATCGTTATATAACTTAAGAAGGAAGAAGTGATATATTAATCCCCCTAAATATGGAAGTTGGATTGTGAAAATTACCCCTGCCGATGCAGTCTGCAATCGAGCATTGGGCAAGGGAAAAAAACAGCTGTGCAGGCTGTAAGGCAACACCGCCTGCAGCTACATGGACTATCCCCTCTGGGACTTTCTCCCTCTGGGACAGCTTGTAGCCCATGTGTCACAATGAAGGTAGAGTATCATGGAAGGTAACTGAATTATAGAATTGCTTCATTTATTATGCAAATTAGATCATAATTTGCATAATTGTCATCTAATTATGTCAAGCATCACTTAAGCTACCTACATACCAAATATCAGGACGATCCGTCGACCGGTTATTGAGTTATCCTACTTTAAACATTTTCATACAAATGCTCCTGCAGTTCCAGAGCAAGCCGCTAGGGGGCCCAAATTTATGTCACTTCTTCCCGAGCACAAGACCTATCTACCATCCAAAAATCATGACCCTAGCTCCTCCAGATCACCATATTTCAAAACCGGAAGTACCGCTGCAGTACCATAACGAGCCGCCAGGGGGCCCATATTCCTATCACTTCTAGGTCTCATCAAGACCTACCTACCTACCAAATATGAAGACAATCCATTAAAGCCTTCTCGAGTTATACTGTTGACAGACTCACACACACACGCACGCCCATGAAAACATACCCTTCTTGACGAAGGCAATTATTTATAAATATTGGAAGACCTGTTGCCTGTATATGGTAGTATGTATCTGCAGCAGTTTTCTATTGCTCCATTTCAGATCACATACAAGAAAAAGAAATGTTCTTCAAATGAGGTGAGTGAAAAATTATTGCTGCCATTATTGCTGTACAAGAGAAAGGAAATACATGTACTGTTTAATGAATTGAAGAGCTGTCATTCTGTCATTCAGTCTTATATCCTGGTAATACTTTCATAATTCAGACCAACACAGTCTGATTGGGATATGTCACTGCAAGATTTACCCATCAGTCCCATGTATCAATGGCTCTTGAGGCTTAAGCATGTTCTATGCAGTCACCAATAAAATTACCTTCTGTTCACACACAGTTTTATCTCCGGATCGCTTATTGCGCTAAATTTCTTGGAAAGCAGCATCCTTGTAATAGGGCCATCTAGATCTATTATGAGATATCACCCAGTGACACATACCATCACATATCACTGATAATCTATGGAGGTGCACTAATGCCTACATGCCTTTATGCCTTATCCTCTATATTCTGCTACTGATTATAGTTGGACTTCCTCTCTGACAAGGTAGGAAAAACTGTCGCTATCCGAGAGAACATTTTCTCTCTGTCCTTGCACTTGCACTACTGTCGTAAGTCATTACAAATATTGATGCTGTGTGTAAAATCACAGTTTCGATGTTGCTTGCTGTAACTAACCAGTCTAATTTGTTTATCTATAGATGTACAATGTAGCCAGTCCAATTGGTATTTTCCTTCCTTTGTGTTTTCATGATGTTTTAATTGTTACAACTGATCAAATGATCCTTGTATTCATTTTTACCGGGGGTTAGTCAATTATAGATGAGTGTGGTTCTTGCATTTCTGTCTATCTTATTGTGGCCAACCCTAGGGCACATAGAATTAATGATAAACTACTGTATGTCTGGTTAAAATCAATCATTACATATAGATACATATGTATACATGTACCAAGACTGAGACATTTGCAGTGTGTTTCTACAGTCGGAATGAAGTACTTTTCTGTTTTCTTGCTGTAAGGTGACACTGTCATGTGTGGATGTTTTGTGACCAAATATCATGAATTTCTTAAGACTTACATAAACAAAATTATTACAATATTATTATATAATTTATGTGATAGTTTACAAGAATGGGAAAATTATCTTTCTTTATCTGGCTTTTATTTGATTTTATAGCTCTGAGTCGTAGATTGACCTTTTACCTGCTGCCCAACCGCATAACCGATACAAATTGGGTGCCATATAGCTACATTAGCAGGCTGAAGGTTAATGTCTTCTATTGAATGCCTTCTGTGTCCTCTGCAGACTTGTGCTGTGTGTTTAGAAGACTTCAAGCTGATGGAGGAGATTGGGCTATGTCCATGTGGACATGCCTTCCATAGAAAGTGAGTATCTTACACCCCTTTTAACTAGAGCCTCTGAGCGTCTGCTGAGCAACCAAACAATTTGCATATTGCTTGTCAAATTTCATAGATAAAGAACAAATTTTTTAATGTTTTGTTGTCTTTCAAATCAGCTTGCATCCTATTCTAATAATGAAATCAAGGGTCACACAAATCCCGAGCTCAGTGATCGCCGTCTAGTAGAAAGGGGCCCTTACATGTGTGCTGGTAGCAACTTTGCGAAATTATTCCTACTTCAATCTATTTCTGTCTGGGTAAATCATATTGTTGAGCTCCTTGTGGTGATTTTGGTATATTGACCTGTTGATTCAGCATTCATTTCATTCCTTGTTGCACTAGATGAAGTCATACAGTGTAGGTGTAAATTAATTTACATTTGTGGTGGTTTTATTTTGTGGTAAGAGAGGAAAGGGGATTTTCAGTGTTTTGCATTTGTGGATGAAACAGTTCTGTATTACAGTAGTCATACATTGGAAACGCATATTTGCAGTGTCATGGAGTGGAGGCTAAGATATCACCGTGAAAACTGCAAAAATAAACCACTGCAAAAGTTTCAAGATTTACAGTTATCTCAACCATTGCTCACAGAAGCATGTTATTAAAAAATATAAGAAAGATGATCAAAACTGTGCGGTTATTGAAGATGTCACATTTACTGTACTTGTGGCCAATTTTAAAGGATCTTATTTCTTCTTTTCTCAGTACCTTTTAATATAAAAATCATAATTTCTCATCTATTAATTCTTCCAGGGATAGTCGGATGACAAGAAGAAACATGACAGTTGATAGTTTTAATATGTTTTGTTGATATTCCATGTATTTTCCAGATGTATTTCCAAGTGGCTGGAAATCAGGAACACCTGTCCCATGTGTAACTCCCAAGTCAAACAGCAGGCCAGCGAGAGGTCCACCCTGGTCAGGACAGTGGACCTCCCTGTCACAAGAGTATGATGGACCCTTCCAATGACACACCATGGGGTAGTTGGAAAGGTCCATTAGTGAGACAGGTAGGAGAGCTGGTTTAGACAGTAAACACTATGTAGACTCAAAGTCATTTCCTTGTTATATAGTCTTTTTATATGTGGAGGATTATTGAAATGATAATCAGCTAGCAACAGCCTATTTTATCCAACAACCAAATTATACTTTTATGTATTGCACAACTCTTACCCTTCCCTTGTATGTCAAGTAGGATTACATGTACCTGGTAATTATAAGATACGTAAAAAATCATATATGTCTTAAAGCTGTGCTAAGGAATGCTAAGGTCTTATGTTAGTTGTTAAGTGTCAAGCTGGAAGCTTAAAAAGTTGGAAAGCAATTTGTAAATTATAGAGAAACTGTGTACTTTTATCGGTATTTGCAATCATGGTATTCTGGTCTTTATTTCAAATATCGGTGTAGCGAAAAGTTCAACCAAAATGGCAGCTTGGACTTAAGTGAAACTATGTCTAGGAAGCTGATAAGCACTTATAATAAGTTTTCAGTCATTCTGAACAAAATACTGGAATTGTTACAAATTTGCAAAAGTAGTCATCCTGATCAGCTCACAGTACCAACTCACATCCTCCCGGAAATACAACACATGTCAGCTGTCTGTAGAATTGACATGGAGAGAGAAAAAAGTTGTAGGAGACATCTAATTACTAAGGTTAAAAGAGCGAAACCAAAACCAACGGACTACACTACAGACAGTTACTTGATCCTCTCTAAAGGTTGGAACAGTTTGATGAGTTCTGAGGCAAAAATGGCCTCTGTAAACAATATGGGGCAGGTCAAGTTGGGAGAAGTGATTTGGTATCAGATGTGTTTCTGCCGGGATTAATGCTCACCACCTGGCAAAATCAGATCAAGAAATGACTGCAAGATCTTTGATACCAAACTAACATTTCCAAGACAGTTGGCCTAAAACTGGTGTGTGTGCATGGGATCTAACATTTAAGTCATGGCACAGTCCAACTCGTCGTAGGCTGTCGTACGATTTTGATGATGTACAATTTTCAAGCAGGCTGTGACAGAACAAGACAGCAGAATTTTGTAGGACATATGCACGACTTAGAATGTCCTCAGTTTGCGATCGTAACACGATCATACGACGTACATGACCTTACCACGATTATAGATCCCACCTTTGTTGTTCCATAAGATATCTGTACAAGTCCAAAATAACAAAGTCAGATATCCCAGATTAAGATATTGTGCCATTGTGCTGGAAGCAAATGACATTCACTCTGTGGAAAGAACTGAGCAAATTTTGTCCATTTTGTACCGTGAGTGCCATAGTAATAGTGCTACATATTCATAGTAAGGTGTGTAACTGTAATAAAGGTACTGTTGTAAAATGACTTCTACTGGTATATATATATAATTATATACTAGTACTATAGAATGATGTGAACAAGCTCTCTACTGTTCTACAATATTAAACTATATTTCAATGCAAGGATGAAGATATTTTAGTATGATGTACTCTAGAATTGGATAAGGTATCTTGTTGTGATATGTACATTGGAAGATGTTAGACGTAGTGTATATTTGCTGTATGTAAGGTATCTTGTGTAAGGGATGGACCAGAAAAGGTGATGTTTTTTTTAGTGAGATAGTGGTATAAAAAAAATGGCACCAGGATTGGAACAAAGAAATAAAAAATTTGCCCCAAGAATTGAGGTAATCATTGAAGAAAATTGGCAGAA
Source organism: Branchiostoma floridae x Branchiostoma japonicum (assembly GCA_013266295.2). NCBI lineage: Eukaryota > Metazoa > Chordata > Leptocardii > Amphioxiformes > Branchiostomatidae > Branchiostoma > Branchiostoma floridae x Branchiostoma japonicum. Next base: position 11,791,593 of record CM023824.1, read on the forward strand.
CACCAGAAAAATGTTTCATAGAATATTGAGACAAAACTGCACTGTAACATTTCAACACGAATAGCTCCCAACCATTCTGGTCCATCCATGAAGTTTTTGAATTGCTTGACTATTGTAAGGCACCTGTAAAAGATCTATTTCTTCTTTTGTACAAATTGAACTCGTAAGGCAACCAAAAGGACTGCTTGTCATGGGCAGGCTCCATTGTATACAAATGTAGTTATGGTATATTGAAAATGTTGTAATTATTGAGTTACTGATGTTTGCATTAGATCAGATAAAGGTACAGTTAGGAATCATACTTGTGACCACCTGTTAACATTGAAGAAAACCCACATACTGTTTTGGGGAGGATGGGTCTTACATATTTGGACAGCAAAATTACAAATGTAGCAAATGAATCTGTAGACACTCCTGCTATCCAAGTTTCGTAGTCATCTTAATGCCAATCAGGAATGACATCTATCAGATATAGGTAGTACTGCAACACAGTTGAGTCTGGATTCTATATGATAAGGCATAGCCCATCACAGTCTGCTTGTATAGAGAGAGAGAGTTCAATGTTCAATGTGCTTGGGCGATGGATCACTAGTGATGATAAAGGCATGTAGACATGATAGATATCACATTATATATTACTTGATATTGGCTATATTGTTACTTAAGCAAAGAAAGATAATTAAGTTATAACATACCGGAATGTAACAACCACAGTTGTGTAAAATGTATTAAACAAGCATAGTATGAAAGAAAGGTGATGATTACTGCTGCATATACATAAACCAATTGAAAAACATATGGATAATATATCAAGTTATTTCCTGATGTTAACAGCCTTTTCTCAAATGATCATTTCAACTGGTGTCTGCATGTAGGACTGAATGTTAAATATCCACATCAGTTTGCCTTTCTGTCATTTTCAAGCCAGCAGGACATACAGAAAGGGCGAGTAGATATACAAGCTAATGCAATCTCTATTTGTAGTTACAAGTCTATGGTAGTTTACTAGCAAACTAATCTATGAAAGAATGTACATATACGAGCAAATTGAAACAGATCCAGTGTATCTTGAAGTTATGTAAATGTTGTGGTGCATTGAATTGTCAAATATAGACAAAAACTGGCTGAAATGAGACAGTGGAGTGTCGTCGTCATTTTTTTTATTCATGGTCAAGCTTCTATCAACACTCAGCTGTAAAGTTGACTTGAATTTCTGCATCACTTATGTCTACTTCAAACTGGGTACAATAGATGTCCTGTGCCTGGGTATCTTTCTGTTCTGAATGTGCATGTATTCCTTGCACTTACTTCCTACTAAGTCCTACTACTTGTCCAAAGAAAGTAACGTAAGCCAAGCGTGCGAAATACTAGGTTGCCCAGTTGCACCGTGCAACCATATTTTGCTTGGTGCAACCTATTTCTACACCCAGGTAGCCCAGTGCACTACCTAGATTTTGTGGTAAGGATGCCCTTTTCTTCCATTGGGAACTGTTTATTGAGAAGTTCCCATGGAAGAGCTCATCACTTCAGGTAAGGGGAAACAACTCTGTGTCAGAAATGTATAAATGCACATTGCATTCTAACAAAGTTAATCATAATGTAGAAGAGTTTAAATCCGGGGCAACCTAGAATTTTGAAGGGCAACCTAGCTTTCATCCTAGGTTGCCACTCGGCAACCTGGCTCAAAAAAGTATTTCGTACACTGCCGTAAGCCTAACTTTTACTTAAGCATCAGTATGCATCTTCAAGTGACTCAATTTGCATATTGGAAAGTCAACATTTTTGTGACTGCTAATAAATATTGCATTGACTTTTCATAGAATATCTATAACTGCAGCTCATATTCACATCCAAAGTAAAGATGTGATCATTGCCAGCTAAATATTAATATCATTATCATATTACCACGTCACAGTGGTTATTGCACCCAGGTATTCTCGGAAACACACTACTTATATGCAACAAGCATGGTTATGAAAATAATCTTAGATCAAAACAAAAATTTTGAAATGAAAATCAGCTTACCATTGCAGTACAAAAGCTAAAGAAGACATATGAGAAAGGCTATCCTTGGCTCTTTTGTCATACAGCTCTATATTAATTGCTGACATCATTGTCACAGCTACACATCATATTTTCCTCAAAAACATGAAGTACACACCTTCCTGAAATGAATATAGATTTTAAAGAATATTCTGGGCCTTCTACCAATTTAACCTAGCTCAGCAACTTTCGATAAATCAAATTTACAAAATTACAAACCAATATACAAAAATAAGCTATGATCATAACTTATTGCATTTCTTTTGACTGATTTCTGGATTGTTTAGATCTTCAAAATCAATGCTGCTCTTTATGTTCACAAATTCTTAAGTGTTTAGAAATCACCGTAGTTGAGACTGGCATGGTACATCAGCAACTGAGAATTAGAGTACTCCAGCCAGTCAGACGAACGTCGCTGCACACTTTCCACACCACTTAGCACTGTGGCTGTGAAAGACAGCAGAGTACCAAGACACACCAGGGCAAACCATATGTGATACATCTTGGCAAGGATCTTATCTGTCAGTCGCTGTTGGCTGACTTCATCAGCAAAGCTGAAAACCAACATCAGAACGACGAAAGCAGCCAGGAGGAGGAACGTCATCAGGTTGCCAACAAAGGCAGAAAACTGGAAGAGGTAACGTAGGCAGGGGCGGCGGGATACGCCTTGGTAGCAGTCGCAGCACCGACGGGCCAGATTGGACAGTATGGAACACAGGATGACGGTCCCACTGATCACGACTGCAGCAAACAGGAAGGAGAAGGGGCAGCGGCCATCTTGATCGAGCTCCATGTTCCAGTTCCAGCATACTGCCACCTCTTTTGTAGAATTTTCCTGCAACACAGGTACGGTTCATTACCACCGTGGTAGGTGTGTTTGTTTCATTGTGTGCCCAAACAGTTCAGTGATAGCATATACGGGTGGGGAGAATTCCCTAACCTCAGACCACAAAAGGTCAGACACAGGAAGGTAGGTCCCAGAAGCTGACTGGAGACTAGGAGGCCCGCGAATGATAGCCGGGTGCCAATAAGAAAATGCATAGACATAAACAGAGAAATTCACCGTAATGAACAAAAGAAGAAATTCACCAAAATACAAATGTATTTCACAGAGGTATGAAATCTCTGATGTCTTGTTTTAATTCTTCTTCCCACCGAGAACCAAGGATCACAAGCCATACTGAGATTGAACCCACGTTCTTCTATATCTACATTACAATATACGAATTTAAAGTTTAAAGTTTAGAGTATAAAGTTTAGCATTACAGTTTAAACTTAATATATTTCGCAGCATTTAAGAGATGTAATACCTGCCAGAAGTTTCTTCTCTATTCTTTACATGTAGCTCCCACCAAGGTGTGTCGGAAACTTACCGGTACACCTGAAGGAGAGATGGTGGCTATTGGCACATACAGGGAGTCATCTGACACATCCAGGAACACAGGCAGGATGCTGCTGAAGGTCAGGAACGTGCACAGGAAGGACACCACCCTCAGGGTGGTGGGGTGGCACCCTTTCAGGGCCATGCCTGGGGTCTGTTAGGGGAACATATCAACACAGTCAGAGAAATCATGAGGGTCTACATGGGGGATCCTGGCAATACTTAACGGTAAATTCAGGAAGGCTATCAACACTTTTAAATAGTAAATTTAGGAAGGCTGGCAATGCTTAATGGTAAATCAAGTTATGCTTGTGTAGGCTTTGGGAACGACTTCATTGGATTTTCTTTTGTATTCATGAGGTGTCTGGCAAAACTCTGGGCAATCTCACGTTTGACTAACAATACGAATACTTTTTCAATTGAATGCCTAACCATGAATTCAGTATAACAAATAATTGGAATTAAAGCAACCAATTATGCTTCACTGATAACTCCCAGACAGCACATTACGTTGAATCAAAGTGGCCAGCTTCGATTATTGGTGAATTAGAATAGCTCGCTATGCCTCACACATGCACATTTTAGTCACTGAGGTGAAAAAGATTAGACTTATCATGACGTAATGTGACGTTGAATAGCCTTACTGTATGTGGGCTGTGTTACATAATTATATTAGACACTTGCTGCATTGGATCATATAAAGTGACTCACACTAACTTGACAACTGACACATTACATTTAGTCTACAGCATTTTAGTTCATGGCGGTACTTGTCAGTAAAGATGAACATCACATAACATAATTTATTCAAATCAGGAAGTTGAGGACATTTGCATAATTTATGAGGAAATGCTAGAATAGCTTTATTTCCTAAGATAAGACTGTCATTGGGTGGAGGATATGATCAACTGATATAATTCATGCAAATGAGGCTCTTATAATTTGCATAATCACCGTGAAAAAAAACCATGTAATTAGTTAGTTTGAACGATATAAACATGATTTGGTGAAGGTATGAGGTCGTGGAACTCTTGTTGTGTATGAAATCTGAAAATTAGCTTATAATTTGTATGTAACCAACAATATCATACCTTGTCCATGCCAAATGATAAGGATTTCTGCAGTGTGTCGCATGTTACTACAATGTAGGTAGGGGCCATGTGAATACTTTCCATAAAAATTTTGCTATTAAATGAGCCATTTACAGGTGGCCATCACCATTTCATGGAGGTATGAGGTCGCCGAACTCTAGTTTATTCTATTTTCTTCTTTCTGAAGTTTCAAATCAAAATGTTACCACTTGTTAAATTGGTGTGAATCACTTTCAATGATCTATATATATATGGTGCATGTGTCTAATTCGTCACACAGCCTACAGATGCTGAGGTCAGCTGAATCGTATTAATAAATGCAATAATAGCAATAACAACGACAATTTCGTAACAACAGGAATATAAATGTACTCCAGAAGTTGTTACAAACCTAGTGCGCCAGACGACGTCAGCTGACAGTCCTAAAATCTGTAAATTTCACACCAAACAAAAAATGACAAATTTCCTCGTGACTCTACCGTACCTCGGGGGCAAAGGTCAGGGTTGTGTCCCACCATGCACCGCGGTATTTAGACATGTTGTGACAACATGGCGGAAAGTCGCTGACCGCCAAATTTGTCAGACTTCTGGGCGCTCCGCGGCGAGTTTCTTCTCATTTGGTAAGTGTCTGGCCTTCTTTTCTGCTTTAGGTAAGCGGTTGGTCTCTTGGAGCGTTTAGAAAAACGCCGTAGGTGCGAAAGTTTCGCTAGTAGCACGTCACAAAATGTCACAACAGGTGTCTCAAAATCAAGAATAATCTATTTCGTTTCACTCTTTTAGATTATTCTGTCACCTCATGCTTTCTATACGACAAGTTGTGAACGATATCAGTTGATTCTAGTTAGGGACGTCCTTTATTAAGACATGACGCTCTCAATCATAGCAGAGGTGTCAGACTGCGCATGTGCTTTGATCTTAGATATTTTTACATAATCGAAACAGGGTGTGAAACTGAAAGCTTCCTCCCCAGAATGATATTATGAGACAGATATATTACATACAGATATAGAGTACAGTCTGGCAATTATTTGCCTATTAGTATTACTGTGAGGTACTGATAATCCTATCAATAGCCATTACTTTACGAGATCTGGAAAGTGCCATCATGATCAGTTTACTTCAACAAACTTTGTTCAATAATCTATAGCTAACAACTGTTCTATGTTTGCTATAATGATCTTACTCTTCCTAATTAATAAATAAATTATTAATCACTTATTAAAAATGCAAGAGTAACATCACTATTAAAAATGTAACTGATGTTAACTGATTATTTATTAATCATGAAAATGTAAGTTAGTGTACTTTAACAAACTTTGTTCAATAATCTATAGCTAACAACTGTTCTATGTTTGTAATAATGATTTTATTTTTACTCTTGATAATTGATAAATAAAGTACTAGTATTAATCAAAGATCAAAAATGCAAGAGTAACATCATTATTGAAAATGTAGAACCAATGTTATTATATTAGCTGATTATTTATTAATTACATGTGTATTAAAAATGCATCATCTTGAAAGACATAGAACCGATGTTAGCTATAAATTGTATGACTATGATCAGTGTAGTTACTCCATGGGGATGTAGGAATGTCATCTGTCATTTATGTCAAAACAGCTGTGACATGGTCAGTCTGTGTGGCCCTCCTCATTTCCTCAGTCCTAACAACATGAGAAAGAGTGTTGACACAACCTTCAGTGCCCACCTACAGTGCCCTGTATCACTTGTAACATTTGGGCATATCACCAGTATCAGGTTTCTTTTGACACATGAGGTACAGGTAAATGTACTGTATTCTTGGCTTATCTATATGCTGGACAAACTTCATTCATATTTGTATCAACTTCACTCTGTCAATATTAAAAATGAAAAATTGCCCTGGTCTGGTATAACCTTCAAGAAACTCCTATTGATCCTGATGGATGACATTATTGCCTGGGTATCATATAGAATAGGAAACACAAAGAAGAGAAATTGTATTTCCTACTGGAGGGAAACATAATCACATTGAGGATAGATGCCTTCTATCTTCTATTTAAACCTTTTGCATTTGACAACTTTACTATTTTTCTTGCCATGGGGTCTTGTGTCAATATTGTCTTGACCTAATTTGACGTTTTTCATTTATTGTTTACAAAACAATTCCTTCTTTAAAGTTGTACCTTACTTGTTTCCATATGCTTTCATATGGTGATACAGGACAGTACACATGCTTTGTTAGAGACTGTTACCTCCTTTGTCCTTCATACCATTTCATGATCTCCAGTGACTTCTTAAGGAGACTCTGACCTGTCTTTCTGTGTTCACCACATTATTGAATAAAGATGGTCATGACTTTCCATTGTTAAATAAGATTGCTGAAACAAACAGATTAAGAACTCAATGGTCATTAGAATTTCATTGGGCATCTAGTACTAGTATGATCTACATTGATATTTGATATTTGCAAGTACACTGTAATTCAATAGTAAACTTTTCTTTATAGTGATATGACAACTATTTTGATATGTTTATATATATTTTTATTGTACACCATTTCTGTGCCGTCATGAATCCAAAATTTGAACATTTCAACAAGCGGTACACTGGTAAGTGTTATACAGTCATGGCTGATACAATATTTCCTATACATGTAACTATACTATTGCACACTAGTGCTTATACATGTATATTTATAACTTCAGGCAGTGCATTGAGAAAATGCCTATTAGGGCACACCTCCCAGGCTCCCACCTATGTTTTCAAAGTTGGTATTGTACATATTTCACCAGGTATTTGGTCTGAGTAGTCAACCATGTCACTTCAAGCATTCCATAGTTACAGTTTCTTGTAATGTGATGATAGTTACTCTGTGCTTGTACAATACCCTCCCTGCACTTGAGGTATGTGCATCCTATTGGTCCAACTAGACCATGGCCTTCTTCTTACAGAGTTTCAATAACAATTTGGCATTAGGACATGTAGTCAGTACTCAGTAGGCTACTGTAAATTATGAAACTTTCACAGTGGTTTTATTTCCTGATAGGAAGGAAAAGGAGGTTCTCACTGTGTTTTGAATTCGAGTTTGAAACAATTCTGTAGTACAGTAGTCTACAAGAAAACATATTTATGAATTATGGCATTCACGTTGGAGAGGTAACCGTGAAAACTGTGAAAATAAAACCACCACAAAAGTTTCACAGTATACAGTATGAGTGGTGCATAGCTTTCACGTGAATTCCCTGAAAGTTTGCTGAAACATTATAACATATTTCTGTATGGGAAAAATCAAAAGTACAGAATCAAGGGAATGTAGCTCTGTATTGTATACGACAGCTTTAGAGTTGGTCCAAAAATGTTAGACAAAAAGAGACACACCCAGGTGAAACAGATCCAGTTACTCAGTACTCACGCCCTTTGTGCTCAACACAAAAGTCAATGGGAGCTTAACCCTTCCACCTGTGGTCACATGACATCTTCCACGGGGTATCAAAACACCAGCTTGCTACATACACGTCCCATTTTCCTTATCCTATCTGTCATGTGACAACCACCAATAGCTTTTGTTCCCAAGGACTACTAAATAATTCAGCCCTCCATATGACTCTGACTATACGATATTATTAAAGACCTGAGCACAGAGACCTTTCCATTAGGGCTAGGATTATCTGGAGCTGGGCTGAGCCTTTTATCGTTCATAATGGAAAATTTATGAGGTAGGTCATCTTTAAACGTACTCGACAACATTAACATGATAGAACTAGGTCAAGGGGCAGTACTAGCTATTGAAAAATGTGAGCACAAATGTTGAAATATTGGTCCAGGAGTGAATTGTAACAGGTGACTGAGTGAAGATCTATCCTTTTGAAATCTTTTAATCTTTTTATGCAATTAATGTCAAATATGGATAAGACTTCTAAATGTTTTGGTATTGAAATATATGTATTAGGCTGGTGCCGCTGGTAGATTAATATAATGATATGTTGAATGTGCTTCCACATAGACCAATCCAGACTGCCTTTTGCACTTAGCAGTTTAGCCAATGATAACGTGGCAATTAGTAGTTTGACCAATGGGAGAGTGGCTGCATGTCCGTAAAATATTTAAATTTTTACGTTTTTATTTTGCATTTTTATGTTTTGACGTAGGTGGGCGGGGCTAGGGGATCGGACTATTGTTCTGTCAATAAGAGATTTTTACCCCCTTGCTATGAGACAAAGTGGCACGGTCCACTACTGCTAAGTACACACACAAACCTTTGCTGAAGCAAAGGTCTGCCCATCGGTCAACAGTGTAGGTGGATGGGAGACAACAGATGGCCTGGCAACACCTTCTGTTTGGCACAAACCGCCGGACAAATTTGATTCCAAATTACTGGCGAATTTCAAGAAGTGCAAGTCAAGACAGATGCTGTGCTGACAAACAGGAGCAATGGTAGGAGAGTACGGTATCGTAAAATCTATATCTTATCTCGGGGTTGTTTGTCTCAAAATTGTTGTCTCAAAAATTAATGGTCTGAGGTGACCCATGTGCAGATATGGCTCATGATGATTGTTCTGTACACATTAGAATTGCCTTTTGATACTTTTAGGTCAAGCATGCTCAATACAGATCTTTCATCGCCCTATCTTTTGTGGATCAGTGTTTCTCAGTAGTAGTTGGAGTCTTAAGCTTGTGTCTGTCTGTAGGGTAGAGTAATGTTGTATTTTAAGGGAAAGTAGCAAACTTGTAAAGTACGTAGTAAAATATCCATGCACCAGCAAACTTGATAGTTTTAGATAGCTCATTTTCATTTAGTACATCTATATTTCTTGTTGGAGATATTGCTGGTTTGACACAACAATCAGCCAAATGAAAATGTTATCAGAATCTGTAATACGTGGATTTCTGTAAAGAAAAGATTTGAGTGCAAAATATCTTGATCCGGAGCTAACAGTAGAGTTAAATCTTACTAGTACGTGTTGTATGTCACGATGGCGAGCTATCCTCCTTAGTAGGCTCTACAACTGGGGCTTTTTCTTTTAACACAAGAACCCGAGCATAAATAGAAGTAATATGCCATAAAGAAGAAAAGTACATTATAAAAGCCCCCCAAAACCCCCAGTTGTAGGGTCTGCTGAGGAGGCTAGTCTTATCATGGTTGCACATGTCTTCAATATGGAAGTTGCAATATAATGTCATGATTGCAATGAAACTGATAATGTCAAGTAGTTTGTAAAAATGTCAGGAGAATGACACACTGGCTGTGGCATCACATACATGCAGTAGCCGACTTTCATGGCTCGTGTTGAAAACGTGAATGAAGCTCAGCCATGGCAAATCAAAGCTTTGTCCTGAAAACGACTAAGGCCAAAATAATTAGTCTGAGAGCCTGTTTTGAGCCTGTGAGTGCCCATATATTTGTCCTTGACTGTGCCATTGATGCTTTGTAATTATTCATTAATTTTGTCACCTGGAAGTCATTTAGAAAATGTAAAGGGGTATCATTCAGCAAACAGGTGGTTCGATTTTATTGCTGTTACATGTTGGATGTTTAGAGCACAAGATAGATTTCTGATCACTGATATGTGAGATTTCCCATAAAGGTGATTTCATTACAGCGATTTTAGACAGGAAAGACTTAAAGGTATGATATCTGAATTTCAAATTGTTGTTAAAAAGTATCCTTGATAGCTAAAATCGGTTCCAACACAACAAGAAAAAGTTTACACACTGACTGTCTCTTCTAGAAGCTTTCTTTAGAATTTGGTAAGTTTTCTCTTGTTGTGTGGATGCACAGTTTAGCCATCTATAATTTTACCTATCAACACTGATGAATTTTATACTGCAGAGAGAATGTTTATACACATGTTTGCAGGAAATAAGATAGCAAATTAGGTTGTTTTTATGGTGTCAAATGTTACGGAAATATTACAGAAAGCTGAAACTACAACTTACAAGATACCAGTGTTACTGTTAGATAAATTGCTTGTGAGAAAAAGCATGAACAAAATGCAGACAGGTGGTATGTTCACATTTACATATATCATATGTCTCCTTTCCACATGATCCAAATCCTTAGCAATTGCCAGTGATCAATTGCAAAGTTTGTCTTTCCTGATCCTGACAGCTCATTCACTCCAGTGTTTTCCTTCGTGAGTGCCCATATATTTGTCCTTGACTGTGCCATTGATGCGATAGGAAGGCTTAGTTGACAGGACTAAGTCAACAGCCCAGCCTGTTCATAAAGAAATAATAGCAGGTAGACTGGTGTCAACTTATCACACCTGTGTGTCAAATGGAGTAACAGGTGACTTACATGTTGTTGACTGTACACCATGCTCAGCAGGAAAAATAACATGTTTGTATGGTAGATGTTTTGGATTGTCCCTTATCCTTGTAGCTTTTGTCAGTATTACTATTAAAAGCAATGCCTTTAAATGGAGGGCTAGTTCTAGATCTGTCTAGTACATAAAATTCAGATACATTTTCCTTGCCTAGAGGGTTATGTTTTTGGTAGCATGTTTGTATGTATGTGGTTTAGCAGTATAACTCAAGAAGCTATATGTTACATTTTGGAACCCTTGGCGGCTTTTCTTGGTAATTTGCATCAGAACTTCTGGTTTTGATATATAGTGTTCTGGACATGCTAAGCTCATGATTTTTGGGTGGCAGGTAGGTTATATTCTCGTGAAGAAGTAGTATAGGTTTGGATACCCTAGTTTGTAAATAGGAAATATCTTGATGTGCTGTATGTAGACAGGTGATTCCTTCTCAGGATTGCTGGCTCAGTTTGACTTGTTGAACATGTTTCACGAGTACAACTACACCATACATGTAGTTTGGAAAGGCCTTGTTCCCTAAGCCTGGTGTCCGTGACAAGAAGGCATTACTCCATAATCAGTAGATTGTCGGACCGTCCTTAGCAGATCAGAGTGGTACCTGTAGCTGTCAATCAAGGACAGTTAACATTCTTCCTGTAGCTAGGATCATGTCTTTGAATGGTTTTCAGTGAAATCACTGACGTGTCCAGGTGTTGTCAAACTTTGGGATGAGCTCATTCAACCAGGAACCTTGACTGCCAATACGCATAGGTCATCTGCTGGTATAGAGTACATTGTGCAATCATGGTAAATATTGTGAATTCTATGATATTGAGTACTGTACATGTACTACATGTCAATTTGTACGTAGATTGTATCTGCTGTATTGTACAGAGGCGAATGGTTGATACATGTAGGTAGAATGTACATTCAGTTGATGTACATGTATGTATTGTGTAGTTTTTGCTTGTAATATTTGAATAGGTTTTGTAACGAAGGCCATGGTGTTCCTCGTCTTCATGATATAATCAGTGAATCTTATTAAGGGCCATCATGAGTCAGAAAACCTTTTTGAACCTGATTTATAGCACATTTGGATGTTGTAGCATTTAAAAGGCAACATGGGAACAATTATAGTAAAAGGTCTCGTGTATATAAGCTAAGAATAGCTCTAATCTAGATGCTTTTCCATTTCCACCCCAGTTAATAACCAGCTACACATAAATCTACGGTGCAGTGTTTGCCAAATGCCAGCGTTGCTAAGCTCCTTATATAAGTTGTGGCCGTAAAAGTGAGAAACTTCAAGAATGATGACGACTATTACAGAAACATTTTGTAAATGATTGTAGCCTGCTATTTATGAAAGGATTACCCAAAATCCTGTCTATAGATTATTGTAGTAGGTGTGTTAAAGTTGGGCACATGTGTTATTGTTTCTACGGTTTTAATACCCATAAAGGACAATAGTTCAGTGTGATAATGAGTCCAGGGAGATTCAAAACTTGCATTCAGTTTGCCATTTATACAGCAAAGAAGAAGTTTGTGATGTCTAAATATATGCTTTGTGTGGGTTGGTTAGATCAAACCACACAAAGCATAAATCATACATTGAATGTATATTTAGACATCACAAACTACACTCCTATTGTCAAGTACTGTAATTAATTCTGTAGGGATCAGGGCTTGGGTAGAAGTATTTTTTTCACATATCTTTTGTGAAACATTTGTATAGAATCAATATGAATCACATTTCACTTGCCCAGTTGAGTGCATATGGATATCAGGTTGACTCAGTAGCTTGAACTACATACATGTATGTACACAATTGGCAAGCAGAAACCCATTTCAGTCAGTAATCTGGTAAGGCTTAGAGTCAGACTGTATCAATACATCTCATGTCCTGCCTACATGTCCAAGTAACATGTATGTCCAAATAAGTGAGATTTCATGTGAATATCATGTGTGGTCTTACCTTGACATAAAATCAATTACATCCTAGAAAATAACCTTGGGTACATATGAATAAAGTACAATTCAATCAGAACAATGTATTTCCAGTGTAGTAAGCAGACATTGGTCTAGTTTGTGGACCATCTATGTTGTCATTTTTGTTGGCAGTTCAAAGTGAAAAAATTAGAAGATTTTCTACCATTTGCTATCTTATCCATGACAGTAACATATAATGTGATTATTATTTTGCTTTTCAGGAGGCGACAGTAACCAAAGATGTGACATGGGAGAGGAAGGTCTGCCACAAGGAGGGGGGCCCTCCAGGCTCCCTCCCCTGAGGGGGGGTCCGTCTTCTGGAATCACACTCAACCCCCCTCAGTTCCTCCCTCCCATCTCAGTCACAAGTTTAGAAGACTCAGGACCACTTCTCCTAAACCAGGCTTCCCTCCAGCCCATATACACTTTACGTGTAAACAACACAATGCGACCAGGATCGTCCGAGTCAGAGCGGTCCCTGGCCACACCGGTGTTTGCGGTAGAAGACGTGGAACAGACAGCAGAAGTCCTGGGAAGTTGTTTCCGCTTGTTGGATTCCTCTGGCCAGATTGGGCTACAAAGACGCGATCACAGTGTTTCATTCATCCATTGTCGCAATGGGGCAACTGTTGCAAAGAAGTACTCTGAGCTAAGACATTTGATGGAAAGTAGGGCTCATTTGCTTCTACTGAAAGACTGTGGATTGAGAGTATCATCTGCAACGACTTTTATCCAGAGCATCCAGCTCATGGTAAATGAGGAGTTGAAAGTCTGGCAGGAGATCTCCCAGGCTAAGACTGAGGTGGAAGGCACGAGCTCTCGGCTGGAAATCCTTGGAAGCATCTGTGACGACTTACGAACTCACGTATTGCACTGGGACGACATACAGAGAAGAATGTACACAGATAAATGGCTGCGGGACTGCGTGTTACAGCTGCAGGAAGAGCTGGCGCCGGTACGAGAAATGTTGCTGCAGATACGCGATGAAGCCTTGTACTGGGTACAGAGACTCATCATGACGGGTCTGCACGTCTTCGCACACTGCGAGATGGGGGAAGTGTCAAAGAAAGGCTTGTGGAGCATGGCCCGTGGTATCGAGGTCTACAACTCCCTTGTATCTCAGGTCCAACATTCCAGGCATAGACCAAGATATGGTGACACCTCTTCTCTCCTGCATGTGTCAAGGTCTAATTCTACGTGCAATACTAGTTACACTAGTGTAAAACCAATTCCACTGCAGAGAATCCTTATCATCCTCAGTCACGAACACTCGAAAAAGGCAGCTAAGATTGTGCATGACTTTTTTGCTGGGAACAGTGAATTCCAGTCCCTTATAAGAACTCCTAGCTTGCCCAAGTTTGACTGGCAAGGTTATCCCAACGATCAAAACGGTCGTCAAAGTAGCAATACTTCAGACTACCACAGCGATACTGCAAGCCAAATGAGTAGTATGACAAGCATGATGTTAAAGGTGGGAGACCTGAAAGCTCCTGATCTTTCCAAAGAAGATCCTCCTTTGATAGAATTCACAAAGGAGGAAGAATACCTCATTTCCGCCTTCTTAGAAGTTGTGTCAAAGTCCACAAACTTCTTACGGCGTGCTCCCAGGAAACCGTCAGTTCCGGACGGCAAGGCAGTTGCAATGGAAGGAAACGGGAAAGCCCGAACTTTGACTTTTGGTGAGTACAAGCTGCCCGCTCCCCAACAGAACCTTCACAATGGAAAATCGACGGACAAACTGAACGAAACTTGGTCCGGGGAGGATACAGACGCTTCTACAAACGGCCAGCGGAGGCGGAAGAGCGTGCACTGGGGAGACAACGTGGACTCCAGCCTGCGAGTGCACCTGCGCGGGAAATACCTACAGATGGTGTGGCAGAGCTTTGGCGCCAACCTTGCGGAGATGGTGTCGGAGCCAGCCTGGAGAGGGAACCCCACAGGAATGGGGCCTATCGTCCTGTACAACCCTACTGTAGCCATGTTACTGTTACACATGGTCACACAGGTGTCTGCCAAAGGTGAGCCCAAACATGATTGGTGTTTTTTCCACTTCAGTTTTTATTTTTTATTATGCACATAAAAAAGAAACAAATGTTGTAGTAACATCAATTATGAAAAGAATATGCAGGGGAGGCCAGAAACCTAGTGTTTTATAGAATATTTTGAAAAACATAGCAGCACTGTCCTTGGTGCTGAATAGGCAATCAATTGTTCCTACTGAATAAGCAATCACAAAACTGTACTGAATGGGCAATTTAATGGCCATATAGAATAGGCAGTCAAATAAACTGGGACGTATATAAATGATTATCTCAACATTTTATTTTTTTACATAAGACATCCTATCAGCAGGAAGAGAACTTGAAGTGGACTCAGTTTAAAATGGCTGTTTTGCATGGAACTTAAATTTGTAACATGTTACCAAAAGGATATAAAGAATATGAAAGAAAAAGCATGATCAAAGATGCTGCTGCAGTAGACTGGGAATTCTCCTGACATTTGGTTACCTTCATGTCTTACAACCCTGCCTACATGTTCCAGTGACACAGGTGTTTTCAGACATGTTCTCATTACCTGATGCCATCTTACCTGATAAGACTGATGACTAGTGTCAGGTGTGGGGGATGAGGTGATCATTACGGTTTAACACTTCATCTATGGAACCAACTGAAGTAGAAAAAAAAGACAGTCCAATATGTTTGTGCTGAAACTACACGTACATGTGTATTACCAAAATGGTCTTTTGCTGACGTCTTGTAGAAAATTCATTTGTGTACTAGTCTACATTTATTTAATTTCTTATACCTGGATACCCCAAAGTGGTAACATTCTAAGCCTAATGTACTTATGCAGGGTTCTCCCCAGACGACGGAACAACGGCGCTGCGCCGGTATACTCCAGCTCAGCGCCGGTATACTGCTTTCCAAATTTAGGGTGTTTCATCCCTATTTTTCCCGATAATTTTGCCAAAATTCGTGAAAATTCACTCATTTCGGGGCTGAGTGGCGTCTATTTTCCCGTCGGCATTGTCTCTGAAAACTTGTGAATGGGCGATAATCGCGTCAACAATGACCATTTCGCACATCGCTACAAGGTAATCGCTGTCATTAGTGGAACATCGGACGCCCCGCTGGCGTTTTAAAATCATGTAAACAACGCTAATTACCTGATTTCCTTGTGAATCAAAGCCCACGGCTCAGAAAATAAGTTTATTGGCTACAATGTTTACGAACGAGCTGTGGAAAAATCCCCTAACCGCGCCAATAGCACGTGGCGGCCGCGAGACATTCTGTCAGATTCGGCGAAGCGGGAGAAAAATGACTCGTGCATTACAGCGATGTTACCCGTGAAAACTACGTACGAGGCTTTATTTTTCCTCTGGAGTGTTTTTTAAGTCCCCAAACCCCTACAAATACCGAAATTTGTCCACAAATACGGCCTCGAGCTATCACGAGGAGACTCGATTGACGCCATATTACGAATAGATGCGCGCCTGCATGACCCCGAAAAAGTTCAAAGTTCAAAGTGCGCATTGCGAAAGTCAGAATAAATCGCCGATTTCGGGCTTTAAAATAGATTATGAGTACGTAAAACATTATCGATTTTTAGGCAAACGCATTATAAAACAATTAAAATTTTGTGCTAATTAAAAAAAGATAATTAAATGTTTTTTTTCTTAATTTTTTTTTCTATTCAAAATACAATCAGTGTGTATGTTCTGTTGTTGAAATTTTGATCAAGAAAATGTTTATGGAAATTTATATATTTCCAAATAAACAGTGCACATATTTTTGCTGTCAATATTTTCATTTGTTGCTGATATCATGTAACTTATTATAGTCAACTAGAGGGGTAACAAAAAAAAGGTGAGAAGGTTTTTACCAATTTTCTCTAGATTTTTTCCATAATTGCCTTGCCACAAGTTCCAAGTAGAAAATACATGACTTAAAGTTGTGTACTGTTTCACTTGTTGAACTTGACGGCACCGTTGGCCCCCGGTAAGGGGCCATAGCGGGGAACCTATGCCCAATTTTTTCAAAATGTCAATATTTTTTTTCTGTCAGATTATATCCAGCAGGGTTAGCTTGTTTATTTTTTGTTGATTCTTAGTGCAGTGTACCTTTACGTACCTACCTGCATGTATCTTCTTATCTCCAGGACGGTAGATGAAAATAACCACAGCCAGCAAGATGACATAATTGTAATAAAGTGTGTTTGTGTACAAGAACAAGCTTGGCTTGGAGATTTTTCTCACCTCTTTATTAGAGAAGAACAAAACCTGAAGTCGCAGGAAATGGCTTCCATTTGTATTAGGACAAAGAAAAATGCTAGAGCTTCCCCCCCTCTGGAGGGGGGCAACGCCCACCTCCAGACCTCCCCCCACGACGCGCAAGCGCGTCGCATCGGGTGCTGCGCACCCTCCTCCGGGATACTCTGAATTTCTGGGGAGAACCCTGTTATGATGTATGCCTGTCGTGTCATAACTGCATGTAATGTAATATTATGATCTCGTGGGTTGAGCATAATCGGATGAAATGGATACCCTGCACGCTTCGAAAGCCCTCCACAGTATGCGGATAACTCGTTGCGATCAATGATTATTGGATTTAAAACAAATTGAAACATCAATGTCAGGACTTGAGAGGAATTCATCAATTTGCAATCTTTCATGTACTACCTATGGAAACAATGAACTCAATGTGAACAAGGAAATTGTGTGTGATGTTCAAGATAAGTGTTGAACTTTCAGTTGCTTCTTCCTGCTGTCTAACCCCACAACCAATACAAATTTGGCTCCAAATGGCTGCTTAAGCATGTTAAAAGTAGGTGTAACCAGAGTAACAGAAGAACATACATATCAAGGCAATCCTTGAAGTACAATCTGACGTAATTAGTTCACAGAGTTTAAGTGCTTCACAGAATTTGTCTAACATCAGTTTTATTTTATTGTCATTTGAAAATCTGGGAGTTCTTGCTGTCACCAATTGTTACATGTTATATTAAAGGTGTACCATTTTTTGTGTAGATATGCTCCCAACAGCAGCAGTAGCAGCACTACAGCCTGTACTGCACAGCTTACACCTCACAGCTGCCATACAGGACTGGGATACTGGTAAGCTGCATACTGTAAATGTAGTTACTTTCTTGGTGGTTTTATTTCGCGGTAAGAAGGAAGAGGAGGTTTTCCCGACGTTGGAAGTTTGCACTTGAAACAATTCTGTGGCAGAGTAGAATTCCAAAATGCATATTCATGGTGTTATGACTTCACAGTAAGAGGCCAGAACATTTCCGATTTACAGTACATTGCACTGTCAGTTTTTAATATGAAAATGCTGCATCTCAGGCTTTTTTTATTATAAAAATTTACGTGGCCCTGGTTAGATACACATGTAGTCACATTGTCCACTCTCTGAATACCTCCAGCATTTTGTCAGGCGTTGTCTACCTCTGCCAAAGACAAGTGTGTGGCTGTACCCATGGGTCCAGGGGACTTTGGCACGCAGACTGTACAGCTGTTCCGGGAAGTGTGCTCACCCCTTTTGAGTGTTCTGCAATCTGTGGAGAACAGCCTGCAGAAGGGCTTTCCCTCAGGTAAGACTATTCTGTGAACTGACAAGTCAATCAATTAGTGACCTTAGTTACTTCTGGGTACAGA
Source organism: Branchiostoma floridae x Branchiostoma japonicum (assembly GCA_013266295.2). Lineage (NCBI taxonomy): Eukaryota > Metazoa > Chordata > Leptocardii > Amphioxiformes > Branchiostomatidae > Branchiostoma > Branchiostoma floridae x Branchiostoma japonicum. Next base: position 11,810,035 of record CM023824.1, read on the forward strand.
TATATTGTTTAGGGTTGCTGAGTCATGGGTTTGTGTCTCTGTCCTACATGTGTAATGGCTTCAGTTGTATGGTGGGTGGGAGGTGATTTTGACAGATGATTGATAGGAAGGTCAGGCCTGAAGGTTACCCGGCATGCACCAGGTGGGAGTAAGTGAGCAGTAATTGTGAAGTAATTCAGGCAGTGGTGTAATACCGGTGGGTTTCATCATACAATCACCCCCACAGTTCCAATACATTGACAAAAACCCAAAACTCTTCCCAGAGGTCTGTGAACTTGAAAGTCACGAAAACCACAAATACTCCCCAGAAGTCTGAAAAATCTCTAATTTCTTGTTGAGATTGTATTGGCCATAGCTGCTAGATCTCTGGTATATGCTCAGAGGCAGTTCAGAGGTTAACACAATAGAAAGTATATGGATTCCTATGTAGAAAATATACAAATCTTTATATTTTCCTACCAACACTTTTACACTATTTCAGGACAAAATGGTGTCATCCCTCCACCAGCGAACTACCAGACCCAGCTGTTGCTGTCCATCCCCCCCATCCTGGCTCGACTGGTGGCAACCTTACAGTCTGCCTCCCACTGGCTCAGCACCAAGACAAACCTGTACCTGTCCTCATGGACACTGGACAAGTTCTTATTACTGTCACAGAGAGATCTCAAGGTATGGCAGCATTCTAGCTGGATCTTTGAAGTCCTAGTTTTTTATTCTTGTGGCAAGGGTATTGATGTTTGTCCATCCCAGAGATGGAAGTTAGGCTTTTTTTTTTACTTATCTACACAGATGCTGACATGGCATTGTATAAATTTGTTTTATTTTATGTGAAATTGGAATGTTTGTAACTCAACTCTTCCCAAGGTCAAATGAATGCCCATCATATTGCCAAAGCTTGGTAAGAAATCCAGCATTTTGTGCCCATATTTGCGACATGCCATTTCTGATCTATAGAATGTTTTCCTGTCCCAGGTGTTAACTGACACAGCGGTGCTGTCCCTGAAGCAGAGCAGACAGCTGTACATCCTGGCAGAATCAGGAGGTGCCAATTACCAGCTCAAACTCAGGCTGAACCACATGGTACAGCAACTCAACCACATCAGCGCCGGCCTACATGTAAGTACCACTCTTAGACGTTTACGTAGCTCATGATATTTGGGAGGTGTTATGTCAACCAAATTGCTCTACTCGGAAATATTGTTTTGGGTGGGTTTATATATCTGTTTGTCTGGACAAAGTATGTGAGTTGGGGAAGAATGACATGCAGAATGACAGGAGGTCAAAATGTCAGACACAGGAAACAGGGTGAATATGAAAGTCCCAGAATCTGGCCAGGAGCCATGCAGAAATTAGAGGTCAACATGGGAGAATTCAGGAAGCTGAGGATTGCATGAACGACCCTCCAACCCTGCAGTTTCTGTCCTAGTCCCGATTACTAGTAAATTATGTCATACAATCATATTTGGTTCTTCCAATAAATTCACAAAAACCCTAAACACTTCCCAGAAGTGTGAAATCTCTGATTGCATGCAATTGTTTGTCTTCAAAATCTTTCATGAATTTTTGAACTTTTAAAATGAGGTCATTGAGCAACATATGTGACAATGGGCAATAGACAGTTGACTTGAGCTGACATATAGTAAATTCTCCACAGTGCCTATCCAGTGCAGCAAGCCAGGCCTTCTCCCAGGACTGTACCAAGATGACAACCAACTTCTGGCAGGAATGTATGCCAACCGGCAAGGTCTGGAGGAAGAAGAGCAGTCTGGGTAATTTCCAGTTTTCCCAGTGTGACATGTTTACATTGTATTCCATCATTGCCATGTGTCTTGTAAAAATTCTAGGATTGGAATCCATCTTACCCAAAATTTTATCACTTGTTCTTTAGGCCAAGGCCAACCAAAACATGATACTATTACTGTATAGCTTTGTGTATCATCTAAATACACTGACATCTCATCATCTTCTTAACATGTTTTACCCTGTGTGTATGTAGTAAGATAAGATGCGTGTTCCCGTGGGTTAGGTCTCCTTTTGTTTTAGGGGCAGGGAATGTACCTGAAGAAGATTAATTTTTTGAAACTATGAAAAAAAAAAAAGATTTATTTCCAATTCTTAAAAAAAAAATTTGAATAAAAGTCCACTTCTCGTCAAATGCTCCTATATAGTATACTGCTTGAATTGATACCACAGGCCAGAACTGCCGTGTTTTTGACGTATGGAAAGCTTTTCACACCTTGACTCCTCGTGAAATCTCCTTGAAAATTTATGTGGCCATATGTGTGGCCATTTCCCTAATCATCTTACCAAAGACGCCCCGTGAGTCCTCAAAATAACCTCTTTAAGCCGCCTCTGCCGCAACCTTGGCATGTCCTTGCCTTGTGTGATCCATGGAATGGTGCACTCAGGTGTGAAAGCTTCCTGCCGAAGTAACTACCGGTTGTGCTGAGAGGCCTCAGCTGCCTGCAGTTAATGGAACAGGGGATTCTGACAGCTTGGAATAACTTTCACCTTGAACCCCCCTTGAATTCACACAGACATTGATCACTACAGCTGCCTGGAAAATAGGTCTCTGCTGTGCAAAAATATATGTTCGACAGTTGAGTTGTATTGGATGCCGAAAGTCACAACTGAAATTTTGGAGTGCATGTATAAGACTGTCGCCGATCATAGGTAGATGACAATGAGATATTGGTATGGTGATGATCATGTTAAAAAAAGCATCAGCAAGGATGTGACAAAAAGCAAAGACAACAGAATTGGCAGAAAGTGTACTAACAGTGACATCCTGACAGGATACATGAGATAACATCATTTTGTCAGTATATCCTTCTCTCCATGGCTTTATGCCTTGTTTGGTTGGACATACATGTGTACTCATAAGCAGAATATGACCCAATTGAACTTCTCTGTAAATAGGATCATAGAATATTGAGTGTGAGCTTACAGATATTGTTGACTGTAGGGATTCACATGGCCTACAAATGTCATCATCAAAGTGTCATTGATGTTCCTTTGACCTAATTAGATCAAAGCATGGTAGAAACAAGAGACATCAATAGTTTACTTTGAAATATGGCAACTTTGGCCTGTTACCCTCTTATGTTTTCCTTGTAGTTTTGTTGTTTATGACTTGTATTGTTTCTTCCTGTCCTCATTTCTAGACCTTCCGGAGGAACCCAACACATATGCTGAACAGGCAGTGGAGACTGTGCTTTTCCCTGTCACAGAGGGGGTGAGCAAGCTGAAAACAACAGCCCAGATCTCAGCTGTTTCAGTTGTTGTCAGTGCCATGTTGGAGTCCTGGTTGGGCCACATACTGAAGGAGAGAATCAAGTTCAGGTGTGTATTGTTCATCACAGGTGGTTTCTGTGTGTATGGTGATAAATTAAAGCATTTATCTTCACTTGTTGGTCTGTAAATATGATGTAGTAATTCTCTGAAGGAAGATGGAATGGCAGAACATCAAAGAAAAGTTCATAGCAAAGTCAGAAAAATTCAACTACTCCAAATAAACAGTCAAATTCAGGAGGTTCATACTGAAAGGAAGCTGCTAGATACATTACCCTAGCCTATCTTACTGTAATTAAGAATTCCTTGAAAAACCTGTGTCTCTGTCCATTCTTTCTCAGACATTTATCATTTGTTGTTAGGTCAAGGTACTGTACTTAACAAAAAATACTGAAATTTAATTGCAGTCATTTGAAAAAGCAGACTAATTAACATGAATGAACAAATCAACAATGAAACTCCATTTCATACATAAACTCATTGGTTGAGGTAGATAATAGAGTTTTGTTGTTACAGTTACCATGGTGCACATCAGCTTCAGCTGGACTTCAGCTGCGTGAGAAATTTCATCTCCTCTGAGTTCAGCAGCCTGTCAGCTGATGCCCAGCAGAGCATCCTGTCCCTGGACGCCTTCAAACACGTGGAGGGGGTCGTCACGCTGCTGAAGAAGCAACCGTTTGGCAAGAAAGGGAGGAGCGAGACGGGAAGTGAAGGTGGCCTGAAACTCAGCCACACTCTGGAGTCCAACAGTGAGTAGATGGAATATCCTGCAAACTATTTCATTTCAAACAAATAATGAGAGATTTCAGACTTCCTGGCAGTATTTTGAGTTTTCCTGACCTTCACGTTCACCCCATTTCCTGTGCCTTACCTTTTGACTTCCTGTCATTCTGCCTGTCAATCTTCCCCTCACCCACATGCTGTCAACCTACTCTCAAGTTCATCCCATTTCCTGATCTTTTGACTTTCTATCATTCTGCCAGTCTTCCCCACCCATGTGCCATCAACATTTATACTGGTACATGTGTGTTCATATGATAATGATTTCTATAATTTGTATATTGCTGCAGTGTCAGAGTACAGCCACAGTACAGGCCCCGGGTCCAACCGCGGGAGCTTCAGCAGCGACAGTCCCATCGCCAATGGCAGCGACAGCGACGTGGCCGTGAGCGGCAGCGAGGAGGACCTGTACCGCCTGCCCAACCGCCAAGCGTGGCTGGCCCTCAGGGTGCATGGTGGGGAGAGACAGTGGAAGCTGCCATCCTTCCCCTGCATGTCAGGACAGGCAGATGTGTTATGACCTGAACTCAGCAGGGCAATAGTAATAGTGAATGTTGAATGCCCCTCGCAGAATAAGCTCTCGGCCTCACCCAGAAACCAGGGGCACAGTTATGACGGATGAAGCTATTTATGAATATACACCAAAACTCAAATCATCGTGATCATTACTTTGCAGGCAATGTCCTTTTGAAAGTCTCTAACGTTAGGCTTCATAGTTTATACTTATGCCCCAAAATTTGAGTTGTGGCCCTTTTTTCTGGGTGAGGCCGAGAACTTAATTGAATGCCCCTGGTAGCGATGGTCTAGAAGACATTGAATGGCTGGAACAAATCATTCAATATGTGTAACAGTTGGTCAAAAGAGTGAAGAGGGCACAGATCCCCCCTGTTGGATTGTACTGAATTGTGGCAAACATACATGTAGATCTTTGGCCAATTTGTACTGTATTTCAGTGACGATTGTTGCAAGCAGTTAACCTGTACAAAGCCATGAATGCCCACATTGTGCTGGTTATCTAGATGTGCAGATACAGGAACAGTCATTCATTCATTCATCAGCCATGAGATGGAGAAGGATTTGAGGGGTAGGATGTGTGGATTCTCCAATATGTTGAGGACTCTAATGGGAGGGGTGTGTACTGTATGGTCAGGACACCATCCTCCAAGTCCAGTTTTTTTGCCTCCTCCAGTGCAGAGTAACTTCAGAAGTAAGCATCAGCTTGTAGCTATACAAACAAGACTAGAGTTAGCTGTATTAAACAACGTCAGCTATCTGTGCTGTGCCATAGGTTTGATGAAACTGAAATATGAAGTAGAGTTTGAGATGATAATCAGCATGAAGTACAGTGTACAGTTGTTGGTAACATTGCGTTATGTTTTATGTATGAGAGTCATAGACTGTGTTGTGTATTAGAAGTAAATTTGTTGCTTCCTTGACGTGTAGTCCTGTTTTTGTCATTTGTATACTTTGGGCAGCTACTGCAATGTATAGTGGATAAATTTTGATATGAACTGTGTTATGTACTTGGAAAAGAGCCAACTCTTGTACAGAGATAAAGAAATACAAAGAAACTATATTGCCATTGGTAAAGTGATCATGTGTTTGTATGTTGGCACAAAGTTAATGTGATAATGATCTATTCAATAATAAATTAAAGGAAAAGTCATTAAAAAGACATGAGTATGATGAATAGAAAAATGTATATTAATCTAGATGATTGGTCTTTTCAGCCTTTGATGTGTAAATTATATTTTCTGTGGTATTTTAATGCTTTATCATTGCTCTTGTGTGCTAAACATAAATGAGCAGTTTTTATTTGGAATGAAGCTACCTCAGGGCATGTGTACCTGTGCATATATTGAGGAAGGAAATGTTGCAATGTATGAACATCAAAAGTCTTTTTATTGCCAATCCATTAGAATAAAAAACACAGATCAAACAACATAACAATCCAGTGTCAACCACATACCAATATTCAGTCATTCCATTCCCAAATGTTCTCCCTACTAGGAGTGACCGTTTGCCTCTGCTGTGTACTTATCATGTGAACAGTAACTATATGTAGTAGTATATGATCATTTAGTCGACCCAAGAAAGTTGGGAGGATGCCTGTCGACTAGTTACGCTGTAGGTTAGTTCCTTGAGAGACACCTGTCTAAATGTCAGGAGTGAGATGTCAGCTTGCACCACCAGACGTATAGTCAAATGTAAATAAGAAACGGTGCACCTTATGAATTGTAGTAATATTGTTCGGATGCTTTGGATATTTTATATTATGCTGAAAGTTTTTTCTATGTATACAGTACAAGAGAGCTGTATAGGCGAGCCTATTTGGACCTCTATCTGTGGAAACAAATTAAAAATATTCTGAAAGATGATACAAGAGTACATGTCATTTGTACAGGTATATCACTTATAGAAGCTTTACTGATGCAACAAAAGTACAGCAAGTCGTAAGTACATGTACTAACTACAAAATAGAAATTTTGTACAAAATAAATCTTAAAATTCTACATAATATTAAGGGCAAACCTAAGTAAATCTGAATATCTTCTTAAATTCAGGTGGGGCTAATCATGGGTTTCAGTATTTTTCTAATAACAAAGCGATCTTTAAAATGTATTAAATTTTACCTATTTTTTGCATTGTGAGAGTTGTCATATCTAAAGATGCATCACTTGTGGTAGATGACATTCATGACTCCAAGGAAAAGAATAGATGTTTTTCATTAAACTTCACTGCAACATTGTGTGCATTTTGTATGAAAAAGGTCACAGAAATCTAAGTGTCACTCTGTAACAGACGGTATTGTTTGCTTGGGTTGTTCCACTGCGCTCCAGAGCATTTGGTTGCCATGTACAAACATGATTGTCCGCTTATCTGTACCTTTACTTAATGACTTTCCAGCTGCTCTCTGTGGCAGCCATTGTCCGTGTGAAGGTGGGATGCTACAAGAGGGTAGTAATATCTTCCTGTAAGCATCGATTACTTGATGAGTCATTGAAGTTTCTTCCTTACTCTTTTGCTCATTATGTTGATCCTTAAGCTTTGCTCCTCTGGTTCTGTTGGCATCCTTCATAGGATCAAGTCGACGCGGCGGCTTCTGTTTGAAATGAAATCGGTTTGAAACAGAACGTGTGGGAAAGGCAGCTGGCCCGTTTGTACCCAACTGGAAGTCTTGCTCAGGTTTGATGGCGTGCTTGCCGCTGAATTCAACCTGCCTGACTCGCTCTAGGGCATACGACAGCGTCTGCTGATTCTGTAGATCAAATTAAGATAGGCATTCTTCAGAGATAGTTACGAGGTACAGATGTGAAAACAACACGTATCAAAGAACTGTATGTGGCTTGCACAAAGAATTACATTACCCCCTTTTATCAATTTCTGGTCTAATGCAGTCCACTTCCGTGGAGAAATAGTAATTTGTAGTCAGTACCTGAACACAACATGGCACTTTTCCATTGAATATTCATTTAACAATTTTAGCTGAGACCTCAGCATCAATTTCTCATTTTGGCTCTAGTCTCCACCAGACAAACAATGCTGACTGAAAAATAGTAAAATTTAGCAAAATAGGAAGTCCTTGTATGACTACTATGCAGTACTACAGAATTGTTTTAATCACAAATTTAAAACACTGCGAAAACCTCCTTTTCCCTCCTACTGTGAAATTAAATGGATCTGTGATCTAGTCAGAAGTTCTTACCTGTTGAAGTAAGGACCTCCGTAGTTGCTGGGCCTTGCCCTTGTAACTGAGCTGACGTTGGTGGGCATGCCTGTACTGCTGGAACCACTCGGGTACCTTCAGGTCCTCCTGGATCTCTTCCATCATGGAAACTAACAAGAAGTCAGAGATTTCAGACTTCTGGGTTGGGTTTTTGTGAATTAATTTGAACAACTGAGGAAATTGTATGACGTTCTTTATAAATCTGGACTTGGTTTCTTGAATTCCCCCATGGCAACCTCTACAAATGTAACTCCTGCTGACTCCTGGCCAGATGCTGGGGGACCTTCATGTTCACCCATTTCCTGTGTCTGACCTTTTGACCTGTCATTCTGCCATTCCCCCATCTATGTGCTGTCAACCTCCTATCCAGACTAACAGATACACAAACCCACAGACAAACCCACCCAAAACAAAACAACCTGTTCAAATATTATTGTTAACCATTTAAATTGCACTGATTTGAAACTTGCGATAGTATACTTGCTGGCTGTACACAAAGCCATAAGAAGTAACAAAATTGCATTTTGGGGGGTCATAAATAGCTGGAGACAGCTGTGTTACATCCTAAGTTACAGAAAATTCAATACATACTTAGGCATCGTGCTGAGAACATAGCTAATTGCACAGCTCTACAAACAGGATGTAACAGCTTGAAATCTAACAACTATTTGCTTGTGTCATAAATCAGGGGACTTTGGTGCAGCATTGGCTACAAGAAGGGTTCTTACGTTTTATATCTTATGAGAGATGACCCAGACTAACCTGAACTGTGCCGTCCCTCCGATCAGTAATGTCGTCAACAGTCTGAAGCAAACCTGCCGATTTGAAATATTCATCCACTCATCGGGGAAAAATTCAAAGTCAAGTATTTCCAAGGCTCCTCTTGGTAATTTTGCCTTCAAACAGGGAGGTTAACCCTTGGTGCCTTTTGTGGAGTGGTTTATAGTTGTGTTAAGCACCACTCCTGCCAGTGGACTCCCAGTACTAGTGACTCTACAAAGGTTAAGATCGCATATACATGTTGGCCTTTTGTGATGTTCAGAACCATTGAGTGCGCGTGCCGTGGCAACAGTGCCAAGCAGAGGTAACTTGTGTTCCGTGTAAACAATTTGTTGCCATGAAATTGACCAATAAATTAGATGTTAATTGTGTCACCAAATAAGCCATGGCCTAAGGTGCAGGGTTGCGAAACAATGAAACAAGATAACGGGGTTAGCAACTAAACGCACATTTGACTGTTACCCGGTAACTGATCACCTGATATAATCTATAGGAAAATCCCTACGTAGTACAAAAGGAGATAAAACTCCCCTGGACAGTTCAGAACTATTCAAATTATCTCCTTTGTATTGTATTTACTTTTCTGTACAAAACTTGCATTATGTAGGTGACACTTTTTTCATTAAGCTTGGTACCACTTGTTGAGGTACTTGGTCTTTTAACCCAGAGAATGAAAGGCTATGGGTGTCAATACCACGGGACAAGGTAAATTTAAGGTTGACACAAGGCACAATACCATATCAGGTAAACAACTGTACTTTATTCAACAATAGTGACAGCTTACAACAAAAGAAAAAATGTTGACAATAGACCAGGACATAATGCTGGGGGAAAGAAATGCCAGTACAAATATGTCTTCTTTCAGATGTGTGGGCGGGTCTACAGTATACATGTATATACTTTTCTTCTGTCATTCTGTATGCATCTCCTGTCAACCTTCGTCTGCATTTCTTTCTTTAAAAACTTGATTGGGAGTAAGTTTGTAATTATATCTCTGACTACACAATTCCTCCTGTGATCCCTCCTGATACATACTTTACAACTATCCAACCCTCTATAAGTACTGAAACACCAGTCAGAAATGATTAGTACCAACCAATAAAAAAAGTACCACATCCACCTGAGACAATTATGAACTAATACATGTAGTACCATAGTGATATAATATGTACAAAGATGGAATATTCAGCTTTTCTTTTACTTTTCACATGTTAGAAAAGAACTCTTTACTCATTACTTAGAAAAAAAAAGGTCAATGAATTTGCCACATGTATTGTAATTGTTTATCATATTCTGAAGCTTTTGTATATCATGCAGCCTCCCTATACATGTACTTCATTCTCTAACTACTGGTATATTGTATGTACACTACTTCTGCTATACATCATATGTAGTATGCAGTCACTCACTATACAGTGATTACAATTCAATTTCTACTTGGTTTGGGGAAATATTCTGCTATATGTTAAAATGTACTATACATCAGTCAACATGGTACATGAATAGGATAGTGTGTTGAAGCTGGCACCAGACTCCTTGGCCTCTCCTGAACTGGACAGTCAGCATTGCTGTCCTTTGTGGCTTTTGGGAGACTTCTTCTTAAGAAGCTGAACCTGAGGTCCTGCGAACCAATGTATCTATATTAGAGGCAGGGATTCAGACCACTATGATATCCAAAGTGTAGCTCAATCAGGCATTTACTGAAACATGTACAGTGTGTACTGCTGCAAGTCACCCACAAGATAGCCTTCAATTGTAGTACCTCAACAAACCACCTGGGGGCGCTTTGGACAGGTACTAGTACAAGTACATGAGCACAGCTTCAGAACAATCTACACAGCATTTGCCATTTCTGCATGCATATCTTACTTTGGTAATAGAAAAAAAAACTTTTGCAATTTTCTGTTTTTTTTGACAACTAACTGGTAGGCAGTCAGGTACACTAAGAGATATAAGCTATCATTTGCATTGATTCTGATGAGAAGTATGTGTAAGTCTAGGCTTACTTGGGTTTGGTTTCCTGATCAGTGACATTGCGGATGTAAATGGCATCCTCGGGATGTTCCACGTCCAGCTCCTCGTACATGTACGACGAAGCGATGGCGAGCACACTGCCGTCATGGCTGAAGGCGAGGGAAGCGATACTGGTCGGATAGCGGTGGAACTGACACAGCCTCTTCTTGTGGAACCCGTCCCAGATGTTCACAAAACCATCCGATCCTCCTGTTGAAGAAAAATACAGTACTTGCTCAAAATTTCTAATGAGCCAAACATTTTTTAACCTTTATATTCTATATTTACATTCTTTTCATGTTTGTGGTTTCATTTTTGCCGGTTCCATTGTGACCTCTTAACGTGAAATCATGACACCGGGAATATCTGTTTTGTAATTCTACTGTATACTAGAAAATTGTTTCAACTGGGAACTTCAAACACTGCGAAAACCTCCTTTACCCTCCTCCCGCAACATAAAAGCACTGCGAAAGTAAACGCATTTACAGTACAATATCTTGAAGTATGATAACTACCGGTACACACACTTCAAATCTCCCCACTGTGCCTTTAAAACTATAGAAAAGAGCAGGCCCAGCAGCTAACCTGTAGCAAATGTGTTGTGCAGACTGTGGAAGGCAATGGCGTTGACAGGGTAGATCTTCTCGATGCCGTCCTCCTTGATACGATGGCACTTGAAGGCATACTTCTTCTTCTGTACCTCGGGGCTGGGGTCTAAATACTCCACAGCTACACGGCCCCTGTAACAAGGCATGAGGGGTTAACCCACATACATTTGTAGTAATAACATATATATATACCTTGGTTTTTGATCAGGGCCCGAAATGTGCAGGTATTTCTGGTCCACAAGGAAACCAGCATACAGCCAGTACTGGCCCAAAACTGTCTTGAATTCTTCACAGAAGCAACTCTACACTAACTTTATGGAGTAGAAAAGTGTAAACTCCATGGACATGAGTGCTACTCTACTTACTCTATGGAGCTGAGCACATAGCCCTGCTTGTTGGGGAAGGCCCTGATACAGCGGGTCTGGTACTTCAGGCTGGACTCTCGTCTCTGTTGCACATACCCCATGTTCCTCAGGTCCCACACCAACACTCGTCTACCTGCTGTTCCCACGATCAGTCGATCCCCTGTAACTGCCATTGTGTACACCTGAAAGAAAAGCAAGCAGTAGGGTTAACGTTCCTTTACAACTGTGACCTCTTCTAAGAAAAATTCCCAAGTTAAACATCAAGGGTGTGGTTCTTTGATTGCCTGCTTTACCATTCTACAAAAACATTTCTACAAATACACTTCTGGGTATGGAAATACTGTGGTATTGTTTTGGGTGGGATTGTGTGTCTGTTTGTCTGGACAGCATGTGGGTGGGGAAGATTGACAGGCAGAATGACAGGCCAAAGGTATCAGAATCTGGCCGGGAGCCAGCAGGAATTACAGATCAACATGGGGGAATTTAGGAAGTCTAGGCTTGTTCACTTCCCGGAAGTGTGAAATCTCTGATTTCTTGTTTGAAAAGAAAACATGTGAACATCCCAAAGGACCATGTAATCCCACAATCCTACCTTGCCCGGCTGTGAGAAGGACCCAGCGTTACAGGGTGTGCGGGGGTCCCACAGCTTGACCGTCTGGTCCCAGCTGCCTGTGATGACCACGTTGACATCAGGACAGTACTCCACACAGCGGATGGCTGCATCATGGTTCCCAACAACGGTCTCTGCGTGCAAGAGAAGGCCAGCATCAGGGCAGAAACTTATAACATTACAACACTGCAATAAGCTCAGGGCACTGAAGCCAAGAATCCTGATGACACAATTCTGCTAAACTACTGGTAATCACAATTCAGATCCTACTACATGTACTTCCATCTCACCTTGGCTAGTGTTTAGGTCACATGTCTTCAGCATCTGGTCCAGTCCACCACTGTAGGGGTGCACAGGGTCCTGGAAGGGAGAAACCATAATCACCTTGTCACCACAGCTACATGAAAACAGCAACTTAACAGACTGATATACTATTTGAATATACTACATTGACATACACTTTTCTCCGTCATGGATATGATAATAAAGGTTGGAGGATTTTGTCACTCCCTGTGGTCTTGGGTGCTGTTAATTGTATCTGTTCTACTTGCACAACTTTCTAAGAAATTAAAGAATGCTAGCACAGATTCAACCTGATCACACAAATTTATTACCCATTCAACATTCTTGATCTATCTATCCCTTCTGAAAATTCACAATTTCTATTAAATAATTTTTCCCAGTTTTCGAAATCAAGTAAAGACTGTGAGTAACACTTTCGGGAAAACCCTGCAGCCTTACATAGAAGCAGCAGTCCAGGACGGCGCTTGAATGTGTGTACTTGTTCCTGAGGTTGTTCCCGCTCACATCGTACAGTCGCACCGAGCAGTCCCAGGACGACACCAGCAGCAGCTGCGAACTGGTCGGGCTGAACTTCACCGCTGAGATCCCGTCTGCCGGGCAGTTGTTCAACTTGAACTCGTTCGGGGTCTCGGCAATAGTCGGCATATTTGTGGCCTGGCATGATTACCAAAAGAAAGGGAGATGAAAATATTATATATTTTGGGTCAACAAAGCAAAGCCTTGCGACCCTACTAACGTTACCCTCCCCCTTTGTTCGAGTTTTAGCCCCTCGACAGAAGAAAGTATAAGTCGTCAGAAGAACATATTTGTATATCTTAAATCAGATTCATTACGTAAGGTATGTATTCACTGTCTTCATATTCATGCAGATATGTTTGAGATTAGCTTATAACTTAAGAGACTGTCATATCATCACCTTTTTAAATCAACTTCGTTCTCTCTCTCTCGTGTCGGTTGTTCTCTCAAAGATGGCGGCATCAGTTGGACTATACCAATATGAAATTATAGGTAAATCGTAGACAAAATGATAATAATGTCCTTGATACAATTGTATCAACAACAGTATGATAGAAAAAAGGGGAAAGATTTTGCTGTGGTGGCTTCATTTTGTGTATGTCAAGCTATCATATTATGCTGTAATTATATTTCAATAACTTTAATAGGGTTAGTTGCCCCCCTTTTCAAAATAGAATATGACGAATTTCCCATCATTCTCAGGACTAGAAGATGCCATTATTATTTATTTTGAAGGGGGTACTATTCTTGAGGGGTGATGGGGTCATTGCTCCATGTACAAAACCAATTCATCAAAACAGAAAATTACACATCATATACTATAAATTTAATAAATTCTTACTCTTTTAAGTGAAGTAAAATTAACATTTAAATGTGTAAATGAGGTTCATTTGAAACATTGAACCCCGTAAAGTAGACTAGTCCAGCGTCACCGAAACTTGTGTAGTCGTGTCGTCAGCGCTAGAGATTTCCGACTGTTTCACTTTCACAGTCGTTTTTCCTAAACCTTTCAGATATTTAGTGCGCCAAAATGGCACCAAGAAGCATCCCAGACAGGTACGTAGCATATATATTGTATATACAGGGACCGGAAGTGATAGTTGAGAATCTCTGCGCCAGTGTATGTGGACGAGGGGCTTATTAATTTATCTTTCAACGTGGCCACAAAATTTTTCACAACAGGGCCTGGTGCAGTCCTGTTTCCTTCTTCTTCAGATGCAGAATAACATCCGGTTACAGTACCGTTCATAGGAAATATCCGATCGATAGGGATCAGTGGTCTTGAAAACCGTCTTCAGAACCGTTTTCATCATATTTTTTACCACTTTATCTAGAAAATAACGTTAATACTTCTAACCGTTATGCAGACTAAGTTGTTACTCTCTATTTCCTTGATAACTACCTTGATTCCCCTGCGCAGATGGCTAGACTACAGTCCCGTGGGCAGACAGATAGAAGGAACGAGGTTCATCTCCTTCAAAGTTCCTCTCAAAATGGTGAGATCTTATCTTATCTTATCTTATCTTAATACTGAGCTAAAGTCCCGCAAGGGACATCATGCTCAGGGAAAAAAGAGGTGCACGCCCAGGTGCGGCCGGTGGTGTACAAATGTAGGTGGTGAAAAAAAAATACAGAAGAAAAAAAGTACTAAAAACTAGAGGTCAACGATCTCATGCCTTCGTCAAAAGATGTTATCGTTATATAACTTAAGAAGGAAGAAGTGATATATTAGTCCCCCTAAATATGGAAGTTGGATTGTGAAAATTACCCCTGCCGATGCAGTCTGCAATCGTGCATTGGACAAGGGAAAAAACAGCTGTACAGGCTGTAAGGCAACACCGCCTGCAGCTACATGGACTATCCCCTCTGGGACTTTCTCCCTCTGGGACAGCCTGTAGCCCATGTGTCACAATGAAGGTAGAGTATCATGGAAGGTAACTGAATTATAGAATTGCTTCATTTATTATGCAAATTAGATCATAATTTGCATAATTGTCATCTAATTATGTCAAGCATCACTTAAGCTACCTACACACCAAATATCAGGATGATCCGTCGACCGGTTATTGAGTTATCCTACTTTAAACATTTTCATACAAATGCTCCTGCAGCTCCAGAGCAAGCCGCTAGGGGGCCCAAACTTATGTCACTTCTTCCCGAGCACAAGACCTATCTACCATCCAAAAATCATGACCCTAGCTCCTCCAGATCACCATATTTCAAAACCGGAAGTACCGCTGCAGTACCATAACGAGCCGCCAGGGGGCCCATATTCCTATCACTTCTAGGTCTCATCAAGACCTACCCACCTACCAAATATGAGGACAATCCATTAAAGCCTTCTCGAGTTATACTGTTGACAGACTCACACACACACGCACGCCCATGAAAACATACCCTTCTTGACGAAGGCAAAAAGTACTCGTGTAATGTAAAACAATCAACAAACTTGTGCAAAAGTGAAGACAGTAAACATCAACAACAACAAAATGTTGTGGCCACCCTGGGAACTGTCCAGAATTGATTCTGGATTTGGGGGAGGCCCATGTGTTGGGCCAGCCCCCGTTTAAACTGACTAATTGTGTTAACTGTGAGATCTCTTTTAAAGAACTGAGAAAACTTTGTAGTGCATTTTTCTTTCACATAGCTGCAGTCACGGGTATAAGAGTCATAAGAAAATTAACTCAAGCTGTTATGTTCTGTCTCAGGGCATCTGTTCAAATCTGCCGAGTGAAAATAGGTGAGATATTTTCTCTACTTTGTTGTTAGTAATGTTAGCCACATCTGATGTAGGATATACTACTATCATGAAGGGATATTGCAAGAATGTTAGTTTTATAGCAGACTGACAGAAAATAAATATTGCTATAATTAATCAGAAATAATAAGTAGAGTACTCTAGAACAGTGTGTTTTATTTGTTATACATAACCAATGTTTATTATTTTTGTGGTTTCACAGATTCACCATACCTGACATGATACAGAGTATATCAGACCAGGGGGCCAGACTTGGGATGGTTATAGACCTCACCTTTACTACTAGATACTACAATAAACAGGTACAGGTACTGCTTGCTATTGTCCTACATGGGACTTTAAAAGTTGTACATGTACAGCTGTATTATTATTATCATTATTATTATAAAGATGTATTATACAGTTGTCTCTCTCCTTGTTCACTATCAACACTACAGGTAATGATATTTTACCTTTAGTCTTTGATGTAATACAGTAGTGTAACTACTGCATTTAGCCCATGTGGTCAAGAACATGCAAATAAAGATCATCTGTTTTAATACAGGACATCATTAAAGCTGGCATCAGCTATGAGAAAATTTTCACCGCTGGGAAAGAGGTGCCCTCAGATGATGTTGTGCAAGAGTGAGTTCAAAACACATTGATTGGTGACAGAACTTGTTTCCAAAACTGATGATCTATCTGTAACCCTCTGGTATTTTCATTTATTTTGATTGCCAAAATGCCAAGGTATCACTTACTATTTATTAATGGATGCAAAGCTTTGACTGTGTGGATGGTGTTGAATGGAACTTTTGCTTCCATCACATAGTCACACTGAATGTTAGCTGTTTCTTTGTTTAACAGGTTTGCAAGTATAGTGCACAACTTTGAGGCCGAAAGACAGGATGGTGAGTGGAAGGATATGTTCACTTCAGACTACATTGTATGCAGATGATTATACATATGTTCTGCAGTTCTTTGATTAACTGCTAGGTGACAGCTCAAGATTTGAAAACATGGTCCTTGTTGACTGTAGTGTGTGTACCTACAGACATTATTGGTAGTTCCCAGGTACATACCTTAGATTTTCCATTGTCAATGGTGTACATGTACATGATTGATTTTCCCTTTTACAGACAGCCTTATAGGTGTCCATTGTACACATGGGGTGAACAGAACAGGGTACCTAGTGTGCAGGTAAGAGGCATGATTCTGTTTATACTTATGTTTACTTTTCTGTAAAATCATACGCTGAAACACTGGGATTTCTAAGATACAGATCTGGTGGTTATGTACATGTACTCTTTCCAATTAATGTGCTTTCAAAACTCCAATAAGGAACTGGAGTAAGGCTTTGTTTGTAATCCTCTTCAAAATTCTGCCGTGTCATCAATTGACAGCAAAGCCAATTTACATAGAAGCATGGATAGTGAAAAATGTATTTGTGTCTTGCTCTCAGTTGGAGATTTAGAATGAACATATCACATTGACTGAAAATATGTGTTTATAAACTGGGAAATTTTATGTGGGTGATGTTGTAGTACTAATGTTGTCTGTACAAATCTACCCAGGTATCTGATAGATTACAAGGGCTTCACTGCAGAGAAGGCAATAGCAGGTTTGTTCACACCTTGTATACATCATGTATATTATTACCCAAATGCAGTGCAGTTCTTTAATTAACTGCTAGGTGGCAGCTCAAGCTGGTCCTTGTTGACTGCAGTGTGAGTAATCTTGTGCCTACAGATTATCTTAGTAGTGGTCTTGATGATAGATTATGTACATATACAAGTTAGAAAATTTGTAGTCACATACAAAACTTTTAAATGTACTTCAAGAGGAAGTATAATAGAAGACAAAACACTATCAAATTGTGGATTTTCTGCTGATATATTTTATATTTATTCCTGTTTTACAGCCTTCAATAAAGCCAGAGGACATGACTTGGAGAGGGAGAACTACCTGAAGGACCTGCAGCAGAGAAGTGCTTCGTGAGTAATGCACCTACCAATATAAATCTTAAGCGAGGTATAGATAGATGGTAGGAACTTAAATTAGTCATGCCATGCCCTTAATTAATGAGTCACTTCAAAATATAATACCTTGTACGTGTCATTGATGCACAGAATACAGAGTGGCGAGGTTTTGCCTCCCAAACTACCATTGCCTCGGAAAGAACAAGGACCAACAAGGAGAAGGGACCAACCGCCATCTAGAGAGCGGCGCTTTACTCCTTACGACCAACGGAGAAGGGACAGGCATCGCTCAGGACGTGCAGACGATCTCCGCGGTGTTCTTGAGGGTAGACATTACGAAAGCTTTAGTAGTGGATATTACAGGGACAATAATTATGGTCAATATGGGAGAAGAGAATATGATTATTACCACCATTCCTATGACTATCACAGAGACTATTCAGGGAACTGGACAGAGCACAGATTTTACCATGAAAGTTGGGATAACCAGCCACATTCAAACTATGACAGTGGTTGCTACAATACCAGTGGAAACATGCACTCGAGACATTCAGATTACAACCAGCATAGGTATAAGGACAGGAACTATCTGCAAAGTTGGGGCTATAGGTGGTGATAGCAGTGCCTTTACATTTTCTAAATGATCCAAAGATAGGTCGGTGATTTCTTGATATTTTGTGCTGTGAACCAAAAGTTTAAGTGGTTTGTACTGCTTCGTGTACAACTATTTCATCAGGTAGTGTTAAGCAAACTTCCTACTTAAAACACCCTCCCTACAGTACTCAACCAGTTTGTACTGGTTAGCCCAACCAGTTTGTACTGGTTACAGCAGAAGTCAGCTGGGATAAGGCTGATGTTGGACTGCATGTTCCACTAGTGTGCTACAGGTCATTAAGCTGAGGTTTCTTCAGTTGCAAGTTGCAATGTCCTGTCAAGTCAAACAATGTGAATCTTGCAGCAAGGCATGAACCATCCTTCCTAAAGGTAACTCCTGGAGCATGCTGAAATTCAGGCATTTTTCCAGATAACATTGTTGAAACTTTGAGCTTTTCATCATATCAAGGAAAACATGCTAGCCTAGTATTTACTGTATCCAGCTGCCTGGACAAAGAACACATTTTCCAGGGTACTGGATAGGGCAACGGGTACTGGATAAGGCTTCTAGGAGAGGAGGGTAAAGCATGCCCCATCTCCCACACAATTCACAGAAAAGTTCAGCAAAGGACAGGAATTTCTGAATTTTGCCTATCTCCTTTCCAGGGTCGTCCTCTCAAGAGGAACAGCCCAGTACACCCTGTCTACACTCCGTTTTGGGCTGGACGTTAGGTGTGGTGTTGTTAGGGTACAGTCTGTATGTCCACTGGTATATGCAGGGTGTAATGGAGGACTGGATTCAGGAGCACATGACTCAGATATTTTCATCTAGATGTGCTGTCACATAGATGACTCAGTATGCCATACTTTATAAGTTTTAGAACGAGAATTTAAGACATTTTAATGTCTTCAAAGAGACATAGACTGAAAATTTCTTATGCAACCTAACTGCTGGTTTTTATTCAGTATCCACAAAAGTACTTTTTGACTGGCTAAGTGTGATGGTGGCATATGCGGGAAGACTTTTTTTAGCAAGACTTATTTGTCTTTCAGATTTGCTCATTTTTAGTACTCTCAAGCTGATCATCAATACATGTACTATCAACCTGCAGACACTATTATTTATCAACATGAGTGTTGAGGGAAGAACCTAACTTAATTAATTTTATTATTCATTTTGGCTTCTACAAAATACTATATGTATTTTGTAAAATACAAGGTATGATGAAAAAGTTATTTCTGAATCATACAATATATTGAGTGAAGTACATTTGCATTAACTAAAAGCTGGTTAGGATCCTCTGGGCAGTACAAATTTTGGACAGGAAAAATCTATGCAATTTGCAAGCAAAAACTTCGTGCAATTTTTGTAATTTAATGATTTAATAATGTACAGAACTCTTCAAAGCATGCTAGCAGGCTTTGCTCAACTAAACAGTGGTATGTCAGCCTGTACTTCCAATTCGGCAATCGGTTGTACCTGCTTTGTGTACAATAATTGTTCACTTTGTCTTTATGTTCATATAAAGTGTTTGAATGTATGAGGACTGAGTAGAACTTTAACAGGATTTGATAATTGATTTTAGATGGCAGTATCTTACTTTAAGTTAATGTGCTTCATTTTAGATATGTTCTTTATCAAGTTTATGAGTATAGTCATTTGTGAACATATAAAAACACACTTTTACCCTTCTATTACATTGCAAACAGCTTTTCCTTAAGCTGCCTTAATCTTATAAAAACATGTAGCTAAAACATTATCTCATCAACAGAGTTGATAAGGAATCAGTAGTAGAGTAACAGAATTGTAAATAAATGATTAAGATGGCACGCAAAGAGTGCTAACCTGACTGTGTAATCCAGCATTTGTTGTTGCATTGAGTATTTCTGACATTGCTGGGCTGGAGCCCCAGCTGGAGAATTTGTGTGGCCATTGGCTATCATATGGCCTCAAAGCTGGACTTCCTCTCTCACAGGTGAAACATTGCCTCTCTGTCTCTCTTCTACAGATACTTTCATGGCCATTGTTCTGATGAACAATCACTTCTTGTTCCACCAGTCCATGGAGAGCTTTTCAGCATACCGCTAGCCTAGGCTAGGTTCCCTTCTAGCCCACATCATTACACTGTCCAAATACCAGTTCCTTAGTCCTTCTACAGCAATTCTTTCTTTCGATGGACTGCAAAATTATGGAATGCTTTCCAGTCCCTGAGGTGTTTCCCTCTCAAATGCTACCCACAAGCCTTGAAAACCAACATTCACCACCATATCTTAGCATAGTCCCCTATACCTCCCACCAACTTTCAATGTTCACCAAGTTCAATGCTGAGAAATGATCTTTTCACATCGCACTGAGCAAACTTTTTTTTTTTTTAAATGAAGCTCTACCAGGGAAGCACAGTTTCCTCTGTCTTGTAACCCACCACACATAACAAAAGGAGTAGGGGTCCATCCTGGTTTGAGTGGATAACATTTTAGGTGTGTAAATGTAACTATACACATGAGCCAACTGTAGAACTGACATAACGTTACATGTACTTTCTACATACACCTATCAGAGTACAGCATGCAGTTATCGCTCATTTGCAATAGTCATCAAATGTCTTGTGCCTAATTACACATTGACTCATATTTTATCCACTGACGTCAAAAATACAATGCAAACTCAACGTCAAACTATCACCCTATGAATATTTTATGAGAAATTTGTTTCATATCTAAACAACAGTCTGCTGTGTAAGAATGACATGTACATGTAACAATGGTACAATGTTGCATAATCTCCAAGCAGATCTTTAGGTGGCTGCAATACAGTATCAAATTGGCCAGGCAGTATCCAATACACCAGCTGAGTTTGGCTGGCATAAAAAAAAGATACCAGTTCAAAAAACAAAGCCTGATAAACACATCAAATATAAGCCTAAACCTCTGTTTGGAGAGTAGTATTTGCATGACATTTGACACAGTATGAGATGACAGCCACATATACAGTATATGATACACTTGGAAAGATTGGCATAACAGGTGACTATCACATTTTCAAGATGTATTAGATGTTGACCCAGAGACCAGACTGTAAGTTTTGAATTCTACTCAGACCAGGATGGATCCCTACCTAAGTGTGGTGGGTTCTTTAACATGCTTGAGGTGTATTTGACATTCCTAACTCTAACGGAACAGTCTGGAATTAGGCAGAAATGGTGTTGACAAGATACTCCCATACATGCCACAGTTTTTATTCCATTCCATCTTACAGATACAAATATCACTGTATGTACCACTGTTTGATACATTACACTACTAATCGGTTCCCTGCATGTCAGAAATTTATTCCACATTGGTTAGAAGTCATTCCATGCACTTTCATAGGAACAGACCCGAAATAATGGGGTCTGATGGGAAAGCATGCATTTGCAATAAAAGGATAATGATAAAATCACTTGATAGAAAAAAAATGAACAGCACAAAAAATTTTTCAATAACATTTTTACACTCGCCCCTCGCACCATTTCTAGTTCTTCCTTTTAAATTGCCAGGCAACCAATAAAACTTGGTATAACATCCATAGAGTGTTGAAGGTTAACAATTACATATGTACAGTTTTTATTTTATTTTATCTAAAGCGCTCTCAATAGTTTTTGAGGAATGGCTATTGTATTAGGACACATATAATGGCTTTACATTATTGTATGTAGCACATAACATAGCATGGCATATTGTATTATTAAGTCTATAGCAATAGCACACCACTATATACCTGTTAGATCATCACATGCTTGCATTGAGCAATGCATACAGGACTTCAATCATGTAATGTGTATCTTTGGTATATGTTGTCTGACCCTGACCTCTTACCTCATGACCTCAGTGAAAAGCAGCCAGCTGTCCGATTTGAGTTTTTTCATGAATAAACAAAAGCTGGAACAAACAAAACTTTCGTCATATCAGGACGGGGAAAACCGCCAGTTTCCCTGAAGTGGAGACCACACTAGTCTGACCTCTTAAGATTTGAAAAGACACTTGGCATTTGGAAAATCGAAGTTCAAAGTCAAGGGCTAAATTTATATGACTGAAACAGTACATTATAGGGGTGAAAATGTTCTTTAACGTGACGTGAATATGATGAAATGGTTCAAAATTAGAGTTAAGAAATTGTCAGTCTTTCCAAATCCCAAAGGAGCAGTGTTGTACGTCATGTCACACTGACTTGGGTCTTGGCAAACGCTATCGCGTTGTATTTACGTCTAGATGGACAATTGGAAAGGGAATTTTGCTCTTGTGTCATGTTTGATCGATTTTCAATTTGCCCTGTCCTCGCTCAAAGCGTCACCCCTCATGATTCCGATGGGCAGGCCGATCTGCGTCCTCCTGGTAACCAGCTTGGTTTTGTCCTGGGCGTCCTGCGGCGGGTCCCCGTTCACCTCCAGCTCCGAACCCACCCGGTTCGTGCAGCACGGACACACCTTCTTCTTACACGACGCCTTCAGGTCGCCCCACTTCTTCAGCAACAGCCCCACTTCGTCTTGGCTCAGACTGAAGGATGTCGAGATGAGAGACATGCCCAGGAGGAAGTAGAGCGACGCCGCCAGGGCGTACATCTTGTGGCGCGGCACCAAGTCACCGAAGCCGATGGTGCTGAAGGTGACAAAGATGAAGTAGAAGGACTGCTCGAAAGTCCAGTCTTCCATCTGCATCATGACGACGGCCCCAAAGCTCATGATCAAGAACACCACGATGAAGATACCGTACAACGGCACGTCGTCCTTCCTACAGAGGTAAGATGTTAAAATTTCTATACATCTATATATATACATGTATATCTATATTGACTTTGTTAGTCAACCAAACACTACTGGATGAGACTCATGTTTAAACTTTTCAGACAACATTAACTGGTTGATATGCAAATGGTTCTGATAGAATGTTGTTTTGTCAATGTCTCTCCTTCATCATTCATCCTTAACCTATAATAGTACCTAACATACACTGTATGATAGTTGAGTGAAGATTTGGGCTTGAGCGCTGTGCCTTTATGCCACTCAAGGCTTTAAAGCTTTTACGTTTATTGTGATGGCATGGGGGAAAGATTGAAAACTCTGTCTTCGAGATTTTTAATAATATAGGTGACACTTTACATTAGGGCCTGCTAGAATACTACATCAAACTTGTACGACGTCCTACCACAAACTACTAGTATGCTAGTCGATGCATCTGCACAGAACTGACAGAATTTTAAATTCTTCTTTCTAAAATTCTAAAGTTACCGTGACTCCATCATGTTGGGTCTCAGCTTGGCGTTGACGGTTGCGGCGATGTACCGGAGGGCTCTCGCCATCAGCTCGCCGATATCAGACAGGGTGAGGAGCAGGATGGGGATGCCGAAAATGGCGTAGAAGATGCAAAAGACCCGGCCGGCAACAGTGGCAGGAGTCTGGTGTCCGTAGCCTGCATGAGAGAAAGCACAAGGTCTGTGTAGTTCCTCATTGTTTATTTATTTGTTTGTTTGTTTGTTTGTTTGTTTGTATCTAAAGACCACACACAAAATGAGATTACTCTTGTCAATTCGCCTTTTTGGTGACGTTTTGCTCTCCTGTTTGTGCGGTATAGTTTTACACGTTTCATTGTGCCTCGTTCTTCGATTCTACATCCTCGGTTTCCCTGGAATTTTCCAACCTACAACACAGTAACGCTTTGCGCCGCTTTCAGACCCGTCAACACCCCCATGGCATCGTTAGCTTTCACGCGACTTGCAGATATGGCCTTCCACCTATTCTCCAAGCAGATCTTTCAGTGGCAAAGTCGTTATCAACCGAAGGCGGATTGGACTGTGTCTTGCCTATTGAAATATTGGCTACTACCTTGCAATTGCTGGATACTGGTTACGACCGAAAGATCAGCTTGGAGATTACCTTCCACACATATTAGCACGGCCTGAATAAGGTTGAAATACCATCGCGTTTGAGGGAAAACACAGTTGACATTTTGTCTACTCTCCATGATCATTGAGGCAAGCAAGCCCATTGTCCCTCGACATTTTTTTTGCATTTGTTCATGCAAGATAATGATATATGATGATTTACCACACGAACGATTTGGCTGCAGGATGTCACATGCCTTTATTAATATTAGCTCGGCTATGCATATATAGCTTGTATTTGGTCGATTGTAATGTCTGTATAGTCTTCCGAGACTGGACTGCCAATGATGATAGTAAAGGAATTCTCTGTTGGCAATTCGTCAACAAAACAAAACAAAACAATTAATTTTATTTTCTCGTTATGCTTGAAGCCACATTAAAGATTTTGAATTCCTGCAAATGGTTCTGTCACGTATGCACGTATACTATACAAGAAAGGGAGAATGCATATTTCCATAATGTCAATTTTGCAATAGCCAGGTAAAGCAGAAATTGCACCACATTTTTGACTTATTAAGCGTAAACGACCCCGCTTTTTTTTTCAAAAACGGGAAAAGCAGATACATGTAGCTTCAGTGAACAGCCTTATTGAAACATTTTCTTCTCTTACCGTAGTGATGAAATATTTTGTTTGTTTCGCATCGCCTTTTTTACTGTAGGTACACATGTACAAGCTGCGTATGGTGTTTTTTTTCGATGTGTGGCTCCCCCGGCTTTACGTCCCATCTGTAAGAACGTCCCTAACAGAAGCTAGGTACTCATTTTCACCTGCGTCGAGTGAAGAAATAGGTGTAAAGTGCCTTTCCCAAGGACAAAACATTGGGGCCTACTAGGGATTTGAACCCAGAACTTTTACATTCTAAGTCAACAACAACAAAACCACCTTGCCACCTTTTAATTGATATCATGAATGTAAACTCACCGATTGTGGTAAAGACAGTGACGGAGAAGAAGAGAGAACCGGCGATGTCCCATTTCAGCTCGGTCTGTCCCCCTGTCACCACCCGAGGGTCGATCCCCCCGTCGTACGCTTCCACGATGGTGTGCTCGTACCTCTTCACCAGGATCATCATCTCTTCCTCCCAGTCGTTCCCGGTAAAGACTTGGGAGACGTTCCACATGTCCTTCAGCAACTGGCTCCTCGCTTCTGTGAAGTTCGCGACCAGAGCTTCTTCGTGGTGGTATTCTATCAACGTAAAGCCCATTGCGCCGAACATGGCGTAGATCACAAGAATGATGAAGAGCTTGACGTGAGGCCAGACCGCCTTCAGGGCGCGGACCACCTTCTTGCGCCTCTCGGACTTTGCGTCACCCCATCCTTCTTTCGGTGTAGACCGGTGCTTTAGTTCCACGCCGTCTGCGTCCACGTTGTTGTTTGGTTGTGCTTGAGACTTCTTTAGCGATTCTTCAGAAGCCATGGTTTGCTACTATGTATTTAAGAAACACGACAGCAAAGAATGGTAGTCAATTTTGCTCTTTCTGAAGCGCAAGATATGGCACGTAGAGACCCAACCTGCAACTGGTCGCTACAATACAGAGCTATACGTAATTAAGGTACCTAATGAAATATTCATGTCGTCGAACAATGGTTAGATGGCGTTATCATTATCCAAGGACAGTTTGTTGTGGAGACATAATATATGTGACTCTGAACAATGATATATCTGCATAATATACTCGTGTAGTAGCAGGTGAGGGGGGGAGTGAGCGAGAGATTGCCATACAAACGTACCCAACCAGCGTTCGCAGCTAACCCCAAGTCTCTTCAACTTAGAGTTGGTTGGAGTTGTAGCAGTACACGAAATCGACATGACTAATCGTTTGCGTGATTAAAGTGGCCATACGACGCGGTAACATTCGTCGCAAGTTGTACGATTTTGATACCGTAGAATTCTTAGGCAGGTTGAGACAGAACCAACCGCCGACAAGGATCTAAGACAGCCTTTTTCGAAACAAGACAGCTGAATTTTGCAGGTCACTTCCGCGACTGTCCCAAGAATTCCTTCAGTCTGTGATCGTACAACAGTCGCACGACGTATGGAACCAGGCCCTAGCATACACGAAATACACATGACATGAATAATCGTATGTGATCTTGATAAGCCTATTCTTCATTCCGGCCGTCCTACCTAAAATTTTGTGGTACATGTAGAAAGAAATTGCCTATGTATACAAACAATTCCTACTGTCCTTGGCTGTTCAAATACTAGTAGGCCTTACGTGGCTGACTGCAGTTTTACCATTGTACGCTAAGTGACGCTGTAGTACCGACTAGTCGGGATTTGGTGTAGTTGATTGGTTTGTCCTGATAGAGGACAGATGTGATGTAAGGATAGACGTATTCTTTAAGCAGAGCTAGAGGTTGACTGGGAATTAAGATTGTGACCTTCTTAGCTTCTATGTACCGTTTTCTGTCAGCCAATCAATTGGTGGCCTATTGGAGGGATAGTATATTGCCTATTGAACGTTGTTTTGTCGGTTGGTTACGACTTTGCCACCGAACGATTTGCTTGGAGATTAAGGAGACGTCGGTTTACACTGGTTACGTTTTGGAATGGCGACAAAACACCCGTAAACGTTATTTCGTTAGAGGAAGGGAAAAGAAGCTTCGCGAGCAGGTGTGTTTATCACTGTGCTCCGTACACGTACCACGGCACTAGGACTTCTGACGACAACTACCGTTTCCATGGACACGAGATAAAACTTGTTTTGACTGCTTTAGAGCTACGCTACTATTTCAATATATCGGTAGACATGGTTTATAACTCATAAAACTTGTGCAACCCATAAAGCTATCAGAGGAACATTTTTTCTTGACTCCCTTTCTGTATTTGCTGGCGATAGAATATGATTAATAGAGGAGGCAACTTCTCAAAAACAACTTGTATTTGAAAAACGGACCTTACCCATTTCTTATCCCGAACATGGAACTTGCGGCCTATCATATGCTGAAGTGGTGAAGTGAGGCCAACGATATCCATTAACACACGATTAAGTCGCACAGTATTTCTATCCATCTTTATTTCCGAAAGCAATCCATAACAACGTCTACACAAATTCCAATCTATACACGATTGATCATCAACATTTGTTGACATAAGGTACGGACGACTGCCATTTGACATTCACAAACGGTTACAGAAATTCACAAATCAAGAATTCTTTTACTTACATTTGAATCTTCTCGTACCATATCGTATCTCATACAGAGCATTACTGTGTACAGGTGAACCTACGTTTTGTACAAGAGTATATATTGTTTGTTCTTGTGTGCTACCTGGCCGGCTATCACCTGCCGTACTGTTTACGAGAAGAAATCCTGTCGCCAGTCTAACGCGAGTGAAATGTGCAAACAGTGCCGGACGAAAGTAGAACGGCAAACATCAAAAGAGTGCACACCTAGACGCTAGGGGGAGGGTGATTAGGTGTGTCAACAGACCTTGATACAATGTTCAAACATGAAGCTGTCAAATGCATGTGTTTTTAAAGTGTATTTTCACCACGTACGTACACGTCTACCCCCGGCAAAACCCGCGGAATCTAAACTGGGGGAGATATTTACAGAAGACAAAATTAACATTGCTAATATTAATACACCCCGCTCTAAATTTCATTAGAATTTCACATTTTTAAAAATCAGGGTGAGAGACAACATTTGTACAGTCTGTAAGCTAAAAATTTACAACACCGTCGATTGTCATTTAAGCACTGCTATAAATGAACACATTATAAACATGAAAAAATAGTCCGCTTAGAAAACCGAGTAGCCACTGATAACATATACACTCAGTGTAAAGAACAGACAACGGTTAAACAATTAAGAGTTGTTTTGTTAAACTACTGGACTATTGGAGTAACCTCCGGACCCCGTCTGAGACTTGCTTATTGACTCAGTGCTCGATCTGATATTGGCCGGTGGTTGACCCAGGCCGCTCCCCGGATGCCGTGTATGCCGAGCGGGGCAGGGCTGGCCAGTTTCCAAGGTGCGCATGGTCACATGCTCTTTATTTGGTCCCAAGGTGCGAGAGTCTTTCGCTGGGCTACTTTGTTTACGACCCCGCCAAGTCGACGTGGCAACTTTGGAACTTGTTTTTGTTTGTACCTTTTTAAAAAAGTGTCTTAGTTTGCAACTTTCGTCGAAATTTTGGCGGGAACTTTGTAGCCCATTGTCCTGCACTTTTCTGACTGCACTAGGTAGTGATGCGAAAGGGTGCGGAAGTGTTCTTGTTCGCAGGATGCTCTTGAATCTGACTGACAGCCACGTCCACAAGAAGCCGCAGGCACCCGAACATGTCGTCTTCTTCCCCGGGGGGTGTCGGTGGCGGGGTTTGTCCTAGGGTTTGTCCCACGGGCTGGGCGTGCGTTGGACACTTCCCTCCCAGCATACAAGAAGTGCAGACTTCTTTTCTTTGTGTTGTCAGATCCACCGGTGATGTCTGCGTGGTACAGTCCGCTCTGATGACGTCATGATGACGCAGGCTGAGGGATGCTGGAGGAGTGGCGCTGGATGGCAGCCTGCTGAAGTGATTTGCAGGTATTTGGGATGACAGGATGGGTGCTTCGTGCTGCGCGTGGATCCAGCGGTCTTGTCTCCTCAGTTTTTCCGCCAGCCTGCTGACCAGAGCCTCGTGCAATTCTTCCCGACAGTTGGAGCTGTCGTCTGCGCGTGACTGTGAGTGAGACTGGTGGTGTGGGGAGTCAGGGGGCGTCATGCTTCCCGGGACGTCCTCCTCCGACTTGTACTGTTTCATCTTTCCCTCCAGCATCTCCTGCATCCACGTCGGGTAAGGAGGCGGCTCGGGAGACGTCTCGGGGCTGGACCGGCCGTCCTCCGAGGATGTGTCGGCGTAACTGCCCTGGCGTTTGGCGCTGGTGCGACGGGAGATGGTGAACTCGCTTGGATCGGCGCCATCCCGGCGGATCATGTCCGGGAGGATACGCCGTCTAGCGTTGATGAACCAATTACAAACCTGCATCAACAAACAACACATGATAAAGATAAAGCATCATAAGACTTAGAGGGCAACAACGTTTTTCAAACACCCCTTTACATCACAAATCCGCCCCCATGCACCCCGGGACCACTCCAATAAACCTTCGCTTGACACGGGCCCATTTGAAGAACCTTTCTCACTCGTAACCCAATACGGAGTTTTATAATTTACCAAGTATCATGTTAAAGCTTTATCTGCGTATACAAAAAGGAATTTCTCAGGTTTCCCTGTATTCTGTCAGCGCCAAATTTACTCGAATTCGAGGCCTTTTGTAGAAACCTGTAAATGTCGCCAGCTAATGCAGCACTCCTAAAAATGCTCGGTGTCGAAAAAAATATATTCATTCGTTTTAAATGTCACGCACAAAGATCGAGCCATTTGTTATGACGTAATCTAGGTCAACATTTAGTTAATACATAAATTCCGCCTCGATATAGCCAAATCCAGTGCTAATCCATAGCAGTGGCAGCTGTCAAAACTGCACAGGTGAACAACTCACCTGCAACACAGTGAGACCAGCTTCTCGAGCCAAATCCAACTTCTCTGCGTCTGTCGGGTAGGCGTTGTAGCGGTGGTCGTAGAGCCAAGCCCGGAGGATCTGTACAGCTTCTTTCGGGAGGTTTCCTCGACGTTTGCGGGCCGCACTGTCGGAGTGCCGCTGGCGCCGACTTCCCGAGAACACCTCCTCGTCCTCTCCGTAGAGCCTCTCGCGGTATTTCATGGCTTTGTTTTCACGGGACGCTGTAAAATGTAGAATATGTGCAACAATTATATGACATAGCAGGGCAAGAATGAGGGAGATCCGTCAACAAGTTTTATATAGGAACCGAGTCACATGTGGCTGGCAGTGACGCCACTCTCTCGAGCGGGACGTACCATTTGGAAAATGGGGACTATTCTACCCGAACAAACTTTGAATCTTTTATGCAAAACTCAATCGCCTTTTTTTTCTTTACCGTGAGGTGAAACAACACATCATATGACACCGTTTTAAAGGATTAGATACCAAAAAGCTGTCGGAGTCTACCCACGATATCCTGAGTTGCTTAATATATTCCTGTTTCTGAAGCGGTGGTTACACAACAACAGCCCCGTATGTCATCATTTTGAACGAGGTCTTTTTCACAACAAAGAGAGCCTCCTTGGTCACAAATAGCAGTATATATAATCAACGTTATAAGATGACAAGGAGGTTAGAGAGAGCTCGAGTGTCCCCTCTAATCTCCTTGAAGATGATCATTGTACATGTCCATAATGCGAATACGGTATTAACCAAGCAATGAGAATTAGTGGGCGGTCAATATTAATTTCCCAGACAAAATATGACTGATTGTGATAAGTGCTTCACAACAGATGCTGTTTCACCAGTAAAGCATGGTTAGGCAAGAACAATAGACCTGTCCATTCCATTGTTAACCAACCAATTAAAGCTCGTTTCTGAGACAAAGGAAACCAGATGGAAATTGATAGCTGTTGACCCAACCGATACCGAAGGATCCTGTGCCCCAGCTGATTAAAGGGAAAACCCGCTCCCATAAATTGAAAGGAAAGGTAACCCGTGACAAGATCACAACAAATACAAACGAAACACAGAAGTTGCTGAAATTAAAAGCAACTCATAGGGGAAATTGATTTTTTGGGTAAAGTGATTATATCTGTATGGATAAGTAAACAACACAACTGTTTGCTATCAAACTCGGTCGTTCCACAGTTGTGTTTGAAATTTAGGGGCGGATCATCCAAGGACGGACGGGGTGTGTCCAAAGTCCGCATTTTGTACTATAAACCACACTTAACCTTGATCCGGCGTATTCGGTTGACAAAAACAGAAACATTATATGCTTGTTGTATGACTGACTGGGACGTGCAAAAGTGTCGGACAGAAATAGCAAAATATATAAATTATTTACGCCCTAGTTGAAATTCCTTGGTGATTCGTCCCTTAGTACAGTGTATATTGTGGACGTCTGTGTTCTATCAAAAGGTGTGATCAAAAACAGATTCTTGTACTTGACAACTACTTTGTTTCTACATGACCGATCCTATAGCCCCCGCCCACCTCCGTCAAAACGTCGAAATGCAAAATAAAAACCTAAAAAAGCAAATATTTGATGGACATGCAGCCACTCTCTCATTGGTCGAACTGCTAATTGTAATGGACAGTCAGGATCGGTCAGATTCCATGAGAGGAGCGCAGCTGACAGGTGTCGGCAGGCTATAAGGAACTTGAAATACCACCCTGCGGTCGTATCTTTACAATGTCACGTCAGCTTCGGATCGGACTTTTGTGCCATGCATGAAACAAAAACTTTTTTGTCAAAAATGGGGGGGGGCAGCGTTTTAGCGTCCTGATGTCGTCAAATTGAACGCATAGTTCTAAACAACAACATCAACGGCCAATGGTGTATTTACCAATGAGATGGTCCCCAAATGTTTACCCTCCCTAGCGTCCCTCCTCCGTCGTTGAACTTCCAAACCAACAAAGAAAATAGCATACCGCAAGACTGGCCTGGCCACGTGGTCCACATTTCGGGGCGACCAACTGTTACAACTGTCACGGCATGACCCCCGCAGGTAACAAAGACAACAATGGGCCCACGGCCTCGTGGTCTCGCAATTAGCGGCCCAACCTTCGTACTAACAAAACATCCACAATCGAACCTCTCCGACTGTTTGACAAACACAACTTTTGATGTCGAAACAGCCGTTACCTCGACGTTTCAAGTGAGAAAGATACGATAACTTATGGTGAACGTGACGACCAAATATGTGGAGGGGGTGGGCGGAAATACCAGGCTCACCGCGAAGACAGGTGAAAGATAAACAACACCGCGGGCCCTGCCTACTTCCCTGCCCACAAACACTGAAATAACGCCCAGTTGTTATAGTGTCGGCGTGATTTGGTAGTTGTAGCTGGGCACTAATATTATACCCCCGCCCGGCTGATTCACGGCATTTGATGAAAACAAAGGACGGTTGGGCAAATGACAGTCATACCGATACTTCCTATAATCCCTTGGGAGCACGTAAAAAGCCTTAAGACACAAAAAATGACAACATACGTAGACAATTTGACTGTGAGCTTCAATAACTTAATCACTCAACATAACTGACGATCTGAGATTCTTTGCGATCGTATCTATTCTTGACGATAGTGTTGATTGTGGGAAACTTCAGGTGTCAAACAAAGAAAAACAACCTTTCCCATTCCGATGGTTCCTGTTTTCTACTTCCCCTTCCCACAGATACGGGAAATATCGCAAGGAAACGACTGCCATGTTCACTTAGGACATTTCCGTCAAAGAAGGTCAACAAAAATCTTAGAATGTGGCCGATTGATCGTTTTTAGTTGTGGCGTTGTTACCTGTGCGCCTCAGCGGGGCCCAGACTTAACCAGGTAGACACAGACAAAGACAACAATGCACCTACCGCGGCGTGCTTTCATGCCTTTCTCGTCTCGCTTGTCAGAATGGTAGAGACCCCTCCTAGTGGCGGGAAACCGTGAGTTCCCTGGGCTTGTTCTGCGTCCGATCAGACGACAAGTGCAGAAAATCCCTGTCTTGTTGACGAACGGTGACTGACAGCCTGCTGTTTTTCAGGGCACGATCGCAGAGGTCGGCCGTCGGGGAGGCACTGCGGGTTTGACAGCTGGCGGGGCTTGAGTGCCATGTGCTCGCATATAAATGTCATTGTCCCTGCAGGCCAACCAATCACGGCTCTCTTCGTGGGCACAGGTAGCCTGGCAAACAAGCTTGTCACCAGATCTTCCGACCTCGCAACATTGAATAGCCGGAGCCTGTTGACAACTGTAACGACAGCACTTGTTTAAAAAAAAGAGATCCTCGTCATCCGAACTGTTAAACATCCGTTATCATGTGGTCATATTTTCAAACATATTCCAATGAATGCAAGTAGTACTTGTAAACAAACAACTGGAAACATAGGGTCTAGAGTGACGTGTGCATTCTTTGGCAGGGTTGGGGTGATTTATATCGGAAACCAGGATCCAAAAGTATGTCAATACTTACGACTTGTCAACCTGGAAAATTGAAACCACGTTCCTTGCAAGAATCGTTGCTAGCGTGGTTTGAATACGCAAGATTAGTTGCACCGTCTTTCTATCCGTTTGTCTGTGAATGTGAGCTAAACTGTTGTTTTCTTCACGTCCTGAAGACTTTGACAGACTATATTTCGCGTTATTCCTCACCACATACCACAGACATGCACAGGTACAAAGAAGGGGCTATCGGTAAAGTAGCGGGGGAGGGGGCACCGAGCACGTTTTGTTAACAAAGTCAACACTGAAACGTTAGTTTATTTCTCACCCGGTTTGACAAGTTAAAGTTTGACAGGTACGTCGGATGCCGTCCTTGGCAGATGGTTAATTCTAATTGCCCAGGACAAATATTTTGGTACATATACAACACGAAAAGGCACCAGAGTATGGTAGAAGATCGTGTTTCCTTCTATTACGGGACAATAACAGTTTCTAGCTACTGGCTTATTGATTACACCAGAGTACGGATGAATGACTGAAAATTAAACGTCACTACACATCATTTTTTGCTACTTTTTGAATCGCCTCTTTGAGATTTCCACATAAAATCTCACACCAAATGTTGGTGTTCTTTGTCATGGCGTATACAGGCTCTACCTGTGACAAAAACAACTTCGCCACCCACACTTGCACCAGTCCAAACAACGCGAGCGGCCATGTTCTTATCACCACACCGTTTGTTTGCGGTGCTACATCGCGGCAGGTGCAGCACAGATCGCGCGAGTCGACTGACTCCAGCCTTTATTTTGCCCCGGTTTTTCGACCGTGCCATTCTTCACAGAGAGAAACGACAACGTGAGATAAAACATGTTCCCGTCCGGCATGTTCCTTTGTGAAGGGTCAGGTCTTTTATTGACGGACTCTGTAATTATGACGACAGGTGTGTTAGGTTCTTTGAACCAAGGACGTCGTACACAAGCACACACGTCTTTACTGAGTGCTTGTAGTATTATTGTTAGCAGATATGCGAAAGCTGGTGCTCTCAAAGCGTGTCCAAAAGCTGGCTGGCTCGGTTTACGTTTCCGGGTCCTCTCGACTATTCCGTGTCCGGGATGGCGGGTCGTATTACGGCCGCTGTCAAAATTCTGGGGGTGAAAATCCGGGAAAGTTGTGGCTGGGGTGTTGACAGATCTGGGAACACTTACTGTGATAACATACACGTCGAGAATAAACAATGCAAGAAAGGCGAAAAGAACATGTGAGAGGCTTGCCACAGGGATACGAGAGAAACTGTACAGAAGTACTGCCAATAGCACCTGAAAAGTTCAGAAAACTGTGACTATCACCTTGATAACAAATCATGGATGTTCTCACAATTGACAAATGAAACGTTTTTGCGTATGATTCTTACCCATTGTAGTCGTATCATTGGAATGATAAGGGATGACACGTGGAATTGTCAACTGAATATCTCGTAGTATTCAGGTACGAGCAGACTAGACAGGGAAAACACGAACAACAACTACACGATGATATCAGGCAAGGGAAATTGACGTCGAACTTTATAATCCGTTTGACAGCAGTCGCCAAAACAATAGAGGATGTCTGTCAGAATGACAGCCGTACTTATTGATAATTGTCGCTTGTCTAGTGTCATGCCAGGAGTCTATTGGCTCAGGGATTAGTCGCTGGGGCATTGTTAAGGCTTCATTAGCTCATTAGCACACTCTTCAGTCACTCTTCAAAACTGGGGACTAACCACTAGGTATCCAGACTGGAATGGGCTCCAACGAGTACATTTGGTTCGATCTACTAGTCTCTACCAGTCTCCGCAGGTTGCTTAAAAAATTGGCCAGAGGAGTTAGCCGGCCTCAGAATTACAATTTACAACCCATGGAATCTCCATGGCTGTCTAACTCCTCTGGACAATTTCTTCTATGTCTACTCCTAATGTGGTGTGAGTGTGAGGAAGATCTCGAGGACGAGGGACCACCGTCACGTTAAGATATATTTGAAACAAATTTGCGCAGCTCTCTCTGCTCACAGACACCCACGTCATATTGCTGACAAGAAAAAAGAATGGTCTTCTCGGCTATTTTCAGTCATTATCAATTTTATAGAGTCTGACACGTTTGTGACACCGGGGTGCAAATTGTTTGTTTTGATACGCTATTCAGTGACGGTAATCCCTGCTCCGCCTGACAGACGCCTTCCCTGTGACACTTGACAATCTGTTCAACAGCTTCTGAAAACCTGCCCAACCTCGAATCCCACTCACTCGTGGGTTTAGTTGTGTGAAAGCCGGGCGGATTAGGTCTAGAAGGGTGGGAAGAATAACCAACCAATTGAGCAAATTCGACCCTTCAAGAGTCGCGTCGTTACAAAGGTAACAGGATACGAAAGTTGACAGTCTTACTGTATTTTCATTTTCAACTGTGTAAAAACCGACGCTGTTCTGATATCTACGAAAACGCTCCGGACCGTCCCGCCATTGTATTTAACAACATGCTGTAGCTTATGTCAGACAAGAAGAAAGCGTTCGCGATGACATGTCTCTTATTTGTGTTATGTATGATGACGTGACGTCTTCATTCATTCATTGCGAAACGCCCAGAGTTCGTTGACCACAGAATGCTTTGTCTGAGACCAGGATGACACAACATGCCTGTAAGGCGTAGTACGTGTCCAGGTCGTCAGCATGTAACAGAACGGCCTTATCTGTCGGAATCTGAGCGCCATTTGCAAACATTTGCAGGAGTGTTGAGCACCTGAAGTGGCGGGTATCACCCCGTGGACCGGTGGCTACAAGTGTCGCCGGTCCCACGGGCTGGTGACAGCTGGCTTTGCCCAATTTCATGTTAGTCTCGGCATCCGGGCTGCTGTATGATAGTCTTTAACCAGAATCCACTGGGTTGCTGGGACCTTGAAATTTGAGTGTGCGACATTGATGGCAACGAAAATACAACTGTATCGACTTTCGCAAACAATTCTCCCTAGGTACTGAACTTTTGCAATGTCCTTTGAAGAGCCTTTCAGAGTTGTGGCAAAATAATAACAGTCCTTGGCAGTAGGACAGGATGTGTGTAAAGGCAGTTTAATGGTGATGTATGCATAGCAATTCCTTCGAATCGAGTTGACCTAACTTTATCATTTAAGCCCTTTTCTATACAAAATAACAACCATTAATCAGGCTCAACAAGAGTCACGTGACCTCTACCGACAAGGTGTGCCGCTCGTCACCATAGCAACCACTAGATCCCCTTCGTTTGTGCTTCGGATTAAGAAGGATTATGAGAACTTAATCAGGAATGACGTTATTTGATGTCTAATACAGCAAGTGGTGTATTGTGTGAGGGGGTGACCTGACACTGTCCAGCCAGGTTAGTTTGTGGACAATGGAAACCTTTCCCCGTTGGGTAGATTAGTTTCAGGGCGTGTCCGAGGCTGTGTTTGGGGAAGGCCGGAAGGAAACAAACAAAAGGACCGCACCTGAAGAACGGTGTCGTGCAACCAGTGGTAGGCCTGTAGCCGAGACTATCGCCTTGTGTCTCTGAAAATCCAGGAGGGTATTTCCACACGTATAAATATGTGAAATTCTGTGTCTGTGTGTTTGTCAGTACAGTAGCAGGAAAATTCCAACGGTAGTGACGTCCCTGGTTATAAAAGTCAATATTGTCATACATTACAAATAACGCATGAGTTTGCATTTTCTGTGTTTGTGCTACATATTTGTTTTACCACTATGGCACTATCTCACCAATTATGACCAACAAGCCTTGAAAGCTTTCTTTGCACTTAATTGTGTTCTGTTCTGGTGCTCTGGTGTTCGACAGTGCTTGGCAAGTCTGGCGACTCTAGAATTTTTATGTCTGTCCGTCACAAAATATACAGATATCGTAAAGGATTTCACCCATGTCACCCTCACAGGGGAACTAAATGGGTTTCGAAGGTGCTTTGGCGCCGGCCATTCGCCAATGACCAACAATAGTTAACATGCGCTTCTTGTTCGTGATACAAAAAACAATATTTGCGTAAGAGCAAGGAGGTTTGATAGAACCCCCTTGGTAAGAGTTATTTTTGGCTTCCTATTTTCTCGTGATCTTAGCAGTCACGCAAACTGAATGCATTCTGGGTCTTGCATGTGTCCTGTAAAATTAAGATATCACGGAAAAGGTTGTCTTTGATCCTTGTCGGTGGTTGGTTCTGTCACAGCCTTCTTGAAAATCCTATGACATCAAATCGTACGACGACCTACGACGAATGTGACGGCGCCGTAAGTTGTGAGTGAAGTGTAGTGAAGACCCCTCATTGCTCAGGGTTGGTAGCTGTGGTGCGGTCGGAGTCGGCAGGCGTCTGGCTCTGCGCTATTTCTTCCAAGTCGTCCCACACCATCCACATGGGCAGCAGGTACACCACTGCCCGCTTGCGCCGCTGTGTGGACATGCGGCGCCACTTCAACGCCACCCTCCGCACCAGGACCAGGTCCTCCGGCCGCATCTTCTGCATGTTCAGCAGCCCGCAGCACGGGCAAGCATCCCGCCTGTACACCTTCCTACCGCCACAGAAACGCTCGTCAACCCAGTGGGCCTGTGGGAAAAGGCATTTGATTCAAACTTTTAGTTATGGTTACGCTTGATATACAGACGTATATGAACTATTTCATTTATTTATCTATTTAATGTTGATGTATCGTTATTCGTCCTTCAGGCTCCTCATATTTTCTGTTGTACTGCGGTGACATTACCCCCCCCCCTTCCCTGAGTTAACTTACCAATTCCTGTGTGAGTCTGAAGCAGTTGGACACCAGGGACAGTCCCAGGAGGATGTAGGGGAACACTATGAGCACGTACAGCTGTTTGGTGGGGACTATGTCACCAAATCCTGCGGAGGGAATAATGAGATGAGTGCAACAGGTGTGTCACAAATTAGAGGACTCTGGCATCGCCCACTTTCGTTTCGCCCTAAGAAAACATTTGTCCTGCTCTACCTCTTACTACTTATGACACCTGGTCCAGATACTAGTACTACAATAGTTGAAGACTTTCTATAGAAATAAAATCATTCACGTGATCGGTCTCCACGACCCTTGCATATAAAACGCTTCAGTCAGGATAGCTTCTCATGTCTTTTTATTTTGGACATTCAGGATATTGACATCGCTTACCAGGGCACTCGGCGAAAATTGCATAAATTGCTAAAAATGTGACCTGAGAAAACTTGTACCATCCCAATATTAGGCTAACCATGCCTCCCCATGGAATAGTCCGTTCTTTAAGACAATACAATGCAAATGGCTCCAAACCACACCTATGGTGCTGGCGGTTATGTACGTGTAGTACAAGCTGTCCATGAACGTCCAGTCCTCCCAGAAACACAGTACACCAGCGCCGACTAGCAGGTAGATGACCAATAACAGCACGATCACCCACACTGGAACTCTGACCGCAAGAAAAGATGGGCGCATGATTGGTGGTCAACAGTCGCGTTATTTACAGTTGATGGCCGTGTAACTTTAAAATAAAGAATTATTCTGGACTACAAAGGACATTTTTCTAAGGAAATAAATAAAACGAAATGCATAATAGACCAAATCAAAACATTTTAGAAAGAATATCCAGTACTAACCACCTGAGATTCATTTAAAAGTAAATTTTGTAATTTCTCTCAAAACAAAATAAGTCAAGAAAGACCGGCGATGAGCCCGGTAACTATGTATACAGGTATATACACACAACAACTTTGATGAATGCTTTACGTTGTTTCTTGTGTCTCTAGTTAAAAATGAACAGTATGTGTTAAAATGGAGAGACTGTACATACAAATGAAGACCATTCATTCAAATATTGCTGGCGAACGTTACTTTCTGACAGTTGTCACCTTCGTGCTTTATCGGCGGGAAGCTCAGGACGCAGGACGGAGTTGATCTTCCTGGCCAGGAAGTGCAGCAGGTGGCCGAACAGGCGGTTGATGTCGGCCAGCCACGCCAGCATCAGCGGCATGCCGAACATGGCGTAGAACATCAGGAAGACGCGCCCTCCGGTCGTTTGGGGCGTGACGTGGCCGTAACCTGCAGTTGGTCAGGGTAGTACATAAAACGCCTTGCCAGTCAATGTTGCTAACGTCCTTGCACGGTCCAACAGCGTTCTCTTCTGGGCCGCTTCCGTAGTCCGCCTTAACATACAACCTGCTAAGGCGGATTTCTTTTTGTCTTACTATTCACTAGCAAAATGCTTAAGTTATCTAGCTCTGTTGTGATGAACGACCTATAGGCTAAAAAGCTTACCATATTTGCGACTTCTTGTTTACGCCATACAGGTGGAAATATCCACCTCAACACCAGGCACCCACCGTCTTCCAAGTTTGTTTTATTGACTGGACTCAAGCATTTTTCTATAAGTTCCGCTGTTGCGGTTCCAGTATTAAATGTGCGTGCATGGATGACATTTTACCAGGGGTTTAGAAAGGCCATGTGGCAGACAAATCATATCTCTGACGTGCGCTCTCATCACACAAACATTGTTGTCACATCTATGATTGACACTTACGTGCAGTCAGAACAGACAGCACGATTAGAAAACATTGCAGTTACATATAATTGAAAAATACCCGCGATTATAACAAACAAAATCATTTCAAAACTTGCGACGTATGAAAAGGACGTGCGATCAGAACAGACAGGTGATTTCTAGCATTGTTTCACCTGTGGTTTGAAAATAGAATCGTTGGCTGCGTGAAGAGGGGTTTAATACATTCTATACAAGACGTCAAAAGGGCAGTAATCGTTTACTTTTTTAAAACAAAATCTCAGGACCTTGTCATCCTGGAACACGTTAGGGCCCGGTCACATACGTCGCACGGTCGTCGAACGATCGCAAACTGAATGCATTCTTGGGACAGTCGTGCATGTGTCCTGCAAAATTCAGCTGTCCTGCTACGGAAAAAGCTTGGTTCCTTAATCTGTTGGTTCTGTCACAGCCTGCTTGAAAATTCTACGGCATCAAAATCGTACGACAATTTACGGCAAATGTGACCGCGCCGTCAGTGCTGTAAAAGGTGGGAAACCCTACCGATTGTCGTGACCACGACAGCCGCAAAGAACAAGGCCCGGGAAGGGTCCGACAGGTAGGCAGGGGACGATCCGTTGGTTCCCCAGACAAATTCTTGTCGTGCCCGAACAACCATTTCTTCGTGTTTCGTCATTTCCAGGTCCGCAATTTTTGTCCAGTTCTCAAAACTTGTGGTGTTATTCGCCGTGGCCCGTAACTTGTCCAGGACAAGATGGCGACTGACTGGCAGGTCTGGATGCCGTGCCTTTTGCTATTTTGGGTCCATGTAACAACAATATCAACAAAAATATAAACAGAAAGAGCACCGCAATGTTTTTTACGCTATTACGCAGGATACACCATAAAAATGCCAGGTAGTCTACTAATTGTAGTGTTCTGATAAACTTAATAATCAATAATACATTAATGTTAGCTGCTGAGTGACCACTAGGGTAGCATCGTTGTCCATCATTTTTGACATTGGCAACTTGAGTATTCCTTTCATCGTGTATGGTTTCAACAGCGTATTTCTTATTCTATGTATTCGTCAGTTTACAGTCAGTCAGTCAGTCAGTCAGTCAACAAACAGAATTATATTGTTTGCTGCATGCTGTGACATAACATAAGTATAGAATTCACACTCACCCCTTCACACTCCAAAGCGCAGAAGACCCAGGCGCCGAATCCGAGGTACGCAAGGTTGAGGATGACTATTTTCAGATGAGGCCACACGGTCACGGCTAC
This sequence comes from Branchiostoma floridae x Branchiostoma japonicum, assembly GCA_013266295.2. Classification (NCBI taxonomy): domain Eukaryota; kingdom Metazoa; phylum Chordata; class Leptocardii; order Amphioxiformes; family Branchiostomatidae; genus Branchiostoma; species Branchiostoma floridae x Branchiostoma japonicum. Next base: position 11,851,036 of record CM023824.1, read on the forward strand.
AGCCCGTAAACTGCAGCTGCAGCAGGCCTGTTTCCACCCCTCACCTCCTGATCCTTTCTGGTCTGTTTCTCCGGTATCATTCTGAACTTCTTCCTCTGCGTTCACGAATGGAAGAACACTAAGTCGTCTGGTTGTCGCATCTCGTCGTACCAAGTCCTCGCGGGACTGTCTGTGGAGACTGTCTGTAGTGACACCGCTCTTAACTCTCCCACCGTACATTTTGTCTTCAATGCGGGATCATGGATGCTTAAATCCGGCATTACACAGTCGCCGAGCGTCGGCCATAGTCACAGCTGTTGATTTTGCGAGCGAACGTCAGTCCTCAACGACATTGGTTGGGAATGATCACTAGCCTCTGCAATTTTGTACAATTGAACCGATGATCAAGGCGCCAAAAAATACTCCATGCTCGTGACGTCCCTGCCCTTGCCTGCTTCTGGTCGTTTGTGCTGATTACATTCCGTAGCTGATGCACTGCTCGCGCACTCCTGTCCTGTTTGGGAGGCAAATAGACTTCACACAAAAGCGTGTCGTCAACCGTATCACGCTGTCACGCTACATAAAGTCTAGGCAATTAAACATCTTACGGACCATCAACTCCGATTTTCCGATTTTTCAATAACAAAGAGATGAGGGAAGGGGTTATAAAATTATGAGCCCACCCGATTTTGTGATCCTTATTTTCTTTTTTTTCTTCTTATTGGCAACTTGGAACCATTTTATGAAATCCGTTTTATGACTTCGTGAAAAATAGTATGTGAAGAAATAGGACACCCGTGAAGTGTAGCTTTATTCGGACCAGCCATATACTTTTGTTTGTTTGCAGCGATTATAAGCGATCCCCGTGGTATAGAGTCATGTCGGATATTCCCTTATTGTAGGCGCCAAAATATTAAAGACATACAAAGCATGTCAAGAAATGCAGATAAATGATTGTGTGCGTGTGGATGCAGCGAGCGCTGAGCATGGTACAATTTTGATATCAAGTCAGCACAGTTCAGCCACAAACATACCAGAGATAACTACAGAGGCATCGTCTTATAGAAAGGATCTGAGAAAAAAACTGTCATTATTTGTCCATCTTCACCAAGTTAGGCAGAGTTCGGTTGTCTAATGCCCGTAATGCTTCATTGTGGTGAGCTGTCAAATATGCCCAAGCCCTAATAAGGCCCCCAAGGCTGTTTACATCACCGCATTGTAGAATGCATTCATCTTTTTATAACGTGCATAATTGATAAGTCCTTATGAAGTTCCTCGTCTATGCAGATATAGATTCTGATGATATACTACAGTGGCAACCGTGGAAAACATTACGTGATTTATTGACGCAAAACAGCCGAACAAAGCTGTATATAACGAAAATAATGTGCACAGTTTGAATTCAATGATTGATATAGTTGTAGCAGTTATGGGACCTGCCCATTGTGCGTGTTACTTTTTTGCATACTAGTAGGTAAAATAAACGCAGCAAAATGACAAATGTCAAGTCTTAAATGGAAACAATGAAGTGGAAAAAACGTACGGCGGATTTTATTCGTTCAATTGCGTCAATCTTTCAAAATATATTTTGTCTGACCTTGACCTCTTCCCTTATGACCTCATGGCCAGCAGGCCGATTTGAGTAATTCACGAATGAACAAAAGTTCAAGCAAACAAGTAAACAAGTAATGCATGTGCGTATGGATGATCATATCGTGAACAAAAAGTGGTTAGAGAAACAACACGGTGGAAACAATCGATTTTAAACCTGTAAGCACGAATTTACGTGCAAACAAACAAACAAACAAACAAACAAACAAACAAACAAACAACCATGGCAGACCAAATGCTGGCTTGTTTTAAACACATACATGTAACACTTGAGTATATGTATATCTATATTTTCTATATATCTATAGAACCCATAGGGCTCGCACATATTCAACCTAATACATGTACACGGAGTAAACTACCGGTCAGATATGGTCTGAGCAATGACAGCGTGGCAATGATCGGGTTGACCAATGAGACAATGGGTACATATCCATCGAACATTTGCATTTACGTGTTTTTTTTTATTTTGCATTTCTATATTTTGACGGGCGGGGCTATCTGATTGGTCAATGGCGTTGATTCAATAATGCGGTGCGTCTGGCTCGCTGATGTCGTCCCAGACCACCCTGACCGGCAACAACTGGGCGCGTCTCTGTCTCCGTCTGACGGCCGACTCCCGGGACCGGTGTCGCCACTTCAGGGCCAGCCGTCTGACCACCACGATGTCCTCGGGCCGGAGAGGCTTGGCGTTGGTCAGTCCGCAACACGGACACGGCTTCAGTCTCGTCATGACCTGTGTGCACTCTGCACTGAGCCACATCATCTGTAATTAACACGTAAACATCGTCACATGAGAAAATGGACTTGACCTGGAAGACAGCCCCTCCCCCATGTGCTCAAAAGAGACACTGGTCCAGAAGCTGATGGCATGGAGAAAGATATGCAAGGCAGGAACCTCTGGGCTGACAATGTGGTTCGAGTGACAAAGGAGAACAGGCCCTCGAGATCAGTCAAGTAAGTCAAGTCATTGAAAAAGTAACACTCATGTAAGACAATAACGTACACCTCAGTATGACAACAAGGTAGGCATTCCCAAATACGTGTCACTGAACTTTAATTAATCCCATTTTAGAAAACAACTTTGCAGGTGTTGTTGATTTACATAGCTTGCCATTCCGTAGGAAATATAGCTTGTCATTATATCATGTTTGAGATCGGAAGTAATTTGGGTTTTCGTGACCTTCAAGTCCACCCCCATTTCCTGTGTCTGACCTTTTGACGCCCTGTCAATCTTTCCCTATCCACATGCTGTCCACTCTGTTCGGACAAGCAGACATACAAACCTATAGCTCAGCCACTCAACATAATGAATACTTTCGTGCCAGGAAGTAATAACTAGAGCGACTTGACAAGTTAAGAGAACACCTAAGCAGGCCAGCCCACCATATTTCCCGTGAGCCCGTTCAGCATGGACGCCAGCGCCAGCCCAGCCATCACGTACGGCAGCGCCAAGATCACGTTCAGCTGGTTGGTCGGCACAAAATCACCAAATCCTGAAACGTCATCAGTCTGTTAACCAGTTTCCTGTGCTGATTTCGGGCTAGATGTCACTTCGGGCAAATATTGCATAAACCAACAAGAAATCGGAGATTACAGACTTCCGGAAGTATTAAGGGTTTTCGTGACCTTGAAGTGAATTCCGTTTCCTGTGCCTGACCTTTTGACTTTCTGTCATTATGCCTGTCAACCTTCCCCAACCCATGTACTGTCAACCTACTTGGTCTGGCTTAGCCACCTAAACAATACTTCAGTACCTGGAAGTAATAAGGCTTCATCTCGCTATTCGCTAAAACGGCCATATTACCTTTCACCACTAAACTAACTGTACAGAACATGTACCTACCTATTGATGTGACTGTAATGTACAAGTAGTAAATACTGTCCTGTAGGACCCAGTTTTCCCAGGCGGATAACCCAACGGCACCCAGCAGAAGGTAGACGACTAACAGAAAGATGGTGACCAAGGGTGGCACGCTGGCGAGAGGGAAAAAGAGCACATACCTGTCAATCTATTTTTGTCAATCTATCTATGAAAACGATATGATGTCAAACAACTTTTTCAAGAAATAGTTTGGGTGTGATTTTTAATACCCAGGAACGACTATAGTCTAACGCACGGCGACCAACTGCTTCACACACAAATTTGACCTTACGGCTGGCTCGGTCACATTCGTGGTAGGTCACCGTATGATTTTGATGTCGTAGGATTTTCAAGCAGGCCGCTGACAGTATCAACCGCCGACAAGGATCTAAGACAGCCTTTTCGGTATCAAGCAAGACAGCTGGATTTTTTTACGACACTCCCACGAACCCAATTGCAAGAATGTCATCCTTATGCGATCGAACGACGATCATTCGAGACCAGGCCCTTACCCACATCTGAGCAAAAACAATTGCATTGTTTACGACAAGAACGTTTTCTCCGTCAAAATATTTGCTAAAGTTACACGTATAGAAATCTTGGGAGTTTCACCTGTCGACTTCTGACGACACCTTCTTGGAACGGCAGCGTGACATCTTCCCGATCAGGTACCGCAGAAGGGTGTCCACCTGAGCTCCGACGTCACTCACCCACGTCATCATCAGCGGGATACCGAACATGGCGTAGAAGATCAGGAACACTCGTCCTTCTGGTGTCCTGGGCGTGGAGTGGCCATACCCTGTAAGAAGAAGTTCGAGATTTAACACCTCCGTGAAATATGTTTTTGAGTTTTTGTGATTTTCTTGTTTTATCCATTATTGCGAATTTCTCTGTTTATGTTTGTACAAATGTACGTTTTCCCACTGGTACTGACTCCCGGCTAACTTTCTGCTGGGTCCTGGAACCTAACTGCCTGTGTCTGACCTTTTGGGGTCTGTGGTTATGGAATTCCGCCACCCAATTGCTGTCACTCAACTGTACGAACACACAAGAAAACGCACACACACGCGCGCGCGCGCGCGCACGCACACACACACACACACACACACATGAACGCGCGCTCGCGCACACACACACACACACACACACACACACACACACACACACACACACACACACACACACACACACACACACACACACACACAAACACACACTCCTTACCAATAGTTGTGACGACCACAAATGCCAAGAAGAAGGCCCTGGCCGGTTCTGCGAGGTACCGACAGTTGGTGGTGTTCGTTCCGTACACCATGGCCAGTCTGGCGTTCACCACCATGTCCTGGTGTCTGAAGAACTCCACAGAGACGGCTTTCTCCCACTCTTCAAAAGCAGTACTGTTACCTGTAGATGCGTTCATACTAAGGGCATCCAAGAGTACCTGTCTATGCGCGTGGTAGTTGACCTCAGCCTGGGAAACAACAAGATGGAACCGGTTGGAAAAAAGAAATGCTGGTAGAATGTAAAGAAACCTTCAAAGCAAGAAAAAGGAGAAGCTCCAGTGGAAAAGGAAGCATTGTACAAGAGTTTGATGCATACGTCTCACATACGTATAAGCTGGTGTGTTACGCCGAAGGGCGGTTACACCGGCTATACAGATACAGATACAGATACAGATACAGGTACACTTGATAGCGGCCGGATAGGCAATTACATTCTGACAGGAATGATATGAAGATGACCGCTGAAACTGCCTTTTGTGGGTAGCGTAGTTTTGTATATGAGTGCCTTTTTTGTTTGACAAAATTAAGAAAAAATCATTCGAATTTACATGTAAAAAGGTATTGATATCCACTCATGTGGATTTAACCGAAGTTAAGTACATCATAACCCAAATGGGAACATTCTTATACAATTTAAGGGTCTCATTCAAGGGTTAGACAACACGCTATTTCGTCTTTCTCCATTTCCAATGTCATTCTGTAAAGGTTCTTATATAGTGAAGTCCCCATGACGCAGTTCAAGATATTGCGTGGTTTCGGCCTGTTCATGAACCATAAATGTCAAATGCGCAAACAATTCATTTAACCACTGCGCATAAAACTACCGACTCTGATCCCCCAAAACTTGTGTTGACACAACTATTGGGTATTAAGCTTAAAAAGGCAGCCTGGGGTGCTATAATATTCAGTACAAACATGCTCCTCGGGTTAATTGAGAAGTTTATTGCAAACACATGCCCGAGGGCTAATTGCAAGTACAAACGAGTAACAACAAACAACATGAGAAAGAAGATACAATGGTATAAGAGACTACGTGATACTACATACTACAACAAACGTGGTACTAATTTGGTTGGGTTTGACTTCTTCTTTTCAGGCAGTGGGAGACGAATTTACCCACTTCGTCTATAATATGTGGGTTCTTTGATTTTAGTAGGAAAATTGTTTTCTTTTGTTCAGGAATAGTGGGAAAGTAAGGGTGAATTTTGGACACGATGGTAAATAATTGGTGTCTGATATCATCATAAAATGTACAATTAGACATGAAATGATATTCGTCTTCCACTGCGTTTGAGGAACAAAATTTACAGATCCTCTCCAACACGGGTAGTTTCATATATCGCCCTTTTTCGATTGCCAAGGGGTGGGCACTAATTCTAATCTTACTAATAGCGGAGCGCTGCTCGTAGTCACAATGTTCGAGATATTTTTCTATACAATATTCGGTTTTACATTTTCTATAAAATCTCAGCTTACCGGTATCAATAGACAAACTATGGAAGAAAGTTTGGATGTACATATCTGAGAGACGTGTTCTTAATAATTTACATATATGTTGAGGGTCACAGGTTGTACTATTAATATACAGTAAGCAGGAATATCCACAGTGGTCGAGGATCTCCTTCACTCGCTGTAATAAAGTTCGTCTACGGCTATTTGTCAGGGAACTACGTTGTAACAAGAGTGCATCAACTTGCAGGGGGTGTGTATTAGTATCTAGTTGTATCAAATGTGTCCAGAATTTTACAGTACGTAGGGATATATCTAAATTAATGACGTCGCTGGCATGTTTGTACATGTATAATATTGATGACATGTATTGTGTAATGACAATAGCTACTGGCGAATTCCCAAGGGAATGGGGAAACGGCAATGGCAACTAGGCACGTGTAAGGTCCATATGGCGTAATTACCTCCAGGTACGGAGGTATTGTTTTGGGTGGGTTTGTCTGTGGGTTTGTATGTATGCCCGTTCAGCAGAGACGGTTGCAGGGAGAGTGGGTGGGTATTTGGTTACTTGATTGACAGGGAGTCTGAAGGTGACCCAGCACGCAGCAGGTTGGGGCATGGAGTTAAAATATTTTAACTCCATGGTTGGGGTAAGTGGGCGGTACGTGGAAGAATTCATGAAGTGGTTGACCCGATTAAATGACGTCATGCAATCTCCTCCACAGTTCCAATACATTCACGAAAACCCAACACACTTCTCGGAGGTCTGAAATCACCGATTTCTTGTTATGATAAAGGTGATTAACGAAGGATGGCAGGATCGATGGATATTGATGGAAAAAGCATGCAAAAATTAGGTTGCGAAGAAAATCATGTGCTCCAGAAACAACCACATAAAGCAATAACTGACAAACTGCAGCGACACACTCACATCACCATGTCTGCTCTGTTGACATCGTGAAAGTGCGTAACCAAAAAGACTTCTCACAGGTTCCAGTTGACAATAAAGCAGTAAAAACCATAGGGAACATTTTATTGTGGTATGAACGACATGGCAGGGACATAACTTCGTTTGCTGTCTATCACGGAAGCAATCAGGTTTTTTTTTTCTTTTATACGTGTTTATAGTTGTAAAAGACCTTATAATTATAAAAGTCACTGTATATGTATTTTTCTAGTATATAGTATTCTCATGATCATATCACAGCCCTTTTACGTCACATGTATGATAGCTATACATGACATGATTGTTTTATATGAAATGTTATCAGACTGTATGGTTATTCCAGAAAAAATAACAACGAGGGGGAGCTGTCAATCATATAGGAGGTTGCGCAACTAAATACGGATATGTACATATCCTAGCCGTGGACGACTCTAGTAATCCTTTTTGCATGCAAAAAGGATTACTAGAGTCGTCCACGGCTAGTACATATCCCAGAATATAATTTAATTTGAACGTATTTCGCAACCAAATTGTGCTTTTTCAGTTGAAATGAACTGACGGAAAGCTAATTTCACACTACTCTGTGGTCTGTCTGCTAATATCTACGCCATGATCCTCATTAATTATTGAACATTTAATGGCACCAAAGGAAATATTCAGCGTTTTTTCACAGGGGACAGGAAACGGGGCAAACATATCAACGACTAGATGAACAGACAAAACTAGTGAGTTGTTCAAAGAGAAAGTTGGCCTACCGGATCCGGAGGAACTTCCAACACCGCAAACATCATGGCACCAAATCCTAGATACCCTATGTTAATGAGCGCCCATTTCACATGGGGCCAGACGACACTGAAGTTTCTCTTCATCCAACTTATCTTCTTTCTCGTCCTCACCACCTGTGTCCTCCTATTGTCGTCAGGCTGAATGGCAGACACGCTGTCCTTTTCCTGGTCTACAGCCGGCCGAGCGTGGCCATGGTCGCCGCCATTGTTCGACACTGAGCTCCGCTTGTCACGAATGGCGGGGCGGTTAAGTTGTCCGCGGTGCACCTGTTGCACTTCAAGAGTCGTCATGTCTTATCTGACTCACTTGTGCCATTGGTTGGAAAGGTTGCAGCCGAGGCGTTAGCTTGACGATCTTTCTTCCTTCTGCGGCAGATTAAAAATATAGCCTAAACGTGAACCAACACTCGTCCCAACATCCAGCAAAAACGCTGCCCAGGATCCTCTGGTTCCAGCCGTATGGCGTGGCCGGATCTTACCGGGTGTATTGAAGACGTGTGGCCAACAGAGAGGGATATCGATAGGCTGCCAGGACGGGGTATCGGCTGGATATTGTAGAGGACTGACTTTGAGACGTCTATCAGTATGATTGCTGTCTGTTGATGATATCAATTATTGACAATAACAAAATGAAAGTCTAATCCATGTACTACCCAACCAAACAATGAAAAACCCAGAGTCATCTTATTGGAGCACATGGGATGTCACGGTCGGCTGCATTGGACAATGTAACAGCCACGGTAAAGGTTTCGTGTCTTCCATTAGTTGGATTAAAATTATACACGTGCATGGAATACTCTGCAAGAACTTTTAGAAAATAAATTTGCATGTATTATTGATTTATGATGTCCTTCGTTTCTCCATTTCTGGAAATATAGCTTGTACTTATATCATATTCAGACATCAACGAATTTCCCTGAAGAGGGGTAGGCACGGGTTCAGTATTGTATTTGTATATGGGCCAAGTCCAAACGTTGAAATCGGATTAAAGCTTAGTAGGGCATATCGAGTTTTAGTAATAAGAATTCCTTACTTTCCCAGGTTGACCAAAATGTCACAATTTCTTCTATAACATCGCATTGATAGGTAGGATTGGAAAACGGGGAGGAGGGGTGTGCGTGTGTGCTAGAACAGCCATTATCACTTGGTTGAGTAATGAAAGAGTAGCGGTGGACAATTTATCTGCGGTCAAAACAAGACGAAGAAACATTGCGACATACAATGCAATGGCTTGTTCTCTACTCTCGCCCATTGCCACGACATCAGCACAAGGTCAACTTTGTGAGGGAACACTAAAAAAGATATGTGAGGTCATGGATGTTATTACCTATGGAACATTTTCTACCACTGACGCATACTTTGCAGTCAAAATCCTGACATGTAAATGTCAAGAATGATGAACGGTAAGCATTATTACACGCGAAATAACCTATTGTGACCACAGCAGTATAGATAGGCATTGCTCAATGAAGCGTATAGACGTTCGAATATTTAATACAGTTTCTCCATTCAAAACACGTGTTTCTATGTAGGAGGAAACAACTACATACATGTACAATCAACAGAATCATCAATTACTGATCAACAGTTTATTATTATTATATAGTATTCTCTGGTGCAATGCTTCTATTCGAGAGAAAACTCTCGCTACGTGTATATGCGCGCATCGTTACAATCGTTATAATGGCGGCGAATCCTTTAATAACGTTAATGGTCTTCAACCTTGGTGACACTAGGGTAAACATAAACTGCACGGTGACAATCGATCTCAGTTGAGTTCACAGGACACATTCTCTGTGTTTAGGTGCCACTGAACTTACTGAAGTGATGTTCTCTCAACCTATTGCGAAGTCAGCAGTGGGAAAGTCTGGCCTGTTAAAAGCGCTATTTGATATACATGAACCGCTAGAGTCACAAATGCTCATATTGTACACCTGGATAACCCACACCATCAGGTGCTCGGTCATCCCTACTGCACCAAGAGCGACCAACCGCCAGAGGGCGCGCCTGTTGCTTGATGTTTCTTCAATTCCTCACGCCATGAAATTATGGTACTTAAGGTCTTATTCATAGCACATATACATTTAGCCATTTCAGGATATGCTTCAGCTGTCCGTAGGCCGATCAGGGTTGGCCGTTTCTGAGTTGGTAATGTTGACTTGAATTCAAATTCTGCCATGGCCAGTGTCGTTTTGGTACCAAGTTGATAGTAATCATGCGTTTTAAGCTTTTTTCGCGATTTGGGGGTGGGTCTTCATTTCCCACTTGTGGCCGCCATGCCTCTGTCTTACCTCCCGCAGTTTCAGACTCTCGAGTGGACGAGGTTGCAAAGGACGACACATTAGTGATCTGAGGTGTGACAGTTGAGAGCTTGACGCTGGGAGGATGGGAGGATGCTGTCTTTAAGCCGTGATTGCTGCTCGTGCGCCCCAGCGAATCTTTCATGTTCATTTCATGGGGCACGTGCTGATGATAATTAAACAAATAAAAAATATAAGTACAACCATGTACAATTTATAGATGAATAGTAGAAGATGGTAATGATAATAAAAGCAGTAAAAATAACATGAATAGAATTAATTAAAATGTAATGACACTAAAAAAAGGAGCCAGTTTCCAAATGATGCATTTCAGTTTCACTTCGGCCGAAATTTAAAAAAAAAACGGGAAGAAAATAAAGAGAATCCCTTCCTACCGACCCTAATTTTCTTCAGCACCGTAATCCGAAACACAAGATTAATTTTCATAAGCCTTACCATGACGCGAGGCCTGTGGGCATTGGTGTCGGGATACGCCAGGACTATCAGTAAGGATATGACTATGCAGGTGGCCACTACGGTCCAGATCTTGGACGATTCCTTCTTGCAGAATTCCCTGGCTGTAAACAAAAATCCACCCATAATTTAGGTCTATCTTTTCTCTGTCCCCAAAGATTCACATTGGGGAAGATATGAGTGATGTCTAAGTGACTATGGGTGCGGTCATATTCGTCGTAGATCGCCGTACGATTTTGATGTCCTGAGATTTTCAAGAACGCTGTTACCAAACCAACGGCCTACAAGGATCTTAGACAGCCTTTTCGGTGATAAGACAACTGAATTTTGTAGGACACGTGCACGACTATCCCAAGAATGCTCTCAGTTTGCAATCGTACGGGGATCGTGTGACCAGGCCTGTAGTCAACGTGATATATGTTATTTTTGAGCTGCGTAGATTGCCCAGGTTTTTTTCTCCACCCTTGTCGATCTGAGACTATCATGTTTTAGATAATCTTATTAGCTCTACCAAAGAGGTTTTAAAAAAGGGTTAGCCTCCTTGGCTCTACACGTTCACCAATATTGGACAGTCTTTCTTGATATAACATCGATAACCTACCTCTGGATAAGGCTGGGCGCCTTCTCGGTACGAGGACGGCTGGCGGTACGGTGCCGATGAAGGGTACTCCGTGCATGGTTAGGACAGGTCCCGCCGAGACACATAAGGGGAACTGCTGTCCAAAGTGTACGCCCGGTAGAGTCCAAAAGTGTGAGCTGTCTGCGTTGCCCTGCTCTGGTATTGGCAGGGAACACACCACAGGGCTGTTGACGTTTTGCCATCCAGGTAGCGAAGGCGAGATGGTAGTTCCTCGGGCGAACGCCCCGCCACAGTCCGTAAACATCCCCGCTGCAGTCCCCGTAGCTCCGCCATGGCAGCTGCTGATTGGGCCCGGCAGGGTACCTGCCAGTGGAGTGGGAATTCTACCACGCTGATCAAGCAAGTCAGAATCATTGATAGTGTAGTAGGTGTGAATACTTGCCGATTGCGTCGATGATGTTGGTTGGTCATCCCAGTTAGTCCCAGGCGGCCCTTGAGCAGGAACGCTGAATCTTGGCATGCAGGACTCCATATTTGCGAGTTCTCTGCCTTTACTGTGCCTCTCCTACTTCCAATTTGAGCAAAGGCACCGCTTCAGTGCAACGTCTAGCCCATACCATGTCAGCGGCAACAGCAGCAGTAGTATAGCACATAGGAGTGCACTTGTTTATCCGAAGTTTGGATCGCCTGCAGTGATTTGTCTCAGGCGTTTCGCCGCACTGACGTCATACCGGCTTCACTTGCGTGATAAGAACGCTTTCATAACCTATGCCGCCAAAAGACGTGGGTTGGAATTCGTTTTAAATCCCGGCATTCTTAATTGGAGCAGGTTGAGAACATTCTAACAAAACAGACGAACACTTCTCCTTGCTCACACATGGGTGCTACGAATAGAACAGTCATTCATTTTGAAAGCCAGCAAGTAAAAATACCAAATCGGGATATGAAATTTCAGGGAACTGTACTCTTTACAACATGATTTGGGTGGAAAATATGATACGCACCTCCAGCCATATGTATATGGTATTATATAACAAACAGCTGATGTTTGCGTTCTGTTTTGGTTATCAGGACACCAAGTCAACAGCAGATCAAAACAATTCTCTCTTCAACCTACTTGATTGAAAGTAAAGCCTTTACATCGTCTTGAAAAACAAACAAAGTTCAAGAAAAAATCGATACATTCCCAGGCCCCCTGTATGCGTTTTATTTTGCTGTCACAGGATTGCCCTTTCATGTCTATTTGAATATTCATCGTCCAGTGGGTTGCAGTAGGTTTAAAACATGTAATCAGGTATTCATTGTCTAGTCAAATGATTGCACTTTCAAGGCTTACTGTAAACAACGTTAGGCATAGGAAAGAAATGTTGTGTTTCTGGTTACCCGACCGACCCTAGCAAAAACCTACAGACCTTGGCTTTTTTTGCTGGACCGCTAGCATAAGATTTTTTATTTGACATCTCGATGCAGAATCGTTTTCCAACATGTTTTCCTCGTTTCTACCGCAACAGAAAAAGTGATAGTACAAAATGTAGGTCCACCAAACCGCATCAGACGTGGACACAAAACGGAGAAAAAATCTTCAAAAGCAAGACCCTGAATTTTACTCCCGGGGAAGGAGACATCCTTCCGCGGAAGGTTCTGTTTGTGTTTGTAACTCACGGTGGTTCGGATGGATTTTTTTTGTTCTCGGTATATGATTACCTATTGGGGTCCAGATGATGTGGATCGTTTTTTTGTGTGTGTGCCTTTGCCAGAAGGGTACGTTTTAAGCGCCAATTCGGTGCTTGTCCTAATCGTCAATTGACAATCCTTCTAAGAGTTGATGTAAGAATGTATAGTAAACACTGTACTTCTTTGTTCAGTTTATTAATTAATGAATGAATGAATGACTGGTTTATTTGATCAACATGATCCTTAAAAAGTACATCGCAGCCAGGTAAAGTGGCTGAATTGCATACTTTTCACATCAATAGATAAGGCTATTCACAAATTGACATTTGGTACATTTGGTACATTTAATGCCTCTGTACTTGCGCAAAGTATATATGCATAATCAAAATATCACATTGAGAAGACCAGTGTCTTGATGCATTTCAGTTTTACACTAATAAACTATATTTGCTGGATAACTTCTGCCGAAATCTGAAAAGAAAATTAAAAAAATAGAATAAGAATAAAGAGAATCCCCACCTAATCTTTCAATGTTTTCAGTACCGTAAATACACAATATTAATTTTCTTAGGCCTTACCTTGCAAGGCGAGTAAACACATTCCTCTTGTCAACAATTTATCTTTAAAAAACAGTCATCTATACAACCTTATACTTGATAACACATATTCACATTGTATCATATAGGAAAACAAAACTACTGCAGCATATCCAAAAGCCCAAAAGATGTACAATTTTGAGTGGTTAAAAATCATTATGTGATACAAATTCACATCACAATACAACGGCAAAGACAGGTTATTCTCATGAGTATAAGTTGAAAAGTTAAACGCTATGCCTGGCTTTACTAAGCTTTAAGACCCAGCAATATCAGTACCATCATTTGCAGTTTATAACAATATAGAGTTTGTTTGTCTCTACAATTCTGTTACAGACGTGTTACAGGCGTGTTATTTGTAAAGAACCCTACTACAAGTTAACTTGTGGGGTAAAGCCGAGGCCACTACCCCCTCCCTAGTATTTTGAACTTTATGATATCTTATATATATAGAACTTTATTGCACGACAGTTGTACACGGTACAATGTATGGCAAATACATAGTTCAGAAATAAAGAAAGGAAATTAATATCTTAATTGCTAAATAACAAGGGCTAATACAGTATTCAATAGGGCTAATCATTAGTTTCGGCATTTTTCCTAATAACAAAACAGTCTTTTATGTATTTACCTATTTTTGCATTGTAAGAGTTGTTGCATTTGAATATTTATGTAAGCTGCTCCGGATCACCCTCTGTCTTCGACGTCCTCTTCGTCAAGGCTTTGACTTTCGCCAGCGACTTTTGGACCGTTCTGTAAGTCTGATTCTGTGCCAGAGATATACACATGGTCAGCACCGCCATCCCAAACAAAATCATCAGCGAGAAACCGAGCAGGTTCTTTTGGTGCTCAGGAAATACATCGCCGAAGCCAATGGTAGAAAAAGTGATGAAGGAGAAATAGAAAGCCGTGAGGAAGTCCCAACCCTCCCACTGCTTGATGACTAAAGCACAGAGGACGTTGTAGAGGAAAAACAGAAGTACCACCACCGAGAGGGGGACGTCAGGTTTCCGTACGGTGAACTGATGATGCCTGATGGCTTCTTTCTCCTCAGCCCGTTCCATGTCCTTCGTGATAGCGGGAGTACCAGAGAAAATGGTGAGGCGGGGGTCACGGCCCCTGTGTGTCAAGCTGGGATGGAGACCGTTACCTTGGGTACCTCTATTCATGATCAGCTTGGTTACAGCAGACATTTTGGAATCATTCTTGCCGTCTTCTGTCGCACAATGGCTGTTACCAATGTCTGATTTAAGTTCTGGAACAGAGTCTTCGTCAACATCGTCCAAGGAGATGACGTCCATGTCTTGGTCCACCAGGATGACACCCTTTTGTGTGTTTTCCCCTGGCCCTGATAGCGCTGCCTGACAGCTAGGGACGTCGTTTGACGCAGGGGTTTCACCCTCAACACTGTCAGGTTCCGGTTTTATTTCGGGAAGGCCTCTAGTTGTCGACGATTGTGTCCCTGAAGGTGGGATTTCTTCGCAATCAACAGATGTCGTTTTCTCCAGCGGCGAGGATGATTCTGCTTCCTCTTTTTCAGACGTTGTCGCCGGTAGACGTGGCGAATCTCTTGGACTGCACGTTGTCAACTCAGTGCCGTTGCTTTTCGCTGACGTGTTACTACATGCAACGCTCTCCTTTGATGGGAAACCACTTCTATTGTCTTTGAATTTCTGGTTTCTTCTGTCTCGCTCAAATCGCCAGAGCTGATATCCGACAAGGGAGAATAGCCTGGTGATTCCGCGGGCGAGCAGCAGTCCGAGGTCCGCCACACAGAACAGGTAGAGCGGGATGCCCACGAGCGCGTACAGGATACAGACGACCCGGCCAGCCGGCGTCACGGGGGCGTGATGACCGTAACCTATGGAACAGAGTTTAAAAATTAATAGTTTATATTATAATGATAATTAGACGCCCTGTGAGCTCATCCTATATAATGTCATTGGCTCAACCACATGTTCATTTTCCTTTGTATTACCGATGCGATTTTCCAACCAACTTCAAGAGAAAAGTTGTAAAAAGAATGGGTATGTGGGAATCTGAAATTTCCAAGCTGCCTAGAATGAAGCGACGTAACATACACATGTATAAGCTCCAAGGAATTTGAAGATCTGCTCTTTGTTCTCTGTACTGTGTAGGTTACGGTGCGGTCAAATTTGTCGTAGGTCGTCGTGCGGTTTCGACATCGTACAATTTTCAAGCAGACAGGCATCTAAGACAACCTCTTCCCTAACAAGACAGCTACATGTAGCTGAATTTTGTACTACACAGGCAAATGACTTTCCCACGAATGCTCTCAGTTTGCGATCGTACGACGATCGTGCGACGAACGTGGCCGAGCCCTTACCAGTATGCGTGACATATACCCCTTTCCTCCCTCAAAACCACAGGTGGCTTCAGTGAAAATGAGTCGGAAAATGCCAAACAGTCCCGAATGGCGCAATCATAACGCTAATCATCAAATATTTACGACCATCGTTGCCAGTGAAGGACAAGCTTTCCGCCGCTCATTTCGATTGACCTCACTGCCATAATAACCTCTTTTGTTAGGAAACACTATGATGACGAATATGCTTCAAATGAATATGACTTTCATTCACTCTGAATCCGAAAGATTAGCCATTATGTTCGAAACAAAACCACAGGATCTAGGAAGAATTGTTTTGAATTCGTTTTTTTCTCCTTTTAAGGATACAAGCAGAAAAGACAACCTTGAAATAATACATTGCAGCTTGCACTTCTCGTACACTCCGCATGCACTGCGATGCTATCTATCAGTGTTTTATCTGTGGATAATGTAGCCTAGCCCGTGTGGAACAAAAGAAACAAGGAATCTAGCTACTTTGAATGTGACAATGTCATATTCAATGTAGAATGTTTTTTTTTAAATTTGAAAAGAAAATTTGCGATGCCGTAAGTCCTATCGCGTGGTCACATTCATCGTAGGTCGTCCGGTACGCTTTTGATCTCATGATCAGTGTTTTCAAGCAGGTTGTGACAGAACAAACCGCCGACCGGATCTGGGAAAGTCTTTCCCTCAACAAGACAGCTAGATTTTTCAGGACACATGCACGACTGTCCTAGGAGGATATGTGACCGGGCCCTTACCTATCGTTGAGACTACTGTCGCGGCGAAGAACAAGGACCCGTAGTAGGTCCACTTCAGATCTTCGGAATTTGGAGCAACCCCGTGATGAAAAGCCTCGTCTAGCGAATGTGCGAACTTTCCTATTTCGATCACTGCGAGTTGAGTCCAGTTGTCCCGGTCCATTGTTTGACTATTGTTCCAAAGCAGCTGAATAACCAAGTCACGGGATTTTACGAGTTCTTGTTGCTCCTCTATCTCTCGAGGGGACTCGATCGCTTGGAAGATAGCGGCTCCCACGAAGCAGTAGATCAGGAGAAGTGCCACGATGCCCACGTGGCTTAGAACAGGCTTTAGGCACTGGCGAAGCGCAAAAGCGCGTTGATCTTCCCGTGAAAGCGATCTGTCGTCAGCGATACTGCCGTCCCCGTCATTTCGTGCTTGAACGTTAGGGCGGGCCGAAGGAGCAGGTGTGTCCAACTTAGCGACGTTGTTTCTGCTGATATTCTGTCCATCCATGGCTCCAAACCTCGGCTCTTTCACATCAGTTTGCCCCAACTTTGCTGACATAATGTACCCACTGAAGTAGAGCTATGTCAGACTTGTGTCAATAGGTGATATCAAATAAGTTCCCGTTAACGTTTACCAACTACCATACGAACAACGATGGCTACTCATGGCAATGTGTATTGAGATCTACAAAAGGACCAGCGAAGAGAACAAAATTGCTTCATCATACACCGGTGGCTTCAAAGGGGTTTTTGTGAAAACGGACACTCGACGGTTGTTAATTGTTAACACTGCATCTCATAAGTTCGGTTATCCGGTAACTTTTTTTTTGTTTGCCAAAGCATTTTTTTCAAATATCATGGACTCTTTGCACGAAGAAGAGTGGCGGTTATTTATGGTAATAATGTAAAAAAAAATCAATGGTACACGTGCACAACCCCTATATTAACCCTTCGCTTTATTTCCCCCCCGTAACCAATAAATTAAGTATGCTTCAGTTCCCTTTCACAATACGGAGTCGTCAGGGTCATTAATTGTTCTGACGCACGCCACCCAACACAAGAGTCACTATGACAGCTGCACTGTTGCGCTTTTCCCTATTGCACAAATTAGCTGAAATATTTATCGTCTTTACACAAGGGTGTAGGCTGGTATTTGTGTGCAGACCACCGCACTTGTTTGGAAATGTTTGATTACTGGCGTATTTTTATTTTTGCTTACTCCTCCAGTTCCTTTCCATTTTCATTTCCAGACGTTTTTAAGGTCCCCTCTACGTACAGCGTTTGGTTACCACAATACGTTCAGGTAACAGTTGTCTACACAAGCGTAATGTGCCTGCCTCTGTTCAGTACGTTCGTTGTCTTCCTCCACATATGGGAAATGTACCTCAAATTGTAGGCCAAGAAATTTGCTTTCCTTCCAGGGTACTGTTTGACACGGTACTTTTATGAGCCCTGGTAATAATAGGACGCATCATCTAAATTTTTTTATTCTGCAGTTGTCACACTGCTACAAGTGCTATTCATATTGCTTCATAAAGTAATCCTACTTGTGTGCAAATAGGTAACTAAACAAGAAATGAGCTGTATCAGAGAAGCATGCAATCCTTGGCTTCCTGAATTCCCCATAGCTCCTGACGAAAATTCTGAGACCTTTGACCTCCTGTCATTCTGCCTGACAATCTTCCCCATGCACGTCAACCTACTCTGTCCAGACAACAGATACACAAACCCACAGCTCAGCCACCCAAACAATACTTAATCTAGTGTACAAGTATACATGATTCAATTGCCAAGAATAAAAAAACATCTTTGTATTAATCATGACTTTCATACAAAGGAGACGCATTACAAATACAAAAGTATGCTTGAAACAATTGTTTTATAAAAATATGTGAAAACAGTATCAATGTATGCATAGAAAGGCAATGAAACGTACATAGCGATAATAGTATCACAATCTTCATACCAAATTGTACATTTCAGCATTATCAGAGAAGCTACAGTGTATATCATATTTACAGGCATCAAAAGAAACCAAGAAACCTTTCATCTGTGAATTAACCATCAGTAAGTACATCATCAATATTCTCTTTCCTGAAGAACCTAAAACAACACGTGATCATTTTTCATTGACACAATGACTAAAATTTAACGTCTTTCTGTATTACAACAAAAGCATCCCAAATTTTTCATATGTCGATGTAATCAACATGTACCTGTCTTATAAACTGTGTAAAATATCTCCAAACTCTGTAACAATGATTATTTTCCAAGATTTCATAATTTTTTTATTGTTTGACTTTTTTTTTCCTTTTCATGAAAACGTCAAGAATTCTGAATATATTTTACAAAGTCCCCTTTCACAGCTGTGTATCCCACAATGCATCAGATCCTCCCATGAGTCATCTGGTTCTGAAGCATGGCTGTCATGTCGGGGTCAAAGGTGAAGGCCTGAAACATGAATACAAAATATGAATAATGAATCTTTTCGTGTTGGTTTTTGAGCTATAACTGCAACATATATGGCAAGTAATCATTGCTTTCTATCATTCTATTTAATCATTGCTCAAATGTTGGTTCCTTCAATTATCACCCACCTGTTATGCTAAGAAATAAATGAAGGTCACAGCATATCATTCGACCTTCAACCCCATATTCTTGAATAAAAGAAAAAATTGTGCCAAGACAATAAAACAACACATGAAAGGATTTCACATAATATTGGCATTCCTGTACCATCTACAGTGTTTTTGTATAAAAAAGAAGTCATACCTTGCATAGAATATTCATCATAATTGTCTGGTAGCTACATCATAACCCTGTAGTGTTGACTGTATTGTTTTTTCTTATATAATGTCAACTCTCAGAATTCGGATACTCTAAGACTGCCACATTGAAAAGAAAATGTTATCGAGGCCTTCACAAGAATGTTTTAAACACCTGGATATCTGAAGTGTGCATACTTCAGGAATTCACATAAGTTGATTGCGTAAGATTCACCATGCATTTTTTGATGTGGTGGTCTTAGGGTACCCAGCAAAAGTTGACATTATACAGAAACAATTAATGAACATGCAATGTCCATCCAGGACCTACATGTACTTTATAATCAGTTTCTCTGACCTTAGAGTAGTATGTTTTGGCTTCATCCTTATTTTGTCGGACCCCATGACCCATGTGCAGACAGCGGGCATAGAAGAAGCAAGCCATGGCGATGCCTTTTGCAATGAACCCTGCGATACAGTCGGTGTGGGCAGCTATTGTCTGCACATCCTCTGGTTGATATTGAGATACCCTGGATGGGGTAAGATAGGTGAGTTATTCTATGATGGTACAGTGAAAGGTAAATAGAAATCCTCAATTTCAAAACAAGAAATCAAAGATCTCATACCTCCGTGAAATATTTAGAGTTTTTGTGAATTTTTTGTTTTACTCATCATTGTGAATTTCTTGCTGATTCTGTCTATGCATTTTCTCACTGACTGGCTTCCATAAGGCAACAGCCATGCATAGAAAGGAAATAAGATAACCTTTTCTGAGACCTTTGACCTAACTTCCTGTCACTGTCCTGATGTACCTACCATGTGGAATTAAAACACTGTGAATGCCTCCTTCCCCTTCTACTGCAAAATTAAGCCCCTGGACCTTGAATTGATTTACAGTTGTATCTAATTTGAATTTAGATTGATGTGGGTTTCAAATCAAAGTGCTCACTTTGCTGCCAGGTCTGCAGCCTTGGTGTAGAGTTTCCTGTTGTAGTAGTGTGCGACCAGGTTACCCATGGCATACACACTGCCCCGCTCTGATGCCTCCTTCAGACACTCGAAGGCTGAGGTGAGGTCCCTTCTCTTCCCCTGGCCATGTTCATACATGACACCCAAGGCACCTGAAAACAATACCAGTCAATGGTAGCCTACATTAACATTGATGCTATAATGCTTGTAGAATCATAATTTTCAAAATTTGCCTCCATCAATAACCATCAAAACACTGACTTGAATTGTGATGGCAAACTTTCCACAATTACATGTCAGGTTTCTATTAAACAAGTATAGTACAGTAATCTAACAAGAATTTGTGCCATTGACAATAGGTACTAATACAGAGAAAATCTACAAATCTATCTGATTCAGTGTATTTCATGTTTCTGATGCAGCAGTAAGTTCCTTAAGGACTGACCCTGTGATTCCAAACTGCCAGCTCCACAAGCTTCTGAATGCCAGAAGAATGCCTGTAAAAACACAACATGAAAATCTGAGTGACAAGAAGATGAGATGGAGTGGTCTGGACTATAACTTGAACTACTATGCTATAAGTATAACCTGATGTAAAGGTCACCCTGCCAGTTTATTGATTGACCATTATACCAAATATCATACTGTGATGACAAATTGGATTACTAAGCACGTTTTCTCAAAGCTGTAGCTGTAGATTTCAGACTTCCGGGAAGTATTTTGGGTTTTTGTGACCTTCAAGTTCACAAACCTCCGTTAAGTGTTTTGGGTTTTTGTGAATGTATTGGAACTGTGTGTGTGTCAGGGGGGGTTGTATGATGTAATTCAATAAGGCACTATACCACTTCTTGAATTATTGCAGATACACACTGATATTCTCCCACCCTGCACATGCTGGGTCACCTCCAACCATGACCTGCCCAACAATCAACTGTCAAAACCACGTCCCACCCTCCATGCAACCGTTGCTACTTGGACAGGAACCATACAAACTTATCAGTAAGTCACCCAAAATACTTCTGTACCTGGATTACGCTTCGATGATTGCTCTTTATATGAGCAAGGTGCTGTAATAAGTTACAACTTCACGTTAGTGTGTCACCTTCTTCAAATCTTTAGTGTCCTCTCTGGAGTAGAACATGCCCAGCATGGTCATGGCCCGCACACTTCCCTCCGGGTTCCCGTCGTCTGCGGACAGAATCCAACACTTCTCTGCCTCCGAGTCAGACTGGGCCACTCCATAACCCTGCAGGGACAAGTTTTCTTTGTTTGTTTATTTGTTTCTCATAAGTGGTAAACTGCCTTTAGGTGTAACACACCAGTTTTGTACAGTATGTACAAGCTGCATAAGGCCGGACTGTAAGGTTTGATCCACTCTCACCCTACTCTTTTCGATAAGTGTGGTGGGATCTTTCCCGTGTGGCTCTCCTCAAATATGGGACCTCCAGCTTAACATCCCATACAAGAGGATAGTAATGGTTTATTTGCTCATACATACATACATGTGCATAAGCTAACATGTCAAACACATCTCGCAGCCCATAGGCTGAATTGGGGTGTTAACATTTACAATTGCAAAGCGAAGCTCAGGTTATATTAGAAAACTAGAATATCGAAATTTAAAACATAGAGGTAACAAGTCATCATATTATATATTAAAATAGAAGTAGATCTCACATATTAGAAACGACTCTCAATACAAATGTAAAATGAAGGTACCTTATAGGACATGTAAACTCAAGCAAAGTCGCAAAATTTGTGCGAGAATGTCCGCCAGAGTCCAGTGGGTGACAAAGCTTTCAGCAACCTTTGCCAGGAGTGAAGTCAGAGGATGTCCCTAACCTACATGTGTGTGACTCATTTTCACCTGAGTCAAGTGAGGAAATAAGTGTAAAGTGCCTTTCCCAAGGGCACACCATTGATATTGGGGGTCTGCTAGGGATTTGAACCAAGAACCTTTAGATTTTATGTAGACAACTACATGTTTGTGGATCATTGGTGTTAGGACTTCAATCATGTAACCTGCATCTTTGCTATATTTTGTCTGTCAACCTTACCTCCTCTGTCATGATAAGCAGGCCAAGTTTATCATATGCATGAATAAACAAATAATGGTGAACACACCTGAAAATATGCCCTCCCCAAGTTGTACTGGGCTGCTCTAATAAGGTGTTTAGCACGTTGACTTTCAGATGTAGCAACTTTCCTCATGTACTCACAGGCAAGTTTCTGTAAGAAAAACAACATGTTTTGTCAACTACAAACAAGATATATCTGGATTAAGTTATGTTACATTCAGCAGAGATGAATATCTAAAGGTGTTAAATTCATTCTATATTATAAGAACCATCATTAATTGTAGAATGTAACTTTATGAGTGTAACGTTATCATTACAAGTGTACCGATCTCTTTGTTAGAAATATATAAGTTTCAATCAACGCTTGGAGCTAGATGTGCAGAAATTAGTAATGTGTCTGTGTAGCTGGTACATTCCACTGAAAGTCTACTGGTTGCCTGATACAGACAAGGATGCAGATGCAGTCTTACATGGTTCTCTTTTGTGCCCAGCCCATCATAGTACATGACTCCCAGCTGGTACATGGCCTGCCAATCCTTCTCTTTCAGCCTCTCAAACTGCACAATGGCTTCCTTGTACAAACCCTGTGGAAAGAAACAAATATTCAGGTAACTCCTTTTTTGATGTGGCTTCGAATATCTCAAATGTTGATATCATATCAAATATGCCATTCATTAATGTACAACAGTTACTTAAATTGTGAAACTTTTATAGTAGTTTTATTTTTCGCGGTTTTCATGACACCACAAATATGTCTTCCTTGTATGACTACTGTACTACAGACTTGTTTCACCACAAACACTGTGAAAGCGTCCCTTTCCCTCCTACTGTGAAATAAAAGCACCACAAAAGTTTAATGATTTACAGTGGCAATGGCATCTGTTCCCCTACCTCTTCAAAGTAGAACTGCCCCAGTGTGAACCTGGCATGTTGGTCTCCATTTCGGATCCTCTCCTGTAAGATAGCCTCCACCTGTTCCACCAGGTTCTTCCCATCAGCGGACTGCTCCCCTCCGAAACTGCTCCTGACGGTGGGCTCCCTGGAGGGGAGGGGCTCACCTGGGATCTGCTTCTCCATGCTGCTCACTTGTCTTCACGTCACTCTGCTTGTTGCTGGGCTGAAATGGGCAGGATGGCAATCATTCAACACAGCAATGTGAACAAAGTAAACGTTTAAGGATGGCATTTTAAGTAATGTTAACGTTTCACATGCATGCATGCCATGAAAAACAACTCTTTTCAAAGAAATGGCTTGGCAACCAATCGTTTGCTTCACCATGTACATGACCTTTCCTTTTAAAAATGGAATAGTTGTTTGGCCATATGTACTGTAGTCAACCCGTTTTGGAGTTTGTTTCTGCACTCATGATCGCATAATTACTAGTACAGTGCGTGACACAAGGCCATTAAAAAGTCAACCCAAGTCAGGCGAATGATCATTCAGCCATCCAGGGTATAAAAGTTTACATCGAAGTTAGAAACGAGCAACACATCTATTCAATATCCATCGGGCCATTTTATCCAAATGTGATGACACTACATTTTATAATCTCTATCGGTTGACAGTTCACTTTCACCTGACACATAGATGCCCCCCTCCCACCTCACAGTGCCAACAAATTTTCTGTTTTCTTTAACGCGCGCGCATGTTTCAGCTAAATCTCTTACACAAAACATGACAGTTAAGTTGGTTTGGTTGAAAGTACTCACTATGTCGTCGCTGTGTCTCGGAAACGTGTGAATTCGGACAAGTAATCTTTGCCGTCTGTTTTGTTGGTCTCTGCAAACATGCAAACCCAAACAGGCGTTTACTGCGCAGCTCAACTGCGCATTTACACCGACCTGTGCGGTTGCTAAGCAACAGGCTTTGTGACGTTTAACCCGAAACAGCCCTTAAGCCTCCTTGTGATCTGTTGGGTTTTCACCACCGGAGGCAAATGGTTGTCAAATTAAGGCAGAATCCTCTCAGTGGTCTTCTCGAAGCCTAAGCAACAGGTGTCACGCTTAGTAGCTAAATGACACGGATTAGCTCAGGTTAAAAGACATATGCATAGAGCAACGAGGGCATCTAGCGACGATAGTGAAAAGTGCACAAACGCGTGACCGGCTTCCCGTCTTTCCTCTGTCTGCCTTCTGTGATCTTCTGTCAAATGATAAAATCGGTCTTCAGATTAAAACCCAGCATTGCCATTTATTTTTCGAGCATTTCACCGAAATTGCCCAATATTCTTAACAAATTACAACAAGAAATCGGATATTTCAAACCTTCGGGAAGTATTTGTGTTTTTGTGAATTTATTGGCACAACCAAACAGATGAGTAACTATTTTCAACTACCTAGGACAGAAACCTTGCAGACTGAGAGCTTGTTGTGACAAACCTTAAGCGGGTATGTCCCCAGTAACTGTGTGGGTGGACCCACTTCCTCTCAGCCCGCGGGGAGACCATTTAGAGGCCAACTTGACCTTAAGGTTAATCTGTGGTTACAAATCTCCCCACCACCATCTTGCAATGCCTCTGTACGAATTATATAACGAAGCCTTTCTAATTGACTACTTTGATACTTTTATGTTAGTGGCACAGATTTACTTAACATTCAGAAGTATGGAAAGTGTGGATAAAACAATGTTTGGCAGTCTTATCTACCATCATTTTCTGACGCATGCAAGATTATTTTCTGTTATGTAAAAACAGACATATGTACAAAGTCCTCATCAAGACCAAAATGACATAGTTATACATGTACCATTGATTCTTCAGTCATCTGGTGTGATATCTGTTAGTTCATCGGGATTCTACATGAATTTTATTAGTCGACAACCACATATCATCACATAGGAATATGTACTTAAATGTGCCTACTAGACAATTATTTGATACGATTAGTATAAAAATGTATACTACATACTACCAGACACGATGTCAGAATATAAACATCAATGCCTCGTCTAAAACACCATATCAAGCCTATGCAATAATAGTTTGCTTTAGGCGTCAAAACGATCGCGAAATGCCTTCCAAAGATGACCACGTTTCTCTCGGATCAGGGAGAAGCATAGATCCATATGCTCCACGTGGGTCCTGAAACACAGGACACAGACACGCAGGTAGTACTGATCGCTGAATACAGCAGGAGTCATGAAGATTTTCCCATCAGAAATCAGGTCGTTCAGGAGCTGTTGGTTGAAGTTGTTGATGTCGACGCCTGGTGGCGCTGTAGCACGAAACAGCACCACGGACAGCTCCGGCTCCAACGGTAGCTCAAATTCACCAGTTTCTGTCCATTGAGAAAAAAATTACTCTTTTATTTTTAGTTATATACGTCGGAATGAACTCAACGAAAGACGCATGAATTCCAAACGAGTGAATGCCAATTTCCAGACAGTGCCTGGAATTAGTAAACAAAAAAGGACGTTATAACTATGACACCCTATAGCGACCCACGCATTGAAGCAAAATGGCTGTTTTGTACCTTTCAGCTTCCTGTAGAAGTAACGTGCCAGCAGGAGTTTCTCTTCCAGGGCCGCACGGAAAACTCCAACACCAAACACTTTCAGTGGAAGCCACATCTGAGCACCTCTGTGAGGAACAAGTGAAATAATGAACGACAGGCACACATGTACATGCATCCGCAAGATAGGATTTGAAGAAATACCTACAAATTCAGTCGCTTCAACGGTTATTCCTGTAGCTATAAGTCATTTCAAATCTAACGCCTGTGTAAATGATTACATGGGTTCTACGTTTAGATACATGTAGGCAGGTATATATAGGGCTGTTTTTTTCATTCTTATCATGTTGAGCCCTTCGAAGCACCCAACATATATTTTTAGCTAGTTAGCAATTACATTGATAAGATACAAATTGAAAAATATTCCACAGCAGAATTATTTTTCCGGTGCACGAAGGATATCCACATACGGAACCCGTTTTACCTGAAAGGCCTGGTCAGTTCAAAGGAGAGTTCGGATGGAGACACATGCTCATCAGAATATACCGAAGATCCCGTGAAGTAGTTGGGTGTTTGTTCCAAGGAGCAGCACTGTTGGAGCTTCTCTCCATCCTTCACCACAAGAACTCCTACACCACTTGATATGAATAGCCCTGAAAATAAAAAGGGAAATAAATGTTATATTTTCGAGATAAATGTAATGACATTATGGGCTTCTACGTCAATACAGGACAGAACATTTAAACTAAATGTTATAGGCTACCTTGTAGATAACAATGATTTTTCAACCTATGCCTCACCGAGCTCACATTTGAAATATAGATTTTTCCACACCTTTGTGTGGATTAACCACAATGGAGTCGCTCCGCTCCACACCAACAAACAGCTGCTTCATGTCGTCACAGAGAGCGAAAAACCCTCCATACGCGGCATCCACGTGGAGCCAGAGCTGGTGACGGTCACACACGTCAGCGATGTCGTCCACAGGATCCACACTTCCAGTCAGCGTGGTGCCCACAGTGGCCACGACCAGGAAGGGCAACAATCCTGCCTGGTTGATGGTACATTGAAGTAAGTTACAATAAAGTTAAAGGTTTTGTACTGTCAGCAAACGTGTGGTAGCTTCAATACAGCATTTCATTTTGTTATAGGGTTAAAGTAGGCCTGTAAAAGTCTATGGATAATACTGAGACAACCAGAGATTCTGAAAGTCTTAATTTAGCATTCCCCATCCATGATTGACGGAATTGTCCTACTTCCTTGTCTTCCTTGATCTGCTTCTCAAGCGCTGCTGCTGTCATCTTGAACGACTGGTCCACTGGAGTTTTCCTCAGAACGGCCTCCCGCATTCCAACGGCTCGAAGTCCCTTCTGCACAGCGTAATGGGTAAACTCGCTACAATAAATCACACATCTGTGGGGAGAAATCAAACACAAGTTTCGGCATCTGTTAATGGTGGTTCAATTCTAGTCATTCTGGGTTAGCGTTGGCCATCTATTAAAGTCCTGTGCAAAACTGGTATCAATAACAATGTATGTTTTGAAGCAATAGTTTACACAACTTGAGCAAAGACCACATACGTACCTGTGAAAGTCTGCGGCTTTGAGTCGCCTGCTGTCCCGTGCGACGGCTAACGCAGTGAGAGTGGCGAGAGAACCGCCCGATGAAATATTCCCAGCATGCCCTGCGGGGTAGCCGAACAGGTCTGCCACCCATTTGATGAGCCTGTTTTCCATCTCGACAGCTGCTGCGTTCCCCAAATGAGCCCCTGTTATATATATGTAAAAAACGTGAGAAATAAAGACATTTCATCAATTCTGTCTTTAACGTCAATATCGTAAACTATAGTGGGTGGGGTAACATTAGATTGATAGATTATTGTTATGCATTCATCGGGCTCGGCAGAATACATTGGCAGAACGTGTAATTCTAATCTAAAACATGGGTTCTAAAAAAACTCTAATACAAAGATTCGACTTCTTCTCATCTCTTGGTAATGTTGGATATATTTGTTGAGATTGGTTTGATTTAATTGGACGTGAGAAACTGAGCTATGAGGTTAGGACCGTTTGACTAATGCAGAGAAAGTGCATTGCAGAGTAAATTTCTAAGTAAAACTCTAAGCGATGAAGCCCTTTGATTTGTTTTCCGTGTGTGTAGAACTCCATACATACCTGAGTACGTTGCTAAGGTTGCAGGAACGTAGGCGCCCAAGGCCGCGGGGTATGTTCCATGACCGGCATTGATAAACCCAAAGAACGTGGGATGACCATTGTTAACTCCCGCACTTACCAAACGGTCCTTGAAGTCTTGTATGACTGAATCTGTAACAATAGAAAGTAGAGTGGATTCATTCCTCAAGCTAACCGAGATCTACTGTCCAAGCAGAGGTTGGTGGGGAAAGATCGTTACCTTTTCATAGGTATCCCCACCGGGGATAGCGACAGAGAAGAACGGGGCCTATGAAAAGGTAACGATCTTTCCCCACCAACCTCTGCTTGGAGAGTAGCATCTGGGGCCTAGGCCTGCACTGTGTGGTCTGTGGGTTAAGGAATTCCCCCACCAACGTGCTGTCACTCAACTGTAGGCACACACAGACACACACAGACACACACAGACACACACAGACACACACAGACACACAGACACACAGACACACACACACACACACACACACACACACACACACACACACACACACACACACACACACACACACACACACACACACACACACACACACACACACACACACACACACACACACACACACACACACACACACACACACACACACACACACACACACACACACACACACACACACACACACACACACACACACACACACACACTCTAGTGCTATTTATAACATTATCTCACCAAAGTCAGTTGGGGTTTCGCTGATTTCATCCGTAACTTCAGAACTTCCAATTCCCCTGTCCAACCTCATGACTGGCCCACACGCCAGTTTTGTCAACTCGTCGTCGTACGCTTCGACCAACTTTGCGGTCGTTTTAGTCATGGCACGCCGCTCGCTCCCCTGTACTTCTAAAACAGAGGTCTTCACTTTCAAGTCCGCTAACATCTGACAGAGGTTGTCATCTTGGGACAATTCCCTGGTGTCATTTGTTTCTGCCATTATCTGAAAAAAGAAAATTATGTACACATTTGCCCCACGTTTGCCCCATGAGGCATGACCTTTGCGCTGGGTCAGGGTTTCGCGTCCGGGTGTTGGCATTCCTCAACATCTTCCACAGACACAAGCAGACCGTGGCAGGTTTCTTATACAGCAGCTTTCGCACCATTGTCGACCTCCATTTGTACGAGAGGTACCAAAACGTGACAGTTGACGGTAAGGCGGTGCTACGTACGGTGCAGGCTGCATTACATTCACTTATCTCAGATCGATGTCAGATCCATAGTTAATGTTAGCCTACTAACCATTCTCCAAAGGCTGGCTTAGGGGTGTTTTACCGGCTCCATTAGCATAGGGCTTTCATTTCTGACAGCCTATCTTTCCAGCCAGCCTTTCTGATTATTGCCGACATGTAGAAGGTGATGTAATTGAATCCGACCCCGTAAAAACCCATATCTAGAACCTGACCAAAACAGCGGCTGACTTGTTTTACTGCCCTCCCCACAAACAGTTCGCAACTTGACCTTCGTCCTGTTGCCCGGCCCGCTATGCATTTGACCTTTGTATTATTGTACGGTTTCAACGGTAAATGTTATATAGTAACTATGATATGTTACGTTACACAAACACCAAACCAAGCCAGATTTCTTTCGTACGAAGCCGTGTCCATGCATACTACTACATGTAGTATTACTATAGTGGGGTTTAGAAGTCTAACTTAACACTGAGTTACAGGTAATGGTATTTACAACAGGTCTAGGGTACAAAGTACAAGGAGGATGTATAACTGAGTGAGATACTAACAAGCTGTAACGTTACAATATATAATCTACAGAGAACTCCAACTACACGCCTTACGCATCTGAATCCTGGGTCTCCAACTCTCCCAAACGAAGCATGCAAGCTTCACTATTTATACTTGCCACTTGAGTTGCTCTCACCAGCTCTCACCGGTCAGTGATAATACATAAAAGCTACGCCTCCATATGGTCTAACTAGTTACGTAAGTAAAATGTCACGGCCGTTACAAAGCGGCCATAAGACTGTACACGTATTACGTGTTGTATAGTCATACATGCAGTTACACAATGGATTCAGCGAAGCGTATAGTCAACTATGTGTATATAAAATATAGCACAAGGTGAAAGACCGTAAGGGCATTGGGATGTAGTATAATGAGGACAGGGCGGATCAGGAGTTGCAAGGATTGCTTCAACGGTACACACACCAGTGCACAGTAAAAACAAAAGTGACGAAAGGGTTTCGAGGGTTCAGGTTTGAGTTTACATTTCTCATAATCTGCTGCGAAATAACCGTATATGATTAACTACTATAACAAGGCTGAATGAGTTTTTTTTTTATAAATTGATTTCGGACGCGAGCCTTCCAGGTATTCTTGCACGCTGAAAGTGATCATGATGGGTCCGTTTGCACCAGATTGACCATTGGTACGTTTTGTGGACGCTGTTGCTATGCCTCGCGCCGCGGGTTATTGTGAAAATCTCAGTGTGCGGATATTCTTTATGATTTTCTTGATTACACATAAGGGTTTTCTCTTTCCGACAATATTGGTGTCTAAATGGATTTAACTCCACATGAAAATGCCTAATTTTCGCATCATTTTTCATCGAAAAATTCTTTCCCCCCTAAAATTTACTAAAATTCCCATACACAATTTTGTTTTGGCTTCAGAATTATTTCCTGAAAAAACGATCGCTAGACTTGACGTTGTGCAGAATCGAATTGAGACCCAAAATAAACTTGGGTGAGCCCCCTTAAGGGCATACAGTTTTCATTAACATGTATGGGGAACAAGTAATTCTATGAACCGTTGTCAATTTATTTCTAGCCAATGGCAAAAACGAATGACAGCATGGAATTAACCCAAGAACAGGACCTTCGTCAGAGGCTAGCAGACCTGAAAGTGAAGACCTCTGTTTTAGAGGTCCAGGAGGTCGACCGGGATGCCATGACTAAAAAGACCCTACAGTTGATCCACGCGTATGACGACAACGTAACAAGATTGGCCTGTGACCCGATCAAGATATTGGACCAAGGAAGCTTTGAAACTACGGATGAAATCAGCGACAGCCCAGTTGACTTCGGTGAGAAAAATGACAGTTTTCATTCATCAGTCAGAACAGACCAACAGACAGGGGGAACGTTCGTAAAAAGAAGAGTCTTAGTCAAAGTACCCAGTCGTTTAAAAGGCGTAAAGGGCAATAACTGAACACGACGTTGCTACTAATTAGCCAATTGATAGATTGATTATTAGATGGGGTAGTGTAAGACGAAAGAAATCATTTAGGCCATGCACTACCACATAGTTAAAATCAAGTTGAATGTCAACAGCTTCTCTCCCTTCATGTATTTACAGACTCCGTAATGCAAGACCTCAACGACCGTTTGGTAAGAGCCGGAGTCATCCCGGGCCATCCACTGTTCCTTGGATTTATTCCGTCTGGCCATGGAACCTATCCCGCAGCCCTGGGTGGTCTCCTCCCTGCAGCCTTCACCACGTACTCAGGTGTGTATAGAACCTTGTACACTGGAGACGCCTTTTTACTTCTGAGTATTGTTTTGGGTGGATGAATTGTGGTTTGTGTGTCCGTTTGTTTGTTTGTTTGTTTGTTTGTTTGTTTGTTCAGACAGAGTAGGTTGACAGCATGTGGGTGGGGGCAAGATTGACAGGCAGAATGATCGCGTCAAAAAATCAGCCAAAGGAAATGGGGGTGAACTTGAGAGTAGGTTTACAGCACGTGGGCGAGGGGAGATTAACAGGCAGAATGACAGGGGGTCCAAAGGTCAGACACAGGAAACGTGGTGAACTTGAAGATCAGGAAAACTCAAAATACTTCCCTTTAGAAGTCTTAAATCTCCGATTTCTTGTTCATTCAGGAGATTGCATGGAAAGTTGAAGAGTACCTACCCAATAGACCACAGATTCAATATAGAATAGTTCTCATACCAGTAGGATGGGGTGGAGCTAAAATATAATTTTGTTTTCTATAAACATAACAGTGGTTCATTTGGAGAGCCCAGCAGCTGTCGAGATGGAAAACAGGCTCATCAAATGGGTGGCAGACCTGTTCTGCTATCCCGCAGGGCATGCTGGGAACATTTCATCGGGCGGTTCTCTCGCCACTCTCACTGCGTTAGCCGTCGCACGGGACAGCAGGCGACTCAAAGCCGCAGAATTTCACAGGTACGTATGTGGTCTTTACTCAAGTTGTGTAAGCTATTGCTTCAAAATATATATGATATGAATACCAGCTTTTCATGGCGCTTAGATGGCCAACGCTAACCCAGATCACTTTTGAAAATATATTTATTGAAACTGTGAATTCATGAAGGGGATTGTATGACGTAATTTAATCGGGCGTTACACGCAGTCAACCACTTTCTGAATTTCTCTGTCAATCAAATAACCACCACTCTCCCTGCAACCGTATCTGCTGCTAAAGTATACACACAAACCCACAGACAAACCCACCAAAGCAAGGCGACTAAAACCTCCTTGACCAAAGCAATACCTTCGATGACAATACATGTAATTACACCACCATTAACAGATGACGAAACTTCAATGTGTTCTCTCCACAGATGTGTGATTTATTGTAGCGAGTTTACCCATTACGCTGTGCAGAAGGGACTTCGAGCCGTTGGAATGCGGGAGGCCGTTCTGAGGAAAACTCCAGTGGACCAGTCGTTCAAGATGACAGCAGCAGCGCTTGAGAAGCAGATCAAGGAAGACAAGGAAGTAAGACAATTGCCACTTTCTTCATTTTTATGTCTCTCTATTATTCATAGCTGTACTGTTCTGTTTTTGGCCGCCTACATTAATTCTATCACAAAATTTAATGCTATATTGGAGTTATCACACATTTGTAAAGGTTTGCTGACTGTACAAAACCTTTATCAACCAGGCCGGATTGTTGCCCTTCCTGGTCGTGGCCACTGTGGGCACCACGCTGACCGGAAGTGTGGATCCTGTGGACGAAATCGCTGACGTGTGTGACCGTCACCAGCTCTGGCTCCACGTGGATGCCGCGTATGGAGGGTTTTTCGCTCTCTGTGAGGACATGAAGCAGCTGTTTGTTGGTGTGGAGCGGAGCGACTCCATTGTGGTTAACCCACACAAAGGTTTGTACGACAAATCTACGTATTGTATCGTTATGCTCTGATTCAATGGAAATAGCTTAATTCTATTCCATGTTCCTACGGTTAGCCTCCTGTGCGCATGCAGGCCTCCTAGGTGCGGCCGCGTTTATTTTGAGGGAGCCCTGCTTGGCGATACTCAATACCGCACGCCTCGAAGGTCTGTTTTCTTTCGGTGATAAACTTTTTTTTCAATCAACGAAAGACCTTTATTTTACGTTTATGCTCTTACAAGCTAAGTACAGGTCATGGATAAAGCAAAAGTAAAATTACATCTATTTTTAGGCTTTGTCGTCACCGAAAGAAAGCAGACCGTCTAGGAGTGCGTCGTTGAGAATTGTGGCCCTTGTTGAACATCGCAAACCAGCACTCGCCTCACCCGACCCAAAAAAGAAACGCCAGCCGCACATAGAAGGTTTGCACAGGAGGCTATATCCCACTAACTTTCCCCGTTATGTTCTCAGGGCTATTCATCTCAAGTGGTGTAGGAGTTCTTGTGGTAAAAGATGGAGAGAAGCTCCGACAGAGCTGCTCCTTGGAACAAACACCCAACGCGTTTAAGGGGATGCAGTTCTTTTCAGCTGAACATCTGTCTCCGTGTGAGCTGTCCTTTGAACTGACCAGGTCTTTCAGGTGAGTGAACAGATACTGAAGTATTGCTTTAATGGGTTTGTCAGTGGGTTTGTGTGCATGCTTATCCAGCAGAGATGGTTGCAGGAAGAGTGGGTGGATATTTGGTTACTTGATTGAGGTGACGCAGCACGCGCCGGGTGGTGCGTGGAGGAATTCAGGAAGCGGTTGATTGAGTGTAATGCCCGATTACTAAATCTCCGAATTCTTGTTGGCAGTTGATAACGATAACTGGAATATGATAAAGAACTTCAGATCAGACATCAAATCAAGTAGTTCACCTTGTTCTTGACAGTCTCTAGTTATTGCCTTTTTTAAAAGTCGACCTAAAATTTACGACTAATGTGTAGCTTGTGGCTCCAAATTTACAACTCATTCAGATTAAAAATTGCGGCAGCAGAAGCACAGGTAGGTCGGTTTTCATTTGGCAAACGTTAAAATTGTATCTGACATATTGTTGAAGCCTTTAACGGAAACCTCGGAAAATATGTCTCTTTTTGTTGGGTTGTTCCTCACAGAGGTGCTCAGATGTGGCTTCCACTGAAAGTGTTTGGTGTTGGAGTTTTCCGTGCGGCCCTGGAAGAGAAACTCCTGCTGGCACGTTACTTCTACGGGAAGCTGAAAGGTACAAAACGGCCATTTTGCT
Source organism: Branchiostoma floridae x Branchiostoma japonicum (assembly GCA_013266295.2). NCBI lineage: Eukaryota > Metazoa > Chordata > Leptocardii > Amphioxiformes > Branchiostomatidae > Branchiostoma > Branchiostoma floridae x Branchiostoma japonicum. The sequence continues at coordinate 11,885,507 of CM023824.1, forward strand.
TCAATGCGTGGGTCGGGTGTCATGGCTATAGCGTCATTTTTTGTTTACTAAATTCCAGGCACTCTCTGGGAATTGGCATTCACTCGTCTGGAATTCACTCGTCTTTTGCTGATTTATTCCAAGGTAACTAAAATTGAAAGAGTCGTTCTTTCTTAATGAACAGAAACTGGTGAATTCGAGCTACCGTTGGAGCCGGAGCTGTCCGTGGTGCTGTTTCGTGCTACAGCGCCACCAGGCGTCGACATCAACAACTTCAACCAACAGCTCCTGAACGACCTGATTTCTGATGGGAAAATCTTCATGACTCCTGCTGTATTCAGCGATCAGTACTACCTGCGTGTCTGTGTCCTGTGTTTCAGGACCCATGTGGAGCATATGGATCTATGCTTCTCCCTGATCCGAGAGAAACGTGGTCATCTTTGGAAGTCATTTGAAAGCAATGCTTAGGACATAACCAGCACCGCCATTTTAGTGAAAGACTGTCCATTGGTGGCGTGTCTTCTAACATTGTTAAATTGTCACTCCTTAACTTTGAACTTAATTTCGTTTATATTTAGTGTTCAGTCTATAATTACTCGTACTTCTAAACATCTTCAAAAAGTCGACTACTCTAAACTTTACCTGATTTCTCTCGTAATCAATTAGATAGGAATTTAAACACAGAACCAACCACCGACAAGAATTTAAGATCTAGCAGGACACATATGCCCAACTATCCCAAGATTGCCTTCGGTTTGCGATCGAATGACGATCGCACGACGCATGTGCCCAGGCCCAAGTGGCCCAAGACGTAGTAAGATTTCCACTTCTAACGGATACACGATTTGAAAAAGCATGGGGCTCACGCAAGGTGACTCAGATTCGAGTATAATCGCATAAGCACTTGCAAGGAAAGCGCTACTTGATGGGGAAATGGTAACAAGTGTCAGACACGGAAAGCCTTCCTCTGCGGAAGCTGGTTCAGCCGTCTGAATAGATGCGATAAGGAGTACGTCATCAGCGTCATGATGTTGACCTACTTTCTGAAGGTCAACTGTACAAATTCTGCCCGGAGTTCTATTAGAGCAACGGACAAGAGTAACAAGTAGAAGACACAAGATTCACAAGGATTATGCAAGATGGCCTCGAAATGCATCATCAGTCCAGAGCTGCCAAGTTACATTTAACACTCGTGGATAAATTCACGGAGAAAGGCTTTTACTCTGATTGGTCTTACTTGACAATTCTATTTTTTAGTAACAATACAGTAAAATATCTGAGAGCAAATGCCAGGATTACTTTTGTCTGATAGTTTTTCCGATATACATGTTGTATCGGACACGGTGTTGTGATGGATGCTTGATGACAATGATACTGCGGTCTGTAGAAAATTTACGCGTTCGTTGTCATGACGACATGTAGCGAATCGAGTGTGTGCCGGTTGGTTTCGTTTGTTGTCCGTTGATCATGATTTGATAACTGTTTTCGGACTCAGGCTTTGAGAGTTTCGAGACAGTCCTAACCTCTGCTTGGAGAGACACTCTCTGCATCCGTCCGTCCGCGCTGATCATGCGCACACTGTGGGTGGTACAGACGGTTCGGCGGCAGGAGCTTCCGGACAGGCTCCGAGAACCGTGCCACACCACAGCAGCATTTTATAAACACTGAGGACGTCAGTTCTTTATCACAAAAATCAGACACGCACAACTTCCACTCATAAGGGATATGACTTTCCTCGTGTATCAAGAAAACACTCTGATATCCTGTAGTTTTCGTGAAAAACGTGTTTCAATGACAGAGTTGACATTTAGTTTTGTTTGTATACTTCAATTATCATAAAAATAATAACGCCCCCGCCATCCAGTTGGTGAACTGCCAACTTTCAAATTTGCATACAGTTATATTAGCAGGCAGAGGACAGGTAGTCCTCAGTAGCTACCCTCGTGCAGCTTGTGTTGAAACCTGCCCGGGTGTAGTTCTGCAGTCCAGGGGACATTGGACTGAAGCTGACACGATGCACATGAGTAGAGGGGGCCTGTTCACTCACACGGCAGTCCTTCTTGTAACTATACTAACAGGTAAGGGCCCGGTCACATACGTCGTGCGATCGTACCAAATTGAGGACATTCTTTGGATAGTCGTGCATATGTCCTGGAAAGTTTAGCTGTCTTTTTTACGGAGAAATCTGTGGTAGATCCTTATCGGCAGTTGGTCCTGTCCCAGCCTGCTTGAAAATCCTACGACATCAAAATTGTACGACGACCTATGACGAATGTGCCCGTACCGATAACTTCAGAAATACCGATTTCTCTTCAGATGTGTTTTAGCGTATGGATTTCGAACCGTTGTTACGACTGAAAAATGAAAATTTGGGTCCGTTTTGTTCAATGTCTGTAACAGGTCAACTTCTGTTAATACACAACACAGGGAAAGGGGATTTGAAGTGGAAACAGACATCGAAAACTGTAATGGCAGGTTCTTCATGTAAATTCAGTTTTGTCTGAATCTGACTCTGAGCTGTTACTTCTCATATACCGCCATACTTTTGAATGACCTACTACTGTTGCTGCGCCGCGATGTTCAACATATAGCCTCTTAGGCGTGGCCCAGACAGAAGAATGGCGCGGTGTTACATTTGTACGTTTTGGATTGAGACCCGTGTGGCAACCGTTAAGCTATTTCTTGTAGGATGCTGCCAAGAACACATAATGTACCTTGGTCGAACACATAGCAAGACGATACATGTGTCATGTCAACATTTTGTTGTGCATTTTCTGTGGTTAGAAGCCAATTCCACGAACCATTTTGTTCTTTCTAAGTTGAATGTTCATATATGCATCTTTTTCTCAAATAAATGTCATTGAACAAATGTGAATTTTGGCAAGGACGCTTATCAGGGGCAGACCTAATCCGTACGAACATCAACAGGACATCCGTCCATTGTTACTTGCGCGTAGTTTCCCTGTCTCGTTAACAAGATAGACGTAACGTTACATGTGCTGAAGGAAAGGGTGGAAGAACGCGGCCGTCAAAAATTGGATATGTGTGAATTAATCAATTTCATAATTGGAAAATTGGAATGTAAAAGATAAAAGAGTATGATTTAAGAGACATCAAAACCTACAAAACTTTTTAAAATTCGTTGTTTATGTATCTCTAAAATTCGTTGAGCGATCTGTCAAAATTGTGTTCGCTTGTCAGTCGCTCTGCAGTCGCAGCCTCTAGTGGAAAAGGCGTTTAAGCGGATCTAGAACATAGCTCATGGTGGCAGGTGCTTCCCGGCACACACATAGAGCAGGAGGTTCTCTTGTTTCCGGATCGAGGGTCTACTACAATTTTATTTTTTTCAGCAAAATTCATAAACCTTATCTATTATCTTTCTTCAAACATATCTACTATGGAGGTTGGCATAGGAATAACTTAAATTTTTGCAGAACACATACACGACTGTCCCAAGAATGCCCTAAGTTGGCGATCATACGACGATCGCACGACACGTGTGACCGCACCCGGACCGTCCTGGTGCAGAGGCGATGGCCTCAGCGATGAATTCAAGTAAAGCTCGGAAACAAACCGTTCATTCGGACATATCTATCTGATACTTTTACGATATAGAGTATATAAATTCAAGGTCCAACACTTTGTATATTTTTGTACTTCTAGTATGCCGTGGAATAGCTGTGAACAGAAACGATGACAAGTCCGTTGTAAAGCGAACAAGGCGAGCATCACAAGGTTAGGCTGATTTTTTTTGTTTGGTAACGTACTACATTGTTTTGTTATTGTCTGCAAAGTTCTATTCATTCATTTCATCAATCCAGACAATTTGATCTGGATAAAACAGAACATGTCCAACCTTCCTGACTTGTCAATATCACAGGCATCCGTGTTAAACGGTTTGCTGTTCGCCTCACAGATTTAAACGTCTTAAATATCAACAGATTAAAACAATACAAGCTGACGTCCTGTATCATGTTATGCAATCAGAGATTTCCTAAGATTGATTGACAATCCCATTGTGAAGCAATGCTCTTGTTTCCAGCTGCTTTGAGGATAAAGGCTGCCAATGCTTTACATGTTTTACTGTACTTGGCGCCTGAGCGTTCAGGAAAAGATGTGTTGGCAGGAAATATTGATAAAAGTTAAAAGTTTAAACTCCATCAAGGAATTGAGTTATGTTTTCAACACGGTATATTCATCACCTCCATCAAGATTATGTCTTCTGTGTGGAAAAGTTAAAACTGTTCTCCAACTCAAGAATTAAAATCAAGAAAATTGGACTTACTGAATTTTCGACTGACTGAATTTGTCTTCTTCAGCTATCAGACCCAATCGCCCAGGACATGTGACGTCAGCAATAGGTTATACTGGGCTGGAAGTGGATATCCTTCCCCCACCCCCGCCCCCGTCCCAGTTTAACTTTTCCACATGTAGTTTACCAACTTTCATTCTGTTATGTTTTCTGTGCCATTTATAACTTTGCTGTCTTTAGAACTGCATCAGTTTTCATCTTTCAAACTTGTAAACGTCGTTTTTATTGTCAATCCTTGTCAGATATCATACCATAACCGTAGCTCAATGTCCTTGTTCACCACTCTCACCCCCTCCCCTCCCTCCTTGCAGCAGCATCAGCCGACCCCTGTGATCAGGCCAACTGTGCCCCTCCTGGACAGGGCTTCTGTAAGGCCATCAGCGACACACAATACAGCTGCCATTGTCTACCAGGATTCGACGATGTCAACGGAGATGGCAGCGTTTGTCAAGGTTGTTCAATCCTTTACTTTCAGTGCAAAAAGTGAAATTTTACCTTTAGCACACTGAAGTAGTCGTTTGGCAACTAATTCTCTTGACTATTGACTACAGAGTTAGGCAGCAGGGAGAAGATTAAAGCAGGTTGGTGGAAAAAATGGTCCAGTCTGGACTGCGGAAACATTTTTCCAGTCTGGTCAGGGGGTGGAAAAAGCAGTCCAATATTTTCCGCATGAAATTGCGCCCCATGACAGCAAGCAGTAGAATTGCAAGCAGTCTGGCCACTTTTCCTCCCCCCCCTGACCAGTCTGGACCACCAACCTGATTAAAGAATGTGAAGACCATGCATGTACACTTGGCACAATTCCCTGCCTCTTCCTCCCTCAGCCCTCCACCCTCCTGGTTCCTGGCAGCCCCCAGTCGACCCCTGTGATCAGGCCAACTGTGCCCCTCCTGGACAGGGCTTCTGTAAGGCCATCAGTGACACACAGTACAGCTGCCATTGTCTACCAGGATTCGACGATGTCAACGGAGATGGCAGTGTTTGCGAAGGTTTAGATGTTCTTATGTCATCGAGTTTCAGAGGATATTGATACATTTATAATGCAAAGGATATGATTATATCTGTGGTTTGTAAAATATAAGATACACATGTATTTGCATCTTGATCAGCCATGCTCATAGATAACGAGAAATCACAGATTTCAGACTTCTAAGAAGTATTTTGACCTTTTGTTACCTTCGAGTTCACCCCATTTCGTGTGTCTGACATTTTCATCTCCCGTCGTTCTACCTGTCAATCTTCCCACACCCACATGCTGTCAACCTACTCTCAAGCTCACCACATTTCCTGTGTCTGACTTTTTGACCTGTTATTCTGGATGTCAAGCTTCCCCACCTACATTCTGTCAACCTACTCTGTCCATATGACTGGTTTATTGAATGGTTAAGTTAAAAAGTACAGTATTGCTGGAGCCCTTTTCAGGGGAACTGAATTGCACTGTGCCGTGCACACAAAAAGTAATCAAAAGCTATTATAATGATTAAAAGTCCATACATACAAACAAACAAACAAACAAACAAACCCACAGCTCAGCCACGGTGAGCCACCTAAAACAAAACTTCTGTTCCCGAAAGTAACTAGTGCATGTCTGCCTCTACTCCCCAGCCCTACACCCTCCTGGTGCTGCCCAGCCCCAAGGTGACCCGTGTGACCGTGCTGATTGTGCCCCTGAGGGACAGGCCAAGTGTGTCCCCCTGGGTGCCACCCAGTACCGCTGCGAATGTCTGCCAGGATACAGTGGGGATGGAAGAGTCTGTAAAGGTATATGCCTTCTTCATTTAGTCCAAGACAGTTGCTGCAACAAACACAAATAGAAAACTAGAGTTCCAGGATCTCATACCTTCGCCAAATGATGTTAACCTTTAAGTGATACACTACAGAGAAAACTACAGTAGTAAAACCAGGGAACTGTTTCTGACGACCACATGTTTGTCCCAACTGTTCCAAACTGTACTGAGATTTGATAACCTCTTTCAGCATCTGTAGAAACTTACATAGAAGAATCACTCATTTCCAAAGCTGTTGACTTAGTGGACTATAACAGCAACATCTACTACTGTATAGATTTGGGTGGTCCTAACATTCTAATTGCAACTATTATTTTGTATATTAAATCATTTCAACTACAGCCCACATGAAATATATATTGAGTGACCAAACTGTTTTGCCCTTAAGGATGACATGTAACTCTTGCAGAACTCTCCTGTAAGACCCAGAAGTTGAAAGTGGACCTGGTCTTCCTGCTGGATGGATCGGGCAGCATTGGCCAAGCCAACTTTCAAAAGCTGAAGGACTTCACCTCCCAGGTCATCAACACCTTTGACATCTCCCCCACCCACACCCGGGTTGGAGTGGTGCAGTACAGCACATTTGCCAACACTGAGTTTGACATGAACAGGTAAAACAAACATACATTGTCTTCATTGTGACTATATCTTATGGCTATGCCAATTTGTATGTATGAGGAGACATGTTGTCTGGCACAGACATCATCTACAAATTTTTATGAAAAGAATAAACTACAAATTTTGTTGATGGCATACCCTCACATACTAAGAGCCTGACTTGGACTACTAGCCTTATTACCGCTATGTAGCTGGAAAATCATGTGTGGGTAGGTGGGAAGAATTGTGATTGATTGATTGATTGATTGATTGATTGATTGATTGATTGAAAGTTGACATAAGCACCTATTTCCTTTTGAATTAAGGGCCCAGCCACATTTGTTGTATGATAATTTTACAGACACAAACTATTTTGGGATTGTTGTGCATATGCCGTACAAAGTCAGCTGTCTTGCTATGGAAAAGGCTGCCTAAGATCCATGTTGGTGGTAATGAGTCTGTCACAACCTACTCAAAAATTCAGCGACACCAAAATCATACCATGGCCTACGACGAATGTGACCATACCGTAAGACTGAAAGATGATACTAACTTCTGTTTAAATTACACACATCTGCCCAGCTACTCTGACAGGTCGCGTGTTCTCTCGGCCATCGAGAGAATTCCTTACAAGAAGGGAAGCACCAATACTGGGAAAGCCATCAACTTTGTTCGTCAGAGGAAATTTCGACCCACCAACGGTGACCGTGAAGATATCCGGGATGTGCTGATTGTCATCACGGATGGAGAGTCGTATGACAGCGTAGTGGACCCAGCCCGCCACGCTGCGCAAAGCGGAATCACGGTCTATGCAGTGGGGGTTGGTGATGGCGTGAATGATAGAACGTTAGAACATATTGCAGGGGATCCGAGTCGAGTTCTTCACGTGTCAGACTTTTCATCACTTGCCACCATTGCACAAGAACTTCAGGAAACAGTGTGTGAAGGTGGGTTACATTCAATTTGGTTACCCCCTATGTTCCGACACCCTATGTTCAGACATGTTCAGTATGTAGGGGCGATGGACAAAGGAGTGTGGGGACATAAGGGCTGTTCCTACGTTACATCAGAACAACTCAGTTGAAGCAGGTTTGGAAAGCTTCATGTCATTGGTTGTCACATTTGTGAAATCTATTAACTTTTATTGAGTAACTGTGTTTGGTTTGGTTAGTGTGTTAATACCTGGTTTGTTTTCTTTGAAAGATCATTGTTATGAATGTAATGTCAATGAAATTTTGCAGTTTCTTGTTTCAAGAACCCTAGTAACACTGTATAATATGTTTATTAACCACTGTGATGAAATTTGCATTGTTTGTTCCACTGTCAGGACCATACAAGAGCCTTGGCTGCTGGATAGACACTGCGGACCGTGCCATTGATACTTTAGAAGGGACAGACCACCTACTGGATAGATTCAACTACCACAAACGTCCGAATGCCATTCACAGGTGCTACCAAGCTGCCCTGAACCGTGGTTTCACAGTGTTTGCTGTCCAGAATGGAGGACAGTGTTTCTCTTCCAAAACAGCACAGGACACGTACTGGAAGTATGGCCGGTCACTGTCCTGTGGATATGATGGGAAAGGAGGCCCCTGGTCAAACCAAGTCTACCAGATTGTTGGTAAGTCATGTTTGACAGTTAGTCTTTATTCTTGTTACTGACTCTGAGCTATTTTGGATTTTTTTGGTTTCATCTATCATCTAGTGAAATTACTGTAACGTTATATATTATGAATGAAGAAATTTGTGGCTGAGAGTTAGCCTCTACCAGGCTTGAGGGCGCGGCTGGAAATAGTAGAAATTGGCCAAATAGAGAGATAACATGCCGAGGGAGTTAGTCAGCCAGTTTACAGTTTGCCGGCAGAGGCTGAGAGTTGTTTTTGTATTGACTGTAATGTTATGACTATTATTGTGATGATAAAATATTAATTTTCTACTTCTATTTGCAGCCTTGAACAAGGTCCCACCTACATTGCCACCAGGTGAGCTTAAGATGGAAATGTCAGAATGACAAGATTTGGAACAAAAGGAGAATGTGCATGATATAACTATTACACTCACAGTTATATACAGGATTGTAAGGTTGTATTTTAAATTATTTATTGCTATCGTTAAACAAGCTTAAGGAAAGGGAATAAGGACTGACACGAAAAATGTAAGTGTCTTGCTGGTGTCATAGGAGAGGCAAGCAATATGAAGATGTATGTAAAAGCACATATTTTATGAAGAGAGTGACTCAACAACAATGAATTTGTAAGGATATCTGGTCTGTATTTTTCCCTAATTATGAAAATGTTTTACTCAGTGGCCCGTGGTGCGTACTGCCGGGCCTATGGTGATCCCCACTACCAAACCTTCGATGGACAGAACTACGACTTTATGGGCATCTGTACCTACACACTGTCCAAGTATCAGAGCACAGGTAGCAACGACGCACTGAAGCCATTCAATGTGGAGGTTAAAAACGAGCATCGCAGGAATAACTTCCACGTGTCATACACGGCAGAAGTGTATGTTGATGTCAGTGGTCATCGCATCACACTGCAGAAGGGAAGGAGGGTCTTGGTGAGACAAGAATTTCATTATCATTACCATGCTGTACAAAACTTACCTTCTACCAGACTCCAATGGGTTGCTGGAAAATGGTAGAATTTGGGCCAATAGAATGTCAGAGAAGTTAGCTGGCCAAGGGAGTGCAGTTTGCAACCCATGGATTGTACTCCTCTGGCCAGCTAACTCCTCTGGTGTACCAGTCATTTGACCAATTTGTACTATTTTTCTAGCAGCATGGGAGCTGTACAAAACTAACTGTAACATTACATCAGATCGTTCCATTTCAAAAGCGGAGGAATAGAATGTATGATAGAATGTTTACTTTATGTCGAAACTTGTCAAAACTTGCCTCTTGTTTTTTCTGTAAAAATTGGTATTCTGTACTTTGTACTTTTTTGCACACTTATTCATAGCTGCATTTTTACGATATTAGTCCGTATTCCTCCTTGACCATGATATTTACCTGCCCAGGTAGATGGGGTGTTCACCAGGTTGCCGTACAAAGGAGCAGGCTTCACCATCCACCTCCAGGGTCGGCAGGTGGTGGTTGTCATGGACTTCGGTGTCCGGGTGGCTTTCAACGGACTGAACATGGCAGAGGTGTGACAGTGTTCAATGATATTCTTGAATGTATGCTGTACATAGGTCCTCTTAATTTGGAAAGTCTGTGATACAGTATATCATTTATTCATCTGGCACATTGGAAAGTTTTTTTCCTATCAATCTACATGTATGCATCTGTTCTCAATATGTAATATGCTAGGTAATGGGTATTTACAGCTAACTTTAGTGTCAATGCTATGATCATTGAGAAGATGCCTGTAACAAATACATGTGTCACATTATGATGGGCATTTAGCTTCAATTTCATTCTGGTTTGGGTGTGTAATTATAGCCGATGAACATCTAATGATCGTCATATGATCTCAAACTTAGGACATTCTTGCATTAGTCAGAACATAGAGGTGTAACCATCTTGTGTGTCCATAGGTGTACGTGCCTCCCCCCTACATGGGGAAACTTGTGGGGATGTGCCAAGACTTTAACATGGACAAGAGTAATGACCTGATGAAGGCTGATGGTGCGCCAGCAGCCAGCTCCACAGACATGGGCAACAGCTGGAACACCGACCCAGAGTAGGTCAACATTCAATTTTTGGTGCTTTGAGGGTAAAGTAACATGAGGATTCTCCTTTATCATGTCCTGCTTCTATAATGTCTACTAACATAATTCCACCAGGTTAGATATATCCGCCACACTGAAGAATGCATCTTTACAGATCTCCAATGCTACATCAGCCATTATAATGCTCTGCTGCATATCTAAACTGTGCATACCTGGGAGGTGCTGCACTAGAGCTCTCAAACACACAGAGTGGTGGATAACGTTATATGTAACCTGGCAGATAAATGTTGATGGAGGTGATAGTATGATGTTTCAGACATCATCTCTGAGAATCATGTGTTCTGTGTCTGTCCCTTGTTCAGGTGTAGAGAGATGGAGGATGAGTATGTGTTCAACTGTCCTGCCAGCGTCCAGCGACGTGTGGAGGACAAGTGCAAGGCTCTGCTAGACCCTGACTTGGAGTTCTCAGCCTGCCACTTACTTTTGGATGCCCAGGTAGTTTTCTTAAGCAGCTGATCATGACACATGCTTGGTGATTTCACATACCCCAATTACTTAACATTATCTGTTCTCTAGCATATATTGGAATCTACCTCCAATTAAGTTTCCTGAAATGCATGGGTTGTGGGAAAAGTGGTCCAGTCCAGACTTATTATGGGATGGAAAAGCAGTCTGACCTTTTTTGCACCCCCTGGCAGAAATCAGTAGAATTGCACAGGACTGCTCTTTCCACCAACCCCATGTAAAGTTATGACTTTATTTGAAGTTGTCCAGATTGAATGTTATAAATGCCACACATCGTGGTCCTATTGACAGATGTACACTGAGAACTGCATGATTGACATGTGTGAAGATGAAAGTGAGGAGCATCGGTGTGACAGCTTTGCTACCTTTGCTGAGGACTGTGCAGAACATGGTGTTGTTATTGACTGGAGAAGTGCAACCGGATGCGGTGAGTAGACACAAAGTTGACTTCATGGTCATTTGGAGGAGTTTCCATCATTTGTCATCAAAAATGGCAGAACAGCATCTTGTCAGCAAAAGACATTGAAAATCATGGACATTCTTTGGTGAAAAAATATGAGTATAGAGTGGCAAGGAGGGGAGGATTTGGTTACTGCAGATTGACCTTAGGGTCAAGTTGGAAGGCTGGTGGGCTGGGAGGAAGTGATAGCTACATCTATGCAAGTTAGCCCCTTAGAGCTTGTTCACAACAATGTTCCTGTCCAACTAGTCCCATTGAAAGTATGTCAGAACATTTCTTTGGTTGCACCAATAAATACACAAGAACTCTAAAGACTGATTTCTTGTTATTGTATATGTTCGTGCTTTGACACCTGTTGCATACATATCTCATGTTTCAGACTCCCTTATGAAATGTCCAGAAAACAGTACATACAGTACATGTGTCAGCCCCTGTCAGGCAACATGTCGGGACAACGCCCCTGCAGACTGTGCCGGGGAGAGGTGTTTGGAAGGCTGTCAGTGTAAGGAGGGATATGTGCTCAGTGGGGAGACATGTGTGCTGCCCCGTGACTGTGGGTGCTTACTGCCTGACGGGCGGTACTATGAGGTAAAATGCTTAAGTTGAAGTTTAGGGTCATCTAAGAGCCATTTAATAATTGTTGATTATACCTAGCATTACAGCTACATCTAAAGTGCCCACATAGTCTATGTCCTTGGTGCTGAATCCTACTTCACAGTGAGGTTGTTACAAATATTGCCTTGCTCTTTATACACTTCCTTTCACTTGTATGTAATTGTTGAATGTGCTTTATGTGTACAAGGCTTGTGATACAAATGTTCATTGTTCATTGTTCATTGTTACATTGTATAAATGTGTATATATGTGTCTGTGCAAACAACACTAACTGCACATTGTACATTGTACTGAAATGTCAACATCAACACTCCAAATGTTCGTTTGCATCATTTTGAAAAGCAGCTACAGTCAAACAAGTGACCACCTCAACATAAGGGCCACTTTCTGGTGGTCCCTTAGATACAAGCATTGAGAATCTTGTCTATGTAGTAACCACCTGTCCACATAGATCAGATTTTATCGGTCCCCTGGGTGGTCTTCTTGGGCAGTTTTGACTGTATGTTATCAAGTTGACATTAATTTGTTGTCACATGTTCTGTCAAAAGATAGGAGACAAGTGGGGAGAAATCCGGACCCGTGGAGACATTGGTGAGACGAGAGAGTGCGAGTGTCGCCATGGAGACCAGGGTGCAGAGCAAGTCTGCTTGACTGTCCGCTGCCTGCCGCCTAATACATGGACCCTGATGGACGGGGTGCTGGGGTGTCACTGCCCAGGCTGTTTAGATGGTAGGGAGGATCAGCTTCAGCATAAGTGTTAATTATGGTGCAGTCACATTCGTCGTAGGTCATCTTATGATTTTGTAGGAATTTAAAGCAGGCTGTGATAGAAGTTCATAGAATCAACCGTCAACAAGGATTTAAGACAGCCTTTTTGATACAAAGACAGCTGAATTGTGTATACCACCTGCATTATTAATTATATAACCAAAGAAGCCCCAAGGTCTGAAATCTCTGATTTCTTGTTTTTTAAATCTGTTTGACAGATAAAACTCCTGTCCTGACGGTCAATACAGTGCAACATTACTGTGCAGCCTTCGGTCAGTCCCACTATCAGACATATGATGGGAACCTGTTTGACTTCCCCGGCACCTGTCGGTACCTCCTGACTGGAGACTGTAAGGCAGAGTACTTTCAGGTGAGATGTCATATAGCAGATATGTCACGGGTTATGTATGTCACTTTCCTATTTCTATAAATTATGTAAAGAATGATTTATAACCAAATATTTCAATGTGGGAATGCATGGTGTTTTCAAGAAAAATGCCAAGTTTAATATTTCACTGTGATAATCATACCTTTGAAGCCATTCAATTAATAACTGTGCTTTTTCAGACATAAAAGAAGTTTTCTTTCAAAATAACATGTAATTCAATTAAAAGTTACGTTGAAAGCGATCACTTACTGGTAATATGTGATACTGACTTGCCTAAAATAAGGTCACAAGCTTATGACTAGCTTATGATTAGCTTATGATTTTCACTTTCCATGGTTAGAGTTTCTGATAACTTCTTGACGAATGTGTATTTTATCTTGCCACAGCTGCTGTTCCGAAGCGATATGGACTGTGTTACCCATGATGCTCCATGCAAACATCAGGTGCACCTCTACATGCCTGGCTTGACCTCTGACCTGACATTGGAACAAGACCACGTGGTCACCATGGGCAACCAGACGTACGTAAATGTTTCTTTAAGTTTGCCATTTATTACATGATACAGGAATTCTCAACATCAGTTACATTGAGGATACAAGAGTTCCATGACCAAGTTCTGCTGCAGTACAAAGGAAAGTTGCCAGGGGGTCCAAAAAACTTATTTCTTCATTTCTTCAAAATCTAATCATTTCTTTCATAGGTTAAAACCTAATCACATACAAATTTCATGGCAATCCATACATAGCTTCTTGAATTTAGCTGCTAAACCACATCCAGGCATCAAAACGCTGTTACCAAAAACACAACCTTCTAGGCAAAGGTAATGAAATATTCAGTGTGTTTATTCCAGCTTAGAGTGAAGTGCACAACAGCTAGAAGCATAATTTAGTTTCTGATCTATTATCTCTTAAAATATATCTATTTTACATATTCATATAAAATGTATATATAATCTTATTTGTACTGTTTGCCTCCAGATTGTCTCTGCCATATGTGGCTATAGGCCTGATGGTTGAGAGAGTCGGAGATTATGTTCGAGTAGTGATCCATCAAGAAAGAAAGGTATTACAATTGATATTACAATATCAGTAGAAAATGTTTCAAGTTGAACCCAAACTCTCCTTGTGAAACTTGTGGCTTTTGATAATATGCCTTCAGAATGAAAATTGATTTGTTCATGTGCCTTGGCTGCTATGAAAGTGAAACGATTGTTTTACATGATATATGTACTAAGTGATGTGTGCATTAATATAATTATATAATGCTGGATAGAAGCTGTATAGCACATACTATACAAAGATTTTGTCGTATACCAGTTGAGTTGAAGGAATACAGCTATTGAGCTCAACACCGGGTTACATATATCTGCCACTTTGAAAAACAGTTTGCTCTAAGATCTCTAGTGCTGCAGCACCACCCCCAGGTATGCATGGTTTAGATGTGCACGAGTGCATTTAACTCAGCGACATTGCATTGGAAATCTGTTTAGATGCATTTTTCAGGGTGGCAGATATACGTGACCTGGTGGAATTATGACAGTAGACGTTATGTTGTACAGCCTGTCTGCCATTTGTTTTCCCAGGCTGTTGTATATTGGGATGGCTACTCCAGTGTGTATGCCTACCTGGACCCCTCCCTACAAGGGCAGATGTGTGGGTTATGTGGGAACTCTAATGGAAACCCTGATGACGATTTTACACTGAGATCAGGTTGGTTTGACTTTTCTATGGACGCAGGAACATCAATTTTTTTCACAAGTAATGGCATTTTATTGTGAGGCAATAAAAAGTTACATCTACATGTATGCTCTGTAAAATGCACTGGGAAATTTTCACTGTATAAATTTACTTGCAGAATAAAGGTGAATTTGTGTTTGTTATCACTGTACCTGAAGTATTGTAACAGTTCTATTTGTTTGTGTTTCTGTTGAAATTGTCAAGTTTATTCTCAAAAACACAAGGTTTCAGTTTGGGTTTTCTAGCAGACCTATAAGTCTATTTTTTTCTTTTGCAGGGGTTACTATGTCCAGCCCAATAGCTTTTGGGAATAGCTGGAAGATGACAGAAGTGGATGAGATCTGTCCAGATGTGCCATTTGACAACATTGGTGCTTGTGATGCAATGATGGCAGAAGACCTTGTGGTCAGTGCAATTCCTTGTAGCGCTCTGAAAACAATGTAGACAATGAAAATGACTACTCTAACTCTCTGAGCTCTGACCTCTTCTTTTTGCCTCTGTGTATGAAGGTTTTACTTTCGCCATGTATGTCCATAGTTACATGTATTTAAATACAGTATAGTGGCAGGAAGTGAGAAGGGAAATGATGTAACCACAGACTGAGAGGTACCGGTAAGTCGAATTGGAGGTCAAAATGTGGGGTTGGGGCTGGGAGGAAGTGAATGGTGCAAATGTTACAAACAGCTCTAAATGCTTCACAGTGGTGTGACATCTTCAATTCATGTTGTTTTATATAGTGGCTTCCAGTCTACTAATATTCAGATTTTTCTTTACCTTTAAGTTATTCTTGTTGTAATTTTTATGTTTTCCAGGACATTCAGGAAGTTTGTGGTGTTATGAGGCAGCTGGAGTCCTTCCAGCCCTGCCATGATGATGTTGATCCCTTCCCCTTCATAGAGACTTGCAAGCTCGACATGTGTAGATGCAGCAATGGCAGCAGGTCGGAGATCAATCTTATACATCTTATGCAGTAGTTACTCCCAGAAGATAATTGTAAAGGGAGGAGAATGGTAGAAAATCTGTGAAACAACTATGCTTGATACAAAAAACAACCAAACTGAATAGTACAGTAAACATCTATAAAGCTTATCAAGTTGATAAAACACTTTTTTTATTCTCAGAATATTTCTTGGTAACATTAAGAGTGTTTACATTTATAATGGTTGGAAATTGCACCACTGTGTATTCCTGACAGTTAATTCATGTTACTTGCCTCTGCTTCAGTAGACAGGACTGCATGTGCGATTCCCTGACTCAGTACTCACGTGCTTGTGCCACTCATGGGATATCTCTGAATTGGAGGCAACCAAATTTTTGTGGTATGTGGACCCTTATTATTACAATAAAGGAGTGATAGAAAATATGCAAGTGAAAGAGGTGTCAAAAACAAGAGCAACCTGAAGGCAACTTTTTTTCTAAATTCTCACTGTAAAATGGGATTCAGCACCAAGGACAGGTACAATGTGGGCAGTTTGGATGCAGTTTCGCTTGTGGAAAATTAACGAATATAGCAGTGCACCAACATTCAACATTGGGATTTAAAGGGATAACATTAATTTGGCAAACTTTCAAGTACAGTAATTAATATGTATGATGTATAAATGTATTTACAATTCTGTTATCAGCAAGTTTGTCTGTTTGTTTGCCTGTGAGTCCATAGTTATTTGACTACAGTATAGTCACATGAAGTAAGGGTGCAAATGGTATACCAACAGGCTGACAGGAAGGTCGAATTGGAGGTCAAAATGGTCTCTCTGCAGTGACAGTAGAATATTCACAAAATCAGAGAGAAATTCACACTAATGAGTAAACAAGAAATTTGCAGCAATTTTAAGTACTTCTCTGAGATGTGAAATCTTTGCTTTCTTGTTTATGTCAGGCAAAGTCTGCCCCAGTGATATGGTGTATGATGAATGTGGCACTGCCTGTCCTGGGACATGTCAGAACCCTGAGCCTGATGAGGACTGTAAGGACAGATGTGTGGACGGCTGCCACTGTCCAGGTGGGACCCTGTGGAATGGCACACAGTGTGTGGGGGTGAAGGACTGTCCCTGTGTGCACCAAGGAAAGAACTACAGACCTGGGGACACTATACACCAGGATTGCAATGTGTGGTAAGTTACATAGTATTGTCTATCTGTAGTAATAAAATTTGATAAGCTAAACTTTACTCTTACAGGCCTTTTATTTTTATACAGATATAAATGGCCAGAACATTTATACTCAAAAGACAGAAATATTACCTATCTGTCTTTTCAATCAAAAGGTTGCCATAGCAAATAACCACTAATTACTTATTAAGACTTGTCAGCCAAGACCTAGCCTAGCGACTGTGGGAGCAGACGTAAACTAACCAGGATGGTACCCAGGCTAGCCATGACCGTAATTATGGTGTAAAGGACAATATTGTCATCATGTTTCACAGAAAGCGATGCATGGAATGAATTTGATGATGGTCTTTTCTTTGATATTTTTCTCACAGTACCTGTATGGCCAGAAAATGGATCTGTACTGAAAACATCTGCCCAGGTCAGATTTAATATAACATTACATTTCATATCCTATTTGGTATCACGAATTCTTGAACTGGATTTTTGCAAGGCATTACATGTGAATGTTGTTGAGTTTCTTTAAGTTCATCTGTTTGGAAGTCTGAAATCCCAATTTGTTGTTTTACATATGTGATGGAAATCCTTCTATCCTTCCTCAGCTACCTGTAGTGTCCATGGTAACCTACACTACAGTACATTTGATGGAAACCACTATGAGTTTGGCAGTGCTTGCCAGCATGTTCTGGTGAAGACTGACAAGTTCACACTCATCTCCAACAACCAACAGTGTGGAACAGACCCTAAAACCACCTGCACCAGGTCAGTTGTCATATATACTGGCAGAATGTGTCTGTATGTTACTGACTGCAGAATGTTTCTTATTTTATGAGGCCTAACGTTGGGGGAAAATGTTGACTTTCTGATTTCAGTCCTCCGTTTGCTTGTGGGGAAGGGACAAATACTTCACCTGATTTGCTCGATGAAAATTTGCCTCTCAAAATGCATAAAATAACGTTTCAGGAGGTGGGAAAGTCAGATACAAAATGGTCTTGCCAGCAGTTGACCCCCCCCCCAAAAAAGACTAGGGTTGGCAGGTTTTTTTCTAGGCCTAATTTGCTTCACCAAGCAGTCCACTTGACTTGTAATAGACACGTTTTCAAAGAAAACCAGGGATTCAGGATAATAAACATAACTCATACAATATGAGTGCATAAATTATGTAATGTATATCTTCTTGTGATCCTACTTCTACAGGTCTGTTACCCTATCGATCCAGGGTGGAACTGCAGGCAGGATCAGACTACTTCAAGCAGGATCTGTCTCAGTTGGAAACATCTCAGTCACTCTGCCACACTATGGAAGTATGTAGTGCTGTAAATGCATTTACCTTAACGGTGGTTTTATTTTGTGGTAGAAGGGAAAAGAAGGTTTTTGCAGTGTTTAACGTTGACGGTTAAAACAATTCTGTAGTACAGTAGAACTATAAAACACATATTTGCGGTGTTATGACTTCACGGTAAGAGGTCACCACAAAAAATGAAGAAAAAAAACAATGCCAAAGTTTCTGCATTTACAGTATTGTGTTTCTATATAAGTCTGTCAGGGAACCCATGACGTTGGCAAAACTATTAGTAGGAACTTCTTAAGGGCACAGTTCGCTTTTGTTGATTTACATGATTTTTTTACAGTAAAAGAAAAATTGATCGTCTCTTTTGAAAAATGCTGAACCTTGCTACCTACGTGTACTTTGTCGATAACTCAAAGATGTACCAGAGTCTGATAAAAAATAAGTCTTGTCTTGAAGCAGCTTTCATAATTTTGTCTTCCAGCTGAATACACCATCTATCAACTGTCTTCTCTGTATGTGGAGGTGAAGACAACCTTTGGTCTGACAGTTCTGTGGGATGGCAGGACAAGTCTCTATGCCACAGTAGGTGCAACAGTTTTTTGTTATGATAAACTTAATTCTTGTGCCTGAATCCTTTTAAGTTCATGTTAGGTGACCTACAGACACTAAGCAGAAGTGTCAGGAACCATGCAAGGTTTCTATTGTATGGATTACAATAGCTGACCAGTTCTGTATTTGGTAGAGTGTTCATTAAAAGAGGGGAATGGGATAACACTGCAATAACACTGCAATTTTACAGAGAAGATTGAACTCATAACTTTTTTTGCAGTATAGATATTAAATAAAATGTAATCAGGTGGAGGCCATAAGCTACACAAGTCTGCAAATAAGAATTCAGACTTGTGCAAAGTATGCAATCCTTGGCTTCCTGAATTCCCTGAGATCTTTGACTTCCTATCATTCTGACTGTCAATATTTCCCCCAACAACTTGCTGTCAACCTACTCTGTCTGGACAAATAGATACACAAACCACCCAAAACAATACTTTCGTACCCAGAAGTAACAATTACATGCACTTAGGTAGCACACCTATACATAATCTTTGCTAACACTTCCATGCTCTAGGTTGATGCAGAGCTGCATGGTAAAACCAGGGGTCTCTGTGGAACGTTCAATGGGAACCAGCGGGATGACTTCACCACCCAGAGTGGGGTGGTGGTCGGCTGCCCTGCCGAGTTCTCTTCATCATGGAAGGTCTCACACCAATGTCCTGATTCCTGGCTAGAGAGAGGGCTGAGTCCCTGTGCCATAAATAACCAACGTGGTATGTCATTTTCCTTTCTCTTCCTTCATTCGTTAAATGTAAAAAATTATAACATGATGAAAGACAACAGGATTTACTTTGTATTGCAGAATGTATAGATGTTCTTCTTTCTGTTTTGCCCCACCAGCACAATTTGCTGTAGAAAACTGTGGCATCCTGTAGATTTGAATTGTTGCACATTTATAACTGTATTTCTTGCATGTGAATGGAATGTATAAAAGTTCTTCTTTCCATTTTGCCCCACCAGCACAGTTTGCTGTAGAAAACTGTGGCATCCTGATGGGTCCTCTGTTTGCGCCCTGCCATGACCTGATTGACCCGTCACACCAGATTGCCCACTGCCAGAATGACGTGTGCCAGGGAGCCAACCCAACCGACTTTCTCTGTTCATCTGTCGCTCACTACGCAAGGGAGTGTGCACAGAAAGGGGTTGTGATTGACTGGCGGCCAGGCACACTCTGTGGTAAATGTCATCTTCTTTGTTTCAGTAAAACCCTTTGGTAGGCCACACCAATTCATTTCCTTAGTTTTTGGACATTTTAAGGTTGAAATATACCAACAGGGCAGGGAGGAAAAGTTGGTGAACAAGGCATAAACTGGTCCTCATGCTTTGTTATTATGTTTTTCAGTTTACTTTTTTTAAATCCAAGAATCAACATATCAAATTGATGTGGCCTTATTGGCTTTTCAACTTCTAATCCATTAATTTTAAACAAATCATGTACAGTTTGGTGAGTGAATAAGCCCACAGCAATGAGCAGAAAGTCCACATTAAGAACATCCATATTTTCAGCACCAAGGAAAGAGCTCTGTAAGTTACAGGTTGCCGAGCCCCTAGGGCCAGGCTGATAATGGTCTGCCAACACTGTTCTGGATGCTGTTCTGTATCAACGTATGTTGTTGTTTAGGCAATACATAATCTATTTTTTGTTAAGTTTGCTTCTTCCAGGAAACGTGAATTGTAATATTATCTAATTTGTAATGGTCATATGTTTCTGTCAATCAATTTGCTGCGGTAATAGAGCTTGTACCAATGAATACACTAACAACATGTACATGAATTCAAAGCCCATAGCACTTTTGTGTACATGATAAGATATACACGTGACCATGGTATGAGCTGTCTCATACTAATGCATTCTTTACATTTTCCTTTGTTTTGTTACAGCTGTGGAATGTCCCCATAGTGCCCAGATTTGGCAGGAGTGCAGCTCCAGCTGTGAAAGCAGCTGTCGACACCTGGCAGAGCCCATCTCCAGCTGTACAGAGGACTGTGTGGCTGGCTGTAACTGTCCTTCAGGACTGTACCAGTCGGAGGATGGGTCCTGCGTGCTAGCTAGCGAGTGTCCATGCTACCACCAGGGAGAGGTTTACGAAGCACAAACCACAGTAGAGTTTGCCGATACATATTCCAGATGGTGAGGAACACTTGAAACGTATCATGTACTCTATACTTTAAATCTATGTTTTGACTAGACGATCTTCTTGATTTTAGTATGTCTAAATACCAGCATAATTCAGAGTCATGCAAGATTTCAAACATTTCAAACATTGTCTTGAGTGTTGGCAAAAATACTTTTAGTTATTCTTCCTTTTGTGGTTCTAATTAGAATGGTTGAACCAGTCATGTAGCATAACACTTCAGATATTATGTTGAATAGTAGTAAATTAAAACTTATCCCAGCAAGGAATGCCATGCTGCTTGAAGATCTCACTAAATGTTTTTATCGCTACAAAACAGCTCCTGTGAAAATGGTGTGATGTCTTGTGAAGAACGACCACTTGGTATGTTTAGCATCAAGTCATACCTTCTATTTGTGTTTGCTGTCTTGATAACTTGATTGAGAAATAGTTACTACTGTTTTGTAAGACTAACGTTATACAAATCCTGTGTATGTGTACCTTCATCCTCAGAGAAGGAATGCTTCAATGAGACTGTGTACTTTGACTGTGCCAATGCTGGAGATGGAGAGTTTGGGCTGGCATGTGAAGCTTCCTGCAGCAACCCAGGGATGGACTGCTTGCTGGACAACAACTGTATTTCAGGTGAGCAGACACCGAAAATTATATAGTACATGTATAACTATTCAAAAGCTAAAGCCCAATGAATGGTCCTTTTATCAATCATTATGCCATTGTAAATAGGACTCATAATTCAGCCTGGTATATCATAACTACCAGGAGTCCTGTTAGTTATGTTGTTGATACAAAATAAACAGTCTACTTACCTAACTTTTCCCCCTGCTTGTCCAGGCTGTGTGTGCGCCCCAGGCCTACTGAGGTACCAGGACAAGTGTGTACCACGGCAGGACTGCCCATGCTGGTACAGTGGACAGGAGTACCAGCCGGGAGAGTCCATCTCTGTGGACTGTAACACCTGGTAGGCACTTTGGTCTGGGCATAGTTTTGTGAAGCTGTTTCCATTATGTTGTTTTGGTATGACGCTATACAAATATACACAATGTATCCAAAATAGTTTCAAAATAATGATTGTATGCACTGTATTCCCTGATCCCTGATCCAATTCAGCCACAATTTAAGCCTCTAGCCCTTTGTTAACCCTGACAGGGTGAAAAAAACACATTTTGTATACTATTAGGCTCACTCTTGAGGTGTTGCCCAAAACAGATCTTCACTACACATCCATGGATAAGTACAGATCTTGCAGACTAATTACATACATGTACTATACCATTAGGCTTGCCCCTGAGGCATTGCAAAAAACAACAACCAAGATCACCTTGTTTAATTGGTTAATATCTATGAATATTTGATTTCCTGACAGTACCTGCAGCCATGGGTCCTGGACCTGCACAGAACGCCGCTGCATGGCAACATGTGCCGTGTACGGAGAGGGCCACTTCCTCACATTTGATGGCAGACGATACCAGTTCCAGGATACGTGTAACCATATCATTGCCCAGGTGACGTTTCCTTAAGTATAATAGTACCATTTGAACTTCTTTGTATGGATGAGAAGATTAAAGTGGAATACAATGTACAGTATTTTCGCTGTAAAATCATTTGAGATGCATACCATTTGGTAATGTAGTGCTCACTCTTCTTGATTGTATAGATAGAAGCATTGTTCATCAGGTACGTCATATATCTTGATGGAGAGTTTGTATACATCTCACTTTTGGTTGCTGTATACATTGTATACGTACGGTTGCTCAACAATCACCGTCTAGTGGACAGAGCGCTTTAACAAGTCCCATTATTGTCTTGTACAGGACCACTGCAATGACAGACAGGGCACATTCAGTGTCCATGCAGAGATGCTCCCCTGTGCCTCCAGCAGTGGCCCCTCCACCTGTGGTCTGGCCATCACAATAAGATTGGACTCTGGCACGGAGATCAAAATGACCCCAAACAAACCACTAACCATTGATTCAGCTGAGGTGTCATCTCTGCCTTACATATCTGACAGGTAATGGCATGGTCACAATTGTCATAGGCTGTCATACAATTTTGATATCATAGGATTTTAACTCTCCCAGTGTCATAGGACGGTTTTAAAGCCTTAGTTATAATATTCCCTGACACTTTGAGGGTTAAAGCAGGCTTTGACAGAACCAATTGTCCACAAGAATCTGTCTTTTCTGTAATGAGCCATCTGAATTTTGTACGACATATATATGCATGACTGTCCCAAGAATGCCCTCAGTTTGCGATCGTACGACGACCATACAACGAATGTGACTAAGCTCTAAGTTTTCTTCTCTAAGCTACATTGCAAGTGAGAACTGAAGTGAGGAAAATGCTCTCAAACAACATACAAAGTTGAAATGGGTGAACCATAGAAACATTTGGCAGAGATAGATAACATTAAGAATGTTAATTTTTTTCTCCTTTAAGTTGTTAGAGTCTTTCAGTTTGTTTTTGACCATGACAATGATGACTACTAGTATCATCCTACAAAAATGCCACATTTACCCTTTGTCTGTCCAGGTTCAGAGTACAAACAGTTGGCGCCTTCAGTGTTCTTCACATAGGGACTGACTTGCAGGTTATGTGGGATAGCGGAACTCGACTTTACATTCGACTGCCGCCAGAACAACGGGGAAAAGTCTGTGGTCTTTGTGGGAACTATGATCTGAACCAAAACAACGACTTCACAACAAGGGAGAATGTTGTAGAGACATCTGTGCAGCTGTTTGCAAACAGTTGGAAGACTTCCACTGTAAGTTTTCAAACAAACTTCTATTTGCCAGTTAGTTTTGGGCAATCCTCTGCAAATATGAAATGCCCAAATGCCCTAGCCTAGAACAGTCTTTTGAGCCGTTCTGGGCCATTAAACAATTTTTCCACTCCAGGCTGTTAAATAGCATTTAGCACATTGTTTGCAAAATTGTGACATGGACGAGCACGAACTGGTGCAAATGGCACTCAGATCTACATGCTACTTATCTTATGGTGTTGTGAGTCATCAGACAATTTAGGAGATTCTGTGTTTTGCAGACATGCCCAGATGTGGTACAGCCTGCTCCCAGCCCATGTGAGGAGAACAAGCCTCGTGAGGTGTGGGCCAGGAGAGAATGTCGAGTACTACTGGATAGCGTGTTTGCAGCTTGTCATCACAAGGTGTGGTTTGTCATACACATGCATGTATGTAGGAGAACGTCAAGGTGTCTAATTTAAACATACTGTCATAGGTGATCAGGACTTTTAACAATATTAAGTTTAGCTGAAAAATGTATGACTGATTTTCTGGCTTGTTAGATAGACTTTATTAAAAACTAGTAATGCATAATTTGACATTTGGTGATCATCTGTGTATTGCATCTTGTCCCTGTAATTGTTGACTTTTGGAGATCAGCCACACTGCCTTTATTTAAACATTTGCCAATAAATAGAATAAAAATAGCCATATAGTCAGAGCTGTTTCATTGCCTGTTATGTAGATTGATCCCCAGCCTTTCTATGATGCTTGTGTGTCTGACTCCTGTGCCTGTGACGGGGGTGGGGACTGCCACTGTCTGTGCACTGCTGTGGCTGCATATGGAGATATGTGTAATCTCCAGGGAGTCCATGTTCGATGGAGGACACACGACTTTTGCCGTAAGTACAATGCAACTTGATTTTGAAGAATATTTGTTCGATACAATACCATAGTGTGGAGATTGTTGAGACAGCCATTTTCCGTTCACCTGTGGCAGCTAATATAGGTTTGTGTCTCTGCTTGTTCTAATAGCTTTGGTTGCACAGTGGGTAGATTTTGATGGTTGATATGAAGGCCATGCCTAAAAGTGATCCGGCACATGCTGGATGGGACCAAGTGGGCAGTACACATGTATATGGAGGAATTCAGAAAGTGGTGTAATACCAATTCTAATACATGTACATTCACAAAAACCCAAAACACTTCCCAGAAGTTTCAAATCTTTGATTTCTTGTTTGTGGTCTGTAGCTACCCAATGTGAGGACTTCAATCAGGAGGATGAGTGTGAGTGGCACTACGACCCGTGTGGTACTGCCTGTCCTGCCACTTGTGAAGACTGCCACCCCACCGACTGTAACTTGCCATGTCTGGAGGGTTGTCATCCAAAGTGCAAGGTAATAATGTACATGTGTTCATCACTATGTGTTAATGTCATGCTATCAACCTCATTAAAAGGTATGAACGTTGCTGTTGGTCATGTAAGATTTGATATATCTTTTAGATTTTGGTCGCCTTACATGTTTTCCTAAGATGGTTAAACAAAATGTTACTGTGACATTCTTTTCAAACTAGTCACCAGAATTTCTTCCAGCTTTATACGTCTTACCAGCCTACAAAAACTGTCCTTCAGCTAACACTATTCAATACCTTAGTCTCCCAAAATAGTGGGTTTTGTAAATGTTAACTGAAAGACAATGGTCTTTTCTCTTTGTGTACTTGACAGAATGGAACAGTCCTCCATGCTGGAAGATGTATCACCCCAGACCAGTGCCCTGCCCACCCCATTGTGGACAAGACTTGTGGTCCATGCTGTAACAAGACAGCACCTGTGGATGAGTACGGCTGTCGCTACGCTGACTGTGTCTGTCCAACGTGTCCTCCGGTGACCCTGTGTCCACCAGGGCAGGCTGTGAGATCTATAGATGAATGTGGATGTGAACATGTCAGCTGTCGCTACTGTCTCCACAATGGCACCAACTACAATGTGAGTTTCAACTACAATGTCAAGTTCATTTGGGTAAAACAGAGGCTGTTAACAGGCTGTACCTGTCAAAAAGAATTTTTTGTGCTTTTGACAGGCTGTGATAAGAATCATTTCACTATTGAAAGGATGTTAATCCTTGCTGTCAATAAGAATTTTTTCACTATTGCAGGATGCTTCTGCAAATAACACCTAATTGTACCCTTGACATAACCCTAACCCTGAGGGTGATCCAGTAAAATGGTGCAAAATAAAACTTACTGAAATTCCTGAGCAAGAATAACTGACTATTGATTGGCTGTTTTCAAAACCCTTGACCTCCTATTTACAAAATGGATGGATACTAGTTTTCCTGTAAGTCCTGCAGCTTTTTTTCACTATTGACAGGATGTGCCTGTCAATAGCCATTGCTTTTTAATGGGTAATGCTGATTTGTGGAACTGAATCAGATGTAGAATGTTGTCGGCTCTCAGTGAAATAGCTCGTGTATGATTATTGACTCTAGAACCTTTGTGTTGGCAGCTCAAGGACACATGGATGGAAGGAAAATGTAAGAAGTGTGAATGTACAGCAGAGGTCGATCCTATCACAGACAACTATGCTGTCAGCTGTGATGAAATGTTAGAGAATTGCCAGGATGAACTCACTATTAAACCAGGTACATTGTCAAAGTTTTCACTGGAAAAAAATTGATATTGCCTCGACTGCCATTGACTTGTCTCTACACATTTTAGATTATATCACATTGCATCTGTGTTTTGTACATTCAAAGTAGACATATTTTGCCTCCGTCTTGTTGCATTTGCTTCAATGTCTCATGATCAATATCAGGAATAGGTTTGCCAAAGGTTGAAGTAGGAATATCTGGTTAAAAAGCAAAAGGATTAGAGTCACACTATTTTGGTCACCCTACAGTTTCTCAGCAATCAAGGAAATATCTGTCCTTGGTGCTGAAAGACTCTCATGAAAAGTGAGACATGGCCTTTTTGAACAATCAGCTCCAAACTACCGTAATGCTATGTTTTACATGGAATACAGGATAAACAATATTAAAATGGCAATATTTTCTGATTTTTAATGAGACTTTTAATATGGGTCTATTGCTTTATTCTATTTCAGACTGTATGGACTCCCAGGGACATGCACGAAAGGTGGGGGAAGTTTGGGAGAAGACCCCATGCCAGAATTGCACATGTACTGCTGAGAAATATGTCAACTGTGGTAAGACAAATTTAATCCTGGGGAGTGTTTTTTCACTGTATACATCTGTGCACACTTTGAAGTCTCAGAGCAAATGTCTGTGATGGTACAGTACGATTTTGATGTCGTGGGATTTTGTGGGCTGTGACTGAACAACTGCTGACAATGATCTAAGACAGCCTTTTTTGTAACAAGACAACTGAATTTTGTATAACATAGTTTGCAATTGTAGGATGTTTGTAAGACAAATGTGACCAGGCCCTAAGGACCAATCTGAGCATCAGTTTTCTTTTAGGGTGGATTGTATGGTTTGCAGCAACATTAACACTACAACTTTGGAACATTATAGATAACTTGTGATTTACATCTTTCATAATCTTATTCAAACTGAGGATTGTATTGAGGATTATATTGAGGATTATTTTTTGTGCATGTTTTTATGCATGGTAGCTGTGCTCATGTGTGTCTATTGGGAGGCTCATTATAAACCTCCTCAGTAAAAATGATAACTGAAAAGAAATAAATGTTTTCAATACCTTTATCTTGAATGTAATTATTTGCTGATTAGGAGACAGATATGCTCTTATTGATGAATTGTGATGACCATGATGCTGTTGTGTTTTGCCAGACTGTGACTACAGTAGGGATGGCTGCAGCACCCCCCTCCCCACATGCCAGCAGTGTGAGACGCCCGAGATGACACAAACATCCCAGAAGTGCCAGCGGGACTGGAGATGTAGCTGTGACCCCGAGTGTTGCCCAGACAAACCTCACACCTGCCCCCCTGTAAGTAAACTGTACTGTTCCCGGTTTCAGTATTCAAAGTGTCTCAAGCTCCATTTCTAACCAAACCTACGAACAGAATAGCTTTCAGTACCATGGACAGCCACCATCTGTCTTCATGATCAACAGAAGTTTTTGTCACATCTGAGTCTAGGTATTGCTTAAAGTTATGTATTCAGAATACTCCTACTGTACCTGGTAACAACAAGTGCCGCTCTACGACTGTTATAGGAAAAAAAGAAAAATAGCTTTTGAATGACATTAAGGCTAATGGATGAGCATGTTGAACTGTTTTTCTGTTCCTCGTTCAGTGCCACGAGTACCACAAAGCCCAGGACCAGTGCTGTGGACAGTGTGTTGCCACTTCTTGCTGTGAAACAAACTTGAATGGAGAGGTTTCCAGCCATCCAGTAAGTCATTCCTACCTACTGCAACATTATTGTGCTCTAATTGAAGGTATACTTCCCTCTGCAATAAACCATCAGTAAGGACCTGGTCACATATGTTGAACAATGCCAAACTGAATGGATTCTTGACATAGTCATGCATGTGTCCTGCAAAATTCAGCTGTCTTGTTATGGAAAATGCAGTATTTTAAAAACCCTTGTTGGCTGTTTGTTCTGTCACAGCCTGCTTGAAAATCCGATGACATCAAAACTGTATGACGACCTACGATGAATGTGACCTTGCCATTAGATGCGTGTTTTAAAATCTTTCAGATCAACTCAACATGGACACTTCCCACTGACTCCTGCCACGTATGCACCTGTAGCAGCAGCAGTGATGCTGGAGTGTTTGCGTCCTGCCTAAGAACACCATGTGCTGTACAACACCTGCCACCCAGCTGTCCAGCTGACCGTATAAGGGAGGTTCCCACAGCAGACGGGTGCTGCATTATATCACAAGCTGGTATGATACCACTCTCTATCTGTTGCTGTTCTGTTGCTTATTGCTAAATTAGTTCCTTTTCTGAATCTGCAGATGCATATAGGATAGTTCAGTTCAGTGCATCCTCTGTGAGGTGACACCAATTTCTCCACAAGTCCCAGTTAAGCATGGCAGAACAAAGCTCATAATCCTGAGGTCAAACATCCTCCTTGATTACCTTAAGTATCAAAGAAGAATGATCACGTCAGTCATTTCCTCATTATGCATAAAATATAGGCAATAATGATGCCTTGTAACACCTTATATGTATGTACTGCATCTTGCAGTGTGTCCAAGTAGTTCCAAGACTTGCCCACCAAACACCATTGCCACGATAACACAAGACGAGTGTGGCTGTAGCGTCATGACTTGTGGTTGCCAGGAGGAGCCAGTCTGCTCATGGAGCCCATGGATGAACTCAGACGTGCCGTCAAAAAGCCCACGTAAGGTTACATTTTGTTTACTTGCTATGATGGTTATTGCTTCAGGGTATGGAAATATTGTTTTGGGTGGCTGGGATTGTGTGTTTATTCATCCAGACAGAGTAGGTTGACAGCATGTGGGTGGAGGGAAGATTGGCAGGCAGAATGAGAGATGGCCAAAAGGTCAGGCACAGGAAATGGGATGAACTTGAAGGTGATGAAAACCCCAAATACTTCCCGGAAGTCTGAAATTTCTGATTTCTTGTTGTGACAAGGAGATATATAAAACAAAAAGAAAAATACAAGCAGCTGGACAAAATGTTGTCTGTAGTGTGGAGGACACCATGGCTGTAATGTTTCCCACTACCTGTAATAGCTGCAGGACAATTTCATGTTTGTTTGAATGTCTTTCATTGATTTGGTGCCAAATCCTTACATAGTAGTTCATCAGCATATTATCACCTTGCTTAAATTGCTGGTGGATCAACTTGTCCCTTTCTGCCCTGTATCTCCAGCTGATGATGATGAGACCTATGAGCACCTACGTGAAGCTGGTCTGCAGTTCTGTGCCCAGCCACAGGACATCCAATGTCGGAATAGCAAGGCACCCGACTTTCCCTTCAACGCTGTCAAACAGGAAGGCGTAGAGTGTGATGTCAACACTGGGCTGCACTGTCTGTCCAGCAACATCCCTAGCATCTGGTTAGAATCTGCTACGTACAACATTGTTCTTCTTACTCTGCCGACTCATAGTCTATTTAGATAATCAGACAGGTTAGGCTTTGATCAGATAGCCTGAATTGCTTTTATTTTGACCCAGGGGTCCAGGCACATGCTATGACTATGCTGTGCGTGTCTACTGCTGTGAATCCCCACAAAACAAGTCATGTGTGGACAACTCTGGACAACCAAGGAAAGTAAGTTATAAAACACTACAAAAAATGTCCTTCTCATCTTGAGAAATTGGTCAGTACAGGTATTAAGAATTGCGTCTAACATTTCTTGCCAAAGATTTCTGTGTAGTGTAGACTCTGTACCAACCTCTTTTCTAGAATGGAGAGACATGGTATGATGCAGAGGACCGGTGCAAGCGCACCCTCTACAGCTGTAACTGTGGGCACATCTCCATGGAGAACACATTGACGTGTCCAGAGGTGCAGGCACTGACATGCTTGAATGGCCTCCCACCTGTCAATATTGGAGACTGTTGTCCCCAGTTCACCTGTGGATGTAAGTCTTTGCGAGGTTGCGTATAGAACAAAGCATGCTTGAGATGTTGCTTACAGGAACATATTCGACATACTGTACACTGATGATGATGTAAATGTGTGTAGGGTTTATGGAGATTGATAAATCACAATTCAATGTATATTCTGTAGAGTATCACTAGGTAAGAGTATCACTAGGTAAGAAGTTTTAAAAAAATGAGAACTTCACTGTTACAGCATCTAAAACCTAAGTACCCCATCAAGGTGTTGCTTTGGAAAAGAAGATTGTATTTGGTAGTAAAATAAGTTGTGCCATATTGCTGATAGTTGAACAATAATTTATCTGATATTACCTTCTTCAGGCATTGCACATACAATGTATACAATCAACACAAGCAGTCGTCGTAGAATTTATCAAATACATTTCCTCAGGTATTTGTCGGGGCTATGGAGATCCACATTACCTCAACTTTGATGGGCAGTACTACATGTTCCAAGGGGATGGACAGTTTGTTCTCGCTCGGCCTATAGGAACCCAGGAGTTTGAGATTCTTGGTGAGAACGGGGAATGTGACCCTCCTGCTGGAACAACAACCTGCACCAATGCTGTCATTGTCAAGTACGAGGGGCATGAGGTCTCTCTTAGGCCAAGACATAAGGTGCTCTAACTTTATTTCAAGACTTTTCTTCTTTGTTTTGTATAACCAGTAAATCAGAGAGGACGTCCCTAACCCAAGCTAGGTACTCATTTTCACCTGAGTTGAGTGAGGAAATAGGTGTAAAGTGCCTTTCCCAAGCTAAAGGGCACAACATTGGGGTGTGCTAGGGATTCAAACCCACAATCTTTAGATTCTAAATGATTTAACAATCCTAAACACAAGACCACCTGGCCACCATTTTTATTGTAAGGTCATGCTGCAAAGTTAATGTTATGTGATGCAGTTCCATATTCTCATGATGTTTGCTTCTACAGCAAGCTCAATTCATTTGACACTTGTTTCTGTAGGTATATATCAATGGATCAGAATGGAGGCTACCCATTACCTATGAGGAAATGACTGTAGCCACCAAGGGGTTTGAGCTGGTATTGCAGATCCCATCTCTAGATGTCACAGTGACTTATGATTGGCTGAGCAGTCAGTTCTTCATCATTGTGCCTCCCAAGTTGTTTGGGAACCGTACGGAGGGCTTATGCGGTGAGTGACATGAAACACTTGTTATTCCCTCCGTGAACATTTGTTTTCAGTGTGACTGTGTGTTAGCTTGTGTTTACATAGTTATTTTCAACAGGCTTGGCACATGGGAACACTGACAGGAAGTTAGGTCAAAGGTCCCAGAAAAGTCCTAGAAAGGTCCTTAAGTTGAGCTTATTTCCTGTCTTCAGTTTGCAGCTATATGCATGTCTGTTGCCTTATGGAGCCAGTGGGAAAATGCATTTTAGATACAATTAGCAAGAAATTCATAATAATGGATATAACAAGAAATTCACAAAAACTACATTGTATTAATATGGAGGTATGAAATCTTCAATTACTAGTTGTAAAGTTGGAAAAACACTATGAATGTTGAAACATGTTGCTGAATAACTAATACGTCATGTGTGATGCCCGTGGCACTTCCAAACCATCATGTACTCCCAATGAAGAGTTACTAGTATTGCGGGTTACATGACAACTTCCTATCACTGATCACAAGTTCTCCATGTTTCAAGGTCGTTGTGATAACCAGAAGACTGAATGCAATGACTGTGAGTGTCTGCATCAGTGGAAAGTCCCCAACACAGGCTCAGTGGAGTCATCCTGTGGCAGGCCAGAGTGTGCCAACCCACCGTGCCACAAATGTGATGATAGCATCTGTCAGGTGTTAAAGGTAAGGATCTACATGTATGTCCTCTCATCATGGCACACATGCAATGCTATATACAGATAGTCCCAAATATGATGCTATATAATCAATGCTTGCAAACCTGCTGACACCATTGCTGTCTTGTATCACAATCCTTAGGGAAGTGGTAGACAACAGAGGAGGTGGGCCTGGGAATGTGTGATTTGTCAATAATGTTGAAAATATGCAAAATTGAAAAGTGCATGATGCTGTTTCACAGTTATGTGAGACATAGTACATGTACATCACCCCCTGAAATTGACTTTTTCAATGATGTGCCCTACTTATAATGAGTCCTGCTGCAAAAACATTATGTCACCTTTGAAGTAGGTGAATGCTTTACAACAATGTCCGATGTTGTTGTTTGACAGAATCCAGCTGGACCATTTTCGGCCTGCCATGTCAAGGTGCCTGTTGAGACATACCACCAGGCATGTGTGTATGACACACAGCACTGTGCCACTGAATGTAGCGCCCTGTCAGCCTATGCCTCCGAATGCTTGCGGTTAGGAGTCTGTCTGGATTGGAGGGGCAATGGAAACAATTGCTGTAAGTCAGACTTACCAGACTTTGTGAATCACTTTTATTCTTAGATTAATGAATGTGTATATCACAAATCAACAACAGCATGGATTTCAGCACCATGAATAGATGTTTCTTAGTATTGTAAATCTTGAAACTTTTGCAGTGGTTTTCTTTTTGTAGTGACCTCTTCACCACAAATTCATAACACCACGAATATGCTTTTCCAATGAATTACTACTGCACTATAGAGTTGTTTTGACTGTGAATTCAAAACAACACAAAAGCCTTCTTTCCCTCCTACTGCAAAAAGAACCACTGCAAAAGCAAATGGATTTACAGTATGTTTTGATCTTAGCTCTTGCCTATACATTTGCAGCTGTTAGCTGTGGCAGTGGTGCTGTGTACAAATCCTGCAGCTGTGAACAGACCTGTGAGAATAAGGACAATGCTGGCCAGCCTGACTGTACTGCACCAGCTGAAGGCTGTTTCTGTGAGGAAGGACTGGTGCTCCATTCACAGACTGGGACATGCGTGACTCCTGATACATGCTGTAAGTTTTTTTTACCTCCATGTACGAAGTTATTGATTTGGGTGGGTTTCTCTGTGGGTTTGTATGTTACATGCTTGTCCGGCAGAGATGGTTGCAGGGATTGTGAGTGGATATTTGCTTACTAATGGACAGGGACGTTAAGCCTGAAGGTGACTAAGCATGTGCCGGGTGGGAGGAAGAGAACGGTAAATGGAGGAATTCAGAAAGTGGTTGACTGTAATACCTGATCAGATTACGTCATACAATCCCTTCCACAGTTCCAATACATTTATGAAAACCCAAAGCAGTTCTGAAGGTCTGACTTGCCTGTTTGTGTTGTTTGACAGATGGCTGTGTGGATGAGTACAATAAGCCCCATAGACTGGGCGACTGCTGGACTCCCTATGGTAACGGTTGTCAGCTGATCTGCTGCACCGGGCACAACCAGCTGACTCATCAGAGGAAGGACTGCCCACATGTGGAGTCCAAGTCCTGTCCTATTGGCTACACAAAGACTGTCCTGTTGGACCAGTGTGGTTGTGAACATGTCAACTGTACCCAGGAGCCTGTCTGTGTGCATGGAAATATCACTTATCAAGTAAGCTTTCAATATTCAATTTTTGTCCATTCTGCTCTATTGTTAATACCCATCAAACAGCAGAAAAATCAATCAGTCTGCGAGCTCTAATATAAATGACATTTTTTGCAGTAATATGGTGTTCTCTCCTATCAGGTAATTACAAAAAGAAAATCTGCCCCAGCAATTTTTCATTGGTCATAGAGCAAAACAGCCCCAGCAAAACTGTACAGTTAACAGAGTATGGAAATCATTACTTGTAAAGATAGACAGGTCATAATTTCAGAATGTTGTAAATTT
The DNA here is from genome assembly GCA_013266295.2 of Branchiostoma floridae x Branchiostoma japonicum. Lineage (NCBI taxonomy): Eukaryota > Metazoa > Chordata > Leptocardii > Amphioxiformes > Branchiostomatidae > Branchiostoma > Branchiostoma floridae x Branchiostoma japonicum. The sequence continues at coordinate 11,919,574 of CM023824.1, forward strand.
GCTTAAAATTGTGATATTTTGGCTTTATTATTTCATGACATCCTGTGCCCTTCTTCGTAACTGCAGGATCTTGTGTATCAGTATCTGTATAGTTGGAAAAAAACCACCCTGCAGCCTAACACACCAGCTTTGTAGGCACGCTGTGCAGCAGAACACTGAACAACCTGTCACACCTAACCTTTGCACATCTAGCTGCAAGCATTGTTTAAAGCTATCAGCTCTTTTGTGATCATTTTCATCTTGCAGATAAAGTTTGTAATGTTCATCATCACTTAGGCAACAGTTGCTCTCTAAATTGTGTACATATAAGATTTTATGGTTGCTTCTGTCAGGTGGGAAACTCCTGGAGTGAAGGCATGTGTGAGACGTGTCAGTGTACAGAGGACATCAACACAGACACCCAGTTCCGCACGGTCAGCTGTCGCAGGAAGGACTGCCCGCATGTGGAGGAGGCCTGCCCTGTGGGGTACACACTGACCAACAGTGCTGACCGGTGTGGCTGCACACAGGTCAACTGTACCCAGAAACAAGTCTGTGTGCACCTCAACCTAGAACACCAGGTCAGATGGTCTATATCTTCAGATTTTCAGAGCTCCTATCTTAAAGATACATTCCATGTAATAACATTGCCTGTGTGCTGTTTATCTATTAGCCTCTAAGTCTTGCACCTGTGTAAGATTTCAAATCATACGATTGCAAACTGAGGGAATTCTTGGCATAGCCATGCATTTGTCCTGCAAAATTGAATGATGTTACAGAAAATGCTGCTTTAGGTCATTGCTGGTACATACATGTAGTTGGTTCTGTCCCAGCCCGTTTGAAAATTCAATGGCATCAAAATCGTACAACAACCTACGACGAATGTGACCACGCTGTAAATCATTCATCATTCAGTTAATTTTAAATGTGCATGTATGTCTCACACTTGTAGGTTGGGTCCACCTGGAATGAAGGGCAGTGTAGACAGTGCACCTGTCAAGACACACTAGACCTTGGAACTGGTTTTCACCTGGTGGAGTGTGTGGACCTGTCATCTTTGTGCCCAGTTGTGGAGAAGTCTTGTCCTATTGGCTACACAAAGACTGTCCTGTTGGACCAGTGTGGTTGTGAACATGTCAACTGTACCCAGGAGCCTGTCTGTGTGCATGGAAATATCACTTATCAAGTAAGCTTTCAACATATTTTTGTCCGTTCTGTCCTATTGCTATTAATGCCCATCACACAGCAGGAAAATTGATAAAAAGACAAATCTGCTACCTCTAATATAAATGACATTTTTTAGGGATTGGCTGGTGTCTGTAGGTCACCAAGCTCTGTTCAGATTTTCATGTGAAAAATATGCTTGACTCTCTGGCAATTTTGAAATTTGGCGGAATTCTGGCGATCAAGCTCGTCAACTGTGTGACAGGGGTTTAACTAGTCCAATCAAATGTGCTTCAATCAAACTGAAGACTGCATTGATAAGCGATTTATTCTGAATAGAAATCATCTTGTTCCACAGATCGGGTCAGCATGGACTGAAGGTGCCTGTTTGGAGTGTGTTTGTACACCTGAGTTGGATCCGGTCAGCAAGTTCCATAACATGGGCTGTGAACCCAGACCGTGCCCTGCTGTGGACATGACCTGTCCTGTTGGTTTTGACCTGAGCATCAGGAATGACGAGTGTGGCTGTGGCCATGGCAACTGCACACGTAAGGACGTGTGCCTGTACCAGAACATGGAGTATGGGGTAAGTATATGTGTGTGTACCACAGTTTGACATACTAGTATACTAGTAGCATGCATAGTGCAGTGGTTAGCAACCCTGCATGCCTCTGGACCAAGACGTTGGGAGTTTCAATCCCAACTGTTGTTCCTCACCCAACATGGATGCTACTGGAAAGGGTCACAGCCTTCAGGATGGGACGTTAAGCCATGGTCCACTGTTCATTGTGCTGGTCAAAAAGAGCTAGGGGAATGTCCATGGCACAGTGAACCTGTAAATACTGTACATAATATCTGTCTTCTCTGTCATGACCAGTGGAAGAGTAGCTCTTCAGTGAGCTAAACTGGTTCAAGATTACTTTCATTTTCTTTCACTTTTTAGCACTGTTTCCTGTTCATATTGGGATATAAGCTGTGGACATCTGTTTGTGCTCTTATACTCAGGTTGGGACTGTGTGGACTGAAGAACCGTGTGCTGAGTGTAAATGCACCTCAGATGTGAACCAGACCAGTGGGTTTCACATAGTGCAGCGCTCCAAACGTCAAACAGAGTGCCCTCAAACACAAGACACTTGTCCTGTTGGCTACAGTAAGGTCACTTCTTTTGACGAATGTGGCTGCCAGCTTGTCAACTGCACCCAGGAAAAAGTCTGTGTACATCTGGGTGCAGTATATCAGGTGCAGTAAAACCTTGATGTTAGCTTGCATAGTACGTATAGTCCATATAAGCGTTCGATAGATGGAAGCCCTCTGAGTGGCAAAACATCATCTAATATTCTATTTTCTTGCAAGATAGTGAAGGATGCAATGTGCTTGTGTGTGCATGAGTAGGGTCAAAGTCTGAACCAAATCTATGGGAACCATACGTATGATCGCTGTTTTTGTTTACATCAATTATTGGTAGGCATATGCAAATTATTGGTAGGCATACACAAATTATTGATAGGTAAATCACCCAACAACCACCCACTTTATGCCTACCACTTGCTGGCCGTGATGTCATGGCAATCACATGTACAAAATCTGTTCGTCTAACAACCAGATTCTAATAGAATTGAATGAGTCAGGATTCTGAAAGACGTAAAACAGCTGGTGTGGTAGGCTTTATACTGGCTATACAGATACACTTCATTCCTAAGACTATCACTAGAAAATACATGACTCCTTTCTACAGACAGCAGTTCATGTGGATTTTGACATTTTGACTTGTCCTCCTACTGTAGATTGGGTCAGCCTGGAATGAAGGACCCTGTGAAGAGTGTCAATGCACGAGTGACCTTGACCAGATCACACAGTTCTACCTGGTACATTGTGTGAAGCGCAGTTGTCCCTATGTGGAGGAGAGCTGTCCCATTGGCCACAGTATTTCCGTCACAAAGGACGAGTGTGGATGCAGCCTTGTCAACTGCACTCGTAACAAAGTCTGTGTGCATCACAACACAGAACATCAGGTAAAGTCACACATCAAATTCACTAACTTGATTAGCAAATTCTTTCTAGAACAGAACAAGAAATCGGAGATTTCAGACTTCCTGGAAGTATTTTGGCCTTTTATGACCTTCCAATTAATCAGAATGCCCATTTTCTTGTTAGATTGGCTCCACATGGAATGAGGGTCCGTGTGAGCGATGTGAGTGTATGGAGGAGTGGGACAGAGCCACTGGGTTCTACTGGGTGGAGTGTGTGGACCTGTCCACCTTGTGCCCAGTTGTGGAGAAGTCCTGTCCTATTGGCTACACAAAGACTGTCCTGTTGGACCAGTGTGGTTGTGAACATGTCAACTGTACCCAGGAGCCTGTCTGTGTGTACCAGTATACAGTTCATCAGGTAGGTAAAATCCAGTGGAAAACTCTCGTTACAACTTTCAGCACCAAGGACATCACCTATTTCCAGCCATCAGACCAAAGTTTGTCACCATTGAGATGTGATTTTTGTGTGCAGTTTTAACCAAATACAAATGTAGTAGTCATTACTACTTAAAACTGCCACTCTATGAGACTCAATCAGTTTTGGGGATGTTTATGTGTAGGTCGGTTCCAGATGGAATGATGGCCCATGTCTGCTGTGCCGATGCACAGTACAGACAGACACAGCAACTGGCTTTCATCACGTGGACTGTCTGAACAGGACAAGCTTGTGTCCTGAGCCGCCGACCACAAGCTGTTCTATTGGCTACAGCAAGACTGTCCATGTGGATGAATGTGGATGCGAGCATGTCAACTGCACTCGGGAACCTGTCTGTGTGCAACTCAACATCACCTACCCAGTATGTACATGTATTGCATGTGGTTTTGCTCACTTGGTCTATGTTGTAGTTTCATACTCCTTGTTTTCATGCAAAAGCCTCAGGGGCAGAGCCATATATCATTGTGATTGAGTTGAAAATATGCTAAAACTTCCGCAAACGCATTCATTCCCTAGGGAATTGGTTTTGATGACACCTTATAACTGGAACTATCTTTGCACAGGGAAGCAGGGAAGGTCTCTACTGCTTTGAGAATAAAAAAAGGCACTAGTTTGTGCACACATTTTCAGCATCAATGTTTTAAATAAGCGTCCTGTTTCCACAGATTATGCAGTATTACATTTCTTCTTTTTCTGACCAAAGATTGGTGCAGAGTGGACCGATCAGAATGACCACTGCAGGACCTGCTCATGTGCCATGTTGAATGGGCTGCCAGTGGAACAGTGCATGGCCCGACCGTGTCCGTCACTCATCCCCCCGAAAAACTGCCCCTTGGAGCTGCTGAAGGAGGTCAACACTACAGACGGCTGCTGCAAGATGTATGATGATACCAACTGTAAGTAGGAAAATTTGACTTGTTCTCTTCATGTTGGTTAAAAAAAACACAAATCATAAACAAGAAATCAGAGATTTCAGACTGCTGGGTTTTCTTGACCTTCCAGCTCACAGACTTTGTTTGTATGATGTAATTTATCAGGTATTACACCACTTCCCGCACCACCCACTCGGCACGTGCTGGGTCATCTTCAGGGCCCCTCATCAATCAACTGCCAAAAATCACCTCCCACCCTCCATGCAACGGAAGCTGTTTGGGCAGACAGACAAGCCCATGACCCAGCCACCCAAACTAATACTTTCATACCCACACTCACTCATACACGCACAGAAGTGACTATATGACAAAACCAAACAAAAGTTTGGGTGTTGACAAAAGTGTGTACAGATGATCCCTTTACAAATATACTTTCCTCCCCTTACTTACACATGTACTTATTTACTTACCACCTTTGCTTTTGCCTGTTGACAGGCAGAGAAAGCTGTAAAGTATTTACCAAGGAGGAGACCCTCCAGATTGACGAGTGCACCAGTGTTGGCATGGTCAACACCACATGGTGCGAGGGAAGATGCAGGTCCAGCGTCACATACCAAGGTGGGGTACATCTATCCACACTCACGTAGGCTAGAAATGTTTATTTTGGTCTCCTAGGGCATGACATTCATGTTGATGAAGTTATTTTGTATTACTATTTAGTTTGTAGTTAACCATATGAATGTTGCTGTACTTTATGTTGCATCAATAATTTAAAAGCTTATTTCTTATCTTCTATCTTACCTGTATTTTTTGGTATCCAGTACTTGTACTGCATCTGTATAGAGTGTGGGGTATTTCATATCATCCCAAACTTGCTTGTGTTAAATGCTCTTTACAAGTCATTGGCCATGCAGCATTGCCTACTCCAAATCTTGTTTGTTAGGTTTAAGTTTAAGTTAGATAAAATCATATCACATGTATGTGTAATGTAGAAATTTCTTTTCTCCACAGCTCATGATATGAACCACGAGTGCACGTGCTGCCAGGACAAGGCCTGGACGGATGTGTCTGTCCCCATGCAGTGTACTGATGGCACCTCTATTACCTACAACTACCGTCAGATAGATGCCTGTTACTGCGACACATGTCAGGAGGCAAAGCCTTCCTCTTAAGCCATACACAGTTCCCAGAGCAATCTAATAAAATGTAGTCATCATCATCATATCTTGTCTTGCCAGAACTGTAATGAGTTTAGGGCTACATGCGGTTAGCTCCATATACTTTTTTTTTATTAGGTGACATAAAATGTAGTATTAGTAGTGACTAGTATGCTTTCCTTTATCACGAAACTGTATAAGTCCATTATGAAAAATGTTTTGCACTAGATATTGATCTTATAAGATGTTTAGGAATGATAGCCCAAGCAACAAGAGTGTTGACAATTTTCTGTTTATGTTTTGTCTTGTGCCAGATTTCAAACTTTATTGCATTTTCAGAACAGTGCTTCGTAGCATACTGAAATTTTGCTCGGACATTTCAAACAAAAATCATATTGCTCTCAATATATTAGCATAATCAGTATGTCAAATAATACTTTACACACAACATACTGATTACCGCTATAGCAGTTATCACAGGCAAAATGTCAGGTTGTACTAGCGCATGAATGCTCTTGCTATTTCAGGCCCAAGTCATAAATTTTTTGTATGTCTGCAATATGCATGTGTATATCCTTCCATAGTTTTACACCTGACTGCAAAACATTAATGACTACACCAAATCATTATGAGGATATGTTTCACTAGTTTAGTTTCCATTCACTTATATCCTTACATATTTTTGTTCATTTTACATTGTCAAAATTTGACAAGTTTTTGCTACCATAGTTCTTCTATCATCAATGTTCAGACCGTGGATTAAATGTACACATGATGCATAGACTTAAGGCGACAAGTCATTGTACACATTAAAACTATCATGTATGTATCTTGAAAAATAATGATTTGTAAAAGAGAGCATCATCACCTCGTACTTGCTCCAATAGTCAAAAAAAGAAACCTCTTGCCCAGATTTAGTTTGTGCACAATATCATAAATATTCCTTTGAGAAGAAAAAATCATAATCTTGCTTCAACTACACAGCTTAACTATCCTGACATTATATACACCCAATAGGAAGTTTCCAGAGTAGTTCTAGAGCTCTACACACCCTGAGCATTGCTGAACTCTAAGATTGACTCCTTATTGTTGCATAATATTCATTTGAAAATAACAAACTTTCAAGGTAAAACAAAAGGAATCTGAGATTGGAGATATTGCTTACATGGAGTCATTCATGAAGCTTTCAACATGACTTCTGACCTATCTTATGTTTGTCCTCATACACATGACCAAGCGCAGGTCTAAAAATTCAAATGTTCTGAAGCGAAAGCTCTTTACTTGCTATGGGACCCAGGCATGTCCCTTTGTGAAGGGTATGTATCACAAAAATCAGCTTTTTCTTCAAACAAAACTTTGCATCTAAAATAAGTGAAAGTTGACTGATTTTTGATGACAGTTTTGTGCGACTTGTAAACACTAATTCCTGTAGTGAAATATGCAAGTATCAATAATAGCTCAGGCCTGACATTCATACTTCACTTCAATTTTTGACTTCCGTTTCCGTTGCCCTCGGTGACACCCATGAGATAGTCTCGGATTTCCTGACTGTCCGGCATGTCCGGCATTACCCAGGAGTCCTTGGGGTCATTCCGCCCACGACAGTTGGGGCATGTGTTATGTATGACATTCCTGCAGAAACAGATGGATACCAATTACTGTGGGAAAGCTAAGGAAGGCAATTGGCAAAGTAAGCTACCTAAGTGAGTACATGTATTTGAGTTGAAAACGCTGATACTGGGAAGAAAACAACCTGTCTTATGGTCTCGGACAGGAGTTTCTGTTAGGATTATTTCTAAGGTTTGACTGATACCCAAAGGGATACAAATTTGTCAAAATTTGTATGCTGAAAACTTTCACTATTCCAGTGAAAAGCGGTTCCTTGCCTCTTTCCAATGGACATTTTTTCATCGTCTGTTGTCTCTGGGGTAAAAGCTATATTGTAAAATGCAAATTTTGGACTCGACAAACATTGTTTTGATGCTAAAAACAGAATCTTGTGGGTGTAACTTGAAGTCTATATCTTTTTACCATTGGCGTCAACAGACCTTGATAGTTCGACATTTTGTAGTTCTTCAAACTGTGCAACAGCCATCAGTACCAACAAGGCCAGGGTACAAGAAAAGCCGACAAAATAGCAAGCCAGACAGAATACCTAAATAAGCTTTTAAAAAGCTTCTAAACTCGGCTTGGAGAGAACTGCAAAGAAACGACTACAGAAGTGTACATACCATTTGTCGATGCACTCCTGACAGAAACTGTGCGTACAGGGCAAGATGACCTCTGACCTCCTGTCCATACATATACAACATTCGTTGTCATCTTCTTCCTGCATAGACTGCAGTCTGGAAACATGGGTAATATCAACACATTAGAAATCTCTAGGAGGTGAGGGACAAGTACATGTACTTGAGTTTCCTATATTGTTAGTAACAGTATATTAAGTAACAAGTAAGAATTTACATTGTATACAAATGCAAACAAACTGCTAGGAGGCCCAAGTCTACACTACTTTTTCCTGACATAAAAAGCTATCTGCCACCCAAAAATCAAGATCATAGCATGTCCAAGACAAAAGATAGAAGAATCAGAAGTTCTGCAGTACCAAAGCAAGCTGTGAGGACACTACGATCAATCTTGACCTTTGCCTTTCAAGACCTACCCACATTCCAAATATCATTGCAATCCATCCAGACCTTCTTTAGTTTGGCTGACCAAAAAATATCCGGAAACACAAACAAACACACACACACACAGACACACCCAAAACAATATGTGGTTGTAACGAATTCATGGAGGTAACTACATGTATGATTCAACAATACTTTGTACATGCCTGCTTGCTCTTCCTTTTGCAGGACAAAAATGCACGGAACAAGAAATTTCATTTTGCCTGTCATTAACTGTTGAAGGCTGATACGATACAAACATACCCTGTAAAGATGATAGAGGCCTGAAACTCTGCAGGGGTGTCCTCTTCACCCGTGCCATCCCGGCCTGTACTGGGCTCTTTCCCCTGCTTGCCTACAGCAGCCTCGGCCTGCTGGAGAACTGTGTTATACACAGCGATGAACTGTCTCAGATTCAGCAGCCTCGTGGACTCTATTCTTCCACAAACGGAGTCAATCTGGCACAGAGGAGCAGGGATGTTAGCACCAACCTCATTTTGTAGTAGACTAAGATAAGATAATTTCAATGAAGCAGTGAGGGTGTTTATCTTCATTAACTGAACTTTCTGAGAAATGCAAACGTTACCTTCAAACATCTAACCCTGACGGTTGCCTTCCAAAGTGCCCCTTCATCTGTGCCCTTCTTTATGGTGAAGACCAGGTGTTTACCCTGCACCTCACTGAACGTCTTGGTTCTGCAGACAGAAAAAACACTTCATGTCATGGTACAGATCTGAACTATCTACAGACAGATCCTGACTGTCCATTATAATCAGTAGTTCAACCAATGAGAGAATGTCAATTAGCAGTTCGACCAATGAGAAAGTGGCTAAATGTCCATCAAATATTTTTACCTGTATGTTTTTATTTTGTATTTCTACGTTTTGACTAAGTTGGGTGGGGCTATGGGATAAGTCTATTGTAAGATCACAGTGACTTTTCTTGATATGGACTCAAGTACATCGAGCAAAATGAAGAATCTGTTCTTACACTTCATTGAGCTCCTTCACGGCATCCTGTAGGTCCTTGTAATTCAGCACTGCAATCTTCTTCAAGATAGCTGCATGTTTCTGCAGCCGGCCCTGAACTGCAAGCACCATATCAGAACCCTGTGGTGGGAGAGGAACAAAAGTTTGGAGATCTGTGTCCATATTTACTAACCTAGTGTCCATCCTATTCCAGCTCCTCCATTCTCTTCCCTGCCAAATAATTTAGCACCCATCAATACATGCATAGGCTCAATTGACATTGGAACAGTCATCTAAAATATAAGTGAGAGGTCCTATTCTATTTGTTTGTTTGTTTGTTTTCAATTACCAGTAAACCACCTTTAGGCATAACACACCAGTTTTGTACCGTAAGTACAAGCTGTGTAAGACTGGACTGTAGGCTTTGAACCACTCACACCAGGATGGACCCCTACTCTTTTTGATAAGTGCGGTGTGATCTTTTAACATGCTCAAGGTTTGGCTTTCCTCAAATACGGGACCTCCGGCTTTACATCCCATCCAAGAAGACATCCCTAACTAAAGCTACACTGTAGGTACTTATGTTCACCTGTCAAGTGAGGAAATAGGTGTAAAGTGTCTTTCCCAAGTACACAACAATGGGACCTGCTATAGGATTCTAACCTAGAACCTAGACTTAGATTATAAGTCAGCAACCTTTCTACCACAAGACCACCTAGTTTGTGCAAATAAGTCATCGTTGCTGGTTCCTACCTGCCGTATTTTGCTCTGCAGGTAACTCTGTAAGTACACGCCTGCGTCCCCTTCCTGGGACTGGGTGCTGGAGATGGACTCCAGCTCTGGTTCAGGAGAGTGTTCCTCTTCTGCACCCTCGTGCCACATTTCATCCGAATCGTCATAGAAATACTGTTCCTGGGACTGATCCTGTCCCATAGCCTCCGTATCTGCACGTCCTACTGTGCAGCCCCCTCTGCTGGTCTTGTTCTTGGATTACAGTGATGGAACTGACCTGTGGGCAACAATGTTGCAAATACTATAAATACATTTACTTTTGAAGTGGTTATATTTTGTGGTAGGAGGTGGTTTTTGCTGTGTTTTAAATTTGCAGTTGAAACAATTCCGTACTACCCTAGTCATACAAACAAGACATATTTGCGATGTCATGAATTTGTGGTGTAGAGGTCACTGTGAAAACCGCGAAAATAAAACTACAGTGAAAGTTTCTGCATTAGAGTATACAAAAGTCACAGGTTCCTTTCTCGGCACTGGACTTCTAGTGCTTGTACAGCTTCAGCACTAGAAACCCTCCTATTGGCACTGGAAACCGAGTCAGAACACACTTCCAGACTGAGTGCTGTGAAAGGCAGCTGACGGTGTGAAGCTCTAGAAATCCAGTCTTGACAAATAGTACTCATTGGAAACCAAGTATTGAGGCCACCGACACTGAAGTAGCAACACAACTTGAGACGTTATGTAAGATTATACTTCAGCTAGAATGTCTTCATTTAATGTTACTACCATTTCTTCAATCTAGAGATTAACAACTCTAATGCACCTCTAATGGGATGGTTGGGAGGTGCACGCAATGTCTGTAGATCTGTCATCAGAAGTTACAGGGTGAGGCTGTGAAAATGATAGATGCAGCAGGAACAAGGCAGTTCAGTGTGTGGCATACTATATTAGTATGGTCAGGTGGCAAACCCTTTGGTGACATGCACCTGTAACATGCACACCTGACCTTCAGCTGTATGACAGCTACATGTCACATGGGTGTTTTGTGCACCCCAAAATTATTTCGATGGCTGCCACACAATATACCTCTGCCGTTATCATCTAACAATGCTCGGTGATATTTCATTATCCAAAACACCTGTGAACTAATTAATACCTCAAAGCAATGTTTTTCTAACCCGTCTATCGTCAGAACAAGAATTCACATGAATGCCATGGTGTTGAGTCGCGGAAAAATGTTGTGCACTGCTTTTTGTGTGTGTATAGCCAAGGACATCTGTATATACATGTTCTTTGTCCAGCCTTACCTCCATGGTCCAGCTGTACTACGTGATCTGACCTGAGTATGTTTTTCTTTGTGACCAGTGCAGGTACAGGCTCTCTGCGTTAAACCTTACCTGACGTGCGCCTACAGACCAAACAATGCCAGTTCTCTAACCCATGACGTCGCCATGAAAGCGTACTTCTATGTTCCTTCCATTTGCACCTTGTAGACAGTTCCTAAATGTTGCAACAACGATATGATTTGACTGATCAGCTGGGAAAACAACAAGTATGCACGAAGGTCCCGGGCAGCTACGTGTGGTTTCACCTCTGACCCTTTTGTGAACACGTCATGATTAACTGATGACGTCATACTACACAACAAAATCAACGTCACCAGACTCTCACCATGATTTAAATTTTTTGGCGGGAAATATCCCAATGTGTAATTGGGGCAGATGTATGGCTTCGTTTGGTAGAAAACAGCACGATTTATTAACCTCATTGGACATACAAAACAAGCGAAAGGACCCCCCAAAAAGTCCTGTGTCTGTTTTGTGATCAGGGTGAGGCCCATCTTATTGGCGGGCGCTTTCCTAATACACGTTTTTGTTCGCCGAGGCGGCACAGGAACCCGAGTACAAATAGAAGTGATATGCCATAAGAAAAAAAAAAACGCATTATCGCATTGTAACAGTCGTAAAGCCTGCTAAGGAGGATACATGTACCTCCGCCCCTATCCTCAAAGTCTGAAATTATGCAAGTATGCATGAATCAAAATAGAGTTAACAAAATCTATTTTCCAATTCATAGTATGTATTTATTTCTGAGCTATTGGGGATCCATAGTTTGGAGCAGGCCTATTTGGGCTCATGAATAAAATCAAGACACTAACTACACCATTTACTTTGTGATAAAAGTACTCCCGCGCGTACGCTTCCGTCCTACAGTTACTCCCGTGAGCTTATTAAAATAAATTGCATTCCGATATCAAATCATTGTGCCTCAGACCTCTTTGAAATCTCTCAGCAATTACCCTGTTTTTACTTTTCTGTTTCTGGGTCCTAAAGTTTTTTCGTAACATCAGTAGAAAAGTAAGGAAGGACCGAGTGGTAATTCAGCCCATGTCGCTGCAATTAAAAAAAATCTGTTCATTTAACACACAGGTGTAAAAAGTAAATGTTCTTCACAGTTTCGTGTGAAGCTCTGTAAAACAACATTGACGCAGATTGATGTAACAACATCCTGTGCCGTCGGTACCGGTATACCAGCTGTCGTTTGCCATTTCACGTAACGTTAGGGAACACGTTACTAATGGATGCTAGTATTACATTACAGAAGAACTTTATTGCACGACAATTGTACATGGTACAAAGTATGACAACAACTATTGAACAGAGCACAAAAAAGGTATAGACTAAAAACTATCTCCAAGAAGATATAGGGTCCGACTCTACGCGTGTTTTGAGGCATTTTATACATACGTCCTTCTAGTAGTTCGTCACCGTTCGCGTCCTTTTAGTGGTTCTCTAAATAGTATATCAGAAATTGTTCCTGCGAAGTCAAAAGCAATTAATAACTGCAGGTGCTTTGACAACGTCAAGTGTTACAGAATTTAGCAACTGTTCCCAAGTTCAGATCAAAGTCAAAGTATGTTTGTGCGATGTTCTCCGGATATATATAGTGGGACGGAGAAATACCAAGGATAGTGTAGTCAGCACCAAGGACAGTGTAGGTCAGCCGAAATATACACTAGCACTGTGGATGTAGCTTAAAGTAGGACAAACAATGGAGTGAACCTTAAAAGTTGATCAGACCACTGATACCCCAAAGACAGATATTTCGGCAGGTCTGCCGTCGGCACTTAACACCTATTTTCTTGAGGTGAAAATGAGCGCCTAGCTACGGTTAGGGATGTCCTCTCGATCGGGTGGGACGTAAAGTCATTCCCAGTGATTCAAACCTTACAGTCCGGTCTCGGGGTTGACATCTTGAAAAGGTTATAGTCCCCTGCTATGTCAATCCTTCCACAAATGTGGTAAATCTCAATAAATAAATGAATAAATAAATGAATAAATAGATAGTTAGATACTTTGATATTTGTCATTAGCATTTATGTAAGATGTATCTATGCCAGATGTATCAAGACACGCCTTTATGTAGATGCACTAAGACACCACATTTAAGAAAAATATCGCCATGCACTTTCGTCCCCCCGAATGGGGAAAATTCTGCAGGGCACAGCAGGTAGAAACAGCTGGCCTGTAAACGATAAGGCCAGGACAACCCACGACAACGGATGGAGAAGTGAAACAAATCTTGTGAAACAGGTGGCATTTACCATTTCCCGTTAAACAGGAGATTAAAGGGGCATATTAAATTACTAATTTGATAAATCGGTGCAACAGAAATGAACGTCAGTAAATCGTGTGGATTTCGTTGTTTCTGAGTTGTATCGGAAGCCCAGGTTGATTAGTACAGGCTCCAATCACCGCCGAACGCGCAAGATGGTTGTCATGGCAACGAAAACCCATAATAATCGTCGACTGAACGTCTGAACGGCACTCCTCACTTCGACGTTCTTGAGTTGGTGTGTTCTTAGCGAAAACACTTAAGTGACTGAGATTCAGTGGTCCATACTACTAGATTAGAGGCAGCAGCATGACCCTAAGACTGATGTGTTTGTTGGTGGTGTTGGTCGCGGCCTGGTCACTCACAACTGGCTCCCGCCACACGCAGTTCGCAGACAACACTGGCGGTGACCACTATCTGCACAGCGAAGAGGTGAGCAATTGGTTATTCGATAAGGCATCGGAAAATGCTGTGTTTCCGATTTCAGTCCCGAAAAATATTCCTCCTTTTTTTAGATTTTGGCTGAAGTGATCCAACAAACACAGTTAACAATGTAAAACTGAAATGCATCAGGACCAGGGCTGTCTCCAGGACCCCACCGTTTGCTTGTGGGGAAGGGACAAATATTTCACCCGATTTATTCAATAAAAATGTGCCTCTGAAAATGCGTGAATATAATGTTTCAGAGGGTTTGAAATTCAGATGTTATATCGAAGATTTTAGATCGGGGCGCCCTAACATAGCACGCGCCCTAACATAGCACGGATTTTTTACTGATCTTATTATGCATAAGTACGACGTGTGTGTTGCCACTAACTTTGCTAACTAAAAAGGTAAATAATCATAGTCCATGCATACAGCTGTTATTTGCATGCAAAATATATGACACGGGAAGTACACACAATCTCAGTTTACTGTAAAAAAAAAGCTGAAGTATCATAAAATTCAATTCTTATTTCTGTTTACTTAAATTCGTCACCAACTTCTAAAGAGAGCAAAATTACAAAAGCGTGTTACGTTCACGGAGCTCTAGGTACATTCACGAAAACGTCTCACAGCGTTTGCCGCTTGTAACGTGGAGCGTGAAGGGCTCATGGACAGTATGAATGCATTTCTTATCCAATTATGTTCTTAAGTACATGAATGTTTTCAAAATTCATCCATCAAAACCTTACTACTCAGGCAACTAGACAATGAGCGCCGTGCTATGTTAGGGCACCTCCCGTTATGGCCTTACCAGTGGTCGACCAAAAAAAGTGCTGCCAGTCGCGATCGGTGTCCTCTCGATCACGTCGTGGTTTTTAGGGATTGGCTGATCCCTAAAAAAGGTGATCGGCAATTCACCGCACTCGTTCTCGTTTGAGATTTCATTTCCTTCAAAATCTTAATGAAAAAAGTTGCTTTTTGTTTTGTCATTTTTGCTTAGGACATTGATATCATGCTGCAGATTAAAAAAAAAAACAATGCCCTCTTTTTTTTAGGTTGAAGACGCAGAGCAACAGGAGCTGTTCCCCAACACGACTCTGGAGAGGGCAGTTCTGCGGGAAGTCATCAGGTCAGAGGTCACGGCCATGCTGAAGAAAGCCTGGCCCAGACTGCTTCCTGGGACATCCGTAGCCATGCGTAAGAGAGGTAAATAACGTAATTTCATTTTCGTGCCAAGGGCGTCCGAAAATAAGCAGTTTAAAGTAGAAGTCATCACCTCTCCCTCTCTCCCGCTCATGAGTGGCTTGGTGACACATCAAAGCAACACGGCAGTCAGTGATGGCAGACTTCATCCCCTTACCCATACTGATTTGCGACCCTGAGGATCTGAAGATTTGACAGATCGCCCAACGAAATTCATAGATAAAAACAATTCTTAAAACGTTTTCTATGTATTGTTGTCTTTTAAATCATACCTTTATATGGAGCATCATATTCCAATCATAAAACTAAGTATTATACAATCACGTCATGATAATGTCTCGATGTTATATGTCTTGGAAAGATTGTCTTTTCACTGATATTAGTTTTTAAAAACAATTCATGACACTTTATTTGATTTTGCTTTACAGACAAGTTGACTTTTCCTCGACTAGGATAGCTTCGGTGAAATGAAACAAAGTAAGTTCACTTGTGTAAATTTGTGTTGAATATTGAAGTTCTTTATTTGGTGATTACGCAGTTCTAGTTATCAAACACCGGAAGTCAGGGAGACTGTTCACTGAGGTGAACGGCACAGTCTCACTCGTCATAGTTTGTCGTACGATTTTGATGTCTTGGAAGTTTCAAGCAGGACTGTAGGTTCTGCCACAGCATGGTTCAAAATCTTCGACGTTAACATCGTACCACGACCTAACGTTACGACGAATGTGACCGCGCCGCGCCTTTTGCAGAGAAAACTCTCTGTTCAGCCTTCTAAGAAATTTCTTTGGAAAGCGGGATATTTTTAGGGAGGTTAAATAGATTTCCCGTGCCTCACCCCATATGCTCTTGACACTTTCCTTTATATTGCAGTGGCAAAGACGATAGAGTGCAAGAAGACGTGAAGCACCGCACGTCGTCGTAAAATAACACCGGGATACGAAACATAACCATAAATGTGATCAACGGTCACACCTTATAAGGAAAATCATAGTTTGTGGCATATGGACATAGGAGAAAAGTTCCTGCCTCAATGGAAAATGATGTCAGAGGTAGAACATAGATACATTTAGTAGCTAGTCTATGTGGTTCATTAAATGCCACTAAAAGTATCCTGTCACTTGTGTCACTTGTGTTTTCATTATAGTTAACGTTATAGGACAGTCACGCCGGTATGTTTTATACGAACATAGTGGAGGCACTGACTATGCATTACTATTTTCTTTTTTTATTGATCACACCATGGAGGTTCTTACCTCCATGATCACACTTACACACACACACACACACACGCACGCACGCACGCACGCACACATGCACATACGGACAAAGTGATGTCATGATCAGGTTTAAGTTGCATTACTTATTACACTTATACAAAGATGTAATACAACGAAGGCTCATCTGCGCATACATTGTACTGTTGCGTTGTATACCAGTATTGACATATGAGGTGTTTTCTAAAAAAACACTTTCAACTAGAGTTCCACGACCTCATACCTTCGCCAAATGAGGTTACCCTTTATGACTGACGAATCATACATTTTCCCGCTAATTATGCAAATAAGATCCTCATTTGCATGAATTACATCAGTTGATCAAATTCTCCTCCCAATGACAGTGTTATCTTAACAAAGAAGGCCATTCTAGCATTCCTCATAAATTATGCAAATGAGGTCCTGATTTGAAGAAGTTATGTTGAATGATGTTCACTTCCAGTCAACTTCGAAATGCGCAAGTATGAAATTGCCAAAATCAACCACTATGGAATTATAGTATTTTCTCATTAATTATGCAAATTAGGTCTTCATTTACATAATTGATATATGGCGATGTTCCTCTCATTCTTAATTACACATGTCACAAGGTAGAATAGTCCTATCATGGAAGGTAGCTGAATTATAGAATTCCCTCATTAATTATGCAAATTAGATCCTCATTTGCATAATTGTCAACTAATCATGTCAAGCATCACTTAAGCTACCTACAAACTAAATATCAAGACGATCCGTCGGTTATTGAGTTACTAATATCCTACTTAAACATTTTCATACAAATGCCCCTGCAGTTCCAGAGCAAACCGCAAGGGGGCCCAAACTTACGTCACCTCTTCCCGAGCACAAGAGCTACATGTGTACCTACCATTTAAAAATCACGACCCTAGCATGTCCAGATCACGAGATATCAAAACCGGAAGTTCTGCTGCAGTACCATAACAAGCCGCCAGGGGGCCCAAAATCTAATCATTTCGAGGTCTCATCAAGACCTACCCACCTACCAAATATCAAGATAATCAATTTAAGCCTTCCCAAGTTATGCTGTTGACACACAGACACATACACACACACGGCCACGAAAACATAACCTTTTGGCGAAGGTAACAAGCCATCATCGATCACTCAAATGACGCCCGATGTGGCGCTGCGAGGATGATGAATATCACCGACGTGCGGTCCTCGCCACTTGTACCTGCTCGTCCATTGTTGCCGCATCACGACTCATTACCGCCCTCAAGTTCAGGGCTGACGTCGCCATATGCATTGTGTTTGTGCAGTGAAGATCCCGAAATGGTGAATTAAACCTTTTAGGCCTTAGTTAATATCTTTGAAAATCCCTTTCTTCTTAAAACTTCTGGTCCAGTTTGGATACTTTTGGGCTAGAAGGAACAGGTAGGGTCTAAACTGTTCATTTAACCGGTTTAGTGGGCCTAATGACAGATCTGAGTGGTTAGGCCTTGCATGGCTAGAGTGGATGGATACACGAGAAATTGATCTCAAAAAGGTAGGGTTTGTTTACTATTGTCAGCTGTTCAACTCCCTGTTTTATTTGTATACATGTATTTGGGAGACAGACCCTTTTGAGGTTCTGGAGCAGAAGAATGCTTGAGATTTTACAATGTGGGAAAGTACTTTAATTATTTATAAGGCCTTGTTTCAGGGTATTTGACTATGAATTACGAATCATCTTGCGGATATACCACAAGCTGTGTACCTGGCAGTTGAAAATGCACCGTTGTGGTTACGAATTAACTTACGATGCCCACAAGTGGCACAAAGTGTATAGTTTGCCGTATAAACTTTCTATTGACTCAAACACTCGTATGTTTCAATACAAACTGCTGTTTAAATTTTTAACTTGTAATAAAACATTATTTTTATGGGGGTTAATAGACTCACCAATTTGCAGTCTATGTAAAGAGGAAGAAGAATCGGTCGTCCACCTATTTTGGAATTGTCGAATATCTGCATATTTTTGGAGTCAGGTGGACGACTGGTTCTTCAACATCACTGGCACTCATTTACAAATCAACGCAATCAATGTAATTTTTGGTAACCTGACTGATCGATGCCCGGTTCTCTCCAATGTTATAGTACTCCTGGGTAAAATGTTTATTTTTAAAAATCGTAAGTATTCTTTAAATTTATCTGCATTTATATCTTATGTTTCTTACATTAATATAGACTAGAATTAAACATTGCGTATAGGCAACACAAACTATTAAAACATAGGAGGAAATGGGGAAAATTAAATACAATTTTTTCAGAATAGATAAAAAGTAGTTAAATAAATATTTAAGAGTTTAAAAAATCCCATGTGTAATTTTAAACCATGTAACTAGGGGCAACAGGGTTTATCTGTAAAAATTTGCACAACACTATTGTACCTGGATTTTGTTTTGTTTTTGTGGTCCACCATGTATTCCTTTTTGCACAATGCCATGCCATATTTTGTTACCGTTAATTTATTTTGGAAAATTCAATAAAGAAAGATTTAAAAAAAAAAAAAACTTACGATGCCCCAAAATGTCTAAAATATTAAACTTCCGCATTTACATATTAAATCTATACATGGCGTTGACTTATCGTGATTTCAACGATACACTTGATTAATCATTGGTCTAACCCCATCTTCTATTCATTTGAGCCTGTTCATTTTCATGAAGCAGAAAGCGATAACGATGTAATGGCAAACTTAAACTCCATCGCATCTTAAAGTTTATGAAGCAAAGGATTCAAATAACACACAATGTGATAGGCTGGAAAAGCAGCATATTATTCAGGCCATTTGAACTAAAAATTACATCTCTTATGGGAACTGTGCTCATCTGGACATTTCTCTAAACCTGTACATACTGTAATAAACACACTTTGATCTCATACCATAGAACCAGGTACAGTTTCATGATTGCAACATTCACAATAGCTTACAAACAGCCACAAAACTGGGGTGCTGTGATGTTACCCACTACAAGGCTTGCTGTACTATCGGGTTTAAGGAAAGAGCTGGGCTGGCTACCTGGTCTGGCTAACACATAAGGCTACTCAGATCCACTGACAGTACTTGAACTGCCCTTTTCTTTCATCGGTCTGTAAAATATTCCAGTCTCATGTATTTATTTTTCGCGATAGTCAAATGCATAGATGGCCATGAATGTGATTCTTTCTGATAGATTGAGAGGGCAAATGTTTCATATGTCATGTTGTAAGTACATTTTCAAGAGTAACCAGAAGAGTGAATAATATAAAACGTTCCAAATGTCATAGAAAACACCATATATTGGTGCTTGTCATGTCATTTCACATAAAACCCTTGGCCAGTAGTTCTGAGAAGTCCTCACAAGTTTTGGGGCAACATCATCACAAATTGGGTATGGCATCATCACTTAATGTGTTGACATCATCAAACTCTATGACATCATCACCTAATGCGATGACATCAACAGTGTCTAAATGAAGTTCCACACTTCGTGACTGTGTGCTGACATGTTTTCTTCATTAAAATATTAAATATTACCAGCACCAAATACTACCAGTATCTTCTCTTGAAAATTTCAAGGACACTGCTAACGACAGTACAGCAACCCCTGTAGCAGTACAATGTCTCCATCTACTCATACTTTGGCTTGATATACATTTACATCACATGGCAGTTTGTGCACTTGTGCTATCACTGTGTACTGGTTGTAATACATGTACATGTGGACCCACAGCATTGGAAAGACATCAATATTAAGAGACACACAGTTAGATTCCTGATGGCTTTATATTTAATTCATACATCGTATTACTTGGACAAAATACTGCATTAGGCATCTTCCTATTGGAGTCATAGGAGTAGTTGTATCTGAACAGAATGCTACACTGTCTAGTAAGAATTCTGAAACTACAGAACTGTATGCACTTTCATTATTACAGGTGCTACAATGGAATCTAGAGACAAAAACAAACAACTCTGGGGTTATACACCTTCCAATAACAAACGGTGCAGAAAAGTGAACAAGGACATTAAATAAAAAGAGTTGACAAATATAATTCACGATCACCTGGTGTATTCAGTTACTGTTATGAAACAGCACTACCGAAGATGAATACAGTCTTTTTTTAGATCTTTTTTTTTTTTAAATTTTGGACAACTGTTGTCCATGCTAGGCAGTACATTTTGGACCCTTTGATTCTTTCCAAGACATTCAAAAGACTTAAGATATTGCCATTTCAAAACAACTGTGATTTCATCCATCCCATTCACATTGTGATGAAATTGTATTCCATGTTCCCTTGTGATCATGTCATATGCAATGTGTTGTCTGAAGACTTGGACGGCTGATACGGCAGCCCAAGGGTTGATACCACAGGCATACCATGAAAGGAAGTTATGATATTTCTTACATACCAAGCCTTAATTTAGCTACAGTACAATGATGACTTAAAGCCATATAAGTATATATGGCTTGTTGTGTAGTGCCTGATTCAGAAAAGATGCAGGTAAAAGCTGGTTCATGGTCTAACTGTGCATGTGCAGCGTGATGCATTGTGGGTAATATGTCAAAGTTGAAGACCCCTGAGATATGAACAAAGTATAATAAGCATGGTCAAGACAAGAACTGTTTACAAGTTAGGGGCCTTCACCTTTGGCTTTGTGCATGCACAGTTCAAACCATGAAATGGCTTCTAGGACTTCACTCCTACATTCAGACAGTTGAAATTTCTGTTCACAAACTTTAAGGATGTTGGAAGTTAGGCAATGCAATGCAGCATGGGATAGCATTCCAAGGAAAGGGAAGTAGGAGACAGGCTTTCTCACCAAGTATCAGACTAGCTCATGGATGACAAAAGAAGATTCAATATTCCTGCATAGTAAATCGATGAACATTGAGCAGTACATGTACCAGCAAAGTTAAAATCTATTCATTTTCTGATGTTGAAGTCATGATGTGTTTTGAACAAAAATATATTTTGGAGAAATGAGAGTGTAATAGGACATGGTGTAGACCCAACTACAAACAAGTGATGAAAGGTTCTGAAGTGCTTATTCCTTATTTCCACTGCTTCGTCACAGATCATGCTGCCTAGTAAAACTCTGAGCTAGCTAACACCCCTTCCTTTCAAGCTCTTCCAATTAAGTTCGATCAACTTCTGATAAACCAACAAATGGTCACGATTCATGACTATATTATAATTTCTCAGAATTATGCAACAAAACACTAACTAATCTGATGCCGGACACAAAACACAAATGCAACACGATACTGATATAATAACATAATGAACAAGTACAATATTCCATTAGGCCATGGGAGAACAACATTCTGTACTCATGTACCACTGCTTCATCATGAATCACACTTTGCATCACAGATTAAAATATCTAAAAATGAACATCAACAGAAATCTAAACAATATTGTTATGCCACACCAACATCATACATTGGTTCTTGGATTCCAGTTTCTCTATCAAAAAGCATCTTGTAAAGATGAAACGATAGTCAATGCAGTTTTCAATGTTGCAATGCAGATTATTAGGTACCAATCACAAAATATCAACAGCTTTTGATCATGATAGTGCATGCTAAATGTTTGCTGTAATTGACTTGTCTATAACTCTTGTGTTAGCCAGGCAATTCTATGACATGGGTACATTTAGTGGGTATGCGACACGGATTTGGCCCAATATGGGTACCTCGGCTTTTCTTGTCAAGCCACTCTGTTTTGTCCTGAAAAAAATCCATGAACCAAGTAATCAAGCTGGTTTTGGTCAGGAAGAGACAACTATCACTACAGGTACCAACAAGTCCTTGCAAAACTAAAGCTAAAACTCAAAGAGACTTTTCCAAATAGCTACATGACTGATTCAAGTGTGTGGACCACTCTGCTAGCATAAGCTCCAAATGTTTTCTACCTGGTGGTACCCAAGCACTTCCACATTCAAATCCTTCAGACCAGTATCTTTCTTTATCTACACGGGAACAAAATAAGTTTCTTCTTGACAATAAACTAAACAAACCACTTCACACTACTAAGCTTAGGTATGACTAACTGCCATATTCAAGGTAATCATTATGAGAGTACAATTGTACTGCTAGGTCTTGAAGAATTCTGCATTTACTGGGTCATTGCTGGAAAGTCTTTCTGAAGTCCAACATTTCGTGGGGAAGTCTTCAAGAGGACAAAGGAGATATTTCCAAATGGCACATACATTGTACATATCACCACCATCTAGAACTACTGCAGAAACAAACTTACATGTAGGCAACATTACTGTTAAAGATTGTCATCCACACCAAGGAATACTTTCACTAAGAGTTTCCTACCAATAGACATCTTAGGTAAAGTACATAAAATATATATATCCATCCCTTCACTACCTACTGCAAAACCCTCTTTCAGAGCTCATTGGTGCAGTACCAAAAGCTCTCACTAGCTGGCACTGCTGCAACATGACATGGACAAGAGACAGGCTGAACACAGCTTCTGATTGGTACATTCAAGTTACAGCATCTGAATTTGAGAAGTGTGTCTAATGTTCATTCTTTTTTGTGAAATGGACACAACTATTCATGCAATCATTCACCACCTTTAAAATATAAGCACAAAGCAACTGACATGTTAAAGACAACTATTATAGAATGTGAATAGAATACAAGTAAAATTTCACAGGCATCAACATTGACACAGTCACTGCCTCATTATTGGAATTAGGATTTTAATTCTATCAGATACATTGAACACAATCACATCTGCATTCTAGCTTGGCTGGAATACAAGGCTTATCCACATTCTTTTGTTCAAGTTCTTGGAAATGAAATCATGTTGTATTCTTTTCAGATGTGGACACTTTGGCTTACATAGCTTATACTTGATACATAAGCACTTTAAAATTTTCTCTGTATATACATATAATTTGGAATGATTAAGCATGTTGGGTCTAGAGCTGTGTATTTATTTTTGACCCAGTCAAGATGTTACCATTTTGTTGAAAATATGCTATAACTTTAACTTCTAAATTGTGTTTTCAAGACTTCTTTTACTTTGCCAGGGAAAATGCTGTTACAATCTTCTTGCCTGATATTGTTTTAGGTTTCAAAGACTGTCATATCTGTGACAATAAGGAAAAATCTCATTGTAGTGGATTTTGTCTGTGGAATCATTATGCTAATCTAACTGTGATATAAAGGGCTGGTTTCATGATGCACAACAGAACACCAGGACAATTTTACTGGAACAAACACCAAATACATGTAAGCTATTCTGTTCTTTATGCTTTGGGGGATGGAGGGGGGGGGGGGGTGAACAATTATGCACTCTTTTCAAAACTTTCTGTGAATCTTATCATTATTACTGGTAATTTAACAGTTGCCCAGTCCTTGTACCTTTTCATCATTATTTTGTTCTTTTTTACTGTTAATAGTGTTATACATAATAAATAGAATCTTAAGTTAACCTCATCTCTGCAGTTTCAATTTCCCACTCAGTATAACCCATTGTTCATTCAAAATTGTGTGTGTGTGTGTGTGTGTGTGATGTGTGTCTGTGTGTGTGCATGTGTGTGTATGTATGTATGCAGGTTGTTATTAAAAAAAAAAAACAAGCATCTGATTCATCACTCAATTTAACTGCATTGGCATCTTCAGTTCCAAAGCTTAGAATTTTAAGCATTTGGTACCCTCCCCCTCAGATTTGGCTTTCACACATCATCCTCTTTGATCTATTAAATCTTCCAAAGGAGTAAAAGAAAAACAAAGATAGGGTGAGTGTAGGTAGTAATTATATCAGGTAGTGCAGTACCTGTCAAGGCTGCTAGGTGGCATAGTAACTTACTATGAATTGAAGTGGAAAAAGAAAAGTGAAACTAAAAATTTCCCTAACTTTAAGTCGGATACATTCAGACAACTCCAGTGTTGAAACTGCACAATATGCACAGCAAGGTTCAAGGTTACAAACATTGCCATCATCATCATTTTGTACCCAGTCCATTGTCCCATTTTGAGAAGAAAGACTACCTACACATACAAAACTCTTCGCAAGCAGGAGTACAACCCCTTCCCTACAAGCCCCAGCCCCCAACACAGTTGCAACAATACACAGAGTTCTGAGGAATCACAGCAGAGCAACCCTGCGTAGGTTGATATCTACGATAATGTTGTGCACATCACTGATGATGGTCTTCATGAGGTTGGTGTCCGTGGCACAGGTTATGTGAGGATAGACAGTCTTCTTCACAGGTTTTCTCTTCAGGAATTCCCCTTGGATGAAGTCCGTACAGTCTTCCGGGGTGTTAGGACCTTCCGGAAAAAAAGAACAAAGCTTTGTGTTAGATTTCCCAACATTGCACTCCTGTGCATGTGTACCTGGCCCCCAGGAGCGCTGTTCATTCTGAGTTTGTTCCTCTGCTACACATGTGTGTATGTCACTACATGTTTAAAATTTTGAAGTCAGCTATAGAATTTCAGATTCCAACTCTGAAGAGAGGCAGTACAGATTGTAATTTTGTTTTGCTGACATTCTACTTTATGTTGTGCACCCATTTTTTTTCTGTGCACCTAAATCTTTTGGTTAGGAGCACCGGTGCACCCATTTAAAAAATAATAAATTTCGAGCCCTGCAACAGCTATAGAATGGATAACTTAGAATAGGGCTTTCTAAAAGTTTGAATAACATTTTCTTTCCAATTGCAATGTCAGCAAATCCATCTATTAGTTACAATTTTGTTGCTAATTTTCCTACACCCCCCACAACCCCCACCCACACCCCTAGTGTTTACTCTGATATGTGCAGTACCATCATAGTGTGGGAAGCAGCTTTTGATGCTGGTTGTCTTGAGTTTCTCCACGAAAAGGTCATGCTTGTTCAGGAACAGGATGAAGTCTGTCTGCTCCAGCCACTTGTTGTAGGCCAGGTCACGGAACAGGTCCAGGCTGTCATGCAAACAGTTCTGCAAAGAGACGCAGCTCCGAATTAACGGTGTGGCCACATTCGTTGTACGATTTTGATGCTGTAGAATTTTCAAGAAGGCCGTGACATAATCAACCACTGAAAAGGATCTAAGAAAGCTTTTTCTGTGACAACAGAGCTGAATTTTGTAGGACACATGCACGGCTATCCAAAAAATACTTTCATACAAATGATTATACACTGTCACACCATTTATGGATGAGTGCGAATGAAATGTTCTAAATGAGAGTGATTGAACAAAACTATGTGAAAGCCCTTTCCCGTAGCATGCATGTTGGGTGAGTGACACAGCCAAAATTCATAACTCACAATCTCTTGGTCCAGAGACAGGGTCACTAATCACTGGACTGTGCACACTACTACATAAGATGATTCCAATTCCAGTCTTACCACTTTGTCATCATCGTCCATGAGCTCATTGAAACCACTCAGGGCTGTGAAGAACAGCACAGCTGTCACTCCCTCAAAGAAATGGATCCACTTCTTCCGTTGACTCTTCTGGCCTGCTACATCAATTACTCTGCAAAACAGATGGGGAATACACTGTCTTAAGAAATTTCCTAACATAAATTTGACAAGTCAGAGATTTCAGACTTTTGGAAAGTATTTTGGGTTTTTGTCAACTTCAAGTTCACCCGATTTCTCGTGTCTGACATTTTGACCTTCTGGCTGTCAATCTTCCCCCAACCACATGCTGTCAACCTACTCTGTCTGGACAAACTGATGCACAAACCCACAGCTCAGCCAATCCTTATACTTCCATACAAGTCTGGCAAAAGGCACAACGTTCTGCAGGGTAGTGCCCCTCAATTCTGTCATGTTACTTCAATTTAGATTTCACCTTTTACATACTACAATCCAATTAGTGCCACTTGGCTTGGAAAGCTATCTGTAGCATGCTCAAATGAAATTCAATTTTCTGGCACCCACAGCTTGTATAAGACCCACAGCTTGCATAAGCTGTAGGGGTTTACAGAAAAAGCTGGGTGCCATACCAGACCTGGCCTGGGCTACCCTATCTAGGCCCAAAAGGGTGTGCATGGGGGTTTGGTCTCACAAATTTACAGCCATGGGTGGGCTGTTTGGGGGTGGTAATCACTGCTACTAGCAACTTGAGCAAGACTTAGTTATAGGAACTATGTATTTATTTATGAAGAAAATTTGAATTATACAAATTATACCACTTTCCAGTAGCGAACAAGTCAGGTGAGCGACAACAGCCAGGATTCAAATCTGCCCCAGAAGGCCACCCAGTGGAACAAGGTAAAGTGGTTTTCCTGGACAGCTGGTTGCTTAATGCTTGTGCCTATGGAAAAAAATCTGAACCAGGGAAAAGGTGGTTGTTGAAGAGGTGACTGCTTGGACAGGCTTGACTGTATCATCTGGGCTTTGACTCTTCTTTGACTTTCCTTCTTTCTTTATTTTTTTTAATAGAAAAGGTTTCCACTAGATTTGAATTTTCCAAAATGTTCACACAAGCTGGGAGTTATAAATTTAAAATATGACAAACTTGGAATAAGACATGAAGTTGGCTTCCACAATGAAGTGTCCCCGAGGGACAGATGTATAAGACAGGAATGACTGATATGGACAGAACTATGAGTCTGTAGCTACAGGCGCTCTCTTAACTTTGTCTGTGAATCACTTAATTTGTCTGCAGACACAGACTTGGTGTCTGGCCAATGTTACCTTTTGTTCCATATTACATTATAATACGTGCAACTTTGCACGTATGACAGGGTTTGGAAAGGTGCAGTCATCACAAGGCAGTGGTCACTACCGTCCCTCCCAGCAGACAAGTTTTAAGATGCTGTCAGAAATTCCAAGGATAACTAGAAAGGCAACATTTGCAAACAAATACATGTATAATAGCACATTTCACCCCCTCTTCCTCAAAAACTGGACTGTGGACTATCCCAACATCACCAAAATGGAATTTGTCCAATTTGACTCTCATGCAAAAATGGACTCTTCCCAAAATACCACAAAGCAAAATTAACTCGTTCAAGTTACCCCTTCCCCAGCTCTAATGAGAAAGAAGAACAGCCTCCTTATTAGATCGAAAAAGGGTGATATATGACAGTACCTGTGTCAGAGAGGATTTGTAATACTGTCCAATGAAGTGGAAGACAAAAGTCATTTCATCTCTAGCTTTTCATTTTTTTAATGATGTAACGTTTCCAAAATGCATTCTTTCTCACTATTCCTGACCATAATAGTCTTCTACTCAAAAGTTAAGCTCAATGTATATAGAATGTAGTATATAGTATACTGTAGGAAATAGTTCTTGATATCATTGTATTCATCATCATTATAAGTTTAAAAAGATGCTTTAAAAAATCTGACATCTCCCATCCATACTCCATTTCTAGTGTTGCTTCAGGCTTCAGCTACCTCTTTTGGCCCAGCTCTAATGCCATATACATAACAAGCTATCTATATATAGGACTTAATGTAATACCAACCTGTATGTTAGTCCATTGACAGAAAATTCATGCTCCTCAATAGCAGTGGTAGGTAATCTGATATACAGGATGTCTTGCACAGAAGGGATGTACGTCTCCGTGGAGATCTGGTCGATGTTGTCAAGGAAACTGTAAGGGAAACATAAAACATGGCGTGTTCCAGAAAATTCTTCAGTCAATAACACACAACACAATCTGAAAATCCATAATCAAGTTGGGGGCTAGGCCTGGGAAAAATGTTGTGTTTCTGATTTCAGTCCTGAAAAATAGGTTGGTACATGTAGGTAGGGATTTTTTAGATTTCAGCTATAGCGATCCAACAAATACTGTAACAGTTTAACAATGTAAATTTTAAACTGAAAATGCATGAGGACCAGGGCTGTCTCCAGGACCTGTCCCTCTGTTTGCTTGTGGGGAAGGGACAAATATCTCCCTGATACTCAATAAAAATTTGCTTCTGAAAATGTGTGCACAAACGTTTCAGTGCATTTGAAATTCAGACGTCAGATTGAAAATTTTAGGACCTTGCCAGCAGTCGACCCTCCCCCCCAAAGGCTAGTCGGGTTGGTCGGAAACCGAAAACACAACTTTTTTTTCCTAGGCCCTATTCTGGTTTCTTAAAAAATCTCTCATCTGCATATCTTCTTGCTTCTCCTCTGTTTCCATTATATAACTACATGTAGTCCCCACTCACATCTGGAGTTTTTTTGGCACATGTAAATTATTCAATCATGATTACAGCAGGTTCAAGAGAAGGTCACTTTCATTAACCTAGAAAAATCACCATCCCTCTGTCCAACCACTTGTTATAGCCAGGGTTCTAGCCAGAATTCCATTTAGTGTAATGGTAATGGCAAGGAAGCGAGGCGACCAATCATAAGGATGGTGCAGAAGAGGGGACTTAACCCTTCCCCGGTGTGAGCTTTTGAAAATGTAAGGTAAAAAGTTGTCATTCTAAGGGTACCCAAGGTGGGACATTATTCTTTTCTTTATGTAAAAGGTTTTTTTTGTAGTTTGGAGGGTCATATCAATTATATTTGTCCTGATTTGACTGATTTCGGACATCATTACACATTCAAGTAAACACAGGCAAAGTACCATTACTCTGGTTGAAAATATGCGCTTCAATTTAGTGTGGTAGCCGCAAATAATAGCGTGATGGCCCGTAATGCTAAAATGCACTAGCTACAACCCTGATACCAGAATTACAAGTACCACTTAACACATCCATATTAAGAACATCTCAAGGACTGACATACTGTATGAACCTCTTGAACTCTAGGCACCTTTATGTAAGATGTTTTCAAGGTATAGGTTAAAGCTATTTTTCCTCATCAGAAAATGTTTCAGACAGCTTCATACATACATGTATGTCGATGAAGGTTAGACATCCAGGCAATGAGATACACAAGAAAACAGTTACTCAAGCAACTGGACAGATGCTTGATTAACCGTTTTCTTGTGAGCTTCATACACAATTCAGTCATTTTAGATGTACACAGTAACCCCTTGTATATAAAAATTATGTATGTATGTCTCTGTGTGTGTGAATGTGCATGTGTACATGTATGTCCATGTGTATGTATGTATGTATGTGTGTGTGTATGTATCTATGTATGTATGTATGTATGTGTGTGTGTGTGTGTGTATGTATGTGCATGTGTGTGTGTGTGTCTATGTCTATGACTATGTGTCCATTTTTTAGTCTTGGCATAGGTGAGCAACCCCCTATACAAATTATGTAAATGTGGTTACAAAGATTCAACTGTCTAAACAAGCCCACAAGAGTGTTAAATCAGATGGACAGTTACTGACTATTTGGCTGACTCTGCCAGGTGGTACAGATGTCTCTGTTCCCAAGCGTCCTGTACCCCCTTGTCTTGCCACAGCGCCCGGATTGCCACCGTCTCTTCCAAACTCAGCTTGTCGTCCGCGCACAGCTCATAACAGTGTTGCCCATTTTCCACACTCACCAGGTTTTCTGAGAGGTCCTGGAGAAGAAATCACATCAAAGTGTGAAAATTACTTTTGGGAATCATGATGAAAAATATCCAAGTACTTCTGATGCCAAACGAGAAATCAGAGATTTCAGACTTCCAGGAAGTATGCAATCCTCTGCTTTCTGAATTCCCCCCATGTCAACTTCTAATTCCTGCTGGCTCCTGGCAAGATTCTGAGACCTTTGACCTTCAGTCATTCTGTCAATCTTCCCCCCTCTTGTGCTATCAATCTACTCTGTCCAGACAGATACACAAACCCACAGCTCAACCACCTAAAACAATACTTTCGAACCCAGAAGTAATAAACAGAAAATTTGGTGTCAGACCAGGAAAGGAGGAGGATAGTTGTGTGAAAATGCTGCCAACAAAAATAATTTCCAGAACCTGGTGTACTTTGAGTTTGTGCAAATATTTCTTTCATTCTCCTTTTTTTATACTCCTTGTCCTTCCTGGTCAGCCTCTTCCTTGAAAGGAAGACGGCATTCTGGAAGTGTATGGAGACAAGAGGTAGTTAGTGGTTTGGTATCAAAAATATATTTCTAAGAACAACTACTTAGAAGAAAAATATCATATCACTTTAAGGTCCAGAATTATCAACTTCATTTCCAGTTTTAACCTTTGAGTTTCATAAGGCAAATGCTTGCATGTCTGAACTTTTCACTTTTCTTTTATAGATGTTGATTTTTCATATCTTTCAATTGAGAATTCTAATATTCATGATTCTACCATGGTTTTATTGCCCTTTTTCATGAACATGTATACTACAATTACTAAATTAAGTCACCTGTAAGTTCATGACAACAAAGTACGACCATCTGCTGTTCCCACACGATCCTACAGCTCAGCCACCCAAAACAATACTTCCATAGTAAAAATTGGTTATGAGTTTCATCATTTACAGCCCCAACATTTGGAACTCAAGTTAGATGTATTCTTAGACTAACTACTAGCAGCAAGAGCCAGTTGAAAAAACACTATCGCCAGAATTCTGTCGTTCAACATTTTTATACCACTTTGAATACTTTTCCAGCTGCATCCTTGGTCCTACAGTCTTTACATCCAAGCGACAAGGCACAACCTTTTCACCCTACATAATGATTGTAAATTTAAAATGAAAATTTCAGACTTCTCAAAATCTGGCTCATCTTCTCGAACCTTCTCTGCATGTTCCTTTGAGTCCATCACAGCTGGCATATGACATCCATTAGGCTGCAGTTTTCCTCCGAGGTAACAGGTGTCACATGAAGAATCACAGGATTTCCTTGAGAGCAACAGAAACTCAGCTTCTCCAAGGCTTGACTGATCAATGGGGAGAAAGGTTAGTCACACACTGGGTTGCAATGGTCATCAATAACTGTGCAAACCAGGCTAATGACACCAAAGGAATATCCAGTGGACGAGAACTGATTGCAAGTCATTCCAAGGCTGGACTAACCCAAAGGGCCATAGCTTATCCCACTTTCTGGAGAATGATGCAGTTGAGAACATGAGACTCCTCCTGGGGGACACCAGTCCATCACAGCTACCATCACAAGAGTCCAGTCCAAAGACTCAACACTCATCCCAATTTTGGCAATGAAACCACCTTCTAGGATGTTATTCTCTGCCATACACATTGAAAACAATACCAGCAGATACTTCTGTTCCTACAGGAATGGCGTAAGCAACAACGTAGTTGTTGTTCCATTGGTATGATTACGACCGTCTAGTCATCCTGGGATAGGGTTGAGCACTGTTGATGTAGATAATGGCACGGTTACATTCTTCGTACGTCGTCGTACGATTTTGATGCCGTGGAATTTTCAAGCAGGCTGTGACAGAACCAACTGCCAACAAGGATCTAACACAGGCTTCTTCGTAACAAGACAGCAGAATCTTGCTTGACACATACACGACTAACCCAAGAATGCCCTCAGTTTTGCAATCATACGACGATCGCACAACGTATGTGACGATCACCCCAACAGAGACAGACAGAGAGAGACAAGAGGAGCCAATGTAAGCAGAAGATGAGAGACCTCCGCACCAGACTACCAGCAAAGAGAGTAGTAACTGTGTAAGTGCTGTGAGGTAGGCTGTCCTCACATGACTGTAGCGAAGAAGCCTCATTCCTGGAGGATCTTGCTAGGTGCCATGTCTGGAGAGAGGGGGTCAGGTGATGTATCGAGAGGATTAGGCCTCCTTAATGCTTCTGCATATAACAAGGAAATCAACAGGGAAGCTGGAATACATGCAAAATAATAGATTCTAACAACATAGTATTGTAGGCAGAAGGAATCAGCTATGGGGAAGGGATTTACACAACTGAGCAACACCAAAAAAAGTCATAGTGATGTGCAATCAGGCTCCAGAGGTGGTTATACTGGACAGTGCAGCTGATTTATCTAGTACGAGAAAAGAGTTTCTGGGAGAGTGCATTTGATCTAACAGTGGGAACAACCACACCACCACCACCACCACTATCACCACCATCACTACCTCAAAAGGACTGACAGTCTAACTTCAATGACGACTTCTCCGCGGATAGAAGACGACGACGCTCATCCCAGAGATAAAAGCAGCCCGACAACGTGGGGAATGTCGCCTACCTGCGCATCATCGCCCATCTCAGGGTCCAGCCACTGAAGACCCCGGAGACAGCATCTTGCCAAGCCAAGGGCTGCGTTCCAGCATTCACGTCTGAAGACCCCAGCCAGAAAGCAGAGAGAATTCTGCTAGAGCACCAAACAAACCAACCCAGAGTGAACATCAATAAAAACCACAGAGAACAACAAATGTTTGTAACATCACAGAGAATTTTAAGATATTCCTACATTATGCTCTTCTTGTTAACAAGTTGATTTACAATAACTACCTTTCATGCTACCATCTTTTTTCGAGATCTAGGTTTTAAAGGATACAAATATCTGTATCTGGCAGCTTTTATGTACCTATAGTTGTTGGTGTCATTTCCCCTTATCCTAAGTGCTATTTAATCACTGTTGTTAAATGATCACTGTTACATTTTGCTATTTCCGAAAAATTTTGTTAGTATTATTGAAGTAAGGGTCTCTATTGACAAACAACCTTTTGTTTGATGTGTTCTGAGAAGCACAGACTAATCCCATCTTCCCTTTTCTTACACCCCTTTTCCACTAGAAGCTGTGACTGATGAGCAACCACTGAGCATCCAAATATTTGACAAATCGCTCAACAAATTTCATTTTTCTACAGTTTTGTGTGTAAATTTATTGTCGTTTGAACTTGTGAACATTGTGCATCATATTCCCATTATGAGATCAATGGTCACACACATCTAATTTTGGTCACCTGGCCCTCGCCATCTAATGGAAAGGGAGCCTGGTTACAATTCTTGTGTCAGACTTCAGATAAGATTAAGAATGACCTCGTCTTCATTGCCTGCCTACACATAAAGGTCAGGCTAGGTTGGCTGCTAAGCAACCAGGTCAAAAGTTTAACAGCTAGACTTAACAAGACTATCATTCCAAGATTAAACTCTCCCTCATAGCCACTTAGCACCACTAAACATCTACAATTGTACCATGGCGGCACATACTGGGGTACAGCAATAAAACCACCACTGGGGCATCCTGAAGATTGACTTTGTAAGGGATGGGCAAGAAAGGCGGGTGGGGAGGGGTACTGTATTTGCAAAAATGAGCATGCAAATTTTTTCATCAGCACATCATTCTTAGGTCAGTTACTGTAAGTGCGTTAACTTTCACAGTGGTTTTATTTTCGTTGTTTTACCAGTGTGCTCTTCCGGTAAAATCACAATGCCAAGAATATGTGTTGAATTAATTGTTAAAACAGTGAAGTTCAAACACCCCAAAAATCTTATAGTGCAAAATAAAACCATGGTGAATGTGAATGCACTTACAGTATCTTCAACAACTCTAATTGGCAAAGCTCTCATGTTGAAAATGGTTGCCTTTGTAGTTATACAACCCACCCCCATCCTTTGTAGTGTGTCCCTACATAACCTCCACAAATATGCATGGTTACTGCGATGCTTTTGTGTTGTTAGACATCGGAAGAAACAAAGACCCTTTCAACCTCTCCTGCTCAATGGCATTAATGGTTGTGGTACTGGGTTGAAAATGAAATGTCATACTTCTCAACATGCATTACAGGCGGGAAATATATCATTTATATTCAGAACACAGTCTCATCTACTAGTACATATCTGTAGCTATTAAAAGTAAACTATTAATGGCATCTGCCACAGGTAATTACAAATGGCATCAATCAAGAAGTACCCTTTGCCTGGTCTACAGAATTTGCCTTACACCCCCTTTCCACTAGGGGCTGGGACTGCTGAGCAACCAAAGATTTGACAGACACCTCAACGAATTTCATAGATAGAGAACAATTTCTTTTACATTCTGTGTGTTTTATTGTCTTTTAAATCATACTTTTACTTTTTGCATCGCATTCCAATTATGAAATCAAGGGTCACACAAATTTTGATCACTCAGCCGTTGCTGTCTAGTGGAGAGGGGGCCTTACATTTCCAAATAGAAACATTTCCATTTAGACCGCACAACCAATACACATTCATTTGGTTTGCCAACAATAACATGCCTTTAATTTAATCAGTGGTGGTGAAATGGCAGGAAAACTGAATCTAACTGCTGATTGTAATTTCTGACACAGCATCACCACACATCAGGAAATTTGTCTCTGGCTGCAATTTCCAGTCCAAATGGATTCAGCAAAAACTCAAACAGGCATGGTTTATGAACATCTTATGTTTCCCAATAGACCGATCCTGACTGTCTATCATAATTAGCAGCTCAACCAATGAGAGAGTGGCTGTTGGCCATCAAACACTTGAATTGTTTTTACATATCTACATTTTGATTGAGGTCAGGGTGGGGTTTGGGGATCGGCCTATTGAAGATGATATTCAATTTGATATGCATGCATATGAATAAACAATCAAAATCACAGGTGGTTGACCATGGGTGCTAGATACAGCACATTCTAAGAAAACGTCAGGAATAAGATATCCAAACCTTTGACTCTTCCTTCTCAAACTGGATTCCTAGCTTCTCCATGGCCCGTACCAGCCGCTTAATGGCCACCCGGACGTTGCTGTACACGTTTGGCCGTAGCTTGACCCTCTCTGCTTCTGGAAAGCCATCCCC
Organism: Branchiostoma floridae x Branchiostoma japonicum; assembly: GCA_013266295.2. Classification (NCBI taxonomy): domain Eukaryota; kingdom Metazoa; phylum Chordata; class Leptocardii; order Amphioxiformes; family Branchiostomatidae; genus Branchiostoma; species Branchiostoma floridae x Branchiostoma japonicum. The sequence continues at coordinate 11,954,666 of CM023824.1, forward strand.
GTACAGGACACGCAGCTGTTTACTAAAGGTACTTTTACCTGATCCAGCAGAACCTGGAGGGAGAATTAATGATAACAACAGTTTGGTAAACCATGGTAGTCACAAAAACAGGAAAAAAATCAAAACCATTGAACAAGACAAAACCAATTTCATTAAAACAACCATTTCTGTCTATCTAGGCCAATAGGCAATGCATATATACATTGTACTTCCATGCAAATAAGAACCCGTAATAATAACTTAATCCGTAAAATAACGACTCAAGCCGAGTTCTCTTGAATTCATTTAATTTATCTTCTAATTTGCAGTCCCTGTGAAACCCTAAACAAGATAATGCAACCAAATCCTGTCTTCACCTGTTGAACATAATGCAGTCATCAACCTCTTATTACCAAGCTGACACCATTACTTGCTTTCGAGCACATAACAGCAATTTAAGTTCAGCCTAACAAGGTCACGTTCAATTTGCCAGATGGGCATTTTACTTTATTTTTAGGAATACTGCTGGCACATTGCCTCAGAGCACACACAGATCTGATGCTCTGTAAGAGTTGACAATTACTGCATGTGCTGAAAAATAAGTCTAGAAATTCACTGAGCTGCCATCTAGGGGGATATGAAGGCAGTATGATAGAGGGAATCCTGATTATTAGGTGATAGAAGTACCATGGTGTTAACCAGCTGAATAGACCAATCCTATAGCCACCCGACCTCCATCAAACAAAATGTAGAAATGCAAAATAAAAACATAAAAATGCACATATTTGACAGACATGCAGCCACTCTCTCATCGGTAGAACTGCTAATTGCCATGCTATCATTGGTTGAACTGCTGATTGTGACGGACAGTCAGGATCGGTCTATTGAGCGATAAAAGTGCCATAGTGTTATCCAACTGAAAGGACCATTCCTACAGCCCCGCCCACCTCTGCCAATACATACAAATGTACAATAAAAACATACATAAAAAAATGCAAACTCACAGCCACTCTCTCATTGGTTGAATAACTAATTGCCATGCTATCATTGGTTGAACTGCGAATTGTAATAGACAGTTAGGATCAGATGTATATCTCACCACAGCCTATTATGAGCTGGCAGGTGCTAGCCCATGTGTGATACATCATTTGTCGCCTCTAATAATAACTGTACCATGTTTCACTGTCTGAAACATGGAATGCTTCATAGCCATTTGACTGCAAATTATGCCTGAAGCAGCAATATAGAAGCCTAAATTAGGTTTATAAAAGTCATGCTTGTCAGTACAGATGGTTTAATCCAGAGGAACCAATTTGTCAAATGTTTATTGCGTAGTGTGCTATAAATCTACTTGTAGATTTGTAACCATTGAGAGCCATTTAAATACTAGTATATGACCACAGACTAGTGCACCATACCCAAACATAACATCAGGTACAGGTACAGAGGTTTAGGTGCAGGTCCGGACATACCTGTGTCTGATCAATTTGAAAAAGTAACCTGTGGTCTTCAATGAAACATGAATAAACAGTTAACAGAATGTTTTATTTAGACTTCAACAGGTATCTTATGCATAGAACCCATGCTTTCAACTTTCAATAAGGATCTCAGATCAAAGATGGCGCTGATTTCAATGCCCATGCAATGTTTTCATCTTTTTCCAGGGCTAAAATTTTATCTTTGTGGTTGAAAGAACACGTTTTTAGTAACAAAATAAGTCAACAAGTTACTAGTATGTACTTGTCAAGTTGAGAGTAAGTCTATTCAGGTACAGTACATTACTGTTCCGGTATTTTGGTTTTGTGTCTAAACAATTTTTGTGGTACTGTAACCATTCTTTGTATGTATGTATGTACTGATAGTCCTAGCCCCAGGCTATATTGATGGACATCAATCAGAATGATATGTACAGCTCTCCTCAGCAAACTATTTGGTCTGCTTCACTTACTCTATACTTACTATACTTACTGCACTTGTCCTCTATATTTCAAAAGATAGTATTTAGCATATATAGCAATCCTGCTTTTGTATCACAAGGTTATCATAATTATAGGTTTGAATCCTGGCTTACCTACCAGAATTTTGAATCTCATAAGGTTCCCTAGATAGAATATAAATATTAAATTCATGTAGTCGAAAATCCTAATGTTATGGAGTGATAAGCATATCCAGAAGTGTGTGACATTACCGTATCAAAATAGTTCCCAATCAAATGAATTGGTCATGCTTTTCATTGAAGGGTCTCTGGTGCACACTGAAAATACATGTAGATCAATTTTTAAACCAAACTTCCCAAAATAAAATGGTACAGTGGAATGGTATAATCTGCAGTGTTGTACATTACCAAACTATGTCTATTGCAGTTCATCAAAGCAATGTTGTTCCATTTTTTGGTGTAATCTTGACCCAAACTTACAAAATAAGGCCACACCAATTGATTTTCTTAGTTCTTGGATATGCCCACTTCATATTTTTTTCATCTACATGAAAAATGCATCATTCAGCTTCTAAATGAACCCTAAAATGCTCATATTTTGGCACCAACAGTTGAAGAAAGTTCTCGTCTTCCTAGTTGTTACAGTTTTTCCATTTATCAATGCAGTAAATTGATTAAAATTAAAAAATTCATTGTTTGAATAGTATGTTGACTTTAGGCCATAGCAAGTAAATTTTATGGATGACATCCTCCGGAGACTCCAAAATTAATGCGAGAGGGCGAAAAAAAAACAAGGCAGGCCAAAAAAAACAAGATTCCTACATTTTCAGATTTTGAGATCGTAAACCTCGTTGAACAAGAATTTAGGCGGCAAAACATGATATCATACCCAACAGGTCTTCTGTTGCTGTATTCAACAGTATTACCTGTCCTTGCAGATGTGTCTTTATTAAATAGAACAAAAAAGAGCTTGCTGTACCATCTTCAAGGTAGATACTACACTGGGTATTCATTTGTAATGGAACACCCTGGACTGTCAACACTTGCCATCAAACACGAGGAATTGCGCCTCAAGTTTGCTGGATCCCTGGTGGTCTCTGAGTTTAGAGACTGGCTACCAGGCAGGCTACAGGGCTCAATCACTGACAGAGTGACTCATAAACCGAACTGTCTGGAAGCCATACTCTACCTATATTGTGCCAACTGTTACAGCACCGATTTGTCTCTGAAACAACTTTGAAACTAAATAAAATTTTCAATTATTGGCCCATTATTGTACAAATGGTTTTGACTCAGTGGCAACATCACATATAAAATGAATAAAATACAACATTGTATCAAAGTAAAAATAAAAGAATAAGTCAGAGCCTTGTCTTGCAGATGGACGTTCATGACATATTTGCCCTTTTTTGGCATGTTGACCACCGTCGCAGGGCAACAAAATTTCTTGTTTTTTTTTCTGAAATCAGGCGAAAATTAATGAGCGCGAGGATGTCATCCATAAAATTTACTTGCTGTGGCCTTACAGCTCCTATAGTAGCATTAGGATGCGTAGGCCTGTTTTTTTTGTCTGCTTCATTGATTTCCTGCAAAAATCCAAGAACCAACCAATCAAATTGGTGTGGCCTAAGGGACCAGTGCATTGTATGCAGAAAAGAAAGTATTTCGAGCCCTGTCTGGGGAATGCCTCCAATACTGTCTCCAAAGGGTACAGACCTAGATGACAAGATTCATTTACATGAAGTAGACATGCTTTTCCTTGTACTTTTATTCAGATATTTCAAAGGTAATCTGGCAGACAAAAGTTTCAGAGGCCACAAGCTCTTGGGGAGGAGGCCCAATCAGTCCCTGACAGCGAGAGTAGCACAGCCAAAGCTCTTTGTGAATATTTCCCTATGGTGCCTTCACGATAACCATTTCAGCACCGAGGACAGATACCATTACACAAAGGATGGTCTTTTCTACTGATTAATGCTGTAACAGTGACTCAGGGAAAATTCAGCACAAACCATGTCCCTTGCCAGTGCAGACCAGTCTGTAGTCCCTAATCTTCTGCAGCTAAAGGGCTTTCAATAGGCACAGCTAATGATGATCTAAATTCACTGACGTGGAAGTATTGTTTTTGGCATGTTGTTTGTCTGTGTGCGTGTGTTCTGAGGTATTTGAATACAGTAGAGTGGAAAGAAGGGGAGGAAAGATTTTGCAACACTGTAGATTGAACTTAAGGTCAAGTTGGCAGTCTAAATGGTCCACCCTCACAGTTACCGGGGGGGGGTACCTACTTAGAGCTTGTCACAAGCTTTTTCCCAGAGGTTAAAAAAAAAAATCTGTGATTTTTTGTTAAAAAATGAACATTCCAGAATCCTTTGGAACTGATAGATTCTTACATTTCAATGTTTTTGGTGACAGCAGGTATGAAAGACTAATTTTAATGATTCAAAAGCAGGTTGTTTTGACTTACTGGTGATGAGTAAAAAAAAAAAAAGTGACATTGCTTTCCCAGGCCCTGGACTACCTGTATAATCAATAAATGTGGCGAGTATACTAGTTCACTAATAAAACCTCCTGATAACATGCTAGAATAACATGTGTCAGCATATTCATAAAGGACACAACTGTGCCTGAAATTTAATGAAGTGTCTTTCGATTAGGATTCTTTGAAGTTAATACATTGTAAAACCATTACCCTGACTGAAATCGTGCTCCTAGCAGCCCACCCGATTACGTGTAATCAGCCCCCTCTGACAGCAAGACATTGTGTAACACAGGCGTATAAAACAATTGGCCCTTCCCTCTGAAGTCATACAAGATTGCCAATTAATTTCAAAGCTGCCTACCTGGGGAAATCTAATGAGCTCACAGGGTTCCATGATGCTGCTGAGAATAAATCAGAGGGGATCTTCTTTTAAAGCTTATTTCATTGACTGTAGAGGATCAGGGCATACACAACACAAAGCACTGTTCGAGGAAGAACTGTGCGTCTTGGTCTTTTGCTCAGGTATCCTTCATTTAAACTAATACTGACATTCTAAAGACGTGTTTTTTTAAACATAGTTCTGCCGATATTGGATCCAGAATAACAATCTACTAGTACTTTGGGGGGGGGGGGGGGGGGGGGAATGAAATAATCTTTTCTGCGACCTCTGACCTGACTTCCTGTCAGTATCCCTGGCAATAAAGCAAGCAATACAAGTAACTATTGAAAAGAGTAACTTGTCATGACATGCGTCTTCAATACATACATGTAGGGTACACATGATGGAATTCCACTGCAATGCCTGCAAAGAATGTTTCCTTCCTTATTTAGCAAACAACATCAACTAACTAAATATGCACTCGTGTTCGCTGATTGGAGGTGTGCGAATGGGGAAAAATTGCAAAACCTCTGTCAGCCATATTCATGTACGAGAACAAGACAATTTAATTGGTATGACTGTGATGGAGGATTATGGGGATTCTTTGACAAATGAGACTTGGGTATGGAGTATGGAGTCATTCACCGAGACAGACGTATTCACTCTCACATCTCATCGCAATTGCCTGACAGACGATCGATCTTCACCTGACAAATTTCCAAAAAGCAGGGATAAATATTAATAATACATCACCAACAAACTGTGGCGTGACAGATCATCAGCCTACATTATATTTCAAAACACAACTAATATTCACAATAATAAATAAAACTAGAGGTCAACGATCTCATGCCTTCGTCAAAAGATGTTATCGTTATATAACTTAAGAAGGTAGAAGTGATATATTAGTCCCCCTAAATATGGAAGTTGGATTGTGAAAATTACCCCTGCCGATGCAGTCTGCAATCGTGCATTGGGCAAGGGAAAAAACATATGTGCAGGCTGTAAGGCAACACCGCCTGCAGCTACATGGACTATCCCCTCTGGGACTTTCTCCCTCTGGGACAGCCTGTAGCCCATGTGTCACAATGAAGGTAGAGTATCATGGAAGGTAACTGAATTATAGAATTGCTTCATTTATTATGCAAATTAGATCATAATTTGCATAATTGTCATCTAATTATGTCAAGCATCACTTAAGCTACCTACACACCAAATATCAGGACGATCCGTCGACCGGTTATTGAGTTATCCTACTTTTAAACATTTTCATACAAATGCTCCTGCAGTTCCAAAGCAAGCCGCTAGGGGGCCCAAACTTATGTCACTTCTTCCCGAGCACAAGACCTATCTACCATCCAAAAATCATGACCCTAGCTCCTCCAGATCACCATATTTCAAAACCGGAAGTACCGCTGCAGTACCATAACGAGCCGCCAGGGGGCCCATATTCCTATCACTTCTAGACCTCATCAAGACCTACCCACCTACCAAATATGAAGACAATCCATTTAAGCCTTCTCGAGTTATACTGTTGACAGACTCACGCACACACGAACGCCCATGAAAACATACCCTTCTTGACGAAGGCAATTATATATAGCCTGACTACATCATGCTTTTAACTGCTCTTCCATTGACCAGGCAGCTACATGTACATGTACAGCTTGTTGGCCAACACCTCTAACTTCTGGAGAACTGGGAACATCTCAATACTGTTGATTTATACATATGTGCTGCTATTATCGTCAGATTGACAACTGTCTATTGCCATAGTGTTGGAGGCTGTGATGAGTGCTTTCCTTATGACAGAGAATCCTGAGCTCCTATTGGACTGATTGTCATACTAGTAGTGATAAAGAATCCTGAGCTCCTATTGGTAGTTCTGTGATTGGGAATGGTTCTCCCAGATAGAAGTGTATCGCCACAAGCTCTTGGGGAGGAGGCCCATACAGCCCCTGACAGTAAGAGATTGTTTAACACACAAAGACCTGTGGTGCAGAAATGGCATCAATGTGTATTAATGTATACATATCTCCCGGCTTGTACGTGATTGTGATTCACGTATGCCTACGTGCCTTGCTCGGTCCGCTTTACGTCACAACCATCCATAATGGTAATCCATCCATACGCTCTTTGAAAATCAATGACTTCTACAAATTCCTATCAAGATTCCTCACATGGTGTCTGGCAGGATGTCTTTGAGGTCATTTTGCATATTCAGAGGGGTCAGCCTTCTGATATTCTTGACGATACAGACTACTGTAAATTTATTTACTTTCGGGTGGTTATTTCGTCACCGTAGGGAAAATGAGATTTTTTACTGTGTTTTGAATTCGTGGCTTAAACAATTCTGTAGTACAGTGGTCGCACAAGGGAGACATATTTGTGATGTCATGAATTCATGGTGGAGTGGTCATTGCGATAATAAAAAGAGCACCCCAAAAGTTTCAGATTTACAGTGTATATGGAAACCAGACTTTGCTAGACCACTGACGAGGACATGTTTTATAGCTACTGGGATATGGAAAAATATTTCCTTTGAACCTGCAGGGGTTTGGCAATTTCCCCAAATACAATGTATTTCTTTGTCCATAGTGCTTTGAACTGAACACATGTACATACAAATGTAGGTGCATCATTTCATGTCTCATAAATCCATCTATAAACTTAGGTATGGTCAAGATCAAAAGCACCTCTTATGTTGATTTATCATAAAAGTCTCAACCTTTACCAGTAACACCCCTCCCTAAATCCTGCCTGGTCCTTTCCTACAGTAATTTCTGTTAGTGCCATTAACATTGTTCTGTCTTACCTGACCCCTACATATCACAACAGGGCCTGCTGAGTGCTGGTCACTTTAACCTCCATTTAAGGCATCCCTCTATGACTGTGTGACGGGGATGGACATTTATCTGTAGTGACCTGACTGTATCCTGATGTGAAGAGCCAGACCTCTGTATTTATCACTCTAGTATTGTATCTACAGATCAGCAAAGTTAGAATGTTTCTTGATTCACATGCAGTATCTGAATAAACAAAACAACAAATGAACAAATCAGAGATTTTAGATTTCCCAGAAGTATTTTGGCTTTTCGTGATGACCTTTAAGTTCACAGACCTCTATGAAGTGTTTTGGGTTTTTGTGAATGTTTTGGAACAGTGGAAGGATTGTATGATTTTTTAATCAGGTATTACACACAGCCCACCATTTCCTGAAGTCCTCCATGTACTCCCACTTACTCCCATCTGGCACATGCTGAGTCACCCTTCCTGTCAATCAACTGTAACCAAATATCCACCCACTCTCCCTGCAGCCCTCTCTGCTGGACAAGCAAACACACAAACATGAAAATAGCGTTTCTGACGGTTTAGAAGTTAAAATTTCCAGGGAGACTCCAAAGATTACTTGAGCCAAATCGACAGACCTTTGCTAGACGGAAAAAAAAAAATTAAAAAATTTGGACCTGGCGAGAACCCTGGTAACAACACTGTGTCCCTGAGAAATGCCTACTGATCTGGTTGGGCAGTGGCTGTTCAGGAAGTATTTCCCATTGATGTAGTGGGCCCTTGAGGGCTGAGTGCAACCACCAAGCAGAAGTGGTCAATTAGTACAGTTCATGATGATGGTTTATAAAGACGGAACAAAATGACCATTGAGCAAGATTGAGCGAAATCCTCCAACTGCATGGTTATATGGTTTGTTTTATGACTTGACTGCTTTAGCATTATTACAGCAAAATCTAAAATTACAGGTCGATATCTTCATACTCTTTGACTTAAGATCAGAGCTCATGTGCATCTGAAAAAACACTGAACTTGGCACAATGTAGAAGTGACTCTCATTCTCCTTGCCTGACCGCAGTACTTGAGCAAAATAGCGTACATGTCTGACCTATCGCTTGGGTGCCGTCATTTTCCTCACTATTCCTGCCTAATCTTCATCTCAACTACTTTTTACGTCAGGTGGGATAGATGAAAGGGAATTTATGATCAACCTAAAGATACAATTCTGGGACCCAATTATTTTCTAGACTGGACACTTTTAGAGCCTACATGTGGAGTAATTCAGGAACAAATCTGTAAAACAGCATACTACCGAACCCTCTCAATGGCCATTTTCTGCTCCCTGCTTATAGCCACACCAGTAGGACTGCTATTTTTGGCAAGCCTTGCAATTGCTGGGTATGTAGGAGCTCTTATGTGCCATTACCACAAGGGCCGCCAAATGTCATCACCTTGGCAGTGCAACTAGGTTGACCAGTACAGCCAGATCATTCCTTTATTCCAGAGGTTGTCCTACCTCTAACGACCCTTGTGCTAATTACAACCTGGCATTAGATAACAAAGAACAATGTGCAGAAAATTCAGCTTCAGAATGGCAAAAATTCAACGGGTACATCCAACCCTTGGATTGTTTCTATTCTAAAGCCTTTTATGCTCAAGGCCATTCCAGATCTACACGTGATGGCCTTACCTAGCAGGGCTTAAAATTCAATTGTTGGGAATAGGCGCACAGATACCAGTGCAACTATTAGCTAAAAATTTAGGTGTGCATGAAATAAAATGGAATGTCAGCAAAACCATATTACAAACCTTACTGCCTCTGTTCAGAGCTTGAATCTGAAATTCTATGGCCGACTTCAAGCAAAGGTTTTATCATTTTTTCTGACACTTGTATGTCAAGACTATGCTGTATTCTAGTGTACAAAAGTTATCCTTTACATACGTAACCCTACACAAATATCTAGGTGCATTGGTCACTGACAGTCTAAAATTAGGTGCACAGCTCCAATGTGCACCCAGTATTGTTTCTTATCCTTTAGGTGCTTTCGTGCTCGCAAATATATGTAAGCCCTTTACACCCAAGGCCATACCAGCTACATGCATATGTATGATGGCTTTACCAACCAGAATTCCTAAGCTAAGCAGGATTTTTACAGAGCTACCCTTTCTCCAATTCTAGGAAATGGATAATTGGAAGCAATCCAGGGACACGTCAGCAAGAGTCTTGCAATGTCTCCAGGCACATGTAAACCCAACCTGTCTGTGGCAGCAACATTAACATAATGGCAAGATATGGGTCAAGATTTATATGCAAATTAGCATATTTCACCGGCACAAACTGCTATTTTGGCTAGAGAAGTTTGGGTCCAGGTTAACCTAAAATGTTTTACGTACACAGGCCTATGTGCCGTTGTACATACATGTAAGTAGGGAAAAAAATAGTGTGTTTCCAATTTCAGTTCTAAAAAGAAAGGATCCATGTAGATAGGGATTTTCTTTTTTCTTTTAGATTTTGGTTGAAGTGATCCAACAAATACGGTTTAACAATGTGAAACTGAAATGCATGAGGATCAGGGCTGTCTCCTGGATCCGTCCCTCTGGTTACTCTGGTGGGGAAGGGACAAATATTTCACCTCATTTACTTAAAAAAAATTTGCATCTGAAAATGCAATAACGTCATATTGAAAATTTTATGGCCTTGCTAGCTGTCGACCTGCCAAAAAAGGGTAGGGTCAGCGAGATTTTGCTGGGGTTGGTCATCAGGTTCACCTAACTGAACAACATTTGAACATCAAGAGCCCAGGTATCTTACAGAAATTTGGTTCCATATGGTACCCACAGAGCAAAATCATTTCCTGCTTCCTGAATCTTTCACTTCAGACTTGACATATATGGAATGTTTTCTGAGCCAGATGCCAGCTGTTCAAGGATTCTCACCAGTGTTGTATAAGGCCACTTGACTCATGTAAACCTCCAACAATGTGCAATCTAAACATCCCAACCTGGTCAGTAAAGCTGGCTCTTGCCCGAAAGACCAGCCAGACTGGAATACTCTTTATTACCTCCGTGTTTGGAGGTTTTGTTTTCAGAATGTCTGTTTGTGCTTCCATAGTTATTTCCACAGACAGGAAGTTAGGCCAAAGGTACCAGAAAAAGTTATCTCCTTTCTGTCTTCAATTTCCTGCTATATGCATGTTGCATCAGGTGTGCCCTTGGGAAAATGCATAGGCAAAATCAGCAAGAAAATTCACAATAATGAATTAAAGTTAAACAAGGAATTATTTTCACAAAAGCAAAATATTTCATGGAGGTATGACATCTTTAATTTCTTGTCTTTTATAATGTATGCTGTAAAGTCTTCAAGGTTTAAGGTATGGCAAAAAGTAAAATGTTCTTCCTTCCAGTCAAATGCTGACTACCATACAATTTTATCTATGTTATTGATTAAAACATTGGCAATTTTGCCCCTCCATTAATTTTTGCTTGATAAATTTTATGGGAAAAAAAAATGATGTGATATATTTTCATGTTTGCTACCTCGAGATCCTACAGCATCTACATGTATTTCCAGAGCACATTCAAAAATTAATCTTATGCCTTTCATGAGCAAATATCATGATAAATGTTCATCTTTGCAGTGTGTAGATGACTATGAAATTCATTCCTCTTCGTTAATAAAAATTCTATCAGTAATATCTCCTTTCATTTTTAGTCAGCAGTTCAATATAGCTGGTGAAAAGCTATCATCCATAGCAGTGAAGAATAGTGTCATCTCTTCTAGATCTTTGAAATTCAAGTCAGTCAATAACAATAGTAGTAAAATATCCCAAAACACACCGGCAAATACAGATGACAGTGAAATTCATTATTTAAAGACAGCACCGAGATAAATATATATATAGAGCACGGATTTTCAGCGAACGGCAGGACGATATGTTATCTGCGCGGCGGTACGTTATGGACATCACTTCTGCTTACATTTGAAATTCAGACCGTGTCAACGCTGTAATAAATATTGCTGGCAATCTCAGTCTAGACGTGCAGAGCCCGGTGTCAGGAGCAGCAGTGCGAGAGATTGCTCTCTTGCCTGGAGGTTGGCAGGCTTAGAAAAAAATATTGGAAATGTTACCAGGCTAGACACAGGGTTCTAGCCAGGATTTTATTTTAGCGTCAAAGGGGGGGGGGGGATGGTGCATTAGGGGGGACTTGACCCTTCCACCGTTCAGAGCTTTTGAAAATGTAAGGTAAAACGTTGGCATTCTAAGGGTACCCAAGGGGGTACATCAATCTATATGCACCCTGTATTTTGAGCCATACTAGTACATGTACTATATTGAACAGATTGCCATTTCGTTACATGATGTACGATACTGATCACTAGTGGCATGCTGCATACGTGTACATGTAGCTTAGCATATACAAGTATCCTCTTTGTGCTAAATTTGCCTGGACCTGCAAGGATCATTGGTCTAAAGTTAGTGTGTTGCAAACAAATAAAATGGAAAAATACTTGGTTTGAGAGTAATGTTGCCATGTAGCAGTCTCTGTTATAGATATGCTGCATGCACTTGAAAGTGTTTCAGCTAGCATACTGAAACTAAATGCATTCACTGGCACCAATCAGAATTTTGAGAGAAAGCATAAATCACATTAAATACTGTTCAGAAACCATTGCCATTATTTCTTTTATACTTCATAGATGGTAAAAATCAATGCAGCACTTAAAAATCCACATACATTGTACACCTACATGTATATAAAAACCCAGTACATGCACCAGTGCAGGTAGACATCAGAAATACCTGCACAGCTCCAGTTTTACCTGCACTAAACTGCATATGAAGCTGGTATTTCGAGCCCTGTGTAACAGAGGGAAAACATATTCTTATAACTTGTCCCTCAAAATATACAGGAATTACATACATGTCTGAGGGGATTATGCATTTAAAAATAGATCAACATCTGGCTTTAGAATCAAGCTGTATGTACAACAGATTAACATTTGGTGTAGAAAGCTTAATTCTAAAGCCAAATGTTGATCTGTTTTCAAATTCATACTAACAGAGGGAAATTTTACTTCACAACATTTGTCCCTCAAAATGTACAAAATAGTGGAGATTATGAATTTTAAAATTTCCTGGGAAGGATGGCGGACCCCTTGCTGTGGTCATGTGACTCATCTCTTTGATACTCCGTGCACGTCTTGTGCCTTCTGTACCTGATCCCTACGCTGTGAAAAAATTCAGGTGATTAAAACCTGAAAAAATATTGTGGTGACATTTTTAAAGCAACCCTTCCCTCCCCCAATTCATCTTGGTATTGCAACTACATGTATCAACAACAACAGTGTTTGAGGTACCTGTAGGTATGTAATAACAAAACAACATAAAACGATTAATGTGTACTGCATATAACATTACCATGTGATTAGTCTATCCCTTGCTCATCAGGGACCATACCATAGAAAGCGCAGGGCTTGAAATTTAGGTGCACATAAAATAGGATAGAATGTCAGCAAAACCTAATCTGAACCTCACTACCTCTCTTCAGAGCATGAATCTGAAATTCTATAGCTAACTTCAAAATTTCAAACAAGTAATACAACAAAGTACTATTGTTTCTGATACTTAGGAATATGCTGTATACTAATGTACAATAGCACCTTTACGTATGCAACCCCTATACCTGCACAGTTCCAATTTTTGGTGCACAAAAGTGCATATGCACCAGTATTTCAAGCCCTATGTGACTGGGAAAGTATCTCATTTGCAGCACATGTAAACTTTAGAACAGTTGGCAAACATTTTTATTACAAAGCTTTACTATAGCAACACACATGGCATCTTTATGACCTGCATTACTTGCGAGGACCTACATTTGCAGTGGAATTGTAAATGACCTCCACTAAAACTTTATAAAAGCTACCGCCTTGCCCATTTGTCTGTATTCATTGCCAGCTTGGCTATTTGATGTTGCAGTACTGGCAGTTCCAGCCAGCCAAAACCTCAATGTCATCAGCGATGACTGTTTGGCAAGTGTTGAGAGAGAGCTCTGTATCTACTTGTCACCAGTAACAAGTGAATTACACTTTACTGATGGCTCACTGGCTGATTTGGAAAAATAATAAACACATGTATGAAAATCTTATCAATTGTATACCTATCTTGCAAGATCAGTTTCAAAGATGTTACACCTCTAGATCTGCCAACAGTGGAAATTCAAGATTAGAACTTAAACAAGACATCAGAATTTTCAGACTTCTGGCAAGCATGCAATCCTTGGTTTCCTGAATTCCCCCATGTCATCCACTGGCTCCCAGCCAGATTCAGAGACCTTCAGGTTCACCCTATTTCCTATACCTGGCCTTTTGACCACCTGTCATATACATTCTGCTTGTCAATCTTCCCCGTCCACGTGCTGTCAACCTATTCTGTATGGACAAAAACCCACGGCTTAGCCACCCAAAACAATACTCAACTGTGACTATCAAGGACTGAGTGTATTATACATGTAATTCACAATTTCTAACCAGTAACATTGCTCTTAGTTAACCCATGGTCCACCATGCACACATACCAATGGCACTACTAGTATCTAATGCTCTTTGCCACATCTGTATCTAAATTATAATACGTATTAACATTAATAACAACGAAACCTTCATGCAAAATTAATGACAGGAAATCTCTTGGCTGATCAGATATATGCCTATTACTTTGATATATGTCTGGAAGGATAATAAGATTTTGTGGTGAATTTGATGGTCTTAGTCATTCTTGATTTTATTACCTTCGATCTAGTAATGTACTGAGTGGTTGAAATGAAGAAAATGACAAATTATACTTGTTTTGTCAATTGTGGATATCTATCTAGATTGCATTTAATTTGTTTTGCAATCAGATAACTATTCAGTCATCATCAGAAAGAAGAAAACTGGAAACAAGAAATCATAGATTTCAAACCTCCATGAGTTTTTATGAATTTATTAGCACAACCAAAGAGATGGCCTGACATACTATATGTATACAATGGGCCTAGGACAGAAACCTTGCACACTGAGAGACCTGGCTGAAGTGCACAAACCTAACTTGTTGTGACAAACCCTAAGTGGGTACCCCCAGTGACTTGCAGTATGTGTATGAGTAGACCTTTCTGTCAATCTGTGGTTACATAAATCTCCCCCTGGCCTCCCTTCCTCACAGTCCACTGCATTCAAATATGTACGGACACACAAGCAAACACACACACAAAAACACTGAATGCTACGGTATACCTCTGTATAATGTACAGTATTTGCTACTTTTGCTAATACTCTCAACTGCCGAATAAACATACCCCCCGGAATAAACGTACCCCCCGGACAAATCTTCAAAATCTAATAAACATACCCCCCGGAATAAACGTACCCCCCGGAAAATTACCAAAATTGACCGGGTAACCTGTGTGTATTATACTAAAATGCGCCCTTACTCATATATGCGCAAATCTTTAACTGTTATTTGCAATCATGAATTTAAATAGACAACAAAGAGAGCATTTCTGGTACAAATGTACACATGTTGTTGTGAAATACATATAATCATTGTTACAAAAAAGGCAGCTGCCTATTAGTACAGGTACATGTAGTTAGAAATGTACTGACAAGACTGTACTCATCAAATGTACTGTCAACATCACAGCCACATTGCACGTTGACTTGACATACACGACTAGCAAGCATTGCTAAGAAAACACTCAAGTTATAGTTTGGAAATATTCGAACACGGTCATCAATACAAAGTAAAAAAAACATGCAACTGCCTTGTTAGGTGCTTCCACAGTTCAACAAGTGAAAAATGTCATGATACAAACTGTACATGCATTTTCTACCCAGGAACTTGGAGCAAGTATTCCAAAGGTGTTACTGATATTAATATATTAAAACTAAACCTAAGCTAGTACCTACCCAATCATATTTCACCACTTCCCAAACAAAATCACATATCAACACAGCTGAACAAATGAAAATGTGATTATGTCTAAAAAAAATAACTAAAAATTAGAATTAAAATTAAATTGAAATCAAAATTAAACTTAAAATTCACATTTTACAGCTTACCAAAAACGCTGCCAACAATTTCTAATCTTGTACAAAATGAAGTAACATCGCGATATTCACTGAATCAATGTTTAATCTTGCACCCAGAAACAAAATTCTACCTTGGCCACCTAGCGAAATATGATCATACTGCAGTTCTTCAGATATCGGCAGCTCTTGAAGAACAAGATGGCCGCCTTGCGTGCCGAGCGCTACAGATTTTCTTTTTCAAGGCCGAAAAAATGTGCCCCAAACTCGTAAAAATGGATTGAATACAAGGTCAGTAGAACGAAAAAATGTTGTTCTCTCGATGTTTAACTTGTTGGAGCACTGATGCTTCATTCAAAGGGAAAATTTGCGTGAGTTATTTTTCTCCATGTTGCCGATTTGAAAGTAACAGCTGTGTTAGCGGCCGGCCGGCGGCGAAAACAGGCCCGAAAATGACAAGTTTCCCGCTACAATACGCATTTATAAACGTATTCACGTCGAAGATTTGTCGATTTTTTTCATGCGTATTCGAAAAAAAATACTGACTTTCCAAAAATTAATAAACGTACCGTGCAAAATAAGAATGTACCGGGTGGACGTTCCGGCCCAAAAAAATAAACGTACCGGTACGTTTATTCGGCAGTTGAGAGTATGTGACTGATTTAATTCTATCCTGCAAATTATTTTGAGAGCAAGAAGTCAAATGACAAAATATTTGAGGGTCACTTAAAGTCCACCTATAAAAAATTAACCTATAGGTTATCATGATCATCGAAATAGGCAATAAATTATGCTGAAAGTCTACATGAGTTCAAGTGAATTACTGTTCACCTGTCATGCTGGCAATGGTTGCACAACACATAATGTTAAAAATAGCTTCCCATGTTTGCCTGTAGGGCAACTGTAAATGTAAACAGGATTCATCAAAACCCACTGGCCATGGAAGGATACCAAAGATCAATCATACTTATGTTGCCATAATAGTATATTATGTTACATATTCTTCCTGTACAGGTGTATGCAGAGCAATTACAAATCATCAGAAAGACAGGGACATATAAAACAAGAGTTACACGATCTCATACCTTCACCAGATGATGTTGACATTTTCAACTGAAAAACTGTAAATGTTTCTCATTGATTATGCAAATAAGATCTGCATTTACATGAATTATATCAGTTGAGCATATTATCCACCCAATGAATCTTATTTCAACAAAGAAAGCTATTCAAGCAATTATGCAAATGAGGTCCTGATCTGAATAGTCCCATCTTAGAATACAGCAGATTCATAGAATTTCCTCATTGATTATGCAAATTAGATCCTGATTTGCATACTTGTCATTTAAGTATGTCAAGCATCACTTAAGCTACCAAATCACAACGATCTGTCAACCGGTTCTTGAGTTATCCTCCCTTAAAAATTTTTGAACAAACGTCCCTGCAGTTCCAGAACAAGCTGCTAGTGCTAAGGGGGCCCAAACTCACGTCACTTATTCCCAAGCTATCTACCATCCAAAATTTGTGACCCTAGCATATCCATTTCACAACATATCAAAACTGGAAGTTCCGCTGCAATACCATAACAAGCCGCCAGGGGGCCCAAAATCTAATCATTTGAGGTCTCATCAAGACCAACCCACCTACCAAGATTTATGACAATCCATCCATAGCTTCATGACAATCCATCCATAGCTTCTTGAGTTTCATGACCATCCATCCATAGCTTCTTGAGTTATCATGCTAAACCACATACAAACATACATACACATACACATACACATACACAAACGTTATCAAAAATATAACCTTCTGGCGAAGGTAATATCATTTACTAAGCTTACAAAATGACACTGTTTTCTCCAATCTTCTTGTTTTTCTGTTATTTCTGAATTCACTGCAATGCCAAGTCTTCGGCAGAGCACCAAAAATTCAGTCAGCAAGCTAAGACCTTAGCTCTTTAATGCACATGTACAATATGATACTTTGATTACAAGTGCAATACTTGGACTGGTGAAAGAAAACACCTGTATAAGTCCATGCTGTCAAGTCAAGTCAGCCTCCAGCCAGCCACAAACAATCCCATTCCAGGATGATACTCTGTCTGACCCGTGCCATGAGTGAAACCAAATGAGGTTAGGCACTTACGACAAAGAAGAAGAAGCTGTATGTACATATCCAAGCAACAATGACAAAGCCTATAGTATAATTTGCCACACCCTGACAGAGCGGCATATTTTTCAAGTTCGCACACGGACGTGTCATGTGACAGTCCCTGACGCGGCCCACAGACTGATTAGGTTAGAGCCAGAGCTGTTAGGTGTATTGTTGGATGGGTGTGCCATGCTTTTAACTAGGCCAACTGCAAGGCCAACCTTGGGTCCCTTGTTGGCAAGCAGAGTTTCGAGGCAACAAGAAGTTTAATTTCTTAGTTAACAGATCTTGTCAGGAAAATGACAAAATTAGCAATAACAATTCTGATTGAAAAAAAAAAATGCTCAAGTGGTTTGTTATTACTTCCGGGTATGGAACTATTAATATTGTTTTGGGTGGCTAAGCTGTGGGTTTGGATGACACAGCAAAAACAAAACCACCACAAATCAAATGGTATGGTAGCCATTTGGCACCAGAATTGTATTTGTTATGAAGTTAGCCAGCAGGGAGAATGTTTTAATGATATGTGGGTTTTTTTCACGAAAATATCACTTACTGAAAAAAAATGCTTCACAGAATGAACCCTTCTGGTTGCTAGACATACATGCAGATTAGGGTCAAGTGCCTTAAATGCCTTACTACGGTAATCTCACGGTGGCTTTATTTGAGCTGGATAAATGTTGACTCTCGGAGGAAATGGTCTGTCTACCAGGAGTACAGCACATCCTTGATAAGGCAATTAGGAAGTGCATTGCTTTTGGATAAACCTTGTCAGGAAATCAAGAGGGTCTGTAAATCGTAAAACTTTCGCAGTGGTTTTATTTTGCATTTTTTTCTCCACTTTGAATTCGTGACACAGCGAGTATGTCTTCCTTGTATGACTACTGTACTACAGAATTGTTTCAATAGCAATAGTAATCCTTCCTTATGCAACAGAATGTACATATATATCATAAATGGTACTGTTATCACCAGAAATTGGCACTGCTGCAAAGTGATTCATTTCATAGATACTGGAAACTCTGGGCTGACTGGAAACCAGACACTACCAGTAAATCTACCACCTTGAAGGTAACACTTAATTGCATTAAGTGGTGGTTTACGACATTTTCCTCTTGTTATATGTAGGATTGCCTCTGGGCATTCCTCTCGAGACTGCCTTGAAGTTCATTCTGTCTAGCAAATCATGAGGTACAGAGTAAGGGTTTCTCGAGTTAGACATATGGCTATTTTAACATACATACATGAGAAACCTGAGTAGTTAAATTTACTGACTACCTCCGGGTACGGAAGTATTATAAATTGTTTTGAGCGGCTCAGCTGCGGGTTTGTGTATCTGTTTTGTTTGGACAGAGTAGGTTGGCAGCATGTGGGTGGGGGAAGATTGACAGGCAAAATGACAGGTAAAATGACAGGTCAAAAGGTCAGACTCTGGAAAGGGGGTGAACTTGAAGGTCACAAAAACCCGAAATACTTCCTGGAAGTCTAAAATCTCTTGATTTCTTGTTCCTTATTCGAGTCAAGAGCAGTAGCTAGCCTACAGTAAAACCCAATGTGATGTCACTAAGTTCATGAAGATTGGAATCATTTGTTGTCACACATGGGACCAATGTGGAAGTGTTTTGGTAAAACATGACAGCCCAGCAACAGCAAGCCACTTTTCCAATTTAATGGACAAGATTGCAATTGGTAGCACATGAACACTGAGGAAGCACAGTTGGCGAATTAAACATGCACAGTTATTGCTTTAATCATCATCTTGTCTCTTCAAAAGGTATCCAGCTCACTGAATTATTGTGAATACATGAGAATTATACTGTGTTACTGTCAATACCTTTATGCATTTTATAAAATACTATAAATATAAGCTTAAGGTAAGATAAGTAATGACTTTGACCCAATTAGTTGACATACTGGTAACTGCACTGGCTTAGGGGGCCTGTGGGGTTTCTAGGAAAGTTTCAGACACATAAATGTACATATTCATATGGCACATCCCTACATGTCATCTTTGGAAGTTCAGTATCTCACATTGGTTATTTGCCAAAATGCAAAGGATCTGGTTTTGGGTACAGCCATTATGAAACCAAATTCAACCTCCTAAGAAATGGTGTTTGCCCTGGGAACAAGCTCCCAAGGGTGTTGGTCAAATAAACATTGTCTAAATCCGAATTAAGGCTTTAGTCACAGTGGGCTTTAGTTAACTTGGCATGGGATACATAAACACTACACTACAAACAGCTGTGACCACTGGATACCATTGTCAGAATTTTTCTTTCCAGTAAATATTTTGGACAACCATTATCAAAGGCCCTGATGATTTTTTATTTATTTATTTATTTACTTGTTGATTTGAAAATGCCAGCTGGCTACCTAACAATTTGTGGTGCCAGATTTATAATATGTCCTGCTGGCCATTGATACCTTTATCGTTTTTGTGATGTCATGATCTAACATGTTCTAACACCTTCTTATGCAAGTATACTAGGTGTATGAAAAAATTTTGGACAATGAACAAACAAAATATGTGATACATACTGTCAGCAATATACACATATACATGTACACAAATCAGTGAAACAATAAATTTCTGGAAACCAGTAGCAGTAATGGGCTGAGTTTGATCTGCAAGAAGAGTAGGAAATTAACTCTTCCACTAATGTGATGCAGTATGGCAGACAGGTGGTGGCCATGGCTTTAAACCCCCTGGCCTAATTACACAAGAGGTGGAATGAGCCAGAATGCCGTCTGAATGAGAATTCATTGTACAGTCCTAAGAAATTTTGGTACTACAGTAGTATATTCCTGCCTGATTATTTGAAGTGTATTCCAAGTATTTGGACAAATTCCAATTCATGTTTTGAATGCTGTAGGAATGCCGTAAGAATAAGATGGAATGGCCTCCGATTGAGAATTCTTTGAATCGTATAATTCTGGATATTCAAAGTGCATTCTAAAATTTTTTTACGACATTCCAAATATTTGTGCCCATTTTTGTGGCTGGCCCAAATGTTTTGGACATTGTCAAAACTTTTTTCGAGGTGAATTTATAGTGGAGAAATATTGAATGGCATTCAAAGAAAGTGTATTCTAATTGCAGCAGTATGACCGCATTCTGAATATCCTTCCAACTTGACCTTAAAGTCAATCTGTGGTAACCAAATCCCCACTGCCACTCTATTGCACATATTTGTACCTACATTTGTATGAACACAAGTAAACAGTGAAACACACATACAAACACACCCAAAACAATACCTCCGTACCCGGAGGTAACAAGAAAATTGTCTGGCCTTGGAGACAATCAACCTCTTGAAGAACGGTGTTAAAATATAATATCCAATGGTTACAATATAATATCCCAGGAAATACTTATTACATGACACTGATGATGACAGTACACCTACAAAACTGGGTGGTCTCCGGCTTAAAGGCTAGGGGAGGCAGGGTCAAACATGATGTCAACATGGGTACTAAATACTTGCTTAGTATCTTATTACAATGTCATCACTCACCAGAGTGTCCAAAGTAATCTATTCCCTCCAAGGGTCACCTGGTACAGCACTTTAGGCCACACCAATATAATCCCTTGGTTCTCAGACCATTTTATGTAAAATCTTAGCAAGAGGACACATGTGTATTATGAAAACAGAGGGCTGGGAGGAAAACTGGCATCTGACTCTGTTCACTCCCTGAAACTGTGTATACCAACCAAGGTACAGACTTTTCCCTCAGTCAGTTTTAACAGTTGATATTGTAGATCTAACCTAGAATTGTGTTGTAAAATCAAAGAACCAACTGGCAAGAAATTGGATTAGTGCAGCCTTACATTAGTAAATATGTAGGGGAAATACTGTATCTGTTCTTATTTCAAATCTGTGACGTACACTTTGTATGATTTGTTCACACGTTAATGCCATATATCTTAATTCCAGGGTCAACCTTCTATAAAAATTGGAGTCCCCTTTTGACGCCTTTAAAACTAAGAATATATCTCGCCTGCTTGGAGTGGCCACAATCACCCCAAACATGCAAACATATTGAGAATGATTGTCAACAACCAGTCACACATGAATGGGCGTAGCCAGGAAACACGGTTATTGTCACCTGGTGATTTCCTTACATCTGCTGGCCTGATTGTTATGGTTGGTGCAATGTAAACAATAGAAACTGTAACCAGAAAAAATACACTTCAATTGGTAGAGATCCTGTTAACGTTCATATCAAAACAATTCCACACTGTGGCTAGATGGTTCTGGACTGGGGTAATTAATTATACTAACGAGGTTTGTGACGGGCCCCAGTGTTAACGATAACATGAATGAAGATGATATGTTTTCCTTTTGTGTATGCTTGACTGATCACCAAAAATAGACACAGTCTCTTGTGTAAGAAATCGTATGTTTATGTTGCAGTATGGCATCCCTAACCATCTCTTAACACCCACACGTAGGAGAAAAAAAATTACCCGCACATTTTAATGCAGAGCACATGACCATGATAGACATGGAAGCTGAGCCATGTTACCTGTATTTTGAACCGAGCTCGCCATCTAATCACCGTACATTTAGCGTGCTCCAACAATAGATGATTATACTTTACATCACCTTCCTGTGTGGACCATCAAGAGATAATTAAACCCAAACAGCAGCTTTCCTGGCAGCAGCTGTGATTCTTACCTAGTGTAAGCAGTTGCACCTCGCGTTGTTTTTTCTTCCTCTCTTCATTAAGCTCTGCATCTATAGTCCTGCTGCGTAGAAAGGCTTCCTTTAGATCCTTGGTTTTCTTAGGCTCCATGTTCCATTCCAATCAGGGAGGCCAATCTCTAGCGCTGCAAAAATACAGCCAGATTGTTCAGATTGAATGAGAATCAACGGGCTATCCTTGGCAGGTAGGATCCTGCAGCCAGCCGCCGGGCACACCCGTTCCTGTTCCTCCTACGGGGTCGCGCTCCCTCCTCGCAATATTCCTATGGGTGGAGAATTGTGATGGCTGTGAAATATGCGGGTCGGGGAACGAACGATCCAATATATAAAGAAATCGGGGCTCAAATTGGGCAGAAATCACAGCGATGAAGCCATGGTATGAAAACAAGCACGCCGGTTCACGGATAACGGTGGTCGGGAGTGCGTGACGCTCTCTTCCACTGAATATTAATGCCGTAATGAGCGAGAGAAGAGCGCCGGAGAGCGTTTATAGCGACCTGCTCAACATCTGACGTGACGTAACGTGAGGCCGTGCGTTCAGTCGCGGCCTTGCAGTGTTTTCGGTTCGGCTTTAGGTCCGCTATACCTGCGCCCCACCAGCGTACCTCCCTACGGCCTACTCGCAACAATGGAAACAAATAATGGCTCAAATTTCGCCACAGGACAAGACAAATATTGGGTGGGCACACAGCCAAACGTGAAAGTGCCAAAGACGTTCCACTGTAGCTCAGGACCGTACGCGATTCGCTCTGTTCATCAATCAAAAACCTGTGTAAACTACTAGGAAAAGATCAACCATTTTGTTTCCCACAGAAAAATGAGATCGGTGCCCTTAACTTCCAAAATTGCCCGCTATTAATTTGCAAATACTTCGAATGGTGAAAGTGAAACCATCTGTTACAAAAGCGGTGGATAAACGGGAGAAATACCTTTTTTCCTAGAAAGAAAAGTTAAATCCACACCAAAATGCCGCCATTTTGTCACCCAGCATGCCCTTAAAAATCTACCAATCAGAGATCACTTGACTAAATCGTGTACCTCTGTACCAATAGAACATGGTGTTTGATTGGCTGATGTAGAGGTCATTCCAGAGTCAAGATGGCGGCATTCATATATTTTGGAACAGTCCGAAGGCAATTTTTCCCAATTCTAAACTATTTAACAATTGTATAGATCAACAATTTGTGCTTTAAGGCATAAGCGATATTTATCTGTAACATAAGAAACCGATCAAGTCGCATTTCCTTGAGTGCTGACTGTATTTTCTCGACCCCGTTTGACCATCTTGGAGTGAAAGAGCAGTTTGTTTTGGAATCGTTGAATCCTCAATGTACTTAGAATAACCGCGAATGTACAGCCAACGATTTGCATTTCTTCGGGAACTCTGCACCAAGAGTTCTGGAGAAGATTCAAGGATAAATACCGCATGGAGAATCAGTAAGTACGATTGAAACTGTCGCTGATGTCGCAATGTCAGTAAAACGTCGTCTGCTGCAAAATATTATATTATATTATACACACCAAGGAGGTTGAAGTGAAGAGGTTAAGTACACACGTAGTTATGCAGATGTGGTCGCCTACTGATGATCGATATCAGTGTTTTCAAGTTCACTATTTCATACATATCCATCAAGTGAAATATGTATTTTCAGTGTTCTCATTGCCTATAACTTTTTATTGTGCTAAGTGTCAATAAAATTTGGCAGGTGTACCATGGGCAATAGCATGTAACTTTGACAACCTTGTCATTTCATCTTGAAGACATAATCTATCCCCAAACATGCATGTCTACGTGCAACAGGTTTATATTATATCATTTGCATGTAGCACTGTCATTAAAGTTCCTGAAACCAGGGAGGTTAAAAATAAAAATTTCTGTCTCCTTTTGATTTTTACCTCCTCGCTGAAACCAACATATAATTATATTATATAGATTCTGGCTCCCAGCTCACAAATTCAATATGAATGTTTGATTAATCATGTACAATGCATAATTTGTGTTGATTTTTTTCACTTTTACTTTTTTAGCAAAGATTGCTGCTTGGACATCGCTAGTTCTTGGGTATGTATATCTCTTGTACATGCATATTGATTTTATGATACAATGGATGTTGAAAGACTGATTGATTGATTGATTGATTGATTGATTGATTGATTGATTGATTGATTAGGTGCTTGAAGCCTAGTGCCTCCAGATCCTCTGACGCTGACGACTAGTGATGCAGGAAAGCAGATTGAATTGCAACAGAAAAGGCATTTCATTTAGAAATCACCATTAGCACCTACCAGTCAGAGCAATTAAATAACCCATATGGAACCCATTATTTGCCACAAGAGCCACAGTCTCAGATCAAGTAGTTATAAATCTGAATATGGATCTATATCACAGATTCCCCACAAAATATTTTCTGAAATACGGTAAGCCAATATTGAGCAGAAGTAGGTAGCAGAAATTGAAGGTGATTAAAAGAAATATAGAGTTGGTCAAAGCCCTGTCTACAAATTAGTACAATTGCTATTTCTAAATCTAATGTCACGAAATTTAGAATTGGGTTGATATGTTGTTGTGTAGGATTAGCACTTGTAAACTGGATAGTACTAGTAATGCTAAGTGCATGTAAATAGTATAAATCATGCTGAAGAAAATGTTGCAGTTTTTAGTTAACAAGATTTCTTTTCTTTGCTTCCAGTGGGGCATTTATTTCAAGCCAAGTCTACAGTTTGAGAGATGCCTTTAGACACCGGACCAATGCTGTAAACAATGAGAACAGACCAAGTTCCTCCTACATCTACCCAACTACCTCACTGCCAACTGAAGCACAAGAACACAGAAAAGGTTATTTTTTTTTCTATTCTGGTGGTCATCCTTCAAATCTATTCAAAAGTGGTTGAAACTTGGGAAAACATATGTGAAGCAAATACCACTGTCATTTCCTTCTAGCCTACAAGGAGACCATTTTGACCTCCAATTTAACCTCACTACCTCTCATTTTGACTTCCAGTTCAACCTTCCTGACAGTCTGTGGTTATGCCATTTCCCCCTTCACTTCCTGTGACTCTATTGCATTAGTATAACTGTGGACACACAAGCAAACAAACACACACAAAAAACCCCACATAAATAGTAACCCTTATCTCTACCCATGCACAGTCTGTGGGAACGTAGGTAATTGAAGAGGCATAGAATTTTAGAAGTTCTGGCCATGATCCAACTTACCAGGAGTGCACTGCACTTGACAGTATGATAACCAGCAAGGCAAACTTATAAAGAGATGGAGCCTTGACTCCAGTGACTTAACCTAACCCTTCTGTAGGTTTGTTCTGCCACTACAGGAATATGTCTGTCTGTTTGGCATCTGGATCTTACTGGTACCAAATCTGTGTCAATAGGAAAGGTTCAAAAATTCAATTTTTTTTTCATCGAGACTCTTGCTTGCTGTGTAACTACCATGAAGCGCCCCTCCTGTTACTTGCAGGTACAAGAAATGTCTTGCAGTATGTGCTATCCAACCCCTGGAGTTTAGAAATTGGCTTCATCCCAGACATGTGGACTGTCCTGACAAGGACCTTGATCAACGATGGCCGGTCGTCTGGTGGGGGGGGGGGGGTCATTGTCCCTACCAATAATACCAGTGGTGGTGGTAAAAGGAGCAACGGACAACCACTCAAAATGTGGGAAAATGCGTTATTGAAGGTTTCAAGATCAAAAATTGCGAGCGCCGCACACTCATAAACCAGGGCTGATGGGAACAATGGTTTCAGTAATGTTTCACCATATTTGACATGTTCATGTATCAAAGCATACTTAAGGCACACATGCGGCCTTTTTCTGGTAGTCGCTGGTTTTGTGTTCTTGTTTGGATATGCATCAGCAAGCTTTCTGCTGGCCATTTTAACCTATACAGTGCAAATGTCATTTTTCAACTGGTGTACATGCATGATTGACATTGGGGGAGGGCCATGGAAAAAAATTTTGACCTTTGGGTTAGGGCCATGGAAAAAATTTTTAACCCGACCCTCTGACAACCAGCCCTCCCCGCGGTAAATATCGTACAGTCCCTTAGATCAAGCACAGCCAGTCTTGCAAGTGGGTGTGTTGAAATCATTCGGCTTTTAAACACGGAGAGTCACTGACAATTCTTGTCCATACATGTAGTACAATGATTATTGATAATGACTTACAAGAGTTTTTTCATGATACTGTTTTCTAGTGTACAAAGTTGTGAACTTGCACTGTATTGTGCCCCTGGCCATGGTACTGGTTGGACCCCCCCACGACAGAAATTGCAGCAATTTTTGCTGTCTTAGAGGAAATATCACATCTGGTGTATGGTAATCCTCTTGCAGGTAGCTGAAGAGACTGGAAATAAAATGACAAAATCTGCCCCTAAACATAACTCCATCTTCACATCCCATTTTTGTTGGCAATTTATGTCTCTGACAATTGTGTCCTACATCAACAACTGACACTACACTAACATTTTCAAACTGAACGACATACAAATTGAGAAAAACTTAAGTTTTCCAGCAATGGTAGTTAGGGGCTTTTGGTGCACAGTACTCTTCACATCTGTTCAAATCTGCTGTTTGTTTCATGTGTAGACGTCAGACAAACAAGAATGACACTTGGGGCAGGTTGGGAAAGATGGGCGACAAGGTAATTAAAACATTGGAGCCCTGAACTAGCACACATGGATAAAGATAAAAATAACCTAAACAACAAGGTCATAAATCTTATTAAGGCCCAGGAAATATAGCTGTTACAGTACTTCTGCACATGTTTTTTTTTAATTTTGCCCGAAATGATCCAACAGTTAATATATGTTTTTTTGTACAAGCATAAGTATAATTTGATAAACTGAACAAAGAAGTACAATGTTTACTACACATTGTACTTTAATATCATTTATTCTATTGCAACAGAAGAGAGGAGAACATGTTGGAAAACCATTGATTCTACATGTACAACATTTTCATCTCTTAAATGTCAGATTAAAAAAATGTCCCTTGCCCTTGTTGAGCCCCCGAAAAACACTCTAGGGTTGGCAGGTTTTTGCGAGGATTGGTTGGGTGACCGGAAACACATTTTTTTCCTGGGCCCAAGTAATGGCAATGTAGTGACAATGTAGTACTGTATGCTAAGCTTCGGGCTTAGGGTATAATATTATACCCTAAGCCACGATCTTGCAGGTGTTTGGTTGCATTTACTTTATACGAAAAAGTAACATAATGCCGAACACCAGCAAAATTGTGATTATGTAATACACTATTGAGCAGTAGCAATTAATGCATCCTGCATTTGCCACTTACTTCATTTGAAATATTAATGAAGACTGATTAGATTCATTATCTGCTCCACAGACAAATCAAATTGAGCCTTTGACAGTGAAAAGACAATGATATTTAAATGTCTATCAATGTCAATTATATGAAGTTTTCAAATTGATAAAGGAAAGTGCTAGGAAAATGACATCAACATGCAACAATTTTCTTTGTTGAAACTTAAAAATTAAAGTTGGCACAATATGTGTATTTCCAAGCAAGTTAAGAGTTTTGTCCCTAAATGTAGTTCACCACTTCAACAAAATTAGCCATCGTAGCTTTTGAATGGGATGGCAAAGCAGAGGTACCGGTATACTGTTGATCTTGAAACTTTCGCGACCTGGCTTTGTTTTCCCAGTTTTCGTGGTGACCTCTCCACTGCAAATTTATGACACCGCAAATATGTGTGCCTTTTATGACTGACTGTGCTACAGAGTTGTTTTAACCACGAATTTAAAACACCGCGAAAACCTCCCTTTTCCTCCTACTTCGAAATGAAAGCACCCAGAAAGGAGATATTTTTTTTAATTTACAGTATCAGGCTGAGGCATGTCAGAGCCAGGCCATTATCCTCTCACTATGGAAAGGATTAGGCTTTTCCTGGAAGGCTTCAGGTGTTTTCTGTACCTTAATTCCATGAATTATGCTTAAAACGTTTTGCTGAAAAAAAAAAAAGATCTTCAAGGTTAATGCAAAAATTAGAGGATGTTGCTTTTTTATGAACCAAACCACTAGAAATATTCTTGGTACAATTTAAAATAAAAACTTCACCAGTTACCATTTCTTCTCTTTGATGGATGCTTTTCATCAATGGTCATAATTAGCATGAAGTGCTGCTAATCTAATTGATGTACAGTAATACCATTTGAGATGATTAGGGTCTTCATCCTTCAGTTTTTCCCATTAACGCTTTGTTTGATAGAGTTTCCTAATTCAAGCATTCATGTAACCTTTAGTTCTGTGAATAACTTCATTAGGGTGCAAGTTCAGCCACAGTCAATTTTCTACAGCAAGAAGTTCATTACCATAACACTGAACTCTGTAGAAGGCAGCTGAAAGTGAGCCAAAATCTCGGTGAGGAAACTGACTGTGGTTGTGGATCCTGGCAACACTTGTAACAATAAATTTAGAACGACAAGCAATGCTTAATGGTAGAATTGTTCTCGGAAAAGGTTTTGGAAATGAGTTCATTGGATTACTCCACTGTATTGATGGGGTGTCTGGCTATGGCTAAACTAGGCTGCAAACGCTAACACGGCCGGGCACTTCATTGTGGCATTTGGACAATTTGGCATTCGACCACAAAGGTTTGTCAATAACACTACTAGACGACGAATTCAAGATAATAATTATCGTGCTACAACAGTGATCTAAAATAGCTCGCTAATTGCCTCACAGAAAAAGGCATGCAGACCCTCTTAAAAGTGTCTTTACTTGCAATTTCATCTAACGTTAGCAGTGATTCAAGTACTTGTTTGTAATTCTGTCTGTGAAACTTTCTTACTGGCAAATTCATTCGAGTGAACTGAGGAGTTAGATTAGTGTGCCTAAAATAGCATGATGCATTATGGAAAGGAGGTACGTACCTGCAGCTATAATCATGGCAAAAGCAAATAGAAATGGAATTGATGATGGATGTTGTACTTCAGGCTAACTTTAACTTGATGATAAATAGTCTCATTAGTCAATATTGCTAAATTGTTGTTCCCTTCCCCTTTCAGTGTTGTGTAGCATTAGTGTTAAACATCTGTGAGGTTTAATACAGAGCTACAGGGCAATGTCATGTGTATTTTCTGGGGGAGTTTCATAAATGATCATGTAAATGAGTGGTTGAATTTTGATTTAAGGATTGAGTTTCAAACAGGATTATTAAAGTTAATTTAAACTAAAAAAAGATGGATGAATTTTCCTTATTTCAAGAAGGGGAAGGCTTGATTTTTGTAAGCAGTGACTAAATTTGGGAAAGAGCCAGATCCAGTCCCATGAGTTTCTTTCATGTTTAAACATGAAATGAATTCATGGTTCTGAATCTAAATCTTTCCCTAATCTAGTTTCTTGACAGCTAGATTGAGATCAATGACAAAAGTCCCAAACTCATTATCAGGTAAGTAGATGTGTCAATCTACCAGGAACTAGGTTATCTGGTAAAATAAGGTTAAACTTTGCTTTATCATGCAGATTCATCAGTAGGTTAGCAGTAGGTCCTCCTAGCAAAAATGATTTCTTGTTTCCTTTTAATACAGATTTTACCAAGCTGGAAGATGGGGAACCATCTGCAAAGATGCCCAGCATTCCATTCCCAAATCCCCAAGTCAGCAACAGCATTTGTGAGTATGCAAGAACAGGTTCTACAATATTTTTGGATATTCAGATTCAGGGAAATGTGTTACATTCAGAGTCCTAAGAAATTACTTTTTACAAGTCTCATGAAATGGCAAATGTAACAAGAAATAGAAGATTTCACACCTCCGCCAAGTGTTTAGAGTTGTTGTGAATTTCCTGTTTTATTCATTTATATTTGTAAATGGGAATTTCTCACTGATTCTGTGCATATTCTTCTGCAGTTGTGCACATGCAATCCTCGAGTTTCGGATTTCCTTAGAGACAATTTTGACCTCCAATTTGACCTTCCTGTCAGTCTGTGGTTACACCATTTCCCCCTTCACTTTCTGTGACTCTAGCTGTATTAAAACTGTATTCCTATCAAACCTCGATGGCACACTGATTGCTGTCATGTCCTGATGCCAAATGCTCAAGGAATGGCAGCAATCAAGAGAACGTTAATATCAGTAAAGAAAATGGTAATGTTAGAAAACCAGTAACTGTTGATCTTACTATGTTAACATGCTAGTAACTGTGTCCCATCTGCAGTGACCAGCTGGCTGCCCTGGGTGCCCTCCCCCCTGGCACGTCCCAGGATGCATCAGAGACCAGATGATCCCTGGAGATTCCTGAAGGCTGCCCAGTCTGAACACCGGGCCACCAGACTGGAGGGAGTGGAGAAGTTGGCTTCCATCAAGCACTGGAGCGGTGAGTTTCACAGCACAAGTGTTTTTGTTTTTTCACAAAGTGTTTTTTCTGGCATAGCTCCTATTAGGTTGGTGATCTAATCAGAGTAGCTCTTTGGATGGCCATGTTCAGCACATTGTTTGCCCTTGGTGAAGACCTCTGGCAAAGGTGAAGCAAAAATAGAGACAGCACCAAGGCCAGAGTAGTTGTACAAACACTGTGCACACATGAACCCGTGACCCCTCAGCTAAGTGCAATGAATCTACAAGCATCTTACATAAAGACTAGAATAACAGTAAGTCCAAGGTTACCCAAGAAACAGGTCATTGACCTGAGTGTGCACTTCTTGGAAAACAGATAGATTGAAACTGAGTCATGACAACCACATGACATTGTCTGGAAGTGTCCATCTGTTTCAGCTAATATGTAGGCCTGTAGTCAGCATTCTTGGTGGGAGAGGTAATTATAACTTGTCCTTAGTCATTACTTCCTGGTACGGAAGTATTGCTTTGGGTGGCTGAGTTGTGAGTTTGTCTGTCCTAATTGCTTCGCTTGCATGGTTGGTGGGAAGTGAATTTGACAGTTGATTGATAGGGAGGTCACCTTGAAGGTGACCCAGCAGGCAGTGGGTAGAACTAGAAGTTGAGGAATTCTGGAAGAGGTGTATGTTGTTCGTCCGTCAGTGTGACGAGGACCGCCTAGTCATCCATCTGTCGCATGTGTGTTCTCATGTGGCTGTACAGTCCAATTTTTGCCCGGAACCGCCGTTCACAGTGTGGACAGGAGAGCAGGACAGTGTTCACAGGGCCGGCAGCACCCTCCTTTCTGGCTCGTCTTTTCTGCTGAGCGGCAGTTCTGTGTGCCTCCTCACAGGTGACAGCACCCTTTCGGACTGCGTGTCGCCAAGAAGAAGAGGTGTAGTACCCAATTAAATTACATCATACAATCCCCTCCACAGTTTCAATGATACGTTCACAAAATCTCAAAACACTTCCTGGAGGTCTGTGAATTTGAAGGTCACAAAATATGTCCCGGAAGACTGAAGTCTCAAATTTCATGTTCTGGTTACACTTTGCCATGTTATTAAAAAAACTTTGAAAGCATATCTCTGTCATGACTCATCTTCTGTTACCCTGTGGACATGTCCTTGTGCAGACACAGTAACTGCTGATGCTGCTGTTCTGTGTAAGTGAGTGGATGGTGAAGGTGTCATCTCTTAGATCCATACATTACTCACACAATCCAGGCACCTGGTGTTCAGCACTATTGTACAACAGGATGTGGCAGATCCATTTATCTGGCTTTTCTTATTGCCACTAGAGCCCAGGGGTCACATCTGTAAAAGACTGTTTTAAAAGGGGTTGTTTAAAAAGCCTTCATTTTGGTAAAAATAAACATTTTTAGCTTCCTAAAAAGAGTCCATGCAGGTTTCATCAGCTGCATGAGGTCAGGATGCCAGATGCCATTATGGAATGCCACACCTTTCCCATAAAGACTAGGGATATACCAAATGTTACTTCCAGGTATGGAAGTATTGTTTTGGATGGCTGAGTTGTGGGTTTGTGTTTCAGTTTGTCATAATAGCTTTGGTTTCATGATGGGTGGGAGGTGATTTTGACAGTTAATTGATAGGGAGGTCTACTTACTTCCCGGAAGTCTGAAATCTCTGATTTCTTGTTGTGAATGGGATGACCCAAGGCACAATCTGCACTTACCAACTCTGAGTATAGGGCTGGTACGTTCTACCCTTTGGCAGCAAACATCCAGTTCCAGCTATGCTTTCATCAATTCACTGATTGTCCCAGTGAAAAACCATTGAATTTGTTGACAGTTCTTCCCTTAATTTACATTTTTTACAGATTCTGATTACCGGGCAGTTGCACAGGCACTTGATAACCGGACCCTGATTGGTCTAGCCAGGTCACATGATCCAGACTCCAGATTTTTCTTACCACCCCCCTCTCCACCCAAAACAGGTGTAAGTTGGTTGCACATATTGTTACTATGTAGTCTGTTACCACTGTTTAAATCTTCAGGAATAAAGCCACTTTCCTGCAAGATTTAGTGTTACAGTAACTGTCTATCTTAGTTGTCATTACTTTTCATTAATACTCTAACATGCAATGTGGTATGAGTAAGATACAAGATGTCCTGACCTTGAAAATTTTTACTTGAAACATTTATTTAAGTGCACTATGTTGGATGTGGTGATTACTATCCCATTGCAGAAGGTGGGATTTGGTAGAATCCCTGTGTATCTATGGATTTCAGCTTTTCCACTTTAGAATTTATGGTTATGGCGGGGTGCTGTAATTCACTTAGGGGCATTACAGTGTGTAGGTCATGTAGTGTTAAATCTTACTGTGAATCACTCAGGTCTTTCTTTGGTCCAGAATAGGGGCAAGTTTATCTGATGCTGTTGTTTCCAAAGGTAATGGGTGACCAAATGACACTATGGGGAGTATAAAAGACTTTTTTTTTAAATCAATAACAATTGATATGTAGATGACTTACATGTAATATAGGTTACATTAGCATGTGATAGGTTGATATATAATGTTACATTGCACCTTTCTAGGGCCTGCTTGAAGATGAGCTGAGGTCACTGTTAGGCTCTTTACCTCGAGATGGGATCGACAAATGCACCCTGCACTTCACATCAAAGGCCATGCAACATGGCAGAGCAGCATTTGCTGAAGACAGAGTAAGCATTGTTATTAACCTTTCTGACACCACTCTTTGCTACAAACCTGATTGATTTGCTTTTACCACTCACTGCCATGACATTATCAAGTCTTGTAAGCAGAATTTTAACAGTGCCATGTCTTAAGAACTTAGCTAGTTGGATATAATCTATTGTTGTATTCGTGTTGCTGAATCTTTTCTAGATAAGACATGATTTGCACTGATCCTAATCCTGAGAAAACTATATCTTCTCATGCTGCAATCTGACTTCCAACATGTGCTATGTAGGTGGTAAGTATATAGCTGACTGTAGGTTTAATTTGAGCCATACGTTTTTGTCCATTTACTTACCCAGAATGGCTAAGCTAATGCCCTTAATGGGGCGATCACATTCATTGTAGGTCGTTGTGTGATTTTGATGCGGTAGAATTTTCAATCAGGCTGTGGCAAAACTAACCACTGGCAAGGATCTAAGGCAGCCTTTTCGTCAACAAGACAGCTGAATTTCGTACGACACATGCATGACTATCCCAAGAATGCCTTCAGGCTGCAATCGTATGACTCACTGAGTACTATCATTAATGCACTAACCACAGTTCTATATATCACAGCCCATTCAAAAACTTTTGTGCCATCAATGATTTCAGGGAGGATTGTGGTGTTTTGGAGGAAATGGCCTGTCCTTTGCACAAAGTCTCAGCAACGTGCCTGAGGAGAAAGTCTTGTCCTTCTGTCTCCAGGCATTAGTCAAACACTCCAAGGTACGTCACACTCGCTGTGTTACTTCCTCCGTCAAACCTGTCTCCTCACAGTTAGGTTGTTGTTTTAACAGAACGTTGTATGTTCAATGAATACAGTAGAGTGACAGGACGTGAGGGGGGAATTATGTAACCTCATATTCACAGGAAGGTCGAATTTGAGGTCAAAATGGTCTCCCTGCAGGCTGGGAGGAAGTGAATGGTAGAAAGGTCACCTCAGTTTCCTGCTGTAGATGCGTTGCCTAATGCATAGAAGCTAGTGAGAAAATGCTTATGCTGAATCAGTGAGAAATTCACAATAATGAATACAACAAGGAATTTACAACAATTCTAAATACCTCACTGAGGTGTGAAATCAAAACTTTCCTGTGTACGATGGTTTCACACTATTACTGTGTTCACAGTTCTTGATGCTGAGTAACATTCAATGATTCATACCAACAAGAGTCTAAGCATCCTTAGTAATTTCTTAGTCGCAGTCGGGCCGATACCTCGGGCGATACGGAATACACTGTGTTGTATTCTATATTTACTGCTATTTCTTAGCACATTTTCGTTTCGTACTTGAAGCATTTGAAATAGCCCATAACAAGATACATGAGGAGTTCCTTTATTTTTTTGGTACCACCAATAAATAGCTAGAACAGCCTACGATATGAAACAGGCAACCAATTTCCGTCAGCGACATTGCATTTTTGCCCCAAAGATACCAGTAAGCTATGGAATAGGGTTGATACAACTTACTCACATTAAAAAGAATGACCAGCAAATTGACTTTGAAAATCCAATTTTACTGTCATGAAATTGCTTTGGGTGCCTTTAAGTTACTTTCCTTGGTGCTGACAAATAGTCACACTAATAACATGATATGCCATGAAAGAAGCATTATGTAACACAAGGACAATACAAAATGATACTACCACATTATATAGTGCCTTTCAGGGAGTGAATGTGCAGGTATATTATACCAAAGGAGAGTGTTTGAAGTCTGGAAAATTGTGTGATGGTGTTACAAAATCAGTGTGCCTCATGCGGACTGTTTCTGCACTAACCATGAATGCCAGAAATGTGAGATAATGGCACAAATGTGATGAAAAGTGGTTGTAAATGGCAACCACATGATGTTTCTCTGCCAAGAATATTTCAAATTTTAGCACCAAAATATTACATAATGCCACTTTAACTGACACTCAATAACAAGCATTATAAGCTGGTGGTAGGTCCTGTCCTTGGTGCTGACTAACAGTCACAGTTGTATGGATCCAATCACTATAATTTATAAATAGCATTCATGCTGACTTCGTCACACCCATCCCTATTACTCAATGACAATTACATTTAATTCAACGCAATGGGTACTCTCCCTGGGTCTGATTGGCATTCTTTCTTTATTCGAATTGCAAGAACACAATACCAGTACAATGTGGATTACCTGGCAGCGACTGCTTTTGTGCAATGAATTTGATTATTTCTCTGCCTTGCTGAATGAACACTAAACATCGCCAATAGCTGCACTGACTTGTAGGTTGCATTATTCCTTTTCCTGGTACTGAGTGATTTGTGCCAATTTTTTTTCACACAATATTCACAAATAATACAAGAAACCAGAGATTTCAGACTTTCTGGAGGTATTTTGGGTTTTTGTGAATTTAATGGAACAATCGCTGACGTGTTGAAGTGTGACTAGAACAAAAACTGCAGGATTGGAGGGGCAATCCTCCGATTCCTGAATTGCCCCATGTCTGACCCCTGGATTCTGGGGTCTTCAAGTTCACCCCATTTCCTGTGTCTGACCTTTTGACCTCCTGTCATTCTGCCTGTCATTCTGCCTGTCAAACATCCAGACAAGCATATGCACAAACCCACAGACAACCTACCGAAAACAATACTTCTGTACCCGGAAGTAATAACCATGTACACAATCTGTTCCTTCACAACCAGGTGCCGTCCCACTGTTCAGACATCGTGCGACTAGGAGGCTTACAGCTGCTGCAGAGAGCATACAGATCCCACAACCACTCCGCTCAGAAGATCCTTCGCAACATTGTACGAGTTATCGGCAATCTCGCTGTGCATGAACAGCTGCACCGACAAATCATACAAGCCGGTAGGAACAGCGTTAATCTCACTGCTCTGAGTATATTTTTCCTTAAACCAAATTTGAAATAAAATGTGTCTTGTCATAACTGACAAAATAACCTTCTCTGATGATAATGCTAGATGGTACTCTTATCTACATGTATTGAGGTATTGTTTTCAGTGGATCTGTTTGTGTGTTTGCTTGTATGTCCGTAGTTACTAGTATTTGAATGCAGTACAGTGACAGAAAGAGGGAAATGGTGTAGCCCCAGATTGACAAGAAGGTCAAGTTGGAGGTCAAAATGGTATCCCCAAAGGCTATTCACAATAATGAATAAAACAAGAAATTCAGATTTAATCTATACATTTGTAGGCATCATTGAAACTACAAAGTTTCCCTAAGAGAAAACTGAGGAATTTTTCTTTGACAGGGTGGGTGACCGTTCTAGCATCTCTGATGAAAAGTGACCACATCTCTCTGGTCACCCATGCTGCTCGAGCGTTAGCCAACTTGGACAGAGACACCTGCAGTCCTGAGAAGTACCATGATGGGGTGTATTTGTTTCACCCTCAGGACAGATCAAGGTAAGTGTTACTTTCAAGAGGCAACAAGAAATCAGAGATTTCAGACTTCCGGGAAATATTTGGGGTTTTCATGACCTTGAAGTTCACAGACCTCCGGAGTCTGGGATGTGTTTTTGGGTTTTCGTGATTACAGTATGTTAGAACTGTAAAGGGGATTGTATGATGTAATTTAATCAGATATTATACCACTTCTTGAATTCCTCCATATACTGCCCACTTACTCCACCCAGTGCATCGTTTTCAGTGTGTCTGTTTATGTTCCTGTAATTATGGCAGGCACATTGGGGACACTGACAGGAAGTTGGGTCAAAGGCGCGAGAAAAGGCTATCTCATTTCCTGTCTTTAATTTCCTGCTATATGCAAGTCTGTTGCCTTATTGGAGCAAGTAGGAAAATGCATTGATATAATCAGTAAGAAATTCACAATAAAATAATAGATAAAAGAAGAAATTCACAAAAACTCTAATATTTCATGGAGGTATGAGATCTTCGATTCCTTGTTTAATCTAGTAGCCCATCCTAACATAGGTTGGATCTAGGTTCTTTGGTATGGTAGAGTTGTGACTCCTAGAACCAACAGCTAATGCCATAATGCCTTTAAAGGTCTGCAACCCACATTTGGGATTATACAAAACTAAAGTATCTACTCCAGGATTTCGTAACCTGACCTCTTGACCCAGAAGAGGGATTGCTAACCATTACAAAATGTAGCTGACAACACACCTCTCCGCACACCAATCAAGTCTCTTCTCAAAAGCACCTTCCGGACACTTTTAAACCAGGAATACACTTAACCTCGAGTTTTAGATGACATGCCACTCCATAAAAGCACTTGAATGGCATGTTTGGGAAATTTCAAAGCTATCTGCTATAAGTGACACATACATGTAGTCCCTTTGGTAAAATATTGGCACATGATTGACTCAACATTTTTTAAAACATGTGTTATCAAAGGCAGTCACAGTAACAAAATCACCAATTTTTTAAAAATCTTTTGGCTTTATTTGTCCCTTAACATGTCACTTAAGGGGGAACACCCCAGTTTATTTCGCATTTCCATTTAAGGCTGTGCAACTGTCTCTTCTGGGGAATAATTCAGAAGCAAAATAACTGTATATGAGATGACACGATATCCATTCGGCTACAAGGAAAACTGAGTTTTGTTATTTCAACCTCTTTATTTTTGGTGAAATTAACAGAATAACCATTATTTTCATGCCAAACTTAAGATTAATCCGCAAAATTGGACTTTTTCTCGTAGGATAATCCCATAGAAAAAAATTTCCAGCAGATACGACTGATGTTGGCAGAAGGACACAAATCTTGAATATACTTGAGTCAATCTATTGTAAAGAAAATCCTAGAACTGTAATTTTTCAAATCATCCACAGCGTGACATGTTGCAAATCCATTTATACGATGCCACAGCCTAAGTTTGGATCAAACAGGCGCATCACTTTCGATGTGGCTCCAGGCCAAAATCAATTTTCACCCCCAAAACACCACTTCTTACACTTTTCAGCCATGTTAGTATCAAATGTCATTTTGCAGCAGATTATGAGAAATGTGAACTCAAACTTGGACCTTCGAAACCCTTTCATCATTTTTTTACCCCGCACTACCACAGACCCACGTCATGGAAGAATTGGGGTGTGCACCGTTATAGCAAACCAATTGCACTTAGGATCTGTGAATGGTACAAAAAAAAACCATTCCTGACAGGATTTTCATTTGTGGTGGAGAAGCCTGTAGAGGTTTCTCCCATTGTTCAGGTGTTGATTGATGGTATGATTACTGAACAGCTGCTATTCAGCAGTAGCAGGTTTATCAGATTGCCAGGCAGCAGTTTGTGTTCAGATTTGCACTCTTCTCTTCCTTTCATCATGTTGCCCGGGAGGGAGATTGGCTGGCTTAATGTGCCAGAGAAAGCCATGATACCAGTTACGGTTGTCTCCGTATGAAGATGTGTGTGTGCTGTGCAGAAAAAAGCCTAGACTATACAGATCACTGTTTTAAAGTTGATTTTGTGAGCCAAGAAAAAGTTAGATCATCAGGTGAGTATATTTGTGCTGAAATTGGCCATTTTACTTGAGCATGCTTACGTGTATACTGTACTGTACTGTACTGTGGTTTTATTTTGCAGTAGGAGGGAGAGGGAGGTTTTTGCAGTGTTTGAAGTTCACGGTTGAAACAATTCTGTAGTACATGTACAATAAAAGTACACATGTAAAAAACACATATTTGCAGTGTCATGATTTTGCATTAAGAGGATGCTACGAAAACCCCGAAAATAAAACCACTGTGAAAGTAAATGCAGTTACAGTATACAGTACAGGAGCAAAGGAGCCAGCAAATGTCATAAAAAACACTGAGACACTGACATATAGTATATACACAATGTTTCATTGTAAAGCTCCTTCAAACAAAGTGCGGTGGGCCTCTGATGTGACGTGTACAAATGTTTGGATCCGGTTAACTCTAGATAAAGAGGCAATTTACTGCGCGCCAAAATGGTGAGACTGGAGCCACTTAAAGCTGAGGATTAACCCAGCACTGAGGCTGGGCTATGTGTTTGCTGTTTGCTGTTAGCATGTATTGCCATTATGCATGCCAGACTGGTAATTCTTGCTGAGAATGATGACTATGCATACATAAAAGAAGAAGAACTTTAGGAGAACTTTATTGCACAACAATTGTAGCATGTACAATGTATGGCAACTTGTACATAAATGGAAGTTGAATTGCTGATATCTAACAATTCTTAGAGACTAACATCTACTTTTATAAATAACAGTGAAGACATTCTAATTGTGTTAATACTCTAATAACTTGTAAACAATATGTTGTTCATATTTGCATGCTACATCAGAAATGTATAACATAGTCTTGCTTTTGCAGAGATTTGTATGTAAATTGGCCTACATAATTAGATATATAAACAGCGCATGATAAAAGCATATTAGATATACATGTATATTTTATGTTTTTGTATGTACTATTACATTGGTCTTACATGTAATATACTGTAACATTTGTTGTCATTTTTATAATATCATAAGTTGAACAATCTATACTGAAGTAGAATTCGTTCTCATATGATTCAGGGCTTGAAATGCAGTACCCACTGGCAAGCTGTGATTTGTTGGAATAAATGAGGATTGCAGGTCAAAGTATAAGCAACTTGCAATTTTACCGGCCAAAAACAAATTCAGCCACTGCATTATGACTTACAAGTTGGCCATTTTGCACTCTAGCAAACCCAAGGTCACTGGTGCAAATTGTAGGTCACGATTCCTGTTGGAATCTCCCGTAAGAACATGTTTTGATAAGACAATGCTTTGAAGTGAGCCGTAACTCTAATCAAATGATATAGGTGAAGAGTTGTATACCTATACTGTTTTGTTACACATTGTAAGTGTGTGGTAGGGTAGTTCAAGTAAGTTTTCACCTCACAGAACACTACAAGGTCATACATGTAATACTATACAACATACCTTATGAACAGATATTAGGGCTGGAAATACTGGATGCATATACATGTGTATATCTATATTATGCACTTTTGTCCACCCAAAATAGGAGCTGTGCCCCTTAACTGTTGGTGCACCAGTATAGGGTAATGCAAGGTATGATTGTACACTAGCATGCAGGTTTATTAAATTCTTGAAATTTAAGTGTCAGAAAAAATGATAAAAAGCTTAGTATTAAATTGTACATGTGTTGTTTTTTTAATCTATTTTGAAGTTAGCTATATAGGATTTCAGATTTAAGTTCTGACGAGAGGCAGTAATGTTTGTAATTTTGTAGTTTTTGCTAACATTCTACTTCATGTTGTGCACCTAAATTTTTATGTTAGATGCACCTTAAATTTGTATCTATTCCCAAAAAGGAATTAATTTCGAGTCCCTAGATATGTAATTCTTCCAACATATTTTTAATCATTGTTCTTCATACATGAACTGATAGAATAATTGTATATCGGATAGTCTTTCTGAGTTTTTACAGATTTTTTCCGAATTCCCTGAGGTCAAACATCCAATGTTAGCCTGCTTTAAAATAGGCCCAGGCTTGGCAAGTTCACCTATTAAAACTTGTAAAGGATTGACTGAAAACACCCCCATTGTCTCTTGCTTTCATCATGTTGAACTAACTACACAAGGTTGTCTCAAGGTTGTAACAGCTGGAGCCAATTCAGGATAATCAGGGATCGAAATTCATTTTGGGAATCAGCTTGAATAGGTGGATGCCATAGCTCATGATTGCCAACACCCAGTCATGAATTGTGTTCCTGTTTTTGTTATTCATTGTTCCCATATTTTTATGAAAAGGTATCAAGTTGACAAATTAACATGCCCTTTAACACTTAATGTCAGATGTATTTTTGCTTTTGTGCCAAATAACTCATGAATAAAAAGTCAGCTGTCCAAAAAAGCACCCAAAATTGTTGTGCGCCTAACTTATGACTGTGGGTGCACCAGGGCTATGTTTAAGTATGCAGCATATTATTGGCATTAAATGTAAGAAAAATATTAAAATCCTTTTTTTGTTTGTTATAGAATTTGGGTTCATTGCAATTTTTCAAACTCAAAACTGTGTTCAGGTTTTGCTGAGTCAGAGGTACTTTATGTTGTTCACCCACATTTTTTCTGACTGTGCACCAAAATTTTAGATTAGGTGCACCTTAATGCACCTAAGTATTCGCAAAAATGAATTTCAAGCCCTGAGTGGAATGCTGGTGAGAATAGCTCCCAGTCAACACTGAGATGAAGAATAGGTCTTAAAGAGATTGGAGGTGGAATATATATTAGTCTGACCCTGAATGCCACAGAGCTATGATTCATATTTCATCTACTAGTATCAGGGCTGAATCTATATATAGAGATATGTAAGTGAATATGTAGTGATATTGTAAAAGCATTACAGATTGATTGATACAGATTCTGTAGTTAGATGTAAGAAAGCTGATATGCCCAGCAGAAGCCATGAAATGGCTTTTTTCTTATTTTCTATTATTGCATGTATTTACTATACATGTAGATCACCACAAAACAAGGCTCAAACCAGAAATCAAAGATTTCACACCTCTGTGTAATGTTTAGAGTTGTTGTGAAGTTCTTGTCTTATTCATTATTGTATATTTCTCCCTGGTTCTGCATATAATATGAATTTTCCCACTGGCTTCCATAAAGCAACAGACATGAAGACAGGAAATGAGATGACCTTTGTAACATTCACTTCCACCCAGCCTCCCACCCCCACATTTTGACCTCCAATTCAACCTTCATGTCAGTCTGCAGTTACACCATTGCGCCCCTCACTCCCTGTGACTCCACTGTATTCAAATAACTATGGACACACAAGCAAACAGACAAACACGGTGAAAACAAAACTTCCATATATGGCGGCAAAAAGCCACTGGAAGTTAAGGGTTATCTAAAATGAGAACTATGCGATATAGATTAGAAAGAAGGAATGAAGTCACTCAAGTAGTTCAAACCACATGGAATTTCAAGTAGATTTACCAACATGCTGCAAGATGTTGACCCTTGTCTTGTCTTGTAGAGATGAAGGTTATACTCGTCTTTTTCCATAGAGATACTGTTCTGGGACGAGTTGGATTGATTTTAAACCCACAGTTAGTCCACCATTTTGACAGGAAACCTATAAAGATGTAGCCAAAATGGCAGTTAAGAAGTAGCCCTGTCAGTGAGAGGGTCCCAGGAGGTCTGTGCTGTGCATCATGTTGGTGTTGTCCTTGGTACTGAATGGTTAATATATTGACTGTGTACAGAATCTTTGTGGCACTACAAAAACTTATATAAATGGCCACACAAAATACCTGCTGGGTAACCTGGAACATAATTGGCCTGTTGCACATAAAATTGGCTTGAAAATATTTCTGTTTCTTACAAATTTGGAGAAATATAAGGCTTGTTTAATCCCTCCAGCGTTAATTACCCACAAATAAAGGCTAGCTCTGATCAGCCTTAGCACTGGAAGGGTTAAATAGTGGGATCAGAAGGATCTACAATTAAGTCATTTAAGTAAGAGTTAATCAACAAATTCCTTCTTAAAAGAGAAAGTAGTCAAAAGGCCAGGCAATTCGGAGATCTAAAAAATTTCACTGCAAAGAATATCATATATAACGTGAAAACATTGATGTTTTACATTACACCAAGGCCTTCTGCAGTTATAAGAAAGGACCAGTATAAGATTGAAGGGAGGAACTGAAAAAAATTGGCCTTTTGAAATTCATATGCCCTTGTGTGGCCAGTGTAAGATGGAATTTCATACAGAACCATAACCCACACATCATTCGGACAAAAATTGAATTCCAGACAGGCCACACATAGGCATACAACTGAATTTCAAAAGGCCAAATTTCTAAGTGTCTGCCATCTTTCTGGCGTGTATTTTCTAGAGAACCTGTCCGGGCAGACATAGTCTTTGTGCACGGTCTGTTGGGTGGAGCCATTAAAACATGGCGGCAACAGGACAGCACAGACGACCACCCAGACATGGACAACCACGCCCACCAAGAGATGGAAAACCACGCCCACTCAGAGGAAGGGGAGGAGGAGTATACAGAGTGCTGGCCTAAGGTGTCTTTTCTTTAAACCAGTGTATAAGCTATCAGTCTGATAGAACTGATACAGATACCTTTCAATTTTCACTGACAACTAAATTTTGGACTAGATTGGACAATATGAAAAAAAGCAGGGACATCCTCCAACGTTTTGTGAAGTTTCATAGGCCATGCTGATTGAATAGCTTGTTTTTATCATAATTCATGCACACTTCCATATTTTGCCTTAACCATTTTGTAGATCACAGTACCTGTAACCTTCATTTTCTAAATGTTTATCCA
This sequence comes from Branchiostoma floridae x Branchiostoma japonicum, assembly GCA_013266295.2. Lineage (NCBI taxonomy): Eukaryota > Metazoa > Chordata > Leptocardii > Amphioxiformes > Branchiostomatidae > Branchiostoma > Branchiostoma floridae x Branchiostoma japonicum. The sequence goes on from CM023824.1 coordinate 11,998,454, forward strand.
CCGGGTAACATGTATCCATCACTTTGAAAAACAGTGTGTTTGTAAGATATGCCGCACCCCCAGGTATGCACACATTAGATATACAGGAGTGCATTATACTGGGGGATATTGCACTGGAGATTTCTTTAGACGAATTATTCCAGGGTGGCAGACATATGTGACCTCACAGAATTATATTAGTAGACGTTAGATAGAAATGCCCTTTTCAAGTGCCCTTCAACAGTGCACCATTACTATGGTATCTAGCTATGAGGATCAGTTGGCGTCCATTTGGTCTATATGCAAAACAGTAATCTATATCTCATACATGGTTGTCCATTACTCAACCTATCTGATATCAGCATGGTGAAAAGCCCTTTTGATGTAGGCTTAAGTGTGTTAAGCATAGATGCTAGAAAGATATTATTGGTGGAACAATCGAATAAGGCATATGAAAAACAATTAAATAAGGCTTTGAAACGGTAGACCGCAATCCCTTTTGGGTTAAATGTTAGATGTCTGTTTTGTGAGATTTTGGCCTGAGGGCTGTGTAAAGGTTAATAAGCACTTTGTAACACGCCCAAAACTGTACAAATGTTAGTAGGGCACACGTGTGTAGGCTGGAGCAACAGTTGGAGTCAAATTGGTTCATTTCCTGCATGACAGGAACTGTGGTTTTAAAGGGGCACTAAAGTCGGGAGTGTTACTTTCCATTAGATGATTTATCAATGAATACATAATCAGCAGACTTTTTGTAGAATTCCACTTGTGCAACATGTGTTTTGTAAAACTACATCAGTATCAATACCCCATGTAGACTCCAACCATGCATTCCCTATACGTATTTCACTTAAGCGTGAATATTTTGGCCATAAATCCTGAAAGATGAGCACGCCAAGGTGACCAATTGTTGAAAAGATATCAGCAAACACATAACAAGACAATTTTTTCTCATCTCCCAGTAAATTCTTTTGTAACCCAAATTTCATCAATCACATTGTACAGGTGCAGTGCAGTCTGGGATTGGTAAGAGTGTTCTGGAGTTTTCAAGGGTACTGAATGCCTTTTTTATGCAGCCACATCTAGAGGGCATTCATTGTGTGAAGTAATATTCATTTTTTCCTTCCTAAAGTATTTATATATTGAAATTTAGCACCCTCCTCCCGACTTTACTGCTCCTTTACACTGAATATTTCCGGATGTTTCCCCAGAGCTGGTTAGCGAAGGATTGCCCCAACCTGCGGATCCTGTCTGTGGAGTACGACACCCACCTGAGTGACTGGCAGCCCATCTGTCCTGTGGAACAGGAAAAGTCTGCTGTTTTCTATTCTTCTTCTTCTTGCTTTGTGTATACAACAGCTCCTACAGTTAGTCAAACATGCACGTGGTTATATGCATTGGACAATCTATCCTGTGAAACACGTGAAATGAAAATATGGCAACCCTGCAAGTATTTTCGTCTGATGTTGAAAAAACGTTAAAACATTTTAGGGTCTTAGATCAATGTTCACCAAAACTTATTATCATTACTTTGCAGGTAATGCCCTTTTGAAAATCAGTAATGTTTGGTGAGCTTCATCTTTAGGGCCCTCCCTACTTAGCTTAAAGTCACCTACCCACTTCTTTCCAGTTAGAATACAAAGAGATTTCTCATCCAACATTTTGACAGAGATTTAATGGCATAAGGAACACAGAAATGACCCACACAGCTCTGATCACAGTTGTATCTCCTTCCTTACCCATGTTTTTCTCGCTTCTTATCTACTGATTTTCAAAAGGGCGTTGCTTGCAAAGAAATGATAACAATGGTTTGAGTTTTGGTGGATTTTGATATAAAGCTTTGAGCTTTATTTACTACACCCCAGAATTTGAGTTGTGCCTCTTGTCTCTGGGGGAGGTCAAATGCCCCATATTTGGCTGAATGTTTACTTGGTTACATTTAGAGAATCCTCGCAACTGTGAATAACATGAGGACTAACAAAAGAAAAATCTCTCTAGGAGTGACAACTACACAATGTACTCATTACTTGGGTGTGGTGTTTAGGCACACTGTTCATTAGTTCTGTTTTGTGCTCGTGGAGTGCTCAGGAAATTATCCCTGTTGGATAGCTACTACACAATCAGGCATTGATGCAATGAGTAAGATGTACTGTTCCTCAGGAATGACATATCTGTGCTTCCAGGCGTTCCCTTGCCAACCGCAGTAGGGAGATTCTGGAGAAGTTGAAGGCCGCAGGAGTGGGAACCCGTCCCATTATCTGGGTCACACACTCCATGGGGGGTAAGTAGGACAGGATAAGGTCAGGGACTGTTACTCTCCAAGCAGAGGTTGGTGGGGAAGATTGTTACCTTTTTATATACCCCGTTTTTTCTGTCGCTACTCCCCCACGCGGAGCCACAGCAGCGCATGTGGTAGGACAGATTTTTTGAGCGTATAAACAGGCGGTTTTCGTGTGACACCTCCAGGGTGCGCCACACAAATATCACCGTGCATCGGTGGCGGGCCTGTTTATATGCTAAAAAAATCTGTCCTACGACATGCGCCGCTGTGGCGCTGCGCGGCGCTGCATGTCGAATCTCCCAGGACAAATGATTTTTTTGCCCCGTGTAAATTGGTCAACCTGTAACGACCTTGCTACAGAGTGAATGTAATCCTTAAGCTTGCAAGAAGCTTCTCTAAATGGGGGCCAGTGTGTGTAATCAGCCATTCTAATTCCATGTAATTCGTAGCCGGCCCGATCAAATTTAACATAAAGCATCTTTGGTGCATTCTACATAAAGCATCATTGGCACATAAATTTAGCATAAAGCAAACTCAGGCAGCTGAATTTAATGTAAAACATAGCCACTGCCTTTCTGAATTTAGCTTAGTGTGTTGATGGTACCCCCCATGCAGGCCCCCTATACAAACTCTCAAGTTGATCCTTGTGATTTTGTTCAAAATACATTTTGTACTATAGACCGATCCCATACCCACCCTGTCAAAACATACAAATTCAAAAAGAAAACATGAAAATGCAAATATTTGAAGGACATGCAGCCATTCCATTTTCTCATTGGTAGAACTGCTAGTTGCTATTCTCTCATAGGTTGAACTGCTAATTGCTATTCTGTCATTGGTTGAACTGCTAATTGCTATTCTCTCATTGGTTGAACTTCTACTTGTGACAGACAGTCAGAATACGTTCATTGTTTGCCTTTACTTGTAGGACTCTTGGTAAAGAAGATGCTGACAGACTCACTACAGGACAGCAGTTTTGGTGACCTTGCCGATAACACCAAGGGCATCCTGTTCTACAGCACGCCCCACTTCGGCTCCAGCCTGGCCGCCTACTCCACACAAGTACGCTACCTGCTCTTCCCATCGGTGGAGGTGCGAGAACTCAGCCATGGTAGGTTCTAACTCAAACAACATTTCTTGGATCATGGCTGTTCTGTATTAAATGCTGGATTGTTGGTCAACGTTGCATTAAAATGATGTCCATTGCATACGATTTCTTGAAGTATTCAGGTTCATGTTTGTCGCTCATTGGTGTTGTATGAATAACTACTGGTGCTTTCCTTCTTGCTGTATTTTCTACAAGTAAACTTATGGTTTAGAAGGTTGTTTTCTATAGCCTGGGTGCCATCCTCCATAGTTACCCCTGGCTCTTCCTTTTGACTTGCTACCATGGAAAGCAAAAGGGGAGAGCTGGCAGTAGCTATGGAGGATGGCACCCAGGCTATGTTCTCTATTGATACCAACCCAGCTTTTCCCTCCACCCTCTGCAATGAAAGTGATGCTAGTCTTCAGGGTTTAAAGTCTAACAGCTCTCCAAACAGCTCATGATATGTACTACTAATGTAGTTCCAAACTTCTGCCCCTATGTGTCCAGACAATGCTGCCCTGAAGAAACTGCACGAGGACTTCACCGTCTTTGTGGACCAGAAGGAAGTGGACATCCTGACTCTGGCAGAGACTGAGCCTACAGACATCGCCCAGGGGACAACCATTAAAACTCTCATCGTGCCTCTCAAGTCTGCAAGTCAGTTCAGTTATTTATTGATTGATATTAACCATGTTTGTGGAAGAATTGACATAACAGGTGACTGTCATTATCACCTTTTCAAGATTCAACCCAGAACCAGACTGTAACTTACAGTAACTGTAACTCACATCAAAAAGAGCAGAGGTCAATCATGGTGTTAGTGATTCAAGCCTTACAGTGTAAGGCTTGAATCACTAACACCATGATTGACCTCTGCTCTTTTTGATGTGGCTCTCCTCAAACACGGGGCCTCTGGCTTTACGTCCCATCTGAGAGGACCTCCCTAACTAGGTGCTAGTACTCATGTTCACTTGAGTCGAATGAGGAAGTAGGTGCCTTTCCCAATGGCACAACATAGGGTCTACTAGTGATTCAAACCCAGAACCTTTAGATTCTAAGTCACCAACTCTAACCACGAGACCACTTATGAGCAATTGGTTACTTGTACATGTATCAAGAACTTAATGAAGTCTGTGGCATGTACATGCAGCAGACTTTATTTTCGAGTTAGATCCTGATGTTTGGTGTTGTTCCCTCAGACCCAGGTTTTGGAGAGTTCCACCAGGTGGATGTGAATCATCTAAACGTGTGCAAACCAGAAAACAAGGGATCAATCCTGTATCAGTTAACATTGCAGTTCATCCAGAGGAACGTTCCCAAGTCCACACTGGCAGAGAAACTAGAGAGGCAACTGGATGAGATAATGGACAACGAGTACATCTGGAGACACATGCAGTTGTAAGTCATTCTGCTAGGAGGCGCTGAAAGTGGCACACTGCATGCTGGAACAATGACTAACAATCATTATGACTGCTGCTTGTCAGTATTGATCAATGCAAGATTTCAAACAGGCCACACCTTTTTAATTCCTTCAATCAGTTTTTGAAATATGTATCCTATCAGGGATGATGTTAGATATTTTTCCTTCGCCCATTATACTGTAAATTGCAAAACTTACACTGTGGTTTTATTTTCATAGTTTTCCTGGTGACCTCTCGACTGACACCTCACGAATTCATGACACCTAGAATATGTTTCCCTTGTATGACTACTGTACTACAGAACTGCAAATTTAATACACAGCGAAAGCCCCCCCTTCCATCCTACTGTGAAATAAAGCCACTGTGAAAGTTTCACGATTTACAGTAAAGAAAGAGACCAGGAGAATGCAGTGTTTCCGAGAACCTGCACATGGGTTGTCTCCTGTATCAGTGTATGTGTAGTTTTCTCAGCCTATTGGCCCAACTTTCTCCACACAAATGTGAGAAGCAAGGAATTGATCTGGTGTGGCTCTAAACATCTATTGTGAGGGACCTTTCAGTATCAATCCTGCTACCGGTAATGCCACTGCTGCTAGAGTCACTCAAACTTTCAAAGTAATTTTTTCTTCTGTCAAAGCCAGTGAAATGATGATTGATGTCTCTGAGTACCCATTGGGATGCATTGATGTGCCTGTAGCAGACACAGTAGGATATAGATGCAATGTTTAAACAAGGACAGAATGACAAAAAAAACTGCAATAGCAAGACTTTTGAACTGCATGTGGAGCTGTGAATGTTTGTCTCTGATGGACCCAAGAACGAATGCCTTATCACTGTGATGCACTATTTAACCTTTTCCCTGCCCCTGCTGAAGTTGCCTTTTGACACCAAATTTGTATTGGTTACAGGGTTATGCAGCAGGGAGAAGGCTATTAACACTTGTAAACATTGCAAAGGATTGCCTTCAACATTACTTGGCATGCTGGCCATGAAATGTTACTTTTGTATGTTGCTAGTTGGCAATGATATTCCAGTGCAAGAAAGCACTAACATGTACTCCAATAGACTTATGTCAATTATTTCATTTTGTACTTTGGTTAGAGTGTGCAATGTTCACTATTATATATGATGCACAGGGAAAGTAACCTCTTGGCAAACTGTGTTTTTGAAGTTTTGAGTTTTAGTTTTTTTACTTTTTGTTTCAGCTTGAAGTCAGATCGATGAGTGGTATAGAGTGGAACCTGTTCTGAACATACAGGTGTGTACACAGACACAAAAGAGCTATACAGTAGTTTATAGGACAAGGGACAGACATGTACATTGTAGCCATGACCCAAGTCTGTGTCAAGTTTGGTGCTAGTGTTTTCTGAAGAGATTGTTGCCTGTAATGCTGCTACAGATGTTTTCCCATGTATCCATAGTCTAAGCAATGAGTTCTCATGAAAATATGTACGTGTATAAGAAAGACAAAGATGGATAAAACATAAGTTATGAACTTTAACAAGAAATCATAAAACAGTCTAACAATTTAAGTATTTAACTGTGTCACCTAAGTCCAATTGTTCAAATAATAGATACATTTTCATTTGCTTTGAAAGTGGTGTCGAACAGCCAAGTGGCTAGGCTAGTGAACACGACATTGAGAGATCACAGATTCGATTCCATGCATTCCTGGCTAGACGTTGTGTCCTTGAGAAAGGCACTTTACACTACTGGGTACCTGACTTCAGTTGGGGAGGTAAAGGTCCCTATGGCCTTAAGGGCTATAGAACCTTTACCTTTCACCTTGCCTTTTATTTGCTTTTAGAACCAATGGATATTTTAAGCTGCTTTGCATGAATGCTGGTTCTTTTTTTACAATGCATGACATGATAACAGCTGCAATGCTTCATGAACTGTTTTTCACTCAATTTATAAGAAAGATGCTTCGGTTTTAGCGAATGACAGAGTGAATCTTTTAAATAGTGAAGTTATCTACATTTGTACTTACTTTTCTCAGTATGCAATTTGGTTATGTCATTGCTTTGCTTTCACTCATAATCTCACTAATGTGTTTTCTTTCTTGATTTTAGAAATTTAGAGCTACTTGTCTTCACTTTTTTTAGCTTCAGTTCCTTCTATCTAAGTTTCTTCTAGCTAGCACATGTATACACATGTTAGCGAATTCATTGGCCTCATACAATCATTTTATTGAATTTCATTAGAACATTTAATTGAACTTCAGTAGAACTTTGAATAGTTTCAATTGATATCATAGATTTATGGGCTTTAAAAAAATGTAGGGAAAAGAGAGAATGGTATGCCACCCTGTCAATATGACATTTGAACAATCCCTGTTCCATAACCCCCTTTCAGGATAACTTGTGGAACAACCGCAAAACTGTTTTTACCTCAGAAGTGTCTTTAATCAAGGACATTATATAGTCCTTGCTTCAATAGCCTGGATGCCAGCCTTTTTAGCTTTAGGACGCTTTCTTGGTCACTTCCCTGCCAAAAAGCGACATTGAGAGTGTACGAAAGCTGAAAATGCTGCCATCAAGGCTATGTCTTCAAGAGTTTTCCATGAGACTTAGGGTTTTTAAGCATGTTCATTCTTTTTCAAAGAGTTATTGAAAGTTTTATATTTGTGAACAGAGGGAACAGGAATGTTGTATATATGTGTCTGTAGTTAGCCATATTTTACTGAATTTGAAAACAATATTTGTGCAGAGTTTATCCATATTCTATGACCAAATAAATAAAAATGTTGTCAAGCTTGAAAAATAATTATGACTTTTACTTCTATAGCAGCATATTAAATAGCACACTTGTCTGCTCGGAGTGTGCAATATCTTTGGTTAGTACAAGGAGGTTTAGTATAATTATTAGCACCATTTATGCCACTGTAACAGTGTGCAGACTACTTACTAGTAGTTCCGATTGCAGTACTCCAGTCAGCCGTATGATGTCTCTTTTGAGTTGTGCCGACTGCGCGCGCGTATATATGTAAATTTACTAGGCTCGCTTCAATGAGGAAACTACATTAGCAAAATCATTTCGGTGACACAAAGTGAATAAAACTTTTAAACGTTGGATGAGGCAGATTGTTATGGCACCAATGTAGGTTGACCAAGAACCTGACTCCTCACTGGATAGACGTTACTATACAAGACTGACCCGGTAGCAGTGTCGTTCTGCGAGAAAGGAACGAACTGCACCTAGTAGTAGCTGACACGTTGCCATTGAGTTTGATAGCAATAACTTATCAAGAAAATCTGAAGTATAACTCCCCAACCATGAAAATGTCATGATAGGTCTTCTTTCTACAAAACAGAAGAAAGCACACATGCATGGTACAATCAAAATTCAAGGAGGTTGGTACGTACAGTCAAGGAGGTTGGTACAATCAAGGAGGTTCAAGTATGTAAGAGCCGTGTCTCCATTCTGGATGCCAAACTGTTTTTAACTGTGACCCTATTCTATTGCTCATGTTGGCCCTAGAGCCGAGGAGCTGTCCTGTGTAGGCCCTGGAAACAGTCTGACATCAAGGCTACCGTTCAAGTACTGTGGCTAGAGCCATGCCAGCTGCCTATCGGCCGTGAAATCCGCGTGAAATTGGGTGGACTTATCTTTACATTTTCATATAACGACTCTTGTGCGGGACATATGTTCGTAGGTGGCCATGTCTGGTGTCATCACTCCTCGTGTAGACAATGGAGTTATCATTTTATAACTCCATGTGTAGACCAAGGCTCCTTGCAAGGAGATTAGAGGTCTAACCTCCTTGCTCCTTGTGTAGACCATGCAGAGATGGCTAAAACATTCTGTTATCAATATACGTTCCGTTCTTGAGTGATCCGCTTTTGTGAAACCCCATCCTTTTGTCGTTGTCAAGTTGTTGAACTTTTTTTGAACTAGGATGAAGTTCCTAGTATTAAAGATTTACCTGTACCAAGGAGACTAACCTCCTTGACCTGTACTAACAAGTTACTAGTAATCGATTCATGCAGCTTTGCTTTAAACAAGGAGGCTCAATCTTGATTGAACCTCCTTGCTTTAAATTGTTTTTGTTGCAAACATACGACTGAATAAATAAATTTGAACTCAATGCAATGGGTATATTACATGAGTGGTCTCAGCATAAGGGAAAAGTGTTCAACTTAAAAAAAAAAATTTAAAACATCAATACGGCGATTTATAGCATGTCGCCATGCCCTTTGTTCCTTTTAATAACCATCTGCGCTGTGAAATCATCACAGGTTTATCAATAATCGACTTTGCTATGCTGATTTCACGTTTGGTTGATTTCCACCTGTTCTACCCGTGTGTTCTCTTGTCTGCTTTTCCTTTACTCAGTCTATTCTCAATATAGAAAATGGCAAAGAGCTGATTTTATCCGTTCCTGTCAAGGTTATTTTCACGGTCAGTCACGGTCAGAAAAATCTGGCGCGAAATTGCAGTCTTCAATTGAACATCGCATTGGAATCGTCGTTTCATAAGACTTGAATAATTAATTGCTCAAAACTTTCCTCCTTAGTATAGGACTCAAACAAAAGTGCAAGTCTGCAGGGTCGGATGTCCTCTCACACAGGATGCAACATACGTGACGTCATGATCAAACGATAACCGCGCTAGCCCCGCTGGCGCCAAGAACCCAGACACGGTCATTGTCATGAATGACGCATCTGCTTATACCATAGGTGAAAATATCGTCAACTCATCGTTAAACAACGCACTATCACTGACGGTTTGGGGTAGTCGCGAACATGAAATGAGGCTATTCACAGTGAAGTGCAACGTACTGAAGGATATATTTTGCCATGTAACGTTATAATGTGTGGCAGTTTTCACAGTTCTTGTTCCTGAAATACAGCTACAGGTAACGACTCGGTCACATCCGTCGTAGGTCGTCGTACTACGATTTTGATGCTGTAGAATCTTCGTACAGGCTGTGACAGAACTAACCACCAGCAAGGATCTAAAACAGGCTTTACCGTATCAAGACACTGGAAGTTTCCAGGACACATGTACGATTGTCCCAGCCCTCAGGATCGCAGGGAAATGGGCCCTGATCATGAAGTAAAACTTGTCAGAATATAGTTGGGCGTGGATCTAGGTAGCATTTGACTATCAAAACTGGCCAGCCCCGCTGGCGCCCACAACCAAACAAACCGTTTTGTTATGTATGCCACAGAAGGTCTTCAGTTGGCACTGTAATAGATAATGTGCTGGGAAACAAAAGAATCAATTAAAACTATTTATTTTCGTTCGGATGCGTGAAACGGGAATAATAATATGGCCTATTGGTGAGGTCTTGAAACTTAATACCAAGTTGAGCGGCCGTCCATTCTCAACTCTTTGATATGAAGTTCATATCTAAAACTTTAGAAAACTTGCAGGTGAAAAGGACAAACAAGAACGAGTATTGGAGTTGATATCGGTATTAGCATTTTTTTAACTCCATGGTGTTAGTGTTAGGCTCACAAAATGGTCTATATACCAAGGAGGTAAAGTAAGAATGTAAGAATGGCCACATTGGGACAAGGCATGTCACAGAAATAACAGCCATTCTGTGTTTTTGGTGTCCTCCGCTTTACTACCAGCAAAAAAACCCCAACTAATTAAAGAAATCCAAATAAACATAACATGGAATTCTACAGGGGTGGTCGCAGGACCAGACACCGAGTAAAATGGGATTGGGAGATGCCGTTTGTTTGTTTACATCTCATTTCATTAATAGCACAGATGTAGAGACGTCCAGGGTAAAGGATCATCAAGCAGACATGAGATAAGGGGAGGTCCTGGTGAGAGTGTTCAGACGTGCCTGTGGTGCACACGATGGTCTGCGCACGTGGGATCACGCCGTGCTCAATACACTTTTGGGATGCTCCAAGCAGATGTAGAGAGGCAAAATCGTAACTTTTCTCATACTCTCGGTTCCGTGGAGCACTGAACTGGCCTTTCTACGGTAGCCTATTGGAGGTTATCTTGCCTATTGGATATTCTCTTGGCTACTGCATGAAAGATCTGCTTGTAGATTGGGATGCACTGGCTTGAACTTGACAGGAAAATCGTCTTCGAAAAGAGATGTTTATGGCTTCTTAAGACTTCTCGTGCCTTTTCACAAGACCATGCGTCCTGTACTTCTGTTTGTATACAAAAGGTCCATTACCAACCTTATTAATTATTATACAATGCATTCTATTTCGGTGATCTGTCTGACTAATCTGGTGGTAACTTTACTTACTGTAGTTCAGGTCCCTTTCAAAGTCAGTTTAGATATGTACTTAAACTTCAGATTGCATACGATTGCGTATGTCTAGATGGGACTCATTTCTTCTCTTGTCTGTCGAGTAGTGAACACTTGACAGTTAACAAACACAGTTAGGTTTCGTAGGTTTTCAACAACTACACAAATTGCTTTGATTTTATCAATGAAATTATGTAGAATTTATCCACCGGAATCGTATTCTTCTGACACTTGGAGGTCCTTCACACGAATGGCGGATAAGGGATTAGGTTAATCCCAATTAAGAGCGGCGAATGGCGGTCGGAGATTAGCTCGTCTTCGTCAACATAAACGGAGTGGATCAAAGGCTTTGAAACTTTTAGGTAGCCTGGAAGCTAGACTGTTTCCATGTCCTTCACAGGCCAGCTCCTTGGCTCCAGGGCTGACAGGTCCCCATGGCAAGGGAATGTTACCACAGTTCCTGGGGTCTGATAACTCTGGTGGTCTGTGGTAGAATTTCCTTGGGGGCATGTTGGCCCTGGAGCCAAGGAGCTGGCCTCTGTCTGTACGCCCTGGAAACAGTCTGGTATCCAGGCTATTGCAGGGCTGACCAAGGGAATAACCTCCTTGGGCTGACGTAAGTGATCAAATGTACATAAGATCATAGCCACACTCCTCAGTCAATCAGGAGCGAGTACAAGTATTTCTTCTGATTATATTACATCATTATACATACAAGCGACGACTCGATACATGCAAATCGTTGAACTTTCCGAAGGCCTCCGAAGTACTTAGAACTGTGTTGCAACTGGCATCTGAAAATCGCACTTTCGGTGAAAAGGCAATGAATAGGATCAGAGTGATTTGGGAGTCCCGTGTGAAGTTTTTTACCAGCCCCCAAATCGCGTGGTGGTAATAGATTCGGTGCCAGACGGCTTACTTATAAATTTTTCAACTGAATTTCTCGACTAGTCTTGCATTTTGCAAGTGAGATCTGAACAGTAAAAGTGAAGATTTTTTAAAGGGACTGGAAGCATTCTGTCCTCATAGTGTCACGCAGCTGAAGTAGGAGTGTTGAAATTTGTACTTTTGGTCCTCTGTACATAAACTTGGTTCCGAATATTTCCCACCCTGTGGCGAGTCTTTAGCGGCCGCGTGAGTCGTCAGCCATGTGACGTGTGAAGTCAGACAGTAATCCATTTACTTTTATCGCTTCGGTGGTTTCATGTTTTTATATTCCTTTGACAAATGTTAGATATACCGACACCTTGCAAAATTTAGCCGCGAACTCTTTTTACCTTGACATTACCCTTACGTTATAGAATCGTGTGGTTAAAACGCAAGAGACAATCATATATCAATACCAATATTTATTCTACTTAATGCATCATATACATGTATAGAAAAATACATCTCTTTCACTCAAACACAGTACTTTGATGTCGGAAACTTTCCCAGTGACGTCTTTTGATATCAACATTAAACTTAGTACATATATCAACAAGTTACATCTACGAGGCACAGGTGGTATGCAGAAAGTATTTTCACGTCTATACAAAGGATTTAGAATTCTTGTATTTCGTCATGACTTCTGTGAAAAGCGCTATACCTCTGCAAAGAAAAAGCTTCTATTTTTCCAGTTCTAAACGTTCAGATAACCTAATATCAATGCACGCCTACGTTGAGAAGTCCTGTGTTGTGTCTCAGTGGTTCCTGGGGTGGGTTAGGTGACCCGCACCCGGGCGGCTGGCTTGTGGGGTCCCCCCAGGTGTGGTAAGGCGGACCGCCGTATCCTGACGTTAGCATCTGACCGGGTACGGAATGTGTGTGGGGTACAGGTGCAGGGTGGTGGAGAGAAGGCACTGGGACCGTGTAAGGGTGATATCCATGTCCGTAGTGATGTTGTACGGGTCCAGCGGGATGGACGACAGGCGTAGGCGGGAGACCGTGACTGCTGTGCCCGAGCATGTTGGGGGTTAGTCCCGCCAGGGTGACGCCCAGGGACGGGAAGAACGCCAGGTGAGGGTGGTGGTGGGGGCCGAACATGCCGAACCGACGCGCCTCGCTCTCCGCGTCCTGGACCTGACGCTTCCACTTCATCCGCCGGTTCTGGAACCACGTCTTCACCTGCGGAGGACAATCAACTATAAGTTTGCAAGCTTGCATTTTCTTGATTTGATTAACTTCTCCTATCCTGGGTACCGTCCTGGTTAGCTTCGTCCGCCCAACGGCATGCACGGTCGCTACCCACCAACCAACGTGGGTAGCGGTGGGTAGCGACCGTGGGAGCAGACGAAACTAACCAGGATGGTACCCAGGCTAAACTTTTCCACCATCAAATGCGTTGTACAGCATTTCAAATGACACGGTGACCAAACATAAGTTGCGTATCTAAAATGTCTGTAGATTAAAAACGAGGGTAGAAGGGTTGGACCGTATTGATTAATGTTAAATGTGTAAAATTTACTTTTGTGACGTTCATTGTATTATCATTATCAAATAGCAAATGTTAGTAGTTAGAAGTGAATGTAAATACATGTAGTTGTTATGATGTATGCAGTTGTTATGATGAATGTACCCCAGGAAGAGTAGTGTATTCATTGTATGTACACTAATGGAGTTTCCTAAATAAACAAACAAACAAACAAACAAACAAACAAACAAACCGTACCTGTGCGTCTGTGAGGTCCAGTGCCTGGGCCAGCTCCTCTCTGTCGGAGGCAGACAGGTACTTCTGCGTGCTGAACCGTTTCTCCAGCTCGTGCACCTGGTGGTTGGAGAACGCCGTACGGAGCTTCTTGCTCTCGCGGGAGGGAACACGCTCCGGGCCCGGGGAGTCTCCATCCGGGGTGTCCGAGGAGTATCGTTCTGAAAATCAACAGTACCAATGCCTTTCAAAATATACTTTCAATTAAAGAAATAGGCGGTGGCCAAGGCGAACCTAAAAGAGTTACAAGATGGTTTCTTTGCGAAGAGCCAAATGAAAGTTTGGACTATCTTTTAACACTCATGACACTTGAAGTTATTATGTGTGAAGAAGCATGTAGAATATGTTACTCTCCAGGCAGAGGTTAGGCTTCTTTTGGACGACTTTGGGACGTTTTGTCGGGCTTAGCTTTCTATTTTGTTAGTTTCTCTTCGGGCATACTGGTCTGTATCTTTTTAACCTCCTTGGTATACCAAAAAAAATCTGACAAAATAGAAAGTTGAAAAACGTTAACGTCCAAAACAAGCCTAGCATCTGAATTGAGTGTAGAATACGTTAGGAAACAAGTACATAGGTGTTTCATACCGTTCTCAACATCGCTGGTGTTGTCTCTGTCCGACGATGTGGAGTCGGCGGGAACTGCCCGGCACCCGGCCTGCCCTGTCTGGCGAGAGTCGGGGGAGATACTCGGGGAACTGCCGTTTGCAGTCGTCACTTTGGTCGGGACCACACGGGAACTTGGCTTCTTTACCGCCCGTGCCTGCATCAAGCGATTAATCAAATTTAAGTTACGACGCAGTCACATTCATCGTAGATTCATCGTAGATCGTCAATCTATTTTTGATGCCGTAGACTTTTCAAGCAGGCTGTGACAGAACCAACTAGCGACAAGGACCCTAAGACATTGTTTGTCGTAACAACATGCATGACTATCCCAAATACATGTATGCATCAGTTTGCGACGGTCGTACGACGTACGTGACGTAGATACTAAAGATAGCTAACATACAGATGAGGACAGCAAAGAGGCTAAAAACAAAATTTCGTTATCAAAAAGGAAAGTTACTTTTTTCTTTTTTCCACCTAATATAAGACACTTTCAAACGAGGAGGGGCGTGGGCTTACCCTTTGATAATAGGACGGTTGTGTTGGCTGTGGCAGGACGGGGACGTGGCGCCGCACCTGAACTGGCGGTGAGCTGGAGGAGGTTATACGGGCCACCTCGCTGTCACACGCCGTGTCCTCCTTCTCCTGGACCCGACTACTCTGAGCCAGCCTCTCGATAGAGAAGATGTGATTCCCTGCCATCTAGGCTCTATACTATAGCGTAGCTCCTAGAACTTTGGTAAACAAATTCTAGCGAGATGAGACCTACAAGAGATGCGTCTAGTCCGACGTCCAAGTGTCTGAATGAAACCTGGCAGCTATACGAGTGGGTTTTAGAAGTTGACTAATTGTTTTATCACGTAAATTCGAAATGATTGTTGTTCAAAGAAGTCGGCTGCCTTTTTTCTCTGAAAACCAGGGCGCTAAATATCGGGCTTCATAACAGTTTACCTGATTAAGACAATGCCCCACCTCCCTGTGGTCGCCCTCATCCATTCCAAACGATTATGGGACTTCAAACGAAAACTTTTGTCACCCGGGCAACGGGGCGCCATCTTGAAAGAAGCCGACTAATCAAGGTCATTATGAACATGCAAGGCTCTGCCCACCCCCCGCGAGCGCCCCGCCCTTTGTTGTTGTAAGGGCGCCGGGGCGGAGAGACAAACCACCTTGGCTTTGGCTTCCGGCGTTGTCTTGACTGACAGGTCTGGCCAAGGTCTGGCAGACGATCTTTCTCTTCTGTCGGACAACACTTTGCACTAAAACAGTGACAGTTATATTGACAACATCTCTCCTCTAACATGTGGAATATAGACATTTCTTTATTTCATTGACGTTATATGTAATGAAAAAAATCTATAGAGAACCATTGAGTTATTGTGTTGACTTTGTTTTAAAATAGGCAAAAAAATCATCAAACTTATCGTCATGCAAAACATGAAGCTGCAAAAAAATAGTTAACTATTTACGGAGCATGTAAGCATCGTGCTTATAGCAAATCATATTGCTTCTATTTCCTATAAAAAGTCTGTGCAATTCATCCTATGGGCGCTTCAGAGTGAGAGCTCCGAAAATCAATCGGATCTCGGGACACTCGGAGGTCCTTCACTCAACTGGTAATTGGGGGATTAAGTTATTTCCAATTAAAGAGCGAACGGCCCTTGGGAGATTAGCCATCTTTTTGTCAATATGAACGAGCTCATAAGTAAGGACCAAAGGCTGCAAATCAGAGAACAACGGAACAAAAAACAGATACCCTCAGGAGATGGACTGAGAAATGACCAAGAGAGGATGTGGTCAGCAGGGAGAGATAACTCTGTTTTCATGTGCAGTGATTCTCGTTATACACTTGAATAGATCTGAATACAACATCATGAAGAGGAAAATAGAAATCTTTTAGGGGGTTCGAAAAAATATAATTGATTATAATTATAAAGCATTCTATTTCGTTACTGGGGTGCCAGCTGTAGTGTTTGTCTAGCTAGCCCCCTTGCTAACATTTCGGGTTCGACTTTTCTTCAGAACACTAACAGATATTCGGTCGGGCAAGGAAATCATATAAAATAATAATCATAATGTCCTTTTGTAGATCTTGGTGTGCAACAACAATCTTCCACGTTACTACGGGCCCAAAAATATCAGTAAAAGTTCACGCTTAATCAAATATTCACTATTCACAATTTCCGAGATACCTGCTCAAGCCGGTCATTGGTTTTCACACAAGTGATATAATTTTAGACCATCTTTTCGATTAGCCTCGTCAAGCCTAGAAAGAAAACAAGCATCAGTGAAACCGACAAATTATCGGTAGGATGCGATCTTACCTCAAACAACCGCATACAACCGTGAACATGTAAGCCTTATCGCCGCTACGGACAAGCTGATAGCGAAAGCAGCCACGCGTCCTCCATGTTAACGACAACTTGTTACTTTTAATAATAATTTATTCTCTCTGCCGACAAGAAGTCAATATTTTAGACCAAGCATGCTATTTTGGGCAGACTTCAAAGCAATGAAACGTTCGCAGATGTATCGGCGGCGCTGGTAACCTTCGCGAATATCAATAATTTTTTCATAATCACATTTCGGAGATTTTACTACACCATGCAGCAGAGTAAATTACTGTATATAATTCTCGCTTCTGGGATCTCGAGATGTGAATCTCTTCGAAGGCCGGGTGGTCAGTGATCACCTCTTATTTCCTCCAGTGCAATTTCTTACAAATCTCTGACAGCGCCAGGCGTTTTCCGCTTGGCAGCCTTTATCAAATCTTGTCTGGTGAGCAGGACAGTTTAGTACATCACTACATGTGTGTTACATTGATTAGATCGGCATCGGCCACGTTATGTCAGCGTCTCTGTGTGAACACGTGCCTGTACAGTCACCAGATCGGGGCATGGACACAAAATCATCAGAATGGTAGTGTCTAGTGTATAAATTTAGTGTATTTAGAATTTGATACAGTTTAGGAGTCCTGCTTTCTCTCTTTCTCTATTTCAAAAGATTACACGGTCTTCGGATTTACCATGTCATCGACCGAGCACAAAACCTAATTGATTGTATTGTTTGTCAATATATCGCCAATTAAACTACAAAGGAAATGTCCTTTGGTCGTCATAAATGACAAAAGCTTGTTTTGATTCCAGGCGCCAGCGGGGCTGGTCAGTCTGGCATTTGATCTTTGTCAGAAAAGAACCGGACAGAATGACCAAAGTTACTGATACATGGCCAGGCGCACACCGGTCCCTCAGTTAAATTTATCGTGTGCGCTCTCCAGGCAGTTTCCGTGGGTCTGAAATGGACACGTGTCTTTACCAAACATTACATGTAAAATGTTTTATACATGTGCTAGAGTCGTGAAGATTCCTGTCGGGGCAAAACTGATTGGCGACATTGACTCAAACTTGCGTTAAAAAATCGGTCGGCTTGGCTAGTTCTAAGACGACGTCCGATGATTGGGTTATATTTCTTTTTAGATTCTAGAACCGTTGCGTCAACTACAATCTACTAAAGGCCATGATTCCTCATCACTATTAATAACCATAATCGGATGCATTGTTAGATGGGAAGTTGTCTGTTTTCAGAGGTGTCATACATGACAATGACCGTGTTTGGGTTCCAGGCGCCAGCGGGGCTGACGAGTCTGTCGTTTGATCATGACGTCATGTGGTTCAGGAACGGCCACGTATACGTTCTTGCTCCAAGAACTTGACATTTTTCTAACTAGCCAGTCAGATTAAGGCAACAAAAATGCAGGTGTGGGCTGTACTACGCTTAGAGTATAGCAATCCTTCCTCAGCCAATTCAATCAGGAGTGAGTATTTCTTGCGATGAAATTAGTTGATCACCATTGCAATTACAAACATGTACATGTACTGCGGGTTCTGACAATTTTGCATTTCCCAGAAAACAACCTTTAATGCAGGACGCTTTCAGTCAGATTCTTATTAATAAGAGGTATTGAAAGTGTACAAGAAAACACGCGTTTAATGGTTGTCGCCAGAACACAAATAACATTTCCATGGTGTAAAAACAGGGAAGTTTACACATGATATGTTTCCCACCCCGCTCTCTCAAAGGCGTGAACTCTCTATCGACCATGGTGACAAAACAAAGCTCGAGTGTTGTTTTTGTCGATCGACACGAAAAGTATCTATTTATTCTGCTGATTGGGTAGCCCCCGTCTCACATACTAATAATGAACATTTATTGTTCAATTTATTTTTCATCGTACGGATGTTGTGACCGTTTTTGTGTTCAAAATACCAGCACTGTCAGCAGTAACATCAACCGGTTATACACAAAATTTACTGCAATGAGTGTGCATTTATTTCACATCCAAAGTCCTTCTTTTATTTTATCCATGTCCTATCATACGTTTAATCAAGTCATGTTCTTTTTATTGCTCCATTTCATACTTGTGAGACCAACATCCAGCGATGTATTCTTTCTAACAAAACTCCAACATAATTGAACCAAGGAGATTTTATTGAACCTTCATTCAGCTTCCTTCACATAATGATGGAAAACATCCCGTCCTGATGGCGCCACAATAAAAACAAAGTTCATTGTGATTCAACTACTTTTTAGTATCATACAGAGATGGGCGGGAATGTTGGCTATACAGAACCGATTGGTCAATAGTCCAACTGTTTCTCATGTAACAACAAATACTGGACGCGAGGAACTGAACGAGTTATCGTGCTTCCGTCTCATTTTTTTTACATAATTTGTTCCACACGATCATTACACAGTTTATACTTCAACTTAGATAGTTGTATGACGCAAAGAAATTATTTAAAATTGTAGATAGTGTCCATTTCATAGTAGGAACATATGGCCCTAATTGGTCGTTGGACAAGTGCAAGACTGCTGTCGCCAGTGGACAAATATCACCTCCAGGTAAAAAGACCCAACAATTGTCTCTAATTGGGAAATCCTCCCGTTCTTCACACCTTGTTCACCATTGTTGTCCCATTGGAGGTGGTGAGAAGTCGGTAAACAGAGTTGTTGGACTTCTCTATTGTGTAGCGGGCAGCGATCTGTTTGTGTGGCGGGCGGGAGAGTGTTGGTTTTAGACGGAAATACTCGTCTTGGAGTGTTTGTAAAGTTGTAAGTAGACATGTAATAGAGTCGTTGAGCTTGCAGACAAATATCGTTAACTTGGGATCCAGGTCAGCATAAAGGCAAACGAATAAATTGTTTTTAAGCGTTCAATTAGATTGTAATCTATCGGAAAGAACTGCATCTCTCTCTCTGGAAGTCATTGAGTCAATCAGAAACTGCGACTGGGGCTTTCATAATGAGTTTTTTATGGGATATCACTTCTATTTATAGTCGGGTCCTAGTACCGGTCGTAGAGTGCTGAAGAGGCAGAACAAAGAAGTCTCATAGAGGCTATTACGTAATTTGAACAACATGGAATTTGTACAAGCAAGGAGCTTCTACACATGTAGAAGCTCCTTGGTACAAGAAAGATTTCTTCCAATGATTTCTCCAAACAGACAAGTTTCTGACAGACACGAAAAATGACCGGAAACCACGCTGTAATTCAACCATAGTACAAAAAAGAGACACTTTCGTTCTACAATGGTTTAATTGTCTGTAATTACAGTATTTTGTTACATCTTGAAGTACCGAACATGTTAAATACCGGATATCGTCCTGTCCATCGCGGGTCGTCATGAATAACAATGATGTTGTTTTGGTTTGGGCGCCAGCGGGGCTAGCGACGTCTGCTCTCTGATGTCACATCCTTCCGTAAAAGGGCAATGAGTAGAAGAGTACTATCCAAGCAGATGGTAGGACTTTTGGGACGTTTTTAAAATTAAGCTTTTCTGTGGGGTTATTTTGTCGGCTTTTCCTTGGCCAGGATACTTCGTTGGGTATCCTGTCCTAAAACGTCCCAAACAGGCCTAATCACTGCTTGGAGAGTAGTAGAAAACCTCGTTGGAAAGATCCTAGAACATGGCAATGGACTTTGTGTATGACATATATATTCACGGCACTAGTAGTGTAGCCTGGTGTCCAGTCTTATTAGCTTTCGTCCGCTCCCCGAGATCCGCTACCCGGGTAGCTTATCTTGGGGAGCGGACCAAAGCTAACAAGACTGGACACCAGGCTACTAGTGGTGTTCTCGCACAGTCAAGGAAAAGTGCTAACAATTTTATTGCTAGTACACTTCCGAAGACGGGAGCGAAAAAAAAGCGTTGAGGACAAGCGACGATCGAGGTTCAATCAAATACTAGTACAGAAACTCCATGGCAACAGGCTAGTCGCCTCGCATCCTGGGCGTACGGCAAATTGTGACAAATTATCTGCCTTCAATTTGATGAATATATCTTCATTATCTTGATGGCGAGCTTTCTTCTTCGCCGCTGGCCGCTGGCGCCAGCAGACCAACCCGCAGCCTCCGGCCACCGTGCCAGCCGCCCTGCCCGGACCCGCCCCCTATCTCCCGGCTCATTGGGCGCGTCAATAGCTGATAAACGCGCGGCTGTTCACACCGTTTGGCACGTAATCGCCGCCGATGAGGCCTTTGTTTTAGGGTGGGTGAGCTATCGGCTGCACGGCGGGACACTGTCGCCTGAACCACAACAAACCCGGCGGTGGGACATCGGGATGCGTCTGACGGGGAGGGGCTTACCGGGTGGGGTCATTGACTCTCCAAGGCCGAAAAAATACTCAACAAAACGCATATGACATAAATTATGATAAAAAGCCTTTAAAAAAAATCCCAAACTGGCCTACCCTCTGCTTGTAGAATGTCATCATCACGAGTATTACTATGGAAGTAAACACAATAAGGACCTCGTCACATTCATCGTACGATCATCGTACAAACTTTTCATTCTTGGGACAGTCGTGAATGTGTCGACTGTTGTACTAACCTCATTGGTTGTACAAATCAGCTGTCTTGTTATAGGAAAGGTTGTTTCCGATCGTTATCGGCGCTTAGTTCGTTCATGGCTTGTTTGAACATTCTACGAGCGCGCCGTTTGATCAAGAACTTGAAGAAGGTTATCCTTGGTTTGATACAAGCGGTTTTTTTTAACTGAAAAGATATTGATGTACAAACACAAAGGGAAATTTGTTAGAATATAACGATTATGCACAATCTGCCGTCCATATTCATCGATATCA
Organism: Branchiostoma floridae x Branchiostoma japonicum; assembly: GCA_013266295.2. Classification (NCBI taxonomy): domain Eukaryota; kingdom Metazoa; phylum Chordata; class Leptocardii; order Amphioxiformes; family Branchiostomatidae; genus Branchiostoma; species Branchiostoma floridae x Branchiostoma japonicum. The sequence goes on from CM023824.1 coordinate 12,019,886, forward strand.
TGTGATGAAATAGTCCTGGTCTAACGGGTATAGTGATCTGGTGTCGCGACAACAGACCATGGCGGTACATCCAGTCGGAAATTCTCAGCTCGCAAAGCTCTGCGATTTCTCATCACTTCATGTTGAAATAATTAGTCCGTCTCCAAGTGGCGCCCGAGTGGTGGCGATCCGGGTTTGTGGGTGGGAGGGCCGCGGGAACATCACAGCAAACAATTAAAGCTGATGAGATAACGAGGTGGAGTCGCCCAACAGGAGCGAGCCGGTCTCATGAATACGTCGCGACACTCGCTAACAAAACACGGTATAAATACGGGGTGAAATCTCCCGTCTCAATCACTTCTCCAACACTCCTGTGACGAACACGCGACAACCATGACCGCATGCAAGCTTCCCTTCGCTCTTTCCGTGGAGAACTTGATCGGCGGCGCCCGAACCGACCTTGTCCAGGACATCAGGGCTTCCAGTCCCGAATGTCTTCCACCGAAAAAGCGTCACCTCCTGATCACCGCCTCGCCGTCGGACACCCCCGCGCGCCTGGACGGGAACAGTCGGGCCGCAGCTCAGGTCGCGCCGCCCGCCAACAACGTGACTCTGCGGAGTGACGGGGAAACGTCCGATGAAGAGGAGATAGACGTCGTGTCCATTGGCGAAGCAGCCTCACCTGGTAAGGACACCTTCCAGTTATACATTATTTTTGATAGCCTGGATGCCAGCCTTCTAAGTTTTAGTTAGTATGTTCCTGTAGGCTAGATCAATGTCCTTGGCTAGATGTATCAGTGGCAACTCTTCCACAAAATCTGATTATGTATTGTTTCAAATACAGTTTTATTGTAGTACATGTATGAAAAACCGAACAGCGTGTCTTATGTCGTTTTTTTTTGCCTCCTCAGCTTCCAGTACAAGTTCAGACCGCTCCAGCCCAGCACCTTCCTGCGGCGACAGCCCGTCTCCCTCCCCGGCAGGCCGCAAGGCACGCACGGCCTTCACCACAGAACAAGTCATGGCCCTGGAGGAGCGTTTCCGTCTGCAGAAGTACCTGTCCGCCGCCGACCGGGAAACTCTGGCCAAGGCCACGGGACTGACCGACGAGCAGGTCAAGACGTGGTTCCAGAACCGCCGCATGAAGCTGAAGCGCCAGCAGCAAGACTTCGCCTCCTTCCCGCTGCACGCCGCCGTCACCCCACAGCCCAACCCCTGGTACGACTCCGCGCACTTCGTCCCGTCCCTCGGCACCGCCGTCTGTGGTCTGCGGCCTCACATGCTGCCCCAGCCCGCCAACACCGTGAGCACCAGCCGTGGAACCAGGTACTCACCGTACCCGTCTGCCAGCGTGTCGCCGTCCGGCCACAGTCACCACCAGATGACCAACATGTACATGTCTCCGTACCAGAACAACGTGGCAGGGGCGCACTACCACAACCACAACGTACCCACCATGAACTTGTAAACGACTTGAACAGTGTTCCACAGTATTGCCGGGCAATATATGAACTTTATACACTAGATCAAAAGTTCGCTATAGTTCTTATGGTTGAAACCATTCTCTCAGGGATTAACTCATGTACATATGTTAAGAGAGTAAATTTATCGACGGTAAAGAATTATATGACAAGTAGATTGTTTTATTCCATGTTACCCGTGTGTGTAACCGTTGTAAATAGAGCAAAGTATTTTATATATAAAGGAAATCGTTATTCTATTTTTGACACATCTTTTGCACTTGAAAGATTACTATTTATCTCGTTTTTTTAAATAAATGAATCGAATCTTTTATCTGTGGAGTGTTGTCTTTTTACTTCATACTTGTAAGAGTAATTCCAATCATACACTACATCACAGTATAGCTCGAGTCACCGTGATGCGTGAACCACTCTTGACTAAACTAAGGGAGTTTTTATGAGTTTTATGATTAATACGGAGCCCCGTCCTTGCTGTCCATTTTAATCCCCAAGCAGATGTTGGTTGAACAGTTGGGTTTTCTACCAAGCCAGCTTTTCTAACAGTTTGGGTAGAGGACTGTCAGTAAAGCCAGCTGGTGAGAAGACTTTATAATTGTCCACCCAGCATCTGCTTAGAGATTAGGCACACAGCATCAGCTAATAAAGCCATCTCTCTTCCTACTCTCCAAGCAGAGGTTAGGTCAGTTTCGGCCGTATTTTAAAATATTTTATTATTTCTATCGGGTTGTCTTTTTGGTCGGCTTTTGTTGTGGAGATCCTCACAAAAAAGAGCCCAACAGAAAGCCTAAAAAACGTCCAAAACACGCCTAACCTCTGCTTGGAGAGGAAGCAACAGTTTATCTTTGCCATCTGCTGGCTGGTAGTGGACAGATGTGGGAGCAGGTGTTAGTCTCCTGTCGACTGTCACACGTTATCAGCTGGTGTAAAACACTCACGGCGCCCCCACAATTACCCGATTATTGCTCACCAGTCGAGGAAAAGTCAACTGATTCTCGTAGTAGTGCAAAATTTTGTTACAGCTGATTGCCGATCGTGTGATGATATGGCGCCAGTTTAAACTAGGACCAACAGTTAGTCCTGTTTTGTATCTTTAATTAAAAAAAAGGTTTTATGCGTTTTGTTCGACATTCTATTTTGTCGAGCTTTTCTTTAAGTACCTATACTGGCATAGGCAAGCACATGTACCGTTATGCCCAAATAAAAGCCGACAAAACAGAAATCCCGACAAAACGCCTCAAAAGCTTTAAAGGACGTCCAAAACAGACCTAACCTCTGTTTGGAAAGTACACTGTAACAATATTAACATGTCGAAGGATTTTTGTCTTAGAACAACAGTTTAGAACGCCTGACTTCCAGCGGACAGTACCGACACACCACGGACATGTGTTCATCCGCGGTAAGACAATATCCAGACCAGAGTATCAATGAATATTCACACCAGTGACAGAGGTGATAACGACACTAATTGGTAAAACAATAGGATCCATTGCCTTGTTTTTGGAAGGGCGCCAGCGGGCCTAGCGCCTTTTCTTTTACGTCTGGTCGCGACGCGACTGCCTGGAGCTAGGGGCTCACTCACAATTTTGGAAACATGGCGAAAATAATGAACGATTAGAAAGATGGCACATGAGAAGGAACCGGCTCAATTGGTTAGCCGAGCGGACTGAAGTGTAGAAGTACGGCAGAAGTAATCCCTTGTCTAGAGATAAGACAATGTGTCGTGACTCCGCATTAATCCATGGACAGATAACGTAAACCATCAAAATTTGGGGCCCAAAAATGTGAAATTTAAGAATTCAGTTTCTAGGGCAGCAAAGACCAAAGTTTTAAAGCTCTTCGGTTCAGGCAAAAAGGTTTCAATCAAGTAGAGATATATACGTACTTCACATTCGCGGTAGACCGTCGTACGATTTTGATGATCTTTGACGTAGACTTTTCAAGAGTGACAGAATCAACGGCCGACAACCGACAAGACAACATTTTCCGTAACAACACAGCACAGCTGAGTTTTGTACGACATTTCCCCAAAAATGCCCTTGGCCTTAGTTTGCGATCGCACGACGATCGTATGACGAATGTGACCGCGCCATAACTATTACAGTGGTATTTCTCACCATATTTTGCCGATTTTCCGGGGATTACCCCTTGTTTTTGCGGCGGGAGGAGCAGGGCTTCGGGAGAACAACTGGTAGACTGGATGGCGCCCTAGAACAAACCACCATCGGCCCGATTAGCGCCGGATAATTAACGTTTCACACCAGGCTGCAAGTGGTTTTTATTCAATTTGGGTGATCAGCGATATCCTGTTTTTATAATGGTACGATCGACTCTGCAATAGTATATAGATGTACCTCCGTGAAGCAGGTATTGTACATATGAGTGTATATGTGCGTCAGTCTGTCTGTGTTTCCACATGCGTTGGGCAGCATAACTCCAAGCTATTGGATGATTGTGACGACACTAGTACTGTATTTGATATGTGGGTCTTGAGAACATGAAGATCAAGGTCTATTCGGGACACCCTAGCGGATTTTATTGGTACTGCGACAGAACCTTCGGTTTTGTATCTTTTGTTCTGGATACATGTACATGTATTTCATATTATGCTGCAGACAGCTTTTGACGTCCGGAAGAAGAGGTGTAGCAGATGTTTGACTGACTGCTGATTTAAACGCAATAGACCCTCCCGAATCACTGGCTTCTTCTTCTTCGCACCTAGTATCTCGCAATCAGATGTACGTATCCGGCTCAGTCTCGCGCTTGTTTTAGCAACAATCATTTTCATGATTTTGCCTTTCTGGTACAGTTGTATTGCATTTTCTGGAACGAGTCGCCTGCTCCTACATCTGTCAGCATTGCACAGAGGGGGTAGCCGATCCATTCAAAGGAGGCGGCGAATCGCTAGAAATACCAGAAACACCTACTAGTAGCCTTTCTAACCTCCTTGGTAGTACTAAATGTTGCAAATACAGGCGTGAAACAGACTGAGCAGGAACCTTACGTCTGAGAGTGGGGCAAATGGGCAGACAGATAACGCGGGGTAGGGGCTATGGTTAAATTTCCTTGGGGGCATGATGGACCTAGAGCCGAAGAGCTGGTCTGTGACGGTTATAGATTATAGAAACAGCCTGGCAGCCAGTCTACTTTCAATTGCTCTTATACAAGTTACTAGTATCTACTATATTTTAGTCATACTTCGAGATGATAAACCCTGGCTGTATTTATGGGCGACTAGTACCTCGGAATCTGCTCGGAATAAACACTACTAGTAGTGGCTCTACGCTGAAAAGAATGTACCAGAGAAGCAAAATTATATCAAGACGTTGACTTGATTTATTCAGCTGATCAGTCGATATCAAAGAGATCACTGAAGAACTTACAAAAATATATTATTTAGTCATCAAAGTATAGTGCCTATTGTCACAACTTATATTATTCTCAAGAGTTTTTTTACAAACATAACACACACGCTCTTCAAAAGCGGATAAAATATCTCACATAGTTTCCATGGTATCTTACATTTACACAGTGACGAAATTATTGCACATAAATGGCTATCCAGCAGCCTGTAACTTAAAAGTGTAAGAGTCAAATTGTCTTTCGCAAATGTCTCTGGTGTTTACATGTAGACGCCGGGTACGTTGTGGCTGTGGTAGTGCGCCCCTGCCACGTTGTTCTGGTACGGAGACATGTACATGTTGGTCATCTGGTGGTGACTGTGGCCGGACGGCGACACGCGGGCAGACGGGTACGGTGAGTACCTGGTTCCACGGCTGGTGCTCACGGTGTTGGCGGGCTGGGGCAGCATGTGAGGCCGCAGACCACAGACGGCGGTGCCGAGGGACGGGACGAAGTGCGCGGAGTCGTACCAGGGGTTGGGCTGTGGGGTGTAGCCGGGCATCCCGGGCACGGTGACGGCGGCGTGCAGCGGGAAGGAGGCGAAGTCTTGCTGCTGGCGCTTCAGCTTCATGCGGCGGTTCTGGAACCACGTCTTGACCTGCTCGTCGGTCAGTCCCGTGGCCTTGGCCAGAGTTTCCCGGTCGGCGGCGGACAGGTACTTCTGCAGACGGAAACGCTCCTCCAGGGCCATGACTTGTTCTGTGGTGAAGGCCGTGCGTGCCTTGCGGCCTACCGGGGAGGGGGACGGGCTGTCGCCGCAGGAAGGTGCTGGGCTGGAGCGGTCGGAAGCAGGTGAGTCCGTGTTGCGGGTCTGCAGGTCGTCACACTCCGACACCACGTCGATCTCCTCGTCCTCAGATGTCTCCCCGTCACTCCGCAGCGTCACGGCGCTCAGGTTCGGCCGGGGTGTGGCGGTGACCAGGAGGTGGCGTTTCTTGAGCGGGAGGCTCTCGGGGCTGGACGATCTCATGTCCGACACGGCGTCAGGTGCGGATCCGATCAAGTTCTCTACGGACAGAGCGAAGGGCAGCTTGTAAGAAGTCATGGTCGTCGGCGGACAGCGATGCTTGAAGCAGTGTGAGAGATTTTTAGTGGCGGAGCGGCAAACTGTGGCTTTTATAGTCCCCGCAGTGTCGGTGACTCGCGTATTCATGAGTCATCGCGTGCTCCTATTGGTCAGCTCTAGGCTCACTATTGTTTACTTTGATGCGCTGTAGGACATGACTAATTATTTCAGCATGTGGTGATGAGAAACTTCAGAGCAACCAGAAAATCCACTTTCATTCACAATTAAAACCTTCTTGCTTCCCAAGAAATGTATTGATGCTAACTAGGCTTCCAATGTTCTATGTTCTGAAGGCATACTGTTTATCAATCGAGAAACCATAATATGGGCCTGCAGAAAGATTTCCAAGTGACATTTGTTTTCTTTCCCAAAGACCATTTTTTCATGTCTTATTTGTCATTCATGTCCACCTCCCGGGGTACCCCACCCGGTAAGCCCCTCCCCGTCAGACGCATCGCGATGTCCCACCGCCGGGTTTGTTGTGGTTCAGGCGACAGTGTCCCGCCGTGCAGCCGATAGCTCACCCACCCTAAAACAAAGGCCTCATCGGCGGCGATTACGTGCCAAACGGTGTGAACAGCCGCGCGTTTATCACCTATTGACGCTCCCAATGAGCCGGAGCTGTGGGCGGGTCACGGCCAGGGGTACGGGGGCGAGGTGCCAGTCTGGTGGCGCCAGTGGTCGGCAGATCCATCACTTGTCATTGAATAGACCGATTTCCTCATCCACAGGGGGTCAAACAAGGGCACAAATAAACTTTGTCTATTTTAGAATAGTTTATGACTCGGTTTGAAAATATACTAGTAGTATATTATAAGAAGTTTGCAAGTGTAGATTTTCGTTCCAGTTCAATGTCGATTGTAAAGTTTCATTCGCTAGATTTCATTTGGTCCTACCCGTCGTCCGATCGCACGCTAGGGTATCCTTGAGGTAGTCGTGCATATTTCGTACAATATTTAGAAGTCTTGTTACGGAAAATGCTTTGTTTATTTATCGGCGGTTGCTTCTGTCACAGCCTGCTTGAAAATTCTACGACATGAAAATCGTTCGACGTCCTACGACGAATGTGACCGCACCAGAACAAAAGGAATTGGTCCCAAAAGATAGGTAGGCGAACACATTTGGAGGTTCAATCGAAGATCCAAAGGTTTTCACCGTAAAACAATACGTCGTAATGGCGGCATTGTCCGACAACACTGTTCCCGATCGGTTCTGACCAGGGAGTCCACATGACAATGACGTTTGTTTTGGTTTGGGCGCCGGCGGGGCTGCCATGTCTACCGTCTTATCTCACTTGTCCTTCTTTGTTGAAAGTACTCTCCAAGGAGAGTAGGTAGAACCAAGGGGCTTTTTTATTTAGAACAAGTTAGATTCAGCATTTAAACTCGTAGTCACCTACTATGACATGATATTATTATTTTTCTGTAGACTGTACGTCATTTTATTCTACTTGCAATTAGCCTCCGGACAAGAATTTGAAATAAACTTATTTTTATAATGACCCTTGTACGGAAGAAACCTTCAAGAATATGTCCTTGTGTACATGTACTTGTATAGAAACGACAAAGCCCGATCTCGCTAGCCCCGCCGGCGCCAGAAGAAAAACACCACCATTGTCACCTAACGGTGTGAACCGCAGAACAATTTACTGACAAGCGTCGATAAACAATAGGTGTAATTATGCTATATTGTTCGACTATCTGAATTTCACAATTACGCTAGGAGAACTGATTGACAGGGACATTGACGAGTCTTTTTTTCTGGACAGTTTGGATCCTTTTGAGTTTTGTTTTCATGATGGAGAAGTACAAATCCAGGAATACAGATCCAGGACAAGTGTAGACACGTTATGACTCAGGCCTTGGCAAAGACGTTATACATATTTTATTTAGGACGTCATTGATCCACACAACCCTAAAATGATTGACGTCCTAACGTGTTTCTTTTCAAATCATTTAGCAACCATTTGACAACGAGAAGACCTCGCCTGTTGGAAGAAAAAATCTAGCGAATTCGATACCGTAAAGATTTAAGGTAATCAATCGATGTTACCATCCGTGTCAAAGACGACCGTAAACCTCTTGACGGACGTGAGAAGTGAGGATTTTGTGAAGATTTTGCCGATTTGATCTCGCTGTACCAGCACTCGAGATGGTCATTGACCACACTTGGAGGTCCTTCAGTCAGGGACTAATTGGGATTATGTATTATGTCAATTGACAACAGCGTGGGAGATTAGCTCGTCTTTGTAAGTACGAAGCAGCGCGAAGAGCGATCAAAGGCCTCCCGGGCGATGGCAGAGGACAGAAAATCCAGCAAATCTCTGGAGAAAGCCGCGTTGTACATGCACTCTGGTGTGAAGTAAAGCCGTCATTAACATTAACATGTCAACTCGTGGGAAAGAAGAGGAAAAGACACGAGTCAATGCACGTTTCATGCATTTAGAACAACTTCTTTCTCATCTTGGCCCCCTCGAGATGGGAACATACACAGCACCAAGGGTAACGTTATGGCCCGGTTTACATGCTAGTAGGTCGTCCTACGATGTCGATGTTGTTGGATTTTCAGGAAGGCTGTGACAGAACTAATCGCCGACAAGGATCAAAGACAGCATTTTCGATAACAAGACAGCTGGATTTTGTTTGACACATGCACGACTATCCTAAGAATGTCCCTATTTTGCTATCGTATTTTACGATGATCGTATGAGTATGTGTCCCCAAATAAAGAGGGAAGGAGAAATTGTATTTTCGATCGTCAAAAAGAATAGTCAGAAATTTGAGCCAGTACAGCTTGAGAGAGAATCTTTAAATACAATTTCTGTTTGAAAAAATAATGACTGCTCGCTGATCAGATGGCAGCCTCGCCGGCGCCCAAACCAAAACAAACGTCATTGTCATGTGGACTCCCTGGTCAGAACCGATCGAGAACAGTGTTGTCGGACAATGTCGTCATTATGACGTATTGTTTTAGCGTGAAAAACTCGCAGCTTCTCTGGGGGAGGTGTTGTGATTGGGGTCGAAAGAGCTGAAAAAGACACCCATGCAGCGTCATCAGAGGGTAGACGTCGCTAGCCCCGCTGGCGCCTGAAGCAAAACAAGTTCATTGTCATTCATGACTCCCACAGAGATCCGAACACTGGTCTCAAGTCAGTTCCTTTCACACTGGACCTAAAGAAGCAATATACTAGTAACCATTACAATATATAATGAATGGATGACCTTTATCGTACGTTTATGCTCTTTAATATGTACAAGCTAAGTAAAGTACAGATGCATGGTGGTGAAGCCGTTCTACTTCTCGGTACAATTACAGTAACTTATAAGAAAAGAATGTGGTACAGTGGTCGTCTATGCGGTGGTAATCATGTAGGATTGTAAATAATCATATATCGGGGCCAGGAAATGTTGGAGATATGAATGAACTGAGCAATTTTTTAGCTAGTGACATTCTAACTTCGGTAATTCAAGCGCATGTGCGTAAGTGTTGTGTCCTTGCTCAGAATTACTAGTACCATGGAGTTAAAATATAAGTTTTTTAACTCCATGCTAGTACCAAGGAGCTTTCATGAAAGCTTCTTGCAATTACGGGCCTGGTCACATTCGTTGTACGATCGCAAACCGTTAATGGCATTTTTTGGCACAGCCGTGTATGTGGTATGTATAGTACAAAATCTAGCTGTCTTGTTTACGGAAATGGCTGTCCCAGATCCTTGTCGGCGGTTAACGTTGGTTCTGTCACACTCACAGCCTGCATGGCATCAAAATCGTACCACGACCCGCGGCGAATCTGACCGCGCCGTGAGAACATCGTGCTGGCGCCTTAACAAAAACAAAGTCATTGTCATTCATGACTCCCACCAACTACAGCACATTTCACACGACATCGGCAGAAACAATACAATCATTACGGCTTAGCACGTCATTGTCCAAACAAGGTGCGAGTGATACCTGTTTGCTCATACTTTGCATCAAGTCTATACAATCAAGAACTTTAAGTTACGGTCTTAATCAATTGAACTAAAAGGATTTCCAGTTTGCACAATCTAAAGAAGCGATTGTAATATTGTCCTTCAATCTTATGAACGAATGTACAAGCAATAACGATAAAGCATTCCCCTTTCTTCACTTCTTTTATTGATAAGCATCGCTAATATACGTGTATCTATATTGAACAGTTCGTGACAGAATAGCCTGAAACTGAAAGTGACATTATGGTATTTCTAAGTTTTCCCCACCAAATCAACTCTGTTTGTCTACATATGTACAACATCTCATCACACACCACACTGGTTTATTTCCAACTCTACAAACACTCCAAGACGAGCATTTCCGTCTAAAACCAACACTCTCCCGCCCGCCACACAAACAGATCGCTGCCCGCTACACAATAGAGAAGTCCAACAACTCTGTTTACCGACTTCTCACCACCTCCAATGGGACAACAATGGTGAACAAGGTGTGAAGAACGGGAGGATTTCCCAATTAGAGACAATTGTTGGGTCTTTTTACCTGGAGGTGATATTTGTCCACTGGCGACAGCAGTCTTGCACTTGCGCTATATTGACTATTGAGATGTAAACAACACTAATTAGTGCACGTACAGCATACTAGTATGTCAGGGCAGCAAGGACGTAGATTTCAAGACACCACAGAAAAGAAACATAACTTTTCTAGTAATCGTCAAGGCGAAATGAAAGCTATATGTGGGTAATATACTGGCTTGGAATATCTAGTCAGCACCTTGGACAGACATTATTTGTAAATATCTGCAGTTCTTACACTTCTCGATAGGTGTCCCACAGACATTACAGAGAAACAAGTGGAAACGCAATGGTCGAGGGATTCCTCAGATTTTCTAATGGATGATTCTCACGGTCAATGTGGTTATTGCATGAAGACATCTATTATTCCATACGTCATCAAAGGCCAGACGTCGCTAGCCCCGCTGGCGCCTGAAGCAAAACAAGTTCATTGTCATTCATGACTCCCACAGAGATCCGAACACTGGTAACAATTCACCGCGTTTCACAGGAAATCGACAGAAAATACAATTATTACAGGTCGTTATATCGTTCCCAGGATAAGCATGTTTGAAACAAGATAGGAGGGCCTCCCTCTAGCCTGGATGCCAGACTGTTTCCAGGGCCTACACAGGCTCAGCTTCGGGGCTAACGTGTTCCCGAGGAAATCTTGATGTACCACAGTTAGACCCTGTTTCTCACGCCAGGGCTAAAACTTGTTTAAAGGGCGACTGGATCGTAAAGTAAAGATGATACATCGTTTACGGCGGCAAAAATGGTTACCTTCTTTTATTGTGTAACAGAAACTCTACAACTTTACAAACACAAGTAGTTGAAGTACTTCCGTGCAGAGTAAATACTCCCAAGCAAGTTACTCGCCTTTTTCTACAAGCTTATAGCATCTAATCACACACCACACTGGTTTATTTCCAACTCTACAAACACTCCAAGACGACTATTTCCGTCTAAAACCAACACTCTCCCGCCCGCCACACAAACAGATCGCTGCCCGCTACACAATAGAGAAGTCCAACAACTCTGTTTACCGACTTCTCACCACCTCCAATGGGACAACAATGGTGAACAAGGTGTGAAGAACGGGAGGATTTCCCAATTAGAGACAATTGTTGGGTCTTTTTACCTGGAGGTGATATTTGTCCACTGGCGACAGCAGTCTTGCACTTGTCCAACGACCAATTAGACCAAGGACATTACATATTTATTTGAAACTCATGCCTGAAGGTTAATTGCAAGGAACACACAGACACTACATGTGTATAACCTCCTTGGTATAATGTAAAGAGGTAGAAATGCCTAGTCTATAGATCTATCTGAATGTGATTTTCATTAATATTTTCAAGGCCTCATGCAACTAGAGTAGAAATGATGGCGTGGCCCACATAAAGGAAACATTTGATTGGTCAGTTCCACCAAGCAATTCAACCTCCTTGGTTCCATCCTGTCTATTGGTTGTTACATGTGAAACAAATGGACTATTGACCAATCGTCGACAAATGTTAGACATCCAGGTAGAACATTACGTAATTATATAGGATATACATGTACTACAGTACTAGTGTAATGTCCTTGTTCAGAGGAGTTGACTGTCTATTCTAGTATGTACTTCTATGGCCGATGGATCTCCGGGGAATCATGAATGACAATGAACTTGTTTTGCTTCAGGCGCCAGCGGGGCTAGCGACGTCCTCTGTGATGGCGGGAACATCTCACTGCTCAAAAAGACCCCGAAACTCCGGGTCTTCACGGTCAAACAATACATCGTAAATAAAATAATACGTCGTAATGGCGACATTGTCCGACAACACTGTTCCCGATCGGTTCTGACCAGGGAGTCCACATGACAATGACGTTTGTTTTCGTTTGGGCGCCAGTGGGACTGACAACCCTGATCCATGCTTGGATCATGGAGGCTTCTACCTCCATGCTTGGATCAATGTACTCTCCAGGCAGAGGTTAGGTCTTATTTCGGACGTTTTTTCCGTAACGTTTTTAGAAAAAGCCGACAAAATAGAAAGCCTGACAAAACGTCTAATGACAAAACGTCTAATGCTGACAAAACACGCCCGAAAACAGACCTAACCTCTGCTTGGAAATGTATGATCGAGGTGCTGATCGGCAGCACATTGAATTTCATAGTCCGCTATCTCAGGTTCTCAGATAGACAATCAGCTGGGTTCAAAAGAGACGTTTAACGGCTGATTGAAGTACTGCAATACTGATTATAATATGGAGGTAGAAAAACTTTTTTCTACCTCCATAATTATAATAACGTTACGCGACAAGCCGAAAAAGGAAGATATGTATACTAGATACTAGTATTTCTGAAGTGAATGTTTATTTTTGTAGACGTACATGTATTGATGGCACTACTGTTGGTTTAATGACATATTCACTCAAGGACATAACATCAATTGTCATCTAAGCTTACAGTAAAAATCAAGCAGTCACATTAAGCAAAAAGGCGACAAGTTCAAAGTATCATTACCACACACAATGTCTGTACAAGTTTCACTGTCTCTTGCTATACTGGTAGTCAACTATGATAAGAATCATTGTGAAAGAATGGCAACACACTTTGCAATATCACAATGACATTCAGTGGTAAAAAATACTATTTCGAATCTTTGTACCTGGGAGGATATGTCCTATTTGGGTTGAAAGACTTTTGAAGCAAATAACAATGTTTTTAAGAAATTTCACATTTGTATAGAAAGTTGTTTTTCCAGTCAAACTATGCATTAAATGTACAAACATTTATAAAAGCATGATAGAAGTCCATCCAGCCATTGAGGCACTATACCTACAAAGTTCGCTGTTTTACCCAATGTCTTACAAGTTACATGTCTTGTCTCCTACTTTACATGTTCAGTTATACATTGTTCAGAAGAAACTTGCTTGCATAGTCCTATAGTCCTGGCACAGACTTGAAGAGTATAAATACTACAGTTATTGTATAAGTACCACTATTGCACATTCTTCTTTTTCTTACTCACATGCAACAAATACGCAGTGCACGTGCCTGCACAGCTACGTAAAAGAAGAAGAAAGAAAAAAAATCCATTCCCTCAATGTACATATGCTGCTTTTTCTGACAGTAACAAATCCGCATGTTTTCTGAAAGTACCTTTTTTTATACTTCTCAGATTTCTGTTGAAGACGGCAGTCAGATGAATACTACTGGTATGTGGTCCCCTTTACTTATACAGTATTTATCAAGTCATCCATCTGAATTATGTTTCAAACATTTTTTGCATGTAATACAGTTTAGGTTTCTCTCAAGCAGTATGTAATCCATGGATTCCTTGAACAATGCAAGGTGTGTAGAAGAGATGTGATGATTGACAGATGACAGACATGTCAGGTCCTTGTCGCTGGCAGGTCCTATGTAGGAGGGAAGACCATGTGGAAGGTGGCGTACACAGGGCACCTCAGGTTGGACAGGGTAAAGGGCTGCAGGGACCAAACAACAGAACAATCTCCTTTAGAATACAAGTACTCGGATGTAGAGAATAGTGCATTGAACTATGATGGCTTTCATGATAATTCGTTTAGATATGTTGTAATTGCTATAAAACTAGGTCCTTTTCCTCCTTCTTTTAGCATGCATGGTCCATTACTTTGTGACCCTGCCTTTGAACTAAGAAGTCGTGAGTTTGAATCCCAGCTGTTGTTCACTTGACATGCACGCAACTGGAAAGGGTCGCAGTCCGTAGGACAGGATGTTAAAGCATAGTCCACTGTTCATTTTACTCGTCAAAAAAGAGATAGGGGAATTTCCCCAGTACAATGAACCTGTATATACTGTACATATAAGCTAAGCATCTACATGTCTGTTAGAACCAGTAGAAGAGTAGCCGTTCATCAAGTTCACATGAACTAAACTGGTTCAAGATCACTTTCACTGTCCGATCCTTACATATATAGACAAATATAGATAAATAGACTTACTTTGCTTCGTGAAGTTTTCCCATCCAGCCCGAAGCCGTGTGCCTGCACCCCCGTCGACCAGCATTGGTACTGCCCATCCAGGAAGCACTGCACCTTGATGTCATAGCGAACATCTCGGTCCTGCCGCAGGGAGAAGGTGTGGCGCTCACAGGCACGGAACGACAGCACCGGGTCGCTGGGCTTCAGTCTCTGTAGGAGACAAGTCTTCATTAGCAACAACTCATGTATGTGTTAGGCAGTCTAACTTAGAGGGCATTCGTGAATATAACGGCTTAAATAGTACCTGTTTCAGACCTTGCATGTGCGGATCATCACAGTCATCCATATGATCCAGTCAGTGTGGCCTATCAGGCAACATTATTGAAGAGTCATTTACGAATGTTGCAGAAAAAGAGACATTATTGCTGTCAGTTTTGGTGTAAACATCAATGTATTTCACCTGTATGTAGAAGGTGTATGTCCCCTCTGCATCCAGCCTGACTGCCTTCAGCTCAAAGTGGAAACCGTGGATGGACATCACTTCACAGTAGAAGGGCAGATCCTACAACAGCCACAACGGAACCATCAATTGGCATGACAAATGGAAAAAATTCTTGCATCTTCTTTGCACGGAAACTTCAAATACGAACATTCAAAATGATACCTGAAATATTTTCAATCTGAATATTGTTTAGAAAATTAAAGGAGGTAAATCATAACTTGAATATCTTTTACATTGATCCCAATGGATCAATCTCCATAGAGTAAGAAATTACTGAAATTACTGAATAAACTGATTTGCACACTTTACTTTAACCAACTAAGGAGGCTTCAAAAAGGACTTTTTCATTGTCAAGGCCTGCCTGACCTGCTCCATGATGAAGCCAGCCCTGACAGAGCCACTGTAGAAGTTGTACTGCAGCAGTCTCATATCGCCCCCTGCCTGAAGCTAGTGGAACAGCAGGAGTACTGGTGAGTTCAACACACACAAAATCTTGACACTTACTTTGCACAAAGAAAGCATTAATGACTTGAATAGACTGATTGCATAGCCCGCCCACCTCTGTCAAAATTTAGAAATGCAAAATAAAGACATCAAAATGCAAATATTTGACGGACATGCAGCCACTGTCTCATTGGTCGAATAGCTAATTGCCATGCTATCATTGGTTGAACTGCTAATTGTGATGGGCAATTGTCAGGATCAGTCTATTGACAGGAAATGCTAACCACATTATGGAAGCAGGGTAGCAGTAGAACTGTGACTTACTGAGTGATAATGTTGTGTGAGGACCCGGAGAAGCCACTGGTACGGCAGGATGTTCATCTGCTGGATGTCATCCAGGTGCGATGCTGGGGGAAATGGGGCACAGACATAGGTTACCTTACACTATTTCAATGTGGGTTTGTGTATCATAGTACATTGTAGATTGACAGCATGTGGGTAGGGAAAGATTGATAGGCAGAATGACAGGAAGTCAAAAGGTTCAATACAGGAAATGGGGTGAATTTGTAGGTTGCAAAAGCCTAAAATACTTCTGGAAAGTGTGAAATCTTTTTCTTCTTTCCTTTGGGAAATACAATGTAATTGCAATAAATGAAAAAGGCTTGTGCCACAGTAATTTGAAGTTCACTTAAAGACTCCCTTGCACTATTGTTGTATCTCAACTGCTGATATGATGCACAATATTTTTTTAATGATATTTGGAAATGTTATAAGAACATACTGTCTGTGATGCCATGCAGCTTTAGTGATAGGAACAGTCCGCTGTACACCTGGCCTTCCTCACGCTCCAGAAATGCACTGTGCTTTGGTAGGCTGGAGAAACAAACATTCTCATCATATTGGTTGGTAAACTCAGAAACAAAACTTTTTTTCAACGTGAGCTTGTCCACATTATCTTCAGTCTCTTATACCCTTCCACTGGCTTTGTGTTTGAACCAAATTTGAGTTCTTAATTCTCTCCATTATGCATAAATTCATATTTCATCCAGAAAATCATTATTCCTCTTTTACATTAGTCCTAGGTCTCACATATTGCTTTGTCCACAAAATCATACTGCAGGTGTGTCTTGCTGCATGAGTTATATGGAATCTGCAAACCTGTTGAAGTATGTGATGATGCTGGAGTGGGAGGGCATGAGCTGCAGCTCAGGATGTCTCCTCAGGAAGATCCAGTTACACAGAGCCTTGTACAGGGAGTACTCGTTGTACGTAAACAGCCTGTGGAGAAACACAATGTTCAAACAATGTTTAAAATGATGATTTTTTTAATCCTTTTGGCACCAACTTTGTGTTGGTCACAGGATAAGACAACAGGGAGATGGTTCATAACCGTTCATTAATGGTACATGTATCATCAAAATAAAGAGGGTGAAGGGGTCCAAAAATTAACCTAACCACCTGAATTATTCAATGAACAGTCCTTCCTAGATATAGGTTTGGGTCCCCTAGCTGTTAATTCTAGAATTGCAGGTGAGTTTTCAGCTACATAACTTCAAGATCAGCAAGCACATGTTCATGGTCACGTGCAGCTGTAAATGTCTTACCGTGTGGACTTGAGGAGTTTGGTCATGACCTCCATGGGCAGCTCTCGCAGGTGGATCTGTAGGGACAGCTGTGGGACCAGGTTCAGCTCCAGCCACCGCTCGCAGGTGGTGATCACTGACGACTGCTCATACTGGGACAAACACAGGGAAGACCAACATTCTCAACAAGAAATCAGAGACTTCAGACTTCCCAGAAGTCAGCAATCCTCAGCTTCCTGAATTCCTCCATATTCCTGCTGGCTCCTGGCTAGATTCTGAGACCTTCACATTTACTCCATTTCCTCTGTCTGACCTTTTGACCTGTCATTCTGCCAGTTCCTGCCACCCACATGTCTACTTTGTCTGGATATGCATACACACAAACCCACAGCCCAGCCATTGAAAACAATACTTCCATACCCAGAAGTAACTAGCACTTAAGTAAGTAAGCTTTGCACTTCTATCTGACCAAGTTAATATCTAGTCTGGACTATCTCCCTATACATGTTTCCGTACTTGCCATGTCACACAGTTAAATATACATCCAACTACTAAATCGCTCTGAAAAAGACAACTTTAGAAAGGTTCAGAATAAAGTGTAAGAAGTTTTTGATAACTATGGTATAGGATGAAAAGCCCAAGAAAAGTCTGAATCACTGTTGACTCACCTGTATGGCTGCCTTCATGTAAGTACAGACGTTGCTGGCCTTCACAGTGTCGATCATGATCTGGGAACACCTAGAAAAATGATTATGATCAATTTTAGTGAGGATAAACTAGGTTGAATACCATCAGGGCAGGAGCTTTTTCAATAACTTTGCAGTTCAGCCACCTTTATGGGTAATCACTAAGCATACTATTCATCTTTTTAATGTCTTTCTGTATGAAATCTGTTAAAGACAGTTCAGCACCAAGGCCAGTGTTGTACACCATACTGTAACCAATAATGTCCAACAAAAGATCCAACCATTAAAATTGGTTTGCATGTTAGTCAGGATGTGAAGTTACCAGTAATGAAGTACTATGATAATTATGGGCAATGTTGAAAAAGCAGAAAGTTTTTATTTTCTCCCCTGAGGTGCACCTGTATTGATACTAACCCGTGCAGCAGCCCAGGACACTGCATGTGAGAGGCAGCTGCCATGACACCTGCCACATCCTCCTCATCCACACGAGCGTCGTCATGGTAAAGGTTGCCAAGGGCGATGGCCAGTGCTAGGAAGACAAGGACAAAAGGAAAACAGTAAGGGCATTGAACCTCAAACAAAATACAAATGTACTTGAATTGATATAGAAATTGTTTTTCGAACTGTTCTTCTTTTTTTTTACAAGTATTTGTGCATATGTGAAGGTATGTGATTTTTGTGTGGGTCCTTCTTACAAATGTCCTTCACCCCCACCAGAAAAGATTCCTGGCCTTGAGTACCACCTCTGTCAGCTCTTACCTTCTTTAGTGACATTGGCATCTTTAATTTTCAGTTTTATGGCAGTGACATTCCTGGTTCGCTGGATGGAAGTGTGGGCAGGGTCCCTCAGGCCTTTTCTTGGTCCATCAGATATCGTCACTGTATTCAGTCTCTGGCTGATTTCCTGTTAATCAGAAAAATTGTGGATAGTTCAATACACAAATCTGTGAGCCATAGTATGATGTACAGGGTAGTGGAAGGTATGTTTGAGGTTTCCTATTACTGTGTGCTCTTTTTTTAGGTTATTCACTCATTAACTCACTCATACTCAGTATCAAGGGAAGAAAATAGAAAGCTGTCCCTGTACTGACCTGGTATTCATTACTGTAGATGTCGCTGTCCCTGATGTACTTGTCCAATGTCTCTGCTGTCCTGTCCCTGTAGAACTGCTGCTGTTTGGGGTTCTCAGCCTTGTACAGCAGCTCAGACAGCACCTTGGACTTCTGCAGGAATGGCTTGTGGAGCTCCCAGCTGGTCCCCAGGCAGTGCAGAACCACATCTGATACAAGACACATACCGCATGTTATTACTGTAAATTCATTTATTTTTGTGGGGACTTAATTTCGAGGTAGAAACGGAAAGGTTTTTTTGCGGTGTTAAATTTTGCAGTTGAAACAATGCTGTAAAAGTACTACCTGCTAATACAGTTACAATCAACTAGAGATGCCTATTTCTTTCAACAAATTGAAGAAAAAGTTAAAAGCTATTTTACAACAAAAATTTCAATGAAAATATATTGTATGACACACCTGGCCCGGCCACATCAAAGATATGTTTGGAGTGGTAGTGGAAGACTTGTGCAGGTGTGGGGTGGTGGGGCGTCAGGGGTTTGTGAATGGCAAGGCGAGGGCTGAAATATAAACAGGTACATAGATAATTAATCTAACAAGAAATAAGAGGTTTCAGACTTCTGGGAAGTATTTTGGGTTTTCCCAACCTTGAAGTTCATCCCATTTCCTGTGTCTGACCTTTTGACCTGCTGTCATTCTGCTTGTCAATCTTCCCTCACCCACGTGCTGTCAACCTACTCTGTCTGGACAGACACACAAACCACAACTCAGTCACCCAAAACAATACCTCCATACCCAGAAGTAACAAATCGAATGTTTCCCTCCATTGAATCTGATAAGGACTACAGTTCAGCACCAAGGACAGTGATG
The DNA here is from genome assembly GCA_013266295.2 of Branchiostoma floridae x Branchiostoma japonicum. Taxonomy (NCBI): domain Eukaryota; kingdom Metazoa; phylum Chordata; class Leptocardii; order Amphioxiformes; family Branchiostomatidae; genus Branchiostoma; species Branchiostoma floridae x Branchiostoma japonicum. The sequence continues at coordinate 12,039,436 of CM023824.1, forward strand.
CACACCACAATGTAGCCAATGGTGTCCGTATCCGGAAGTAACAAAAGACAAGCATGAGGCAAAATTGTGAATGATGCAAGAAAGCTGTCTATGATAAGGCATTTATTACTCCTTTCATCATGATTAATGTGTTAAATCTTCATTTCCATTGTTAACAAAGTAGAATCAAAATCAGGAGAAAAATTGTTAAGTCTAGAGAAAAATTTGTAAGATGGTTATTAGTAGTCATGTATCTTCAACGTTCTGCCTTCTCTTCCTGACTTGAAAACATCAGATTAAGAATTCAGTTTACAAGTTTCTCACCTGACCAGCTGAGCAGGAGCTGTTCTGGGAGGGGAGGGGATAGATGGGGAGGAGCTGCGGCTCTGAGCGGCTTTCCTCAGTAACCGTGGCGACGAGAATGGACGGCTCTCCACCGTCTGGAATTTGTACGCCTTGTCAGGGTCACGGTTTACTGACGTGCATGCGCTCTCTCCTGTATAGGAAGCACAATTCTTGTTAACAATTCTATATATAAATAGCAGCACTGCACTGTACAGTTACACCACCTTGCAACTAGTGATGGTACTGCAGGATGTCTTTCACGTATACACAGAAATTCCAGTATTAAATTTTTCTTCATCAGTTGCATTAAATCAACCCTGAAGGAAGTGATACCGGTAATCATATTTATTACCTTATTAGCATACATTGCTATACTAAAATGAATGGTCTTGCTGAATTTCAAAGACTGATGTAGAAGTGGAGTTTTCCCTCACCAGTCACAATGCTGCGAACACTGTCGCTCCAGGCTGGCACCTTGATGGCTTTAACGGCTTGCGACGTTCCCAGTAAGTCACTCCCCAAACTCTGCGGTAGACGCCACCGGTTCGTGCTCCCCACTTGTTTTCGCACACGACATCTCACAGTCTCAGGGTGCTAAAACGTTAGCGTTGACATCAAGAATTTATTATTGGAGTTGTAACTTGTTATGTAATGGGCCAGTTGACAAAACTTTGCATTGTGTAAAAAGTACAAGAGACTGTTCACTCTGTTTTCAAAACAGTTTTATAGAGTTACAAATTACCCTTCTACAACTTATTTTTTAAACCATTTTTATGGTAGGAGACTGCCATTTGAAACAACAGGTTGCACCCTGTATTGGAATATGGCCTGGTCTGTCCACCTTCCACTTTCCAAATACTTATAAAGATACGTATCACCTCGTAAACATAGCTAACCCCAAAGTTCAGAATGGTTTCGCCTCTTAAGCTTTGGGTAAGCATAAACCCTTTGTGGTCAGAGTCAAGCTGGCCTTTAAGTAAACTTAAGAGATGGACTGATAAGGCCGAGAAGTTTTAAGAATTTACGGCATTTAAGTTCTTTGTGGCATTTGCACCCTGGCGTCAATGACAACGCAATCTTCTAACTGCCATGCCATGTTTGTTTACTTTTACCTGGCTAGGAAAGAACAACAAAGAGGCCATTTGAATAAAGAAGGGTGTTCTTTTCTACTTTGTCAGGCACCACGGCCACTAAAAACAGTTTTGTGACTACTAACCAAACAGTGGTGGATATTTCACCGGTTGTGGGCTTCTGTGAAGGTTACTCTATTACATTTCAACTGGTAATATATCTCTGGTGTAATTTTCAATTTTGTACATAGTGTTTTGAATTTATCTGTACTTTCAGCAGGCCCCATTCTTATCATTTCCTATCACCTCTATATTCTCCTCAACTTAAGGAATGGATAAGAAAAAAGTGAACCTAGTTTCAATAAAAAGTGGATTACATGTAAATGTTTCATGAATTCACAAAATGTTTGGGGTTGCTCCTAACCTGATCTATTTTGATTAGACTTTTGTAGAATGATTGTGAATTTTGTAATGCAGATGTGATACACTCATTTTACTTATTTTTATTTTTAAAGAAGTAGGCAACCTTACTGACCAACTCCCAATTGACCTTGCACACAACTTAACTTCCATACATGGTTTGGAGAAGGTTTGGATGGAGGCCGTAGTCGGCTGTGTGAGACAGGGGCTGAACGGACCAATCTGTACTTACAACACACAGGTAAGGCCAGGTAATGAATGTCAAATATGCACTGAGGTATCAACCATGACCAACTCTTTTTACACTGCATGTTTGCAGACCATTTGATACAAAGTCAACTTGCCAACCTCTGGTAACTATGAACATGGGCTGAATTTCCTTCCAAGCAAATACCAAGTCAGGGAATAGAAAATGATGGCCCACAGACTTATTTGTGGTAATATTTTTGTCATTTCAAAGTATACATAAAACTTTAAAAAAGGAATTTATACAGTTGTATCATGACAGTTGTTGCCAGAAGTATGTGATGAACTTCTTTTAAACTTTAACTGTTACTCATGAGGCATGACCGGCTTCGCCTAGTTTCACCCGCAAGCGTCGCCACAAAAGGAACCCCTTTGAAACCACACGAACCTTAGCTTGTAAACACCTGAGATCGTAAGTCACACCTGACTCTGCATACAGCTGCAGAAGGTCTCTTAGTGCAGGCCAACATCTAATATGCCACCTGATACAGTAGTTGCCATGGTGATGAAAGTTGACCCGCCCAAACAGTCAATGAATGAAGCTTGTATCCATGTGTGCTTTTGTTGTGTCTGGGGGGACCTTTGGGCCTTGGCTTTCTACCAAAATCTTTGTTTTGAAAACAAACTTCTTGTGATACTTCCAAAAGTGGCTGTGAGGTCTAGGTTGGCAGGGATGTTAAGTACAGTTAAACCTCTTTCCTCTCTTTCCCCATTTAAGGAGATAAAAACAAGTAGAGACCATGGAGTCCTTGAATCTTTCAGGATTAGGTCTGGGGGGGAAAGTTGTGTTTCCAACTTAAGTCCTGAAAAAATTAGGGTCGGTAGGTAGGGATTCTTTTTTTTACTTTGGCTGAAGTGACCCAATAAGTACAGTTTAACAATGTGAAACTGAAATGCACCAGGACCATGGCATGCTCGTGGGGATGGGCCAAATATTTCACCCAAGTTACTCGATGAAAATTTACTTCTGAAAATACGTGAAGTAACATTTCAGAGGGTTGGAAATTCATGAGAAGTTATTGCTAGGGTTGTCTGGGAAAGCACAAACACAACATTTTTTTTCCTAGGCCTTACCACATCTTTAACTGTAAGGTCCTTAGGAGTATTATAGTACACCTGTCAGGTATTGTCCATGATCATTGTGGACACTGTAGAACCAACGGTGCTTACCCTCTCAGGCTGTCGTCCATCCACCACGATCCCCATCAGCGCTGTGATTGGTGCGTCCCTAACCGCCCTGCAAAAATAGAGGGACTCTATCAACCTGATGAAATCATAGTAGTGCATGATTCCAGAAGTTGACATGTACCACGAAGGTCCTTTGCTCCACATAGACAAAAACTAAGCAGTCTAAGCTGAAGGGATCTTTGCAAATATTATTTGGTACCATTATCGTTCTTATTTCACTTAATATATGATTCTACGATTTTGATTTGTTTTTATTATAGCTTCAGCGCTCTTGCTGTTAAGATATTAAACATTTTTTCAGTGCAGCACTGTGTGCCAGTGCCGGTCTCTGTGTCAGCAGCTGAAATGTTAACTGAAAATATTTTGCCACAATGCCTTAAAGTTTGATTTCTGCTGTCAGACATTCTGAACTAAAAGAACTTTGAAGTCACACTAAACTTGATGAACACATATTACTCAAAAGAGACACATGACTGAATTTAATCTGACATCTCATTGTGGTGTCCAATGGCCAAGTGGCAAGCAGACATGAGATTGAGAGGTCACAGATTTGATTCTTGGAAAGGCAATTTCTTGTGTCCACCAGGTGTAAAATGGGTACCTGACTTCAGTGGGGAGGTAAAAGGCAGTGGAAGGAGAGGGATGTGCTCCACCTTACCATGCCATGCTTACAATACCATGCCCTAGACACAGTGTGTTAACCTGCCCCCTTGGCCTCACAGGGTATGGGACATTTACCTTACGTTTACTGAATTCAACTCTTTGAAATCACTGGTATGTGCACAGCCTTTTTGTTCTGAGGAATGACTTTGAAGGCAAGAATTCCATGTTGCTTTGTGAAAGGACAGTGTGCAGAAACAAAAACAATAAACTAGTTCTGGGCCAAAGTAAGAAAAACAGTCCAGTGAATGTGGAATGTAACGTTAAGTACTGAATACTTCAACAGGGACTTTGTCCGTGTTTGCTATAGATAAAAAATGCTCTACAAGCTTGATAACTGCTGGAGGGTGTCACCTGTGTGATTCATTTGTCAAATTTGTTCAATCAACAACAATATGTCAGTGTCATGTAATAATGATCTATAATAAACATCAGTAATAAAAGACTTTTCAAAACCCTGTATAACGTTATTACTTGGCAGAGTGAACCTGTAAATACTGTACATAACATTTGTCTCCTCTGTGATGACCAGTGGAAAAGTACCGGTAGCTCTACTGTTCATTGAGTTTATTTGAGCTAAACTGGTTTCAGATCACACCTTTTCACTTTTTGAAGTAAACATGTAGAAAGAAAAACTGAAAAAAATGTTGAGTGACTCCCCTACTACAAACCAACCCAGCACTTTTTCTGCTACCAACATAGAAAGAACTGAATCCTGTGGGACATAGCTGATCAATTTGCCGTTTACAAGTTGGATGGGAAGATTTGTACTTCCATTAGAGGTAGCATATTAGGTAGAAAAGCTGTGCAAGCTCCAGCTAACAGGTATATTTACAGTTCTATTGTTAAAAATGTTGCAATTAGTCAGGGAAGGTCCACATGTTATAGACATGACTAGACATGAAAGAGCTGTTGCTCTTTCAATTGGTGTTGTTTGGAGATCAAATTATTTGCCTACTAAAGGTTGTATTTGATGCCTGATTACCTTCGTAGCACTCACAAAGGAAGGGACGCAAATAATCAGACAGTTTGACATGAGACGGAGTGACTTCTGACAAAAAAGTCTCCACATTGAAAAGAAAGGGGGACATTTATGAGTTTTGAAGGTGACAACAATTGGCCTGGCAGGAGGAGGCAACAGCAGCCATGTTTGCTAGTCACACAAGAAAGCCAAATAAAGATAGTAAGTCACAAAGATAAGGAGTTCAGTACATCAAAGTGCTTTTCTTTTGAAGAGTCAAAGTTGAAAACACTACAAAAGGGTCATTCTTGTTGTCAATGTTTCCTTGGTAACCCCATGAAAAATAATCACACACGAAAACACCTGTTGATTGTACCTGTACTGAAAACATTTATGGAGGTATGGACAATAAGTTACTGGTATTCCATTAAAATGGTGGATAGAAAGAAAACCCAACCATTTCCATGAAAGGAATCAAATAAAGAAAATTAGATAAGACATTTTACTGCTGAAGAGCAAAAACTGGTTCTATACATATTTCAAATGAAGTGAATAAATGAAAAGACATCAATAATCTTTTATTGCTCCTCCCATGGTATGTTATTGCACATCCCGTATGATATGGGAATGGTCAATTGTAGGCACTTATATTGGAGACCCAGGGTACACATTCTATATGGAGCTCACTTCAGGCTTCCTGTCTCTAGGGAACAGCATGGTCTGGGATAAAACACTCCAGCAACTTCATGAATTCTCAACAACTTCTATGCTTCATTCCGTTCTGTGGTTGTTGAGAAATAGTGCACTACTTCCCCTGGTTGCTAAGAAATGGAGAGATTTATTTGCCTTTTGTTGCTGTCAGGTGGTTCTCCTGTGTTTGATGACAAAATTGAAGACCTTAAAGTCATTGTGTTACCAAGGAGCTGTGTAGTACCCAAGAAACATTAAAAGTCTTGAAAGCCATGGAATTTTTACCCTAGGTAAGTAATACAGGTGTTCTAGAACAACAAGAAAACTATGTCCATTCAAGACTTAGGTCAAACCTGCCTCTCAATACCCTTTATTTTCTAATATTATTTCATTCACATCCTAATAAGGTTTCCCATACTATAATTGTTCTGCTATATTTGGCAAAACGCAAGTAAGACCAGGTTAATGAACCAGGTTTTAAGAACGCTACACTCAGCATTGAGAACAAACTTAAGGAGCCATTTGTAGCCTTTACAATCAGCATGTCACAATGCCCTCTGAACAATGCGCCACTACAGATATCGAACGACCGGTTGTTGTGGGCCCTATCAGCGATCAATGCAGCAAAGCCGACCCCTGAAAAATCCTCCAAGTACGTTTTTCAACGACCCTTGGAGATTATCCTTAATGACTCTTGCGCAGTCTAGCACCGTTATAATAACAGGACACGCTCATAAGGAACTGTGAATTGGTCCCTGAACTCTGCAATTATGATTGATAAACAAGAGTGAAATTTGCAAGTAAAAGTTCTTAAAACTGTTCCGTAACGATGTTAACTCGAAACTGCAATATTTCGAAGTACAAGACATGTTATAGATAACGGTTTACTCACTGTGGGTAGGACCTGGCTGCCGGTGGGGTTGGCGGGGGAATAGCGGGGAAGTAGGAGTCGGGAGGTGTCCGGTTTAGCGGCAGCACGGGCCACTCTACTGTCGTCATCTTGTCCCAACTTCTCCGACGTACTGTCCCAGGTGTCCGACGTTAGAAAATATCGGTGAAATGCCGTAGATCTCTGCTAAACGTTTTCAAACGGGTAATGTTTGGGGGGACCGCTCGCCACTTAATGAATGACAGCGGCCATGTTGGACAGGTGAGCCGATGGTTGCCAGCTGGGCCGCGTCACCAACCCGTCACCGTTCTTCCGCGGGGACTATTTTATCCCAAAAGTAGTCGTGTTTGTGATATTTCCTCAATCAGTCACTGCAAAATATGAACGAATCGTTTCACGTGAATATCTTTGCTGGATACAAAGGTCATAACATTTCTGGCTGGCGCTTAAAGCAAATATATGCTATTCTCTGGCGGAGTGATACAAAGATGTTTACACAACTACCTGTTGCTAAGGTAAACTATCGGCAGGTGTGCGGCATTTGGCCGTATCAAGTGTTGTTATTGAAGTGACTTGGTGTTCTTTGCTAAGGGGGCTACTCGGGTACGCTTCTTTTGGGGGAAAGCTCTTCTCAAAATAAACTGTCTCCACAGAAAAGCTCCATTGGAGCTGGAAAATAAACAAGCAGCTAGTAGCCATGCTTTTTGTGCTGAATTCATGGTTACGTTTGACCGCTACTTTTCACAACCAAGGTAACGAGACTAGGGCTTTTCAAACAACCATTGGATACAGTTTAATCTGACAAAACATGGCAGACGAGTTTGTGTAACAGATTTCCCGCCAGGTTGGTATCATCCTTTTCTTTGTTAAGAAATCGTAATCTGTTTTTTTGTGTTGGGGATTTTCTTAATACTTTTCCGTAACGATTCCTAAATGGGTCACCTGCCGAGTGAGTACCCTTAACCGAGACACTTGCCATTACATGACCAGGATCTCCAATAGGCTATTCACGCAAAATGTTGTTTCAAAAAAGTTCATTAAAAATATCAAAAGTCCCAAAGGTTCAGGAAAATTTAACTTCGAATTCGTGAAAAAGGAATTGAGCAAAAACGTTAAACACAGAAGACACGACCGTTTAATACGCATATCAAGCCATTTGCTGCACACAGCTGCCTTGAAAAGATTCCATAAAAAGTTTCATTCAGAATGCGCGCCACCTTTGAAAAAAAAAAGAAATTAATTGATTATGACACTTAAAGTCAACATGAAAGGGAGCGATGTTTGTTCCCAATCATTTTTATGGGAAGTGGAATAGATACATGGTCGTCTAACGTCGCACCTGTTAATTAATCTGCGTTTCTTCTAGAAACCGTAGGTGGGCGCTTTTGGCCTGATAGACTGGTGACGTGTAGGGGATGCTGATAGTTCACATTCATATCCGGCCTGGTATCCAGTCTTGTACAAGGCTAACAGATTTTTCCACGTCTTGCCTGTAATGATTATCGTCATTAGCACAGGGAGAATACATTACAACTTTTTTTCAGCACAGCTGCACTTGTATGTCTGTTATTGAAAAGCTTCTACATTCTCTTGCCCTAGGGGCTCCTGTGCAAGAATCGGAGACTTCGGACTTCCCGGGGAAGTATGCAAGCCTCGGCTTCCTGAATTCCCCCATGTTGACCTCTGGCTCCCAGCCAGATTCTGGGACCATCACCTCCTATCATTCTGTCTGCCAATCTCCTCCTACACCCACGTGCTGTCAACCTTCTCTGTCCGGACAAAGAGATACAAACCCACAGCTCAGCCAACGGAAGCAATACTTCCGTACCGGAAGTAACAATTACAAAAGTTTGGAAGGCGGTTTGCCAAACAGATCGAACGGATGCACAGCAGTAGAGAAAATTGTTCCATTAATTTTCCGGTTCTTACACGCACAGTCATAACAGGTACGATAATCGCTCCCATCTCTGACGCGGAGAGGTAATGTTTCCCGCCACGGGTCACATCTGTCCAGCTAATGACGCCACAAACACCACTTTTATACCCCCGAATGTAGCCATTCCGGCGCCAATTTCCCAAACGCCGCGCCATATACACGGTCTGATGGTGTTTAATAACGAAAGAAAACTGTCATATAAAATCGCTGGTTTATCTTATGTGTTTCGATTTCAGTATAATTTTGCCACTAGTGCATATTCCTTACCATAAGGTCAGCGGAAATGCGTACTTTTCTTCAGTAGGAGCTTTTTTTCCCAAGAATACAGAGCTGGGTATTTTTTTGTTCCTGCTCAAAGAACACCGAAGATATCGATATACCTGGATGTTTTGACACTTAAACTGTACATGCATCGCAGTTTTTACGATGCTTTCTTCCAAGTACAAAATCATCGCTTTTCAACTTCTTTCTGAAAACTGAAAAAAGTCATGATTGAAAAACATTGATTTCGGTGCATTTGTACATAACATGCGAAAAGTTCATTGAGCTCATGATAAAGAGTACGACACCTACAGTTTAAAAATAAATTATAATGGAACAAATAACAAGATAGCAAAATACATTATTGTTAGCCTATGGTGCAAGACCTCGGATCTCGGATAGAGTAGTGGGAGTTGCTCCATGCGGCCTTTGCCCATAATTCATCAATCAAGTTGATTATACAAGTCCTCGCTACACTATAAAACAAAAACCATTCAATTTCAATGTTTTCAATTAAGCTGCTCTGATTGGTTATTTGTGAACCAGACCATGACGTAATTGACACGTGACGACCCGGAGTTAAAGGTGACGTAATCAGATGATAGTAATTCTGAATATTTAGCTTTTGATTGCATACAATATTCACTTATAGGGCTAAGGTCACGCATGGATATGTATTGATTGTTACACTAATATAGTCTTTGATTCTTGGCATAATAGGATTAATTCATAAATTGCACCCCAGGCATCCTGTATAGTAATTTCATTCGGAGCAACCGGATCGGCAAAAAAGTGTTCTCCGTAAAATCAAAATGGGACTTTTCTAATATTCATGTTGGATAATTTATCATCATTGCATAAGTATAAACAAAGAATAGATGCTTTTGGTCCATCAGCTGCTTTGAAAGAAAATATTCACAAACCTACAACACTGCACAATTTTTTTGCAGTGTCCCTACTTCAAACTGCACAATCCGCCCCGTTCCTTTATGATCAAGGCCATTGTTTAGGGCTGCTTATGAACTTGGCAACGACAACAAACAACAAACACTCAAAAGTTTCATGAAAGCTTTTGTCGTTCATTATGAGCGCATAAACGGTGAATCCGCGGATGTGATTTTGTGACTGTCTTCTACATGCTTAACGGCTTGTCTAACCGCACACAGCGGTTTTCTTATCACCGCATCGCCACGTTAAACCGGTTAGGCGACGTTGAACGGTGATTTTTATGAAGCGAAAGAGCGGCTAAGAGGAGTCAATAGGACAGATAAGCGTACCTTCGGGGGTCAGCAAACCGTGTCCAGAAGTTTTAATCGCTTCTCGGATAGTTTGGGCGGGGAGACTTCTCCACATTTGTGCGCCGTGTGTCGGGCGATAGGAGGATTACAGCCGGATCTGAGTAATTGGGCAGAATTGACTGAATTCATGGGGTTAAACAACATCATCGTGGAGGGATTAATGTTGGAAAAACGCTCGTCTGATACGTAAAGACGCCTTCCTGTTAGCGCTATTGTCAGGACGTGACTGGGCATTTGTAGGTTGCAACAATGTGTCTATACATGGGGTATTAATCACGTCACAAATATCGTGCATTTCATATCGGGTGGTGTATTTGACAAATGTTCATAATAAAGTGGTTGGTTGGGTTGGTTGTTTGGGTGAGTGAGTGAGTATAAAATATCTTCATTATTTATTTAAATTAAGTCCTCATTTGCATAATATGCACCAATTTGTGTGCATCTCTACATCTGTCTAAGTTATTACCTACATGCCATAAATTATGAAAATTTGTCGTTCTTTCATGACTTATCTCTTTGAAAGATTTGAAGAAAAACTCCCATGCAGTTCCAGAGCAACCTGCCAGGGGACCCAAACCTACACCACTTTTTCATGACATATGGCTATCTGCCACGCCAAATTCAAGACTACAGCATGTCCAGGACAAAAGATACAAAAACAGGAAGCTCTGCTGCTGTACCAAGGAAAGCTTAAGCCCGTACATACCAAATATTATCACAATCCATCCAGACTTTCTCAAGTTCACCCACGACTATCCCCACCTGATTGTAACACGATATTAACATTTTACTTATGTTATATAATATTGTTTAATAAATAGAATTTTAATATTTATTTTGTATTTCTATTTTGTAGTTGACCATACGAACGTCGCTGTACATTTAGCGTCGTCAATAAAGCTTTTTTTCGCTAATCACACAGACGGAACTGTTTTGTTATCATCATGAGTCATATACAGTCATGGCTAATTGGACCATCTCGCTGAGTCATTGTCTCTTCAATATTTCATTCCCATTCCGACCGTGCCCCCGAGTTCCAACCATGAAGGTCACGACACCCTCTCCCCCCCGACAGCCAAGCACCCCCCTATGGTCATGACTCCACTGCTGTTCGTATCCAGTGGTTGAATGAACCCCCCCAAAAAACTTTGCCTTTTTCTTCATCCTTTGTCTCAAATGTTTGGGTAATACATCTGCGTTTATTTTACAAGACGTTATTATAATGATCTTCTGGTATTTGTGACCTTTTGCCTCTCAGCATTTTTCTCTTTTCTATTTGACGGAGAAGTCAGTTAGTATGTGTTTGCTCAAAGGCACCTTAAAAATGAGGAGATGTTAAACTTCTATGGCAATAGCGAAATATTGATGATTATATGTCGTCGCTTTTCTGCCTCTCCAAATGTTTTTAACAACATTAGGTCACTAAACTTTTTTTCGGGGAAAACATTTTCTCGGTTCATTCCTCAAATACCGCTTCAGCTTGGAGTTCACAGTCTATATGCAATCGATGCTTTTTGTAGGGCCGTATTCAATATCTCATTCCAGCCCGGGGGGCGGATTTGAAACGATTCTCTACATTCCAGCCCATATTTTCAGTATTTGAGTAGCACACTGTGTCTACCAGTTCCCGGGACTCCTGGGCTTCACCTCGTGTCGTCCAGGTTCCTGAGCTTCTGTGGCCCACACAGCTTCCCACGTCTCCATTAACCTCTGTCTGATTGGCAATCATCGTCTGGCAGATTCCTCGCAAATCGTGTTTAAAAGTTTAAACGGCTTCTAAACGCCCGTCCACAAACGGTGGGCCGACCCAGGTGTCTTGCTGGGGCGCGATAGAGGGACTTATCGATAAGTGGCGGAATCCGCCGACCAAATAGCATCGTTATGAGGGGATTACTGAGTGCAGTGGCGGGGTGATTCGGTCCAGGTCTCGGCGTGTTCACTCCAGCCGCAGTAAAACTAGTCGGCTAGTGCGTGGGTACACCGTGACAGGAGTAGATTCTGGCAGTGCGGTGTGACCCGTATTTGTACTGGAGGAGCTGCGGTTCAAGGCAGATCTCTGTAGACGTTTCTTCCCAAATGTCGTTCAGTTGTTCAGATTCTGTGTTCGCTTTAAGAAATCCGCTTTCGTCATCACTGCATCTTGCAATTTGAAATATGATCCACCTACAATTAGTTTACTTTATCCAGCAACTTTCCGCAAATTGTTGGTTTCGCATGGCGAAAGTTGAATGACAAATTTTTTTAACGTTTCATTTTTTTTGTTTGTGTTTTTTTTTTGCCACTGTGCAGTTCAGATTAATGCGTACCTTATTGAACTTTGTAGTATTAGCGCATTTGCAGCAATTTTTTTCTGTCATCGCAAAGACCTAAATACTAGTACATCGTCATGTCTGCCACGGCCACCTGTCATGGCGGCGCTTAACCTTCGGCCTCGAACGTGTCCACCGTCACGTGACCTTGAAAGGAGAGCTGCGCGAGATGTCGCTGTTATCAAGAGATGTCACCCATTTACCTAAAAAAACAGTCAACTGAAGGCTTTCGCGCTGTCGAGAACCACTTTAAAAGTTTGCTGCTAAACAAGACTTCAGGACGTAAATTCACCATCCTGTAGACCGAGAGGCGGGGCATGTTACTGGAGGTCCACCTGGCTCTTTTGGTGTCAAAACCCCAAATTCCGCCCCGTACTCGGATGACGAGTAATTTGTGACACAAATGCAGGCTATTTACAGAAATAACATCCGCGGCTTTGGCGGAGATTCAGGGCACACATGTCCAAGGTTGATGGTATTCTGGACGATTGCATTCTGGGTGGGGAGTACAGGTCAACGACCACGTCTGACAACAGGACCCGACAAGACTGCAGTGACGAGAGATATTTGGGTTTGACAGCTCGCAATCAGACCGTATGCACCAAATACCATTGGATAGCTACGACAAAAGTCACTCCGAGACTCTCCCTAAAGCGAGAGTAAAACGAGAAGAATGAATGAATGTAGGAGCAATCAATCATGCAAACCTTACTATGTAACGTCATATGACAGGTATTTGGAGGACATCAGGACAGTACGTAGAACTCAGATTGTCGGTTGGATATTTCAATATCGATAACGTTATATCATAGAGGAAGCAAGTCCATGTTTTGTCTTGCCTTTTCAGGATTTATTAGCTCAGCATCTTCTTTCCAAGGTCAGTGTTTGACTGTAGCTTAGAAATATTCTTGTTGGTACAAATAGTCTATCATTTTTCGCACAAAAAAAAGACAGACAGAAGGGCACGCTAAAGAACAACATGGGACACATAAACCGTGCCATTGCCGTTTCCATGGTGACCATAGGGAACGCCGACCCATCAGTTTGCTGAGGAAACATTAGCCGCGCCTCCACCATCTGTCCCTAATAAATACTGATATTTTTGTACCGTTCTCGTCGTAAAGATGTTTTTGATTGACACCCTGTTTCACGCTGACCTCTCGGATGTGATCCAAACTGGGAGGTAAATTCCCCGTCCACGGACGGAGTTTCAGGCAGCAGAGTTGTAGAAATCGCGCGGGCAGGCGAGATCGCCACGTCCCGTCAAAACTGACGCCCTGTCATCATGAATGTTTTATAACAACATTCTGTCTATTTGAGTAACTAATAGGGGGTCAATGGAATTTTAAATGTCGGGATTACGCCTTCCTTCTGTAGAGGATAACCCTCTTGGACCCTGCTTCGTTCCTCAGTGGGGATTGTCCGTTTTGTATCTTTTGGGATGATAGAAATGATTCCCGACAAACAACAAAGCTTCAGATTTCATTGACTGCATGTTGCGTGCTTTCGGTTCTTTGATTTCAATTGGAGTCGTTTGCGTTGTCTGCCTGGTTTACCAGAGGGTGGATATCGTGGAAAGTGTTTCTCAGATTTACATATGTAAGTACTTCAGACGTGATTTAGTTTGACATCACTGAAGTCAGAAAAAGTGATGGTAGCGCCAGGAGCACGGTCCTCCCCTCTCGCGACTCCTGCCGGGATAGCTGACTGCCGCACCCCGGCAGCGCCAATGGGGCATGGGATCGAATCATCGGGCTATGCCTCAGCAAAATCAACACTTTATATCGGCGGAAAATTGTGTTCCGTTTGCCATGTAATTGCCGAGAGGGATTCTATAGAAAGGCGGCAAAAGATGCCAAGTCGAGCCACTAATGTGCATAGAAAATACCATGGCAACCGTAACCATCGGAATCATAGAATCATGTCAAGCCAGTGAACATCACTGACCCTGTTCAAAAACAAACAATTCTTTCCTATCACAGCACTCGTGGGTTGGTACTCTTTGATCGTTAACAATGTGTGTTTCTTTTAGATGAAACATGGTCGTCGTTTCTGTACATTATAATGACTTAAAACGCTCGGCCACATTCGTCGTAGGTCGTCACACGATGATGTTACAGCATTTTCAAGCAGGCCGTGACAGAGCCAGTCCCTGCACAAGGGACAAGGATCTACACAGTCTTTTCCGTAACAAGACAACTGAATTTCATACGAAACGTGCATAACTATCCCAAGAATGTCCTCATCAGTTGCGATCGTACAACGATCGTACGACGAATGAGACCACGCCCTACCTTGCCACTTCAACCCATCTGTGAGGGTGGCCGTGTGGGTACCGTTTCACAAGTGGATTACATAAATCATAACAAGGGGCAAGCTGCAGCTGATCTGTGATGTTGCTTAAGTTTCGTTCTTAATGCTGGGTTGCCCAGGCTACAGACACGTGTGATATCAAAGACACGCCTGATGATCATTCCCCTACAAAATAAAGTGTACAACCTGTCCAAGCTAGTATTTACCTTCGCCAAGAAGGTTATGTTTTTGTGGCCGTGTGTCTGTGTGTGTGTGTGTGTGTCTGTGTGTGTGTCAACAGCATAACTTGAGAAGGCTTGGATGGATTATCTTCATACTTGGTAGGTGGGTAGGTATTGATGAGACCTCGAAACGATTAGATTTTGGGCCCCCTGGCGGCTTGTTATGGTACTGCAGCGGAACTTCCGTTTTTGATATCTCATGATCTGGACATGCTAGGGTGTTGATTTTTGGATGGTAGGTAGCTCTTGTGCTCGGGAAGAAGTGACGTAAGTTTGGGCCCCCTAGCGGCTTGCTGTGGAACTGCAGAAGCATTTGTATGAAAATGTTTAAAGTAGGATAACTCAATAACCGTTCGACGGATCGTCTTGATATTTGGTATGTAGGTAGCTTAAGTGATGCTTGACATAATTAAATGACAATTATGCAAATTAGGATCTAATTTGCATAATTAATGAGGGAATTCTATAATTCAGCTACCTTCCATGATAGGACTATTATACCTTGTGACATGTGTAATTGAGAATGAGAGGAACATCGCCATATATTAATTATGTAAATAAAGACCTAATTTGCATAATTAATGAGAAAATACTATGATTCCATAGTGGTTGATGTTGGCAATTTCATACTTGTGCATTTCGAAGTTGACTGGAGGTGAACATCATTCAACATAACTTATTCAAATCAGCACCTCATTTGCATAATTTATGAGGAAATGCTAGAATTACCTTCTTTGTTAAGATAACACTGCCATTGGGAGGAGAATATGATCAACTGATGTAATTCATGCAAATGAGGATCTTATTTGCATAATTAGGGGGAAATCTATGATTTGCCAGTCATCAAGGCGAAGGTATGAGGTCGTGGAACTCTAGTTGTATTTGCACCACTCTCTTCAAACGACTCACTCTCCCGAAGGAATTCTACGCTGTTATTTCTAGTCAAAACAACGATTTCCATTTCTTTTACATTGGAGCCTTCACTTGTTCTCTCAATTGAAAGCAGCGCTATATAAATGAAGAATTACTATCACCTACTTACCCAGCCACTCGAGTCGACCTCCGGAGGTACAATATGACCTCTGAAGATGCTATCGACGCCTTGGAGACAACATATTAATAAAGTCACTATCTCCAGACGGAATCTGTATCAAAATTTCACACAATCGTGTTGGAACTGTCATTCTTGGAACTGGCTGCGAGTTTGAAAGAAATGTTTTCAGTCGGGAGCGAGGGAGGGACTGAGAGAGGGGCGGATGGCTCGAAGGAACAAGGATGGGACGAATGCCTGGTCACATTCGTCGTACGATTGTCGTACGATCACATACTGAAGTCGTTCTTGGGAGGGTCGTGCATACTTTGTACAAAATTCAGCTGTCTTGTTACGGAAAAGATTGTCTTATCCTTGTCGGTGGTTGGGTCTGCCACGGCCTGCTTGAACGAAGGTGACCGAGGCGGAGAGCAAATATAGACTGAAACTACGGAGTAGATAAAAATAGCCCTCTTACAAATTTGATGTGTTCTTTGCCTTACTCATTTGCCTTTCCGGATGTATAATATCTGGTCCGAAAATGAAAATTTGTATCGAGCACCACACAACCTTATAAAGCACCATCCCGTTTGTTAAACCCGGTCGGTACAATATTTTGATCACTACACAAGATTTCCCGCCGTCTGAGGCTTGATAAGTTTGGATTAGGATTTCTTCCTCAGACTTTCTGATAAGACGTGAGGCTCCTCTGCCTTACAGACGAACGTGTCGCAGTGGGGAGAAGGAACGGGAAGAGCTATCGCTTACGGCGCCCTAAGCCTCACATGTGGGCAGCCTGGGGTGTCGGGTGGAATAACACACTAATGAGGGTAATGATACTTGATTTAATCTCGGTGTGTGAGGGGGCAGGATGCCGCCTGGGAAGCGGCACGTATGGAACACCTGCCACACCGGGACAGGGACGAGACGTGGTAAGGCACGTACGGGGCACCAGCCACACAGGGACGGGACGTGGTGAGGCACGTATGGGGCACCAGCCACACAGGGACGGGACGTGGTGAGGCACGTACGGGGCACCAGCCACACAGGGACAGGACGTGGTGAGGCACGTACGGGGCACCAGCCACACAGGGACGGGACGCGGTGAGGCATGTACGGGGCACCAGCCACACCGGGACGGGACGTGGTGAGGCACGTACGGGGCACCAAGCCACACAGGGACAGGACGTGGTGAGGCACGTACGGGGCACCAAGCCACACCGGGACGGGGCGTGGTGAGGCACGTACGGGGCACCAAGCCACACAGGGACAGGGACGGGACGTGGTGAGGCACGTACGGGGCACCAGCCACACAGGGACGTACGGGACAACAGCGACTGAACAAAATTCAATGGTGGAAGTTTTTGTGAATTTCTCTGTTTGCATTTTCCCACTGACACCCAGCCAGCCAGCCAGACTTCAGGACAACTTTCTGTCTGACCTTTTGTGGTCTATGCTCAGGGAATTTCCCACACCTACGTGGCTGTAAGAACACACAAGCCAACATACATACAAACAAATACGCCCAAAACAATACCTCCACACACGGAGGCGAAACAGTCACAGAAAGAACAGAATGATCACAACTACACTTCTTGTTACATTTCTCAAGGGAAAGTTCGACATACGCAAGCAAGCAAGCACACACGCTTCAGTCCACTTCAGCAGACCTTTGCCGTCCTCCAGACGCGCCCACTACCTCCTCCCCCTCACAACCAGGGTCAGGTGCAACCCTGGGTGTTAATCGTTAACCTTCTGTTACCCAGTTTAGCTTGTCCGAACCATCAATTATCACACTGACCAATTAGGAGCACGGACCTTGTTCGTGGCTTTGGGGACAGTCCTTTGATAGATATAGATGATGGAAGGGAAAGGTTTCTTTCTCTTTCATTTATTCAGTGGACTTATCTCAGCTGTAGGCCTGCAGTCTCCACCATTTGTACATACAGTTTTTGTCACAGGCTTCCTTTTAGATTGACGTACAATGTTTTAGGACCACACCCCTTAATTAGGAAAATTAAGGGGTCTATCTAATAATGTTAAAATGTCTGAAAAGCTAGGTTCAGTTTCAAAAGATGGCTTTTCGCATTTATCATATTGCACTCTCGTGTTTTAGAAATTGCTCCCTCCATATTCCCTTTAATTTCCGCATTCAATGGTCGATTTTTTAATTATTATTCAAATGGTTCGCAATATGCTTCAACAACTGAGTAACAACCCCTGCCCCTGGGCTATAAAATGGTCTGTCCCGGCGGCAGAACTAAGCGGGGGTCAATGGATACGCAAGTCTTTTTACCGGCCGATATGAACTGGGGTTCAGCAGCAGTGGTATCATACACCCCTACAGGCACGGTACTGGCGAGATCTGCTCACGTGCGCTCACGGACAGGAACTTTTTACGGTGGTGGTCCATCCAGCTGATCCATGTCTTTTTCCTGTTCTCCTGTTGTAGTGACCTTCGGCAAGTCTGCGTAGTAGAAATTTTCCGCATGTAAACTGACCTATAACTGTTTAGCACGGTTTCAAATTCGCCAAACGTTGAAATGGCGTGCTGAGGTGCATCATGTCAGGAGCACATCAAACTTATATGAGCGACGGTCCACAACGTCAGGCTCTGCCGCTGTTGGTGGGTGACAGCAAGGCTAGAAGGTGTCGAGCGAACTCGTCAGACTCTGGTCCGAGAGATTTTAGTCTTACGACGGGTGAGATGAACAGTGAAGGCATGGACATGGTCAGGGGGGAGTGCAGCGGTTCCCCTCGGGCCCACAACGCGACCGACCCCGAGGTTATGAACGCGAGAAGTCCCTGTCTTCCCGAGACAAATATTATAGACTCAACCTCTCCTCCCAGCAGACCAAGCCCGACGCCGAGTCATGTCGGACCATGCTCGGGGCCAGGGTTGCCCCCAGCCCGCCGGCCTACCGTCTGGCACCCGTGGGATGACGACGACGAGGAGGACATGGACGATGTGCCCGTCGATGTGGAAGAATCTGACAAAGCAGGTACGTGTACGATTTTCCACCTGAAAACCCTGCGTTTAAGGCGACTGATGTAAAATTTATAGGGGATTAAATCACTCAGTCATCTGCTGTGCTTAAAAAACATACCAGTCGGTAAAAATCGTGTTCGTATCTACAAAAGTCTTCAAACCTCCAGTGAAATGTTACATAGTTCCAATTGAATTGTGTTCAGTGCACGTGGATGCCTTGAATTTGAAACATTCTGTGCGTTAACATACATACGCTGTAAGTAGTCATATCATGTAAAACAGCTGGGTTTGTTTTAATACCGGGGTCCGTTCGAGTCAGTATATAGATGTTGTGAGTAGCTGCCCTCCCCCCAGGCTGCCTGATTCTCACATTAGCACAGAACCTGCCGTCCTGACCGAACCGCAGGGTGTGAGATCAAAGATTAAGCGTTGAACTCAATACATGTTTATCAGATAACGAGACGGTCTGATAACTTAAGCCTTCTTGAAATTGAAGAGTACACCACGCGTTTTTTAGACCAAAGACAACGAAATACTCTTCCTTTAACACTTGCTGTGATTTGACATAAATGCAGAACATAGCACGTACAAATTGAAGTATTTTAGGCGAACAGTTTAGTGTTCAATTCATTATTCATAGTCTTTATTCCAGAAGCGTGTATTATTTACACCGTTTTCTTGTTAAGGGCGCTGACTAGATAAGAAGACAAAGGTTTGTACATCTGTCAGACAAGTGGGGAAGGGAAGACAAAAATGACGTCTTACTTTGTAGCAATCTAACAGATTATCTCGGGAACAAATTTGATCACCCGATCGAATTGCTTTTGTCAGCGTAACATTTGTTTTGTCAACTCGAGAGGTCCTCAGCGGTGACGGGAGTGTTATATGATCATCTTTAGGGAAGTCAAGTCATTTACCGGCTGTTTTCATATCAAACACAAATATTTCCCACCGACTTCGTGCTGTCAGTCAGCCTGTGCGGTGCAGATGACACATGTGGTCGATATTTAGTTTGTTTTTCAAACCCTGGTGT
The DNA here is from genome assembly GCA_013266295.2 of Branchiostoma floridae x Branchiostoma japonicum. Taxonomy (NCBI): domain Eukaryota; kingdom Metazoa; phylum Chordata; class Leptocardii; order Amphioxiformes; family Branchiostomatidae; genus Branchiostoma; species Branchiostoma floridae x Branchiostoma japonicum. The sequence continues at coordinate 12,059,274 of CM023824.1, forward strand.
TTCAGAAGTTCCTATATGTGTATATCCGTATAACCTTCTTGTGTATATATATGCATTGAGAAAGTAGTTCTAAGTGGAAGCCACTATTCCATAATACGTTAATTGAAGAAATGGGGTTGGATGTACATAGAGTTGGGCTGGCCGTCATACTCATAGTGACAAACAGACTGACACTGTGGCTAGGACTAGTCTCCACCAGGCTAACGCGGGTTCAGGGAGAATGATTTACCAGGGGAGTTTAGCCACCATAGAGTTCATTTGCCCGCGCAAGGGGAAATGTTACCCTTATTGATAAATACATAAGGATCACTCCTCTAGCTGGCCAATTACCCTATTTTTGCCGAATGTTACTCTCCATAACCCCTTAGGAATGCCTGGTACCGTGGAGACTAGACTAGGACCATGTAAAGGACTGGTCTGGATTTGAACAGTCGCAGCCGGTATTTTCCCGCTATGGTTAAGGATAATTAAAAGCAATAAACTTTTTAAAACTATTACTGGACGTAAAGACTATGTTTACAAATTAGGAATATACTCTCAATTGCTCCTCTGTTACCTTAAGCGATGGTTGGATTTATGGAAGAATGTGTTAGCTTCATGAGTAACGTTCTTATGCTAGCCGGCATGACTTCATTGATTGAAATGAGTACCTCATTGGGCTACATGTAGCTGAAAAGAAAAGACATAAGATTGTATGACATAGTACATAAGATAAACAAGAGAAAGTAATGTTAATACTGTGGTTATAAAAACAACACCAAGAAAGCCATATCGAATACAACCTAGCAAAGCCACATTCATTATTTTGCGCACGGAATTCTTAAAGCGACATAGGGCACACACATCGCACAACGCACTTAGGATGTTTGTTTTTCTTCCGCGACGATATCACCGTACGTCGTAGCTTTGAAAAGAAATGGGTGCAATAGTTTGATTTTTAAATCATTGCACCTGTTTTTTTCTCAAATCGTGCGTACGGTGTATGTGAGCGGGGGTGAAATACTAGTAACCAAGACACCAAATTGCAAGAGTATTTCTGCTGTTGAGAGATTGTTCATTTTCTTTTGTATGACACCAACAAAATGTTTGTCTTCTCGTTGTATAAGTCAGAGCACACGCGGTTTTATGATAAATTACTATCAGCTATATATGTACACAGTCTATATATCGGAGAAGAATAAAATACGACCGCGCACATGTGGCCCGTGTGACCGTGAACCTGTGTCAGCTCCAGCAGTATCAAAGACCGGAGAATGTCCCTCACATTCTGCGCATGCCCCTCTCACGCTGCGCTCCCCAGGACTGAGATTGTCGGCTTACACTAAAGCTATTATTTATCTTTGTAAGTTCTCTATAAAATGTTTTATACGGAGGGAAAATAGACGTACTTGTTACATCTGCGTACAGAGGTATTGTTTGTTTGTATATGTCTGTCTGTGTGTGTGGCAGGAATGGGAGGGGAAGATTTTGTAACCGCAGATTGAACTTAAGGTGCAGTTGGCAGTCTAAATGGTCTCCCCACAGCCTGGGATGAAGTGAGTCCACCCACACAGTTACTGGTGGTATTCTCACTTAGAGCTTGTCACAACAAGCTTGCAAGGTTTCTCTTCTAGGCTCGTTAAAGGTACTGTTTGGTTGTGCCAATAAATTCACAAAAACTCAAAATAGCTCCCGAGGTTTGAATTATACGATTTCTTGTTATGACCAGATATGATGTAAAGATGTACATAGTGGGTGACGAACACGTCTGTAGTTAGTACGTCACCAATAGTCCCCTCGCTATACCGTGTTTGTTTGATTTTATTCATCATCGATCTCAAACAATGATAATAACCCCTTCTCTCCCTGGGCTCACTAGGACTTTCTTTCCTGGCCTGGGTACCATCCTCCGTAGTTGCCTCTGGCTTTCCCAACCACGGTAACTACGGAGGATGGTACCCAGGCTACCTCTTTCCTTGTGTTCCTTGAGGAATGTGTTTGGGCTGACTCATGCCCCCTGCGGAAATTAGAACGTTTAGAAGCCATTTTGTACACATGCCCGCCGCCCACCGCATCAGTCGCGAGGTCCCGGGTGTTGGCCTTGCTGCGCTATGTTGGCCAGCTTCTGTTTCACTTACACATCAATCCAGTCCGCAGTTCGCTGTCACTTCTCAGGATCAGATGCCAAAAGGGTGGCGTGGGCCAAAACAGCCCTCAAGACTTCCCTATTGGCTATGGGACATTTTTTAATGATAAACCGTTAATCACCCTACCATTGGATAGCTAATATCAAACCGTTGTTCTGTTTAGTTCGCAAATAGTGTTTTGTTATGTTATGTTATGTAAGCCACAGAGTTTGGGACATAATTGACCAATAGACATAATTTTATTTCGTTTTCATTTTCAGCAAACCCCGAAAGCGTCCCCGAGGACTCTGGGAATGAGAAGGAGAACGTGGACGACCAGGAAGAGTCAAGCCCTGAGGACGAGAGTCCAGCCGACAAGACGCTCGCTAAGAAATCGCCCGACGACAACAACAACAGCAAGTCGAAGGTGAAGTCTCGGGCTCGGGACCCGAACAGGTTGGGAAAACCTCGCCGCGTGCGAACGGCCTTCACGTACGAACAGCTGGTGGCGCTGGAGAACAAGTTCAAACAAACCCGCTACCTGTCCGTCTGCGAGAGGCTGAACTTGGCGCTGTCTCTCAGCCTGACCGAGACTCAGGTCAAGATCTGGTTCCAGAACAGGAGAACAAAGTGGAAGAAACAGAACCCCGGGATGGACATTAACGCCGCCATCACTGTAGCCAACACGTACCCCTCTCCCTACCCCCTACCCCTCTACCCCTTCGCCGGTTCACTGTTCAGGCCACAAGTGCTCTGTCCCCTCCCCACCAGGACTCCCATCATGCATCTCTCCCCTGCCCTCCTGAAAAGGGAGTTCCGGTCCCCTGGAGGGCAAGTGCATCACTTCCTGTCGTCTGAACGTGTTTAACACCTCGCCTGTTCAACACGTGACTCATGCCCCCTGCAGCGGAAATTAGAACATTTAGTAGCCATTATATCTGCCTGTATATCTTTCACAAACCAACTAATTTTTTTGTCACCATACTTTTCAGGATTCTTCTGTATATCTCCAAGGTTACATGATCCATAACGTTTTATCTGATTAAAATATGACTGACTTACAGAAAGGCAGCACGATTGGTATAATGCCCTGCTAATTTGTATTGCAGACTAGTGATTACGACTTTTTGTGGTTTTATTTGAATTGTAAACTTCCGTGTAATAATCGTTTCACAATAACAGCCTGCACTGTATATAACGTTACCTGTCTATAAAACTTGTCATGTTGATATAGTCCTCAATATCTATAATAATAATATACTATCATTTTAACAACCAATTATATTCATAACTTGAATAGAAGATGAACTTTTCGCTCACAGCCTACCTCAACATTGATATCGTCACCAACATCTATAAAAATACGACTACCACTGTTACGTTTGTGATACGTGTTTTGATGAAATGAATATCCCGTAGTTGTAGTTATAGTTTAAGGTGCATGATATTGGGTAAGATAGAAATACTAGTATGATATGAAGCATTTGTAGATTTCGGCATATATTCTGGTCTCTAAAGCGCTCTTATGAATTGTTTTAGCATTGATTGCAAAATGTATACAATACAAATAATCATCATTTTACGAAGTTACGTTATTCATGTTAAGTTGAATTAGATGCTTTCAATCTAACATAGACATCGATACAAACCATGTCAATGTCTAGACTAATAAAAAGATAGATTGAGCAAAATTGTTATTTACTCAACTTTCGACTGTGTCTGAAGTCTTTACTATGACATCTTGTTGAGAACGAGCACTCAGGATAGTTTACTAAACTGTTTAGTTTGCATATTTGCCAGTGTAACCAAAGTAAGACAACCATCTGCACAGGTTGTTGATAATCACTTCCACGCGCTATGGTTGGTTACGGACGCACAGGTGTCAGTTTGATCACACACGTTTTAATTTGATGATGACCGATCTGAAGTCTTTAGATAACGGTTGTCAAAGTAATACATACCAGAGAGATGAAGACGTTATTTTGACACACGATAGCCTGGAGCCGGCCGTGTTGAGGTACCGTCTGGGCCGGTTGGTAACCTGAAGTCAGAGATAGACGCGCGTGTGTCTGTGTCATCACGATGATTGGCAAACGTAGTTACATGTAGTTGGTGTAGTTGATTTCTACACTATGTTCGTTGGAAGAGCGATGAGCGTGAACAAACGCAATTTTTTGTCAACTTGATCGATTGTGAGAAATATCCAAACATTAAGTCGGATAGTCTCGAATACTGCGGAACTATAGACTATAAAATAGATGTGCACTACAGGAAAACATTGAACCCGGACACTTATTTAACTATTACATGTAGAAAACGTCCACAACGCGTTTTAACATGTCTCTACCAGGCTACCCAGGTCGCCGGGAAAATAGTAGAAATTGGCGAAATCCAGAAAGAGTGTAAAAGTCCATCACCCCCTCGAATGACCGGGAGGGGGGTTAGTGTTGGTGGCAGGGGGTATTAAGTCTTCAAATGATCAGCATAACGAATTGATTGATCATCAGTTCATCTACCTGTCAGTCTGTCATGCGTGTTCCCCAGAAATGGCTCTATATCGCTCCCTTGTGAAATCAATGACTCACAAGCTGTTTTCATCATTCATAATTCAAAGTTTGAGTTGTTTTGATACTTTTCTGGTAAAGCTAACATATGAAACAAGGTCCGCGCCATTTTTGGGACTCAGTTTGTATGAAGAAACTAATTATAAGAAGAATCGTATATATGTATATAACATCAACGACTGCAATGTTGACTTTACATAAAAGTACAGCCTCGCTAGACTTAAAACTTGCATATATGATCGCTCTGCACGAGTTCTACCAGTTTCCTGACAAGTGTGCTGATGATGGAATTAATTAGGGATGGATGCCCCTGTGATGATATGATGATATCACTCAACATTCCGACCCCATATCCATTACTCCAGCCGTCAAGATGGCGGACTGACCAGGGTCGGATGGGGATTTGGGTGATCGTGCTAGAATTATGATCGAATCAAACATTCTACTTCAGATACATATGTGTGGTGAGGAAGAGAGACACCTACTTATATACCGTTTCTGTCATAATCTACAACCATCATTGTTTTCATTGGCAGATCTTTCCGGCCAAAGATCGTGACATTCGGTTGCTGAACAGTCTGACGTCAACGTATGGTGATTTTTATGGGACAGGGCGGGGTTATTGACCCTAGAAGCCTTCTCTTGTAATTTTCTGTAGTGGTGGTGGGATCTATTGCCAAGAATCCTGTTAGGCCTATAGGCCAATGCACAGAACAATAGATGCCAAATATTTCATACTGTATAAAGCCTCCACCACTGTGTTTCGTACGTTACCAACCAACTCTATTACTCCATGGAAACAAACCAAAAAAACACTTGCCTTTTCCAGAACTTCGCCCACGATTTCCCCCAGTCGGATTCTATATCGAATTCTCCTTTTATGGATTGAATATGCAAGTGTCGCCAAAGCGATTTGAATCTACCGATAACAAACACCGTACTTTGTTCACATCCACCGCAAAAATATTCTGGGTGTACGCTTTCACGTCGTAAAGCTTCAAAAGCCGGTTTACCATCCTGAGCGGTTTCGATCGCGATTTGTCTAGCCTTCCGATAATAGGAGGAGTAAAAACAAAGACTTAATGAGCTCTACTGCCTCCAATTAGCGACTAGAGGGTGTTTAGGGGCTGATATCATCTTAAGCCGTCATTAACCAGTCCAACACCGCGCCCAGCTTAGAATATTTCCCAAACTATTAATTAGTAGGCTTTATCTGCGATTCAGTGGGCTTTCTGTGGATCTCTGTGGGCGTTCGCCAGAAAATCGCTGGGATAACAAAGTGTTTTCATGTCCAAATTCCTTTAAACACGCCTGTCTTTGTAGTTGGCAGGACAGAGCTGTTCAGAGCGATATGTGGGGTAACGAAGTCCGTGTTTGGCGAGTTACAGGAAATCGGTTGAGATCTGAAGGAAGTTCAAGGAACTCACTACGTGGACACATTTGGGTTTAGTCTAGTAAACCTTGCACTGACAACAGAAATTCGCGTTAAAAATCTACCAACGTTGCATTTGATGACTAAATCGAATGAATTAACCAGCTGTCCTATGTTGTTCTTCAAAATTGAAGGCTTTACGTCCCAACCAAAACTGTGTCACTAGATGTAGATGGAAGTATTTTCTGTTGAAAGTACTCAGAAAAGTTTTCCGTCTATGGCATAGCTAAACGTGGTTCAACGAGGCGTCAAATCGGTGACTTTTTTTCCCCGCGGTTATGCGCTCTTTCGGACATTTAGCCATATGACTTGCCAGATGTATTTTCTGAAACGACTTTGTATGGCAGCGATTTGGCCGGTGTCACAGCGATCTCGCCCCCCCGCGATTTCGCCCCCCAGGGGGGCCAAATCGCTAGCGATCTTGCCCCCACTCTGGAGATTTCGCCCCCCACCAAAAAAACAGGGATTTCGCCCCCCGGGGGCGAGATCGCTAGCGATTTGCCCCCCCCCCCAGGATAAATACACTTAATTGATTTTGATGTTTACACATCGAACCGCCTCCGCTTCAGAGCGAAATCTCTAGAGATTTGATCCGTCCCAGCTAGGGACAAATCCGCGATGTAAGTCGTAATGAGCTCTGAGACTTCATCGGCGGCGAAATTTTGCGTAATTCGTAATCACTACCCCCATGCAGGCCCTCTTAAAGGCAATGCTCCTGTCCTGGTTGGCATGGCAATAAGGCATAACAAATGAACTTTCTCCTCTTTGTCGGCGGGCCCCGGGTTTAATCGCTAGCGATCTCGCCCCCCAGGGGGTTTAATCGCTAGCGATCTCGCCCCCAGGGGGGTTTAATCGCTAGCGATCTCGCCCCCCAGGGGGTTTAATCGCTAGCGATCTCGCCCCCCAGGGGGGGTTAATGGCTAGCGATCTCGCCCCGGGTGGGGGAAAAATCACCAAGGGGGGGCGAGGGTGGTGGGCGAGATCACTAGCGTTTTTGTCCCGGGGGGACCAAATATCTAGCGATCTCGCCCCTCGGGGGACAAAATCTCTAGCGATCTCGCCCCGGGCGGGGCGAAATCGCGGGGGGGCGAGATCGCTGTGACACCGGCAACCGCCAAATGACCAGATCTGCAGTCAGCTATTTCTGTAAGCCGTATCTGACCTATTACTGACATGGCAGGGCTGCCAGGCCAACTTTTATGCGGTAGTAACTCGCTATTAGCAGTTTTCTATGTATGGGGTTTTATGGCGAGTCTTTCGGAGCAAAACAGCAACTGCATAAACGCAGCTTGCTCGCCGTAATTCACAAGGCGGAGGGTTGGGGGGGGGGGGGGGGGCTATCCTCTGGGACATATCAAACAGACCCCAAAACAGAATCTTTTGTGTCCACAAGTCGTATGAAACAATCCCTACAAGTGCTACACCCAGTTGATCGTGATTCGTGTTGTCATCAACTCCTCCAGAATAATTCCTCCTGAAACATACCTTAAAATTTGAGTATCAAAAACACCGTAGTTTGCGTTGTTTCTAGTTCTGCAAATCACTTTGGTGGTCTATCCATATATTAGACCTTGATATGATTAGCTGTTGAATGGTACTACAAAAGGGCAAGTATTTTTTCAAGTTGGCAAATTAAACTGTACGGAATCATATCAGATATAGGCACTTTTCCCCAGCGTGTCTGTATATCTCCCCTATCCAATGTCCCAGACATCGCGGTATCACACAAATAGGATTCATTACTGGTAATGACATTTTGTATACATACCTACCACTTACGCTTCTGCACGTTTACAGATGAACGATACACCACTTCTTGGCATCGTGTTCTTGCAGAATTGGCCAAGTGGGTTTTCCGTTCATACGCCATTTAAAGATTATTTGTATCATAATTGATGGTCAATTTCTGCGTTTTCTTGACATTTTCACAATAGCAAGAAGAAAACAACAGAAAAGTCAGAATGTATAATTTTATTACATACTGTTCATGTTGTATAGCTGTGGAACCGACATGTTACCTCCAACTGCTGCCTCCATGCCACAATCTCGAGACTCGCTAGAAGGTATTGCTCGTTTGACATTTTTAACATTCCGAAGCTCCGTATCTCCCGACACATTTATCATCTTTCTATAAGTCATAGACCCACAATTTAGCAAAACTGCGCTGCTACCTTAATTTGATCACCGTCTGTTATTGTATGCTTAAATGACTCTTAAATCTCCCAAATGTCAAACCGACATAGCGCCGGAAATTCGTCATTCCGACAGCAGTCATTTCCCGACGTTTATAGCCGGGAATGATGCGGCAGAATGGGGCATTATGGGAGGGAATCTGTCTCGCGGGATGAACAGATGAAGCGCGGCTCGCGGAGGAACATCAGGAGATGAGATGGAGTTGTTCGGTTCACAGCACACATTCAACCGGGGGGTGGGGGTGGTAGGAAGATTCAATTGTTGTTTTTCATTACTCTTTTGTTCAGTGTACCGTGGATGTCACTCCAGAATTTTCCTACAAAAATCTCCTCAGCAACGATGAAAAAAATTGCACTTCCGAATGTTTAATGTCGAATTCCCACACCTCGTACATTTCAATGGGGTCGTGCTGCTATAATTGTATAAAATATAAAGTCATTTATTTGATTTATACTACATGTATTTTATTTTGACAGTTATATGAAGGTGGTAAGGTCTATGTCGTCACAGAGAACGAAGCGCTCTATGACGGAAAGGGTATACATCCTCTCAAAAGTTTACATTCCGAAAAAGAGACAGGCAAAACGTATTCATCATATGTAGAATTTACATTGTATGAATCCTACATTGCCAAATTGTCTGATCCGCCTCAGAAAAAAAAAACCTGTACAATCTTTTAAACTTTTGTCCTAGAAAAAACAAGTTTGCCTGAAATAGCGGGTGCAGATATCCCGAAGTTCCGCGGTTCTATTACCGCCCCGGCTCTAATCCCGCCTCAGATATCAGTAATGAATCGACATAATGACTGAGTGTGTGAGAGGCCATTTTCCGCCCGCCCCATTTGAATAACGGCGGCGATAAAACACGCCAATGACTCGAGTCGAGGTGCACATTATATGCATTATCAAATTATGAACAAAATAGATCATTCTCAAGGGTGATTACCCGTGAAAATGGCGCTTCCCTGATGAGCACGACTCTTAGCTTGAATGTCGAATGTGTCTTTGAGGAGACGACAGCGGCTGATGACCTTTACGGCGCACCAGGCAATTTGAGGTGTTACTTTCCAGCGTGATTTGTTCGTAATCCAACATGTCAAGCATAATACTTCAAGTGTAAGTTGGCCATTTCACTGATCTTTCGGCGATGCCTTCGCGGCAATTGAAAGAGGCCACTTTGGAAGACGAAGCACGGATGGATGTGACTATCTTCCTGTGTATCATCCGTCATACAATATTTGGAGACACTGGCTCGAAGGGGGGGGGGCGAAGTTTTCTTTTGTTAAACTAGCAAAGTACAGCAACGGTACAAGGCAACTTGGTGGTATAACATTGTTGTTTTCAGTTTGCACGTACTTAAAAAAATCTAAGTACACAATGTAAATGCATCCTACAGTCGAACTAGTTATAGGATTGGCCATTTATAGGGAATAGGTATATGTTTTTCTTATGAAAACAACAAAACAGTACACATTATAATCAGTGACTGTTAAATGTATAGTCGAACACTTCAAACTACCGTGACGAGCCCGGCAGAACTTGGTGTACAGAACACCTGTGCGTCCGAACCATGTCTGTCGTCGGCCCGTGCCACATGTCGGCGGGGGCAGCGATAGGTCCGTCCGCCCGGAGCTCAGCGCAGCACGGGACGGAAGCTTCGAAATCCGTTCATCCACGCAATCTCCGCCGGCGGACATGGCAGGGATTACCGACAGATGTGCGCGGATTGCGCGGTAACCACGCGGTAATGGAGCCGTGGTGTGGGGAACATGATACCGCTCGTCGGGAGACTCTAGTTCTACAAGATTCAAACGCTGTTTGGTCTAGTTGTTTAAATTTCTTTCCGATATTCCTAGCTATTTTTTAAACAACTTGGCCATCTTCATGTTTTTCTTATCATAACGGAAAGACTAGGGTACTAAATATTTAAAAAGTTTTCAGTAGCATACATGTTCTTCATGTCACTTATTGAAACTGAAACAAACCAGCACTTGGCTGCAGAAGACTTGATAGAAGTAACGAAGAACAATCTGAACAAACTACTAGTGTAATTAAGACTGAGAATTCTATAGACCCCAATAGGCGAGGAATGATGATGATATGTCTTCTAGTTCTGTAAAACAAATCTATTCAGAGCTTTGGTTGTTTAATTTTTTATTATCATGTATTATTTTTTCATTGTGTTATCAAGTATTTCCTTTGCTGATTTGTTTGTTATTTTGAAGCATAATTTTCCTAAAATCCGGGTTTGATCATAATGATTCCATCAATACGCATCCAGTGCCAAAGAGAGAACAAAGACTGTTATTGCCTTTTTCTATCTCCTACATTATATTGATATGGAATATAGTCCAAAAGTATTCATTCAAGCATGATTTCAATTCAACTAATAATGTCCTCATGATCATAAATACTGGTAGATTTTGTAACGCTAAATCAGTAATTGTTATGACAAGCTTACCAAAACATTATAATTGTGTTATATATAGACTCATCAATTCATTCCTGTAAGTCTCAAAACTGTCGTTTTTTTTTGTTTTGATTCTCAATTTAATACGATTTAGTCAAAGCCTCCTTCATAACCCTTATCTGAAAGCTACACGGATACGCAAATCAGCCAGTCGAATTGTGCACGTAAGAGGGATTAACAAACCGTTCTTGTTCCGATTGCAGGTATTAAGGCTTCTGTCAACTCGCCGGGTATTGGGGATATTCAGTATAGATCCATGTCCGCCCGCTCATATCATCCTATAAGGTGGATTTACTGGATTAGCGCCACCTGCACGATACAGGATTAAGGTACAGATGTTCAGTTTCTCCCCGGACTAAGGTCCTCCGTCCCCACCCCGATATATCGGCCCGAAACTCTACGCTCGCCTGCTCTGTTCTCTGGCTATAAAGCGGACTTTTCTGAACAATAAGCTAAGTGTTTTCAGGCTGTGTTATACCAATGGAAACATCCGATATATGTTTATGGCAGGTTGCCGTGAGGAAGACTTGGTTATACTTCATTATTTTCAAGTTCCTTCTGTTGCCAAACCATCGCACATATGGAAGAATACTGTATGTTAAATTTGCTGTTGACATCAACATTCCAAATACGTGTTTCATTCCAACTTCATATTGTTACTGCACTCTTTTCTACTAACATTCGTTTAGAACACCACAATTAGTTTATAATGAAAAAGAATTCTGCAATGTGGGCTCCTAGCATTCTTCTTGATATTAACAAGTAACAGCCATGTTTATGTTACCGTTTTTAAACTTTAAAGGAATACCATAGAAAATACACTTTGGAAGAGCACCAATCGTCGCAAAGAATATACTGGTCGGGTAAAACCATTGTAAGTATACAATTATATTTCCAAATGTTCCACTTTTATTTCTATAAGATTATGGCTATACAAGGCTAGGCGTGGCTGAAAAGAAAGTGTAGAGTTAGTTGCTTCAAGTTAAGGAAACTTTAAAGCGATGTATATCACACAATGTAACGGTGCTGAAGATAGCGTAAATATTAGAATTATGCTTACTTTACGGTGTCTAAATGTTGGTTAAATTAGTCTCACAACGTACGCTTTATGGACCGTCGTATAGGTGGTGTTAGTGTAATATTTAAGCACCCGTAAATATTATGCAAAGAAACTTAACGAGAGACAAAACGGAACCTTTACAAGCTTTATAAGTGCATAAAGAGCTGATTTCATGCAATGACTTGGTCAACTTTTTTCAGCGCGTCGGTTGGTCCCGTAATAGTCTGACGTTACCTCCTCCATTATCCTCCCCCTACCATTAATCGTCTATCTATTTGCTAGATTTAACCCACAATTATCCTAATAGAGTCCGTTTGAGCCACCACAAAATTCTAATTCCCTCTCCAGATGCATCTCCCGATAAGCGCCGCCGCGGCCGTGAGGTGCGTGCCGATCAGGAACCTAGTCCCCCATTCGGACATCGATTCAACAAAACGTCGGGAGATGAGAGCCTTAAGTTTTCCGCGGCAAGCCATTTGCTGACTTACCTTAGAAATTGCGCCGGTAAATCCCGCTAATAAAACGTTCTGAGCGCCGTTTTGAGACGCCGTTAAAGCAACCTCTCGGTTTAAGCGCCTATCTATCAGTGTGGATAACACTAAATCAATTCGAGGGGAGATTTTCGCGGGGAGAGGCAATTTTGGGCTAATTTTCCACACAGGAGCTTTTCCACTTTGTCTTTGGCACCCCGGCTCGCGATCAATACAAATTTAGGCAATGACACGGATTGCCATTAAAGGCTGAGAGAGGAAAAATTGGAAACCGATGTCACCATAAAACATCGATAGAGGAGTCATTACCTAGTCAATTGCGCCCTGTGCCTATCAAACAGCTGGACGTTTTATTCTAAATTGTTATTAAACTCCGAACAAGTAAAATCGGCGATTTTGTACCTCCGGGTTTGTTGTAATTTCTTTTTGTATATGTTGTTTGTTATATATAGTTGATAGTGTTAATGAAAGGTGTGTCGGGTAATGGTTGGGCGTTGGCATTGTAACTGGTAGTAAATGCAAGAGTTTCTGATGTAGCATGGTGAGATATGGAACATAACTGTTGATCGGTTTGTGTTATTTTGTAGTGTGAGTAGCTTGTTATGTTATGCGTCCTTCATCAACGAACAAAATTTTCTTCTAACCTATACTTAATAACGTGACGGTCTAAACTATGCCTAATCCACTATAGCGATATTACTTATGTTAACAACATATGCGGTATCTGTCTTAAATTTGAAAAACTAGCTATAAACTTTAAAGGCCATGTCGTTGTAAACCTTGTAACTGATGGCCACAAAACCTCCGTCTGACGGCGGTGTTATGTTACAGTTGTTGCTATAACTGGCAACGTCCGACTGACGCTAGACTGACTGCTAATTACATCTAAGCTGACTGACGGCTAGTTACATCTAAACTGACGATGTTGTGTATATAACGGTCATGATGGTGTAAATATAACAGATGACTGTCTATAACATTCAACTCACATCATACCGCGATAAAAAAAACTAACGGAATACTATACCTACCTAAACCCTTTTTAAACACGAAAAATAAAAATGTATAGCATAACTTTAATAAACAAAAACCAAACCACATTACATACAAAAAAATTAAAACAACATTTGGTTACAGAATGCGCTATATTCGATAACTACTAACGATACAACGCAACCATTAAAAATAACGTTAACTACATGTAGTCCACACTTCTGACAGCTCCGCACGATAGTGTCAAAAACTAACATTTGAAACAACAAACCACCAACCCATTTTCATCTGCAACTTAAAACATAAACCTACAAACTTATGAAAGCCGCAAGGAACACGGAACGAAACACAGAATGACAACCAGAACAGTAAAATCAAACGTTAAAAATAACGTGTAATACAGTAGCTAACCACTGCCGTCAACTGCACCAAGTTGCATCTGATCGCCTACATCTGAAACAACTAATCTCCGACCCCGTCCCGCGCCTACGATCTGACTAAAACCTAATTTCTTTTTATCAGAACCACACACCCCTCTGTCAGACGCCTGATAAAAATGGACGCACCCGGCTATACCTTGACAACAGCCAAGTAATTTATGCATAACCATTTTCAGACAAAAAGGGGTGTCCAGGGGCCTCCAAAAGGTTTAATTTCCACGCCCGAAAACACACATACAACGAAAAAAAAGGAACGTGCCACAACTGCAGCCTAACAGCAAAACGTATACCGAGTCCCACAAAAATCCGCCCACCCAACCGCGAGATATAGCTGCGAACATGAAAATGATGACCAGTCGCCCTACCCTTCCGCGGAAGGATACCTCCTTCCCCGGAGGTAATGATAAAGGGACCTTCTGACCGGGCGTTCCATCTTGCTGCTTCCCTGCTCTTTGACCATATGGCGGATGAGAGGTGGGGGTCACGAGCGGCTGCCCCGCCATGCGCGCTCGACTGGCCTGTCCACGGTGATAAAACGGCTGTCCTCCCGCCAATATTGGCGGTAATTACCGCCGCAGGTGGCCCGTACAGAGCCACTTGTCCCGAACAAAAGCGACCACTCTAAACGCCAAGTGCGCAAATTGAGAGGAATGAGATTTTGAGTGTTCAAAGTCCTCTGAGGGAAACTTCGGGGACATATTATCAGAATCCGACATAAGGTCATGGGAAGCTTTGGGATTGGTCTTTGTAAAGCCGTGTTCTCAAAGGAATAGCGAAGATGATATAGCGAAGATGATGTAGTCATTACACAAATCTCTCAAATCACAGTAATACGAACCAAGATGAACCCAACTTTAGCTAAGAAACTCTGCGACCCTTCCTGATACCACTACACACATTAAGAGGGGTAGCTTTGAAACACTTCAATATTCTAAATGATTTTGATCTCAACTGCTGGTATAACATGAGTGAATTGAAGCCTACCACATAATTCTATTCCAACAATTATTTAACGTGCATCCACCTTTTCTAACAGAGACAAAGTTTTCTACCTCTTGAACAGGTCAGCAAGGCCGAAGTTCAAGTAGATCCAAAATGAAGAGAGTTGACCTTGACATCCAAGGGTTATGTCACAGCTAAGCCAGACGAACATCGCATGCGAACCGCATGATAAGCTGAAATGTCCTGTTCAAGTTTTTTTTGTCCTCTAGATATCCGTTTTCATACCGAGTAGTCGAGTGTGAGTATGTGTGAATGTTTATTTGTGTGTATATGTATTTATGTGTGTTTGTGTATGTGTGTTTGCATGTGTTTGTGTGCGCGCCTGTATATGCGTGTCTGTGCGTCTGTGCCTGCGTGTCCCTGTGCTTGTCTGTTTGTCTGTATGTGTGTGCGCGCGCGCCCCCGTGTGTGCATGTGTGTGTGTGTTTGTAGTGTGTGTGTGTGTGTGTGTGTGTGTCTGTAGGGTGTGTGTGTGTGTGTGTGTTTGTGTGTGTGTGTGTGTCTGCGTGTGTGTGCGTGTGCGTGTGTATGTGTTGTGTGTGTGTGTGTGTGTATGTGTGTGTGTGTGTGCGTGTGTGTGTGTGTGTGTGTGTGTGTGTGCGTGTGTGTGTGTGTGTGTGCGTGTGTGTGCGTGTGTGTGTGCGTGTGTGTGTATCTGTGCCTGTACTGTATAAACTGACCCCCTCCTGCCTACCGCTGATCCCCCATCCCATCCCTCCCAGCCGGCCCGAGAGGGGCTCTATCCTAACTTACTGCCACTCAAGAACAGCCAATTGACCCCCCTGACTCGCACACTTTCATCAACGCCCCAACTTAATGGGAAATTTCCTTTATTAACCCTGCCGCTGATGGCGAGACTGCGGGCTAATTTCCTCGGCCCTGGGATGTGATTACCATCTCTTAAATAAACCCACCCGGTAATTGACTAATTATCTAATAGAGATCTTAAATCACCAGACAGTGCCCGTGCTGACACGGCGGGGAAAACCTTGATATGTCGGACACGTGTTGGCGGGATATTCTTACCTGTGAACGCCGCGAATCTTAGCAACGGCGTGGGGCAAGTCTCGGGGTTACGGCAAGAAAACACTGTGAGAAATTCCTCGGGGATTAAGTTTTAGCGGTAGAAAGCTGTAGGGAGAGTTGAGGAGGCAGGTGACACGTAATATGGGTTTCCACTATCGTCCGTTTGTCCGTTCGTTCGTCCGTGACTGGGTAGGTTTGAGAGTGAGTGGATGAGTGAGTGAGTGAGTGAGTGAGTGAGTGAGTGAATGAGTGAGTGAGTGAGTGAGTGAATGAATAACCGAGGAAAAAATAGGCTTTCACCAAAGACATCAGTTGTTTCCCTTGTGTCTCTAAGTAAACGTTGACCACACAAGCTCGCCTGCCCCCCCCCCCCCCCCCGTGTGGGAGTGGAGATGGGTGGAGAGTTTCACTGCTCTGAGTGGGAGAAAAGTCCGACGTGAAACCTATCCTGGAGGTAAGGTTATCTCATGTAAGAATTTAGGAAGCAGTGTCAGTGCTGTATCACGGGTCAGGGGAAGTGTAGCCGAAACAACCTGGCCCAGTAAAATACAATGATTGTCTCGGGACATTGTGAACACTGTCTAGCCTCTACCAGGCTTACGGAATCGGCTGGAGGGTAGAAATTGGCCAACTAAACAGATAACATACCAAGGGAGTTGGTCCGCTAAAGAGTACAGTTTGCCACTCCCGAAAAAAAACTGTACTCTTCAGCGGACCAACTCTCTTGGCATGTCACTCCGTCTATTTGGCCAATTTCTACTCTTCCAGCCGCTTCCCGAAGCATGGTAGAGGCTAAACACTGTCAGCAACATGGACGATGGAAAAGGACTTCCGATCCTAATCTACAGTTCGTAATTATTTCCCGATATGTTTTTGCTTCGTCAGTACATAGAAAACGGAGAATAAAGCTTAGAAATGTTTAGAAATCACCTTTCCTATACCTCTTAAAGCGACATTATGTAACAAAAGGACAACTAGTACAAAAAGTCGTTTGTCCAAATCAACGCTACAACGTTACATACTGACATTTAGGAAGTGAAGGTGCCAAAATATCACGACATACAAGCATATTTGAAATCTGGAAACTTGTCAAATCTTTGCTTACATTCTTGTGGTATATATTCTATTTGTGATGGTGTCACAAAATCAGCGCGCCTCTTGAGGACATACTGTTTTGCACTAACCATGAATGCCAGAAATGTGACATGATGACATAATGTGTTAATATGTAGTTAATTTGTAGTATAAATGGCAACCACGTAAAGACATTTTCCTATCAAGAATATTTCAAATTTTGGCAGCGAAATATGACATAATGCCACTTTACTTTAGATACTCTCCGTGGCGGGACTATTGTCCGATCTTGGCGTATTTGTATGTGTGCATGCGGCGTGTAATTGCGGAGCGGATAGAGCCGTCCTCGCCGACTGCCACTTTGCAAATTAAGCCTCATTTTTCAGCGGCTCCTGCGGCCGGAACGAATCCGGGGCATGTTTCCGTCCGCTCCCATCCTCATCAACATCGATTTTTTTCAACAAGGTGTGCGAGGGCTGTGTATGGGGGAAATCTGTCATCCATAGTTCAGTATGTATGTTGACGGTAACAAAATCAACAAATATTTTTCAAACCTTTGGAAAGTATCTAGACTCGTTTTGTTAATTCATTCTCACACGTTTCACAACTAATGAGAAGATCTGACGTACTAAACGTGCCTAGGACAGAAACCTTGCAGGCTGAGAGGTCGGAAGCGCGCGAAGCCACGAACATAAGTTGTTGTGACAAGCCCTAAGTGGGTACCCCCAGTGACTTGCAGTGGCTGTGTGGGTACGTGGACCGCCCTAGCTGTCAATCTACGGTTACAAAATCTAAGTACCTACGGACACACAAGCAAACACACACAATGCAGATTAATCAAAAAATATATTTTTGTTGTTCTGGTGTCCCCCCAGACACCCTTCATGTTCGCCTATGAAATGAGCAATGATGAAAAACCCAAGTTCCTGTGTTGTGATGTGGCAGACCTCTCTCACCTGGCGTGACAAATCACACAGCACACCTGGTTGAACAGTGAACACCTGCATGCTACCTGCTAACACCTGCATGTCACCTGCTAACACCTGCATGACACCTGCTATGTCACCTAAGAACGCAGCAGGTAAAAGGAAACCCAGTCGTCAAACATCAGCATTTCACGTAAATATTGTATTCACTCTACAGGCACGGGAAGTGCACTGACGACCTCAAACGACACGTCGACAGCCTTTCAGCTTGAAAATTAATCTAAATCATATAAAAGATTTTGCTACTTATTTGTCATGAGACATAGATGTTTGCTCGTTTTCTTTGTCCTCAAGTGTCACGTGGCTTGCGTTGTCACACCGATATTTCCGCGAATCTACGTTTTTTTGTTTATTAGTCACGCAAATAAAAGTAAGATAATGAGGATGAAGCCAGACAGATTACATACTAAGTCTACCTTCGACTGGTTGAATTTGTTTGAAGATCTGTATATCTGAAGTTTGCGGTGGATGTGCCACGCAGGGGTTATGCCTGTTTTTGACGTTTCCTAGGCGTTTTAGTCTTTTTTCGGGTTTTGTATTTTGTCAGCTTTTCTTTGGCTATACTGGCCTAACTCAAAGAAAAGCTGACAAAATAGAAAGCACGACAAAACGACGAAAAGCCCCCCAAATGTCTCAAACTAGCCAAACCATTGCCTGAGTAGCTCTACGGCGCCTCGCCATCAGATGTATGGTGCCAAGAGAGGCTCACATGTGGGAACATTTTTCCATTAAGGTGAAATAAAGAGAATCACACCGCTATGAATATTAACGCCGTGTGATAGAACATGTTTCTGTTGCCGCTATGTTTGACTGACAGCCCAGGTATAATATGCCGGGCGACCTTTGCCTGCTTAATTATGGCAATACTTATACGGCATTGAGCAATTTCACGGCAATTTTGCCAGGAGGCGACGGGTCAAGTGTTACTTTATGCAAAATTGCCACAAATTTGCGCGCAAGATTACGCCATCTTGAATTTTAATCGCTCTGGCGGTCGGGGGTCAGCCTGCGAAAGTGAAAGTCGCGCCCTCGGGCTGACCTGCCCCCTATCAAAAATTAGATCAGCGTCTCTTTCAATTGCAAGCATGGTTCTAAATTAATAACTACATTAAAGCCGCGGAGATGGTTAATAAATCGGCAGGGCAGAGTGCGGAGAGGCAAGCGAGTGAAATGATTGTGTTTAAGTGACTATTAATGCTGATTTTCGCTCCGTTAACGTTGTTATCAGCGCACTTGAAGCCGGCTGGCGGCGGGTACTTGGCGGGTAGTCAGCTGGCAGAGAGAGGTTTAAGGAATCTGTACGTGGAGGATCACAGCAGCGGTGGAGACGGTACTTAGTGCGGGCTGATACCGGAGAGGGATGCTATTCTTATGTCTATTCTGTGCACCTTAGTCGCTGTGGATAGAATGGAGGGCCACTGTACTTTTGAATTCTCTAGACTTTCCGTTTTTACCCAGATGGAATCTTGTCACAGTTCATACATTATGTCAGGGAGGTTGATGACTGAGACAGTACTCTCCACGTATGACATACGGAGCATTATACTATCCAATGTTCAAAACATGACGGTGCACCTTAAGGGGTCCTGTGCGACCGTCTACTCTGTACTTGGCGGCAAAAGACCGCTCTGCCCTCAATTTCGCACTGCCACGTACCGTGTGTGTGCCATGAGACCAAAGACTCCTTATTGCGGGGAACGTACAGTTTCCGAACATTACACGTTGATTCTTTGTCTGCGGTTGTTCATGAATCCTTATTCAGACTATGCCTACGGGGAGCGTATAGTCCCCGAGAATTACACGTTTATGTCTTGTCTGCGACTGCGTTAGTTTCTGAGCTGATGTGTCGAGCCGGTACCTGTCCTGTTCCCCGTCTCAGCCGACTTCTCCTCCGCCGCCATCTCCCCACAACTCCTGCCGCATGCTCCACTTCCACCCTCCCCCCTTCCTCACCTAAGCGAACATCGATATGATTAAAGCACGATTTCATTACACGCGCAAACTTCGTTTAAAGGTCACATTTGACGCATTGACAAAAGACCGACTCAATAAATGGGCCCATTCTGATTTCATTACCACAAAGAGTGGCTGGTGCGCTGGAGCCGCGCGCAAATATCGCCACTGGGACCTGTGATAGATGGCGGCGCAGATTACATGTGAAATAAGTAAGTGCAGTGGGCCATTACAGCACACACCCACCCCTCCCTCCGATAATAAGATCTATAACACAGCACCACACACCCACTACTGAAGCACGTCCAACACACGTGTAAATACACCTGCACTTGTCAGAAGGACGATTCCTCTTGTATCTTTGGTAATAGGCGCGAGGTAGATTTATGAAAATGATGAATGAACATTCTATATCTCGCACACCGCAGTTCTGTCCCGCGAGAGAGAGGAGACAATGTGCGGTGAAGGTTTGGAGCTATCCGAGGTAAAACGTTCGGTAATTGCTTATTTCCGTGGCTCGTTTGTACGGCGGTTTCGGAAGCAGTGTGTCAGCTCTCTAGAGAAGAGAGAGGAATCAGAACAGCGCAGTAGTTATGATTAAAAAGGAATTCTGGCGTATTTTCCACACGATAAGAAAGCCACTGGATTAAAATGGAAAGCCAGCACATATGGAGGCCTAGATATAGAACGGACCAGAGTTTAACATTACTTAGATAAGTCCCAAACCGTCTTAGAAACTAGTAAGACATGTTTGAAGACGGAAAACTGCAATCAAGTTTTAGAGTTCACCATCGGAGTTTGTGCGCGCTCTTGAAATTTCTTTGGTATTTACATTTCAATGTGTAACTATCTTCGAAGTCATCTTTAGCATAAGCTAGGCTTCGAATTCTATTCGTTCTACTGAAAACGACGGTCGGTGTCACAATTTGAAATATGCTTCTCTTAACTTCTTATCGGCTGTAACGTTGGTCTAATTCCTTCATAAGTGGATCGCGGCGTTACATAAACATCTCTCTTAAAGAAAAGGTAGGTTCCTTGCTGTGATCCAATCTAGTGACCGAATAGAGAAGGGTTGGCTACAATAATTAATAGCAAACTCTGCTAATTTTCCTGTACATCCTTTGTACTCACCCTCCCCATACGTTTTGTCATTTCTCGCCCAATTTACCTGTAATTTAATTGGAATTATGGAAACCGCACCAAGTGGTCCCAAACGCAGGCGCGGGAAATGAATTGCCAACAATACCTTTTAATGCTCCGTGAAATTTGCTGAAATGATGTTAATTTTCATCCCAGCGGTTCCTGGGGTTCAGAGCAGGTGGGAGGGCGGGGCCGAGCAGCGTTGTCTTGGTAACCCATCTATGGTGCGATGACAAAGCTTAGGAGCAGGCTGGCGCAGAGAGAGCGACGGGTGAGAGTAAACGCCGGGATAGACATAGGACACACACTGCTGAAGTGACTAATAATAGTAAACGTACTGCACAGCTTTGTTATCGTCCTTTCGGTAATCAGGGCCTGGATGGGGACATAAAGCCGGTGGCCCCGTGTATGAGGGAGCTACATTGTGATAGCGTCAAACCTCTGCACGTAAAAGAACCCAACACACTTATCGAGAAGAGTAGGGGTTTGACTAAATACGCGAGCCTTAGCGAAGCTGCATTGCACTAGTAGCTATTTGAAGATGCTTCCCCTCAGTTGAGAATGAAAGAAGAAAGTGACTTCGTGTTCGTGCACAACAGTGATGTGAGCATGCATGTGTAGAAATAGTACAATATTCCAATCAGTGCGTCTTCGAAAAGTACTATCATAACGTTTATTTTCTTTGTTGAACGTTACTGCACTTAACCGATCCCCGATTTTAACTTTTCAGAAAAAATGCCCTGTTCTATTTCCACGCCAGTCGCAAACAATTCACTCCGAGCCATTCTATTTGGACACGTCCCTACAGTGTAGTGTTACATTTAATAGCTGTGTTTACAGGCACCTACAGGGGTTAGACATGCTCCTTCTGCTCTGTACATTGCGATGCGGTCATGTGTGATATACAAAATCGCTCCTATGCGTTCTCGTAGTTTGCATAAACTGGACTATAAACAGATGAAAGCTACCGGTATATAACATACCTTTTTTAGAGCTGTATGTGCTATTGTTTCGACTCACTTGAACCGCGGACTGAATTCAAAGCCTTCTAAAGCAGATCCCCTAACTTCAATGTCAGTGCAAACATGGAGAAAAAGATAAATGGAATTTGGTCAGATTTTAAAACAAATTCCAATGAATTGGAGGTGACTGTGTCAAAATTTCCGAGGGAGCAAGTTGGCACTGGAGCGGACGAGCTGGCCCGTGTAGGCCCTGGAAACAGTCTGGCATCCAGGCTAGCCCGTTTGAGAACAGGTCCGACAGATGGCCTCATTCTGTCCGGGACTAGAACACAGATGGCCGCGGGGAGACGCTGAAAAGAAGAATTGTTGACACGACCAGGATACACATCGTAAACTACTGATTCTGTTTGTCATAATTAGGGCCGATATTTAATTAGGAAGCTTTCTGTAACAAAAGAAATGGAATCGAATGCTTTGAGGAGAAAAATATTTAATATTTTACAAGTAATTAGAACGTTTTTCTACCATTAAATTCTCAAACAATGGTAGATGTCTACCCTCAATACAAATATACATTTGTATGCGGGGTTTGTTTCTCGCTTCTGAATTGCTATCTCGACATCGGACGATAGTAGCTTAGTAGATAGTAGATTGTGTCACTAAAGAGTACTAGTGCGGCTAGCTAGATTAATCCTTAAATCTTATCCATCTTAATCCTTATAATTTACAAATGCCACTTTGCCCATCAGGCACTCTGCTACTAGTGTTAGAACTTGCGCGGCACTAGAAGCACAGCCTAACATGCAAATTTCGTGTAAGCGGTCACAATCAAAATAATGGAAAAAGCACTACACACAAACATTCTTATATACTGTCGCCGGGAATTTGGCAATCTTTAAATTCGATTTTAATTGGTCTTTGATATGACAAAAATTTAAAAACATTATTCCAGGTTTGTCAATAAAGATATATCATATTCCGGCTCGTACATTTGCTAGATGGAATTGATGTAAATGATCTTTTAGCATTAGAAACCTTTATTGTTTGCACGAGGCATGAGTCAAATGCACTATAGTTAGCTGTCATTAGATAGGCTTTGCGCATCTATTGACCAGTCACTCAGTCTATATAACGTTCATTCATTCATTCATTCATTCATTCATTCGTTCGTTCGTTCGTTCGTTCGTTCGTTCGTTCGTTCGTTCCTACAGTAGCACATACTTATGTTATGCTTTCTTGTTTATGTCTCTTTTTCATAGACGACCATCCACCAAACAATAAAATGATGACAAATACATAAACCTGCCACAAATTCTACCCTACAATTATCCGTTTAAAACACCGCCAGGTACGCTAAGTATCGTGCCTGTCAGGCTATTATATTTCTATTCATCATTTTCTCTTAAATCCGCTTATCGTTATCAATAATTCCCATCGACGCTCCTACATGGCATAAGCGACAAGACATTTTTGGAGCTGAACATAAATTAGCTATGAGGGAAAATTCCTCAGTTTTTTAATACGAAAATGATTTGCAATAGATCTCCTGGTTTTCCCACAAATTCATTAAAAAAAGCACATACCATCGCTCATGATAACAATGCTATACGCTTAATTACTTTTAACTGTATATTGTTCTTCACACCAATTACGTGCTTTACTAAGAGAAATGTAAAAGATGCTACATTGAGCTCTAGATCCATCAATACTGTGAGATTATTAAATGTCAGGATTGTTATATTGTTGTACATGCATTTTGTCGGTAACATCGCTTCAGAGATCAGGCGTCCCAAATACCCAGACTGATCCTCAATTGCAGCGTTCAGAAGCAGGGTGGCAGTAGATGGCCCCAGGACATCAAGAGAGGATATATCCTACATAATGATATTAGTGCAGATCATCATCCCAATGTTATCGGGTTTGGACATGTGTATCGCCGCCAGCGCAACTGTTAGTGCTTGAATTCACGCTAACGTAGCAGAAGGAATTACGAATTACATTCTGTTAGAACCGAACTGTAGATAGTTGAATCGCCTGCGGTTTTGTTTGTATTATTCTGGGTTCCTATGTTTTCCAGGAAGGAAGGTGCTATACTATCAAGGTGAAGTACTGTGATCATCTTTGTCTCCAATGCTTTACAGAAGCGCAGTCAACGACCAAATGTGTCCTGGACATCTCTAGTGAAGACTCAAGAGCAATCAAAGACAACAGAAAATATACAAGGCGTCTCCATTGTACAGCACTGTTCGTGAAACGTACTAATGATACTAAATCACGGATACAAGTATAGGGCTTGTATCAGACGTAAAGGCTATATTATAATGGTTGCCTGCTATTATAGACATTGTGTTTATGCTGTATTACCCGAATTGCGATTATGTCATAATGTGAGTTGATTTGGAGTGGGATTCCAAACAAGACTTGCCGGCTTTTTTCCGCCACACCAACGGTTGTATGGTGTCTTTTTCTTTACACGTAAATAAATTTACTTAAATAGATTGTTTTCAAGTATGTATTGAATTAAGATGATGTTTCTTCACAGACAGAAAAGTATCTTTTTTGGGCAACCTTTATCGTGAAATTCGAAGAGAGTCACATGTTCTAGCTATTGACTACTCCAGTGACACAAAACGTATGATACTGGAACTGTAGTCAGCTCTACCGCCCCAGCCCCAACAAAGGGTCCATTCTGAGCGGTGTCCTTATCACAGCGGAGCACTTGTGGCTCTTGAGCGGCGTGTTTAATGCAGGTCTACCGCAGAGTAAATGGCTTCCACTCCAACAATCATCCCCAAGCTCGCCTTAGCTCATCACATGTCAAGAGCCAACAATTGGCGGTTAATAGCCTGACTTCAGGCGGGCCTGCTCCCATTGTGTACCGGGCCTGCGCCCACAGAGATCTCCGTACCGGCTTTCGTTTTAGTCCGATGTTTGGATCCTCCTCAAACCCCCAATCAATCGGCCTGACGAGGAACAAAGCTCTCGGATATCTCCTCGTGTTTCCGTCGATGGAAACCAATTTTGTTTCCAAATCACCTCGACAATTATGATAATCTCAATGTTTTGGCTTTCGCTTTCAGAGGCAATTAAAGTTACACCACAATTAAAATGATAATAAATCTGGTGGGACTCTTTCCAATTAAACGGGCATTAGCTTCCTCGACACACAGGCTATATCGACACAAAGAGTTCGTCCTTTCTGTTTTCGGGGCTGCCGACCACGGACCAAAATTGAATTTGTGTGCCGTGATAAGGGCCCGCAATATGGAGCGGTTCAAAAGTGGAAAATCATTTGAAAACGAAATATTTTCTAGGGAATTCCGCTTACGTTGTTTATTTTACAGACAAGCGAGAAACAAAACGTCGTCTTTATGGGTTCGAAAGTGTTTGTTGTTGGTCTTTACCTCGTCAGCAAACCGTGGTCGTATTCGTATTCTCATGGTGGTCCCATCAAAGTCGTTCAAGACTTTTCCAAATCGGCAGAAAATTTATCTGCAATATTCTTTCTTCCCCAATGATCTCAGATAGATTATTGATAACGATTCGAAATCGGAACGATAGTCTGCAAATTTAGACTTTTTAACCTGATGTCAAGCTCTACATCAAGTAAACTGATTTCGGTCAGTATCATTCTCTTAACTTGAGGGGTTGTCCCCAAGCACATTGGGCAGAATGGCGAGGAAATGGAAATCAATGTCACCATAAAACATCGATTTGCTGCCCATTAAAGAGGCAATTACTCGCCGTCCAGTTGGAGCAGCTGGACGGGACGCTACATGGCGCCACGGGACGGGGGGGGGGGGGAGATGGAGGGGGAAGACCCCTCTCTTAAAGTTAAAGCGTAAACTTATGATAGCGTACCTCGTCACAGGATAGGTAGTTACCTATAGGTCTCAAATTTCACACTCCCCTATTACTCACTCATTCACTCGCTCGCTCGCTCACTCACTCACTCACTCACTCACTCACTCACTCACTCACTCACTCACTCACTCACTCACTCACTCACAACTTTAGTCACAAGTCTTTTATTTTGATCTCTCCATCCTGAATTCTCTTTCACTCACTATTTACAGATAAAATACGTGTCACCAGTTGATGTTCAAATCTGGTTCAAACAATGCTTTATATAGGAAAGCTGAGAGCTGCATCTATAGCTACCTCAGCTCACCCTGTTTCCCTCCTCCCGCCTACAAAGTCCATCATAACCAGGCAACAGGACGGCGTTATTGAAGGTTTATCTACCAGATGAGATTTCACAATGGCGCCAATTTTCCTCAATTTCCCCCCACTTCGGACGGTTTTTCTCCTCCATTGCTCCCTGTATGACCGGCCATTATAGCCAGTCACTCCTCCCGGACCGAGCGTCGTATTCTCTAATAAAAAGATCAATTTCTCTTGGACGATGAGAAAAACGGGGCCAATAGTCCCATCCCAGGCCAATTTGCTTCTCGGCTGAGCGCTCGGTAACATCGCACTAGTTGTGGACTATGTTGCACGGGCCACTTACACCACGAACATTACCAGCGCGGATGGGTTTTATCTAATCGCCCGCCCCATTGGCCAGTTATGACGCTTCAAGTTTAAAGTCAGGTATAAACACTTCTAGAATCCCTGAAGTTGAACGCGGCCAGTCGTAAGGTTCCTACATGATTCCAATGGAATGTATGACTTTTTATGGGCCTTTCTTTAATAAATTTAAACAGTCGGTTTTAAAATATGATAAACTTTACAAAATATAAGTGCAGAAGGCATTTATAAAGCACGGTTATGAAAACACATAAGATAGCAAACCTTCGAGTCACTCTGTCTCTTCTTCTGCAGGTAAATAAAACTTTATACATGGGTTCAGAGAGAAAGATAAAAAAATGATTAACCATTTTTCACAGTTTGTCACAATATCACAAAAATGTTTTCATTCTTCATTTTCTATCCATCATGAGTCTTTTCAATAAAATTCGAACTCAGTTCGACTACCTTGACCTGGAACCTTGTTTGGTACGAGCGGTGAGTGGTTTTCATTTGATGCAGCCTTCAATTCTACAGGTGGAAATACAAGAAGCACACAGGGCGTGAGAACGCCGCCCCTTTAACCTGCTTTCAAGTCGTGATGTCGAGTGTTAATTGTGTTGGGCTGAGGCAATCTGTACTCACAGCGGGACGTTCATACAGCAGGGGTAATCTTGCTGGTCTTGTCAAGAAGCCGAGTAGACAACTCCCCCTGTTGTACCATTACTTGCTCAGCGGTGAGCGGTTTTAGATCGTTCTATATCTAGTTTCAATACGTGTGTCGACTGGAGATGTGGTTCAACAAGCGAGCCATCAAAGCAAATTTGCTTTACTGAGTATTTTACTCTTTGTTATCGTTGCTAAAATATGTGCAGAAATAGCATTTTTTTTCATTTGCAGTTGTGCAACGTTGTCTTAAAACTGTCTATAACATGGATGATTTCTATAGAATGATTGAAGCACACCAGTACTCACTTGATACAGAGGCATTACTTATAAGATTGCCCTCTTACCTTTAACCCCCCTTGCGTATTTCTGCTGTTAGTCACTGAGTTCTGTGGTCTTAATCTCCTTCGTTCTTTGAAAGTCTCCAGCTTTCTTCTATTTTGTCTCCCACAAGTATTTCCTGCCATTCTGGTCTTGCAATCTTCTGGCATGGTACGTCCTCTAGCTTTTCCGTAACTTCTTTGCACTAGAAGTTACAACCGCTGAGTGACCGAAAATTTGACAGATCATTCGACGAATTTTATGAAGAACGATTTTTTAAAAAACGTTCTGTGTGCTTTGTTGTTTTGTGAATCGCGCTTGACCATAGTGCATCATATTACAATTATGAAATCAAGGGTCAGACAAATCCAATGTTGATTTCTCAACGGTCGCTGTGCCGCACGGATCACCGTCTATTGGAAAGACCGCCTGCCTCTTCCACGTCTCCATCTGGTGACGATCTCGTGACTCCCAGGTGCGAGGGGACACTGTAGAACATTGAGGATCATGTAGGATCACTTCGGGCTGGCTCAAGGCCCACATCACTAACCTTTGACCTTTAGATTCCCACATTTGTTCCCCAGCTGGGCCTTCAGGAAAACCGAGGTCTTCATCAGCTCTCCGTATCAGTGTAATTGCCTTCGTCAAGAAGAGTATGTTTTCGGGGGCGTTCGTGTGTGTGTGCGTCTGTAAACAGTATAACTCGAGAAGGCTTAAATGGATAGTCTTCATATTTGGTAGGTGGGTAGGTCTTGATGAGACCTAGAAGTGATAGGAATATGGGCCCCCTGGCGGCTCGTTATGGTACTGCAGCGGAACTTCCGGTTTTGATATATGGTGATCTGGACAAGCTAGGGTCATGATTTTTGGATGGTAGATAGCTCTTGTGCTCGGGAAGAACTGACATAAGTTTGGGCCCCCTAACGACTTGCTCTGGAACTGCAGGAGCATTTGTATGAAAATGTTTAAAGTAGGATAACTCAATAACTGGTCGACGGATCGTCCTGATATTTGGTGTGTAGGTAGCTTAAGTGATGCTTGACATAATTAGATGACAATTATGCAAATTATGATCTAATTTGCATAATTAATGAAAGAATTCTATAATTCAGTTACTTTCCATGATAGGGCTATACTACATTGTGACACGTGGGCTACAGGCTGTCCCAAAGGGAGAAAGTCCCAGAGGGGATAGTCATTAAGCAGTCCATGTAGCTCACAGGCGGTGTTGCCTTACATGTCCTGCACAGCTGTTTTCCCTTGCCCAATGCACGATTGCCCAATGCATCGGCCGGGGTAGTTTTCACGATCCAACTTCCATATTTAGGGAAACTAATATATCACTTCTACCTTCTTCTCTTCTCTTAAGATAACATCCTTTGACGAAGGCATAAGATCGTTGACCTCTAGTTCCTGGATTTTTTTTACCTCCGTGTACGGAGGTTTTGTTTTCGGTATCTTTTTGTTTGTTTGTGTGCCCTCAGTCAATACAGTAGAGTCACCGGAAGAGAGGGGAATGTTGTAACCGCCGACTGAGAGGAAGGTCGAATTGAAGGTCGAAATGGAAGGAAATGAGGTGCTGTGTGAAAATATTGAGGAAATTATTTTCTTTCAACTTCTTGTACAATATTATTCGTTTTCCGTTTGGTGACATGATTCTTCTCTCTATTTGTCCTGAGGAAAAAAAGGCTGTGGTAAACTTTCCTTTGGGGTAAGTTGGACCAATAGCCGAGGAGCTGCCCTGTGTAGACCCTTGAAACTGTCTGGCATCCAGGCTAGAGATCGCTCCTATATGCCCGTGCCTGTGAGGCCAGGATGTCCAGTCGTTGAGACGGTATCACCGAGAACTCCATGAATGTCCTCGGCAGGCCTGCTCCGCAGAAGCCGGAGAGCGAAGATTAGCCCTCCGCTAATTGAAATGACAGACTAATTGGGACGATCGAAAGCAAATGGCCAGGTGATGAGAGGATGGGGGTTTCATGAGTTTCTAACGAAACTGTCGTGACTGTACATAAAGGGCACAGCTCAGGACAATTAGTGGACTTTACCCGGAGGTCTGGTGGGGAAAATCCTAATTTGCTGTTACAGGATCAGACATGGACATAATTTGCAAATGAAGCAGTAGAACAACAAAAATAAGAAAAAATACGAAATGGCGACCTGCTCTTGTGATATCAACGTAACGTTATATCGGATAACGGATATTTTTACGATATTGCGATTTTCCGCCTTTGCTATTAGTTTTGGAAAGATCTGTTTGGAAGTTGATGTTTTCATCGACTGTTCAAACTACATCAACTTCATTTTCAAAAAGGTTATTCAAGTAGCCAGCACTTCCAGCTTACATTTGGCTATCAACCCGTTTTCTTAACCTACTATCAAAATGTACAGCGGTGCTCATCACAAACAGATACGTCGACCAGCAGAGGTTTTCCTTTAAACGCTAAAGGTGAGCGAGCTTGAAGAAGCACAAGCCCAATTAGAGTGAGGCCTGACGGGTACCAATAGAGAGATTATCGTTTGGTGAGTCCCGTAATCGTTACGACGTGCGCCTGCATAGACGGTCCACATTTATGCCAATAGGCATGCAGCATACAGATCCACAAGGTACAGAGTTCTAGAGCTAGGCACAGAAAGAGGAAAAAAGGTGATCCAGATCTTCAAATAGTTCTTTTTTTCGATCATAATATTAGCGAACAATAAAAAAAAACTTTCCCCAAACCTTTCACAACATCAAGTTCCTTTACTGTTCGTTAAGCATTGACAGCCTTCCTGAATTTAGCGTTAGGCGTGGCCGACGCTCCTAAATTTACCGTTAAGCGTTGGCAGGATCCCCCCATGCACATCCTCGTTTAATTTGCTCGGTACCTGCCCTACTAGCAGAACATCGAACTTTTGCAGCCTTCGTAAGCTGGTGATCGAGTTTACGTCTCCGCCTGACTTTTCTACTACAGATACAGTGTCTGCCGATATAATACCCCGTTCCAATATGACCGTCCCTGTTCATGAGACCGGTTGGTACCGGGGTACGGTCCGTGGAAATGGCGGCTAATTGAGATGATCTGGGCGAAATGGAAAGAAGATGAGAGGATTACTCTTTCATGATGACCTCCTGGAGCCAGACGTGCCCTGCTGTCCGCCGAACGAACCATCACTCCAATAACAGACATTCGTCAACTGTACAGGGCAAAATAGTAAACATGAAGTGACAAAATACACAGATACATGACATGTACGAAACTCAGTGTCTTTTCATAAAGAGTTTGTAGGCAAATATGTTGGAGCACGTAGTCTTCAAGCAAAGAATAGGCTTGTTTTGGACCTTTTAAACTAAAGACGTTTTGTTGGGCTTTCTATTTTGTCTGGCCAAAAGAAAAGCTGACGAAACAGAAAGCCTAACAAAACCTCTACTTGGAGAATAGTTTGAGATACACCGTGAACATGTGTTTTGTTGAAACAAGATGTAATATATATATATATATATATATATCAGTTAAGATTATGCCATAATGATACCATGACGCTTAGATATTTAGATTTATAGATTATATCAACTGAAATCGAGACGTGTGTGGAATTATGCTGCATACAAAAGTTATATCACCACAACTCCAAAGTCGTAGGTGAATGGTTACACGGGTACAACTCATCCTTCGTCACTACGACACGTGGAACAACTGCTCGGGTCATTCCTCGTAAATGGATACAACAATGTTTTCCACCAACGTATCCAGAAATGTTTGCCAGTGTTTAAGATGACAAAGGTTCCTTCAGAAGAACCCTCGCGAGGTGCATTACTAGATAAGCCTGACAATCCCGCACAGATGGAACCTCATACAGCCTGCCGAGGTGTCAAAATTCACATCATTTACGGGCGAATCATCGGAATTATGGCCGGGAAGATCGTGTAGCCACCGGGAAGCAATAGGGGCAGGGAAGTGGATCAAGATGTCAGAGTCTCCTACTACTAGGCGTCGAAGGGACGAATCAAGAAGGACACGGGACGGGTGGCCTGTGAAACCTACGTTAATTACAAAAAAAAAAATTAAGACCGATTCGGACTCGGGCGAGCAGACATAGCCTGGTATCCAAATTTTAATACTTTAGCTGCCGAGTCTCTTTCGTCCTCTCCACATGTTGCCCCTTGAGCCGAGGAGCTGGCTGAAACAGCCTGGCATCCAGGCTAGGCTACTGTCATTGCGGTTCATACAAAAGAAAAGAAGCAACCTGCTGGAGGGTGGAACCAGTAAGCTTAGTCACAACAAAACGTTCAAGACAATGAAAAGAAGACAATATGCATAATGTATTATATAATTTGATCTTTAATTTGGTCTTTAATCTTTAATGCAAAACTGCATTCAAGAGCTCCCTTGGAAATCAGTTATTATAATTGAAGGGACTACCCTAAAGATTCACAAATAGATAGATTCATGCCCGAAGGCTAACTGCAGGTCACAAGAGAATAACAGTGAACATTGAATATCTAGTATAATTTACAATCAGGTTTTGCATGTTGTTGAGCCTAAATCGCTCTAAAATGGCTGAAAGAAAACGTCAAATCCATCATAAAGTTCGACTTGTGAGGTACACTTACCAAAATGCCAGGCCCGACGTAAGATGATGAATCACGTTTTCTTAGCGGAGGAACTATGCCTGGCACGCGGCAGCCCTGGCCTAAATATACGGTAATGTCCTGCGAGTCTCCCCGCGCCTTGTTTTAATCCGTGCCCAGTCGCCGCTGAGCCGCATGCTATCTTTACTCGGAGCCTCATCACGCGCCCATCAGCACCCATAAGCACCTCGCGGACAGCTGAAGAAATGACTCCCATCACTCAAACCATTACACACCGCCTGATCAACTCTCCAGATGTCTGCCGCGAAACTTTTGTCTTGCTTTGGAACCAGGATGAAGTTGCGATCGGTCCAAAAACAGCGTTTTAAGAACAAACCATTTGATTCTGTTTTTTGTTTAGCCACAAAATCCCCCCTAGACTATAGGAAGCATCAACGTGCATTTGAGTGTTAATTCCCTTGGACAGAAGTTAGGGGATGGGCAGCTTACTAGTAAATTGATACAAATTAAATGATAGTCCGATGTTGCTGTCAGCTACTTGTCAACATTCTCCTTTTGTCCCATCTTCACATCCAATACTTTACTCAGAAGTAAAAAATGAACAAAAGCAACAAGTAAAAAATGGCATCAGTGGCAACGTTAGTCTTGCGCTTGGCTCAGCCATTTGCATTGTCCATTCAGAACATGCATGTTACAGTCATTCGGCATAGTTTAAGCACTAATTAGAGTCATTATCGCCATTTGACAGCAATTCTAGCAGTCTCTTTTTCCACACCTGTTCATATCATACATACGAACAATTTCAATAAACAAGTGCCGATTAAAAGATTATGATGTCAGATATATATCGATGTCGAGTTTGTAAACTTGGACCATGTCAGTAAATCATTAACACCAAAGTCTTTAATTTGCTGCTGAAGACTGCATGTCGCCACCGAGATATTTTGTCTCCGGAATGTCTATTGGACGAATCGCTGATGAAAACGAAGCATGACATTCCGCAACGTCTCATCACGCATGAATATTGAGCGTGGCATTCGTCGGCAGCTTATACGAGCGAATATCAATGAAGTGTGACATTTGCGCGCCGAGTTGGGTTACGCATCTCATCTCCATCATGTTTGACAATGTTTGATGGTCCGTGGTGACTGGGAAACAGACAACCGGGACACGACACACAGCGAGGTGGAAACAACTTCTTCATCATGATTTTACAAATCAATACATTGTGGAATCATTTCTTTGGTATTTTCTTTAGCTTTATTGAGCTTTGCCACATTTGTGGAGGGATTGACATAGATCGAACAGGTGACAGTCACACCTTTTCAAGATGTCAACCCGGAGACCAGACTGTAAAGTTAGAACCACTCACACCAGGATGGGCCCTGTAGATGGGCCCCTACTTTTTTTCGGTGGGTTCTCCAGCTTTTAATGCGTTCCACCTGAGAGGTGTCCCAACGTTAACCGAAGCTAGGTACTCATTTTACCTAAGTCAAGTGAGGAAATAGATGTAAACTGTTTTCTTTCCCAATGGCACAACACTGGGGCCTGCCAGGGATTCGAACCTTCAGATTCCAATTCAACAACCCTAACCACAAGCACCTCGCCACTAACTGAATCCTTGATAATTGATGTCTATTGTGAATATGTTGGGTAACATACAGCATTGAAGAGTTGGAAACCAGCCATCAGGTTTATGTTTAACAGCAAACTGAAACAATCGGTGAAATTTGAGTATATAGAAGGTCGTCTCAACATCTTGACAACTCGTATTTGTTCTTTTTCATGGGGACATAAAACCACTTACAACACCAAATCGTAATTTTAACTGCCTTCTATAAACAGAAAAACAAAACATATAAAAGATAAGGGCTGCCCTGTCGGTTTATCTTTGTT
This sequence comes from Branchiostoma floridae x Branchiostoma japonicum, assembly GCA_013266295.2. Taxonomy (NCBI): domain Eukaryota; kingdom Metazoa; phylum Chordata; class Leptocardii; order Amphioxiformes; family Branchiostomatidae; genus Branchiostoma; species Branchiostoma floridae x Branchiostoma japonicum. The sequence goes on from CM023824.1 coordinate 12,093,129, forward strand.
TCCGATATTTTCCAATTTGTAGTTTTGTCAGTGCAACCTCGTTAAAGAGGTCACGCTCCTCTACGCACCGTTTAACTTTTAGATTCGCAATGAACTTTTGGGTCACTTTCCATGAACTCCATTAGCACAGGTAGTGTTCACTCGGATGTCACGATGTTTTAATGGACTTATTCCCGATAATAGGTACAGCGAAACGGATCCTAGGCCTAAGGATGTGGAAATGGAAAAAATTCACAAGAGACGTAAGGAAATGTGCATGATCTGCGCAATGAAGTTAACAGGAGAAGATATAGAACCATAAGATATTTAACTACCCTTCCCGTGATCCTCCCTGGTCCATGAACTCATGCATTATTTCAAACTACTTAAACCTGTTAAAACGTGAGCATTAAAAACGAGGACTTTTCCAAATGCACTAGAATATTGATTGTCCTCGAACAGCAATGTTTTGTTGTGTGTAATAAGACACTGTAGCTCAATAGCTGCGTAGAGAACTATAACGTTATCAATCTCAATTATATTGAATGTCCACATCTCACCTCATATCTGTGCAAAGTTGAGAAGTATTTCTGAAGGACACACGAGTTGTAGAGGATTTTTTTAAATTCAAAAAGGTGCTTTGTTAATAAACGTAAAAGGCACATGGTCTTGCATATGTTCATTTTCTATAAGTTGAAGGTACTATTACAGACTTTTAGTTTTTATATACTGTTGCTACCCTACCAGAGGCTGAAACACAAACGTAAATCGTCTGATATACACTATGCAGAGAAGTACTACAACCTACATTCGACTCCAAAATGGACCTAGCACTTGTCAACATACTCCAAAACATGTACAATTAACAGATAATTTTAGATGATGAAAAAGTGCCGACAAACCACCGACTCATCCCCTAGCCTGACCATCCCTATCGATCCTGACTGAGCTGACCCGGTCACTCCGACAGCGCCCAGTTCTGTCCAGTAATAAAGATATTGTCCATTACCGGACGCCATTACAGCCATCAAAAACTTGCCATGCACTTTAATAGAAATCTAATGACGCTAACCGGTATACCCGCGCCATATCATCCCCCGTTTGTGTTATCACAACAATCGGTGACTTCGTCCAAATTCTATCATTTCAGACAGAACGGACTGTTTTCCCGTTTCCTCGGACCGTTCCACATTAGGCCGTGGTATCTGGCACACCAAACCGCGATACCCCGTCAGATAAGACCCGGATCGCTTAGCTGTCTTATTAAAAGGGGGATTAGGTTTAAGAATCCAATTTATTAATTGTGTACGCTATCTGGTGCTCTATCAGGCCGAGTTGATCTAGATTTCCGCCCAGAAGGACCGATCAGTTGTGGACTTATTCCTCTCTTTTTCTTTCTCTCTCTCTTTCTATCTGTCTCCTCTCTCTCTCTCTCTTTCTCTCTCTCTCTGAGATCTCTTTCTCTCAAGGAAAACTCACAAGAAATCTACTTCGACGTCTTGAAAAACGAAACAACATATAAGTTGTCATTGAGAAATGTGTAAAAAAACACAAACCGTTTGATATTTGTTTGTTAGATATTGTGCAGTTTCCACATTAAAATCATATTTTGATGACTCGCTAACACGCTCTTCAGAGATACCCAGGACCGGGTTGCAATGCCGGATTTGAATACATCGGACACGAAGTCTGGTTGGTAGTCAGTGCGAGAGTTCCTCTGTGGTTTCCTTGGTAACCCTGCGTGCGGAATTCAAGAAGCCAATTACAAGGGGCTCTCGCCGGTCCCTCTTACAAAAGGGAGAATTTGATGTGCTAATCGCTAATCTCAACTTCCCCGCTTAACCTGGCAAACCAATCAATTAATGTGTTCGCCAATTAGAGCGGGGAAGCCCCACCGATGTCCAATTGACACCGCGCGTTCCAAATGCTGTCCGTATGTACACGTAGGTTGACCGGACCGTATTAGAAATGCACACAGGCGGATGAAGCTCCCAGCTGTGCGCCCACAGCAGTACAAACAGTCGGAGAAAAAACACCCCGAGGTCCGGACGTGAGTAGAGCACAGCTCCCTCCTCACAACAACCAGCATGCAACAGGGCAGCAACTTCTCCATAGCCTCTCTTATCGAGAACGGCAAGCGGGACGCCAAATCACCTTCTGCGGGAGACCACGACACGGACGCCGAGGACGACGTCGGCGATGATTCGGTACCCAAGGACTCGAACCTCGACGATGTCAACGAGTCAACTTCACAAAAGGACCCATCTAGCCCCCTAGTAGGTTCTGATTCGGGCAAGACTGACGCTGATTATCAGAGTGCGACCCCAAAACCAACCATATCTGCACAGAATTGTATAAATCCGAAGAAGACGAGCAATAGTGGGAGCGGAACGAACGATTCTCCGAGCGGGGCTCCATCGGGAGAGGGTACCAAGAAACCTACGATCTGGCACCCGTGGATAGACACACCAGAGGGAGAAGAAGACGAGGATGAAGAAGAGGATGAAGAGTCAGGGGAGGTCGTCATTGACGAGAAGGATGGAGACGGTAAAGGAGAAATCGGTGAGTTCTGTAATCGTGTGTTCAGATACCGCCTGTCAACACTGAAAAGTCCAGGTATCTGCCCTACTAGCAGAACTGAAAAGTCCAGCTGAACCATATTTTTCTGAAATTATCAATAATTCTGTGGAAGCTTTAACAAAATATATATCCAGCAAAAGGAAAATTTCGTCCTTAATTCTCTCAAAATGGATTCAAAACAAAAGATCTGACCGATTTTCAATGGGATCTTTTCGTATGCGGTCTTTCGTTACTCCATCTGGCCAGATCGCGTTAATCGGGAAATAATAGCAGATAGGACAAAAAAGTACAGCCGCTCAATTTCACGTGTTCTCCCAGGACCACCTATTGTTCTCCAAAACAAACCGTGCCTGGTAAAAAACGGCCATGTTGTTGAGAAGATGCAGCGTTTGTGGTTGTTGTAGTAAGATCTGCTGGGTAGAACCACATGTTTGAGGAGGTGAGATATGGTGACAAACAGTTTTGGATCGGCGCTGGGACCCGCCAGGAGTCTAATTGAACACAGTAGTGTCAGCCTCGCAGCATATGTGGGCCAAAAAACGCTGATATTTTTTTAATCCCACAGCGGTAAACAAAAAGCATTGGCACCAGAATGATATGGATAAAATTCAAGTTCATTTACCTAGGAATTAATTTGAATGTCTGTATCAATTTTAAAAAAGTGATGTTTGACTCAATTTACACGGAGTATTCTGAAATTTGGGGATTTCCTTGGAATAACACGAGCCTTTGTGAAGCAGGGGACACAATAGCTACTTACAGCAGACTGCTGTTTGAATTATTAACGATTCTATGGAAAAAAGGACAAACAATAGTTGGTTCTGGACAAAGACAAGTATAATAGACCCAGTCAACAAAGGCGGCACGTGGCAGGGATATTGCGAAATCATTGATGTACGCATAAGAGGATCAACGATGATTGAATAAACAGCAGGTCGTATTTTTATAGAGAGAAGCTAAAACGAGCAACAACAAAAAAACAACTAAAAGGTTCAAAATTTTACGTTAGCAATGCTTCGCTTCGTTAGTTACTGGGAAGTTAGCATGACCATAATACAAACATTTATCTGGGATATCTACTTGCGGTGGAAATGAACTAATGTACATGTAGCTCTTGAAAATGTTAGGTGTTAGGGTGGAGGTTTAAAAACGCTGCCTGTATGCTCATGTGAAACACCAAAGTCATAGCATCTTGTAAGGCTTCCTTGTGAACGGTCGGAATTGGACCTCTCTCATTAGAAAACAAAAATACCAAATATTGGGGTTCTGAGAAAATCCGGGAGCATATAACTGTTATATCTATGCATACAGTATATAAGGTACCCACAGTTTTACTCAGCTCTTTTGGGGAAGTTCGTTCTATGAAATAAAAATCTCGCCTTCAAACTATGCCTTTTGCACAGATCGTGTGTTTTCCCCCTAGTTCTAGTGTTTCTGAGCTTGAACTAACAGATTGGATGATTCCCGCAGACTTGAACAAATATGGCCCACCATGAATTGTAGGTGCCCCGTGTATTATGTGTACCAAGGCCCTTACCGCGTATTGCCGCCCCGCGAACTAACACACATATGGCGGCTGGCTATTGTGACAAACCAGAGAACCATACGGCCAGGAGGCACCCCAAAGTAACGCTCTATTTCCGCAGAAATTATGTCATGAAAAAGGAGACGAGAGGAACTATTTCGGTTTTGAGTTTGCACATATTGTACCGCGGCATGAAGCGAGCCGCCGCTCAGCCAACACAGGCGGGTAGTTACCACTCGTCAGCATGTATTGATGTTGTTTTAGATCGAACAGCATTATCAATAACAAAAGCAGGGCTAAACATATAAATGTTCTATCATAATTTTCTCGGAAAAATGACTTGATAAATTCCCATGTTTTGATGCAGCTAAAATCTAATTTACGTTGTAGAGTGAGAGTTTCGGTAAAATAACAAGACAGTCCTCTTTACAAATTTTGCATCTAACGTAGTACCGGCCATGGACAATTGACTGCATTCTATGATGTGCAAAATATTTCCTTTCCTATTACAAGCATACTCCACGAAAAAATAGCCGCAATTTGACAGTAGGCATTTGGTGGTAACATCACATTCCAGTCCATGCCCTTTGTTTGATTCGATCAGAAGACTTTATCAGGTCTTTATCGACAATAACACGGGTACCGCTGTGGTAGTTGCCGCTGTATTCGGCATGATGAAGGACCCTTATGAAATTGTAATTTGATAATGATGCGATTTGTTCACACTGTTGTAAGTCTGGCATCTATCAAAGGATACTTGCATGGTAATAATTGAATGAATGTAGCGGATATATATATATACAGATGAAGGCGCGCAAAGCACTACGTACAACACTTGCTGTATATATAAGATTTGTGTTGTTCTCAAAACGTATGCAGAGGTGGACAGTTGGGACTATTTGTTTAACGCCCGTCTCTGTGGTTACATGAGAATTTGCAATTTGAACACATGGTAAGGCAAATGCTAAGAATTGTCCTCTTCCTCCATTCATTTATTTCAGATATTCATTGTTAAGTGCACAGCGCGGTTAGCATTTTGTTTATGTTCATATGCCAGGCTGCATGCAGGCTGTGGTATTTGCCGACTGCTGATTTCCACAAACGAATCATTCAGTACGCAATTTGATCATTACATTCCTAAACGAACATTGTAACCTTAAACATCTTAAACATGACATAGTGGGTGGGGTAGTTTCGCAACATAAATAAAGGCGGTCGCTCTTAACATTCAGATAAAATACTAGTACCTGACATTGCGTTGGCTGTACCAAAGATTTTGTTCGACGATAGGAAACAACAATTCGCTGCTATGGCTTCTTTTGTATATTTGCTTGGTATGAAGAAAATGTTGATATCATTTTGTGCGTTTTGATATGTGATATACGAGACCAATTCTGAACTATTTTTCTTTTGAACGTCGTCGGTAAATTTGGCAACGAATACATTTCAGTTCACAGACTAAAATTTGCTGTTTCTGTTCTAGTTGAAATAATTGCAACTCCACCATGCAAAATGACCACATTCGAATCGCATGTAATTCGAAACCCATACATTGTACATTGTACAATACTTCAAAAAAGCCTAAACGCTAGACATGATTGTAAAAGCACACTCTCACCCCATATTATATAGTCTTTTGTAAGGTAGATTCGTCTCATGGTATGTTTGTTGTTATGTAGCAGAAGACGCTTGCGTTGTACCTTGTACTATAAAGTTTATCACAACTACTTGAATGAGATTCTGTATGGACTGAAATAAAAAGTGCTGGACTAAACAAGCTTTCTTTCTTGCAGGTGAGCGGACAGGTGATGAAGAAAAGACTGAAGAGACGGCAGAAGACGGAGATCAGAAGAGTAAGGAAGGTGACGTCGACATCGAGAAGTGTTCTGCCAACAGCTCGGCCACGAAGAACGGCAAACGGAAGCGCGGGGCGGGGGACCCCGGCAGGTCGGGCAAGCCTCGGCGGGCGCGCACAGCCTTCACGTACGAACAGCTGGTGGCGCTGGAGAACAAGTTCAAACAAACCCGCTACCTGTCCGTCTGCGAGAGGCTGAACTTGGCGCTGTCTCTCAGCCTGACCGAGACTCAGGTCAAGATCTGGTTCCAGAACAGGAGAACCAAGTGGAAGAAACAGAACCCAGGGATGGACGTCAACAGCCCCACCCTGACCTGCTCCTCCCCCACCCTCCCCCTCAGTCTCCCCGCGGGGTACCCACACCACAACCCTTTCTACGCCTCTCACCTGCACTACCCCATCACCACAGGCGCCGCTACCCTACCGTACATGCTCAACTCACACGCGCTGAACGGACATCACTTATATCACCACATCGGCCATGTATGAACATCATCTGCTACACGGGGTTACTTCAAAAAGGCAGGAATATCTACGGACAATAATCTTAACATACACAGGAGGGACAGAGCATCGTTTCACTTGTAAATATGACCGTGCCGATTGTTCAATTACAGCCCCGCTGTGCGACATTTTCACTGTCCAAAAATATCAACACATCTATAAATTTGTACAGATGTTATTTGTTGTAGATAGACGTACACATACAAAGACCGGCACTGAAACTCTATAGAGTAACCGCCTGGTCATATTCGTCGTACGATTGCAAACTTTGAGCATTATGGAGATAGTCGTACATGTGTCGTACAAAATCCAAGTGGCTTGTTACGGAAAAGGCTGTTAGTTCTGTCACAGTCTGCTTGGAAATCGTACGGCATCAAATTTAAAATCGTATACGACGACCTACGGCAAATGTGACAGCGCGGTACTGAGGGATACTAGTAGTTCTGACGCCGTTCCAAATAGTGAAGACCAAATGGTTCGGAAGACTATTAAAAAGGCAACAGAGAGTACGTACCCTTTCGATTGTGACGAATGCCGGATTGTAAAAACACCTCTGCGGCGAAATAAACGGGTACACTTCACGGTACTGCCACACTATTGTTAACAGTTGTACAGTGTACGGGGAGAACTCCAACCAAAACGGAGAATCCAAGCTACGCGAACCGAAGCCAAATTAAATTAGCACAGAAATTAGATGATTGCTTCGCTGGAGAATTCCCCGATTGTGAATGTGTAAATAGCGACAAATCATTTAGCTCTACATGATATGTGTAAAATGTACACTTTTATTGGTACCATTTTGCATGATGGTTTTGTGTGATATGAAACCCACTGACCAAAGAGGTTCTATCAAATTGATAAAACCTCCTTGTTCTGGCACAAAATAAAATAATTTCCAGGCCGTTGCATTTCAAACTTCATCTTGTTCCTGTTTCAATCTTCTTCACTTCAGGACAGCGAAGGTAATGAATATAGTATCTGTTTTTTGTCATGTACATTGTATTTCAACCTAATTGATGAAACATAAACTCAAGTCACACAGTGATAACGTAACAAACTAGTACATGATTTCTATACAAGATGGATAGTCCTTGCGACTGTCCCTTTTCTGATAATTGTAGTTTTGCCAAATTCGTATTCATATATCTGACCTCCTCCCCCTCTTAATGGCGCTAAGCCGTCATCAAAATCAGGAAGCAATTAGGAGAGAACCGCGGCAATAATTAGTTTACGTGAAAAGATACAGACGAGACAGTCATGACAATTGCTGAATGCGAAGACTCAGGATTTACAAAGGCGCATCTGTGTTTCATCACAATCTCTTAATATGACAAGTTGATGATAACTTTGATTGTTCAATAATAGAGTGCGGATTTGATATCCAGTCGTCTTCAGGAGCTGTGTTTTGTATATGCAGTTTTCACTGGTGATTTTTCCCGACTTGGTTTCTGACTATTACTCTACCGACATATATCTTATCATCATCATCTCACATGAGTGTCTCACAAAAAGAGAAGTGATTGTTACCTTCCAGCAGCGAATATTAGTGGTACTGGGAAGTTAATTTGTATCTCTTATTTTCTTCGGTGACATTCAAGTACGGAGTGTTTTTTACTGTTTCAAAGGTTTATTTTATAATTTACTTCTGAAACATATGCATTGCCATTAGCTTATTTTCCTGATATGAAATTTGAAGATGTCTTAAAAAAGAACAATGCTTTTTCTACGTTCGATGAACAAATCCGACAAATCGCAACGTTCAACGTACGTAGTTAACACTAGCTGTATAGTACATAGTATATGTATAGGAATGTGCAACCCATGACTTTCGCGGGCTACTCTTTACATTTTTCTACTTCCATTGGCAGTCCAGTCTCGAAAGACTATGACTTGCTTCCATTTTTCTACCAGTAATTTCGAAATACTAGAGTACTCACTAAACGGTTCTTCAATTTTTCGAATTTGTGTTTACGAAAAGATATTCTACCACAGATTTTTTTACTTATTTCGTTTAATTGAATTTACAGCAAGTTAGCATCTCCTTGAGTGTTTTTCCATTTTTGTCGAGCGGGTGGACTATCCGGCTGCTTTCAATTGTCTTAATTTTTTTATTTATAAGTTAATATCGTCATATATCTATGAGAAAAAATTCACGATTAAAAAAAAACAAGAAAGGGTAGCCAGCGATGCCCGTCGAACGTTCCCGTCCCCGGTGCAGCCCGGAGGATGAATATGAGCGGGGTCCAGCGGACCGAGCAGTCATCCATCTTCGGGGGAATACTCATTACACGCCGCTTGAGCAGGATTCGGACCCGCTCGACCGAGAAGACTTATAATTGTGGCTCAAACCGTTAAAGGGAGGGCTGTCCCCGCCGGCAGATTCCCACACAACAACGCTGCGTTCCTGTACAGCAACTCAACCACATCCACAGCTCACTCACACTCTTTAATATCTACAATAGTTTGTTTGATGAATAATTAAACATCCCAGCAACTTGACATTGTTGAGTCAACACAATTAACCATTTAATTATGTCTCCCTCTTACCTGGCTAATAGCAGGTATAAATAAAATATTGTACTAACATTAATAACTTGAAAAAATTGTAACAACGATAGTCATATCTAGGGTCATATCTTCATATTTTCAATCTTCTCCAAGGACGACTGCTTTACCAACCTGTTCCAGCCGACACCACGGCCTAAGTCACACAAATGATTCACGTTTTACAACAATCCTTTTTTTATGTTACTGCCCGTGCAAAGTAATGACCATTCGACTAACAAGTCAACTAGTTGTTTATTTGTTTGTTTGCTTGTTTATTTGTTTGATGTATTAGTCCTTGTCTGTACATACAGGTGTCTACCTTGTGGCCACCTTCTTGAATAGTCTGTTATGATTTTACATTTCAATGTTAGTCTAGCCCTGTTTTACGTAGACCACACTGTCTGGTCCAACTTCACTTCTTACCTACCAGCTCAGAAACTTTCCTAGCTATCGACCCATCTCTATCGGGACCAACCCGGGCTCCTGGAAACCTCCGGTGAGCCCGCCCTCCACCCACCGCCGTGCCCAGTCTTCCCCCACGAGACGAGAAAGAGACCTGACCCCCTTTCCAGAAATCGATGTACTCCGGGAGACGAGGGGAAATTTAGCCCGTTCTCCCGGAGACATTAATACCCCGCTACCGGCTGAGACCCTTCCGATTGTTCCAATTACCCAAATAAAGTGGCTTCTTGATTCCAATCTCCCTTCCTTAATAGGATCGAAATTACTTCTCAATTGATAAATGCCAAACATCCATTGAGCTTTAAACTACATTAATTGGCTGCATTAAGCGCGGCCGGAAGGGTAGCCCTTCCCCGGCGGATTGCCCATTCTTTTTCCCGCTTCATTTTATCCCCCGTCCGCCCTGACCGTTTCCCAGATGGCTGAGATACGGAGACGGGAAGGCATGGAGCCGCCCGTGCGTGGAAAATTGCGGGAACAAGTGATTTTAATAGAGCAACGAATTTAAAGGGCTCTGGCGAATCGATCGTGCGTTAGGGTGACGTTTATAGATAGCCGGCCATCCTGGTGGGATGTGCGCCAAAAGCCCCGGCCCACCCAAAGCGCATCAGTGCCTAATTCCCGAAATTTTGTTATAATGGTTATGAACATCATTAGAGTCATTTGGGACCGGCGAACAACGTGGTGTCTTTGAATAGAGGTCTCCTGAGATCACCGCCTCCAAAGTGGTATTTTGCGAGGAACGCATTTGCAAGGTAATGCGTCAATTAATCTTGTTCGGCGGCCGCCGGTATGATGAGTCCCGATCACTGCCGCGCATACTGATGAGCCAGGCGAGTGCCGCAGGACTTACTTTGAAAAGAGCGGAGGTGAAGAAGGCATTACAGTCTCCGCTAAAGGACATTAGCGGTGTCATAAGACGTTACACATCTACAGGTGTGTCCGACACTGTCGTCTGCCTTCATCATCCACGAGTAGCTAGAAGTTCCCGCGGATTCGTCTGAAGTGCGTTACACCTGCTTTCCAACAGGAGGCTGCGACCGCTGAGCGACTAAAGATTTGACAAATCGATATCGCTCAACGAATTTCATAAATAAAGAACGAATAACTTTTGTTTTCTTTTAACTCATACATTTACATCTTGCATCATGTTCAATTACGAAGTCACACAAATCCAGTTTTGGTTGCTGTACGGTCGCTCAGCGATCGCCGTCTAGCGGAAAGGGGGTCTCACGGGCAGAGCCCGCCCGTTGGGAGGACTACTACATGGGATATGTACATGTTTGTAATTTGCACTTTGAATCAAACCTTCGGTTTAAAGGAAAACTGCTATATCTTATAATGCTTAGAAATTGGGTTTCGTCTGCACATCTGTATCTTTACCGACGTTTAGCCAAGGCTTATCCACAATTAAAAGGTTATATTTGTCGTACTATCATAAGCAAACTAAGAAATCAACCAGCTACATGCCCACCAGTCAATCAGTGAAACGAATAAAACAATGCAGGCGAAAGTATTATCTTCTTAGTGGGGGTGATAACTTGATGATGAAGGTGCAGTCAATTGCAAACCCACGAAGATGTAAAAAAAAAAAGTACGATCAATAACTAAAAACATTTAAAATTACCGAAAAATATATATAGAATATGAGGACAGTATTTGCTGGGAGTACGACTGGTGTTGTTAACTGGTATTTATTACTTCCGTGTACGGAGGTCTTGTTTTCTTTATGTTTGTCTGCTTGCTTGTGTGTCCGTAGTTGTTTGACAGTAGAGTCACAGGAAGTGAGGAGTGAAACGATGTACCCGCAGACGTCGAATTGGAGGTTAAAATGGCCTCCCCGCAGGCTGGGAGGAAGTGAATGGTACGAAGTGAACGGTACGGCGGAGGAACTCGTGTACGCGACAGTGCGAATGTAATATGCACAGAACCAGCGAGAAACCCATAATAATGAATGAAACAAGAAATTAAAAACAGCTCTAAATACTGGATATTGGAGTTTTCTTTAACACAACCAGTAATGTTTCTCACCTACTTTGGTTTCGATGCCTGTCAGATCTAGACACCTTCCTCAGAGCTTCTGACTGGAGTGCTGCTTCTCGCCGCTATAAATATCCTATGTTCCACCAACCTGATTAAATCATTTTCGGAAGCTCTGAAGGTGTGAAATCTTCGACATGTTGTTTTATTTTACTTTTTGAACAGTGTATCGTGCATGTTCCTGTCCTTGGTGCTGATCGCACAATCCATCGTAGTGTTACAATGTGTTTTAGAAGACAGGAACATGTCTAGCCATATCTGAGAGATTGTGCTACCACTGAAAAGACCTCAGTCCAGTGAGTGTCACTGCGACAAACATTGTACATGGCGTAGCTTCGGGCCTGGTCACATTCGTCGTACGATCGTCGTACGATCGCAAACTGAGCGCATTGTTGGGCAGTAGTCGTGCATGTGTCCTGCAACTTGAATGCCTTGTTAGGTAAACAGCTGTGTTAACTCCTTGTCGGTAGTTAGTTCTGCTACAGCCTGCTTGAAAATCCTACGACATCAAAGTCGTACGACGACTTACGACGCCGGCGTTACAGTTACTGTTATAAACTGCCACTCTGTGTCATAGCAGTTTTGCACGACATCCATCCATGATGTATTGTTGTGTGGGCCATCACTATGTAGAGAACGTACACTGTACTCACAAAATATCTATTGATTCTATATTGTTCAGACATGTATGTTTTAGAAGGACTGGTTCTGTGTTAAAACTCTACAATTATCGTTTTTGCTGGCGCGTGAAATATGAATTAATACTTAAGTCCCTCGAGGACTGTGTCTTTGCAATCAATTCATATTACAGGCGTCATTGGTATCATAATCATGGAAATATTGCAGGTCGCAGATCACATTTGGGTGTAATTTTACGGTCTTTGGCTACATGTAATATGCTTATAGGCGTGAAATCTGGCATTAAACAGAGTGTATATCTTTCAGGACGTACGCTCATGAGAGTGCAATGTTTACGGGCGCCCTCTGGCGTATTTTTGACAAATCATACACTAGCCAGTGAACTGAGAGTTTTTCGGAAGCGGACGGAAGCTAGATTCCAGGCTATTCTATGGCTGGTAAAGCGTAAATTCTAAAAGCACATGTATTTCACAATGATTATGGTTCAATACTACTTTCCATGAGTAAAACCTAAAGGAAATGAAGAATGATTTCTGAGAAATGTAAAAGGAGTAGATCATTTTTCGGATCAATGTTTCCCTAGGTAGTTTGCCCACTAGGATAACGTGCTGGCTAATCTAAGGCCGAGATTCAAAGCATAAAAATTACAACACTTGTGGCGGCATCTCAGAGAAAGGTGTTTTAAGTGTGAAAATAACTTCTAGGGTTAGAACTTAGAAGTGACCTCAATCAACCCAGAGGTCACTACTAACCGCCGAGGCGCCGACAAGTGATGATATGATAATTAGGGGTCTTCCAGGGGTATAGCGGCAATGTGCAAATGATAATTGCAACAAAAAGTGACTTAATGTCTCGACATATTGAATTAGGATTGTGTACTTTGTTGATGTCTATGAAACCGCCGGTCCATATTGTACGCTTTGTATACTGCAGCAACTGGGGTTATAACTTCTACAATAAGGGACCAGGATTTTTAACCTATCGCTGGTGAAAAGACACTATAGAATTATTAAGTCTGCAAGTATGAAGGGTGCCCATCAAAATGTAGATGCAGTTCTAACACCACCTGTAAGGGGGCAGTCAGTTGCAGACATCGCGTCTTGATCATTAGAAAGAATTTGATCGTTGAGAGGACAGAACTTAGTTCAGACATATATAATTGAGTTGCAAAGTGTACTCATATAGCCGGCTAACTCTGGCTTGTTACTTAGTCTATTTGGCCAATTTTCTACTATTTTCCAGCAACCCTTTGGAGCCTGTTCAGGTCTACACTGTACTTTTGCCCTCTTAGGTTTCATACTAAAATATTCATCTGCCCTTAACACATTTACCTGCTAACGTCTATGGGCTAATAACATCATACACCAACTCCGATATCTGTGCGATACGGGTCGATAATAACAAAGCTAATAAGAACAATTTTAATCTCATTATCGCTATCAGGACGTAATAATATAGGCGTGCCTTCTTTCGTCGACTCATTGTAACGAATGATTGCTGTGTTGGCAGTAGTGTGACTGTTGAGTGTTTTATGGTGTGTTTGTTCTAAGCGGGGAGCAGGACGTGTAAATGAAGATGATGTTGGGGGTACATCTCCTCGTAACCATAGCAATCATACGCCTTCCGTCAGGTAAGACTCGACAATGTACCCCTAAAGCATGGTAATTTTGTATCGCATAACACGTGTACGTAAACCGGCATAACACACCAGTTTTGTACGGTGAGCACAAGCTGCGTAACTTGACCAGAATGTAAGGTTTGATCCACTCATAGCGGGATGGATACCTACTCTTTTGAGTGAGTCGAGTGAGGAAATAGGCGTAAAGTGCTTTTTCCAAAGGTATAACACAGGGGCCTGTTAGGGATTCGAACCCAGAACCTTTAGATTCTAAGTCAGCATCTCTAACCACAAGTTAGACCACCTTGCCACGTTTAAATCGCAGGCCTGGCGCTGAAGTGCTACATCTGTAATGAAGTGGCGAGTAGGGACGCATGTTTGAGGAGCGAGCTGACGGACTGTGGGGCGGACCAGACAGCGTGTATGACAACACACTCCAGTGAGTGCAAATTGGAAAGAATTGTAGTTCACGAAACACGTTAGAAGAATGCGCACGAAAATATTTAATTGATTTGAAAAATGGTATCGATATTTTACGTCTAAATAGATACACTGGGTTCTTTTTCTGATATCTACACACTAGATAAATTCGACTATCTAAATTATACATGTGAGTAGGTACATGATATCCCTCTCCGCCTGACCCGTGCAAGCGAGGGCAGCTATATACTGATTGATTCCTTACGTATCCAAATTCCAAACCCTGTCTTTGTAATGGCTAATTGACTACATTGCTTTTGGCTTTATCGCGGCAAAATCCGCCGTACAAATAAACATTTCCAACAAGAAATCGCAGATTTCAACCCTCTAAGAAGTATTTAGAGTTTTTATTCGCACAACCAAAGCCCTGTGTACTTTCAACGGACCTAGGACAGAAACCTTTCAGGCTCAGAGCTTATTGTGACAAGCCCTATGTGAGTTTACCCATATTTACTGCGTGAGTAGACGATTTAGACTGCCAACTTGACCTTAATGTCAATCTGCGGTTAAGAACCCCCCTTCCTGCCACTCTACTACATTAAAATGCACATAAGCGAACACAGACAAACACTCCCAAAACAATACTTCCGTATTGGGGGTAATGGTATTTTCAGCCAGTCAACTTCCCGACTGACAACTCAACTCAAATGACATGTCACTTTCTTTCCCACCATCTCCCACCAGAAAACCTAGCTGGGGAGTTCTGGGACAATGCCTGTATCACACAGGAAAGATGCGACCGGTTTGTCCAGCAGTATTCTGACCACTGCCCCAAACATGACGAGTTAATCTGTGTGTCCTGCTGCAACAAAACCGGCTGTGTGGGCAAGGGTGCAGCTGTCACGGTCCAGGCCAGCACATGGGCAGCGACAGCAGTCTTTGCTGTTTTGAACCACTTCATATTGCTCTAGAAGTAATTGTTCTCAGTCTGACATGCAGAAGTTGATGATAGAATATGTAGCATCGGCATCTTTTTGACAACGCCTCAAGAGGAAGCCCAATAGAATATAGTATGTCCGGTAGCAAGAATTCAAGGAATTTCTGTTGAGTTCACAGGAATGTTAAGTCCACATGTGTCGTTAATATCTCTTGTAGGGATTGACGGATCATATTGCATAATTATGGGAAATTGTATTATAATACCATATTGGTAAATGACAGGACTTTCATACTGGCGGCATTTGCAAGTTAAATAACCACAGCTACAGATATACCACATAACAAATTTATCAACAGATAAATACTACTAAGTAATAAACTAAAAACTGTCGCCATGGCAATAATTTTTATTGCCAGCCTTGTGGAATCAGCTCTCGCGTGACGACTATCTCAAGTACTGTATCGTCATCTGTATATCATACTGTACAGTACCTGTACAAGACAATAGCCAAGTAACTATATAACGTTAGATATGTATAACGTCCAATGGCAGATTTGCCTTAACGTAATGTTCATATATAACCTTTGCAAACTAATGGAAAATGAAATTTGTTGTGACTAATACCTGTTTTCCTTGGCAAGGAAAGTGTCAATAAAGTACGAAAGACAAAACTTACAAATCTACTGATCATGAGCCTCCGCATACCCTCTACGCAGCCTCTGCATACATGTACTCTCTACGAACCCATGCGTCAAACTTGCTGATCACGGAACTTAATGTGTTCTCATATCATATGCTGGGATAAGCTGTAACTTCTTATTATTACTTCTGATTTGGTGAATTATTATTTGCATTGCTACATTATTTTCATTAGTGTTTAACAGTTTATTTCTTGTTGTTACTCTTCTCGTTATTACTTTTATTGTCATGATTTATTGTTACAATTACTGTTATTGTTATTTTTGTATTTGGTTATCATTTATTGTAAAGTTTTGTTTATTGTTTTTACTTGTTTGGTTAGGGTGTTGTAAAGGAATATTTTCCTGTTTGCCCTCAACCATTTGCATGTTCTTACATGTAATAAAGTGGAAATAAATAAATAAACTCACACATATATCGACAGAGGCCGCTGAGACACAACGTTAGGGTAGGGTCGGAGGTCATCTGTTCCCAATGGCAAGCAGAAGCTAGTCATCGGTGGTGAGTTGTGCTCGTCCTTGGCAATATACGCCGATAGATATCCATGCAACGACTAGACAATGTTGTTTTGGACACTTGTACTCGATATCGGCCAGTACAATTGTACAATTATTTTAATTGTTCATGACCTGGGCTATGGTCAGTATACAAAACCCATATCTATAGTAAATACAAAAAAACTCCTGTTTTCTACAGTCTTCAGTCCTGATTAAGAAGATTCTGTGTCTAGGTAATGTTATATGAATTATGAGAACTTTACCAATGTAATGAAAGTATCTCAGCTTTAATTTTGACATCAATAATATCGTAACAATTGGGTCAGTTTATAAAACATAACAGTCTGTTGCATCCAATAAAATGCTCCATGTACAGTATCAATGAACACTTGACATGTGCTTGTGTCCAAGTCCTTTTTTAAGATAGGTTTTAGTTAACATCATGTCTTTCCCTTCCTTATGACAGCTGTGCCCACCTGACATCCCTGTGTAGAGTCCAGCAGGGGCTATTTACACTGGACCAGGCGCTACCCCTGGAGAAGTGGACATTACTAGACATAGAGGCAGCTGTGAACACCTGACAGGGCTGGGTCCCTCAAACAGGAGCAGGTGCCACAGCTGCAGAAGTGGACATTACCTGACAAGAGAAAGTTGTGAATACCTGACAGTCACTCACACTTGAGCAGGTGCTACAGCTGCAGAAGTGTACCTGACAAGAGAGAAAGCTGTGAACACCTCACAGACTCTCACTCACACTGGAGCACTGGAGACTACCAACACTACCAAACATAGAACAGTACTGCAAAGCTGCCATCGGTGTTTTGTTGGGTATCTGAGTAGTGCTGTGCAATATGAAAGATAGCACCAAGAGTGCCTCTGTTAGCATCTTCTGTACGATTGTTTACAAGTTACACACTTTTCATTCTGAGGGAATGGTCATTTCACACAATATTTAAAACAGAATCTCCCTTCCTGTATTGGAAAAAGTTTATAACCATGTCCCTACGGCAGACCAATCCAAATGAACCAGTGTTGATTGCATTTCTATTCTTTACTTCAAAAGTCAGAGAGGAGAGAGAAACTGACTTGGTGTAAGGGTGGACAGAGTACTTGTACTTGTCATCTGTTTTGTGACTCGTCACTCGTCTGCCTGTACAAACACATTCCACGGTCCACACCACATATTAGTGACTCTTCTCTGCCTGAAGAACTCCACTGCACGAGGCACCTCAGACCTCTCTGTCTGCCCATTGCCTAACTGACCATAGGCACCTGTGTTGAGGGGAAAATTTTAGTCAAAATCTATGTACAAAATGAAGAAAGATGAACTTCTGAAAGAGACAATCAGAATAGGCAGGTTCTATCGCCCCGGTACCTACCTCAGTCAAAACTTAGAAATGCAACATAAAAAACAATTATGGAAATATTTGACAGACATGGAGCTACTCTCTCATTGGTCAAACTGCTAATTGCCATGCTATCATTGGTTGAACTGCTAATTGTGATGGACAGCCAGGATCGGTCTATATTGAAAAAAAGAATTTGATCTTACCCCATCCCCATGTTAACAGCTGTCCCTCCTCTGCACAGGCGAGAAAAAAAAGAAAACAGATTACATAAGATTCTTTCAAATGAACATTTGTCCTAATAAGCTGTAAATAACCTTGCATGCTGGTTATGAAACTGTTAAAGACTACTTAAGTGCTATAGTTGCAATTTATGAAATACATTGGTCTATGATTATATCTTGTCTTTGAACAACATTTTTCCCTTTCAGGACTGATTTTAATGAATGAATGAATACCTTGTCAGGCTAATAAAGCAGTTCTAGGTATAGTTACAGTGATATAAGAGTGTGGTATCTTACTACATCTACAATGGCTAATATGTACAGGTTCAACTTCTTTTATGTTTTGTAAACATTCATTCACCACACTTACTAGTGAGAGCCACTGTATGCCTGGACCCACAGCTGACTTTTGACACCTCCTGACCAGTGGGTAGGTCCACTATGGTAGGGGTGGCCTGTACCAGCACCTCTGCTACACTGTCACCTTGCTGTCCCATCTCACTGACAGAAGGTTCCTTGTCTGTGGTACACCTATCTGAGTATCCTGTCTTGTGTTTGGATGTTGGTAATCCTAACTGCCCTGCCTCGTTCCAGCCCCAAACATACAGGTCTCCACACGCTGAACAGTGAAACAAGATTGTATGAAAGGTTGGTAGAAAGAATGGCCCATTTTTGAAAGGTTGGTAGAAAGAATGGCCTGCTCTGAAAGGAGGAAAAGGCAGTCCAGTCTGGTCAGACTCATTTCAATTCTACCACTTTCTGCCAGGGGGAACAACTACATGCAGAAAAGCGGTCGCTTTTCCGCCTCCTGACAAGTCTGGACTGGACCACTTTTTCCACCAACCCTTATTAGGAAGCATTTAGGTTACCATGTTCAAATGAGAAGAGATTTTACCTGAGTCAAAATCTAGGTAGACAAACCACTGACCACTGACAGAGACAGAATGCCAGCCTCCAGCCGCTATGGTTGCCATGGTGACCCCTTCCAAGGCCTCTATCACCTGTGGAGTCTTGCAGGCTTCGGTTGTACCATGGCCCAGCTGACCTCGGCTGAGAGAAGGGGAGAAACACAGAAATCATGAAAAGTTTTGTCATTTGCATGGTTTTAACTATGGTTATTTGACATTTGGAAACCACACCAGAGATTCTGATAAATGGCATCATCCATTGTTACTGGGTACGGAGGTATTGTCTGGGGTGTATGTCAGCAGAAGAGACAGTTGCAAGGAGAGTGAGTGAATATTTGGTTACAGTTGATTGATCAAGACTGAAGGTGACCCAGTATGTGCTAGGTGAGAGTAATGGGTGGTACGTAGAGGAATTCAGGAAGTGGTGGACTGTGTGTAATAGCCGATTAAACTATGTCATACAATACCCTCTGCAATTAAAATATATTCATAAAAACCCAAATCACTTCCCAGGGGAAGTTCTCCTGAGTGAACACCCTCCCCTTGGATGTTTGGAAAAAAATGATGTGCACAACATGCACCTTCACCCTTTACTCACATTGTGAATTAGTTTTACCTGCCATTCCCCCAACTGAACACCCTCCCACTCACAGTGAGTGCCAGGGAATGTTCTTTCCCACAGCAAAGAGCCTTAACATTCTCCCCCACGTGCACTGGCTGGGGGGTGGGGCTGACAGACTGCACATCCCCCAGCATGGTGACATCACCAGTGTCTGTTCATCAAAAATCAAGCAAAATAAAATTAATGTGAAATTTTGTTCAAAAATATTGAATTCATTAATAAAATGTACAGCACATTTTTTATCAACCACCATGATTGAACTACCTATAAGTACTAACTCATCAAAGTTACCAAGTTTCAAGTGTGTGGATATTTGCTAAAAAAATGGTCCTGTAAAAATGGACCTGCAGTTTGGATGAAGAGGTTGTCTAGCAGAGAGGTTGCAAGGAGAGTGGGTGGATATTTGGTTACAGTTGATTGACAGTGAGGTCAAGACAGGAGGTAACCCAGCATGCACTATAGCTAGGTGGGAGGAAGTGGACTGTACCTGGGGGAATTCATAAAGTGGTGGACTGTGTGTAATACCCCAGTAAATTACATGGTACAATCCCCTCCACAGTACATTCATGAAAACCAAAACACTTCCCCAAGGTCTGAAATCTCTTATTTCTTGTCCATTTGCTTTTATTCCTCACCTGTCAGTGCCAGTATGGTGTTCTCCCCACAAACCACATCTGTGAACTTCACTCCCTCTGGACCATTCCACCTGCCCAGCACCTGTCCCGTACAGGTGTCCACCTGCACACACTCACCCCCCTCCTGCACCACCACCAGGCTGTCAGCTGTCCAGGCAGAATTCCTGACAGAGTCAGTTTCAAACTTTCTGCACTGGTGGGACTCCGTGTTTAAAAACCCTTGGGTCATGATGGTTATTTTGCCTGCAAAAGCTGATATCAGATGAATGTTAGAGACATGTCAGCATGATCCTTGTATGCATGACAGACTTCATGACAGACTTCATGATCTTCCTGAGAGTGAACATCTTAGATCGATGTTAGATGAATCATGAAAGCTAATCTGCGGAACTAGCCTTGTGGATAGGTGCCCTCTTTTTTTGCAAGAGGAGTGAAGTACTAATGCCATTTACATCAACACAGACTTGCAACCAAACCATATGGGGGCACCAGAAACTTATGATCCACTGCTCACCGAGTTACATGTAACGATCTGCATAACATGACATCACAGAAGGGCGGATTGCTCATTCCGTAGACAGAGACTGGACTTGAACTAATCCAAGTGTCAATGCTATTAAAATACACATAGTGACACAGAAGGCTAACGATTATACAAGTGTGTTGCCTGGGACATACCTACAAAGATGGCAGCTGAACTCCATGAAGCTGTAACCATAGCAACCACAGCATCATCTGGTCCTGTGGCCTTCAGCTCCAAAGGATGGACCAGGAAATTGTCGCTTCTATCAGGTCTCAGCTGCCCAAAACCATTATAACCAAAAACATACAATTTTCCCATCCCACAACTTTCACCTGTTAGCGTTATTAATCATTATCACTTCTCCCTGCTTTTTATCTAACTCTGAATATTATTTAGCCAAAACAGAACATGAGTGTTTTGATAATGTTACTGGATTATAAGACTCAGAGTTGTAAAATTTTTTAGGAAAAATCAATTTAGGAACATAGCCATGGAACATAGCTAAAAATTAAATGGCTAAAAACCTACAAACTACAACTGACCAAGAGTAAGTAAAATGGACTATTCCATTGATGTCAAAGGTTACCGAGCATGCGAACAACACACAAGGGGACTTTTTTGTTACAACGTGTCCTATTGGTTAGTTTATCGAAACCCAAAAATATTGACCAATCAGAGATCACGTTTTGAAAGACGTTTCAGTATAGTAACAGACGTCAAGATGGTGCTGGAAAGTACTATGATATGGTGAGTTTTTGGTCAATTTTCTCGCTGTTTGGGTCATAAAGATGATCATTTGTTTCACACAGACATTTTCTAGAATATGAGATTCATTATAGTCTGTGTATTTTATATCTTAGGGTTTTAGTTTGGTCGTTGCGAGAGTGTAAATTTGGCGGTGTGTGGCGATGACAAAGCAGACTTTCGAAAGAAGCCCCCCACCCCACATATGGCCAGTACAAAATATTCATGACTTTACATTGTATATATCACAGTATTTTGTATATAGAAGTCGCTTTCGCTCCTTTCAAAGACTACTCGTGCTTTCGTAGCCACAACTAGCAACCATTCTCCTTTAGTTTTGACAAACTGTTGTGCTATCAGTTGGTTTGTAAACTACTCATCACGAAAATTTTATGACCGTAAAAAAATCGTCGTTTTGGGATCAGACACTGTAGTGTGGTCATCTTGATGTTACTGAGAAAATAACCTGTGTGAGGTTGTTATTTGAAAATATATTATGGCCTTCCTGGCCATGGCAACATTAATATCAAGTACTACTACTAGTACTAGTAGATATGTTGTGTATTTTGTATATAGATTATGCTAAAATCACTTTTAACCAATTTATAATCAAGATCCTACATGATTTCATTTGGCCGGCATGGGGTCCGTCCCAGTATGAGTGGATCAAAGTATTCAAACATTTCAGTCTGGTCTTGTGCAGGTTGTACCTACCGGTACTGTACAAAACTAGTGTGTTACACCCAAAGACAGTCTACAGGTTATGTGATTGTGAAACAAACTAACAAGCAAAGACTACATGTATCTCACATCAACAGTCATACTTCATGACTAGCTATGTTTGATTGAATTTGGGGATTTTTTTAATGCAGCGTGGACAACAGTGAGTACATGAGAAATGGAGACTTCATCCCCACACGGATACAGGCACTTGTGGATGCCGTCAACATGGTGTGCCACAGCAAGTCCCGCTCCAACCCTGAGAACAACGTGGGGCTGATGACTATGTCTGGCAGGTAAAGTATACAGTCACTCAGAGAGCAGTGTAGATTGGGACTGAGGGTAGGTGTTGTGTTATGAATCAAAACTCAAAGGCAAAAAAATGTACCACTGGTAAGACTAGGTCTAGGAGCAAGAGAGAGAAAAAATTACATGAAAGTTATACACTACATCAGGCATCATACTCAAAGACTGTTATGCGTTGTTGCAATTAAATTTGCTTTGGGAGCAGTAAGTACGTTTACAAACTGTGATCCTTTTGTTAGTGGTTTTCAAAGGATCACTCAAGAAGTGATGTACTCATGTAATGATCATAGACATATTCTTCCTTTCGGTAGATGTGAGGTCTTGGTCACACTGACCAGTGATGTAGGAAAGATCTTGACCAAGATGCACGCTGTCCAGCCCAAGGGAAACATTCATCTCATGACAGGGATCAGAGTGGCCCATGTAAGTAGATGTAGATAAGCTTATAGATTTGAGAATGTATTTCTACATTTACCAATAAAGGTACAGCCACATGCAGGATTTTAATCTGTAAGAATTATCAAGCAGGCTATAGAGTATGACAGAACCAACCACTGACAAGGATCTAAGACAGCCTTTTCTGTAACAAGATGGCTGAATTTTGTATGACATATACACGATTGTCCCAAGATTGCCCTCAACTTGCGATCATATGGCAAACGGACAAAGTATGTGGCCAGGCCCTACTTGTGCAGCAATACCTCAGATGCCAAAAGAGTTGGCTGTCCATATCTAACCATAAAGAAACTTATTGGAACTGAGGGAAGATTGGTCAGAAAAGACCTGATTATCCTGATACAAAGACTGAATGAATAAATGAATGAATGACAAAATGTATTGGAGTGATGCTTTGTTAATGTATAACTTGTATATAGTATGAGAGGAAGAACAATGATGATGATTATTTACATTAAATAAAATGTTGTTCCTGGCAATTCATGGATGATGATTTTTTTTCAAAAAGTCTTTTTTTCTTGGAGAGCAGTTCATGACTACTTGCTCTGTATAGGATACATGTGGCTACTAGCACCATTAAAACACCATTGTTCCTTCTCCTTCAGCTTGCTCTAAAACACAGACAAGGGAAGAATCACAAGATGAGGATCGTGGTGTTCATCGGCAGTCCCATAGAATCAGACGACAAGGAACTGATAAAACAAGCCAAGAGACTGAAGAAGGAGAAGGTTTCTGTAGACATCATTAGCTTTGGAGAAGAGGTGAGTTGGTCATGTTTTACCAACACTTTTAATGTTGGCTATACAATGTAAGAGATGGAATGTACAGAGCATACCTAGTCAAATTTCAGGAACAGGTACATATACATGGATTTAGGTACAGCCTGAACCTCTATCTGTACCTAAACAAGTTTGGCCAATCATCTGTAAGTTATACATGTTGCCCGCTGTCTTTTTAGTGGTTAATTGTTGTCCTGATTTTCAAGCGCTAAGAATTGAATTATTCCATATAACAGTAAATATATCTTTGTTCATTACAGGAAGCTAACAATGACAAGCTGACATCCTTTATCAACACCCTGAATGGTAAGGAGGGGACCAGCTCCCACCTGGTGACGGTCCCACCTGGCCCCTCCCTGTCCGACGCCCTGCTCAGCTCACCCGTCATCGCTGGGGAGGGTGGGGCAGCCATGGGGGCGCTTGGATCTGAAGGAAACTTTGACTTTGGGGTGGACGCAAATGCTGATCCTGAGTTAGCCTTGGTAGGTGGCTGTAATATAGTTAAAGTTTACTGAAGGGACAAGACTTTTGACTGAAGTGTTCATTAAGGTTTGCAAGGCGTTAGCAGCAAGAATTTTATGTGTGTGAAAGAAGACATTTTTAACCTCCCCCACTGTTAGGTATCCACTGCCTCATTCTGCCTTCTTAGTTTAGAAAGAGTACTTATTTTCATATTGGTATTTTTGACCACAAGGCCCTGCGAGTGTCCATGGAAGAGCAGCGTGCTCGGCAAGAGGAGGAGGCCCGGAAAGCGACCAGCGAGTCGGCGACTGAGACAGGGGTGACACCCGCCTCGACAGTCACCGAGGCGGACAGCGAGGAAGCCATGTTGGAACGCGCCCTGGCTATGTCCATGGAGCGTGGGGAGATGGCGGACGACACACCCATGCCAACTGTAGACTTCGACAACATGACAGAAGAGGAACAGATCGCCTATGCCATGCAGATGTCTTTGCAAAGTGTGCAGACACCAGGTAAGGCCTTTTCCCTGTCATGGGGCTTAGTTATTTTGGCAACAGAGCTGTAAGTGTACTAAAAAGTAGTAGTACTACGATTGAGTTAAAGATATTTGAAGAATTCTGGACGTGCATTTCCTAGGGAACTGTTTTTTCAAATGTCTTTTATTGCTCACATATTATTAATGATGGAGAAATGTTTCGATGCCTGAATTTCATCTTGTTGGTGGAAACACTGCAAGTTGTTCTTTAGAAGTCACTTTTCAAGCATGTTATCCTTCCTATACCACAGAGCTATCAAATTTGGCTAACCCTCCAAGTGAGGCCGAGACAGACACCCCTGTTGCCATGGAGACAGAATCGGCATCAGCACAGGTGAGCTTCTTGCTTAGTTCTTTGTTTCACGTCATACAGCAGGTGAAATAATTGCTGGCAACTGAAGGTACTGGATTGAACTGATGCCTACTCCTTTTGTATTCCTACTCTGTAAGTCAGAATACCGGACAAGAACAGTAATTTACTAGAGATGCAAAAGCAGTGTCAAAAGTCCCTGTCACACATTCAGGACCCTACCACGACTTTGCTTTCAACAACTCCCCAACCAAGGTCTGCACTAGGGTGGGAGTGGTCTGGAATCCATCCTGTTCTACAGAATAAAACACTTAGAGACATCATTTTTTACACTAAATATTGGTAAATTTCATCTCAAAGATGACAATTTTGACAATTTAGCACTTTCATCAGGGATGCTGTTTTTAGATTAGAACATGTAAACCCTTATAGATACATGCATAACTTGCAGATGATTGGCCAAACGTATCTGGGCACAGGTCTGGGCATGTACCTAAATCTGTATACCAGTACCTAAAATTTGTCTTCTAAGTACACAGGTCTAGTTATACTGATGCACATTGACTTTGTTTTTAATCACTAACCAACCACTCCAGGCCGAGGAGGAAGATGACTACGATGACGTGATGAGAGACCCCGCCTTCCTGCAGTCTGTCCTGGAGAACCTACCAGGAGTCGACCCCAACTCTGAAGCCATCCGCACGGCAGTGGACTCACTACGCCAGCAGGCCAAGGATGAGGACAAGAAGGACGACAAGGACAAGAAGGGGAAGAAGTGATGACGCTGCCATGTAGGCTAGGATGTGGTCTGGAAAATAGGCTTTCCTCAGGCAGATTTTGTAGTATGGTAAATAGTAGACAGTCACATTGCACATTCATAATGGTCAAGTAACTTTCAGGTACAGTCAAAACTGCCCAAGAAGACCACTCTGATAAAATCTGGTCTATGTGGAGAGGTGGTCACTGCAGACAGGATTCTTAATGCTTGTGTCAATGGGAAAATTATTCAAGGGACCACCAAAAAGTGGTCACATTGGCCAGGTGGTTCTTTTGTTGAGGTGGTCACTTGTACAGGTTTGACTGTAGTTCCTGCCTTTTATGGTTGAAGCTTGCAGACAGAGAAACTGTCCATTTCTTGGGGATTAGTGCAAGGCTACTGTTTTCTAGTTCAACAAGATTATCATTACCATCATTACCATGTATATGAAACAGCTGAGGACACACACATACATTGTCGCACAATGAAACATTACATATTCTGACTGCTTAGTCATGGTGAAGGATGGTTATTTGACCATTTGAACATTTCATGTGATGCTATATGACAAATTTCATGCTGGATTGATAAAAATACACAATGAAAACTAAGATTTACCTTTCAAGTACATGTACATGTATTACCTTTCATTTGTGCTTTCAACTGGACATATGATACACTATTTCAACAGAGACAATTATAAAGATGACATGAGAACAAAACATTTTCTATTGTGTATTTATTCAAGAATGGTATACTAGAAAACAGATGCATTTACACTTGGCAATTGTAACCTCCTAAAAAGGATTTTTACACTTGCTCTTACAACTTTTTATAGCCCAAAGAAGACTATATTTCATTTTAAACAATGTTGAATAGTATCTCAATCATTTGTAACTAGCAATACACCAATATTTATCAAAATATACAATTTTTATTCAGATGTTTAAATCAAATTATACATGGCATAATGTCTGGCTCTAAGACCAATAAACAACTAAAATTACAGGTAAAGATTACCACAGTTTTTAGAATTCATTTGCCTTCTAGACTTTTTTAAACACAATCCTGTGACATTTGGCCTTCCACTTGAATGCTCTCACTAGGTTAATATGGCACTAAGAAATTAATGAACAGGCACAGACAACCAACCATTATTGGCGACAACTCAGGAGTGGAGGCATTCTATGATTGTGCAGTTACCAGTGGATTCACTGAATCCCTTTCCTGACTTGGCAAATTCATCATGAATGGACAGATGACCTAGTGTTCCCCATAACATCAAACCTTCAATGTTGAGAAGATTTCGTTGTCGAAACTGACCAATTAAGGCCCTTGGTTACATAAATATGTCCTTGGACAACATCATATATTGTTTGAAGGTTTTGAATAGTTTGAAATTTGATTTCATCTCTTAGTGTCAAGTCACTTGGATCCTGACGATTGTCTCAGCTCAGTTGCAAGAGTCCTGGCTCTATTGTATAACTCCAGTGACAGCTCCTTGTCATTGAGCTGTGTGTGATAGATCTTGGCCAACTGCGTCAGGACGTACATCTCCTTTTTCTTGAACCCGCCGTGCATGGCAAGCCCAAGCGCGATCTCGTAGTAGGTGGCAGAATCCCTGGCGTCCTTCATGTGATTCAAAGTGATGTCCGCAAGGGTAGAGTACAAGTTCAGGTAGTATCTGCAACCCACGTCTTCCACGAACACCCCGTGGGTGAGCGAGAGAGCCTGAAGGAAGTAGTGCTCGGCAAGCTCGTACTGTTCCTGGCACAAGTGGAGGCGAGCCAGGCGGAGGCAGGCCACGCGCTCGCACATAGGGTTGTGCGCGTCTGCGCTAAGCCGCCAGGCGCGCTGTGCGTGAGTTGTGGCATCTTCGTACCTATTAACTTTGTAGAGAAGGTGGGTCAACCAATTGTGAGCTAGAATTTCCTTGCTATTGTCTCCGGACTTCTCGGCCAAAGGAAGGACTGTGTGTTGGAAGAAGTCTACAGCTCTATTAAGCTCATTCATATCGTAGGCGTAGAGCTTCCCGAGTGCCTGGCAAACGGCCCATTGTTCGTCCAAATCTCCAATGTCCGTCGCTATGATATTCGCCTTCTGGTAGTACATGTCTGCCAGTTCATAGGACTCCATACTGCTGTAGATGTCGCCAGTTGCCTTCCACGTCCTGGCTTCGTTCTTCTTGTCGTCCAAGTCTATGAATATGCCGAGGCTGTCCTTGGTGTGGCTGAGTGCCGCTTGGTGGTTGTCCGCCTTAAGGTGCATCTCTCCCAGTCGCGCCCGGAGTATTCCCTCTACAGACCTCTCCTTCAGCTCCACTGCTAGAGGTAGTGCGAACTGGAAGTACTTGGGTGCCTGGTCTTCCTGCCCATCGTTGAGATCTCCCTGGCAGGTTCCCAGGAAGTTGGCCAGGTGCATCTGACCGCGCTTGTCGCTGTTCCACATGGCCACGGCCAGTGCCATCTCGTAGTAACACTTTGCTGCCGGTTTGTTGTCCAAATGGAAGAGGTAGATGTTTCCCAGTGCAGCGTAAATGTCTGCGTAACAGTTGAAAGCAAGCCTCTCACCTTCGGCCGGTACTTCGATGAGGAGCGCCTTCCGCAAGCACTTCTCTGCGATGTAGTAGTTCTTCCAGTCTTTGTACAGGTTGGCTATGTTAGCGTACGATATGAGTTCATTGATTTTGTTGTTCGTCCTTAGACTGAGTAACAATGCTCTCTTCAGATATCCCTCCGCTTGTTTGTAGTAGCCCTGCCACTGCAAGACTAGCCCGAGCTTGTTGCACACGATGCCTCCTCCGAGTTCGGATTTAGTTTGGTTAGCCAAGGACAGCGCTTCCTCTAGTTTCGATGTTGCCGTCTTGCCCTCGTGGCATCTTTCTTGGTAGAAAGACCCCGCAACGGTCAACAGTTCGAGACGCTCGGTAACCATTCCCAGCTCCTGGCTGAGTGAGATGGCCTCCTCTAGGTGCTGGACGGCGGCAGCAACGTCGTTCTTCCCTCCGTTTACAGCAAAGAGGCCGGTGTGGGCCTCAAACTGCAACGAGCGGTTTTCCGAACCGGCCGTCAGGTCAAGAATCCTCTGGAAGTATTTCCTAGTTTCGCTGGGAACCACCTTTCTCTCTGCATCTTCCTGCGTGCTACTGCTGGCCCCCACCTTGATGCACAGGTCGGCGAGCTTGAGGTACAAGGTGGGATTGGTTGTTTCGTACTCCAGGACTATTTTGAGACACAGGGAGGCGGAACTCCATTTCCCGTCTTGGGCGTACAGCGTATGGAGTGTGTAGAAGTCCCCCAGTGTAGGTCTCTCTTCTGCCTTATTGATGAGAAGGGCACGTTCTGCGCACATCGTGCTCCAGCGCAGGGCATTAGCCTGGCCGTACAGACGGAAAAGCTGTCGACACATTTTGTTTTCGGTCTTGGTATCGTTAGCGAGAATGGCCTTGAACAAGTAGTACTCATACAGAGGCATGATGACTTTGACATCGTCTGGTAGCATGTCTTCTGATTTGCCGGGAACGATGTGATTTAGCAGCGACAGCGCCTTTTCCAAAGAAACGTTCCGCCCGTCGAAGTCACCAATTTCAGCGCACAGGCTTCCCACTTCACAATGCAGCCTCGCCAGCAAGCCCTTATCCATATCCTTTGTGTCAAACTGATATGTTGCTGCTGCGAGGAAATGGTCTCTTGCAAGAGTAAAGTCTCCCTTTTGTTTACTGATTTGGGCCAAAAATATTTCGGCCGCCGTCTGAGTTTTAGGGTCCTCAAGTTTGGCAGCAACCTCTTGTAGTTTCTTGGCACACTGAGCCGATTCGGCAAGGCTGTCCTCTCCGTCTTCGCGAATTAAGACGTGGAGGAGCTTGTTAAGGTTGTCCGAAACCGCCTTGAGGTCTTCGTTTTCCTCAGCAGACTTGAGGATGCTCCTGAGGTAGTGGATGTTCTCCTTGTCCCCCTCGAGAGCGGTGGAGGGCCCGTTCTCTTCAACTGCATTTTCCTCGCTGTTTTCTTGCTCTGGCGATCCTAGACATTAGTAAACAAACATGGTAAGATAGGAGAATTGAAAAGTGGAAAATAAGTGTTGCTAGGAGACGGTGAACGTGACACCAATGCAGACTGATCCCATAGCCCCGTGCACATAGAAATGCAAAATAAAGCATGAAAATGCAAGTATTTGACGGACATGCAGCCACTATTTCATTGGTCGAAACACTAATTGCAATGCTACCATTGGTTGCATAGACTGTCCACCTCGTGCCAACTCGATCTGTAACCTTCACAAAAACAATTTGTGGTGGTACTGTGTTATTCCAACTTATCAAGTGTGTAGCACAGTCTTAAAATTGTAAGGGATCGCCAAATAGTTACCTGTTGCTCCCGTTTGCGAATGACCAGCGTTCGCTGCCGGAGTCAAGATGGCGGTAGATCCAGGCCTCATCTCACCGCCATCTTTGTTCTCCTGACCAACAGCAAGGTCACCCAAACTTGACCTTCTGCTGTCACCTAAAACATGAGTAGAAAACATGAGTAGATTGTTTAGCATACCCTGGGTTTCTGTACCAAATTGTAATTGAAATGAGTATAACACAGAAAGGTAGTTGGATGACATAGATAGTTATAGACATATACAAATAGACTTACTTCTTGTTGTCTCTCTGGATGTCAAAGCTTTGAGCGAAGCCACAGCGGCGTCTGCACAACTTTTAAGTCCTGTGTGGAAAAGCAATATCTATATTCATTTTGCATTTTACACGGCCAAATATTTGACAGTTCGCTCAACGAATTTTATTGACAATGAACGATTTTCTTACGTTTTGTGTACTTTGTTGTCTTTTAAATCATACTTTTGCATCGTGCATCATATTCCAATTATGAAGTCAAGGGTCACGTAAATCCACTTTTGGTCGCTCAACGGTCGCTCAGCGATCACCGTCTAGTGGAAATAGGGGCCATAATGACTCCTACCTCTGTCATAATGTTTCTGTCGATACCGGTCCAGCACAGCTCGGCTGACGGCTCCTATGGAGTGGGTACCGCCGTTGTTACCGCTTGCCAGTGACCCGAAAGGATCCGCTTTCTCCATGGCTGGGGATGTCGGGTCGACAGCACTACAGTATTCAGGGAGACGTACAGTATTATGGAGAAGTAATTGAAAACAATGAAAACCAGAAATTTCAGACGTCCAGGAAGTGTTTTGGTGCTTCGTGAAGGTATTGGAACCATGAAAGGGATTGTATGATGTAATCTAATTGGGTATAACACCACTTCCTGAATTCCTCCACATACTGCCCACTTACTCCCACCGACCGAAAAGCGGCCATTTCTTGAGGGTACATTCCTATGAATACTAAATATCACGATCGTTGTACCAGTATACAACAAGGAATTTATCTGTAGAGAACTCACTCTGCCTCCTCTAGCTTCAGGCAGGATCTCGGGAGGAATCCTTGTTTGGAGTTATCAAGACACCGGACCAAACACCAATCGATGAGCGGGCCGGGTCTGTCTTCCACCGCCACGGCCACTCGTGTGCCACTCGGTACGCTGATCTCATCACCAGCCTTAGCCTCGAAGTCTTCTTCAACCACGTAGGTTCCTGTAGAATACATGGAAAATAGAGCGATCCTAACTGTCCATCACAACTAGCAGTTCAACCAATGATAGCATGGCAATTAGCGGTTCGACCAATGAGAGAGTGGCTGCATGTTCGTCAAATATTTACATTTTCGTGCCTTATCTTACATTACTACGTTTTAACGGGGGTGGGCGGGGCTCCTCAGTTGTTGTGAAGAATTATAGTGCATAACTTTTTTTACATGATGCATCTTTCTGACTTACAGTTGTTGCCAGTACAAAAACGTTGATTTTGAATGATTTTAAAAGAACTGAATGATTTGACTAGGCATGTCAGAGAATTATCTGGTCAGTTGAAATCTGAGGATCCGAGGTCAAAGGATTTCCAATACCTACCTGGGACCATTGCATGGAGATTCGCAGCATTGACGACTGGAACGGATTCTGGCTCTCTTCTGTTCTCCGTACATCGCTTGAGCATGTCACTGTAATAATGATAATAAAACGATGAGGAAACATCGAAACACTGAAAGAAACCACAAAACGGGCAGAATGTTTGTATTTCATGTGTTTTCATGTCAACAAAACTAGGAACAGGAAATCGGAAATTCCGGGAACTGTTTTGGGTTTTAATGGCCTTCAAGTTCACAGACCTCCGGGAAGTACTTTGGATTGTATGATGTAATTTAATCGGGTATTACACCACTTCCTGAATTCCTCCATACACCGCCCACTTACTCTTACCCAGCACGTCAGACGTGACCTTCCTCAATCAACTGTCAAAGTCACCTCCCACCCACCTTGCAACCGAAGCTATTCGGACAGAGACACAAACCCACAACTCGGCCATCCAAAACAATACTTCCGTACCCGAAAGTAACTAGTCTACAAGATGAACATGAAGCTTACTCTTGGAACGGTCCGACGTGAGCTACGTTGTCTCGCAGGATCGATCCAGTCCGCTCGCCTCCTAGCGACTCCACCTTGAGCTGCGCTACATCGTCGGCCTGTACCACCCGTAGAACCTCCCCTGGTCTGGTCTGGATGTCCTCTTGGGAACTCAGTCCACTTTTGCTGTCTTTCACTCGCACGAAATAGTCACCTACAAACAACAATTCATTATTTCCATATGTTTAAGTACAGAGAGAAGTGAAGCTTCCCAGAGACCCTAGCCTGGGTACCATCCTGGTTAGTTTACGTCCGCTCCCACAGTCGCTATCGACCAACCAAAATCTGGCCGAATATTCGAATTCCAGAAGGCCCAGCCGGAAGCAATCCCAGACTGGTTGGTCGATAGCGACTGTGGGAGCGGACGTAAACTAACCAGGATGGTACCCAGGCTACAGAGACCCGGGGAAGAGAAAGAATGAAGTCTTTGTCCGTCCACATAAGGAACGTAGGACCAGCTACATTGTACATGCATCATACTGAAAATTAAACATCTTCTAATGCTTCAAATTTACAATATTCGTGTTCCCATCATTTTATAGACAAATCGGAGATTTTAGACTTCCGGGAAGTATGCAATCCTCGACTTCCTGAATTCCCCCATGTCCACCACTAATTCCTGCTGGCTACTGGACCCGGCAAGATTCTGAGACCTTCACGTTCATCCCATTTTCTGATTCTGACCTTTTGACCCCTCGTCATTCTGCCTGTCAATCTTCCCCTCACCCACATGCTGTCAACCTCTGTCCGGACAAATGGATACACAATTCCACAACTCAGCCACTCCAAAACAAAACTTCCGCACCAGGAAGTAATAATATTGAAACTGCAGACAGATGATAATACCTTCTGACAAGGTTTCAAACACAGGAAGGTAGTCCTCTTCCTCGACGTCAACTCGCATGCGCAAATCTTCCATGCCGACGTTTGACCTCATTGGTGACGTCAGCACCGTTTCTATCAGCGGTTCCAGCAGGCCCAGGGCGCTGTGCGTCCAGAGCGCATGCGCGTTCTCTAGCGTGCCGAATCGGAGTCTGAGACTGGTGGTGTTAGCGTCAGTCTTCACCAGAGTCACGGAGATGAGCTGGAACACTTCGGTCAGACGCTTTGACACGTCTTCGTTCAGCAGCCTGTCCTTTAACTCCTTGTAGACTGACACCGGGGGCATCTCACCACTGTCCAAGTACGGCCGCAGCTTGGCCGTTATTTCTGGTGGGAAATATCAACACAGTTGGTTTGGTTTGGATCGCATAGCTGGTAAACTGCCTTAGGCTTAACACACCAGTTTTGTACAGTAGGTACAAGCTGTGTAGGGCAGGGCTGTAAGGTTTGATCCGTTTACACCCGGGTGGATCCCTACTCTTTTCGATAAGTATGGTGAGGCTAGCTCCGGATTTGCAGCCCATCCGTGAGGACGTCCCCACACTAGGTACTCATTTTCACCTTAGTTCAGTGAAGAAATAGGTGTAAAGTGCCTTTTCCAAGGGCACAATTTTGGGGCCTGCTAGGGATTCGAACCCAGAACCTTACGATTCCAAGTCAACAACCCTAACCACCATGAATGCTACCTTAACTTTGCCACCCAAGGTTAATTCCAAATGGACTGGACTGGAAATTCATTATAGGGTTGCAAGAATATGCAGACAAAATGTGGTTGATGAGTCCTTTTTGGACCTGTACGAGGACCTAATTTATAGAAATAAGATGCAAATCACTCGTTTAGCAAAACCCTGCTGGATTGATTCATGATATTTTTCTTCCTTCCGTATCTCATATGTACATAGTTCTGTACTCTGTCATTATTTCTACTGCAATACCACCACGGCTTTTGTTCTCAACGTGTCTAATGTATTACACAAATAAATTATTCATACAGACCTCTCAAACAGGAAGATAACTCATCGTAGGTAAACAAAGTACATCGCGAGACAGACACTGGTAGTAGTACATCCGTACATTAAAATGAAAACGCCCTACGTTGTTTAAGATATATGTCTATAAACAGCTATATATTGGTTAAACATAGGGTTCAGCTCAAGCATCTGACTCAAAAGCACCACCACGCGAACATTTGGTGAACAGCACTTGGCAATAAAAACAATGGTACCACATCCTGCTTATTGCCTTGCACAGAAAATCGTTAAAAAGGAAATACCTTTGACTCGAGTTGGCTTCCCACCCTCAGTACTCTTGTTCCGAGACAGCATTCCTGCGGGAACATACAGGTATGTGAGCTTACGACGGACAAAGTTGGAATGACCGTGTGTGGACACCATGTTTACTACACCCCCAGCTGCAGTTCACGAACAATTGTAACATCAGTGATGACGGACGTTCATTTATTATTCAACACCACGTGACGACGCGGGATGAAGCTCTATCTTAGGGACCAGTCACATTCGTCGTAAGATCGCAAACTGAGGGCATTCCTGGAAGAGTCGTGCATATGTCGTACAAAATCCAGCTGCCTTGTCACGGAAAAGGTTGTCTTTGATCCTTGTCGGCGGTTGGTTCTGTCACAGCCTTCTTGACAATTCTACCGCAACAAAATCGCACGACGACCTACGATGAATATGACCACGCCATTTACGGTCATTTACGGGCCACGTTTTGAAGGATCTTTACACCGTCCTAACATACTCAGGAGTCTTATAGCACCAATGAGCGCTCTGATGTGCACCACCAAAAATAGTATGTGTTGAGCCTCGTGAGAAGAAAAACAATCAAGGATTTCTTGCTTGGAACGTTTTTGTTGATACCATTGAGCACTGATTGTCACGGAAGTACTCAACTACAACTAAGTAAGAAACAGCAGCTAATGAAGCCTTTCAGTTTTCCCATCGATCGTTACCGCATTGGTCGTAAAAAACGTACATACACTCCCTGTTGTTGAATTGTCCAACGTTAACTTTAAATTCAAGGTCTTTATTTATTGTTAGAGTGGCAAGGTATTTGGTTGGACGAGTACCTAACCCGCCAGCCAACATGTACAGTCAAAAGTGTTCCCCTCACCTGACCCCCTTCCCCTACCCCTAACCCCTGCCCATCCCCTCACCCGGGTGGAAGGTGGCCGGCCTGCCCCCCTGTAGAGCGGCCTTCAGCGCCTGGATGTCCTCCACCGACAGCGGCTGTCCTGGCTTCAGACCAAGAGCTGAAACATAATGCGAAACATCATTTTATCCTTCACAGACACTCATTTTACTACCGTACTTATCACAGATTTCACAGGCTAAAATAGCAACATCTGTAACCTTCTATATACATGTATGCCCACCTAGTGACCGAATTAAGTGTTTATTTCGATGACTTCAATTCCCTCCAGAATCCCTCACGCAAACAAACTCAGAATATGTGTTTTTTTCAATACACCTGTTCAAAAATGATGTATCTTATTACGGTTCTTTGATCTTACGTACAGTGTTACAGGTATACTCGCATTTCAGACTACAAAAAAAAAAAATCTCTGCTTGCAGTTTTCATTAGTTTTGACTTACCCTCGCCAGGATGAGCTCCTACGTGAAAACTCTTCGGTCTGTTGTCGCGCATGCGCATCCTCTTATCCTGAATGTCGTCAGTGGTGGCTGCATGTGCCGCCATTTTGGATCCTGCAAATGGATGAAACATGTTTTGTGTTGTTAGTCCATGAGTCATGGGAATATGTGGGAACTACATAACTTATGGTTAAATATGGTGTTTAGGTATGATAAATTCAATGAGTGTTTGTCTGTTTGTTTGCTTGCTTGTATACCCGTAGTTATTTGAATTCAATAAAGTAAGGAAGTGAGGGGGGAAATGGTGTAACCGCAGACTGACAGGAGTGTCTCATTGGAGGTCAAAATGGACGTCTCCCTGCAGGCTGGGTGGAAGTGACAGTGTATTAAATATGCACAGAATCAGCGAGAAATTAATGGATAAATCAAAACGTTCACAATATCCCACGGCGGTGTAAAATCTTCGATTTCTTGTTACGTAGGTAGTTTTATTCTCCGGAATGAATGTGGCAGTTACATTTGCATGTAATGAGATTGAGAAGTGTTTATCGATATTCTACCATCTCGTGCCGGCCCGTACTCGTGACACGCGGTGGGGTATTGAGGAGCGCTGCTTGTGGGCGCATGGGCGGTATGTGTGTGGGAGTTACCGACGACTCACTCGACCTGGACTGACCTGTTTTTCTATCCTTATCTTCATAGTTTGACAATGTTCCAACACCACTCTTACGTGTAGTGTAGGTTTTCAAGTATGATTGTGGTGAATGAATGTAGGCCCTCCAGATACCAATGCTCAGATGCGCTATCCGGTATAACGTGGCGTAGATCTGTTTCACGGCTTTGAATCTTGAAGAGAGAAGACCAAGGCAGTACCCCAGGCTATCGCTAGGCATCAGACGCACCCATGCACAAGTATCAATTGACATGTCAAAGCACAACAAAAGGAACTGCCAGGGCAAGTCACACTGATCGAGTCTTGTTTCCGAAGTCACCGTGCTATGTGCCCTAGCTACACAGCAATAATCAACACGATGATATAATTCGGACAAGCTGGCACTCTACCAAAATCGTGGTCTCTACCAGACTCCAATGGGTTGATGGAAAATAGTACTTTGGCCAAATAAACTGAAGAGTTAGCTGGCCATATGAGTATATTTTGCAACCCATGGATTTGCAAAGTACTAGTAGGTTGCAAAGTGTACTCCTATGGCCGGCTAACTCCTCTGGCAAATTATCAGTCTATTTGGCCACATGTACTACTTTGACTGGTAGAGACCATGAAATCGCCCCTCCCCCACAGCTGATTAGTAGTTTAGAATGATGTGACAGTCCTTCATTCGGCAAAGAATCCATGGCTTAATCTAAATAAGCCTCGCAAAGAAATGGAGATATAGTGTTATTAGCCCCCTCTTGGGCACATTATTTGGAACGGTCCACTACAACAGCACACAAATACATCATTACGCTATCATCGTCCATCATGGCTGATAACACTGGTACAAAAGTCCAACAGTCAAGCGGATGGGTCATATATGTGATTGGCAGGTCTTTGTGTGCGACCTGGGTTATACCAACGGAGGTCTCCAACGTAGGGACCTGTGTTGTTGTTGTATTACATGTTTGTGCAAGGTGTCAGGCGCCATTACTTAGGTCAGGTCAAGGTTATGTTGTGTCAGAGAAATGGAATGTAATGGTGTTTGGAAATATTCTAGGTTTGTCGTTAGATTCTTCACACAAGAGTTCTCGCCTAAGTGCAGGTTGCGTCATTACCATTTTTATGTGAATATGTCTTGGTCATGTCCATGAGCCGCATATCTATAAATACCCACTCATGTTCTTGAGAGAGTTTTCTTTTCACGAGTATCCAAAAGGTTCATTCATTGCAACGTACCTTCCGACTTGCAACTAGCCCCCGAAAAACAGGATCCTAGGATCTTGGAATCAACTTTCTCCGAGAACTTAGATGACCTAGTATACGCAGGAATTCCTGTCTCACACTTCGTCCTACTACGTTCGTCCCATGGCCGGCGTTTCAGACGATCCAGTTCCCCGCTTCTTAGAATCATAATATTTGGCGCATTACCTTCTTTCAGTGACTTTGAAGTCGAGAAAAAAATTCCACGGTAAAGTCTGGTAGGAAATCTCACGCCTCCGGCTAAAATTCAAGGTTTGTTGACTACATGCTTGTGCAAACAGACTTCGGCGTTATGGCCTGATTTCGGGTACGTGACCGTACTAGTAATGAAGGTTCAAACAGAAAAATATTGTCGACAATGTAGGGCGGGAAGACATAAATAAAGACTATACTATTTTCAGCATAGGAGATACAAAAAACGGAAGTTCTGATGAAGTACCAATGAAAGTCGCCAGGATGATTATTATCGATATTGATCTTTGCCGTCCCAAGACCTACCCACATACCAAATATCATCACAATCCATTGAGGGGTTCTCCAGTTATTGCGACAAACAGTCTGGAAGCACCAACCCACATCTAAATCCACCCAAAACATTACCCTCCATTACCCTTCCAGTATCTCCGTTCACCGGCGGAGGTAATCAACAGACGTACGCATCTGAACTACAAGAGACAACGTGAAGAAAAGGTTAAGATGAAGGAAAATTCAACAGTACTGAAGGTCATTATATAACAGGCTAAATGTGTCTAACGAACACCTTCCCACATGTGATATTCACGCCCCCTGTAAACACTGCTTCTCTTCGCTTTTGTGCTGCATGTACACAGTGGGTACGTGATGTCTGCTACCTAACTGTTTGTCAACAAACACGGTGAATTACCAAGCAAAGCAAGATTGGATCTTGTGACTGTACATCACACCATTGGACATGTGACGAATTTTTCATCAAGACTGCTAAATTTCAGGTGCAGGCCATCCTTGCACTAGTATTCAGACATTAGCAAGCACCGTCCCATGTTGTTACTCTCCAAGCAGAGATTAGGCTTCTATTTGACGTTTCTACATGTAGGCGTTTTAGGCGTTTTGTCGGGCTTCTATTTTGTTAGCTTTTTTTTTGGATATCCTGGCCTGAACAAGCCTAACATCTGCTTGGAGAGTACAATGTTGTGAAATACATGTACCAGCAAAATACACTCAGGCCAACCATTGTATCCTTATATGGAAATAATGTACGTTTTCTTTGGCAGATTGACTTTAGTGCATCGTGACCGCAAACGACTCTCTGGTCATTTAAGTCCAATGGGACATTCAAAACAACATATCAGCGCACTGTCGGCGCACGGCCATGTCCTGTCAGACATTCACCCATGATCATCTGATATTTCCAGCAGGCTGACAGGGGACGGTTAGCCTGGCAACAAGACTATCGGAGGCTCCATGTACCTCTACGGTGCTGGGAGTGTTGTCCGTCCGCCCAGGCCCATTAGCGCATGCCTGGAGTTTTTACGGGGTCGGTTTCAGTTGTACTTCGCCTACAGGTCGACAGTAATCAATCAGAAAGGCCGGCTGGAAAGAAAGGCTATCAGAAAGAAAGACCCTATGCTCATGGGGCCTTACCAGCATAGTCAGAGCGACAAACTGTACTCCTTTACTTTAGCGGACTAACTCCCCTGCCATGCTATCTGTCTATTTGTATTTCGCCAATTTCTACTCTTTTCCATCTGCCTCTGAAGCCTGACAGAGGCTAGGTAAAACACCCCTAAGCCGGCCTGTTGGCAGGTGTTACCAGGCTAGATGGCAGTCATCACTCATCACAGCCTGTCTGTCCTGTCTCTAGCGGACACTGACATGTAACATTAACTCATCAACCCAAATAGACATCGATCCTTCACCAGCGTCAAGTCAATCAGCGTGGTATGAGAAGTGAGTAAGACATTGTTGGAAGGGATCGCCTGTGGTTGGCAGGGTTGTATAAGGACGCCCCATGCCCGCAGGCAAAGGTTAGCTAATGCAGGCGGTTTTACTGTCATGTCGAAGAAGTATCCCTAACAGGATAAGCAAAGGAAGCTTACCCCGAAGTAACCCGTGTGTCTGCCTAGACGGAAAATTGGCACAAACAACACTATTACAGAGCATGTACGGGAGTGCAGAGCGAACCCTATAGTATAGAACATGATGCCCTACCTCTTCGTCGTCTTATTATTGAGGACGCCATCTTGGACCTGAGAGACCGCCGTAGGTCCGATAGAAGTGGGCGTGGGTCCCAACTGCCCGGTAAACTTTTCCTACGGGGCAACATTTGTTTGAAGTCAAAATATTAGACGGTAAATATTTGATGTTTGGCCGCCGTGTGCTAAAGGTGCACAGGAGTCACTCATGGTGTCAGCATACAGGGGGCGGGTCTACTCCCAGAGTGCACTACGATCTTTGAACTCGTCAAAACAGGTGCACGACCCGTGTGAAATGTTTGTGAAATAACCT
Organism: Branchiostoma floridae x Branchiostoma japonicum; assembly: GCA_013266295.2. Taxonomy (NCBI): domain Eukaryota; kingdom Metazoa; phylum Chordata; class Leptocardii; order Amphioxiformes; family Branchiostomatidae; genus Branchiostoma; species Branchiostoma floridae x Branchiostoma japonicum. Next base: position 12,133,172 of record CM023824.1, read on the forward strand.
TGACTAAACCATTCTTTCTGCTTTTGTTATTCGTAGCCATATATTTCTCTTTTTGTAGGTGAAGCGATGTGTCTAGCGGTACCAGGCCCTGTTTGCGTTTCTCAGCAGAGCGACACACGTATGTCAATGGCATTTCCACAGTCATGGCAGTTTTTGGCAGGCTCACAACCTCCCTATCAACACAAGGGAAATTTCCACAATCCGACACCCGGGCTGGGACGTGCGGACTCAACTGGCAAAACATGTTGACAGCCAGTACGGTCCGGAAATTTCCCAAGGGGGCGGAAATGTTCCTTGGAGGAGTCACTTAGGCGATTTTCTGGTCCAGCGGGGGGTTGTGGATAGCGTTCAACAGGTGGAAACGATATCAGAACTGGAAATTTCCGTGCACCGGTTCTCCGCGGTTTGTTCGGGTCGTCGTACGATCGTCGTACGATCACAAACTGGGGGCATATTGGGTCAGTCGTGCATATGGGGTTCAGACTTCAGCCGTCTTCTTACCGAAATGGCTCATTGTCGGTGGTTCTGTCCCAGCCTGCTTGAAAATCCTACGACATCAATCGTACGACAGATGTGAACCCGTCATTAGACCCCCTTTCTACAAGAGGCTACGACCGCTGAGCGACCAGAAATTTGACAGATCCCTCAACGAATCTCATATATAACGAACGGATTGTTTTAAAGTTTTAGGTGTTTTGATGTCATGTTAATCGCACACCATGCATCATGTTTCAAGGGCCACACAAATCCGATGTTGGTCGCTCAACGACCGCCGTCTTGTGGAAAGCTAAGGGGTCCTAAGGAGACCATCTCTCAGGCACGCTGTGTCCGAACAAAGATTTGGAGACCAGTTTTCCTAACCTCTGGGCCCGAACTAGCCTGTATTCAGTGCACCCTCCGACACTTGTGTCAGGCTTTCTATATATATCGTTTATGGACATAGAGAGTATGTGACCATAGGACCAAGGTTCACCAGCGGGAGTGTAATTTCTGTCAAACCTGTCCAGGAGCTAGTGATATAAAACTGCCTGCTATAGTTAGCAATCTCAGAGTTTACATGTGCATTCGCCGGTGTACGTGTCATGACGATATCCACTGCATGAAATCCGATATCACTGCATGAAATTCCATCTCTAAGCATGCATAAAGGTTAGTCGACTGAATCAACAGAACCTTTACGCATATCGGATTTTATGATCTATGCCTGACAAGGGAATTTTCAACAAGTAATATCTAATGTGGAGTTTGATATGCGCCTCTTATTATGAAGGTTCGCTAATTTTGACGCGTGTTCATTGTGGTTATCTAATGCCAGCACATGTTTTATAACTTTGCTCTCGTCTGATTTTGTATGAGTCCGATTTATTATATTTCAGCCATACCATAGGTATGGATGAAATGTATTGTATTCCCTCATGTTTCTTCTTCTCCTTCTTCTCCTGTCATTTCTTTAAATTGATTCAACTCTGTCATTTTTCAGCCAAATGACCTGAAATTTGGCATGGAGGTAGAGGAACCAAATACCCCCAGACGTTTTTTTCATTTTTTTGATATAGGGTTTTAAAATTGTTTTATTTGGGTTTTTTGGTCATTTTTAGGTAATAAATGTACATTTTGGGATCTGGAGCCCTGGTATTAAATCCGAATGACGCAAAATTTGGTATGGGGATACCTTGGACACATGCCCACAGAAAGCCATTCACGCTTTTACATACCCCACTTTAAAATTGTGTAAAATAGGGCTTTTTTGCTATTTTCAGACAAAAAATGTAAATTTTTGGCTCTTGTGCCCTAATATTAAAACCAAATGACCTGAAATTTGGTATGGAGGTGCCTTGAGCACATGCTCACAGAACGTCATTCACGCTTTTGACATACACTTCTGTAAAATTGTGTAAAATAAGGCTTTTTTGCTAGTTTTAGACAAAAATGTACATTTTTGGCTCCTGTGCCCTAATATTACAACCAAATGACCTGAAATTTGGTACCCAGATACCATGGACACATGCTCACAGAATGCTATTGACATGTTTGACCTATTCCATGTCGAAATTGTGTAAAATAGGGCTTTTTTGCTATTTTTGGACAAAAAATATACATTTTTGGCTCCTGTGCCCTAATATTACAACCAAATGACCCGAAATGTGGTACCGGGATACCATGGACACATGCCCACAGAATGCAATTGAAACGTTTGACCTATACTATGTCAAAATTGTGTAAAATAGGGCTTTTTTCCTATTTTCGGACAAAAAATGTACATTTTGGCTCCTGTGCCCTAAAATTAAAACCAAATGACCTGAAATTTGGTATGGGGATACCTTAGACACATGCCCACAGAACTTCATTAACGCTTTTGACATACAGCTCTTTGAAATTGTGTAAAATAGGGTGTTTTTGCTATTTTTGGCCCAAAAATGTACATTTTTAGCTCCTGTGCCCTGATATTAAAACCAAATAACCTGGGATTTGCTATGGGGATACCTTTGACACATGCCCACAGAACATTGTTCAAAAGTTTGGCATACACTATTTTGAAATTGTGTAAAATGGACCTTTTTTGCTATTTTCAGACAAAAAATTTACATTTTTGGCTCCCATGACCTGATAAAACCAAATGACTTAATATTGGGTACGGGAGATCTTTGGACACATGCAAACAGAACGTTATTCACCTTGCTGGCATACACCGATTTCAAATTGTGTAAAATGGGACTTTAAAATGGGAAGGAAATGGCTGAAATATGCTGTATTTGCTCCGGAGCAAATGTCGGCCTTTCTAGTTATGTTTACTTTTCAGTAACACTGTAAGAAATGGTGTAAAGAGCATTTGATGACATATACCAAAATGAATGAGTGAATGGAAGGATGGATGACTGGATGGATGGATTGGTGAATGGATGGATGGGTGGATTGATAAATGAATGAATGAATGAAGGAAGGAAGGAAGGAAGGAAAGAATTAATGAATGAAAGAATGAATGAATGAATGATGCATGCCCGATACAGTAACACATGTACAGATTACATACACTATGGCAGGAATGTTAGCCTCAGTTGTTGTGCTTGGATAGCTGATGAAATACTTCTGTGAAACTCTCGTCAGATCGGACATGCCTTAATCAGAGGAAATGAGTGCAGAAATTGCCAGAATCTGAAACATGTTGACAATGTAGACTAGACCAGTGCGTGTTGCCCCATAACTTCCCGTCCATCAGTAAAACAGAGAAACCCAGTTAACCTTACAACATGCAGTACGTAACCCAACTGACGAAGATGAATGGATTTTTCTCTGTGTGCGATGATTTACCCGGAAGTCCTACCATAGAGGGGCCAGTACGGCCAAGGCGAGGGGCAACTTTGTGGGCTGCAGTTCAAGTTCAGGCTGTTGATTCAAGCTGACAGTTACTTGATAATGAATGGCTTTTTACGTCATTGCTTAAACTGTTTCCCTTCTTCGAGTTCCCTTCATATCGTTCACAGCAAAAAATGAAAGCACCATCTCCTTTTATTAAGTCAAAGTCATAAAAATTCAGTCTTGTGTAATATGTGTAGTCCGTTGTGCTTCGTGCAACTTCAACATACAGTCCGGTATGTCCAGGCAAAGCTTGAACACTCAATTGTAAATTGACCATGCCAGCAGGTACTGCTGTAGTATTGTTGAACTCGTCCTCAGTTGACATTTATAACTGTTATGTATCATTAGAAAGTGATGTTTTGCTTTTTTCCTTTCTGTCCTAGCCAAAAACAGAACAGTTTCATAATTTAGTAATTAACAATGTATGTGATTTCGTAAATAAAATAGAGACTCGAGCTCTGCTTGTCGAAGAGCCAGGTTATAACTACCGTAGCCTGTGTTATTCCACTCCATATATGGAAACAGTTTGTCGTGTTATCCTCTCCAAGTTAGCCCCGTGTCAACGCCAAGGGCTTTTCCCAATTATTAGCTGAGTCAGAAATAGAGAAGTTTGGAAACCTCCTGTTTATATGTCTCGCTCTCTGTTGAGATCCTGTCAACTTGATACGCCATCACACGAGATGGCTGCAGGCCATGGGCAGAGAGCTGACAACTCCAAGAGCTTGAAGACTGACAGATACTATGTCGATTTAAGAGATATGTTTTATTATTTCTTTTCTCTAGGACACCTCCCGGATCCCCCAGGAATCAGGCCAAAGTTACCGTTCCAGTTCACCCCCCGCGGCCTTGTTTTTGGCGGAAACACTTGAACGAAAACGTACTTGAACTTCGCGTGCGGGTCCAAGACAGTCGACTGTCAGGTGTAAAATATTGAGACATGTGATTCTTGAATCTCCCTATTTTTAGCGTGTTGCAAAATTCTTGCGGCTCCCAGGTATTTACGTTGAAGCACGTTCGGAAAGACCTGCTGCTCAATCTAACAGCCGCTGTGTTATACAGCCTAATGTAAAGCAGATGGAGGGACAGGTACCTCAAACCACTGGATCTCATTTCGACGTTATGACCATATAAGGAAATGTCAAGTATGGTTTCAAAAAAAGTCGTCTGCAGATGGTATCTTGCGTCATCTTGAATAACGACTTCCTTCCTGGCGGGAAGGAACTGCATCATTTAGACGCAAATCCTTACGGTGCGACCTCCTACAAGACCCAGCGTTGTTGGGGCTCCTTGAAGACGTTTATTTGAATTGGCCCAAAACAGTGACCTTGATCCTTTCACGGTGACATCCCTTGTTGGGTTGGAAACTGGTTCACATTCCTTGATGAGACGGGAAGAGCGATTTCCGGCAAACCTGGAGGAAGTTTGCCGCCAGTTTCGCGCCAGGACCCCGGTTTGTTGTCCGTTGTCCCTGGCGACTGTGAGGGCGCGGTTACCTAGCTGTTACAGGCTCGCACGCGCCCTGTAAATTTTGCAGTGTGATGAGATCTTTTTTACGATCGTTTCTGTACAAGGTGAGGGTCGCCAGGGATATTTAACCTGCAGGTCGAATTCATGTCCACAGTGGAATCTGTAGCTACATTTTAGAGGCTGTCCGCTACTATTATACATGTAGTGTAACCATGCTAGCGTGTTACACAGAACTGACTGCCGGGCGGTTATACCGGCTATACAGACACAGATACATAGACACAATGATACGTCATCATTCATTGCAATCATTGAAGCAATACCCTGATATCATGCTCAACTGCAGAACGGTTGCAGACAGTCATACTGCAGATCAGCTTGTAGTGTATTAAAGTAATACCGTCATTTGCCCTTCCCACAAATGACGTTATCGTATATTAAAAAATTTAGCACCAAATCAGTTTACACTCTAATATTTACACAGAAATTGATAAAGTCTGATCTATAGCATTCTTATCTTTACTTCCTCAACTTTGCAACGAAAGCACTAAAAGTCATCAAGCCAGATGACGCACAGCAGTGAACGACGTGTTTCTGTTATTAACATCCTGTACAAGCTGCGTACTTCTTTATCTTGTTGACGTAACACACGTCCACGAGTGATGTACTCAAACCGTGAAATGTCCGCGGTGGTTTATTTCGCGAAATCATAACACCGCGAATATATGTGTTTTCCTTGTATTTCTACTGTACTACAGAATCGTTTCTACCGCGAACTTCAAACACCGCGAAAACCTTTATATTGTCCCTCATACCACGAAAAAAAGCCACCGCATTGGATTCCTGTTGTACAGCGCAGCCATTTTGCAGTATGCTGTACGTCACTGTGTTTCTGACGAGTTCAATCTGCCTTATTCTAGATAACGGAAAAGAAAAACGATTGCGGGGACACCCGGCCGGGTAAAGAGTACATTTTATCCTAATATGGAACTGTTGTATCAACGAGAAACGCGTCGCTTTACTCGTCACTTGTTTATCAGTTCTTTGTTTACTGACGTGTGCACATAAATCACGTGACGTAAGAAGAACAGGTGCACGTGCCACATTTTGGCAAGGAGTCTTACATTCCTATGTCAAAGTAAGTAGATTGAGTTTTGAAACCCATGAGCCACAGGCGTTTAGTATTAGAGTTTAGAGGAGGTTTTTGGAGCACAGTGTGTTTAGAATTTGAATAGCACAGTCTGTTTGTGTCCTAAAACATATCGGGGTGTCGAACGACAATGACAACGGCGAACGATGTGTCGTAAAATAGGTAACTTACTACAGTCATCCTCTAATGTGTCACTCGAGTTATGTTGGAAAGGAAGGACCAGTCGGGCCGTTATCGCCTGGCACGGTATTTGGGTTGTCCCTAACCACTTCCACTTGGCACGAGTCGCGTGGAGAGGCGTGGTTGAAACCACAACATCAACATGTGCTTCCCGATTCAATCACAAAGTCACCTCGGGACAACCAATGGGAATCCACCTCACAAACAGTCATGGACCAATGGCGCGTGCTTCCGGTCCGTAACTGAGGGAAAAAATAAGGTTTGATTGAATGGCATCTGACCCGGCATTCCCGCGCACATGTCAAAAACGTAAGGAGATTCCATGGCAAAGTTTGACTCACCTTTGTAACCTGGGGACCAGCCCACGCATTCTCCGCCCTATAAAAACCAAGCCCGTTCGTCAGACGCACCTTAGTTCTTCGCAAGACTTCAACCTGTCAAGAAGCGAGAGTCTTCCGTGTCTACGACGTCTTCGACTATCTCTACAACTCTCACCGCATCGTCTCTTCGCGTCTGCTGTAAGTAGTGATGGTTTCCGTCTTCCTTTTTGTCTTTCTTCCTTTCCCCCTTAAGGATTTCCTCTTCCACTGTGAAATTTCTCTAGCCAGAACAATTTCGCTAAACTTGCCCCATTGCTTGTCTATGTTAGAAGAAGTATTAGTTTTGACTTTTGTTGTGTTCGCTGTTTCGTGCTTTCCGCATTGCCAACATAGCCTCTACCATTAATGGCTAAGTTCCATTGACAGTTCGCTAAACTAGTGCTTTAATTTCGTGATAGTTACTGGCATTGAGGGAAGATGGGTTGTAAGGCTCTACACCTTTTACCCAGTAAGTTTTAAACATGTGTTCTCCTATATAGCATCACCATGTGTTAGGGTGTGTACGCTAGTGTGTTTACCGCTGGCGGCAGAATCCATTCATCCCGAGCTTTAAGCGTGATTTGTGCCTAGGTGTACGTAACTGCTCTCTTGCGGAAATTGGAAGTACTTCAGTTTACCGCTATTGCAGTTTGCAGTTTAATCTTGAAATTCTGGTCTTCCTGTTGTTGTACCTTTCGTGACTTTCTACGGAACGGAGGTAGTATCACCTTTGATCCCCGAAGAAAATTGGGAAAGTAGATCTGCTCTAGTTTCAGTAACAACTATTTTCTTGCGTGTTCTTGGTAAAGTAGGGCTCCGTGTGTCGCCGCTGGATTGAGTGAGACCTCTGGCACATTCGTTGAACGATGCCATCAATACGCCAAAAACACGCACGCCAATGTCACTTACGTCTTGTGTTGGTCTTTTCTGCTAGCCGCATGGTAAAAACATCACATCAGGGGAACTGGAGTAAAGCGGCTTAGAATTCGATCCGGCACGCGTCAGGCCAGAGCGCAAATGTTTCAAATCTAGCGCGAGTGGCGACAGAAAGTCAACTTTCGTATGTGTGGGGGAGAGAGGGGGTTTCCCTGAATCATAGAGCTAGAGATACCTTTGTTCTGTCTCACGTCAAGGAGTCAAAGTGTCCGTCAACAACAGGTACATCATATGGCGTGTAATGGCCCGGTCACATACATCGTACGATCGCAAACTTAATGCATTCTTGGGTTAGTCGTGCATGTGTCGTACAAAATCCAGCTGTCTTGTTGCCGAAAAGGTTGTCTTAGATCCTTGTCGGTGTTTGGTTCTGTCACAGCCTGCTTGAAAATTCTACTACATCAAACTTTGATCGTACGACGACCTACGATGAATGCGACCGTGCCTAAAAATCCAAGCGAGATTTTTCTACTACGGAAATGTACATCAGGATTGCTCCAGTCTCCAAATTCACCCCAGTGTTGTAGGAAATCAAAACATCTCTCAAACCATAAACAGCGTCAGTTTGTTTTTCTCGTGTGCCTGCTAAACCACAGAGGACGCCAGTTCCTGCTCCAAGACATGCTCCAGGAGTTTCTCAATGGCACTCAGGCCTCACTCTTTCTTGCCCTCTGTAAAAAGATCTCTTGACGTCTTCTTCCCGCCAAAGTAGAGAAATGTGTTTTGCTTTCAACGTCTCTCAGCGGGAAACCGCCAATTGCTGCCAAGAATTCCATAGGCAGGAAATACCATAGGCAGGTTTAAGTTGACTACCAGCTGTATTTACCCCGCGGCCACAGGCGGTAACTATGGAGAGGCGCAGCTTTTGACTCTTCCCGTCTATAACGTGATCAACAACTTGTTGAGGAAGGAAAGCTGCAATACTAACACGTCCGAACGTCTAATCGGTTAAACTTTGTCTGTAAAAGATAGGAAATCCCCAATACCGCTTCTGTTTAGCTTCCTCCTCATAGTAAATTTACACAGAAAAATCCAACATCCTACAAATGAACAATCTTGTTGGCTTGTACATGCACATAGATGCAGGCATATATATAGCACCAAATCCGCATCTCTTGATGGAAGGATGTGACTTTCTTGGAATGTGGCGCTTGATGCAAAAAGTCTTCGACAATTACATTCAATATCAGAATTTAGATGTAGTTGGCAAGATGACCGTAAACTTTCTTGTAGAGACAGTCTGGGCGTGGCCCCACATGGTATTCATACAGTCACGTTGGGACTCTGGAACTCAAACGTACTAAAATCATGTACGCCACCACGAAGAGTTCGCAGATGTCTTAGCTTATGAAGACCTGCAAAGTTCTCGCCTGACCTGGTGGTCTCACATTTAATTTTTTTTTTCAAAATCAAGCTCAGAACTATCTAGATAGCGCAAACTTATCCGTTTGATTCTAGCCAACTAACTTTATTTGTCTGAACACTCCCTGAGTGCCAGCTGTATGTGTGTGCCCCAGTATGCCCCGTCCTGTCTAAAAAGACTTCAAACAATAGACAGTCTCTGTACCGTAGATACGTAGAGTAGACCTGAACACTGAATATCAGGATCATCGGTTACGGTAGATGTGCTGACATAGCCTCTACCAGGCTTGAGGGCACGGCTGGAAATAGTAGAAATTGGCCAAATAGAGAGAGATAACACGCAGAGGGAGTTAGCCAGCCAGTTTACAGTTAACTGTAAACTGGATGGCTAACTCCCTCTATCTGCGTGTTATCTCTCTCTCTATTTGGCCAATTTCTACTATTTCCAGCCGTGCCCTCAAGCCTGGTAGAGGCTAGTGCTGACAGAGGTAATTTACAACGTAGCTTTTACAACGTCCTCCTGACAAGTGTTATTAGCTGTTTGTCCAACGGCCTTTACTACGTGACCGGCTACCGTCCGCTCAGCTACATGTACCACGAGCGCCACGAATGGAGTTTATGATATGATTTGGGGGTATTTTCAAACAAAGGTGCTCAACCCAACGTACGATCCCTTGATATTACTAGTGTTTTGGCAGCCACCAGTCGTAACGTTCGCACAGCGCCGCCTGGCGGCTAGAAAGTCGTTGATTGACATTGTAACTAAACGATGTTTGAGTTGTAGCCACGTCTGCTGTGTAAATACCGCCACAGGGCGGACTTTGGACCCTACAGGAGAATGCCTACACCCGTCAAGTATTGAATCATTAAAACTAATCATAAGCCCCCTTCAGGTAAAATCTATGTTAGAGAGATTCGTGAAAAAGAGTTATCTTGGTGTTGTGGTTTTCGTCAATGGACGTCCACACAAGAGAAAGGCCGTCACCCTGCGAAAGGTCAGAGCATCGCAGAAGCTCGAATGTCTGGCAAATGTTTAGTGTGTGCCAGAGTGGGGGGAGACGAACACGACCTAGCTATGTGGAGAACGTTCCTCCAGCTGCAAAAGTTGTGGGCATTAAATCACCATTTCACTAGTAACTGCGTACCTTGTTGGGTAGAGGAGGAGGATTCCGTTTCGTGCGTGGAAATGGGTTGTGCGCGCGGGTCTGGTGAAACGACGGTCGCCTCGCGTTGGGCCCTCCGAACTTCGCAGGAATGAGAGGTGTTGTAAAATGGGCGTGTGTACATACAACAGTGCAAGGTTGTGGGGCGGATCCGGACCACGCTATCTTGATAAGCACGAGTCCTGTATAAACCCTGTGTGTTAGCTGCTACATTACCCATTAACTTCGACAATCGATCGAAGTGTTTCTATCTAAATAAACATCTCAAAAGTAAATTTGACATTCCAAGTGGGAAGAAGTCTTGCACTTCGGGAGGAGAGGGGACCAAACAAAAATCAGTGTTTTTTAACTGAAGATTTCCTCAAAAAGCGATACCTCTCAGTTAAACGTTCAGTGGAATCCATAAAAGTTGCCCTGAGACAGTCGACAGGCCCAGAAAGCTGCAGACTCCCACCTGTTGATGATAACCGCGTGATAGGTGATGTGGGCCATGATAGATGTCGCCCCAGTTGTGTCGAGTTTTATTACAGTGTAACATCTGTGATGTCAATGGGCACCAGGGAATTCCAGCGAGATTGAGCCAGCAAGAACTAGTTTTCTCGGTCAGATTGAGCCAGCAAAACCAGTTCACATGTCCATCGACACCACAGGATATCCAGCGGGATTAGACATCAGTTTGAGCCGGAAAGGACTAGTTCACGGTTAGATTGAGCCAGCAAGCACTAGTTTTTCCCAGTTAGATTGGACCAGCAAAACCAGTTCACGAAGGAAAATTGAGATATGCCCTTTGTGGGTTTCATATGTAACGTTACATCCTGGCAGTTTAAAAAAGTTTCCTCGGTCAATCCGAGCAAGAAAAGGAAGTGTGTGCTCCGTTGCTGATGAATGTAGTACATGTATGACATTACAAAATGTCCATGATGCCTTGTATGGTCATTTTTGCTAAGCAAAAGGGAGGGAAATGTGAAGTACTCAAAACTAATCTCTGTGTGTTAAGGATGACCACACAATCGCCGGAGACTTATTGGTTAGATGTTTTATTTCTTTGAAATGAGATGGGCAGAAGGTTAAATGCACTCCAAGCGGATATCATTATATCGCAGCACATTGCCACCCACCCCATCGTTCCTGATCCCATTCGGCCCGATGCCCAGTCTATCATGTCTATTGCCTTGTCCTGCGGGCGCCTTGTCCTGCGGGCGCCTTGTCCTGCGGGCGCCAGTCATCTCTCACGTGTTGTCCTTCTGAACGCATGACCCGGTCATCTCTTACTAGCCTAGATGCCAGACTGTTTCCAGGGTCTCTTCGGCTTCAGGGCCAACGTGCCTCCAAGTCAATTTTACGACAATACAACAGGGTCTAATTCAGGGGTAGTGTGGTAAAATTTCCTTGGGGGCATGTTAACCCTGGAGCCGAAGAACTGGCATGTACAGTTTGGCATCTAGGCTAATCTCTCCTGTGTTGTCCTCCCGAACGCCTGTCCAATTTCTCAAGTGTTCTCCGTGTTCTTGTACCTCCTTTCATGACTCACTCGGTGGTGATAAAGACTCGCATGAAGTAGAATCCAGCCGGATGGAGCCCGAGGGCAGATAACGGAGGGCCTTGGCCTTGCAGTGACGAATCAGTGTTGTATTTAAACTGTAAATGTCCTAGTTAGAATGACTGGGCCACGCCGCTGATTAAATGTAACGTTACGCATTTTCTGTCCAGTATGGTTTTGCCAGGGTACGCGTATATGATAAGGGATGGGGATGAGGTGGCTCTTCTCGGTTGGAACTTATTCCGATATGCAGAAAAAAGAATCAGAGGACTTGCAAGTGCTGCGGGTTTGCCCAGTTCTATCTTACTATTAGTATGAACAGTATGCCAGAGGAGTTAGCCGGCCACGAGAGTGCACTATGCAAGCCACGTCTACTCCTATGGCCAGCTAACTCTTCTGACATATTATTCAGTCTATTTGGCTAATTTCCACTGTTTTGCAGCAACCTATTGGAGTCTGGTAGAGACTGACACATATGGCAAGGGCGAATGCTTGTCAACAGGTGCTGCTAGTATTATATACTTTGGCACGGACCAACCAGCCTGTCCTTGCCCCAGTTTTGCTGTTTACATTCAATCAGACGTTGGACATAGTGGCAACAGGAAAGTCCAGGGATTATCTGGCGAAATACTCAAGAAAAACACGTCGATTTTATCAAGATTTGGTACGACAGTTATCAGAAGAATCTTGATAAGCACAACTTGTTTCCTGTTGTTAACTCAGGAGGAGAGCTGCCTTATCTCTCGTGTGTTTTCAGCTAGTTTTCCGAGAAAGCTGATGATGACCACTTCGAATAGAGGAGGGTATCTAACCTCCTTGGTACTTCCGGGTTGTGGGCTTGTGTGTCTGTTTGTCCAAGAAACTAGCGACGGCTGCATAGAGGGTGGGAGGTATGTGGAGGAACTCAGAATCTCCGACGAAGTTCTTGTTTGAATAGACATGTTTTATTGGCCAAAACATACTCTCACACATGTCAACTCCCCTCGAAAACCTGCTCCCTCGCGAAAATACACAGAATAGAATTTCTCTTGTAGCTAACTTCTTAATCTGTATGTTTTATACAACTCAGTGTATACGATCTGATTCAAGTATCGGGTATAAAGTAAATCGACATAGCACGTTTTAATCAGCATAGTCATTTTTTTGGCCGTTACGGTGTGGTCACATTAGTAGGTCGTCCTTCGATTTTGATGCCGTAGAATTGTCAAGGAGGCTGTGACAATGATCATCTAGGACAGCCTTTTTCGTAACGAGATTTGAATTTTACAGGAAATGTACAAGACTATCCCAATAATGCGTTCAGGGTACACTGATAGTTGTGTCAGGCCTCCATCTGACTTCAGGGTCGGAAGCTTCAGAGTCAATACGACGGCCTTGCTTTTCTCGACCTACCTTTCGCCTAAGCTTGCTACCGTGGTGCTACCGTGGTAACGGTTACTTCTGCTGGTGAGGAAGACGGGTCACCGTGACCTCCACATTCCACAGACGGGTCACCGTGACCGCCACGCCTGCAGGAGGGGAATATTTACAAGGTCCTGTCAGCTGTGCAAGCGTTCTGAGCAACATTTGTGTAATCGGGTCCTGTCCTTTACCTTGACTTTATTTCAGCCGTGACCCCACAGCCTGTCTAAACCCTTAACACTTGATTGTGACTTTAACATTTTGACCGTGATACAGAGCGACGCGTACTGTTTGACTCGAAATGACTATTGCAGCTTTACTGAACATCCAAGACTCCCACTTCTTGATGATAACCACGTGATAACCACGTGATAGGTGATGTGGGCCATGATTGACCCAGTTGTGTCATGTTTTATTACTGTGTATCATCCGTCATGTCCATGGACACCACAGGATGTCCAGTGCGGTTAAAGAGGTCTAGCTTTCCCGTTCAGATTGAACCAACAAAAACCAGTTCACGTAGAGAAATTGGAACATGCCGCTTTAGACCCAGCGGCGACCGGAGAACCAATTGACTGTATTAGATCACTCCGCGGTTGTACTATGAAAGTCGCCCAACCTACTGGCCAATCACTACGCGTGACAAATGGACCAAATAAAGTAGGCAAGTTGAGTTGATAATTATTTCTTTGTTTATTAGTCGTACGACAGACGAACTGTACCTAGCCCTTCGAGGCATGATGGTTAGGATACCGCCTCCCGAAGGTCTTTCATCATAATTATGATACTAAGTAGAGAAATATGGATTGAGAAACATATTTCCGGACCCTGTGATAAGGTCCGTCTCGCGTCCTTGGTTGACACTAGCTGGCTCCACACAGACGGAAGTCGGCCCACCTGTCGCTCATTACCAAGGTCATGGCGCCACTAACGACTTAACGACTTATTAACGTCCCCTCAGTTTCCTTCACAGTCTGGGAGAAGGTCGCACAGCACGATCCGGATATGGACACTCTCACGTGACCATGGTGTAGTCAGTAATACCGCCAGAGACTAGACCTAGGGCACATCCTATTGTATCCCAGAGGACATTTGTATCTACAGACTTCTGTTGCCGAGACTTTTGTAGAAGTATGGAAGGAAGTAAACGAACTCTCAATCGGTTTGCCAAATGATTAATGGGTCTGACTGTTGACTGCTGTAGTGTCTCTGTGGTCTTCATACGTCGTGGGATCGTAATGACTGAGGGCATTATTGGGACAGTCGTCCATGTGTCCTGCCAAATTCACCTGTCTTGTTACAGAAAAGGCTGTCTTTATAGATCCTTGTCGGGGGTAGGTTCTGTCACAGCCTGATTTGATGCTACGGCATGAAAATCGCACAACGACCTACGACGAGCATGGCGGCGCAGTTAACGACATCCAGCTTTGTGTCCTTTCCTGACGTTGCCGTCACTTCATCCAGGTTAGATGGACAGAACAGCCGGACTATGCTATTGAAACAGTATGATTGAATGATAAGGCTTATGGTGGCGGTTTTTTTTAGCTCACCCTGGTTATAACTCTCGTCAAGCTGGGACCCGAATTTGATGCAGATGCGAATCAGTCTTCTCTAGGTCGCTCGTTCAAGGGTACACCTCTGAAGAAATACTGTAAATGCATTTACTTTCGCGGTGGTTTTATTTTTGTGGTGTCCTATTCACGCGAATCATGACACCGCAAATACGTGTTTTTTTGTATCATACTACAGAATTTTTTCATCCGTGAACTTCAAACACCGCGAAAACTTCATTTTCCCTCATACCGTGGAATAAAACCACCGCGAGATTAAACGCATTTACGGACACTTCGGCCTCCACCGCGCTCCTACCAGCCTCCTAGAGTTAACCTCCTACCATGTAACGTTAACGTGTGAAGCAGTAGAGACTGTCTGGGTCAGCTGGTGACGGAACTGGTGCTGTACCCGGACATGACCAAATAAAGACCAGCCGTCTGGCCATGGTCCTTGAGCCACCCACCTGTCTAACATGTACACGGCGACTTGTCAACTGTTCGTGGAACAAACATATCACACACTAGCCAACCCCGTCAGCAAACGCCAGAAGATCAAAATAACGCTGAGGGTGAGGTCAAGGTAAAGAGCCGTATTTGTACTACACAACCTTTGACAATTGACAAGTAGAACACGTAGACCAAGGTTGGGACATCTGTACAGCGATATCGCGGGTGGGAAGAAAAGCTTTGTGCATGTGAAATCGAGTACGTTTCAGCAGATAATTCTATCAGTATGGTACACCTAGGCGAGAAAAACTGGTAAAGATAAAGGGCATGCTCGCTGTCGTGTGTGGAGAGTTCTTTGTTTTGGTTTGTTTCATTCAAAAACCATTATCAAAGCCCCTTTTAGACGCCCTTTCGCTGCACGAAATCCTATCTTGAAGCACAGTCACCTAAAAGCATGCGTAAAGGTACAAAAGGTAAAAACTCCTTTAATAATAGTAGTCTCTACGAATAAGGCTTTGGGGGAGGGGTATGCGATTTTTTGCTGAACGCATATCACTCGTATTGCGCCTAGCCTCGGTATGCCATCAGATAAAAAGCACTCCCCTTCCCTCCTCCAAAAGAAGCCCGATTCGTACAAGCTATCTCTGAAGGCTGTCTTTCGACAACTGCCCACAGAGGGTGCTATGTCTGATAGAGAGGTAGACCCCGTTATGTCAGAGTTCACGATGGGGGCACCAGGGCATTAGACAACGGATATGGGATTAAGACTGACACATGCGTTCAGCACTAGCTACACTAAAGATTCTCACAATTTATGTTTACTCTGTGGGAGGTCAGAGGTAAGTTAAGTCGACCACTGTAAAAGGCAATGTGGTCGACACATGTTCAGGGGGCAAAGATGTCTCCTCTCTCTTTACACCTGTCCCAAAGTCAGCACTCGATTTGTAGTCGAAAGGCATTTGTTTAGAAAGTTACCGGTAACTCAATATCTTAAAAGGTCGGGGGGAAGACCACCCATAGAACCCAAAACATGTACTTTCTCCGGCCTTTCCCTCGACACGGGGGCGGAAGGAACCGGTGTGACATGATGTCTGTCTTGTGGTCAGGGAACGTCTACCTGGCACGAACTAAACGAACCCCAGTTCATGATGTTACCTGCATCTCTTTGGTAATTTTTGCAGTCAAATGCCCAGGTTGGAATTCTTACCGTCACAGTGAACAATCTCACGGCGTGGTCACATTCGTCGTACGTAGGCGTCCTACGATTTTGATACCGTAGAATTTTCAAGCAGGCTGTGACAGAACCAGCCGCCGACAAGGACCTAAGCCAGCCTTTTCCGTACCAAGACAGCTGAAATGTTCAGGACACATACACGACAAGAATGCCTCCAGTTTGCGATCTTACGACGTATGTGTCAGGACCCTTAGCGTTCCGGCCAACCTCCTTGCAGCAATGTATAGTTGGCTGATTTAAGTCACATCGCCAGATTTCCAATAATGATTTACTTAACAGGTGGGAACTTAATGATAAGCCGCGAGTCTGGAGCAGTGATCCGTCCAACCCAATTCCGAACGCTGTCTTATTTCCGACAGCATTGAGTCATGGAGAAGGACCACAAATAAGCAACAGATGAGAGTCATAACCGGCCTTTCAAAACTTTAATTACATTTTATGTGGCCACATGTGCGTCGTTTAGAACGTTGCCTGTAGCGGTGAAGGCAGACTGTTCGGAATGCATGTGTCACGAGCCCCGCCATCGTGGAGAGATAAGTGTTCATTACCGCCACATTCACCGCGGGCCTCCGGGAACAGGAGGGCAAGCAGGGGCCAGACGAACTTAGAACAAGTCATCTGTAAATAGAACATAGATATGTTAGTTTCCACAGATGCCCTCCCCGGGAAGTCTGAGTACAATGAATAGGTTGCTGACTACAACAGACTAGCAATGACCTTGAGGATTGCCTGTACGGACGTTTGGCGGAGGGGGGGGGGGGGGTTACTGAACAGGAAAGGCCGATACGGAGGTCTAATCCTTCGCAACACGCAGACGATATTTGTCAACACGACCAATGTTTACAAAAACTGTGTAATCGGATATCGCCCGGGCAGAGCAGTTAGTGTGGCCTATATCTTTTAGATTGGAGAGAGTTGTAAGAGGATAGCCTTCCAGATGACGACATAAATTCCATAACCCATCTAAATGGAGAATTCCCTGAAATCCTGCCATCGTTGAGTTGTACATATGGGACATTTGCGTCATCAGAATATCTGTTGTCGCTCGGGATGTTGCCTACCCCCAAGCCGACAGGGAAGTCATGACCATTTATTTCCATGCCACTTCTCTCATCCACCAATCGTTGCCATGGCGACGGCGTCTGTTCCTAGGCAGCATTAGCCAGTAGGAAAAGTACAGCAAATGATGACGTTACCTTGCAAATGAATGACCGACTAGTGAGACAAAGCTAACGCCTCAGGACCGAGACGCTTCATTCCGCATTCAGCCGGCTCCGGCAGAACAACGGGCTCAGCGTGTGGCTCTAATCCGGTCGCATCCAGCGCAGAGACATTTACCTACATAAGCATACAACAGATAACTTACCACCGCACAAATCTGTATTTTACAGTGGACAAAACTCTACAGAAGAAGCCATGACTGGGATCGGAGTTTTCCTGGCGTGTCTAGCAGGGCTGCTGTCCGCGACCGGAGCCAACGTCTTGCTGTCTGAAGTGCCTTGTAAGGGCGACACGGCCAAGCAAAAGTACACGCTGGTGTTTGAAGGCCTGTGGTCCGCCAAGAGGTTCCCGAAGCAGTACCCGATCTACCGGCCAAAGGCTTCCTGGTCTTCTCTAGTCGGTACATCGTCTTTATACTTTCTTTATGGCCGTGTAACTTGTATTATAGGTTATGGTTCCTATCGTTAATTGTGAAAAATGTGATGTATATATATATTATGTCATAGTACCCCCTAACAAACCAAAGAGTTATGACTGGAAGGTAGACATTTCCAAAAAGATCTGTCACCCCATTCCGTGTTTTGTGTGGTTGTAAGTTCAGCGCGCATAGCTGGCGTGCCACCACGAGGCGCAAACGTAGCCTGGATGTCAGGATGTTGCCAGGGCTTACCGTGAGTTTTTTTACTTACACAGGCCAGCTCCTCGGCTGCATGGCCAACAACAATCAAGGAAATTTGACCACAGAAACCCTTCAGTGTCTAACTGATTGAGGTGTTCGGGCTAGCCTGTATAGGTCCTGGAAACAGCCTGGCATCAGGGCTAGCACAGACGCCGTTTGCTCGCGACAATCGGGCCTGGTGGGTGAAATGTCTTTGCCACTGCAGAGCAGTGCATCCCTTGCCACAGTGCTGAGTACGATGTTGGTTTATGAAGAACAGCCTTTAGAAGTGAAGCTGTAGATTTGTCAGATGATTATGTTCCACAACTCAACACAAAGTTTTGTGACACCGTTCTGTAAGGATTATTGTTGCTTTTGTGTTGATTTCTTTGGCATTGATGAGCGGACAGAGTACAGCCTACTTTTTTACACAGCTGGTAGCGTTTATACACAAACTGAAGCGGTGGCCTGAAATGTGCACCAGCAAAGGTTTGTTTGAACAATTGCGCCCAAGGTAACAAGCCACACTACAAAGAGACACCGGTGCCTTTCTGTGACCCCCAAATTCCACTGCATTTCGCTATTCTCTCCTGCCCATATAGCATGATACCATGCGATAGGAACTGTTTCAACACACTGACAAACAGGGGCAAAATTTATGACCCTTCTCCAAAAAAGGGTCCACAAGCTTTGCCACACGGATGAATAGAGATGTAGATAGCACACAATGTTTCCTCACAATATCGTCTGTACTGAAGTGCTGCGCCTCCTGCTTGAGAGCCTACCAACTCGTCCAGATTCGTACGACTGTCGTACGATCATAAACTGAGGACATTCATGGGATAGTCGTGAATGTGCCGTACAAAATCCAGCTGTCTTTTCACCGGGAAAACTGTCTTAAATCCTTGTCTCCTTTTGGCCATGTTTCGGTCACAGCCTGCTTGAAAATCCTACGACATTAAAATCGTGCGACGACCTATGACGAATGTGTCCGCGCCGTAACTGATGAAAACCGCAGAACTACGAAACCACTGCTGTAAGACCGTCTACAAAGACGAGCCGAAGATTGAAATGTCACAGCAGTTGTCTTCGCACGCTTTTCTGCACACGATCCAAACTATTCTGTTAGGATCGTTCGGTGGCTAATTATCCACTAGACTCCGATAAAGGAATACACAAAGGAATAGTTTTACTGCAATTATGGCGACCTTGTGTGACGACGGGCGAAAGTCGAGTGGAACGGACGGCAGCTTTCAGCATAGATGTGATGCAACTTAGGGTCCGAGCATTTTCTCAGTACTTGTAAGATGGCAGAACCAATGAAGGCCACTCACGGATTCCGTTACCAGTGGTTCTGTCGACTGGACAATTATATAACCATGCACTGTTGCCAGCAATGCAACTGGCCGTGACCGGCTCTTCTCCGTCGGTCACATTAGTCGTCGTACGATTTTGATGGCGTGGAATTTTCAAGCAGGCTGTCACAGACCCAGCCGCCGACAAGGATCTAGGACAATGTTTTCCGGAACAAGACAGCTGAATTTTGCATGGCACATGAACGACTATCCCAAGAATTCCCTCAGTTTGCGTCTCGGAAAGTGGTGAAAGTGACATACAGGCTGGGCATTGTCAAGTTAGACAAAATTATCGTCCTCATATGGACTTGAAGATTTGCCTTGAGTCAAATTTACAATGCGCCATTGTTCTGTATTGTGGCTGTCTTCATTATTGCTCAAGTTGGTCGGAATGTTATTAACCAGGAAGAGGAATATCTTAAGACCGTCGCAAAGTTCGTAAGAAGCAAACTATGTGGAAAACTGGAAGGAATTTCTCTGGAAAGCGTCATAAATTAAAGATTGAATCTAACACTGACGCCTATTCCTCAGATCGAGTTTCCGGATTCGGGGACGGTCCGCATTTTAGTGCAACCATTCTCCTTCAGATGTACGAGAATCACTGAGTCGTGGCCTTGTAAAAACACACAAATCCCATCCGCCGCCTGTGAACACCCCAGCCTACGGGTCTTCACTTGCTTGACGCCAAACAGCGATGCGGAATTTTGGCTTTGGCGAAAGAGATAAGCTTCCTCTAGCCTTCGGCTCAGGGAGAAGGTCGTCATATCACGAAATGGGACAACTGTAGAGTGGGTGCGCCGGAGATACTGAGGGTTAGCTGGCATCAACAAACAGACTTAGGTCCTTCGGGCGATCATTAAAATGTGGGGCAACGAGCCTTAGATTCTGCATCATCCGCGTCTGTCCGGCAGATGGTAACAACACGCTCTCGATTTATTGTGTGGATAACCTCTTGCAAACGACGATAATGATGATGATATTGATATGCTGGTGATGATGGTAATGACATTGGTGGTGTTGAATGGTAGGACGGATGTCATAGTTGGACAAAATCACAGCTGAACTTGATAAAAGTATTACCTAAAGCTGCCAAGATGTCCATTCATCATCGAAGGCAAGCTGACAGTAATGAATGTTGCCGTGTTTGTATTGCGCTGTATAAAGGCATCTGACAGACATCTGGAATACGACGTTAGTACTTTGTAACGCTGGAATGGGAAAGGTCGTGACTAGTCTTGTGATTCTTTGTGACTGTAATTTTCCGACCGGAGCACCGGCAGCACGCGAGTGGGTTGGGGTTGTATTTTTTCAGCTGTTCGGCGCTACCGGCGCGTGCGAAGTGTTACCACGCTTGCGTTCCGTGCAGGGGAAATCATCTGTGAAGTATGTTTGTCAAGATCAAGTCCTCAGGGCACGGTGGTAATTCTAGTATCGCTCACAGCATGTAGCACTCCTCCCGTGACACGCCAGGCTCGCGCTGCCGACCACAGAACGTCCAAGTGGTGCCCCCTCAGTCTGTTCTGGAGGGCATCCAGCGCGATGTTTTTCACGGTTTAACTGCTATGGTCGTAAATATCTATCCTGTTCGTCGGCATTCTCCGAAAATTTCCAGAGCAGTTTGGTACCTCCAGTGCACACCCTAAATCTTTTTGGTCACAGAAGTCGAAACGTCTTTTGCATGTAAAATAATTGGGGTTTCCCTTGGACAATTAAAAAATACATTCTTGTGAGTTTTTCCGTCTGCCCGGTCTCTTTCTGAAGGAATGATCAGGAATTAGGATGCTCTCTGCATCATCTTTTATGTTGCAAAAACCATGGAGAATTGCTTTTAGGGGAACCGGCGCGGCTGCACTTCATTTGGCCTCCGCATGAAGTCATACGTAGTGGACATGAATATAGTGACTCTAGTATCGCCAATGAAATCTAGTGATCTCCAATCAGTATGTCTTCAACTTAGGTCCTTTCTTTTTAAATTCTTCATTACCTTCAAGTTCTACATGCGATCACTTGCGTAGGTTATAATATTGACCTGCTGTGACAAACGTCGCCCACAACAAGCAATTAGGAAAATCTTAATTACGATTCATCAGTAAGGAATGTCCTTGGCCTTTCAAAGAGAGGAACCAAAGGCAGCCCCGAGCCATGACATGACATGATATGGACTCCAGCCAAAACTAAGAGCGACCTGGTTATGCAACTTGTTTACGTTCCCTCTGGATCCAATGATAGGGCTTGGCATATTTGGATCACGAAGGTCTCCTGTCTAATGGGAAATGTTATCGTAAGTCTGTGGGTTGTCCGTTGTCTGTTTAGATATGTACAGAGTTATGTTAGCCTGTTGAACAGATGGGCACAAGACCTGGACACAGAGAACGGTTCTGGGTTATTGACGGCTCCGTGTGGATGACAGTACTGGTGATGTGATAAACCCGCAGGGGTACAAAGGGCCTTCGTTGTGATCTTGTACCAGGGTGGTTCAAAGGTACACCTAGCGACGTTAGACGGAAGTCCTAGTAAGGTAGACCATATGGCATATGGCATATGGTCTACCTGACCATATGATATGGGTAGTACGTACGCGTTGTTGATAGTCTCGACTGTAGCGCAATGTTCTTCGGATGTATGCGGAGTAAACGTCGGTTGAAACTTGTTGTCCTGTCAGGCTCTTCCGTCCAAATTGTGCCCAAGATACGCATGATACTGATACACACTGACAACAACTCCCCCCCCCCCCCGACAACTGGAGACGGAACTATAAATAACCTGCGGTACACGTCTGTGCTGAACGTTCATGCAATGTACCTCTTCTGTTTCACCAGGAGTGACCCACAATGAAGAATACACGCTCTGGCACAAGGGACAGACGGCCTCGGAGGGAGTCAAGCTGTTCGCCGAGAAGGCTGGCGCCTTTCGGCTGTTCTCTGACATCGCTAGCTCCAAGGGAACCAGTGGCAAGTTCTTTGCGGAAGAGATTAAGAAATCGGGAGTTGGAGAGAGGAAAACAGACTTCGCTATCGATGCTGACCATTCGAAGGTAAGAGTTACAAATATGACTGTGGAAAAGTTAAACTGTTCTCAAACTGAAAAGACTGGACTCACAGGAAGTTTCGACTCACTCAGTCTTCCTTTGCTATATATCTGACCCAATCGCTAACTACACTCGACTCTATGCACGTGTGACGACAGCAATGGGTGAAAGTTTGTTGGAAGTCGGTTGAGAAAAGGTTAATGATGTAGATGGCCCTGATGTAGATGGCCTCTTTTACACCTCTCACAAAGAAGATATGAATAATACTATTTACAACTTCAGACATATGATAGAACGTTATATTCTGAACTTGATATGTCTAACAGACTGCGAGGTATCGCCTTTTAACGCGAAAAAACTGAACCTGAAACAAATCAGCACATATTTTACTTTTCACCAGGTGTCGTTCATGGTGAAGATTGTGCCCAGCCCAGACTGGTTTGTTGGCCTGGACAGTAAGGACCTTTGCCAGAACGGGAAGTGGGTCGACCAATTTTCCACCAACCTGGGACCATGGGACGCCGGCACAGACAAGGGATTCACATTCACCTCTCCTAACTGGGCAACAGTGCCACAGGTGAGACTACTCCTACCGACAGGCGATGGAACTGCATCACACCTCGGTGCACTCTTTCTGTTCATGTTCACCCCCTGTAAATGCTCATCGGGGCTAGTCGCCACTTCTGTCTCTACATTGTATGTAGACTTTAAAGTCCATTTGAGGGTGTTAGTGTTTGATATGGTGATACAGCGCTGCCTATCTATGTATTACATGCATGACTATGCTATCAATGTCTTATTTCAGGCAATAAAGATAAAACGTAGAAGTTAATGCTGTAGATGCGTCCTCCATGTTCACATTTCTTCGTGCAGACGGTGCTGACAATAATTCTCATTCACACCAACACTTTGTATTTCCAGGAACCCGTATTCCAGATCAGCGCGAAGTTCCCCAACCACCCTGCCAACTCCTTCTACTACCCGAACCTGAGGAAGCTGCCGGCTCTGGCCAGGGTCACGCTGACCCGGGAGGGCGCAGACCTCTCCAAACTGGACGAGCTGGCTGAGCTTGTCGAGGAGGCAGAAGAAGGTGTGTGCCCATTCACTGTGTTTCGAGTATGTGCACTAGGATCTTTGGGGAGTTCCTCACGCACATTTGGATGTATGATGTAATCTAATCGAGTATTACACCACTTCCTAAATTCCTCCTTGGATAAGAGTGGCATGCATGATCATGCATGTACATACATGTATATGGTAGATGATTTAAAATGTACCATAATTAAATAATGCTATTATCCGGATGAGGTTATGACAATGGGAAACAAGAAATGTTACCGGTTGCATTACAGTTGTTTCCTTGGACTGTGAGGTGTCGAACTGGTCTGGCTTCAGCAGGTGTACCAGGCAATGTGGGGGCGGCATCAAGGCGAGATCAAGGTGAATAAACAACTCGTCAGTAAACTTACTCAAATTCCTTACTTTGTTGCTGCCTCAAAATACCATGGACCATGAAGCCACCAACAATCAGTAACCAGTGGAACACCAGTATTACCGATGTAATAGTACTCACTATATGGTCGTATTTACAATGACCATAAAGTTAATTTCTGCTTATATGTTCCAGGTACGTCAAGCAAAAGCCCCTGAATGGCGGTAAAACATGCCCCCAGCTGTCTGAAATTGTACCCTGTAATACGGACCCTTGTGATGCTCCGAAGGCTGACAAGAACAACGACCTTTCCAAGCCAAAGGAGCCAGTCAAAATTGTGGAGGAGGTAAAGGAGAAACCTGAAGGTGCGTACTCGTGTAATGTGTTGATAGAGTGTAGTGTCATCAGATCTAGCGTTCATCAAGATATCAAATATGGTGTTTATTCAACGTCTGGATTGAAAACACAAGGAAATACCTATGTGTCAACAATGTTGTTTTACAGTTGTTGCCTTGGACTGTGAGGTGTCGAAGTGGTCTGCCTTCAGCAAGTGCAACAAACTGTGTGGCGGTGGCAGCATGGTGCGATCCCGGTAAGTAACAACTCTTACTGTT
The DNA here is from genome assembly GCA_013266295.2 of Branchiostoma floridae x Branchiostoma japonicum. NCBI lineage: Eukaryota > Metazoa > Chordata > Leptocardii > Amphioxiformes > Branchiostomatidae > Branchiostoma > Branchiostoma floridae x Branchiostoma japonicum. The sequence continues at coordinate 12,157,629 of CM023824.1, forward strand.
CTACAGTTTTTTAACAACTCCTCTCTGCTAGCTCAAAGCTAAGTTCCTTAGACAGTGTTTAAATAGTTAGTCCTATCCACGTATAATGTTGGTTTTTAACTAGGAAATGAACGTCATTTCTGTTTTCATATTCCAGTAACATCACACAAAAGCCGTTGAACGGCGGAAAGCCATGCCCCGAGCTGTCTGAGAGCAGACAGTGCAATCTGGAGCCCTGTCCTGTCACGAAGGATATCTCCGACAACGATCTGTCTAAGGCTAAGCCAGAAACGCCAGCCAAGGCTGTGGAGAAAGTGCTGGATGAACCAGAAGGTGTGTAACGTTACGTATAGTTGTACTAAATCGTAGATTGCAATTCTACTATTTTATTAGTTTACTGATTGTCTTCAGATCCAGTGTTCATCTACAATGTAAATAGTAAGTGGTATTTGAGTAACCGTTTGTGTCCATGGAACATGCGCTAAGGAATAAGTACAAAGGAATAACTATGTATGAAAAATGGATACTGGAAATGAATGAGGAATGTTGACTTCTTTCAGTTGTTGCCACGGACTGTCAGGTGTCAGACTGGTCTGACTTCAGTAAGTGCAACAGGCGGTGTGGTGGTGGCGTCATGGTCAGATCACGGTGAGTAACGACGTTCTTTATACACATCTGTACAAGGCCAAGTTCTCGAAGAAGCGAGAAGTATGATCAATTTTTAATATGTGATAATGTTGACATCTGACCCAAAGTATCACTCGTAAAATCATCAGGAAATATCATTGAAAGTCATTGCAACACTAGTGTAACCGATAAAGAATTATACTCTCCATGTACATTTATCGATTTCTGCAACTACGATGGCAAACGAAATTCATTTTGGTTTTTATATTCCAGTAATATCACACAAAAGCCATCAAACGGAGGAAAGCCATGCCCCGAGTTGTACGAGAGGAAACAGTGCAACCTTGACCCCTGTCCTGTCACCAAGGCCATCACCGAAAACGATCTGTCTAAGCCAGAACCGTCAGCCAAAACTGTGGAGAAAGTACAAGATGAACCAGAAGGTGTGTGGTTGTATTGAATCGCTAATCCAGGTAGACTGAGATTGTAGTGTTTTATTTAGAGGTTTGTCTTCAGATCCAGTGTCCATCTACAATTAATGTAGACAGTAAATGACTTTTAAAGTTTGTGTCCACAACACGTGCACAAAGCAATGACCGTGTATCAAAAATTCATACCTAAAATGAATGAGGAATGTTGACTTCTTTCAGTTGTAGCCACGGACTGTCAGGTGTCAGACTGGTCTGACTTCAGTAAGTGCAACAGGCGGTGTGGTGGTGGCGTCATGGTCAGATCACGGTGAGTAACGACGTTCTTTATATCTATCACAAGACCAACTTCTCAAAGAAGCGAAATGTTTGATCAATTCTTAAGATGTAACAATGTTGACATCTGACCCAAAGTATTACTCATAAAATGGTAAGGAAATATGACAATTGAAAAAAGTCATTGCAGTACCAGTGTAACCGATAAAGATTTATACTCTCCACGTACATTTGATAATTTCTTGCAACTACGATGGCAAATGAAGCTCATTTTGGTTTTTACATTCCAGAACCATCACACAAAATCCGTTGAACGGCGGTAAGTCATGCCCCCATCTGTACGAGAGGAAACAGTGTAATTTGGAACCCTGTCCTGTCACCAAGGTCATCTCCGGAAACGATCTGTCTAAGCCAGAACCGTCAGCCAAAACTGTGGAGAAAGTACAAGATAAACCAGAAGGTGTGTATTTGTATTACATTGCTAATCCAGGCAGATTGCAACTATAGTGTTTTATCTAGAGGATTGAATGCGGATCCAGTGTTCATCTTCAATGTAGACAGTAAATGGAATTAAACGTTTGTGTCCACAACATATACACAAACAATAACTAGTGTGTATCAAAAATTGTTACTGGAAATGAATGAGGAACGTTGACTTTTTCAGTTGTTGCCACGGACTGTAAAGTGTCAGACTGGTCTGGTGTCGGCAGGTGCAGCAGGCGGTGTGGCGGTGGCGTCATGGTCAGATCACGGTAAGTAACGATGTTATCTGTACCCGTCTGTCACTATTAGCCAAATTCCAAAACTCAAGAGGTGTATGATCAATTCTTTGTGTCTAATGTCATCACCTGGCCCAAAGCTTCACTCCTAAAATTACATGGAAATATGAAAATTGTAAAGTCAATGAAACATCAACCGCTATAGGATTATACTCTCCACATACATTTTCGATTTGTTGCAACTACGATGGCAAATGAAGTTCATGTTCGTTTTGTACATTCCAGAACCATCACACAAAAGCCGTTGAACGGCGGGAAGCCATGCCCCCATCTGTACGAGAGGAAACGATGCAATCTGGCCCCCTGTCCTGTCACGAAGGCCATCAACGTTGTTCCCCCTAAGCCACAAGAGTCAGCTGAGGCTGTAGAAAAAGCAGAGGAAGAACCAAAAGGTGAGGATTTGTGTTGATTCGTTAATTAAGACAAATTATAGTTGCTATATCACTAAAGAAAACAATAAGTTTATTTTCATAGCTTTTCATACTTAGATTATGCATAGCGGTCTAGCACCAGTGTACCATTTATAGCATTCGAAGGGTGAAAGGCTTGGTGGGTAATTCAAGAGGTAATCTGTCAATTTAGATACCAGTCATCGGTTATAAGGTCATTTGTTTAACATTAGGATCGACATCACGAATGAATAAATCTGTACCTAGAAATATTAAGTGGATACTGGAAATGAGGAATACTGTCGGTTATTTTACAGTCTTGGACTGTAAGGTGTCGAACTGGTCTCACTTCAGCAGATGTAGCAGACGATGTGGCGGTGGACTCATGGTGCGATCAAGGTAAATAAGTGTTCTTTAAACTCCCTTTGATCAAAGCTAAATTCTCAAAATCTTTCAGATAAATATTGATTGATACACAGTTGGCAGCATCCAGCTCCCTGTCTGTGGTGATGACATTGAATCTAATCTCCGCCTCTGTATTCCAGGTACATCTGGCAAAAGCCTCTTAACGGTGGGGAACCTTGCCCCCGACTGACTCATATTAGACGGTGTAATTTGAATCCCTGTCCGGCCCAGCTGGCCATCAGTAATGATGACAGGCTACAGAGGATGCTGGCCAGGTTCAGACTTTACGGCCGCCGACAGCCGGTTCAACAGGTGGAACAGTAGACTTCAGAATAGAGAAGACCATAATCTCCAAGCAGATCTTTCGTTGGCAAAGTCGTAACCAATTGGATACTGTCTGGCCAATTTAGTAGTGTTTTGCCAGGCCAATTTAGTAGTGTTTTGCCAGGCCAATTTAGTAGTGTTTTGCCAGGCCGAAAGACCTGCCTGGAGATTAAAATGACCACAGTTGACACAGAGTGCTTCTTTTTTTTCCGCTACTCACAATGGAGTGATAAGAATATTTGATGTGATGAAACTATCGTGACACTTAAGAATCACCTGAAGGAAAACCACGTTAACACTAGATTGCTGTTTTACTGATACAGACAGAGCACAATGATGTTGATATACGTAGTAATGGTTGCTGTGTTTTTAAGTGTGCGTTATGATTGTAACCGCAACAACTGGATATTGAAGTATTGTACATACCGTATCTGTTTAAATGTTTTTTCACGACCACAACTCAGCCTTGATGTTGAAAGTTAAAAATTTGCAATCGCAATATATTTTTCTTGTAAGTTTGAACTCATGTAGATCACTACATCACCTTGCTGACCAAGCACAAAACGAGACAGTATAGGGTGAAGTGACCGTGCTGCTCGTAGACTCTGTATATTTCATCATGTACATCATTATGCAACAAGTCATACTGGAGAACATTTATCATGACTATGCAAGTCACAAAATGTTTAAGTGATTAGGTATAAGTTAGTATCTTACAGATTTGTTATGCATATACATCACTTGGCTTTGCCGGCCAAAGTTAATCGATGACAGGTATCTGTAAGTCAGACGATTGTTATTTTTGTTTGTTCTCTGTGTTCACGTTTTTGTCTTTGTAAAGGTTATCTATTTTAACACTTGTATTATATGTATGATACGTATAGGCAGAATGTGTTACAATTTCTAACTATCATCCATTGCAAAGATATTGCTTCAAGAAAAATATGAACGTTTTTAATGCACAGACATTGTTTTGATAGGCTCTTTGTCGACGACTCAGCTTTCATAAAAACAAATCAGACTGTACAGTGCAACCTCTCGATGTTTCACATCGACAGGCTTTGACTATTGCACTTTTCTGGTCACAAATGAAAATAACGAACAAGAAATGATCCCCCTCTGCTGTGTGGCTTTTACATAACTTGTTTTTGTCTTAAAAATGATTTCATAAAAGCAAGTATGTGTGGCGTAAAAGCAGTATTACGTGTAATATAAAAGATGAAAGTTGTATTTTAATTCTGATAATTGTAAGTTATTCTCGCCAATAAATAAGAAATTCAAGGACATTGACCCAAGAGGTCCTGATGTGACACGAATGGTTACATTTAGCCTTTTGTATAAAGAATTTAGTTGTCCTCTGAAATAAACATGATAGCAGATATTTCTTGTCTGGATTTTGTGTTCATTGATCTGTGTTGTACCATTCCAAATTGGTCACTTGCTAGTGTGTCAAGATATGAACAAGAACCCATAATGTTTTTTACGACCGCAACTTGGCCATGGTGTTGAAAGTTTGCAATTGCAACCCATTGTCCTCATATTGCTCATACTACATGTATATTTTTGATTGTTCCTTTTTTGGAAGTTTGAACATATGTAAAAAAAACGAGACACCGCTTTGCACAAAAAGAGACAGTACAGTACTAACTGTCGAAAGCACAAGCACAATTATGAGACCTTGAAAGCTCAAGGATTTAATAAAGAGAGACATACGAAATAGTCGTCATTGCATAACCAGCTTTTATTAGTTCACGGTACTAATCTTATCCATTGCACATAAGCAAAATTTCATTTAGTAAATGACACCTAGCACCAGCTGCCTGTGCTGATATTGTGCACGCTGGCTTCGTGACGAACTAGTGTTTAACAGAAGTTGTTCAGGCGAGGGTCATTCTCCAGGAAGACGTGCAGGGTGGTCATGCCCTTCTCCTCGGTGTGGCTCTGGAGGCACTTGGGTACCGGAGTCATGAACAACTGAAACATACGGGAATCATGATTAGGAAGCTATGTCTCATTAGAAAGGGAAGAAACACGGTTCCATCAATTGAATAAACACTTCTTGTTTCTTTTCAATGGGGGTGTAAAAGACTGGTTAAAACAAGCTAAAAAAAGGAACAAACGAGTGCAAAAACTATGCTTTTATGGGAAGTTCAATGCATAGAACATCAACCGAAGCAAATAAGAGAAGTCAGCTGTTTGCGAGAAGCACCAGCTTGTGAGGAGATAAAGGGAGAGTGAGTGAGTGAGTGAGTGAGTGAGTGAGTGAGTGAGTGAGTGAGTGCACCTGAAACATTCTTACCTGATAGAACGTCTTGGAGGCGATTGGTGACTCATAACGAGAGGTGGGGCTGGGGACACTTGCGCCGATCAGCAGCCCAAAGGCGTTCAGCTTCCCCTCGTTGTACAGCGGGAACAGCGGGTACAGCTCCTCACAGCGCATGTTCTCCCGCAGGTTCTTAAAGTAGTGCTTGCCTACGAGAAAGAAGACAGTAGAGAACTTGACTTCACCAAGATACACTGGTTTAAACTGTACAAGATTAATGCTCTGATAATATGGATGATTTTGAAAAACAATGCAGACTGTGCACCATCTTTACCACTCTCTCAATACATGTATGCTACATGTAACATTGACCAATTGTTGTCAGACTGGGCACTGTCTGTTACCATAGTGTTACCATAGAGTCTGTGATGCCCAGTTTCCATGGTGACAGAGAATCATCTGCTCCTGCTGGACTGATTTGTATAGTGATAATAAATCCTGAGCTCCTATTGGTAGTTCTGGGAATGGTTCTCTCGAGTTACAGGTGTATATCACTGGCTCTAGGAGAGGAGGCCCAATCAGCCCCTGACAGCGAGAGATTGTGTAACATGGGCTATACATTACCCATGGTCCAGAAGCACTTCCCCGGGGTCCAGTCCGTTCCCTCCAGGTCCTTCTCGTACTTGGGGATGATGACAAAGTCCGTACGTGGGCTCGCCCCGGTCTGGAGGTACAGCTCTGTGCCTGTTCCCTTTGCCTCGAACTCTGTCGCGGTGCGCCCCACAGTACAGATGGTATCTGCCATGAACACACGACGGCAAAATTAACATAATCCTCTGAATATTGATTATACAGCAGAAATATTTATTTTGGTCTTAACCCAAAATATATTGTGAATACCAAATGCTTTAGATTTGACTGAACGTACCTACGTATGAACCCTTCAATGTACAATTTACAATTTTAAAAATATGATGTTGTTTTGCACTATTTTTTCTATGCCGGACTGCCTAACTCCAAAGCTGTATCATTATTCGTTATTGTACCTGTCATTGTTAGGTTTAATTTTAATTTTCCAATGATTAAGCTATATATATAATAGGAGCTTGCTCGACTTCAACACCACTGATGTGCCTTGTACTGATACGCCTTTTGTTTGATAAAAGATTAAAAAGAAAATACACAAGTCATAATAACGTGGACGGTCGGATGTTGCTACGAGGAGTACGTATTCTCCCCATTCCTCACCCACCCACAAATGATATTTAGCTCATCGCACCTGGTCTGACGAAGTAGGTAGTGATGAGCCACATGTCATTATTCCTGTCCTGCACCCATGGTGGGATGACGTCACGGGCTGGGATGGACCTGTCCGCGGGAAGGTCGCTCTGTTTCACCTGAACGACATGTCAACAAAGGAGAGATGGGGTTGGGGGAGGAGCCATACGTATACGACCAGTTTGGCGTATTGAAGGATCAGAAAGGAAGGGTGGTGGGAGTTTATGGGGATGTAGGGCAAATGGTTCCAGTTGAGCTGTGTTGAATGGTACATGCACTAATCATCTGCCATCTTGAACTTGGAGTCATCATCAGTTATCTTACAATTGCGTCTAAAACATATGGGACATATGGATAGCTAAGCTAGGCTGCACCTCATAGGATTGCACAAAGTAAACTTCGACAGACTTTGCAAGTGATCGTAGCTATGAATGCCTAATCATTTCAAAGAAATTATGGTTTCACTGAATAATTGCAAAAGAATGGCCAACAAGTAAATTTGTCTAACGGGTTCTCATTCTTTAATAGGGCCCTGTCACACTTCTGCGTATCGTCATTGCGTATGAGTTGCGTACAGACATTTCAGCCATACGCACAATACGCACAATTACTGTGACGCACATGTAGCGAATAAGTAACGAATTCAGCGAATCAGGTGCGTATGATTTCCGTATGCAGTGCGCAGCGCTACTTGTCATGCGCTGTGATAGGGCCGGAGGAATCACGTGATGCACTCACTCTATATAAGGGCAAGCGGATGAAGATATTCTATCAGTAAGCAGTCCAGATCTTCCCCGTTCACCAGACGGCTCAGCGCGTCTCCGGGACCGCCACCCGAAAATGTCGAAGAAACCGCGTCTACCCTCGGGCGGTACGCTATAGCTCTCGTTTCAGTGGGGTTTTGTGCATTTTGGTTATTTTCGTTGGTAACGTTTTGCTTTCAAGTTTTCAGAACGTCGATAACGAAGAGTTTGAAGGTGAAGTCGGCACCGCCAGGTTTTACTGGGCCACCACGTGCGGAGCTTTTGCTGATATTTCTGGGCTCTGTGACGGTTTGTTTTATCTTTTCCCAGCCTTCAGGAGATACAGGAGTTTGATACCTCGTTTGCCGCTGTCGTTTTTCTGTTTCACCCCCGGTTTTGCTCGTTTTCAAGGAGACTCAGGTTTGTGACTTCTAGTTTTCAGGATTTGCATCTTTCAGGAATGCGTCACCTGGCAGTCTTTTGTCTACCTTTGTTCGTCTAATTTGTGGCACCTGGTGCCCATTGTTTTCCAATTAGTTAGGTATGCGCTCGGGCGCCACGTGTGGATTTTGTCTGTGTTCTACTTTGTTCGTGTTTTCCGTTTTCAGTCGGACATTTTCCTCCTTCCAGGTTGAATCTTTTTCAGATGCACAGCCCACAGGATAAGAGGAACTTCTCAGATTCGTGACGGAGTACCGTCGGCCGAGGTTTTGGCCATCCTATTGTGCTCGTTTTTGTTCCATGTTTTTCTAGCACTCGCAAGGCTCTTGAAGAGAGGATGTACGGCACAATTTAGGTTTGGTTTTGGTACTTTCGTTCGTCGTTTTCTAGCGTTTTCTACTGGATTTGCGTTAAATATGCGTGGACGCCTGTTTTCAGTTTGAGTGAGAGTAGATTGGAACAGTGAATGAATGGCCTAGGCAGCTCATGTTATCGTGTCGTTGTGCACCTTTGAGCGCCGAAGCACAGTGTTTGTTGTCGGTTAGGTTTCGCTTTTCGTTGCCTGTGTCACTTTTCGTCGACTCGGCGCTCACGGTTCATGTTTTTACAACCAAAAAACAGGTCTCAGCCTTCCAGCCCCCGCACCGGCGGCGCAGATGCAACAAGTTGCTGCCCCAGTCCTGCAAGGCCAGCCGCCCGTAGCGCAGGCCGCCGCCCCAGTCCAGCAAGGACCACCCCAGGCTCCAGTAGCAGCGGCTCCAGTGCAACAAGGACCGCTCCAGGCTCCGGCAGCAGCGGCCCCAGTCCATCAGGGACCGCCCCAGGCTCCGGCAGCAGGTTTCAGTCCAACCGGGACCTCCTCGGGCGCAGCGGGTAGCGGCTCTGGCAAGACGAGAGGACGATGAGCGTTTACATTTCACGCATTTTGGTTTAATTTTCGTTACTCTCGCTCGTTTTACTTCTCATGTTCCTCTTCCTTACTGTATTTCGTTAGCTTTGTGAATGCCTGGTCTTCGACTGAGAGTGAGTTTGAAACAGTGATTGAATGGCTCGGGGCAGCTCATGTTATCGTGTCGTTGTGCACCTTTGAGCGCCTCGCAGCAGGGTGTCTGAGTTTGTCAATTAGGTTTTCGTTTCATTGCTGAGTCGCTGCTTATCTGGTTGGACACGGTGCTCACGTTTCATGTTTAACTTCCACACAGGCCTCAGCTTTCCAGCCCCGCAGCGACGCATACGGCTCCAGTCCAGGCGCGGCAGCACCGCAACCAGTGTTACATATAGATACCATGTCTAACATACAAAATGGCGAGTTCTAGCACCATTTTGGTGGAATACAATAAAATATTTTGCTATAAAAATGCTTTTTTTTGATAACTGGCAATACATTATCATCCAATTTTCAGCAAAAGATGCTAGAAAAAGCCAATGGTATTTAACTCTTTTTTTGGGTCACAACTTACTTAAAAAACGCTTCAGGAGGTCTGTTTACCCTGGAGGCTAGAGGAGCAGGTGCACCCCAGTACGCAATCTGTACGCTATCTTTGCGCTTCTCATAAGTTACAAATACGTAGAACGCGCTTTCCGGCCGCAACACGAACGGTACTAAAGCGCTGCAAGTACGCTATGTATTCGCCCAACGTACGTGACTTATGCACAGGTGCAGATCCAGGTGCAGTTCAGCGTACGAACCGCGTGTCTTCGACGAACACATTACGCACTCGTACCGTGCTCGACCGATGTATTGCGTATTTATAACGTATGACCTGTACGCAGCGTAGTTTTGGGCATGCTCAAAACTACGCTGCGTACTGGGCCGTGTTGTGCGTGTGCTGTGCGTATACTGACGTTCACAAAACGTACATAAAACGACTGAGATGCATGCGACGTGCGCATTTTGCGTACGACTGCGTATGAAAAAAATGTCCGTACGCAACTCATACGCATGACTATACGCAGAAGTGTGACAGGGCCTATAACTCACTCCCATCTGCATTCCGGCGATGAAGCCGTTCCTGTCGAACAGCAGAATCACTGCGGGATCGTCCTGGTAGATCATCCGCAGACCCTGCCAGTAGGTTCCTATAAAAGTAGAACGGGCAAATGCGTACAACAACCGGCTTGTATAATAGTTGTTGAAGAAAATCATAATGTGTACTTCGCATATCCGCCATACATGCAACCTTTACCTGCACATGTGGTCCGTCCGTACATGGTCCATCCCTGTTTGACAGCCTCACTGCGCGTGCGCGGAAGGGACTGGAACGAGGTCAGCGGGTTGATGCCCCATCCAACTGTAACAAAGGACAAATACAAAATAATTTATCTAATCTATCTACGAACATTACTGAAACGTTTGATTTCTGGAGGCAGTGGCTAATGAATGAGGTCACGTTTTGAATGATAAATGGTTTTGTAATTTTGGTATAATATGTGTGTTTAAATCTTCCTACATGGTGAAAGATCGGGGGGATTGTGGTAACTGCAAGTTGTAATATATCAGTGGCCTGGTTTAGAGCGCTAGAATTCTTTCCAAGAACCGACCATCATGTCCAATGTAACCAGAGTCCTTGTCACTACGGAACACGGGTGAAACCCACTGGTTCTAGCCGCAAGGGATCACGGGACTTAATATTCACATCGTTCGTAGACTGGGTAACGCCGCTCAAATGTCGATATCCGTGCCTCAATCACTGCTTCCAAGGACTATAGTGGATTCTTATCTCGACAACTAAAAAGTAAACTACCTCCTGACCCTGTCCAAGTTTCAGAGACGTAAGTCATATTGTTGTTTGACTAACGTGAGGCACTGCACGATCTAACCTACATTTTGAGACGGTTTGTAAATAGGGTCATGACATCTGCATGTACGAACAGTTGATCGCGTGTCTTGATTGGACTACTGGGTCTGACGCTACCAACGTTAACGGCAAAGCGTCTTGTTCTTGCTCTGTCGCGCTTCGAATTAAACTGATGACGGATCCTTTAGATCAAGGTCGCTTGAAGGTGACCAAAAGTCACTTCTTATTATAGATTATTAAGCTGCTGCATACCGCTGTGTGGACAAAATCGTGGAAGGAAACTCTTGTACAACGCGTTAGACATAACTTCTCAAGTAGAAGAAGAGTAACTTTATTGATGAAATGGGAATTGGTGTTCAATATGTTAATAAGTGATATGTTTCCTTGTAGCACTGAACTTGACTGAAGCCATGGAAAGCCTTCACTGGGTCTACTTACCTGCGGACATCTGGACTTTCCGGACCAAAACGGTGCCATTGTCCTCCAGTAGCCCGCATATGTTTGTACAAGCAAGCCACAGACAATGGGTATCTGGATGTGGGGACCTCGGACTTTGTCCGGATGAAAGGGCACTGTGACTCGGCCTCTGACCGATAAAGCTTCCCTTCGTTAAAAGCGCCGTATGAACTATGGTCTATATGTATATCCTGCATTATGGTGAGCCTAATAGCAAGTGATAGGCAGTGATTATAGAGAGTAGTAGAAGTTAGTGCTCTAACAAAAATCTTCTTCCTCCTCCTCTTATAGTTCATCTAACATTTCACCACCATTGGTATCTTTGAACGGACCTACAAGAGACATGGTCAATACCCGTAACAACTAGTTGAATAAAATATTTTTTTTCAGAGAAGTGCTTCAGGTATGTAGACATTGCTGTCTGCTCACGTAGCGATAGTTAGACCGCACTAGACAAAAAAAGTGTCAGCCTAATACCATCAACCAATCACAAGCCACTTCCACTTCACGTGACCATGGTCAAAGCAAAGGACAGACCCAATGTCTAGACCAAGAGTAAATCCAGACAATAAATATTTACTATGATACAAACAAGTGATGTGGGATAGAATAGGATGTTGTCCCTTTATATGAGTTGACTGACAATTATCACAGAAATTAGCAACTCCATGGTTTTACTGTATACTGATTCGTATCCCGGGCAACTCTCACCTTTCAGGGTATTCCAGTGTGGTTCAGCGGCTGAAAAAGAGAGAAAACGTGTTCGCGTTTGTTTGTAAATGATCAGACTCCAATCTTACCTGTTAGACGAGTATTTTTGTCTTTTTCATTTAAGAAATATGTTCAATATAAGGTTTTGTGGGTGATGTCTGTTGCAAACCATATCACTATCTCTGGTACCGGTAAAAGTCGTAATTTTTAATCGTATTATTCAAATTATAAAACAAAGGATCGTACAAATCCGACTTTGGTCACACAACGGTCGCTCAGCGATCGCCGTCTAGTAGAAAGGGGCCTTAATCGTGCGCACATACTACTAGTACAAACAGCAAACTGAAATTACAATGCATCATTGAAGTACGTAGTAGTGCAGACTAAAGAAACAAAAAAATAGGAAAGGCAGAATGTTCCTGTGACAGGTCCCTGAACTTACAGGAAAGACGAGACAAGAGGTAGGTAAAACCGGGTACTTTCAGTCAGAAAACCACACGTTACAATCAGTGGATTCATTCCGGTGCGCACCTGAAGAAAACCATCTGACAACATTTTGCACGATTTGGAAGAGCTTAACGAATGTTCCTTTCTTTCAAATTAGTTTGCCATACAGTTTACAAGGTTAGTAGGCTGTATGTCGGCTGTCTACAAGGTTTTTACTATAGATAGAGCAGCTAAGGAGAGAAGGGTATTTTTGAAGATATGAATGACACCTCCAGGTACAGATACATATTACCTTGTTGCTAATGGAGTAATGACTAACCTGCAGAGTCAGAGCTAGAGAAGGGCCACCACCACCATGGCGACCATGGCGCCTGCTCGGCCGCCGCGGCCGCACCGAGAATCGCCAGAAGAAGGAGAAGCTTCATGTCGGAACGTCTGCTGAGTGTTACCTAACGAGCCTCTCGCCGCACAAAAGTGAGAAAGAGTGTTACCGGGCTTCTAACTTTATGGCCTTGGTTCTCGTGACAATTAACAATGTAAAGTTACGTCATGTGCGAGAACGACTTCCCATTGGTTCTCGACAACCACTGAAGATGTTTCTATGAAGTCATGCCACAATTCCAGCCTTGATTGGACACAGCCATCTCCTTATACAGCTACTGGGTCTAACGCTACCAACGGCAAAGCTTCTTACACTTGCTATACCGTACTTCGAATTAAAGTGACGGTTCATTCGTCTGCGTCTTCAAGGTCGCGTTATGGTGACCAAAAATCACTTCTAGCTGGTGACCGCTGAGTGGGCAAAACCGCGGAAGGAAAAAAAATGTACAAACTTCTCGAGTAGAAGATGAAATGGGGAATCGGTGTAGGTCGACTTTCTATGTTGATTCGTGATATGTGTTCTCTTGCAGCACCTGAAGCCACAGAGAACCACTACTGGGTCTACTTGCGGACACTGGACTTTCCCTCAGAGAGATCCAGAACGGTGCCATTGTCCTCTGGTAGCCCGCACATGTTTGTACAAGCAAATAAAAACGATGAGACAGGCTTTTTAAACTGCCACCTTGCACCTTTACGTATACCTTTAGTAACTTTTGGCCATCCAGTATACACAGGTCGTTGCCTCATCAATATGCAAATAGACACTCTGCTTTTCAAAATTAAAACCCTATCCTCTTCACACCATGCTGTTGTTAACTTACGTTGCATGCACAAAGTGACAAACGTTGCAGTATCTTGAGAATTGTGGCAGGCCATCTTGTACTCAATCATTAGTGAGTAGTGAGTGGATAGGGACTAACTGTCGTTATACGTCTTTACTTGATTTGAGCCAAATCTTGAGTAGTAGAAGCAGGGGCTTGTCTGTGCCCCAGCTGAGTGTGGTTTAATTCGGCACCGTACATTGCACGTCCTTGTCAGTTCGACCCCAGAAGTTGTATTTCTAGCATATATAGTCTTTATAGACCAAGTGGCAGGCTCAGGTCTCAAACATGTGCCTCTCAATTTAAGACGTCTCAGGGTCTAACACAAGTTCTGCTTTAAGAAAAAAATCGAGATTTCCGTGACGAAAAAGTTTGTCACGAATGGTGGATAAAGAAAATTGCTGGCAGTGTTCGTTCATGAAAAAGAAAGAAAAGAATGCTGTCACTGGAGATGCATGTGTGCTGATTGATATACCCTGCAGGTAGCCTTTATACAAATATTCTTTGTCATCAATTACACATCGATCCACTATGGATGCTATCGGTCTCTTACACAATACTATGTTCGTATTAGAACACGATAGTGAGTTGCCCTTTGGTACACTACAAGCGCTGACCTGCAATTTCCCCCCAAGGTTACAAAACTACAGGTCAAAAGACTATGGACTTCTTGTGGTTATATTTAGACCATAATCTGACTCCTCCTTCTATTTTGCTACCTAAGTCCATAGTCGTGGGTCTGACCTGGAGATCACATCCTTTAACAAACAATGTTTGATAATTCATTTACTAGTATTCTAACGCGTTCTGAAAGGTTCTCGGATCACGCGAGAATGTTTTCCTACTTTTTGCGGGGACGTGTTTTCCAGAGGCAGGCGCGCATGCTCAAGAAGGATCGTCTCGTGGCCGTATTTGTACTTTGAACGGATAGACTTTACTTCCATCGTCATAAGCCAACATACAGGCGCCTGCACCACTTCAATGTGTAGGTGAAAATGGGCTAAGCATTGCAATATGGACTGCAAGACTAACTAGAGGTCGGAGATCTCATGCCTTCGTCAGAGGGACATTGTTCTAGAGAAATGAACATGTGTATTCTTTACTTTTTTAAATAATCAATTTGGTCTAGAATACAAAAGAATCTCTGTACTCCTTTTTATTCTACGGAACACTGTGAAATGGTTCGCCACAGATCTACATACTCACTGTCATCTGTGTTAGCTATTTGATTTTGGACTGTTACTGGGGAAAAAGTACTAGTACTGTTACAAGAAATTTTGCTTACTGTATTATGATCAAAGTGTCACAACAGTGTTGCAAAATGTAATTAGAGAAGGTGCGATGAAAGGAAAGAATCAGAACAGGGCGACTACTGATGTTTAGTTAAATTATTTTTATGCTTGTTTGTTGTTACACTGTGTTCTTTTATTTAATTTGTGTCCTAACATTTGTATTTCTACACTCAGTTAGTATATTCCAAATCTAGGCATCTTGTTTTTTGGACGCTTCATGTTTTTATCGCACTTTCGCAATAAATTCAAGGTCTCCAGCAGACGTCATCCATAAAAATTACTTGTTGTGGCCATAGGTAATGACCTGACCAACCTTTCCTCCCGCTGAAATTACAGAACAGTCCCTTAATGTAAGCAACGTTATCTGATCCCTGACCGTGATAGTTATGTGGTTGTCCAGCTGTCACCCATGTCTCCAAGCAGAGGTTGGTGGGGAAGATCGTTAAATTGTTATGATGGACTTTTATTACTGACCAGCCACCGAACCACCTGATGTCAGGACAGTCTTGTCATTTCTAGTAACAAGGAAGATCTTTCTTCATCGAAATAAAAGGAAATCAATTCAAATCATTTCCTAAAATGTTACCGCTGCCAGTGTTACTCCGGTACAGATAATCATTTAGTGGAATGTGCCTAGGCCCAAAAAAAGAAATGTTGTGTTTCCTGTTTCAGTCCTGAAAAAAATTAGGGTCGGTAGGTAGGGATTGTCTTATTACCTTCGCCAAGAAGGTTATGTTTTTGGAGGCGTTCGTGTGTGTGCGTGTGTGTGTATCTGTGTGTGTGTGTGTGTGTGTGTGTGTGTGTGTGTGTGTGTGTGTGTGTGTGTGTGTGTGTGTGTGTCTGTCTGTCTGTCTGTCTGTCTGTCTGTAAACACGATAACTCGAGAAGGCTTAAATGGATTGTCTTCATATTTGGTAGGTGGGTAGGTCTTGATGAGACCTCGAAATGATAAGATTTTGGGCCCCCTGGCGGCTCGTTATGGTACTGCAGCGGAACTTCCGGTTTTGATATATGGTGATCTGGACAAGCTAGGGTCATAATTTTTGTATGGGAAGAAGTGACATAAGTTTGGGCTCCCTAGCGACTTGCTCTGGAAATGCAGGCGCATTTGTATGAAAATGTTTAAAGTAGGATAACTCGATAACCGGTACACGGATCGTCCTGATATTTGGCGTGTAGGTAGCTTAAGTGATGCTTGACATAATTAGATGACCGAGGGACATTTACCGAGGGACATATCAAGCAAATGTTGTCGGCATATAGAAGATGATTTGGCAGCGTTTAACTTAGCGGTGAGGTTCGTAACGTACGCATTAAATAGTGAATGAATGAATGACGACCTTTATTGCACATTTTTGCCACACTGGGCTAAGTACAGGTCACAACAAAACATGATGAACAGATACAGCTAACAGATACAAAATAAAACTAACTATCATTAGATAAATTCAACTTCTCCTCGCTTTTCAGTTATAGTAGAGATAAAGGAACAGATTTGTTTTTCGATGGAAGGTTTGTCTAGTTGCATTAGGAATATGAACTTTTCTACAGTGCTTAAGTGTATGAAGAAGGGAAATAGGTTTTGTACAAACCTATACAGTTCATTTCTCTCTTTAATACAATCTACATTCTATAACAAAGTGGCATTCATCCTCTATTCTATTCAAATTACAATAATTACATAATCTTTAGTAGTAAAGGGGATAGTAGACTCCCCTGGGGAACACCGTTACCGAAGCAAAAGCTTTCCGAAACGGTAGACCCCCAACGCACCCTGATGTATAACATTTGGAACCAGCATGCAATAATCCGTACTAAATAGACGGTACATTTCTATCAAGTAATTTCTTATACAGAGTAAAATGGTTAACCCGGTCGAATGCCTTGGATGCATCAAGAAAGCAAACGAATACAGAAGAACCTCGGCTTTTGAAGTAATAAATTATCTCCTTAAGTGCGAAGATGCTCATGTCTGTCCCATGGTGTTTTTTAAAACCAAATTGATTCGCCGGAGATGATAAGTACTTCTCCAGGCGACTGAGGAGAAGGGATTCAAATAATTTGAAAATGGGGCTGGAAATAGCAATAGGACGATAATTATTCTTAAGGGAAGGATTCAGGTTTTGTTTCTTGATTATTGAACGCACTAGCATAGCGGAAAACAAAAGAGACAGCAAAATGGTAAGCCGAGGTCCCGCATGCTTTAGATGCTCAGCTGAAAGACCGTCAGAATCACAGGACTTCCCCACAGTCCTGTAGGACTTCCCGTTCTGAAGTCTGTTGATTGCTGCGCATACCTCAGGTGCAGGTGCCGACATTCCCGGGTCATAGCTGACCTCAGAATATATTGTGTCATCTACAGATTGTTTACAGTCATTGGGAGCAACAGAGTTCAGCAGAGAGTCGTAGTAACGCCTCCACATGCTAGTGATATTTGACGCACCGCTGTGGCCGTCGATGTTACATGGGAGGTTTGGCTTGGAGCCATGTTGAGACCGCAGCGTAGACCAGAAGCCGACTTGACCCCCTTTATGCAGACTAGAGGCGAGCGCATCTGCCCTGTGCAGGGCCTCCGCACGTCGACACTCTCTTAAAGCTAGTTTACATTTTGCCCGAGTTGATCTCATTAGGTCCCAAATGGCCCTATGCCTCGGTCAATTAAATCCGCGCCAGAGAGAAAATGCATCTCGGGCTGCAATATGGTACTCTTTGACGACAGAATTCCAACCAGGTATCGCGTGGGAGGTGCCACATTTTCCTGCGGGGAGGGATGTCGTAGCTGCACTTTTAAGAGCTCCGACTATAGCAGAGATAAAATTGTCAAGAGAAGTTCTGTGGTCATTGTTCTTACAGTTAGGACTTAGACATAAAGAGCGTTGATTGGCAATTGGATTTCAGATAAGAGGGCATCGGCATAAGTGTGGTACCGTGCCAAGTCAGAGGGGATGCACGTTCCCAATTGAATCTCTTGGGGGGTAAAATTCCGTCACCAGCTGTGTTTGTAAACACAGGAGCCGATGTCCAGTCGAATGAAACCCAGAGAGGGAAATGATCGGATGGGGCAATATCATACAGAACACACATTTCTGAGATACTAGCAGGCTAAGGTACGTAAAAGTATCCCCAGGAAGAAGGTCGATGTCGCTTACATGGAGGTTATTATCATGACAAAAATTGTACAACAGTGGGGAGAATATACCGTCCGGGCGCGTATTAAAGTCTCCCATGATACAGACGTTGGTCACACGTCACATTGGTCTGTTGTATTATAGACTCGATTTTACCTTATTTGTCAATGAAAATATCTTCACAGGACGGCATTCACACAGACAGTCCAGATGTGGGGAGGGGAGCTGTGCTGCCGACGTCGCTCTAGGGATCCCCCAATATTCCAGAGTAGAACCGAAAATACAGAGCCAGATCTCGCTCGGAGGTTCTCCAGCTGATCTGACAGTATAAACCACAAGTTGTGGCATCAAAAGTTTCAGAAACACAACTTTTGAGGTCTAAATGCCGGAGCTATCTGGATACGTGTCCACCAGTGATATGCAAATCCTGTATAGTAAATAGTAAATCCTGTATAGTGAATAGTAAAAACTTACGACAGGCAAACAAACACAAAAGGGCTGCGTTTTTTCTCTCCAAAGAAATAAGCTTGATATCGTTCCAAATTGACATACCATCAGTGACTTTGATCACGTTTAAAGACGTCGAACGGTTTAAATACGAAGGTATTGTACCTTCGGTATACGAAGGTATTGTACCTTCGGCTAACGGTAGCTACCGTTAGCTACCGTTAGCTACCGTTAGCTACCGTTAGCTACCGTTAGCTACCGTTAGCTACCGTTAGCTACCGTTAGCTACCGTTAGCTACCGTTAGCTACCGTTAGCTACCGTTAGCTACCGTTAGCTACCGTTAGCTACCGTTAGCTACCGTTAGCTACCGTTAGCTACCGTTAGCTACCGTTAGCTACCGTTAGCTACCGGTTTTATCATGACTTATCAGCTCAGGTGTAGCATTACATTTCTGTAAATCAGTAAGGTGGCATGTAAAGTTTTAAGCGCTAGCCCGGCCAACCTCAGCAAACTGGCGTTAGGCCACAGCAAGTAATTTTTTTGCCTTCTGACGGTGGTCAACATTCCGAAAATGAGCAAATATGTCGTAAATGTCTATCGCTTCAGAGGCCATCAGGGATGAAGCCAACTTGAGGCACAATTTCTCGCATTTGATGACAAGTGTTGACAGTCTAAGGTTTTCCATCGCATATGAATACCCAGTGTACATTTAGTAGCTCCCATGACAAGCTCTTTTCTACAATTTTTCTAGTTTGGAGATATAACATACACATCTACAAGGACAGGTGATACTGTTGAATACAGGAATAAAAGACCTGTTGGTTGTGATATTATGTTTTGTCCCCTCAATTCTTGTTTGACAAGGTTTACGATCTCAAAATCTGAAAATGTAGGAATCTTGTTTTTTTTTTGGCCTGCCTTGTTTTTTTCGCCCTATCGCATTAATTTTGGAGCCTCCGGAGGATGTCATCCATAAAATTTACTTGCTATGGCCTTACCTAAGATGATTATCCTGAGGACGTACTCGTTTGACAATTGGTTAATCTTATGCATTCCGTTCATTTGTTTGTTGCCTCATTGCTTGGCCATAGTAACATGTCTCACTTTTAGAAATTAGTTCTTGGTCATACATGTAGATTGTCGCCAGGTGGCTCCCTAATCCACACGACTAACAAAGCTGGACGTATACCGACCAAACTTTTTCACCGTTAGTAGACCTCCGATTGTCACCATTCGTCAGTTCTATGTCGGATTCTGTAATTGCCAAAACGGGCATCCCTACAACCTGAGTAATCATAACGCGTTAACGTTACACACCACTGTGCAGTCTGCTGTATTCATCACTGTCCAGCTACAAAGAAAATAAAACTACGAGCTTGCCCGGGATTTTGGCAGTTATGTTTTAATGGGTTTGTTTCCATAAGTACGCTTCTCAATCAATAACAAATGACTGTTAATACTAGTATACATGTAAAGGGGTGCAAAGAAAGGTGAAATGGTGGATGAGTAAATGTTGGAACATTATTGTGAAGACAGGAAAATCATGATGTAGAATACGCAAATCGATACACCAAGTTGACGTCAACTGGTGGAGTGCCTAAACTCTACCGCATGGTGGCGCAGGAAACCTGTTAGCTTTACCAAGGAGCTTATTGGCTTTACTCAGTCCATTATACTAAATTGAACGAACGACCAGACTCATCACATTTCATTGTCAGCAAACATTTGTTGGATTCCGTTATGTGTTATTATGTGTTATTATATTACTTCCGTTATGTGTTATTATATTAGTTCCGTTATGTGTTATTATATTAGTTCCGTTATGTGTTATTGTGTTATAATGTCCCACATTTCGACACTAGCGTACATGCCCAGACACGTGTCAGAGGTACATGTTTTTTCCAGCAACTCTAAAATTCTGTTGGTTTAGGTCCACGAGTCTAGCAGTGGTTGGAAAGGGGCGGGTAACCGTTGGTCAGGTACACGTGCATGGTGGACAGGCCCTGAGACTGGTGAGCCAGACAGGTCGGCACAGGATCCATGAACATCTGAGAAGGAAAGGAATGAAGTAAGATAACTTGATCATGAGGATAAAGTTCGCCCTGTGTCATAACGGTATGTCACATTGCTGTGAACTTAAGCCTAGATTGGACATGACGTCCATGTCTGGATGAAAAGCAGTTGTGCCTCACGATGATATGATAGCTTTTTCATAAAGTATACAATGTTCGACAATTTGTATGATATGAGATATTATTAGCATTTGAAATCATGTTTATCATGATTCAAGTGCGAACTATGATACTAGTTCGTAATGTAGTCAAAGCATATTCTATTACACATGCTTGTTTTATCAATCTATTAAAGTGAACGCGACTTGACAAATTGGAAAACAAGTTCATCTTAAATGTAAGCTTTTTACTAGAGCTGTTCTCCAATGTTTAAACTGAAAATTTGTGCTCACCCCGAACGCTGCTGGGTGCTCGTAGCGCGGACTGGACAGGTAGGTCCCTATGTTCCAGCCGAAGGCGTCCAGCTTCCCGCCATTGTACATGATAAAGACTGGGTAGAACTCTTCGCAGGGCATGTCCACACGCAGGTTCCACCAGTAGTGTTTACCTATATTGTCAAATACTAAAAAGTCAGCACTCTTATGCTCATGTCACAATTGGAAAAAGGGGCCCCAGCGGTCGGTAGTTTAAGGCTTTTTTTTGCACTTTCAGGCGTAAGAGCCCTTGCGGCTGCCGACTCTTTTTGTCCTATTATAAAAGCATTACTTGACGCTGAAGGTAGGATAAGCACTACCGGACGGGCGACGACGTTTTAGATGTTTGCAAAGCTCCAATTGGGGTTAAGTAGTGGCTATGAGCTAATAACAGCTGGTGAGCCGGCAGATCGTTTCGCTTAGAATACAGAGTGATTGCAAAAGATGTGGCTACTGTCGCTTATCAATATGTACTCATGTGGATGTCTTGTCAAACTCACCCATGCCCCAGAAGCACTTGCCCTCGGTCCATTCCGTGCCCTTCAGGTCGGACTGTTCGTGTGGGATGGCCATGATGTCTACGGTTGGGTTAGGGCCTGTCTGGATGTACAGATCAGTCCCCGTGCCTTCCTCCTCGTACTCGGCCTCCGTACGACCATCCCTGCAAATGTCACCTGGGGGACATGATTTGGTAGACTGATCCTTACTGTCCATCACAATTAGCGGTACAACCAATGACAGCAAGTAAATCAGCGTTTCAACCAATGATAGGGTGGCTGCATGTCCGTCCAATAGTTGCATTTTTATGTTATTATTTTCCAATTCTACGTTTTGACAGGGGTTTATTGGGGCTATAAGATCGGTCCAATAGACCACCTGCTGGGGGTCATTTTCTCATGAAATATGAATAACATTATACAATGACATAAGATTTGACATCCACTGCACAATGGTGATTATAAAGGATGATCTGTGACTTGTTTTTCGCATAAATGTTTGTCTTTTGATAGGCTTACTCATGTCAAAGTGATAGCATGTTGGTCTGACAACTAATAGTGAAAGAAAGTTATGAAGACTCACAAAGTAGTCCAATCGGAAGGATACTCACTTGGCTGGATGAAATAGGCGGTGAGCAGCCACATGTCGTTGTCCGTGTCCTCTATCCACGGCGGAGTGACCTGACGGGGAGGGATGCTGCCATCAGGGGGCAGCTCACTCTTCCGTACCTGTGTAACGTAAAATGTTTCCGTGCAGGTTTAGGTACATATAATATTTGGCCATTTCAACTAAAAAGGTGGTACAGAAATAAAGGCCCCAATTTCCCCTTGTTGCTTTTCTGATTGGTTGGTTAGTTACTGATGGTAGGAATGAACAAAGGAGAAATACCGCCCTTCCATCAGCCCAATTAAGCATTATGATAATTTGTTAGTTCATTTGCAAGTTCCCGAGGGCTAATTGCAACACGAAACAATTAGTTAATGTGTAGAAAGAGTATACAGACAGTACAAGCTAACAATGGTGACAAGTGGAACAAATGACTATTCTAAGAACTACTACGAAATACAATCTAAGCTTTTCCTTGTTTGACTATAGGTTTTGCTTCCTGGAAATCTGCACTGATTTAGATATGGTGGTCGGGGCTGGAAGTATGAAGAAGTGATTGCGTAATCTGCCCTCTAGTCTGGGATTATCCCAGGGTGCAACTGCAGGTACCCGGATGTTTAACCGGTTGCCGGGCAGTGGACCCCATGCACACGGTGACTGGCAGAGGTTAGGGGATCGACTAATGCCGAGACTCACCCCCATCTGTAACCCGGCGATGTAGCCGTTCTTGTCGAACAGCAGGGTGGCGGCAGGGTCGTTGTCCTTGACGTAGCGGAAACCCAGCCACGTGCCACCTGTGAAGAATCATCGCAAAATGATTTGTCAACCAGAAAAGAGGGGATAGGGAAAAGAAAAGAAAACAAAACCTGTGCAGCAGCAACTTTAATCACATCAATCACATGTCACTGTTCCGTTTCACCAGGCATATGCATAGTTGCTTTACATGTAGGTAACCAATACCTGATCTACCAGATATCATTTCAGGTACCAGTAATCAAAGCCAAAATTTCCTGGCATCATTAGTAAATCCCACTTTTAGGAATGACAACATTGCTCTCTGACCTGTACACCTCTTCGATCCGAACTGCGTCCATCCCTGGTCTTTGGCCTCCTTCTCAGTACGAGGCAAACGGTCAAAGTTGTTTGCGAAAGGGTTGAGTCCAAAGGTCACTGAATATTTCAAAATAAGCAACAAACATGTTCAACCTCAACATTAATATTTTTCTGTACTGTGCAACAAGGGCACAGTTTCTTTGGAATAAGAGGCTAGACATTCAGAACATTTTAAAAAGCTGGATTCTTCATTATTTGACATTTGTATAAAAACTAAAAAGTCAAGTCTGTAACATTATGATGTTTAACAACTCGTTTAGACAGACACTATACTGTATTATGCATCTGCTAGTACTTAGCAGGCGTACTAATGAAGATGATGTACCGATTATATTTATGTTTATTAAAGTGGCAGACACTGAAATGTGGTAGGCGAATGTTTAACTACAGAGGTGCTAGTAGCTGGAATGAGATTCCACAGACCATTAAGGCAGCTACTAACTTTCCTTCATTCAAACGCATGTTAAAAACATGGGCTGACCTCTGACCTCATCTGACTTAACGACGAACGGACTGGTACATGGACAATGAGTATGGATAACGGTTTTTGGGTGTCCTTAAATGTTTGTTGTACTGTAAATATTCTCTGTAAGTTCTGTCATATTGTTTTGTATTTTGTATTGCTTGTATGTGTCCAGGGCCCCACTGTAAAGCAGTGTTAATCACTGAGCGGGCCACCCTGGCTAAAGAAAACAGAATAAAAAAAATAAAAAAAATAAAACTAAAAAAAAAGTTCATAATTACTCAGTTGTTGAACAGTCTAGAACTATCTTGCTGCTAGAAAACTATTTTAAGAAATTTGCTAAAGACATAATTTCCATGTGGTAGTTGCTCGTCTTCCATTTGTAACGTCGACCGAGTTTTATCGGAGCTTCAATGACGCGGACTTTGGTGCTGAAGCGCACTGATCAAATATTTGTGGTTGGCAGAGTTTCTCACGTATGTTGTACAACGGAGCCGGGGAACAGTGACGTTACCCAGGGCTACTAAGTAGCTGAGCTGGCTGTAGGGGGGAAAGTTTGCAGCTTTTCATTGCTTCTGTATAAAGTAGATGTATAGTTTCCTGCATGCAATCATTTAGTAACTTGGCCACTATTGTAATGAGGGCGTAATTCGGGCAGGTTCAGCCCATGAGTTCTCCTGAATAAGTATTGAACTAATGAAATATTTCTTTTCACTCCATGCCACACAGGTATATGGGAATGAAATATACTGTTGTTATTATGTTAACCAACACAGAAAGAAAAGTTGTTTTACCTCTCAAGCCGTCCCATGCTGGTGCTGCAGTGAAGGGAACGAAGACATCAAGTCAACACACTTTCTTCTCGACTTTTTTGGGTAAAATTGATGTAATATAACCATTTTAGCAAAGATATAACGTAGGATAAGATTTATACACTGTATGCTCAGTATACAATGTAAGATTGTTACAGCGTGTGACATTTAAAACGCTGAAAAAATTAAAAGCGAGACACGTTAGTTGATAAGAATTTATAATTCTCACTATAAAATTGAAATAGGAAAAAACGACAAAAATGCGTAAGGCACTTTACTTTGAGCAGGAGTGCTGAACCAGGAGGACCACCAGTACTGGGCGTCCACAGCAGCGGCGCCGAGAAGGACGAGAACCAACAACAACTTCATCTTCCACTACTCGTCTTCTGGTACAGAAGTGAGGTTACTGCGCCACGGGAACGGCTTTTGAACACCAATTTTTGCTGATCAAATCGTTTTTAGGGGGTCCACTTTTGTGTCTTCATATCAAGGTACTGCCATACTGTTTTTGCTAGCGATATATCTTTGCACGAACCAAAGTGTCCACCCCGTGGGTCTGATTCTAGCCAATGGTTGCACAGATTGCAGGGGACAATCGCTAATCGACAGCTGTTGCTATGGAGACCAGAATACTTCAACGCTGCTTACGTGCCGCGAATGGTTGATCAGGATAAGAAGACAAAACAATAGCAGAAAGAGTACACGTTTGCATTTTTGTGTGACATAAAACCTAAGGTAACTGCTAGGTGAACAGATCTTTCTGTACGTACAGAGTGGCGGTAATGGGATACCAGCAGGAAGAACTGGGATTGTGAATACTATCTGATCATGCATTCAAGAACTTGTTTTCCCTTCCCAAATATCTTATCATTTTTTATTTTATGTCAATCAGCTGATTTTTGTTTTTGCAAAACAGTTCAGACCCAGAGGACATTGACCGCACCTAGAGTTTTTGATGTGGAGTCGCCTGATTTTTGTTTTCGCAAAACAGTTCAAATCCGGAGGACATTGACCGGACAGAGTTTTAGACCCTGTACTCTGTACTTGGACCTTAACACGTCAGCTCCGGGCGATGACCTATGACCTTAGTCGCACGCGTACGTACCAGGACACAAACAGGGTGTCGAGAAATACATTTTGGGTTTATATCATACAGCAGTCTGTTCGTTAAGGCCCGTATAAAACACTAGCTATAACGTAATAGACTCATACTACTAGGGACGTGAGGCCAAAGCCTCCTTTACGTTAGCAGGCTCTACGACTGGGGCTTTTTTGGGGCTTTTATAATTCGCTTTTCTTCTAATGGCATTTCGCTTCTACTTGTTTCTAGGGTTCTTGTGCCGATCGGCAGCCCTAAGCTGGCACAAGAACCCAAGTTCAAATAAAAGCTACGTGCCATAAAAAAAAAAGAGCAGTATAAAGCCCCCCCCCCAAAGCCTCTGTCGTAGAGCCTGCTAAGGAGCCCACAAGGGTGGAAAGAAGATCAATTTACGAGAACCAATGTAATCTTGAGGAGTTTACAATTTCCAACGAACCAGACAAGCAAACAAACAAACAAAAAAATACCACGCATACTTTTCATTTTATTTTATTAACCCTAGAGCAAGTCATGCCTAGATAATTTGCAATTAAATAATGGGGCCGATGATGGCGTTTCCTGTACGGTTGACACGCTTGAAAGAGGAGGACTAACGTCGCAGTTTAGCAGACTTGTCTGCTGTTCACAGCATGATTCATAGCCTCCTTAGCATGCTCTAATAACTGTTTTTTCTGTTACAATACGCCTTTTTTCTCACGGCATGTCACTTCTATTTGTACTCGGGTTCTTGTGCGGGAACAAGAACCCGAGTTCGAGTGGATATAGAATTGATATGCTATAAGAAAAAAGTCCCATTACAACCCATGACCCCCCCTCCAAAAAAGCCCCTAGTCGTAGAGCTTGCTAATGAGGTTTCTTGGCTCAGTCGTAGCCAGCTCAGATGTACCCCAAGAAGGCTGGTACCGAGGCTACTATGGCGTGTTTAGCAGAAGTTGAGTTGTGGCGTGTTGTCCAGGTAGATGTGCTGTGTGGTCAGCCCACGGTTAGCCAGGTCTGGCAGACACGCCGGCTCCACGTCAAAGAACAACTATCGGAGAAAACAAGACACACACACACAGTTAGGATGTTAGGATTGATTTAGCAAAAGCAAAATTCAACACACACACACACACACACACACACACACACACACACACACACACACACACACACACACACACACACACACACATACACACACACACACACCCTTCGACCGTATTTTGCTTTGTGTACCTCAACGTCTGTTGTTTGAGATGGTCAGCGAAAATCAACAGTTTTGTTTTTATTCATAGTCTCATCCTCTCAAGGAAACCTTAAGAATGTTCGCAGCAAACAAAACAAAGGAAACGGAAGTTTCACAATTAATATTCTCCACTCGTCTTTTGCAAAATTAAGTGAGTAGCATCCAGCGTGTTTTATCTCTCTTCACCAAATTATTTTTCGGGACTTAGTATACCGCTGTCACTCACTCCAAGCGCCGCGGCTGGTGGGTGCTCATAGCGGGGGCTGTCTAGGTGGGCGTTCATGTCCCAACCGAAGCCGTTCAGATCTCCGGAGTTGTACATGAGGAAGACCGGGAAGAACCGATCACAGTCCATGTCCCTGCTCACGTTGTACCAATAGTGGCGCCCTGCAAGAGACGAAGCATATCGAGAAATGTCTACTATATACTATGCCAACATATTGATCGATGAATCTGTGCAGAAAAACCTACGGTAAACGAAGTCAAAGACGTCACACCTCCGTGAGGTATTTCGAGATATTGTGAAGTCCTTGATTATTTTGATTTAGTCATTATTGTGAATTTCTCGCTGATTCTGTGCATCCTCCACCGTCGCGCACTGAGTTCTTCCCCGTACCATTCACTCCCTCCTAGCCTGCGGGAAGACCATTTTGACCTCCAATTCGAATCGACCTTCCTGTCAGTCTGTGGTTACACCATTTCCCACTCTGACTTCCTGTGACTCCTGTACATGGGGACAATGAGCTCATAAAACAAAAGCTGTACCCATAGTGTAGAAGCAGCCACCCTTGGTCCACGCCGTGCCCGCGAGGCCGGACTCTGACTTGGGAATCTTGATGTGACTCGCTGGTGTGGTGCCGTTCTGGATGTACAGGTCTGTGCCGGTCCCGTGTTGGTCGAACTCTTCCTCCGTACGACCAGTGGTGCAGATGGTCGCTGCACAGGTGGAATAGACATGTCCTGACTGTCAATTACAACTAGCTATAGCCGTTCAGCCAACAGCATGTCAATTAGCAGTTCGGATAGAAAACGAAGGTCATTGTGTCTTGATAGTAAAGATAGGTTGCCATACAATGCGGTTTTGTGTTATTATGATATTAAAGTGCTATTATAATTAGAAAGCATCATTCAGAACTGGCTCTTAAATTCATAGCCTGCTTTGGTCCATCACAATTAGCGAATCAACCAATGAGAGAGTCCGTGCATGTTCGTCAAATATCATTGCATTTGTATGTTTTTATTTTGCATTCTACGTTATGGGAACACGTGACTCACCTGGATCCACGAAATATGCCGTGATGACGTACATGTCGTCGTCATCGTTCCACAGAGCCCGGATGTAGCTAGAGGGGGTGCCGGCGGGCAGCTTGTCCTTCTGGGCCTGTGACAACATTACAAGTGACCGAGAATGTTGTCAAAGAGTCTTCCCTGGCTCCTGACAGATATGCTGGGTTCTCGTGACCCTCAAGTTCACCCCATTTCCTGTGTCTGACCTTTTGACCTGTCATTTTGCCTGTCAAACTTCACCCCACCCACGTGCCGTCAACCTACTCTGTCCGGACAAACAGACACACAAACCCAAAGCTCAGCCACCCAAAACAATACTTCCGTACGCGGAAGTAATCATCTTCTGTTTTCTTTACACATTGGTTCATTCATAATTATTACTCACCCCCATCTGAATACCAGCGATGTAGCCGTTTTTGCCGAACAGCAGCATGACCGCGGGGTCATTGCCCTTTATGAACCGATAACCGTTGTAGAATGCCCCTGGAAATAACAAGAAAAGGGAAATTACAAACTTTCAAAATACCGTATGTTTATGTTCAAACAACGTATCCACTTTCGTAAATTGTCCATTCATTCATTCGTTCATCCATTCTTCATTCATTCATTTATTCACCGTCTGTTATTCCTTGTTTTTCACCTGTAGTAAAACAGCAGTGCTGATTGCTAAAATCTGTCAACTTGCACTTCGTCATTACGCCGGTGAAGAGGATAAAGTAATCAGGAGGACACTACCGTTGCACTCATTGCCAGTGTTGAATGCCGTCCAGTCTGCGGCCTTGGCGTCACTTTCCTTGCGCGGGACGGACTGGAAGTAATGGGAGCTGAAAGGGTTCGCTCCCCAGGTCACTGCAGCAAAAAGAGTGGACGTGTGTTTAAACGTTTGTTTGTTTCAAATTTTCGGATAACCGGTAAACCGCCTTTAGGTGTAACACACCTGTCTTGTACAGTATGTCAAACACCATGTCATGATCAATTCCAAATTCTGCTGAGTCACTGACCCTTACTGGTAGATTAAAAGTATTAAAAATGGTGGTGTGTAAGATTGAATAAATGATAGTATCCAGTTTGCTTTAAGCGAAACACACACGTCATGAGATCTACAATAGTTGTGCTGACCAATGAAACAGTGCTTACCTTTGAGATCACTCCAATCCGCATCTAAAAATGAAGAATTACACACTCGTTATATTGTTGAAAGGAAACAAAAATGGCTTGTCTTACATGCAAACAAAATTAAAAATCTACCATCTCGAGCCAAACTGTTGCTTGGACATTGATAGTTGCCATCAGTGCGTTTATTTTCTTGTTTTAACGATGAATCCCATCCCTATCATAATGCATGTTGGTAGCTCAATACACTAAAAAGGTATTAAAATTATCTATCGCCAGCGCAAACGATGTAGGCTATACATTTTGTGTACGTTAACCCGAATAACACATACATCATTAGTTTAAGCACGTTCGAATTCATACCGTTGTAAAGAAACCCGTCCGCCGCCACAACACCGGCTAGCACCAGCAGCACTAACGTGTTCATTTTTCAATTCGGTAGCTTCGGGAGAAAAGAAGACAAGAACGGGAAAGGCCTTAAGTTCACCCCGGCAGAGTGAAAGCTGGTCGAGTTCACACTAGGTATTTATCATGGGGGGGGGGGGGGTCATCCGTTTGTGATGGCGGGTGATTGGAAATGCGCATACCACTCAGGTGTATAATGCCCCCTCCCTTCCCCGTCCTCAAAGTACCGCCGCCATCGAAGACAAGTTTGCTTTGTCAATGTTCGTATATGGAGTTAAATAGTTATGTTTCAGGTTTAGGGAACTTGCGACGTAGTGCTGAAAAAGTTTCTGAAATTAAAGAAAACCTGTCAAGCAAGTCTCAAGAAGTCTACAATGTTTTCACAACTTTTAATGCTTAAAGTCTATTAAGTGTATGTGGTTGGTAAATAGTGTGATAGAATAGAGTTAATTAACGGAGAGACCCTATTATTGATACGGCCAATGTAGGGTGGATAATAGTTATCTTCTGACCGGATTCCGGTCTCCTGATTAACATGAGGGGTCCGCTTATCATTACGTAGATGTACTGTCAACAATGACCACTTTGTAACTGTCGACATCCGCATTAAAGATTAATGTGTTTGAAGATGCCCAGTATACCGGCTCTGAGCTGAATCTAGCACGTTGGTGCATATTTACCGTCGCCGGAACGACTTCCTCTTATCAGTGCGTGTACGTAATTCTCGGGTAAAACGGCTAACGTCTACGCTGACTTACCCGTACGTTCATCCAGATGCAGATTCCCATGAAACATTTGACCCTGAGGCTACCCTGATGTAATAGCTTTTATCATTACATAATCGGCCTTCTTGTGATGGTTGCAGGCCACTGTGTAATCAGGGCAGGGTCACATTCGTTGTACGATCGTCGTACAATCGCAAACTTGGGAAAGTCACGCGTTGTACGAAATTCAGCTCTCTTGTTATTGAAAAGGCAGTAGTAGATAATTGTCGGCGTTTAGTTCTGTCACAGCCTGTTTGAAATCTCGATGAATGCGCCCTTAGATGCATAAAAGCAGTTTCAGCACAGGTCAGTACTACCACAAGAACTTCTAGGAATCTTGCTGTAACTTCTGGATTCCGACGTCACCTATGTGATATCATATATTAATTGTTCACAAATACGGCTCTCCTGATAGTTAGGAGATAGGAGAAGACTTTTAAAGGAGCACTTAAGTCAGGCCGAATGATGCATACTAACTTCACAGTGTACGATTATGTACCCACTAGTCAGGCGCCGCGCGCAAAAAAAGTACTCTGGCGAACACTCCAAATATCCTCTAACAATCCCGGAATGCATCGCGCCTATGGCTGAATACAAATTGTGCCTGACAAAAGTTAGGTTATAAAGATAATTTGCTGGGAGATGAGAAAAAAATCGAACTGCTAACTGTGATGGACATTCAGGATCAGCGTAATACCAACTGTAACATTCGAATGTTTTAGCTGCAAATCTTTACATGGTTCGTGTAGCTTTTCCTTCCTTGCGTACATTTGAATATTTCCTAACATCACTATCTATTCATTGTCGTCAGGACAAACAAAACACTTTGAAAGGCAGAGCTTCACTGCAGTTCTTTATTTGTTTCTGAAGTAACACATGGAACATGTGGCGAAAGAACACGATAAGCTCCCAGTCCCAATTCTGCTTGAAGATCACGTTGAATCATTTTTAGGGCGAGCGAGCATATGATATGTGTTGTTTTTATAAATGTTTTGACAAACGGGACTTATGATTGTGTTCTGTCCAGGTAGATGTGTTGTAGAAGTGATACGTTAGTTCCATTCTCCCACTGGTTGAACTGCTAATTGCGATGCGCATGCTGTCATTGGTTGAACAACGATGTCCTCTAACAGAAGTTGAAGCTGGGTGAATCATCCATGTAAATATGCATGGTGGAAATGCCACGCTGGGCGTGCTGCTCGAAACAAGCCGGGGTGTCCTCGAAAAATTGCTGCAGTACAGAAGAAACAAACCACCGATCAATGGAAGGGACAGACTACATGTAGTTGTGCTTAAAAAAGCCTTAATTGGGCTTCATTAATTGTGATAAAAGCATGCTTTGCACACAGGTTTACGTAGTCGACATCCACGTCGACTCGGCGGAAGCAGATGGCGAAGCCTCGCGAAGCTCGTTGTCGTTGACTCTATGCACCACATGCAAGAGGATGAATGAGTGAGTGAGTGAGTGAGGGAATGATCATGAGTGATTAGAGCTAGCGTTGTGGACTACTGCCAAGGAAGCCTCGTATGAATCTTGTTGTCAGCTTGCACGCACTTTCCACTAGAAGCTGAAGATTTGACAGATCGCTCAACAAATTTCATACACAAAGAACGACTTTTTGTTTACGTTTTGTATCCTTTTTTTGTTGTCTTTTAGATCATGCTTTTGTATCGTGCATTATGTTTCAATTATGAAATCAAGGGTCACACAGATCTAAGTTTGGTCGCTGTATGGTAGCTCAGCAATCGCCGTCTGATGGAAAGGGGGCTTAGCGGGGGCTATGTGTGTGTGTGCTGCCCAGCTGCAGGTAAAGGTGCTGTAAAAGTGGTACGTTACAGAGATTTAGATATCTGTTGTCCTTTTTGAAGTCCTCTAACAGAAGTTGAAGCTGGGTGAATCATCCATGTAAATATGCATGGTGGATAGGCCACGCTGGACGTGCTGGTCGAAGCAGGCCGGGGTGTCCTGGAAGAACATCTGTAGTATAGGAGAAACAGCGTGTTAAAGGAAGGGACAAACTAGGTGCGTTTAGGTGACAAAATCATCACAGACTGACAAGGAAGCCTCGTAGGAGGTGAGACGGGGGACGATACCGACTTCCTGGCGACCTTTGACCCGTTGTGGTCCGTTCATTTCACTAGACGAGCTTCGAGTGATTTCAACTGAACTTGAGAACGACCAGGAGTACCCTTAACTTTCACTCTGTAGCCAGTGTAGGTCGCAGATGCTGCAGTCATGACCATAGACGAGAAGTACGGTATCATAAACCACTCACACTCAGTGCGTCTGCTGGTGGACTCTCGTAGCGGGGGCTGTTCAGGTTGGCGTTGATGTTCCAGCCGAAGCCGTTCAGCCTGCCCGAGTTGTACAGAAGGAAGACTGGGAAGAAGTCATCACAGGACATGTCGACGGCAGTGTTGTACCAGTAGTGCTGGCCTACGGGTGGAAAAGTGCGGACTTTGATTGGAACATTTAGAACAAAATAACCTAACCCTCAGAGGCTCTCTCACTTTGTTGACTTGCGCTGGAACTCATACAACTTCGTTCGTTCACGGGTTAGGCCAACAAGGCAGCCATACTTTCCTGACTTTTGCCAAGCAACTTCATTACAAACGTACCGTTAGAATGGTGAATAGTGGACTATAGGCCGAAAGGACGGTCTAAAACTTGGTCGACCGGTAGGACACAAGTACGTAAGGGAAATCTGGCAGGATCTAGACATTTTAACCTAAACACAACGGCAAGGATTAGGTCAACTCTTTGTCAGTCTTTTCCCATATCTATAATCAAAGAGTCCAGCGTACCCATGGTGTAGAAGCAGCCGCCCTTGGTCCAGAGGGTCGTGCCGATATCAGCCTCGTCCCTGGGGATGACCTCGTAGTCGGCCTCTGGGTTGGGGCCGTTCTGCAGGTACAGGCCCGCACCGGTACCCTCCAGGGTGAAGAGCGCATCGGAACGGCCGGTGCAGACAGATGCTGTCATAAGGAATAAGAATGATGTTTTAAAAACACCTTGGCGACGTAAGTCCTACAAGTTGCATTAACTCATGTATGATGTTATAACCTCAACCTCAGTGACATATGTCACAAATACCGCAATTTTCTGCTTAAGCATTATAGACGTTTCTCATTCTGTCTATGAGGCATTCAAAATACAGATCAATCTACTTCCAAACGACATATATTAGCGCATGTGTGACTAACCTGGGTCTATGAAGTAGGCAGTGATGACCAACATGTCACCATCGTAGTTCCACATGTGCATGATCGGGGCGGCGGGAACGCCGGCAGGGAGTTCGGCTGTGCGGGCCTGGGGGACAGTTATATGAAAAAGAAATATTTTCAGAGGTTGATATTTGAAGGAGACAGGTCTATACATATCTGGGCAAAGTGACTCGGATGACAATGTCGCAATGTCTGATTGACTAGGACCAGGGCGCATGGCATCCGTGCCTATCTAGTTATATGTCTGAATGGGTTAGGCTTTGGCTATGGATAGTCTTCGCGTATCCAAGAATGTAGCCCCTGGTACATGTACGGTTCTGGATACGCGTGGACTATCCAAAACCTCA
Organism: Branchiostoma floridae x Branchiostoma japonicum; assembly: GCA_013266295.2. Taxonomy (NCBI): domain Eukaryota; kingdom Metazoa; phylum Chordata; class Leptocardii; order Amphioxiformes; family Branchiostomatidae; genus Branchiostoma; species Branchiostoma floridae x Branchiostoma japonicum. The sequence continues at coordinate 12,191,485 of CM023824.1, forward strand.
GCACGGTTCTGGATACAACCACAAAATCTGTGACGTGAATATGTGCCGAAAGAAGCCCAAGTGAGGTTTAAGCTGAAGTCGCCTGTTTTGGTGACTGGCAGTTTTAAGCAATATTGGTAAACTTTCAGTGGCCTCACCCCCATCTGGATACCGGCGATGTAGCCGTTCTTGTCGAACAGCAGCATAACCGCGGGGTCATTGTCCTTGATGTAGCGGGACCCGCGGTAGTAGTCGCCTGTTTGAAAAAGAAAATGCGACAGAGTGTGAGACCATTGGCTGGGTGCCAAAAAGATGCAGAAAAAAAATCATACCAACCAAATTTACAAACATATGACAATTGCAAAGTTGCCAATAACTTGTTAAAATCAGGTCATAACAATGCAAATATTTGACGGATATACAGCAACTCTCTTTTTAGCCAAACCGTTATAATTGCCATGCTATCATGATCAGTTGAACTGCTAATTATGATGGACAGTCAGGATCAGTCTACTAGGTTGACGTTTGACCACGCATTAATGCTACAACTCACTCTATCTGCAAATATAATCATGTCGTACATACCGTCACACGTGGCACCACGGCTGAAGTCGACCCACCCCTCGGCCAGGGCGTCACTCTCCGTACGGGGAAGGGAGTCGAACACAGTCGAGCTGAACAACTGGTTTAAGCCCCACGTCACTGGTAAGGTAAAACCATCGTGTCATTTCCACAACATGATGAACCTGGCGCTATTCAAAGACGTAAGTGTAGTAAAATAGATTGAAAAATCGTGGCGTGAACTTAAAGGAGAACTAATGGTATGGTAGAGTGTAAGGAAGAACAAGACTCAAGATGGCCAATAAGGGCCTGGTCACATTGGTCCTACGATCGCAAACTGAAGTTATTCTTAGGTTAGTAGTGCATGTATCGTACAGAATTCAGCTGTCTTGTTACAGAAAAGGCAGTCTCAGAACCTTGTGAGCAGTTGGATCTGTCACAGCCTGCTTAAAAATCCTATTACATGAAAATCGTACAACCACCGACAAATGTGACCACGCCGTGGGGCGGTCGATGATTGTACAGCCTATGAGGGTGACGTTAACACGCTACCAACAGACTTGTATTTCTGATTGAGACTATTCAAGTATCTAAACTGAATGAAAGCATAGGACAACATTCATAACGTTACCTTTGAGGTCATTCCACTCGGCGTCTGCAAGGTAAATAGGAGAATGTTGTAAGATATGTAAACACACGTACATTGTTTACACCTGAAGGATGAAACATGGCCCTAAAATGTTCTCACGTTTTTATCAGTGTCGACGCCCTTTTCATTTCTGCATTAAGAGTAATCTATTGACATTTGTCTTCCATGCAACAATACAGAAAAAAGAGAAAAAGAGGTTAATATCGTACCGTTGCTGAAGAGCCACCCCTCCACACAAACTAGGCTGAGAAGCGCCAATGCTGCCACAGTCTTCATGATGATGTCGGCTTTCAGTCAGCTGTCGGAGAGAACTGTCCTGGACTGCGGGCCAAACGGCGGCAAAACGTCAATTTATGGACATTACAACGTAAGCAGGTACGTTCTCGGGGTGGTCCGGAAGGGCGGGGCTTCAGACCGGTTGTATGAGGTTGACATCTCTTCATATACAAAATTTTCTCAGCTGCATATTTCTCACCGAAAAAGACAAGGTATCTAGTGTTTCCATCTGCTTAGTCATGCAGATAAAGATATTATTAAATGCATCCTTTTAATTGATTTACCCACATCCGCCAAAGCGTAAAATGCAAAGATAAAAACACCAAAATGCAAATACTTGACGTCATGACGAACATGCAGCCACTCTCTTATTGGTCGTACCGCTAATTGCCATGCTCTCATTGGTTGTACTGCTAATTGTGATGGACAGTCTGGATCAGTTGTTTGTTTCGTTTGTTTAATCACATAAAACCGGTTCAAACCACAATGTAAACCTAATATAAACCGTACGGTCGATTTTTGTCACGGCCATCACTTTGTCCTGGCTAGCGGGAGAACGTCGGCACCGAAGTCTGTGGAGGGGAGCGACAGCTAACAGCACCATGAAGACAATAGTTGTTTTGGCTCTCTTGAGTCTTCTATCAGTGGAGGGCTGGCTTTTTAACGAGGGTATGCTTTCATATATGGCTTACTTGCATTTGGAATCTCTTGATATTGTTGGTATTGGTGTATTTCATGGTATTGGTGTGGCTGCCTAATTATGTAAATAAAGGCTAGTGTGATACTTTTCAACTTGTGACAAGGACAAAACAACTAAGTGCTATCACATAAAAGAACGGGGTACCCAAGGACACATGTGCATTGAATGATGTTGTACTGAAATGTAATGAGCAACTGATTTATGTACATTAAGCTTGATCAAAGTATTTTGTCAGATATCTATACAGATCCATGTTAGGATGTTGACCTTTCAGATATGCATGTTTTATTTCTCTTTTCAGATGCTGAGTGGAACGATTTAAAAGGTATCGCAAGGTTTCTATTTTAATGCATTTCGTGACGTTGTTTGATAGCAGATCCGAAGTTTGCTCATAGCTAATCGCTGTTGTCGTATGTTACCGCGTTAACTAACTTAACTTAACTTAACTTAATATTCGAAACGTCCGGAAGTAATCTCCGTAATTTATCCAGCAGTATAGAGTTTGAATTGCCTATGAGTATTTTGTGTTACGTAATATGCGATATTCTTTTTTCTTTATCCGGCCGCAATTTTTCACTAAACAAAGAAGACAAAATAAAGAAAGGAAAAAACGTTGTAAACTTTGTTCGCACAAGAGGCAAGTTCTGGATTCCTTGTTTTTGCCAGTGACGTGGGGCTTGAACCAGTTGTTCAGCTCGACTGTGTTCGCCTCCCTTCCCCGTACGGAGAGTGACGCCCTGGCCGAGGGGTGGTACGACTTCAACCGTGGCGCCACCTGTGACGGTATGTACGACATGACTTTGTTTACGTTTACAGATAGAGTAGCGTCCAATGAACCTAATAGAGCAATCCAGAGCACGTTGGCAGAACGTACTGCGCCTGCGCAAAAACTCAACGTTGCATCAAAATTTTGCCTGTTGCAGACGATATCTTTTCCTATACAACATCTGAAAACTACAGACAGGCTGTCTACCTTATATGCTCTATTATCATATAGCCAGAAGACGTCGACCAATCAGAAGGCTCCATTTCCCCCCAAAACCAGGTCGTTAATATCCCATAACGGACCCGGAGGTCCGTAACGATATTGACCAATCAGCGTCGACCGATGGCCGCCGGTGACCTAGTTCTGTTGCAATGACGTCAGGTCGAACGGGATTCGGGTTCCACAACAAAATTTGTCTATTAGGACATTTTAAAGTTTGCCCGTCATCTTTGTGTCAAGAGCACGTCGTAATGGATGTGCAATTTAACCATTAAGTAGAAGATTTGAACTCGATACTAGCTGCGTGGTCGCCCGGGAACACCCGGCGGCACCAGAGGAAGAAGGAAGAGAGGTAACGTACTTGTTTGAATGGACAGCTGGAGGAAGCGCGAATAAAAAACAACAGCAAAAGTTTGGATTGGCTATATGATAATAACGTTAATGCCCCGCTTTCCTTCGGTGTATACGGCGTCATAATTCATGGTCGGTTCCTATGACCACCTCATAAACGACCTCGTCCTTCGGACTCGGTCGTTCATTCGGTGGTCATAGGAACCGACCATGAATTATGACGCCGTATACACCTCAGGGCGGGGCATTAACCCTATATTATCATATAGCCGGGTAGCGTTGACCAATCAGAGGTCCCCGTTTGCCATTCTTTATGACACCATAACACACCCACGCAGAGGTTATTAAAATCCAACGAACACCCGAACCAATCAGCGTCGACCTATATTACCGCCGGTGACGTCACTGACGTCACCGGCGGTAATAAGGTCGACGCTGATTGGTAGCCGACCGGTTCACGTCAGGGAGGCTTCTCGTCGGTAGCTCGAGGCCGTATTTGTGGACAAATTTCGGTATTTGTAGAGGTTTTGTGACTTAAAAAAACACTCTAGAGGAAAATAAAGCCTCGTACGTTGCACGAGTCATTTTTCTCCCGCTTCGCCGAATTTGACAGAATGTCTCGCGGCCGCCACGTGCTTGGTAAGGGGATTTTTCCACAGTTCGTCAGGAAACATACTAGTAGTAGCCAATAAACTTAATTTCTGAGCCGTGGGCTTTGATTCACAAGGAAATCAGGCAATTAGCGTTGTTTACATGATTTTAAAACGCCAGCGGGGCGTCCGATGTTCCACTAATGACAGCGATTCCCTTGTAGCGATGTGCGAAATGGTCATTGTTGATGCGATTATTGCATTCACAAGTTTTCACAGACAATGGCGACGGGAAAATAGACGCCACTCAGCCCTGAAATGAGCGAATTTTCACGAATTTTGGCAAAATTATCCGGAAAAACAGGGATGAAACACCCTAAATTTGGAAAGCAGTATACCGGCGCTGAGCTAGGAGTATACCGGCGCAGCGCCGTTGTTCCGTCGTCTGGGGAGAACCCTGATAGGCTATATGATAATAACGTTAATGCCCCGCCTTATCCTCGGTGTATATGGTGAGATAATCCCTGGTCATGTGCGATAACCACCGAATAAACCACCTCGTTCGCTACGCTCACTTGGTGGTTTATTCGGTGGTTATCGCACCTGACCAGGGATTATCTCACCATATACACCTCGGGGCGGTGCATTAACCCTTTATTATATGAGACGTTCTGCCAAAATGCAACCACTCTCTCATTGGTCAAACTACTAATTGTCATGCTATCATTGGTCGAATTGCTAATTGCCATGAACAGTCAGGATCGGTCGATGGGACTTATTTTACACTCCCAGACAGATTAGGATGGAAGGAAGGAAGTATGGAGCCAGAGAAACAGGAATGAACTTCAGAGAGATGGTGAACAAGTACGTACGCATAGAATGAAAACATGGAGAGAGTTCAATAGGAAGACAACTTAACGAATGTTACAATAAGTGCAAGATTTTGCTTGGTTGGTCTAACTTTAATCAAAGTGAATTTGCAGATAAATTCTACCGCGGGAGCCGGTACATCCGGGACGTTGACCCCGCGGTCATGCTGCTGTTCGACAAGAACGGCTACATCGCCGGTATTCAGATGGGGGTAAGTCTACTGAACTTTTGCAACTGAATAAATGATTCGCTTTTCAAAAAAGAAATTTTCTGACAGGTATACAGGCACTTTAAAACCAAAATGCTCAATGTGTCACTCACTCACTCACTCACTCACTCACTCATCACTCACTCATTCTCTTGTATGTGATGTGTAGAGCCGACTAGATTCAATTTTCCAGGGAAGTGTTATTTTAATGCTATTTTTTAATTGACATACTGAAATACTAGTAATTCTATTAGTACATGCGTGCTTGGGCTAAAATAGCCACACTATTTTATTGAGAGGCCAGATCCTATCAAACATACATCCGAGATAGTGTTTTATGTTACGTCCATTCCCTAGGCGCGTAAAGCCGATCTCCCTGCCGACATTCCGTCTGCCGCCATGATGCATATGTGGAACGATGATGGTGACATGTACGTCATCACGGCCTACTTTGTAGACCCAGGTTAGGAACACATCGTTCTTATATATATATATATATATATAACGTTATGTAAACACAGGCCGCTAGCTTCTCGCGAAGTGAAGGTTACCTTGCCTTGGGCGTATGTGCACGTGTAGGTGCAATAAGTTGGTGAAAGTGCATCTACATATGTATCACAAGTACTACATGTACACGGTAGGCAGTTTCTTAGCCCCCTGTGCAGACTTTTCTAGCGGCTTGTCTTTGTTTCTATGAGCCCGGTGGTTTCCTTCCAAGCGGCCGATACAGCACTCCACCGAAAAGAAACCCTAGCGCGCTCATAGAAACAAACGTCAGCTGCTGGAAAAGTCTGCGGTAGGAGGCTATTTTTTTCTGACGTCCTTTCCCCGCCATTCCGCCAAATAAGTGGGTAACTAAACTGTTCTAGTGATGCCCTGTTAGTTCTATGCAGATCGCGCCATTTTTGTGATGTTTTACTAAATATCCCGCCTTTCGTCTGCCAACTTTAGCCACTATTTGCACCGGCCGCTCGGAGGCGCTGTTTACTCTGGCGGGCACTGGCGATAGCCTGCGCATCCAGAACGGACCCAACCCGGAGACTGATTACGACCTTATCCCTAGGGACGAGGCTGACTTAGGCACGACTATGTGGAGTCAGGGACAATGCTTCTACACCATGGGTACGTGTAGAAGCATACCATGGCATATTGTTACACTTAAGATGCAGAAATACACATTTAACTTTTAGCTGCAAAGAAATGAGCCTTATGAAATATCAAACAGTAAGGAAAATACGAACGTTTTGACACCCAAGCGGTTAGTTACTGAAAGATGCATATAGAGTACATAATAGCTTTCAAAACATATTATAAAGGAGGCAGGTTTTTATGTTGTTCAAATAGAAAGCAAGTGTTTCTTGTAAGACGAAGACACTATTCTCATTGGCAACAGGAGCAGCAAAACACCACAACTCAAAGTAGAGGAACAGAGACAATCACCTTCCTAATCTGTAACAACATTCCCTTTCAACAAGCCAGCACTATTGGTACAACGTCACACAGGACATGTCCTGTGGTGACTTCTACCCGGTCTTCCTGCTGTACAACTCCGGCAGGCTGAACGGCTTCGGCTGGAACCTCAACGTCTACCTGGACAGCCCCCGCTACGAACACCCAACAACTGACATACTTGATGTTAGTGCTTTTTGTCGTCTTATCTTATAGGAATCCAAATTTCTATCTTAATTACTTAACCACCATTCGTAAATGATTTTTTCTGTACGTATTATATCAACTGCAACTGGATAAATTCTCCGATGACGCTTCAGAGAATGTAACAGTTGCTTGATTTATTTTTATTTTTATTTACATGTATTACATAATGTTCTACCTGGATGTCTTTCCTCCATCGACATTTTTCTATACTTTCTGTCCATGAATATCATGTCACAGCATTTACTCTGCCTCTACACTGCTCAGTGCACTAAATAATTGATACTTAAAGCTCCAGTGTCCTTTTGCAGTAGTTTGCCGGGCGCCAGATGTACATGTAGTGTACATCTAAAGAAGTTAAAACACCAAATACTGAGGTGCCGTTTTTCTACAGATGTTCTTCAAGGTTATTCCGGACTGCTTCATTGCTGAAGCCGACCCCAGGGGAGCCACCACCCAGCATATCTACCTAGACGACTCACCTAGCTTCAACTTCTGCTAGAAACCATGCCTTCCTTTGGCCCTGGGGTACATGTGACATCATAGACAGAACCATCTTTTTCACCAACCCCAACACAACTACAGCCTGACTGCAAACAACAGTCATACAGGAACCTGGTCACATCTCCTACTGAAGAAGCGCCTGACATCACAACTGATCACTGAAAGTGTAGAAGCTCAATTCACACAATAAATGATTATTGTACAGAAAAACGTCATATTGGTTCCTTCCTGACTGCTTCTCACTCATATATTGTTGATGCAGTTGTTTGAAAATAAATAAGAGATATTCAATTTCAAAGACTCATAAATCTTAACAATCAGCCTCATATTACAGTAATGGACTGTACGATATTTACCGGGGGGAGGGCTGGTGCGCCGGAAGTCTAGTCAAATTTTTTTTCCATGGCCCTCCCCCCCGATCCCAATTTTTTTTCCATGGTACTCCCCCAACCTCAAAAAATTTTTCCATGGCCCTCCCCCTACAGGTATCATGTATTACAAATTGTAGAAAAACAATCCTCGTTTTATAAGACAACAACACAAAGTAAGCCAGTTTTGAACGTCAGGCCGACGGCGTCTAATTGGGATAGCTGACGCATGCTCTAAAACAAGAACCGGTGTTTCTTGGGACTGTATTTAGATATGTGCTATCGGGGCTTAGACCGATCATTGGACCTATGTTTTAATACTTATTTTTAAAATAAATTTCATGTTCTAGCCAGCCTGATTTTTCCCGTCCGTCATCTCCAATTTTGTTTGCCGAAAGATCATGTGGAGCGCCGAAGACGCGACAGTCAGGGAGAAATGTGGAAATCTTGACCTTCTGAAACACTATTTCCTGCATTTTGAGGGGTAATTTTGCTGGTAAACTTAGTTTAATGATAACGTTATCTCTTTTGATAAAGAATAACGCAAGCGTTTTACTTTTGGGGGAAGGGGACCGTTATGATCATATGCATGTCCGGTCAAGATCGAACGCACTCACTTCTATGTTGTATACGGAATGGGCACAGAAAAGAAACAGTTTACTAAGTTTATCACAACAAAACTTTATAAATTTAATAGGAATCTATGTCCTACGAGAAATACACACATGCATATACACAGAATTACGGCGACAAAAGTTGGCAAAAATAAAACCTTTTCAACACCGGTCCCGTATGCGTCTTACTTTATACTAGTACGTCATATTCAAAGTTCAAACATTTCTAGCATTTCCTACCGTCTCCGATGAGAAAAACCACCGATGAAAACCATACACTTCATCAGTAACCACATTTACACACTAATCAAGGTAAGTAACAGTTTTACCACTTAAGGGTTCTCACCAGGATTTTTTCACAGCGTAGGGGCACCTTGTATGCCGCAGCCGCGCGGCAAGCGCCGCAGGCGTAAGTATTGTAGGGGCTCCGGGGGATCCCCCCGAAAAATTTTGAAATTTACAACCCTCTGAAACACCATGAATGGTGAATGGTGTTGCCATAGATGGGAGTGACAGGAAATAGAGTTCAGAGGTGATAGAATTAGTCAATTTATCAACTTTGGCTGCTGACAGACATTACAGGTCATGGGGTAAAGGGGCTACTACATGTAATTACAGGGACAGAAAGTGATCAATAGACATGTAGTCAAAACATTATTAACTACTTATTAAGCAACAATTAAAAAGGAACTCACACAGGTATGAGTTCTTCAAACTCTTGTTCTGCTGAGTCTGTTCTGAAAGGTATGATCATCAAGCCAACCCAACCCAATTCAAACACACCCACAGACTTCCTTAGCCTAACAAAAGAGGCTAAATCTTATCTTCTGTGTGTATTTAATCTGTATATCTGTGAATCCTGATATGTAATATCCCTAAAGGTCATCTTCTGACAGAACACACTCTGGCATCACCTGTCCTGTTCACAGAAGTCTGCCTTTATTTACACAAGAAACATGTACAAACACTACATACTCTAAAACGCAGAAATATAACACTGGAATGTAAAAACCAATTATTCAAACTTGACTAGCATGATAGCAGCCACAAACTTTTCACTTAGAGCAACTTTTAGCAATGTCAAATGAGAGTTCCTAATAGTATACAAGACTTTTTATGTGGTTGATGGTGAAATGTTATGGTTTTATAAGTGAAACTTTGTGATACACAAAGTTTTGAAGAAACGAATCATTACCACACACTTGTAACAGAGTGTGAACATTATGTAAATGATATATAAGAATATGGCTAAGCAAAGCTCACATCCAACTCATGCACTGTTACCTCACTAATTTCACTGTGCAATTGTTTTGTGCATCAAAAGGTAGATGATCATGACATCCTCAATCTTATCTGCCTATACTGTTTGGACCTGTACCTACACCTCAGTATCAGTACCTCAGTACCTGTACCTGATGTTACATTTAGGTACACAGCCCTATGCCTACACTGGCCAAATGTGGACGTTTTTCACTTAAAATATTTGCACTCTGTGAGAAAAGTGCACATTTCACTGGTGAATAAAGGAAAAATTAAAAACTCCGATGTGCAAACATTTTCTGGTAGTAGTGTGTCATGGTAGAGACTGCAATCTGGCAGATTCTAGCGGCAGAGATCCCGATCAGAGTCTCTGTCTACAGATCAATATTTTGCCGGTAGAGATCCCGATCGGAGTCTGTAAATTTAAAGATATCCCCTTAATGGACAGTCAGAACTTTTTGACTTTGATTCATGTCACTTGAGGTCAATGGATTGATGACCCAAATACATTCCTAGTCTTTGTTGACAGAGGCTCTGACCCTGACCCCTTAAAAAAAATGGTAGAATTGGCAAGTCTGTCGGATCGCAATCTCTACCCTGCCAACGTATGTTCTCCTGTAGTAAAACCTATGGCACTGAGAGTGTTTTGATTTCAACTTCTGTCTTAGAGATTCTTGTCAATGGTTGATTCTAACACAGCCTGCTTGAAAATCCTACAACATCAAAATCGTAGGACGACCTGCGACAAATGTGACAGTGCCATTAGATATGCAAGTTTGACAAAGGAACCCTTAAAAATTATGGGCTATGTACGGTGGAAAAAAACAGGTAGCAAGGATTTCAGTGCATTCAACCAATGCATCTTACACTGAAAAACAAGTCTAAAGCTGGTTGCAGAACACAACAACCAGACAACACCCCTTGTGAAAGACCTCGGACAGAAACGTTCTGTCTGCAGCATTTTTGTAGACTCCTACTACAGCTCCAAACTGCTGGGCTGGTAGAGTTCTTCTTTGTGCTCATGCTATACAAACATGACTCTGGAAATTTATACTGTAAATTCATTTACTTTCGCAGTGGTTTTATTTTAACCACCAATTTAAAATAAAACCACTGCAAAAGTTTTAGGATTTACAGTACAGAGTCTCTCGTTGCTTAAACTCTTGTCTTCAGGATTATGGTACAACGGGGTTTATACATGGGTGAGTTGTACCAATCGTTGAATGGTGGGACATTGTCATGAATGTATTGAGCAGTAAGTTGGCACTTTGGACTTGATCATGGAAAGGCACTCCTGGAAATACAAGGGAAACAGGTGTCACTCAGTATTCGCTACAGAACTTTGTCACCTTGAGGCTACAAATATACAATCATGTGTATGTATTATGTTTTATTTTAAGTAGTCCAACATTGTATGTAGTTAAGTTCCTTGAAGTTAAGACACCTAAAATCTAAACTTTTTCTGAGTTAGCCTTACTGGTAGTTGCCTAAATAACAAATTTTAGATTCAAATAACACTTCACCTACACCTGCTGGAGCAGAAGTTGAACTGTCAGGTTTAACAGAAGGGAGAATGGTTGCCATGACAACAAACCTTTCCTCCGTTCTGCTCCAGATGCTGCAGGGTTTTTGTGACATCATCTCGGTACTTCTTCTCCATCATCCTCTTGGACAACTGGGAAGAACACAGACACATCAACAATCAAATTTCACATATTAGAACAAGATTTAACATGCCAGGGCTTGAAATACTGGATGCATATGCACTTTTGTGCCAAGCAAAATTGGATCTGTGCATCTAATTTTTGACTTTGGATGCAACAGGCCACCTAAAAATCTATGTAGGGTTACACATACGTAAAGGTACCATTGTACACTAGTATGCAGAATATTGAGCACAATTTTAGGTGTCTGAAGAAATTATAAAACCTTTCTTATATTACTTGTTTCAAATTTTAATGTTAGCAATAGAGTTTCAGATTCAAGTTCTGAAGTTCTACAGTATTCCAAAAAATGAATTTTGAGCCTTGCAATGTAACTGAATGGCCACCCAGTTCACAGTACACAGTCATGTTACAGCCTGTGCTTACATAGGACAGGAGAGACTTGAGGTGTTGGTTCAGGGCGGGGCCCACCGCGGTGCTGAGACACGTCAAACCCGCCAGGCCTCGCTCAAACACCTCCTCCTCTGGAGAGGCCTACAGTCAAACAGGTACAACATGTTAGTTATCCTGACATTGTTCTTCTGCACATGCAAGAGTGGCTCCTAGCTATAGGGGGTGCTGTTCATTCGGAGTTTTGTAGAATCAATAGTGAATGCACGTTTTTCTGTTGTACGTGAGTGTATGTCTTATTTCACTCCCTATTAAGAGGGTTCAGAGCCCAAAACACAACAGACATACATTCAATTCAGTGTGTGAATGTAAGACCCCCTTCCACTAGACAACAATCGCTGAGAAACCAAGGAGCTTATTTGAAAGCTCCTTGGAGAGACCATACAGTGACTGAAATTGGATCTGTGTCACCCTTGATTTCATAATTGAAATATGATGCAAGATGTAAAAGTGTGATTTAAAAGACATCAAAACACACAACATGTAAAAAAATTGTTCTTTATCTATTAAATTCTTTCAGCAATCTGCCAAATCTTTGGTTGCTCAGTGGTTGCAGCCTCTAGTACTAATTGTACAAAGGGGGTGTAACAAAAAAAGGTCTTCATACAAAAAATGACTCGATAAGTCATATCAAAGTAGCATTGTTATTTTTGGCATTCTTGATGAAACACCTGCTCTATATGACCTACTTCTCACATTCATTTGATGTGGAACAGTATACTCCAGACTGGGGGGATGTTTGACAAGATATAGTGTTCCTCAAATTTACACCAGGTCCTGTTTCTGTCCCTGTGATATGAACACCTGCTAACCTGGTGCCATCCTATAGTTTATCAGATTCTATTCTGATAGTTTCTAAGTAACCATCAACAACAGTGGCACATGTACAAGCAGGGACTATGACAGGATTTTACTAATTTTTTGGTAAGGATGCCTTGGTCTTACCCAAGTGTTGTCAACCTACTCTTATCTTAAGTTCACCTTATTTCCTTTGTCTAACATTTTGAACTCCTGTCCTTCTGACTTTCAATCTTCATGTGCCCCCATACACACGTGCTATCACTACATGTACTCTGTCCAGACAAACAGACACCCAAACCCACAGCTCAGACACCCAAAACAATACTTCTGTACCCAGAAGTATCAACAGTGAGAAGTAGTGTGACCAGGATGTGTGTAAGATGAAGCCGTACCAGAGCCAGCCTGACAGCAGCTGCCACCCGAGGCAGGACAGGAACAGCCTTGTCCCCTGCATGGTCCACTTCTAGCAGCTGCTGGAAACCCATCATGGCCACAAACGTGTAGGGGTGTTTGGTCTCCCGCAAACCCTTCAACAAAAAACCTCTTGTTACTTTATTTCCCAGTATCAAAATGATTGTAATTTTATAAAATGACCTGTATAAAATGCATACTCTTCTTTCTGATCATAATGCAGGTAAGAAACTCCTGTTTCAAAAGATTCTTAAGTACATTAAAAAAAGACATCCAGGTAGAACATTACGTAATAAAAAAATAAAGCATATTCTTCAGTAAATCTAGGTAATATATGTACCATAAAAACAAGATTCAGTTGATATGATTTAATTCTAAAGCATCACATGTACAAGTTGAAAAGGTACAGTAAACTGCTAAATCTAGTTCTGCAGAACATTTTTGAAATCTCTTGTGGTATCAGAATTAGTCCTTTATCTGCAACTTGTCAACAATCAGTAATGACTATGAAAACAGCAGCTTATCGATAACCCCACTTACTTCTGCTAATGTAACAAGTAAGGGGTCAAAGGGCAGTACTTCTGGGGGCGTGTCCCATTGCAGCTTGTGCTTCACTGACCCATGCATTAATCTGTAAAAAAAGTTAGAAATTGTCCATTCAAGAAATCAATGAAAAGAAAGGTATCAGCAAATTGAAATATTTAATTTATTACACTGTACTGAATGGTGTCATAACGATGTGCATCAGTGTGCTTTATGTTTTTCTAAACATTCAATATTCTCTTCTGTCACTATATAACATCACATCTATATGGCACACAGAAGAGTGACTACAGTATACATGCGCACCCTACCTGCATGGTATACCGCCATTGGTGTACATGGCAGAAAATGCTGTTTCATGCTTTGCTGTGCCATTGAACTGGAAAACAGAAAAAAAAGCATTCAGAGATTTCTACATCTACATCTACATCTATAAACTACTGAGCAAAGCCCCGCATGGGGCATCTCGCCCAGGGTCCATGACATGAGTGGCCGGTGGGGTGCGGGTGCTCCGTATACGTACAAAAGGACACAAGAAACAAAAAGAAGGAAATTTGAGACCTTCGGGAAGTATTTTGAATTTTCGTGAATTTATTGCAACTACTTAGGAGACTGTATGATGTAACGTTACTTTCATTGGGACTATGACAGAAACTGTGCAGGGCACTGCAGGCTGAGGCTAACTTTCATGCTATCCTTAAAATAGCTTCCTGAATTCCCCCATGCTCACACGGATTCCGGTGACCTTCAAGTTCACCCCATTTCTGACGTCTGACTTTTTGACCTCCTGTCATTCCACCTGGCAATCTTTGGGGAAAGAACATGATGTCAACCTACTCTCTACAAACATGCATACAAGAAATTTGTAAGAATTTATAATATGAAATGCCAGTTGGAAGCTTTCAATATTCACTAGTGGTATGATTATGACAGAAATCAGAAAAAAATACTGATCAGGGTATTATGAAGCAGATTTCTGAGAGGAAACCTTAAAATGACTCGCCCTCCAGCACCTGTCCTGGTATGACCCCTTTACAGAAAATGTCGCCCCCACCCAGGCCACCCACACTTCACACGGATCAGGTCTGTATGATGTCAACATAATGCAATTTTCACAGTCTAAATTTTAATCTACCGTGATGTGCACAGGGAATCCTTCACTCGTTGCTATGGTAACGGAATCGATCTGCTTCGCTCTAATAAGCCTGCGGTATCCTTTTATAGCTTACCGGATTGACTGTTTTGGGGTTGAGTCTGTCCGACGGTTTTCCCTGGGACCTGCCCTTCCCGGCTGATCCTGCAGACCTCGGCTTCGGCTTGACGGGCCCTCCGAAGGAAGAAGTCATGTTGTGGCCGTGGTGGCAGCTTTGTAAATCACTGCCAGCTAGCTCTCACGACTGTCACTGCAGCCGCGATGGTCCTTCACCAAAACAACGTCCGGATATGGGTTATAGCGACTGGAAAGGTTGATGGCATCTACCTAACGAGTACTTTCTAGTCTTGAGACATTTATGAATCGGTCTACATCGACGGACGGCCAGTCATTCTCGCGAAACAGCCACCGGAGGTCATCTGACAGGACCAAACGAACAGGTTGCCAACCGTGTCCGCCATTTTGAACCTGTTGCATATCATACTTTTATCGCTAGGTGGCACCGCTGTACCGCGCGCTTCTTAGTGCTTCCCAACATTACAGTACATGCCAATCATCATCAGAGATATCAAACAAAAATATGCTATCTCGACTGCTACTCATACCATTACACAAAGACAACGTTTAGATTAATTTGATGAATAAAAATAATTCAACATACGAAAAGAGGTGAAGATTTTAGATTGCACACAGAAATTAACATTAGAGATAAAAATCTATGTTTCTACTAAGATCACAAAACCCACTTATTATGCAGAAAGTGGGACTACTAGTATTCATTATCCACTGCCTTCAAAGAAGTCAAACCCCATAATAGCAAACGTAGTCGGGTGATATAAGTTGATCAGACAGTATTAAGTTGTATGTAACATTACTCTACTGATTTATAAATTACTTTACTTCTTTGACCCTGTACATGCAATTAGCCTTCGGGCATGATTTTGCAAATAAAAAATATCATTGCTAGGAATGAGAGGCAAATTAAGCTTGGTAGGAATCTGCCTGTTTGTCCCTGAAACCATCTGAAGGACTCATTCTATTATTGAGTGATGTCGAGACTGGACGTCTACTGATAAAGATAACATTAACGTTACATACCTAAGATACCAATGAGGTTTTTTAACTCCTTGATGATACACAGCAGTGATGAGGACACAAATCGTATCACTGCTCCTAAACAAAATGCCAGTTTGATGTATGACCTGATTGAGTTTAAACTGAGAACAAAGGCCATTATGTCCATGATTTACATGTTTTATTCACAGTAATGCACAGTGACAACAGGGTTACATCCACTAAGTCCCATTGATAAAACCCTTTTTTCATAGACAAAACTAATCTGTTCTTTTACAGAATAACATTCTTTATTATAACATGGTTTATTCTTTGACCCATGTCTGTAATAATGCTAGTCAATCCTGCTAAATAGACAATATTATGATTGCAAGGTATAAGTGTAATAACATGTACATATAGTAACTGAAGATCTTGTTCTTCAGACTGAAATTTTACAACTATAATGATTTCTGCCATATGCTGTAATGATATATAAATTTAAAAGTAGTTTTCCTTTATAGTTAGGAAATCCTCATGTCTTAATGAGAGTTACGTACAAATTCGCACATTCAGAATGTGGGACTAAACAACAATATATTAAGAAAGCAAGACATCTCTGCTACATGTATCAGTAATGTTACTTCTAATTTTATTAACAAATTTTGTAACAATAGAAAAGAAAGTGATGCTCAACTTAACTGAGTAATAACATCAAGCATGTGATCATGACAGGCAACTTTGTTGCTCATGTGAAAAAAAGTGACCATATTAAAGAACTGAGGACATTCTAGGTAGTACTAGTTAACCTCAAAATCTCCCACAGTTTAAAGTGAGAGTTCTCTTTCTCTGAGAATACTGTAGATGTATGAGAATGTGTCTCTGACACTGATGTTTCCCACTACTCTGTTAACAGTAGTTTCCTGGCTGTATCAGACCTTCCTACTGCCTGGCGTTGACTCACAGGTGCAGTTGCACCTGCAGCTACAGCTCCGCCCACAGGTGAAGCAGGTACTGAGGGCAGGTTAAGGTCTGGCTCACCTGGAGAATACACAAAATTCATGTCAATGATATTCATAAAAAAATCATGGACTTGAAGAGATAACACATCATATTGAGATAACACATCCCCACAGAGTGACACTAAAGCTGCTGAAATTGGCATACCCGGCAGTGGCAAAAACATGTACTAGTAATCTATAAAATGTAGATCTTTTGTAGATGTAATGTAATTAATTACATGTTTCACAGGCCAATATCTAATGTTACCCAAGAAAATACAGTTTAAAAAATTATTCATAACTGTGAATTACTCTATCAAAAAAGCATGAAACCAATCAACTGCTTGGTAGAGATAATGACAAAATAATACTTTAATTCAGAGATAAAATGTTTGGGGTATCTTTAGGACAACCATGGGGACAGACTGAGAGGGCAAGCTTACTTGGTTCACCCAGAGTAAGCTTTTCCAGTTCCCTTTCCAAGTCCTCGTCTGCTGCAGTACTGGGAGTGAAGTGTACAGGGGAAGGCTGTGCTCCCAGGGATGGTATGTCAGGGCGGGGGTTTGGGTCTTGACTAACTGGACCAGGGGAAACCCCCAACCCACAAGCAGGCAGCTGACGTTTTGTAGGGGTGGGGACAACTGGTACTTGTGTTGTTTCCTCCGTCAGTGGCTGCGGAGTCGCTGCAGTTGGTGTAGACAAGGCCCCCTGAATGAACGGCTGGTTCTTACTAGGTGTCTGTCCTGGTGTGGCTGAGGGTGTTTCTTCAGCAAGCAGATCTGCTAGTTCTTCCTCCAGACCACTCATGTCCAGGTCCAGGCCTGACAGGTCGGCTTGTCCACCAGCTATGCTGTCAGAGATTTCATTGCTTGTCTCAATAACCTGCAAGAGACACACAGCAACAGCATGAAACCTCCAGCGGTAGCCATCCATCTAACAAGAAAGATCTAGAGTGAAATTGTTTTCTGGAAAGAATTTATTTTCTGGAAAGAAAATGTCAGAAGAAGGCTCAAATAGGTAGTCATGACACTACTAGTATTGGTACTAAAAGTACTGGTGAGTATATAATTTGTCATTTTTTTATAAATGGGACAAAGAGTCAGAAACCAACAAAAGGTAATTGCAGTTTATATGACAGATATGGGATCTCTGCACTATCCTGCCCTACCTGTTGTACATCCAGCATGGTTTCATCCACTGCCTCTGGTGTTAGGCCTGCCCTGTCCACAGTCTGTTTGAATGCAGACACTCCTGCCCTGTAGGCATCTATTACCTGTGGCAAGACAGAAAAGCTTCCATGAACCTTTTGTAAGTTGTAAATGGAAAGGAACTTGCATATTCATATGCAAAACATGCAAAACTTGTAATTGACTATGACCAGTTCAATTGAATATGACTGCCCTCCCTTCCCAATAAATAAATTTTATCCTCACCATCTTGTCAGATTCAGCATCTTGTATCCTCCTAAGGAGCCCATGGACTGTTTCCAAGGAACCTTCCCGCTTCTCCATGATCTTCTGGATGTGCTGCTTCCTTCTTAAAGCATTCTTTGCCTGGGGAAGAAGGAAGTCTTGGTGAAATCCAAAACATGTTGGTAAGAAAGTTAAAGCCATGACTTATCGCTAAACCTACATGTACAAAAATGTATCTGTGCTGATAGCATTTGTTATCTGGCTTTTCCAAATACAATGTATTTGTCGAACTAACATTACAGCAATGATTGAACTTACATGAAAGCAAGCAGTAATACAAACTTTATTACTTGAATAGAGAATTCGAAGTAGTCATATTATCTCCACTTTACAACAAAATAGCCAGCAGACATAATTGTATACAGCTGGAAGATGTATGTTACAGGCAATCAACACTCAGAATAATATAAACAAATCATAAAGTCTTCTTTAGTGTGCATCTTATCAGGCCTCTGTTTATTTTTGAGTGTTCTGTGGACTACATACGGCACCATATAGATTCTGTAAGCTGCAATGAACCTTAACTACTTACCGCATTTCTCAGGCCCTTGTGAAGGTAAACTTTTGCATCTGTCCTGCACCTGAACAACATAGGGTGGAAAATCCCAAATTTGTAACACAGAACCTCAATATGAAAAAGAAATTTACCAAAAAATGTAGAAACTATTTTACTTATCTATTATTTAACAAAGATTAAGTATTGAATAAAGATGACTTTCAATCACTTGTGTACAGATCAAACTCTTTTGTCATACTCACCTGTCACTATCAGATTGTAACTTTTCCACTTGTTGCATCAAAGATGCCTCTGTTTTCTTTAATCTGAAAAATAAACAATTCAAAATGTTTGCATATGAAAAAAAAGACATCTAATGACATTGTTATGGGTGTTGAATATCCTGTTTATATATATATAAATGATTAACATAATTTTCTATGCCTAGCATCAGAGTACATGTATCTCTTGTATGCTGAACAAGCATTGTACTTGCACCACTGCTTTTTTGGGGAGCTTTATATTAATGATCCAAAAGCAGTTAGTACTAGATAATATAGTAGATATAGTCTGATATAAATATAGATAATAATATGGATATTAGAGATGTCACTTCTCACACTTACCTTAGGATACCAACTTCCACGTCTGTTACTGGTGAGACAGTTTTGTGTGCTGAAGATGCAAACTTAACCAGCTGCATACAAAACAAATTCAACATATTACAGTAAAGCAATTCTGTCCATGTTGAATTGAAATTCACAAAGCCGTAGTCATAAGAACAACATGCATCCCTCACTGACGATGAACTATTGACCGCATGATCTGACCTTTTCCCCCTCTTCTGACTGGAAGATGCAGACTTTCCTATGTTTCCTGAGGTGCAGCAGTGCCAGGTCCAGTGTGTCCTGGTCCTTACAGCAGTGTCTGCACTGTTCCAGCAGGGTCCTGTACTCCACGACATGGTCTGTGGACTCAAACTCCACCGACTTCTCATGGGTGGTCAGCACAACTTCTGCTTTTTCCTGCATTGTGTACAAAGGACACGAAATTCATTCATTTTGGCAGTGGTTTTACTTTGCTGTAGGAGGGAAAGGGAGATTTTCATCGTGTTTTAAATTCGTAGTCGAAACAATTCTGTAGTACAGTACTGGACCAGGTACATTGGAAATACATATTATTGGTGTCATGAATTTGAGGTCACAGTGAAAACCGGGAAAATAATGTCATTTTTCCCTCTAACTCCTAGTGATCTGTGTGTTATACAGTAAATGGTGCCATTTAATGCCACACAAAGTTTCAAGATTTACAGTATTACATATCACTAGGGGTCAGAGGGGAAAATGACTACAGCCATTTTCATAACTTACTAATATTAATATTGAACGGCAGTAAGTATTCAATCAAAGATTGCAAAGAGGGTTGACTAACGTACTTTGACCAGATCAACCAGGAGGTAGGTGCCCTCAGGGTTGCCATGGTTACGGCCAGTGAGTGTACCAAATGTCCAGCGCAGTGGCCGTTTCACCATGAGATCAAAACCCCAGGACGCCCAACCTGCATCCACCCCCGACTGGAACTCTGACAGCTTCTGAATCTTCCCTTGTCTGGAAAAAAAAAGGGAAGTTCACATATGCATTCATATCATTTTTTTTTTACATATCAGCTGTTCATCCATTTGGATGAGTTAGATGATTCATAAAGAAGGGAACTTATCAGAAGCAGGTGCTTGAATGGCTTGAAATATGCCATACATAGATATCCATCAACATGTGTCACATGCAGAATACAAGTAAAGTAATGATAGATGTTTTCAGGAAGTATGCATAAATTTGGAAACAATTCTTCGCAAAGGAAAATTTCCACTATAATTATAACTTGAATCAAGAATGATGTTGACCGTACTATAATTTGACGTTAACGCTTTTATAACTGAAATATTGCCACATTTGCATTGCCCTACCTGATCATCTCATTCAGCACTACTGGCAACCCGAGAGGTGTCTTCCCACTCCTCTTAAATCTCTGAGGTAAGGTAGAACAGTCCAGACATACTTCGTCCAGGCTTCTCGAGCTGTGAACAACCAAGTCAGCCCAGAACTGCACTTTGCTGTCCCAGTGATGCGGGTTCAATTCCCGATTGTCTGGGAACGCGGAAAAGAGAAAATTCATCCGCTCGTCATCCTCCCAACATTCCGGCAGATAGTCAGCATCTGTTGCCATGGTTTGGACGTGCTGAGATCCTGTCAGAGGGAAATATTCAGCCGGAATTATGAGGTTTCGGTTGTCAAAGTTCAACTTTCCGCCATTTTGCATTGAACTTTGACCTTTTGATACGAGTTCTCGTAGATTGCGAGATAGTAAACTTGGTTGGCTTCCATTCAAGTCTGGAGCGGCGTATTTCAAATATGATAGGGCAATTAACATAAGAGGGGATTGTATGATACAACATTAAACTTTGGCGGGTTAATGTTTATGTAGTGGCGGGAACACCTGGGGAGATACCTGCCGACATCTCAAGTCTCGCCAAACGCGAGAATTTGATCGGGCATGCGTCAGCTGGTACACCGTGTGCGAAATTTCTAGGGAAGTTCAACCCGTTTGTTTTGTTTTTAGTTTGGCGTTTTCTTATTTCTCTCCCCGCCCGAAGACAGCGATCGGAGCAGCAGAAGACATGTACACCCTGCGGAAGTGGCTGTACAAGCCAAAGGTATGTCGTGGACGTTTTCTTTCGGCGCCAGTTGTACGCGACGTCGTCAGATTTGGCTTGTTGTTATCGTGAATCCCATTGATAAACAACCAAAACACAAGATTGTACGGGCTAGTGGCGAGGCTTGTTGCCCTCGGATGACGAAGACCAGCCCGTAGATGTTGATAGGCGGGCAGCGCTCTAGAGTACGTGGCAGCGATGTTGTGCAGACGATTTACAAATTGTCGCCAGTGTATACGATCGCGACTTGTCCCAGGTGACTAAGTGGGGAGGGGGGCAGATGATCATCTAAAGCTAAAACTCAGACAAAGACAGGAAGACTGGCAGATCATTTTTGAAAGAAATCATAGATCCCAACGTAGTATAGATTGCAGTCTTTAAACGGAGAAGGCACGACTGTGTTTGAGAAAAAAAATCACTGAACTAAAATTGATATGGCCAAGGCTGAAGTTTCATACAATAACATTAATTTAATAAAAAATTATGATAGGTGTAAATTAGTTTGGTACATATATCTGAAACTTGCTGAATGTAATTTTGATTGATAAGTGTCGGTAAGTATGATTTTTTTTATTGTCCCCACGCAGACAATGCAGCAAATGTTGCAGACCAATTATGTATGTTATGAATGTGCATGTGTTTATGTAATCGGTACCTGTACCATTTGCCCTGCTGTTACATGTGTTTGACCTGCTGTTGCTGATTTGATGTAATATAAATACTCTAGGTGTAAACTCCAAGCAGACACAAATATGGATCCAGCTCCCTTCGCATTCTTGTGAACTTGAAAGCGCAGTTACAAATTTACACCTGCTATTACTACTTCTACAGATCATGATGATTTTTACCATCTCTCTGCATCTTGCATCCTCAATACCATTGCATTGTCAGGGCTCGAAATATTGGGTGTATATTAAATATGCACATTTGTACACCCAAAATGTGCACATAATTTTGGGCTGTGCATGCACTGGTGCACCTAGATATTTGTGTTACATGATATTCCTACAATTTTTTTAGCATATTTTGCATACTGATTTAAACATACTCAGGTAGAGGTCAGAGGTCATAACCAAGTCAATTTATTATAAGCATGGAGGTAGAAGAGACTTACCTCCATGTTATAAGTCAATATATCACTCACTACTACTCACTGGTTTAGAGCAGTGTGCTATACCAACCTGCGAATACGAAACCACAAGTTTCACTACTTCATTGTTTCTTGATAGTGCATGTAAAGTAGGTTGTAGTAGCCTATTACCATGTTTCTAAATTTACATCCCCACCAATCAAGTTACCAGTTTATTCTGTCATGGTGTTCAGTTTTGGAAGTCCTACATGTAAGTTGCAAGAAAGCAAAACAATGCTGAAGAGATCACCCAACGTTACATGGAACCTGTTAATGCCTTTGGGCAGTTTCCCAAAAAATGAGATTAGACCAAAACATTAGTTTGAAGTTTGACAATATTGCTTCCTGTATTTATTCTTAATTTATTCATTTATGTTTCAAACTCTTGTCGGAAGGCTAATTGCAAGAGAGCACACAAATACGTACTTAGTTTATAGATCTATCTGATGATTCTACATACGTACCTTACTTGGGAGTTTGACTTCTTCTTTGCAGGCAGTGGCTAATGAATAGTCCCACATTTAAAAATAACTTGGGTTTTGTGATTTTATTATGTTACATACCTCTATAGTGGTGAGTTTAGATTAATTAGAATTGTCATTCAATTCCACCTACACTACTGTCTTTGAATACCATGTTGCCTCTAATTGTACTGTACATGTGTGTTTACATGTATGCACCTCAGATTGTGTTTTCCTGCTTTACTTACCAGTGTAATGTTGTCTATTGCAGGTAGGTATCTTTGCTTCACATGAAACCTGAATTAACATGTCACTGGGTTCTTTATGTACAGCAAGCAGCTGACTTGCCACATCATCTATTATGTTTGTGTTTACTTTATCCAGTATCCAGTTTGTCTTGCATGTCTTCTTGAAAGCACTGTACTGACTTACCAGTACTCAATGTAAATTGCCCTTAGGCATAACACACCACTTTTGTTCAGTAGGTACAAGCTGCATAAGACTGTGTAAGGTTTGACCCACTGACTCCAGGATGGACCCCTACTCTTTTTGATAAGTGCGGTGGGATCTTTAGCATGCTGGAGGTGTGGGTCTCCTCAAACGAGGAACCTCCAGCTTTATGTCCCATGTCTGAGAAGGGGCTCCTAACCAAAGCTACATGTAAGTAGTGTCTTTCCCAAGGACATGACATTTGGGCCTGCTAGGGATTCGAACCCACAACCTTTAGATTCTAAGTCAACAACCCTAAACCACAAGACCATTTTGCCACCTTGATTATGTTTATAGGAGATTATGACAACAATATACTGTCATTGCAAGAGCTGATTGATACTTTCTGGTACAGAAGTATTATTTTGGGTGGCTGAGCTGTGAGCTTGTGTATCTGTCTGGACAGAGTAGGTTGACAGCACATATGTAGGTGGAGGGAAGATTGACAGAATGACAGGAGGTCAAAGGTATCAGAAGCTGGCCAAGGAGCAAGTAGGAATAAGAGTTTGACATGGGGGGAATTCAGGAAGCAGAGGATTGTATGCTTCCTGAAGGTCTGAAATCTCTGGTTTCTTGTTGTACGCTGTATTGTCATCTAGTAGTATTACACAGTACGTTGAATGTGCAGATCAATAGTTATATTGATGTATTTTGAAGAAAAATTCAGCAACAAAGATAGATTTGCATTCTTTTGACTTTATTTGGATCTTTTGAGGTAATGTTTAAGATGAGCTTGAATGTATGATAATTCATGACTTGCAAACATAAATGAATATGATTATCATATTCATCAGAGTCAGACCAATATCACATGTCACTGTATAAGATACTAGTAATAGAAATGCATCATAGAAGCACTTCTGTAACTTAGTTATAATAGATAGAAATAGATATACATAAATTTGTTCTATTACAAATATTAAATAGTATGATTTAGTATAATTCTATTGTATATTTGATGTTTACACATATGGATATACATTAAGAATGTACATTGTATTTACTTTACAATAACTTCATATTTGAAGAGAGATGGCTTTTTTTTGCTCACTATACCCTGGGAAACCATACCAGTAGGCTATATTCTTGTGGATGCTTGTCAGCTTATGTAGGAAAATGTGTTTTACTCATGCCAGTTTGTTTTTTACTCTGAAATTGTAAACTTGCCTTGTTGAATGGCTTATGGTAGGAGGATTTTTGTATAACATATATACAAGTAACAGTAGTTATAGGCACAGTCAAACCTGTACTACTAGTGACCATCTCTACAAGGACCACCTGGCTAATGTGACCACTTTTTGGTGGTCCTTACATAATTTTTGACACAAGCACAAGCATTCAAGTCTATAGTGACCACTTGTCCACATAGATCAGATTTTAAATTGGTCCCCTGAGTGGATTGGGCATGTAGTAATCACCAGTCCTGCTCAACAGGTAACTACTGGCAATTACAGAATGTCTGACTCATTTTGGTTTCCTATCTCTGCCTGATTTGTCAGCAAATTTGGTCAATTTCAACCTCCATAATTGTAACACAAAACCATTCAATCAAATCGTCAAAAGTTGAAACAATTTGCAAGACATTTACTTTAGGTTAAGTTGAAGTTTTTTATAATATGTGATCAAGTACAGTCTAAGGTGATACATGTATTATGCTGTTAAACCACTTCCATTAACCACATTCCAACACAAAGACTGGACTCACCAAATTTTCCAGGACTTCTTAGGATAACTGGCAAACTTTCATGCTAAATCACTTCCATGTCCTGTTCCCATCTGAGTTTCAGACAGCTGTTAGAGCTTAACTTTACTTTAAAGTGTGGTTCTTTCAAATTCTCTCCCCGAACTTGTCCACCATGTGTGTAATACATCCAGTCCTTACAGCGACCCTTCCAGGCCATGTTGTAGGCAATGGTCTGCTCACACATTGGCTCGTTTTTGCTATAAACAAATTTGAAGACCAGTAAAGATGTTACCCCTCTAGTACATGGTTTAGTTTTCAACCTGTATAACTTGTCATCAAACAGGAACCTGTTGACACTTTTAGCATGAAGGTCAGGAGAAGACACGTTGACCTTGACACCTCCCTGCCCTGCATTTTTCAAAGAATGCACAGAGATCAACTCTGTGGTGATTCGTTTTAAAGTTTCATCTTCCCAGCCACTGCGTTTGTTGTCTGGGACGAATTTGACCTGAGAAATTTGAACGTAAGGGTCGCTTTCTTTCAGAATGATTCGGAGAGTGTAAAATCCAAAGAAGGTGGTAAGGATCATAAGCAGAATGATCACATAGAATATAGCTGAACGTGGAATTTCGTCTTGTTGCCTGAGGTGCCAGAGTCCTTTCCTGAGACGGCAGTAAATCCCGGTGTTTGCGAGAAGTTTAACCGCTATTGTCACACCAGTAGCACACTGAGAAAACACAAGGATAAAGAAGTTCACATCTGAGAACATTGTGCGACAACGGAGATAATTCAGGAGTGTCGTGAACATGTTGACGAGTATTACGCGGAGAAAGTTGATAAAGAACTGCTCTATCAAAAGCTCTGTCTCTCTGTACATGGCATCCTCATCTTGTTTGTGGAGATATACCCAGATTTTCTTTAAGATACACATCTCAGTTATGTACAAAAGCAAGCTGACAACACACACGACCAACAGAAGGATCTCAGTCTTCTTTACCTCCACCCCTTCTCGTATGAAGGCAATACAGTTGGCCAGAGAGCAGGCTATGCTGATAGATGTGACCACAAGACTAAGAAGGGAAGGAAGACACATCCAATAGGCTTCCTGGCGTCTAAGTATCTGTGCACACGTACAAGATTGTTTTCCTGAGGGGCTAAGGCTATCTGTGTCTCTGTTAGGGGAACTTGGTACAGAGCTAATTGTAGAGGTAGGTGGAATGGAGCTTGTACAAGAGTAATACAGACTTTGGATAGAGCCTTCACTGTGGAGGTTGTTATTGATGGTCAGTGCATCAGTGCTGGCCTCACACGAGGCAGGGTAACTGTTCTCACTTCCATGAGAGTCCACATCAGTCACAGAGATCTTAATCTTCGGTATCCCACCTCTGCTTTGCACAATTCCCTCCTCCACGTCAGAAACAGTTCGGCGAATATGCCTTGGTCTCTTCATCTTTGTCGCACCCATGGATCTAGACCTGTTGATTCGGACTTTAGTTGGGAACCTTCGGGGGAGCTCTACCACAAAGAAGTCCTTTGGTATGGGATGACCGTTTCTGCTCTCTGCCACAGATTTTATTTCTTTGTTCCTTCTGTCAGTGTGCATGTGTTGCTTCTCACTGCCTTCGTCTATAACATTTAGACAAGAGAAATACATGGACTCAGCTGCCAGGTGGTTCTTGCTTCCACGTCTGCTGCTTGCCCGACTGCTCTCTCCTGAAGAGCCATTGCTGTTCCCATCACTGATCATAGGGGGCGCTGCTAGCAGGTGAGGCTCTGGTACTGACAAGCAAGGCTTATCTGTGGATGTGGAACACTGCAGAAACATGTGGAGCTCTGATGTCCCAACTTCTACCTGCAGTTTTACAACAGAAATGGTTCGGCTATAAATGATTTTTTATGTTTTCAACCAAAATGAAGGCATCTTAGCTTACAATTTCTAGACATCATTTTTCTTGTTTTTTTTAACCTAAAAAGTACATTTAGCAAGTACATGTACGTAGTTTTGACAAATGCTGAAGGAAATTGTGAATGCTCATAGGACAGTCTGTATTGTGTAATGTACATGTACATTGTAGCATAAGAATAATGCTTCAAAATTGCATTTGCATTACTGAACACCCCTCTGTAGCATTGTGGTTACTAAGATGAAAATATTTGTCAGATACATGAACTTATCCCAAAAGTAACAAACTCCAGAATGGTAAAGCTAAAAGCTCATATAGAATTAAAATTTTCCTAGATATTGAAATGACTGAATGCATGTGCATTGAATGCTCTCAGTTTTCGCATCATTCTTCTTTCCCTATTACATCTCGAAATGTCCAAGAAATGTTAGATTTTGGTGTGCAACTGACTCTTGCTAGGCTAGGTTGGAAGACAGATGCATCTATGGGGAAAGAGTGATTGTGACAACTGACAAGTGACCTTAGAGTTGTTCATGGTAAACCACAAGTGCATGACCTGAGCCCATATCCAACACTCGTCATCCTAACTCATGATGTAAAGCATGCCTTTTATCAGTAGATGGACTTGAAAAAAAACTGTGGAGGAGTGCTGTTTTGTCACTAATATAAGAAGAGTTGTGGGAGGAGCTAAGGTTTAAGGTATGAAACTTGAAAGAGTTAACTGATAAGCTAACAAATGCCCCTCTTGCCAATTCTGCTACATGTACATGTAGTCTTTCATAATTATGATTGATCAATCAATACATGTTTAAAACCTAATACATGTATATTGAAATGTTTATTGAAAATTACACCTTGTACTGACGAATCAGTCAGCAGTTGGCAAAGGCTGGACAAAACTTTGAAACCCTAGTAAATGTATTAGCATAATTTGCTACAGTTTATGGGCTTTAGGTGTTAATTTTGGGTGGAAACCAGTAAACTATGACATTGTCACTCACCTTCTATACTGTTGGCTGTGAACATGAGGCTCTAGTCACTCATCTCTTCCTTGTAACATCAACATGACGGGAGAAATTACAACACAACTCAGGTGTCTATTGTAAAGACATCATGGAGAGCAGCATTTGATCAGGACCTTCCCGGGGCACTGCTTAGCCGCTAAGTGAGCGTTCAAGAGAGTTGCAGACTGGCACTTATCTTGACAGGACTGGATGACTCTTGCATGAAATATTTCAGGCCAGCTGGGGGAGGTCACTGGAATGTTAAATCGTGTAAATAATACAGCCTCAGACTTTGATGGTGGCGTAAAAACTGCAGCTGGGATTGTCTAAGCATTTTCATGAGGTGATGGAAGTTGATAGCGGAAATTCTGGTACCTGGCACCAAAAGTTACATGTTGTTCCTCAGATAAAATTCATGTATGGGTTTTAGAAAGTTTTAGTATACATTTATTTGTAACATTGGGGTTCAAGCAACACTAACTGACCCAGTCCAAGGGGTCCGGACCTTTTGGCCTAGCGGTTATAGCCCAATGGTTTCGGAAGCTGGCGACCCAGGTTCGATTCCCAGGGCCAGGAGACTGTGCTACTCTATTGTCAGAGACCTTTGCATTTTTTTGCAAAATGCTTGTTGAGTTTATGTGTTGAACTTGAATGGGTGCACTGACATAAAATAGCAAGAACAAGGTTATGTGAAAGTAATAGTTGAGGAATGACAGTTATTCAAAACATCCTTTTTCCGGTCGTATTCAGAAAATCCGTTTCAGCAGACCAGTTCTATTGCTGGGTTAGGGACTCCTCTTATTTTTTCTTGGCCTGATTATGGTTTGAATTGCTAAACGTTTCCAAAAACGACATAATTATTTTTTTGGAAGCTGATTTGATAGTGATGTTTAATAAATATAAGATTGTTAAAAGGTCAATGACTCCAAAAAAAGTAGGAGATGCTGAACTTAGGGAAAAACAATTAGTGTGGGGTGAAAGATGGGGAATGTCAGACAGACCTCCCAGTAATGAGCTCTTATCACCAACTTTGTCCACATTGCTGCATGGTATCTAGGGAAGCCTGGATCATGACCATATTTGGTATGGTTGGCTTACCCATGAGAATGTTAGCATGTGTGAATGGTAAAATGCAAGGATCAGTTTGTATGTGCAGCACAGGAAGTACTGCAGTGCTGTATCATACATGTACATACACATGTGCATAACTGTGGTAGGTTGTCAAGAATGCATAGTTGACCACAGAGATTGATCTGCTTGATATGGAAAGGGTCCAGTGCCATTAGGCCAGTATTTGAAATGTCAGCAAGTTCATTGTCAATTTATCAGTCAGTCCAACCATTTTGATTGAGGTGGGATTTCCAATCCTCAGACAATCACGGGGGTACAGAGATGACACAAACATAGTTGATAGGTGACATTAGACATGTTTCCAAGAAAAATGAGCTGTTAGGCCATGTAGAAGCTCCACCTAGCTGTTTAACATTGAATAACAATCATATTTTTCAAAGATTTTCTTGATTGTGCTTGATTTTCCACCAAGTCCCATAAAGTGTCATACATGATTTTGTGACTGAGTCTTGTTTTGTTCTACCAGAGAGAGTATTTCTTCTATTTCATGTTTCCAGTTTGGCTTCTAAGTGCCATCGTTTACTCCATTTTGATCGTTATCCGTCTTTTCTCACTAGAAATCCCCTTCAACTGAATAAAACCAGGAATTTCAAAAGTACTTTCAGACAGAAAGTGACAATGGCATCTTCTTCAGTGATATCCAATTACTTAGTATGTCACTGATATACAATAATTTCATAGCTTCTTTGGAAGGACCATTGCAATGAAAATTGAGTCATTGAATCACATAACAGTGCAGAAGTGCCACCATTCCCTGCTGCCTTGAACTGCATAAACTATTCCATGGCTACGATGATCTCTTTTGCAGGCCAACCTGACAACTCAACATAATTTTCATGGGGTTTATACATGTATTTACCTCCATGTTTGTACCACTTCTGATGCATCCAGCTTTATTTTGGGGTACAGTTTGTCTGTCTCATAAAAGTGATCCTGAGAATTGTTACTTTCCAGAAGCTTTGTTTTGGGTGGGTTTGTGGGTTTGTCTGGACAGAATAGGTTGACAGGAAGTGGGTGGACAAAGAATGACAGGCAGAATGACAGCAGGTCAAATGGTTAGACACAGGAAATAGGGGGCACTCCAGAGTAGGTTGACAGCATGTGTGGGGATTGGGGAAGATTGACAGGCAGAAATACAGGAGGTCAGAAGGCCAGACACAGGAAAGGGGTGAAACTCAAAATACTTCCCAGAAGTCGGAAATGATTTATTGTTTAGTCTGTTGTAATAGTTCTTGACAACTCTGAGATACTTGTTTTCTTTCAAAATACAGGACATTACATAATATACGTGTAATTCGACTGTAACTCTTTCTAGCTTGTACCACATTACACCTGATGAACTCATTGGAAGTCCAGAAACGACCTGCGCCTACAGGAAATGATGCGTAGTGACCAGGAAATGGTGCATATAGATTTTTCATGTTCGCGGGCAGTGGAATATCGGCCGGGTATAGAATCTAGTCATAACGATTGTCTAGCTGAGTTCCTTCGCCAGAAGCATACCTGCTGTGTACCAGCTCATATATGTTTCATTGAGATGGATGGATATGCTGTCCTGGTTTTCTCGGTCCAGATGCTGTATTGACAGTCTTTTATTTATTTATTTTTCAAGATTTACCACACGTTGTGGAAGGATTGATATAGCAAGTGACCATCACCTTTTCAAGATGTCATTTCCACCTGAGTCAAGTGAGGAAATAGGTGTAAAGTACCTTTCCCAGAGGCACAACACTGGGGCCTGCCAGGGATTCGAACCCAGAACCTTCATATTCTGAGCCAACGATCCTAACCACAAGGCCACCTTGCCACCTTATATTCTATACCAGTCATATAGAATATTTGGCATTTTGTGTCATATTTGCATAGATTTTCTGTCATTATACATTGTGTGTCATTTCAAGAACAAAAATCTCACCAGATCTCCGTATACATGTACATAAAGATTATGTTACTAACAGTACTACGTAATATAATAATATATCTTTTATTATATATTGGCCCCACTGTAATGAATGCCACCAATACATTTTTAATATGTTTTATTGGACATCAGATGAACTGGGCAGACAATGTCATGGCAGAAGAATTCTCTGCAACACCCTCAGAACTATCCTATTTATAGAAGAAATAAATCATGCATCTGAGTCAGCCAGCACAAAAAGTTATGCACCTTAAATTTTCAGTAGATGCTTCAACAGGTAATGACATTGTCGTTTGCCTTTAGAATTTGTAGAGGTAGACGTAGCGTCCTTGCCTTGGAGTGAAGTATGGTAATGCAGCGCCACAGGTCCTTGGGGTCAGGGGTTAATGACTGGCCCCAGCAGAAAGGGCGATAACAAGGAGGGTCGGCACCTGAGTCCTTCCTTCACTGTACGGACGCCAAGGGCCGTACCATTTCCAAATGTCAGAAGGAGGCTGACACACTTTTTAAAAGGAACCCATTTTTGAAGATGTTTTTAGATAATCAATCTTGTCTAGGACACATACAAAATGTATGCATATTTTAGAGGTAATGCAATGGAGGCTTTGATTGATTCTACTGAAATTTGGCCTGGAATACTGTAAATTATGAAACTTTTGCAGCGGTTTTATTTGTCCTTGCCTTGGTAATGTGTTGACCTCTTGGATTTCTTGGAAACAGAATGAATAGTAAATGTTAGTAAGAGTACATCATTATGCTAAGATATAGCCTCAGGCAGCATATATATAATACATCTGATCACATAGCTATAATGCTGCAAAGCCTTTAACTGAAACTGTGTGCAGCATGCAAAGTTTAATGTTACTAAGTTGTGAAACTTTCGTGGTGGTTTTATTCCACAGTAGGAAAGGGAGGTTTTCAGTATTTTTTTAGTTTCACTGTTGAAATAATTCTGTAGTCCAGTAGTCATACAAGGAAGACATATTTGCAGTGTTATGAATTTGCAGTGGAGAGGTCAACACATTTGCCCTGTACCAAATAAAATTTTGCTGACTTGTTCATTCTTTCCAGTTTGCCCTGTTGTGGGTAATGATGCATAATCTGCCATGAACAATTGATTAGAGAAACAAAACCATGACTCACACACATTTCCTGCAGTTTCATATCCCAATGGTGCTTTAAGAATGTTACTTTCAACATTTTCCTTGGGCT
Organism: Branchiostoma floridae x Branchiostoma japonicum; assembly: GCA_013266295.2. NCBI lineage: Eukaryota > Metazoa > Chordata > Leptocardii > Amphioxiformes > Branchiostomatidae > Branchiostoma > Branchiostoma floridae x Branchiostoma japonicum. Next base: position 12,223,742 of record CM023824.1, read on the forward strand.
AGCTAAATTTGATTTCTTGCATTACCAAGTGAGCAACTGAGAATATGCCAGCTTTATAGTGCGGACGCCATCATCGATAATGATATTGATTAGACTTGATTCCAAAAGGTGTGCATTGGGGCAGTCACAGATGATGTCAGTGTTATTGGATCAGAGCTGTGGGTTCCAGGGGAAAGGTGCATTCTGCAGTTCCAGTGATTGCAGTTGACAGGAGGAGAGATTGGAGTCAGTTTGGGCATGTTGGATGTAAGGACATGAGACAAGTGAGATCCTTGGAGAGGGTGAACCACTAGTCTTGTCATGATACATAGTGAAAAGAGCATGTATCAGAGAGATGAAAGGACAAAGATCAACAAAATCAGCACAATTGAAATCCATGAGGAGGCTGACTCTGCTGCCGATGTCATGAAGTTCTTTCAAGATTAACTGACTAAAAGATTCAAAAGTGCGACTGACAGATATTCCCATTCAAGTTAAGATAGTTGGACTGGACAGGGTGGAAAGCTTTTAACCAATATTGATGCTGTTGGTGTTTCAAATTATATTACTGCACTGTTGCTGTGTGCAAGGTTGTCAAATTTACATCGTTGGACAAGTTATATATAACTATTATAAGTGGGGTTAGGGACATTGTGCCTTGTCATGGAAATTGAAGTGATGGTCTAGGTTGCATGTTTACATCATCTGAATAAAGAAAGACCATGACTGTGGACCAAAAGAAGGGCTACATGTATGTGTGCCATAGTTATCAAAATCTGAGAACAGGTGAAATCGAATTATTAGCAGATGATGATTCATCATAAATGCATGCATGTGTTCTTTTGAGAATTGAAACCTGGAGGTGATAGATGCATAAAGATAGAATCTTATATTATAAAGGGGTAACATTCCTTGATTTACAGAACACCTGCCTACATGTACCAACCTAGTCCCTTAACCTGTCCTGGTCATTAGGGAGACATGTAAACATAAACTGATAAAGATTGAGATTTGCCTGCAGACTTGTCTCTGTGTGGCTGCAGTCAGTATTGCTTGGATGGATATGGTCAAATATACAATTGGGGCCAGCAATATTTGTGTGACTGTTGCTGGCAACTCAAACCATGTAATACCACTATAACAGAACTGTTCGTATGAAAAACTGTCTACATTCTTCATTCATTTATTTATATATGTCAGTTTCTGTTTTAGAAGTTGAAATGTAAGGGAATTGAAAAGTTAACTTTTGATGGTTAATAATAACTGTAACTTTTCAAGTCTCCAGACGTGTGCCATTATCTTTTCCTAAGCACTGTTATAAAGATACATAGAATTCATAAATCATACATATACACAGTAGATGGCTTTAAGTTAAAGTAGTAATCCTGCATCATTCAGCACAGCATGTAATATATCATGCACGACAAGGGTACATTTCAGTAGGGAATATCATCTGAGAACCTATCTTTTTCAAAATAATCCTCTACCATTATTACTAACAATAGCTGGTCTGTTAAAATGTTTTATGTACCCGGTGATTCTTTACAATAGGACCTTGGAGTACATGTATGCAGATCTTCTATAAAGAAAAACTATTATTAAGACCTTCTAGACTGTTGTGGTGACTAGAGAGTTGGTTTTTGTTACAAATCTGTTCTTGGTACTGAACACTATCTGCACATAAAAATATGCTTCATGCAGCACCAAGTACATTGTTCTTGTGTGTAGATAGTGTTCAGCACCAAGGACAGGTCTGTTCTTGTGTGTGAATAGTGTTCAGCACCAAGGACAGGTCTGTTCTTGTGTGTGGATAGTGTTCAGCACCAAGGACAGGTCTGTTCTTGTGTGTAGATAGTGTTCAGCACCAAGGACAGGTCTGTTCTTGTGTGTAGATAGTGTTCAGCACCAAGGACAGGTCTGTTCTTGTGTGTGGATAGTGTTCAGCACCAAGGACAGGTCTGTTCTTGTGTGTGGATAGTGTTCAGCACCAAGGACAGGTCTGTTCTTGTGTGTGGATAGTGTTCAGCACCAAGGACAGGTCTGTTCTTGTGTGTAGATAGTGTTCAGCACCAAGGACAGGTCTGTTCTTGTGTGTAGATAGTGTTCAGCACCAAGGACAGGTCTGTTCTTGTGTGTGGATAGTGTTCAGCACCAAGGACAGGTCTGTTCTTGTGTGTGGATAGTGTTCATCACCAAGGACAGGTCTGTTCTTGTGTGGGGGTAGTTTTCAGCACCAAGGACTGGTCTGTTTTGTGTGTGGATAGTGTTCAGCACCAAGGACAGGTCTGTTCTTGCGTGTGGATAGTGTTCAGCACCAAGGACAGGTCTGTTCTTGTGTGGGGGTAGTTTTCAGCACTAAGGACAGGTCTGTTCTCAAGTGTGGATAGTGCTCAGCACCAGGACAGACCTGACTTATGTGTGGATGATAAACTATTCGTGTAACTCTAAATCCATATATCAAGTAGACCAACATTGACTCAAACCTTACTAAACTCTAGGCAAATGTTATTATCTAAAAACCATGCATCTACATGATTGGCTCAGAAGTTGTCATATTCAAATCTGTATTACCTTCTTCATCACCTTCTGACCTTCAAATTGAAGCTTACTCATTGATCTCAATTCATATTTTTCCAGCACCTATTTTCATGACCTAACACTTACAGGATTGGAATTGTTACCATTGCCCCTAACTTTCCAATACTGATTTTACTTGACAATATTTCATATTATCATCACTGGACTGATTGATGAAACTGCCTAGAACTTTTAGGCTGATACAAAAGTTGTAATCTTCGAGCACTCTCAGATGCATGCACTATTAATTGTTAAAGCATTTGATTGATTTGTGTCATCTAATAAAAATAAGTTTGGTAACCTTGCAATTTTATATGTCAGCTGCTTTTTGGATATTGTATGATATTAACATTTATCACAAATGATGGATCAGTATGATAGTTGTGTAGGTTAGGGCTAGATCTGATTCAGTTCAATGACTATCGTAAAGATCACTTTCTATGGCATGTGAGCACAAATGACTGAAATGTAAAGTGAATGATGGGTAGATTGAAGGTGAATATAACAATACTGATCCTCTTAGATGAAAGGAATATTACTTATTTTCAGTGATAGCAACTCATTTGTAATGATTCAAAAGAAACATTTGTAGATGACTTCTTGTCTGACTGATGTATCATTAAGACCTGTGTACTATTACAGAATCTGATTTATATATTGTTATATCTAGTATTGTTTTGAGTGGCTGAGCTGTGGCTTTGTCCAGACAGAGTAGGTTGACAGCATGTGGGTAGGGCAAGATTGACAGGCAGAATGACAGGAGGTGAAAGGTCTCAGAATCTGGCCTGGAGCCAGCAGGACTTAGAGGTTGACATGAGGGAATTGAGGAAGCGGTGGATTGCATGCCTCCCTAACGTCTGAAATCTCTGATTTTCTGTTACAATATCGCCTTAAAGAAGCACGTACATGTATCTTGATACAATTGTGGCTGAGCACTTTGATAATACACATATATCATTTTGAAGATCAGATATGGCGATCCTCCAGAACAAAAGTACATTGCTTGGATACCTTTTTGTTAGACCATATGGGTGCTTTGTGGCAGAAATACAGCATCTTTTCAGGACCTCAGACATCTGTGCCAACAGCTTCCATGCAATTAGTGCACTCTTCACAACAGCATCACCACCAGAGGATGAACGTTACTTCTGCCCTCTGCTGCCAAATTTACACTGGAGGCAAATTAACATTTGAAGTCCTGACAAGGCTGGCAGAATGATGGTTCCCATATGTAACACAGCACATCGACCAGAAATTGAAAGAGAAAAGGTCGTCTAGCTTTCTTGGAATAGATACAGCAAGTAAGTACGTGTGTATGTTGCAGGGCTTCGTAATATTTTTGGTAGAAGCTAACAGCTATCCTTACAAGTCTGGAGTGATGCATACATGTACATGGCTACATGCACATGCACATCTACATATATTAGTAAACACAGTGGATACAGGTCACTCATATAGAAAAGTAGAAGGCATTTGTGGTAGGTGGGGGAAAGCAACTGTTCTTCAGCTTTCTAAGATCAGTTGGTAAAGAAAAAGATTAGCAGCAACATTTGTCTAAGAATATGCCAATTACTGTTTGATAATATGTATTTAACATATTTTACAGATATAAAACTGTCATTATTATTTCCTTGGTTCAGACACAATTTAGAACAAGAAATCAAAGATTTCAGACTTCCGCTAAATATTTTGGGTTTTTATCTTCTTACCTTCAAGTCCTGGGTCTGACCTTTTGACCCGTCATTCTGCCTGTAACTCTTTTCCCCACTCATGCGCTGTCAACCCTCTGCGTGGAGAAACAGATACACAAATCCACAGCTCAGCCACCCAAACCAATACTTTCATACTCGGAAGTAAAGATACTTCACATTAAGCCAGAATTGAACCTCCCCCCAAGAGGGGCACTCGTAGCCATCCAAAGTCATCATGTTTCAAATGTCACCCCAATGGTATGAAAGTGTCACTTGACTTTCACCAGGGACAAGGATCTGAGGATACTAATGGCTGAAATTTAGGTACTTGGGCTAAATTTCTGACCTTCATTTAAGTTTCATTCAAACATAAGTTAAGGTTTTGTTAGTCATCATAAGTTCTTGACTTTGGTGGATAATTGCCAGGCAAACTCATCAAAATCCTTGCCCTTGTAGACAAAGAAGTCAATGTATTCTGGACCCTTTGATATGCTTTTTGATGAGTTTTCTGTGGAGAGAACAGATCAAAGTTGTTCTTCTTCATTAAGCATGTTTGACTGTTTTCTTTGATTGAGGTCCTTTCAGCTTTTGGAGATTGATTCATAGAACATGTATCTTCACAATCAGTTTTGTATGTTATAGCATGATGAAAGTATAAATATGTACACTCAGTTGTAAGCCATATTGAATGCATGTAAATGTAAAATTCACACAATAAGAGCGTAAAGCTGTGTCTTTCATGAGCTACTTGTGAGGTTTCCAAGGATCTGTATTTCACACTTCTTTCCAGATTTGAAAGGTATTGAAAATTGTAACTGTTATTTTAAATCCTAGAGCTTAATGTACAGAATTTATTTTTTAATCTCGTTGTTTTGCGTTGGTCTGATAAAGGAATTAGATTCAAAGCTGATTTCAACAGGGTAAGGGTTCAGGGTTTTGAGATTGAAGTAGGAAAAGTGTTTATTACTGATAAGTGTAAGAAGATTGGCAGACCTTCAACAGGACAAAACATAAGCCGCTACAGGTTAGGCATGGGATTTTTTTCTTTGTGTTTGCTAAGCCAGGTATGTATGATGGACCTGTGTGTTGTGAAAGATCTCGCTCAATTGTTGTGTACTATTTCCAATGAGTTGAATGACCTGTATGACAGGTGGAAGATTATGATAAGGATTGTTTTATGGATTGTTTGTCTGGCAGGATATATGGACTGATGCTGGAACATTGGAGGGGAGAAAGCAAATGGGAACATTTTTAGGGTGAGGGATATATGAAGGGTGGGACACATTTTTCGGTAATTGTACACGTATGTTCACATCACCTTTCTTTTAGCAACAAACTAGTCATAGAATTGCTTCATGTATAATATGTGACATGAGTACTGTACATGTACATTCTTGTGTTGGTCTGATAAAGGATTACTAGTATTAGATTCAGAGCTGATATATGTAATATGTACATGCACTCTTTGAAAAGACGTCTCGTTGTTTGGAAAAACAAATAATTCTTGTGCTAGAAAACAGTCAGCTACTGCATTTAGAACAGATCTGGAAGTGTGGTAGTTTTAGTTTCATGGTGACTTCTCTAATGCAAGTGTGTCTCCCTTGTATGACTACAGTACTGTATTACAGAATTGTTTCCATCCCGAATTTAAAATACTGCGAAAACCTCCATTTCCCTCCTACTGAGAAATAGAACCATTGTAAAAGTAAATAAATTTGCAGTACAGTCCAGTCATGCAGCAAAGAAATACTTCCCAGCAGTTGTTGCATCCAGGAGTGCGGCACATCAAAGTGTGTTGTGAGGTAACGGATGAATGACTGCACTGGGAAAAGGAACAGCCACCAAAGGTCTCAATGACATCAAGAAGCTGTGTCGGCAGTTTTACTAAGTTTGTTTCACATTGAAGATCAAATGACCTGGTGCTTTTCCTTTGAAATGTTGGCATATCTAGGTACATGCGTGAGTGAGGTTGCTTTGTACTCATGGTGTCAAAGACAGGCAGGCAGTGAAGAGGGATAGATCAGTGATTAGGTGACACTTTTTGCATAAATCAAGAAATCATATTTGTGTGAAGTTGGCTCACTATTTATTGACAGTGAAAAATAAAAGTAGTGTTGGTATTGATAATATGTACATGTATATCCTTTCATCAGTAATTAGGTTGCATCTCACTGGAAGGTTCTTCAGTACCAAGGATAGCAGTACCCTAGGGAGTCAGACATATTGTAGTGAAGGATTTTTGGGAAGAGGTGTGTGGACAGGAAACTATGAAAAATTTATACCTCTATTGAAAAGAATAGCATGCAGAGAAAGTTGACAGAGAAATATGCAGAATGTCAGAAAAAATGATGCATGGATCTTGTGACCTGGAAAAGATCTGCACCAATATCTTTATTCACAACATTCCTAGATAGAACACAGTTGTTCTGGAAATAGGTACGTGTTTAGCCTACTTTAAATAAAAACAGTTTTGGGAAAGCTGAGTGAACAAACTGATTTGATTAAAGGAAGCAAAAATTCCTTTAGGACACAGATCTCAGTCAAAGATACATGGAATTGTTGACCTGTAATAATTTTGGATTATCACTCTGTCTTAATGACATTTACTGGAGTGCAAAGTAATTTTCCTCCAAACAATGCCTGACCCATTTGAAACAGTGCCTTCCTGTAAGGCACATAAAGCTCCCAACAAGGAATATTTTCAGACGTTGAGATGCTTGTTAGGGATGCCATGCAGTCCTACCTCCAATAACATTTATCTACTGGGTTACATATAATTTCAGTGTGGCAGATATATGTTTCCCTGAAACTGTGGTTCAGCACCAAGGACAGGGACAGCAGTATCAGTATTGATCTTTTTTTGCTTTATCTGTAATTTGTCACACTGATATCGTCACCTGATGTTTTGTAATAATGAGAATGGTATAATTGCTTTAGTTTTCCAGAAAGTGTGATTCAGCACCAAGGACAGGGACAGTAGTATCAGTGTTGATCTATTTCCTTGCTTTATCTGCAGTTTGTCACACTGAGTGTGACACTGTCCTTGGATTAGGATAGTAAGGGAATGGCCTAGCATTCATCAGCCAATGTTTTGTAATAATGAGATTCTTTTTTTTTTTATAAATGTTTTGGTTTCCCTAAAAGTGTTATTCAGCATCAAGGACTGGGACAGTACTATCAGTGTTGATCTATCTCTTGGCTTTATCTGTTATTGGTATCCTTGCATTGGATCATTAGGACAGTAAGTGGCTGTCCCTGACCTTTTAGGACACCATGCCATTAGCATACCTACAGCTTTGTTGAAATTGGGGTTTTGTTATTCATCATCATCATCATCATTTTTTTTCTGGCACCTCACCCAGGCTAAGTCGACCCTTCTTCCAGATATATATAAGTGTTTGTTATACCAAAATGCCCTCTTCCAAAAATACTCTACTACACTGTGCATGTATCAGGCATTCATTACTGTTGTTACCTTGTTGAAATACACCAATGTCTTTTAATCCACTTGATGAATAGTTCCTGTCCATGTTGCTGAATTCCTGGGATTACCATGTTGTAATGGGGGATTTCCACCCGAGCCAGTTGGTCTGGACTGGGCACAAGATCATCCTGATTAACGGCTGCACATGTACATTCCTGTCGAGCATTCCAATATCCGACTTCCCCTGGCGCTGTAAACGCAGCCTACCTATTAAAGGTAAAACCAACTTATTTTAACTACGCCACCAGCCTCGTCAATTCCGACAGTAAAAGATAAAGAGCCCCTTTCCTACCCAGGGCTATTTCCTCATGGTATAATTGATGTAGGAGTTAAATTGCAGTGTGGCAAACAAGTGGTTGCCCTTTTGTACCGCATCGGTGGAATTATTTTGGGCCATGAAGTTGCAACGTCTGCAACCTGGATATGTTGTTGTGGCAAGGAAAAATGAGTCTGTGTTTATATTATGTACTACTAGTATTTCAGTCAGCATAGCACATTTGGATTGCATCCAACGTGTTTTATCTCTGTCATTGTGTCTTGTATTAAATTTTTCATTTGATATTTTTCACCCATACATGTTTTTCCTAGTTGGTTTGATATGATAGCTTGGCTCTGGGCTTGGCTTTGTAGTTAGCAACCCCACTTTAGTTCATTTTATTAGGGGTTAAGGTGGCCTACATGGCTTCTTTCAAATCTTGATTCACATGCTACTGGAAGTTGTCACCGTTTATAGTAACTATAAGTTACTGAAGAAATGAAGTTGTAAGTACAAAATGTAATCAGTCTTGTTTTTTTTGGGGGGGGGGGCAGTCGCAAGTCTTGAAAAGTGTATAAAGGATGTACATTCCAACTTCCATACTAGCCAAAACTTATTGCTGCGTGTTTGTTTGTAACTCATCTTACCAATTGATTCTTAAGCTCAGAAATGGTGATGTGCTATTATTATCTAATATAGTATGATCAGCAGGGATTGTAGGATCATGTCATTGAGTAAGCAAAAAGTTGGAACTCTGCCTTCTGTCAAAAAATAACTTAATTCTCCCAAGGGTTTTGTAGAAAACAGAAAAAAATGATAATAGTTTTATTTATTTATTTATGAAGCTTCACAATATAACAATGGAGGGTATATGGTGCCTTCTTAAAGCTGTCACATGAAGAAGAACATAACAAAGATTTTGGCCAGGAATGTACAATAGTAATAAGATACAAGTTCACCATATTGACTTACAGCAATTGAAAGCTTTTACATTGTACTGTGAGATAACAATTAGGTATCTATACCATGAATAATGCAATGTTGCTTGACATGCAAAAATGCACATAGTTAAAACAGATGGCCATTACAAGTGCTTTCTTTAAGCCCTAAACTAAGCTCACTGATTAAAAAAGTCTACAAATTAATCAAGGACAGTATCAAATTTTGTCTACGGTAATTTCAAGTCTGAGCTTCTGATATAACTTTAATGATAATAAACTGTAGGTAATTCTTTCCAATTTGAAATGTTCATGTACAGCATTTCAATCTGGAGATATTGCAATGTTAATCAGACTGATGTGACGCATTTGAGCCGACAGTAATAAGATAAAAATCTGCAGCATCACAAGTCCCTACGTCATCATGCTCTCATGAAGAGTCACATTGAGCACTGAGTAAAGATGCTGTAGGACGACGGTAGCCATAATTGGGGGAAACTTGATTATATCAAGCGTCCAAGGACAGTAGTGCAGTGAATATCTGTCCCCCGTACAAGGTTACCAGATAGTTTCTTCTGCAATTACAGTAGGTAGAAGAGTCTCCATTGTATTACATACCTGTTACTTCAACAATATCCTGGTAGATGGTCTCAGGCCAGTTTGATGTATCACACAACAGTGCTGCACCAGTGCTCTCACCACGATGAGGGGTGAAAAATATCTCAGGAAAGTGAGTTGTTACTCAATCGTTGGCTTGCATTAAAAAATAATATTTAGTACCTGTTAAGACCATGTTAAGACCATGTGATGGAGAGAAAGAGAGAAGAAGAAAATAGGGTGGGACTGACAGTCAGAGGTCATCAGACTGCCACATACTTCATTATTACATATTTGAACATACAGTAAATGCAACATTAATTGTTTATCTATGTGCAGCGAGTTTCATGAAAAGCCTTGTGATTCAACTCGACATTAAAGATACCACCATGGATACTTGTTATCTTCAGGGGAGCCGATGGCGGATGTGACTGCAACAGGTTGACGTCAATAGCATCACTTGACGGCTCTCCTGGGAAAGTTTCTTTATGTTATGTATCAAAGTACGTGCTGTGTCCTCTTGGCAGTCTGTCCCAAACGGTCCTATAGTGCCCAGTAATGAGGCATTACAAAATGTATAATCCTTGCAGTGTGTTAGGGACTGGCAGGTTTGAGTCCCAAACTGGGGTTGTGCATGAGTAAGCTGGTACTGTCCCAAACATGGCAGACATTATAATTGGGGAAAGAGCTGTACAACCAGGATTCCACTGATATCTAGTCCTTTCTGATACAGTGGTAGCTGGCTTTATGAGATATGGTAGTCTATAAAGAAAGCTACTGTGCTCTTTTGTATTACATTGTCTGGGTTTATCCTGCAGACTTTTTACGCACATGCTGTCAACCTATTTGGACAAACAGGTACACAAACCCACAGCTCAGCCATTCAAAACAGTACTTTCATACCTGGAAGTAATGAAGGTCTTTGCTCCCTACTTGCTAGACAAGACATTGTACAGTCTTTGAACGGCCTGCCACAAGACTGTGTTTGTCATATAGCGTCATGTACAACATTGACGTAAGTCAGATGGGCAGAGCTGAAAATAGGCAGTTACATTGAATCTGATGGCACAGCTGCCAGGGGTAGAACCACCTTGAAAGAAATGTTATTTCCTTATGGGATCCAATATGACATACTGCTAATGGGACACTCTACTTTGCAGGGATGGAACCATTACTGTATATCAAATCCTGGGATCACACTTTGTACTTCAGGCTCAAATGTGTCCATAAGCTGGGTATGGTTGAGAGCCAGGGCTGGCACATTTTTCAAGTTGCCCTTTGCTTTCCCGCCTGCTCTCACATCACGACCCATTCTTGTGAGGCATTAAAGCTTAAACCAAAAGCCACAAAGTCAATCAGTTGTAAGCTCTTTATTTTATCAATTACGATGTGGTAACATTCGTCGTGTACCAAGAATGGACGACTCAAGAATACCTAAAACAACCTTAAATTGGAGACCTGTTGGGAAAAGAAAAAGAAGTAGATCTAAAACCACTTGGAGAAGAACTGTGACAGTTGACCTGGCGTCCATGGGAAGCTCTGCCCTACATTTATCAAGACATGATTGTATACTGACAAAAAGTTTGAAAAGAAACTGCCATGGGGTCAAAAGTGTCGTCAATGATTTGTTTCTTAGGCTAATGCTAATACCAACTTAAGTGGTGACTGGAAAGTTAACTTAAGTTTGTTGAAGTAAGCATCTGTCTTCAAAGTTTTTATTGTGTACCATTTGTTAGGTGTGGGAATACAACATGCCCCATAAAGCACTGAAGCCCTTACCTATATAGACTGTGCTGCTGGCAGTGTATGTAGCTCAAATTGCAATCAATGCTACACACCAATAACCTGCACCATATACTGTCTCCCAGACCCTCCCAAGAAGTTCATCACTGTGTTAGCATCAATAAAGTTTGCCATTGTAGATCCAAGTAATCAGACAGAATGATTGTGCTACTAGATCATGATTTCAGCCTTATTGAACGTGGGTCTTAAAGTCGATTAAGTTGGATACAAACACTTGGCACGGCAATCAGAAACTTCTTCCTCTTCTTGAGAACATCACATTCTATGCAGACAAAATCAATGACATCTATCTATCGTGGCACGTTGTTGTCTGGACATCGATAATTGTATACGTCAGAACCTCCAGCATTACCTCATGGCTTAACAACAAAGATATAAGCATGTAGCTGAACATTGGTTTGAAAATCAGCAACAAAATTAGTTGAATTACCTGTTGAATTTTCAACTCTTAAAACACCCCCACCCCTCAAATTGGTCAAATCCAAGGAGTGGGTCGATATTATTGTAATGACTTACATGTATAGTGCTTATTTTTTGTATGCATGTATCAGTGACCCAAATGCCACATATCGACCACCATTTCTGCTTAAAGTTTGCAGTCAGGTTTGTTTCGTTTTCTTGTGAAAGGAGTACTAATTTGGTTGGACTTGATCGCTCAGCCCCAGTTTAAGCATCTGACATTGACAGATGAGGCAGTATTACCACACAGCCCAGCAGAAGATGGATTGGTAAGATGAGTCCTCAGTGAGGGAGACTGTAGCCAATCCCATTCAATTCCAGCTTAATGTAATCTGAAACTGCTGACGATACTCTGTCAAATTCATGATGGTTACAAGATTTATAGCTGCTCGAGTAAAAAAAAAACCAGTGGAGTCCAATCTCAAAGTAAATGTTGTGGAATAAAGCTTTTTAAGATGTCTTAACATGATCCTTGCACCCTTTGGTATGACTCTATCAAACTAAAATTGATGATAAAGAAAGGTTGTAAATTTAACGGTGGAAAAGTATTGGAAGTATTGGATGAACTTTCTTCCGTCTATAAAGATTTCTGTAGCAAGCAGTTTATTTTGTGATGTAGGTGTAAATTGACTTCACCAGATTGCCTGCTTAACCATCTTCCTGCTGTGGCCCAATTCACTTACCAAATTTGGAATGGTGACAGCAGAGGTGAGCAGGAAGAAAGTTAAGTTCACTGGAAATTATAAATCACACATGAACTGGACTTACCTCTCTCGGAGTCTTGATGCTTCTTCCTTCTACATTGCACTTAAGCAGTTTCCCTTCTCAGTGATGTGAGCTTGGAGTTGTTGTATGTTTCATCCACTTGTCTTCTTGTGTCTTTTTCTTTCTATTTATCATTGCCTCCATGTATGGAGGTATTGTTTTCGGTGTGTCTGTTTGTCTGTTGGTTTGTCTGTGGTTCTGCAGTTATTTCCACATGCTATACAATGTATATAGGTGCATCTCATCACAGGAAGTAAAGGGCAAAAGGTCAGAGTTGTCAGAGTGACAGGAAGTAGAGTTCAGAGTTAGTAGAATTAGCCATTTATCAACCTTAGCAGACATTCTAGGTCATGGGGCCACTGGAAGAGGCTATTAATTCATGGGAGGTGTTATTTTTTGTTTATGTTTTCACAGTTATATATTTGTTATTTATTATTGTGGGTCAACAAAATATTTAATCATCATTAACCCAACAGAAACATTTATTGCATATATCAGTTGTCTTATGAGTTTTGCTTCAGTTACTCTGCTTGGTGTAGGGCTAACAGAGTGGTTGGTGTTTTTGTGAAGTCATTTCAGCACTAAGGGCAGTGCTGTTGAAAGGACAAACCCAGATGATGACAGATCACATACCTTAGTGTGGAATTATATTGATTTGTATCCTGTTTCACTGAAGCCTTGCAGTGTATTGATTTTGACAGATGCGCAATATGAGCTGCATTAAAACGTGAGGGTTCTGACATGTAGCATTATGATCACAGCAGTCTACTAGTCTTGGGCATTCATTTTCTCAGTCTGATATCACATGTATGCCATGTAGCCTTGTAACAGAAACTTCATGGAAGATGACAATATTGCACTCAATGTCACAGAACATTTTTATTAATTTTTTCCTGTTGAATATTATATTGTTTGAAATATTTGTTTAAGGTGGCCAGGCTGTGGGTTTGTGTGTATGTTTGTCTGTGATATGCAGGAATTCAGGATTTGCATGACAGCATGTTTGTGGGGAGTATTGCCTCACTACAGACCAGAAAAGGTCAGATGCAGGAAATGGAAGATTTAGGAAGCATATTTACACTTATTGATAAGGTTATATAACTGTATGACCTGAATTTTGACATCTCAGCAAAAAAGTTGTTTGCCAGTTGCATCTGTAATAATGATCCTGACTGTCGAGTGGATTTGTCAATGATAGCCATCATTAATAGGTGGTAACCTTTTCACAAACTCAACTTGTGACATTTTGTTGGCCACATTCAAGTATATTTTAGTTCGCCACCTGTGTGTCACTATATGGGTAATAAAATGGTTTATTTCCTTCACCAACAGGTGCCATTTCCTTCCAGCCAGTTCCCATGGAACGTCTTCCATTTATGCATGTGATAAAGATGATATGTGATAAAGATGATATGTGATAAAGATGATAAAGTAGTCTTATCACATGAGGGTTTAGTCCACATGCTGCAGCAAAACCATTAGTGTTTGACCTTTGCACAAGATTTCCCGCCAGCTATATATGGTCTACCCTGCGGTCGTATGTTGAACGGTGTGTGGTGATCATGAGTTACAGCAGCAGCTGTAGCTTCCGCAGTGCAGCCCTCTGGGGTGACACGTTGGGTGTTTAGTAAGGTGGATTGATCGGGAATTCGTTATTGCTGTTCTTGCCTTGCTTGGCTCTGCATCAGCCATTACTCTTCCTTCTGTCCTGGTGGGGTTACAACAGATCATGGATTTGTAAGACAAGAGGGCAAGGGGAGCAGTTTGGTAATAGCCGCCATGTCTAGTATGGTTAAGCATAAGCACCTCACCTGCATCTCTTCACCTCTCAACTGCTATTATAAGGTTCACAATGCTGTTCCAACAGGTGGATGCTTTAGTTCTGTATCCACTTCTATGAGTTTTTAAGAGATGGAGCCTCTGTGGGGATTAGTGTTGTAATTTTACAAAATTCTGTCATACCATATTGGAGACACAATGTCTGCTTTTTGTACATGCATTTCCATAATAATTAATGCACACCTGTCCTCATGATAAACTCGATAAGAATCAGTCTGTTTAGGTTACTAATCACACTGCGCAATCATCGGATCATCCTGCATAAGTTACGGGACAGTGCCGAAGTCGCGAGGAGGGAGCCTAGACCCTGGAAATGGGCATTGATAATATAAGGTGGCTGGGCGGCCGGGAAGCGCCCGTGGCTATCTTCCCTGATTCCGCTCTTGAAAACCCTTATTGCAGCACAGCTCCTCGCGTTGGGGACAGCTCCGAAGAAATGGGTGCAATGATAGGGCACGCATGTCTTATATGGGGTTGGTTAATTAGGTTATTATGAATGACCAATGCTGTATGATACATGCATATAAGTGAAGACTGTGCTGTACTTGACCATACATACAATGTACATGTAGTGTCTTGTCATTATCCAGTTGTGGTATACAATGAATCTTCATTACTGTTGAATTGATTAAACCATATTCAGCAGACGGAATGCCATTAATCTCAATCTTTTTCCAGTTATGAGAAGCAATAGGGACCATCTTCCTTTTGTGTTATTAGACTTGCTCTATACAAGATTAGTCACTGAAGTTTTAATGTTAGGAACTTCTGTAGACATTTTTTATCCTGCTGTTATGAGCTGTAAGCAGCTTTGTCTAGATGGGTATCAGACAAATTACTGTCCTTTCAGAGTGTAGTCCTTGTTAGCTTTTATGAAAGGCTTTTGGTTACAGGGATTTAGTATTTCAATGTCAATGTCAGTAGAGCTTCTCTTCAGCCAGCTTGCAAAACAAACAATATGTATGATGAAATCACATATTTAAATGATGAGAGTTTCAGCCTATGACACTTTCTGCCCCTGGCACTACCTTGCTCTTCCGGGTGAAAGAAATAATGCAGCTAGCCAATAGTATGGTACATTCCAAATGCACGTACTCAAGTATGAATTCTTACAGACAGTAACACAACTGTCACTGATTTTATTGTTTATGGTTAAACTCTTTGGGGATCTGGGACAACAGAAGCATGATACAGCCTGAGTCTGACCAAGAAGATTTAAAAGAAAAGGATGGTATGTGATCAGGACCTGTTACAGACTGATATGATAGTACATTATATTGTTTGTTTTGCATAACCAGTAAACTGTCTTTAGGCAAAACATACCAGTTTTTTTACGGTGAGTACACAGGCTACATAAGACCAGACTGTATGTAAGGTTTGATCCACTCACATTGGGATGTACCCCAGGGTGATGGGATTTTAGTGTGCTCAAGGTGTGGCACTCCTCAAACACTGGACCTTCGGCTTTATGTCCCATCCGAGAGGATGTCCCTAATTGAAGTTGGGTACTCATTTTCACCTGAGTTGAGTGACGAAATAGGTGTAAAGTGCATTTCCCAAGGGCACAACATTGGGGCCTGCAAGGGATTCGAACCCAGAACCTTTAGATTCTAAGCCAACAACCCTAACCACAAGACCACCTTGCCGCCCTGTCGTATTACATGTAGATGATCCCTGCTTTGCAACTGTCTAGTAGTCAGGAATCTACTTAAACCCCAGTGTCTAGTCTGGAATCGAAGTCGGCAGAGGTCATTCTGGGTCAAACACTATTTGAGCAAGTTGGATTAATGCATTTTGATTGGTTTGTAATTTGTTGCCACAGTGAGCTATTTTAGACAACTTGGATCCAAATTCTCCAGCTTTACTTCATAATGACGCATGTAGTTGCTTGGTTCTCAGCCAATTGCTGTAGTGACTAAGCGAAAAAAGCACTTTGATTTGTTTTAACTGGCAAGACAGAGAGGCCTTCATCCCATATGCTCAGGATTTCTATATCCTCTTGCATGTGCATTTTGATTCTTTATTTGGCAGTATACTTGTACATGTACATGTACTTTTTTCTAAAGCCACATTATCACTACAGTCACCCCAGGAGGTTGTATCCATATTGTAACAGTTAGCAAGTTTAAAAATGTCTTTCCTATACAGATAAATGTCAAATAGTGTCATAATTCGGAAGACTTGATTTCTTCAGTTCCATTTACAGTATCATAATATTACAAGTACAGTAGAACTCAAAAATTCAAAATGATAATGATCACTCATATCTCCAAGAATATTGCAAACAATATTACCAGCTGCACAAACAATATTACCAGCCATTTTAAGGATTGGCACAGTGTGTCACACCTACAGAATATTTTTTCCCTGGATACATGTCAGGAATGATGTTGGATTAAACCAATCATATCCAATGTGAGGTGAAGCATGCATCAAGGATAAAGCAAATACAGCAGGAAATTGCATATTACTATACATGGCATGATGTGACAGGCTTATATAAGACTCGTACTGTAAATGCAGAAACGTTCACGGTGGTTTGATTTTCGCAGTTTTCGCCGTTACCTCTCAAATGCGAATTCATGACACCACAAATATGCCTTCCTTGTATGACTGTAATGCACTGTACTACAAAATTGTTTCAACTGTGAATTTCAGACACCATGAAAACCTCATTTTTCCTCTTACCATGAAATATAACTGCCACAAAATTAAATGCATTTTCAGGATAATTTGGACCTCCTGTGCAGTTGCACTTCACCTTGGTTATGATGAATTAATTCTTGTTTTCAATGGGATGAACAGACAAGACATTACAGACCCCCTACCCTGACGCTAATTATTCTCTACCATTTAATCTCTAACCCTTCCCTCGTCTCCCCTGTATATCAACAGTGGTATAGGTTCGTTACTAGTAATATGTTTTTTGATGTTTTAGAGGAATTGGAAAATGACGGGAACCATGGAACTGCACCATGTCAGAATGCCTGGTCTCTCCGGGGCCATCCCACAGGATAAATTGTTCTCCATTAGTTTATGGGTGGCTTTAAATGGCACAAGTTGATCTGCTGTCCAATTTTCCCCGGATATTGCCACTGTAGAGCAATAAATTTTGCACAATACCAAAAAGCATTGACATTGCATGGCCTCTCCTGAGTGTACCAAGGAAACAAGTTTTATGTAGTATTTTTCATTTTATTCCATTTTCAAAGGTAGAAAAAGTAAAATTACAGAAGAAAAGAGCAAATCATTATATTAGTTAACTAGAGTTCCACGACCTCATACCTTCGCCATATGAGATTATCCTTTATGACCGGCGAATTATAGATTTTTCCCCTAATTATGCAAATAAGATCCTAATTTGCATGAATTGCATCAGTTGATCATATTCTCCTCCCAATGACAGTGTTATCTTAACAAAGAAGGTAATTCTACCATTTCCTCATAAATTATGCAAATGAGGTGCTGATTTGAATAAGTTATGTTGAATGATGTTCACCTCCAGTCAACTTCGAAATGCGCAAGTATGAAATTGCCAACATCAACCACTATGGAATCATAGTATTTTCTCATTAATTATGCAAATTAGGTCTTCATTTACATAATTAGTATATGGCGATGTTCCTCTCATTCTTAATTACACATGTCACAAGGTAGAATAGTCCTATCATGGAAGGTAGCTGAATTATAGAATTCCCTTATTAATTATGCAAATTAGATCCTAATTTGCATAATTGTCTTTTAATTCTGTCAAGCATCACTTAAGCTACCTACATACTAAATATCAAGACGATCCGTTGACCGGTTATTGAGTTATCCTACTTTAAACATTTTCATACAAAGGCTCCTGCAGTTCCAGAGCAAGCCGCTAGGGGGCCCAAACTTACGTCACTTCTTCCTGAGCACAAGAGCTACCTACCCTCTAAAAATCATCACCCTAGCATGTCCAGATCACGAGATATCAAAACCGGAAGTTCCGCTGCAGTACCATAACAAGCCGCCAGGGGGCCCAAAATCTAATCACTTCGAGGTCTCATCAAGACCTACCCACCTACCAAGTATCAAGATAATCCATCCAAGCCTTCTCGAGTTATGCTGTTGACACACAGACAGACAGACACACACACAGACACACGGCCACGAAAACATAACCTTCTTGGCGAAGGTAATTAAAGATGAATGACAGAAACACAAATGGTGTTCCTATGTGACTATAAACCATATAAAAATCTGTACCAGTAATGTTCCGCTGTAGGAAGACCAACAAGTACACGTATATTGCAGTATATTGCATGTACATAAAAACGGACCACTAAATTAGGCCTAAGCTTTTGTATAGAGTACTGTAAATCATGTATATCAGTATGCAAACCTTTTGGAGAAACCATTCAAGTTATGATCGCATGGTACAACCCAGGAGTGTGCAAAATCAATCTCCACCCAAGGTAATGTTATCCGATAAGATAGCCCAGAACTTTGCATAATGCGGGAATTGATTTTTCCTCCCCAGCAAAATGATGGTTCCTCAGTGTCATGGACCACAGTCAGGGACAGATAGACAATGAAACTGGTGGGAGCAGAATGACATATTCTCCAGCATCACCCCTGATTGGACGCTAGATCCCTCTGCCCAGTCCTAATAAAGGGCCACGTCAGTGTGTGTCACCTCCGACATTCATTCATTCGTCAAGTGGACGGAGGACTGGCCCTGTTGCTGTCTCTAGGGTGGTCTGTAATGTTCACCTTGGGGCAATCTGGCAACTTGCAGAAGTCGTTTTTCACCCTTTAGTGTGGATAGAATAGTCAAGGAATGGCCACGCCAGGTTTTATAGTTGCCCACCATGGAGTCGAAATGTCTTGCTCTGACAGAGATCTTATGTTGATGTGTTGAGTTTAGTTATTTTATTATGTGTATTTTCTTTTTGGTGTTAACGTTACCCCCTTACAAAATGTTGTGAGGATTGTTTGATTGATTGGTAAACAGGTGCCTTTATAATATGGGCCCTCTGATAGCAAATTACTTTCCGCTGTGCAGTACAGGTCAGTGGAAAATTGGTAAACAAGGCCAGAACATAAAATTTGAAAAACAACAAGTGTTAGATTTAGGCGCAAAGCAAGACAAGAGAAGTAATAGGTTGTTTATGATAGGGGACATGAATGCCACTCCATGCCGCATAGCCATTGCTAATTCAGGTTGAAACTGGGAGCGAGACCGCGTTTCCGGCACACCAAGCTCCATTCAACTTGCATGGCCTTACTGTAAGCCAGTTGTCACCCTACCGCACTGCTGAAACAGCTCATTAAACAGATTGGCTGGCTTACCAGTAAAACTCATCATGTTCACAATCAAGTCATGCAAAGTGTAGGTTCACACTGGTGAATTTGAATATAACTTCAAGGAAATGATAGTGTTTGTCTTGCAATACATTATCAGTCATGTGTATCATAACTATTTTACTGCTTGCTTTTCTGCAACTTGCAAGTATACCAAATGCATTTGACTAACACCAGACATGCCTCAGAACAGATATTCATGCCATGGATTTCTTTAGCAGCTATTCTTTTGATTCCTAGGTCCTGTGCAATTCTGATAAGACTAACTTGGTTGGTTCTCTGTCATCTTTGCCTATAATTTGATTGTTGTACGTTAACGTTACAGTAATCTTTCTAAATTTTCCTCTGTTAGATAGTGCTCCCACCATTGCCATGAAAAAATATCACGTTGAAAATACTCCTACTGTGATAACAACGTGACTTGGTTGTAGAAGCTCTGCTGCTGAAAAAAGTACATGAAAATCAATAGCTGTTTCCTGAATATTCTGGTCTCAGAATATCAGCACATAGTTCTTGAATTTTTGAATGGTATCCCAGAATGCCTGAACTTCATTGTCAACAGATGGCACTTGTAACTTATGTTCTTAATGCACTGTCATCATGCATAACTGCTTTAGAATCTGTATCTCATAAAAAAATGCAGGGATTTTATCACTACAGCAGGGATTTGATTAGAATGCAGGTTCAGTTTGTACAAAACAAAAGATACAAAATTTACATGTACCTCCAGTTGATATTGATGAGGGAAAGCAAATCCTGAAACAAAGTCTTTGATTAAGTACAAAACCAGTGTTGCTTTTTTCATGAACCTTTAGAGAATTACTTTTGAGTGCCTGTCCCAATCAAATGTATTCAGTAAGGTTGGGCATTGATAGTCAAGAGTGCAAAAGGCATCAAATTGTTATTCTGAGAGAATAGCCAAACCTTTTTACCTGCCATTAGTAAGCCTGGCAACAGGAAGAAAGCTGTTGTCCTTTTAGTGTGCCTTAAACTCCACTCATGGTCCATTTCTGTTATCTATGTCCATTTAGGAAGCTCAGGCTCCGTGGCATTAAAATGGAAAGGGGTCACTAAGTATCTCTTCTTGCAAGCAGATTAGATGCTGCTAATTAATGTTCTAACTTTAGGGAAGGACTTGATCTTACCTCATCTACATGTGGTCCTATACTGCAAAGTCGCATTCGTCAATTTTGATGTCGTAGCATTTTCAAACAGGCTGTGTCAAAACCAATCGCCCTCAAGAGCATTTTCCAAAACAAGACAGCTGAATTTTGTATGACACATGCACGACTATTCCAAGATTGCCCCCATTTTGTAATCGTACGAAGATCATACAACATATGTCATCAGGCCTTTAGGAATGTCTATGGAAAGAAAGTAAATCTAGAAAACAGTTTTTGCACATTCAGAAGCACATACAAGTGACTGTTCCATACTATACATTTACAGCCACCGGTACTCATTTGTACAAAGTGGCACTGTAGTCAGCACCTGAGGATGGTTACAAAGCTTTGCAGGGAAGGAATTTCTTTCCGAGGAAACCTGCAAGGTGACAGCAGTGTCCATGTCTATCTCATCACCAGAGATTATGGCAAAATAAAACATGCCATGTTGCTGGAACAGTGATATACATTGTACACATAGATAACAATCAGCAATTGACCTAATTCACAGATATTATTGGTGCAAAGAGAAACATACTGGAAACCCTTTCAGCACCGGGGACAGGTACAGTAGAGAGAAGCTCATTTGAGGTTCATCAGAACCACGTGTACATGTACATTATTTTTGTCTCCAGTAACTGTTGAATGATATGCGAGGGGAGGGGTTACGGGGTCTTTAGCCTAGATCAAGCTCCACCAGCACCATCAAATAACAGCAACAACAAAAATACTATTGGAGGTTTCCTGCTAACAAGCCATTAGCCACCAACACACTAACAAATACATGTACATTGTACCAGAAACCAACAAAAGACACAATATGACTTCATGGCATATGGGGCAATTATACAGAAAATACAATCATTCAGCACACTGTAGGTCTGTAGCATATGCGGTAATAATTCATGCATGCTAGTCTAGGAAAATCTAGTTAAAATTGAAGTACCAGTCACTGCCAATAGCAGGGATTCTTAAAAAGGCATCATTAAGAGGAAAAACAGGGAAAAGCTTTTGCAGACAACTCCATTAGCAAATGCTTGAGGAGCTCATTAAAATCCCAGTGATGAATTTCTGCATAACTTCTAGCAGTCAAGTGTTTACAGTTAACTATGTCTACTAGTGAGTGCTATTTTATCTGGTGGTCCTGTGCGTCACAAGCCCTGAAAGCTTGCGTATACATAAACCAATTAGACGGTTTTCAGGATCTCCTGTGGCAGTGGTGCTGCCCTCCTGACGTTCATCTTATCAAGTCTTTCATGACTTCATCTCTGGGGGCAACCGAGGCACGTGTCATCGCCCTGTGACTTCTTAAAAAAAAACTTGTTTGTGACGCCTTTGCTAGAGGCAAGATGTTGGACTTAAGCTGCATGAGCGTCATAACAGGCTTCAGTATATCCCATTGAATATGAAAAAAAAGCAGGAAAACATCCTGAAGCGTGCTTTCTTTGCATGCTGATTAATACATCAGCTTACATCACATACATTGTTCAAGGAGGAAAAGGAGCCCTATTGATAATTGATAAGCTGCCAGTTCCCTTCTGATACCATGTAAAATTTATGGCGCTCAGAATCCGTGCAGCCTTACTTTGAGGGCTTAGATGATAATGCATCTATCATGCTGCAATGTCTACAATACCTTCAGCTCAGCTATTAGATGAGCAAAGATAGTCTACAGTCAGGACATATTTTCTACCTACCAGCACCAAGTTACTGCAAACTAGATGAGATATTTACTCCACTGTACAGCACTGCATATCACACCATGACTGTATCTAAGGGATAGTGATAAACCATCCAAGTTTGACTACACCTAATGGCAACACAAATTGTAAAATGTGTTAGCCAAGAAAGTTACTTTCTCCTCGGGAGTTGTCTTTATGATGTTCCCCCATCTAGTTTAGAAAACTTTATTATCCCATGGAAGTAAATTTGTACAGTATAACTGCCACTGATGCTGCAGAGCAATATACTTATGCATACACAGGTCCATGAAAGATTTTCATGGGGCCTGACTAGAATGTGTCTCACGAAGTTGGAGATATTCCATTCCAGGCTGTCCTAGCTTTGACTGATCATTCTGATCACCACTCCCAATTACAGGATGTTTCCAGCACCCTTGTCTGAGCACCCTTTCTTATGGGCAGTCATGCCTGCTTTCTCATGCAATCCCCATTGCCATGGTAACAACAAGACTATGTATTTGCATTGCCGTGCTCAGGAACAGGGTAGGACCCCGGATACCGGAGTCAAAGTGGGGTTGTACGTGAGGGATTGGACTCTACAGGCAAAACAGGAGCCGCGTGATTAATTCTGGACTCTTGGCCGAGTCTTCATCATTTACAGACAATATATCACCAACGTGCTCTGAATTATCCTTGCTTTGATACCAGTGATAAATCTTATCAAAGATTCCTTTCTTATTGACCTTTTGTTATAACTTATTGTCCCAATGGAAAAGGAAAATCTTAAAGATTTAACCTCTCTACTATTCAGTATTGACTTCAGCTTAATGCAGGCCATGTCCAGATATATAGTTTTAGATGGAAAATTGTTACTTGTCCATAATATTATGCTTTATGCAACTCACTGTTGGACAATAAAAGTAAATAGTCGATTCTAACCAAAATGACATTAATTTTGAAGCGCAATTACAACAGTGTCACTTCAAGATAGCTGAAGGGTTGGTTACTGTTTGTGTACAAAAAGATTACATGGCATTGCATGGTGTGTTACAATTTCAGCAGTTATTTAAGTTTGAGAAATTCAAGAAAACAGGAAAGAGATACATGTAAGTACACGTATGGCTAAACTAGACTATCACAAAAGTTAGATTGGCAAGATTTTGCTCTGAAGTAATCGGTAAGACTTGGAAGCTGCAGTCAAAAATGCAATCTATCAAAACTGTGGTGAATATCCCCAACGTAGCACTAGAACAAAATGACTAATAGCTGGCAGAATTGATTGTGATGTCATTCCGATATAAGGCTGTCTTTGAATCGATTCTAAGACTAAGTAAGAGTACTTTTACTCAGTGCACGTGAACTTGTGACACTCTGCCAAGGATGGAAAAGTCCCTTGATATGTGAGGTTGTGAATGGTTACAAGTTTGAATCAATGTGCAGTGAAAAGAACATTCGGGATTCAGAAGAACTGTGTAACTTGCAATATACAGTGACTGTCATAATCTACTGTAACATATTAGATTTACAATCTGTGTGGTTGTTTTCTAGACTAAACTTAATAATAGAAGTGTCCAAACAGTACAGTCTCAAATGATAATAGAATTTTGAAAGCAAATGATGATGATGATGATGATGAAAGCAATATTTTGAAAATTTGACTATTAGAATGTCGACTTACATGTACATTTTTGGTCCATCCTATTCCTTGTTATTCTATGGTAGCATAGTCACATTCGTTGTAAGCCTTTTTATATCATACCCAGGCGGCGATACAGTGCTCCCGGCCGTGTTGTATCCACCCGTACAACACGGGTATATAAACCGGGCTTCCATAGCCATGACATTCCCTAAAGGCTACAAAAATATAGCAGATAGACGGTGATGACCTTTCTTTCTTCATAGGTGAGAGATAGAGTTTCCTGACATTGTTCAGTCTTGGGAAGTCTCCATAAATCCACAGTTTGACATTGATGTCACTGAACATTACTTCCACAAGCCAACTGGGCCATTCTAATTTACCTTCACCTTAGACTACATATTGCTTCTAGCAGCAGTGCTAGCTGGCCCTTCCACTGGTCAGGCTCTTGGGGAGAAGATTCAGCGTGACAGCGAGGGATTGTGTAACACAGGCTAGCTACAGTTGTACCTTCACCTTCGAAAAAGACAAATCATGTAAGGAAACGTGACTGTACAATTGTTAGAGGGATAGATGAGACGACACTTTGTCTCACGAACCAGGGTCGTCTTTTAGATGTATTGATTTTACATAATGTACAATCTTGCCATGCTGACATATTTTCCAGTATTGTATAGGGTTCAATCAGCTGCTGGTGTAGCTTTGATGTATTTTGTAATGGTGTCTAAAAGTTAAGAAAATAAATGAATGAAACAAGAAAGAAAAATGTCTCTGACCTTGCATTGTTCAGATGCATGTTGTTTTCATTAATTTGGACAAACACTGGCAGATACCTCTACATTGCATGTACAATTGTATTCTCTTAGTAATTTAGATGCCATTAAAACAGGACTGGTTCAGAATAAAGAAAGTATTGCATTTTATGCATTTATTATAATAGATACATCAAAGAAACATTGTAGTTAGAAGCTAATAAGTAATGTTGATGGAAGAATCATACGAAACCTCAACAGCCTAGCATCTAGGCTAGCACAAAATTAATGTTCATTTGTGTTCATCTGACATTATGAGAAAGGTTACACTATTTTCCAACTCAAAGATTAGAGTCACTAAGTCTTTTTGTGGGAAAATAGTTTAACCTTTTCTATAATGTTCTATACCAACACAGATGAACTTTCACGCTAGCCTAGCTTCTCCTCATGTGGGTTAAAAGCGTGGTCACGCACTGCTGTCGGGTGACGCCATTCCTCACCCACTACTGAGGCTTAAAAAAATATTTACATTCACCCCACAAGCAGCTTTCCAATGATGTAAACCACTATCATAATATAATGGTATTAATAGAAATAACAATGGAGATATGATTGACCATCTGCAAGTTTTTATGCCAATTTTATTTCTAAATCAATGTGAACCTTCAAAATGATAACATTTTGTAATGATTAATCATTGTTTCATGTTAGTGGTCATTCCATTTGTATTCTCTTCTTTTAGAGACAGTAGGATAATAAAATTGAATGACTAATGGTCCCAGAGTATAGTTCAATGGCAACTCTAATTGGGACACTCCTCTTGTCAATTGCAACTTATTTCAATGTTATTAAATAAAAAATCATTGATACTGGTAATCATTCACTAAGTTAAACTTGATTTTTCACTTTGATTCCCATATTCCAAGGCTCAAATATTTTCGAAGAACATATACATGTATCAAGCACTAAGTGACTGTCATGCAGTTAATTCTAAACCTTTGTTATTTGTTACTATTTTCAGTTAATCCCATGACACTAATTAAATGCTTAGTTTTTCAACATCTATTAATTTTTGTGACAGTTAAATGTGGATAAAAGATTACATGCCATTAGATAGTGGCAGAAGCTGTTATGTCATTGTTTACACCAAAACTAGTGACATTTTTTGCTCATGTTGAAGCAATACTATGTAACTTTTGTTATTTCCGGGTAGACGTGTAATGGGCTATGGACGCAAGTACAAATGTAGGCAAACTTATGAGTTTTTAGATGACTTTGACAGGATGATATTTCTTGTCGGTTTTATTCAATTATGATTGGGATTGTAATGTTTCTTTCCATCATTAGGATTCCTCTGCGGAAATAATATTTTGCATGCTCCAAGAAAGTAAAAGATTTTAATGGATCTTCCATACATGTATATCCATACCGTATATAGATATTGATGATAATACCTGGAATACCTGCTTTATCATGGACTGATAAAAGCTGAATCTCTGTTCTTCTGGTTCGTGGTTCACTGCGATGATATATAATTACAGAGCAAGGCATGACACCTGTACAAAAGAGGCCATTTTCAGATACACGCAAGCCTAATGACTGTTATGGTATGGCTGTCAATAAGAAGGAACTACTTTGTTGCCATGCATAGAAATTTCAATTCTTGATGGTTTGAAGTTTTAATGGAGATCTTCGGATGCAATCCACACCAACATGACCAACATGAACCATATCTGTTCAGTTCAGTTCAGTTACTCTTTTTTCAAAACCTATATGAGTGGTGGTTTGTTCATACTTGAATAGTGCAGGGTTGAAAGAAACAATTTTTGAGATTGTTCTAACTTTAAGTCCCAGGGTCAATATGCCAGTTATAAGTCAGATAGGCATAATCAGTCATATAGTCAAAATCTACATTTAGGAACATACATGCATGTTCCATCTACATTGTACAGACACTAGATGACAATTACTGAGTGACCGTTGAGCCACCAAAATAGGGTTTGTGTGACACTAGACTTTATAAATGGAATATGATGAACATAGTATGATTTAAAAAACAACAAAATGCGACGTTTTTAAAAATAGATCTATGAAATTCATTGTGGGATCTGTAAAATTTTTGGTCTTGTGGAAAGGGGTCCATAAAAAATTAGGATCCAGACTTTTGAGATATTTTGGAAAAGACTCTTTACCAAATTTTCTAGATTCTAACAGTAATGCCATTAATCACATGCTTGCAACAACAAAAATGCAGCTGCAGTGTAGTAGTAAAATATACCAGTAATCCTGCTGTATTATTTAATGAGTAGAATCAGATGCCTCCAATTAATGGTTGCCCCATTTGAGGCTGCATTACTTCCAACCCAATGTCTTTGACCCATTAAAGATGACGCAAAGCTATCCTGATCCATAATGTCTGGAATGATGATACCCACAGATAGTTAAATGTAATGATTAAGTCTTGCTTTACCAGTTTTATGTCCAATATAGGCAATGAATGAGTCTGCATCAACAAACCAATCTTAAACATTTTTGAAGGTTGAATAACAACTATACATGTACATGAATGTATAGTAGGCAGAATACTTAAATGCAGAATTTAGTGCAATATGCCTGTATGTTGTTCTCATAAAAAAGCAACATAGTTGTGCTATATGAATGTTCATTTTCATGTTTTTAACATCATGTGTCACAAGACTTTTCTGACCACTAGGGTCAGCACTGTGTAACATGAAGAGGTTTAGGAGAGAGACCTTTAATATTTCATGAACGTATGATACAGCCCTGTCCCCAGAGTTCAAGACTTGGTTTAGCACTCAGGTCGACCTTGATAAAAAGCCACACTGATGAAGATATGATATCACATCACAGCTTTTTCTAGGAAAAAGGAATTAATAGATAGAAATACCAATGGCTTAAGGGAGCAGAGAGAATATAACGTAGGATTTAAAAACACTGTATGGGGCAATGGTGGCATTTGACGGATCCAGATCGAATATCCTGACATTTCTGGAATTGAACAGGTTGCGTCAAAAGTGTAAATATAGCACTGACTTGCAAATGTGACAGCATGGATTCAACACATTTATAAATATGTTAGAATAAGAAAGCTTGGAAAAAGTGCATTGTAATGTTATCTTGTTATTAATAAGCAAAAGAATTCTATTACCTACATGTATCACTCAAGCACTGTATGATCAAAATTTGCAATATGAAAAAGGTCAACAATCTGTTAAAGTGCAGGCTCAATTTTCTGCATACAATGTATATTTGGGTTGTCCTCATTATATAAATCAATGAAATTGAAATTAAAATCAGTTGAATCAGGAAAGCTGAACAAGTGCATGGCATATAGGAAATCTTGCATGCTTGGCTCATGTTAAGTAGTAATACAATTTCTCTTGTACAAAGCACAGTACTTAAATGTCTTTTATTGAAATGTGTTGTCCACATTCAGTTGGCTTCTATATGAAGCCATTATTTTACTTGCAGTGGGTAACAGTCTACCCAATCTGTACAAAATGTATGTCTCTTATGTATATTATAAGCTATTTATGGGTATAGAATGTAATTTGTTTTAGTAAGAAAAAAATCAAATGAAAAGAACACTTTTTTCAGTATAATTCTAAATGCATGCAGGCTTTAGTCCCTCCAAATCTAATAAAATAAAATTAAAAATTTTTTTTTTCTTGGCAGGCTTACAAACATAGTTTCTAGCTTGCAACTACCTCAATTTGCACACAGTGTCTATAGTAAAGGTACATGTATGTGCTTACCTTACAAGAAGACAGGTCAGGCCACAGACTGTGTAGAAGTGTGACTCTTTAATTCCTACTCCACTGCATGCAGAAAATACGGAAGGAAAAGTCCCAATAATCCTTAAATCGTAACAGAGTTCTACTTTCTCCAATCCTCAGGTAGATGATAAACACACAATAATTGTGAATTTAAGTAAATCAGACAACTTTAGTAATAAGCTTGTCGAATAGTGGAGTTGCATAGGGCATGCTGACGAAGCTGTTACAGAATTTAACAGGTACAGAAGGATGTTGAATGTTCTCATTCCTTGGGAAAACCACCCGTTACATACTGTTCATCCCAGCCGAACAAAACTTCTCACGTTTTTGTTTTTTTTCCAAGAGATTTCCCCCGCAAACTGCTGATCATCAGAGGAAGGTGATAAAATCCAAGAGAACAGCTGTGCATTCCAATCTGGTCCCTTATTTCCACCTCCGAGAGGAAGATATCTGTTGCGGATGGTGCTCCAAGGAGTAATTCCGCGAGTAATCGCAATGTTTAATTGACATGAAGTCATCCACGTTCTTGCAGTAAGCACAGAGAGCTAGTCCACTAATTCAGTGTACTATATGCAGTCATCTTTGTACAATCTGATTGTTGATTCAGTGTTGCATTGATACTCGATAATCCGGGCATTGCATGGTTTTACAATATAAAAAAAAAAAAGCTCCATATTGATACACGTTCTATCTGATTTTTCATTGAACTTATCCAGTAGATTATGGTGCTTCTCAATGAGGAGGTCACATATATCCATTTGGCAAGATATTTGACATTCTTAATAATAGAGTTTCATGTTTGTTTGTTTTGTTGTGCTCAGGACTTTTGAATTTATTTTTTTGTTTCTATGGTTATGAACCCTGTATAGTAGGCTGAAAGAAATTACAGAATTGTTTTTATCTTTGGCAGTTTTTAACCATGGTGGTGAATACAAATGAGAAATATGCATTTCATTTCTGTCTCTAATTTCTAAATCATTGTCTAAAATTTGGTTTAAGATTAATATTGTATGCATAAATACTAGCACAAAGTTATCCATACATGCAGCAATTGTTAGCTAGCATAGATCAAAGTTAGAGACCTTTTGGAAAGCAGTTTGACTGTCTTGAAATGTTTTTTTTACATTTCCATGTTGTGATTACATAGCAAGTTCAACCTGTGAACGTACATGAAGAAGAGTAATGTGGAACAATTTGGTGAATGGCCATGTCGGTGGGATGAGCTTAGGGCCCCTAAGTGCACTTCTGAGTGAAGTCAGCCAAATCAGGAGCATCAGTGGATAAATGACCACTTGTTGTATTCAGAGCACCTGTCCCACTTTGCATCAGGGTAGTACTAATGGTGCCGGGATTCGGAAGTCTAGAAAGGTGATAACTACTCGAATTTCGAAGTATATACAATAGATGTTCTGGGAAGTGGACCAAACTGGCACGTCGTCTTGACCATTTAACAACCATCATGTGTCGACTACTTTGAGTGTGTTGTCCCATATTGGAGAGGCACCACAAGTTTCTGGGTAGAACTGAAGCGTCATGGTCCCAACATGTGTCTCTTGCGAGCTGCCCACCTGGTCAGTGTCAGCTTCCTCCTCGGGGGTGTAGTTGGTGTAGAAAACTTTATTGTTACACTCTGTACGTTCAACCACGTTGTAGGCAAGCCTGAAGCGAAGGTGGTTTGGTTTGTCCGCGTTATCAGGGTGCTGATGGTAAAGGAACCTGAACACAATGTCACAGTTGTCCATGCAGGAGTTCTCCTTTCGAACCAATTCATAAGTTGTCATGTTGTAGAACAGTTTCGGTGCAAGCATCTTTTGATGTTCACTGCTCCACATGCCAAAACTACGACACTTCCTGGTGAGCTGGAATCCCTGCCGTGTAGCTGCTTTAATTTCGTCTATCCCCACCAGCTTCTCCGCCCAGGAGGGGTTTATGTTTCCTTGACTATTCATGTTCACATGCATTTGGCGTACTTGGATGTAGGAATGGTTTTCCAACAAAACTCTGTGCAGTGCTAGACCCCCGAACGTTGTGAGACCGCCCACCAGTAGAACCCAGCATGTACCCACCAGGGAGCATAAAGCTCTTTTAAGCTTCTGTTGCTTGTAGCGTATATGTCTGGGGGATGCTAGAATGTTCAGCGGGGAATCCTCTAAGGCTGGTTCTTGTGCCTCGAGAGGCTTATGCTCCTCACTGTCACCAAACACAAACACGAGAGAATACAGGAAAACAAATACCATATGGATGAGCACCGCACTCTGTGTCAATATGTGGACCAAGTCGGGCGCCGTAAGTTTGCATAATTGTGTGTTTATTGCTGAGGTTGCTGTGTCCACCACTACCAACTGTGGTCCATGTAGGAACAATAGGGTCATCTTCAAATACTTTCTAGATATCCTACAATCCATGTTCATGGTATCTCTTCTTCTTCCATGGACACATCTAGATAATGTTCTCATAAATAGCAGCAAGACAGACACGCCGATACCTACCATGAGGCTGAGCTTAATCCCTGCGATCCAGTCAATCTCTCCCAACTCTGATATGTAGCCATAGTAATGGTTGAGCCAGATGAAGTACACCGAGTCGAAGCATATCATCCCCAAGGAAAGGGTGGATATCACAAAGCTGAGCAGGGACAGGACAACCATACAAGGAGATAGTAGTAAAGGCACCTGTTTTTTCTTTGCATTCCTGTTCAATCCTGGTGGAAAGTCTTGAATTTCAAACTCCAAAGTGGTGTATGTGCAGGGAGTGTGGTTAAGATGATTCCCCTGATGGATACATGCTTGCCGCGTGAGCTCCGAGCTGGGGTTGCTGCTTGATTGGGACTCCCGGCACTCGGAGATGTCTGGCAGCCCGTTACACAGGCCAGGCTTCCCACAGCTGGGAGCAGGCATTGCCGGCTCTTCCCTCGGTCGCAGCTCAGACATGGTAATGTCCACGCAGCTGCTCTGACAGGAGCTGTAAACACTGTTGCTGCCACTGGGCCACGACAGGCTGCTGGGCCATACATCCTCCATTCCTGCACTATTCCACACACGTAATGCATATGAAAGGCTAATTCTGACCAGGGTTAATTGCTTCTTTCAGACTCTCCGAGTCGAGCGACGGTGTTTCTCTTTTGGGGGAAAAACAAAGCCAGAAGCCCAGCAGATACTCTCTGGGCAGTTTATTCCTGGTCTATTGCTGACAATACTGTCCCCCCATCGCTTTATCACGACATCACAACACGCCCCCGAGAACCCAGCTGGCGGCACTGCCTCTTCTCCAGATGCATATCACTGTGGAGCCCTCGCCAGTGGTAGACACCAACAATTATCCATCACACAGCTTTTCGGGACCGCCATCAAAATTAGGGAGACCAGCATTTAATGTGGAGCATTTAGAGGTTCAGAGTGGGAGGGACTATTCATCCTTGTAATGAACCCCACGGGATCTTCTCAATACCAACTCATTGAATATGTTTAGCGGACCCTGTAAGTGGATATCCAATGGCGTTAATGTGGGTTGCCATGGCGATGAACTCGTGGCTGCCCCTCTCCAATAGGAAATCAATGCCTGTCACCCTCCCAGGTATGCCACACTAATCTCCTGGGTAACAATAGGTAGCATGATAGTGCTGATTCTGATGGGAGCTGATAATGAAGATTCCTGTAAGCGCCGTACAGCCCCTAACACACAGTGAGTCGGATTGATAGGCTGCAGCAGTCTGTGCCAATTATAGACAAGGCAGGGCAGGACCCAGGATAGGAGCACCCAGGGCAGTCCCACAGGACCCGTAGTGCACAATTTAAAACCTGACCTTTTCTACTGGTTTACAGTCCCTGCTGCCTTTGGATAATTTAGCCACTAAGACCCTTTGAACTTGCTTTGTACAAATCCTTTGCATACAGCGGCCATCTGACGCCAGCTCTGCATAGGCCCAGACAGAATGTCTTTGCTCATACGTTCATAGTAGAATGTATTATTACTAAGTTTTGAAGCTTTTGTGCTGGACAGTTTCATTGATACTTTGTAGGTGGCCAAGTGAAGGCTGATTCTATTCTTTGAGTTGCTTTGGTATGTACAAATGTAGAAGCACTCACTCGTACAAAATCTGTACCACAATAAAAACTTCTGTGTTCCAAGTAATTATTCTCACTAATTCCTAGTGAAGAAGTGACATTTAAAGATGTGAAATTTTCAATGTTGGAAGGTTACGAAAAAGTTCAAAGCATTCATATTGTGCCACTCTGCTTTATGCAATTTGGTCTCCTGTAATTTGTGTGGAGTCCATATATATATATTAGATACATGGACCATATGGGTGCGATGCATACATCTTAATCTTTATCGAGTCATGCATTCATTGTGGGGATAATTTACCACAACAAATCGAAATCCATATGCAGAAACTTTGTCATAATATGTCACTTGGGACAGATATGATTTGTGGCACTGGAGCAAATGAAATTGCTGACATTCTGGCTATGGTTCAGAATTGATGAAGTCACTGGAACATTGCTGTATCTAATGCACTTAATCTGCTTTCATCAGTGGCACTAAGAAACCAATAAATTGTTTCTAGTATGTGCATAATTGTAAATCTTTTAAGTTTCTGGACCAATTACTGATTTTCATGTGGGGAAGGGTATTCACAAGTACATCTTTTATGCAATAATACTATACTGGCCAACCTTGCATTGGATTTTGATGTCATTGTTCCTTATGTTTCCAACATTATTCGATATTTGATCCCAGAAGAGTTAAGGCTTGGCCAGTAGCCATGTACATGTAGAACAGGCAGTGTCTGCACTGAAAACTAAAATGCTGAGTTTTATCCCCATGGTGGTATTGTGACATGAAACAGCAATAAATAGACTGGACCATTATGCTTTCTCCAGGAACTGTAAACTGTTCCGATTCACAAAGTCCAACAGTCACAGCTGTGGGAGTGTACAATAGTGCCATTACTACATGTAAATGTGACTAATTGGTTATTGAACTTGCTAATCCAAGGTACATACATGTAATACATGTATAAAGTGCCATATAAAGATATCTATTGAACCTGTATAGAAGTAACAGATCCATAGGAACTTAAATGATAAATATATGATGTTGCATCATTAAGAAACATTGAGAAGCACAATTGTTGATCCATAAAATTAATCTTGTCACTAATAAATTGTACTTTTACTAACAGTCATTCCTTCTGGCAATTGGACTGGATCATTAAGGAATGAATGGCCCCTGCTGGAAAGATCCATTATAAACATTGTTGAGTTGTAATGTGAGTCTTGGGCCTAATTTACACGGGGCAAAAAAATCATTTGTCCTAGGAGTAGGACACATTTGCAAGACGTTCCTATTTAAGACTTACATGTACTTCCACAAAGGGGTAGGAAATGCTCTTTTCCATGACTTCATTGTTTGCTTTTGAACTTCTCAACTCTGCAGAGATTACTATTTTATATAATGGTAAACCAGGTCAAAGTGTGATGGGGCATGGTACATGCACAAGGTAGCCTATACTAATTATGAACTGGTCTGGAAATGATACATTAATGTTCTATAGTTAGCAGTAATAGTAGTAATAAAGATTCTTTTTTGGCAACTATTAAAACTGCTTCATAAATGATTTAGGGAAGCATCATAAATATTAAAATGTACACATTGTATATGGCACCAACTGAGCTTCTTCTAAAGATTAGCATTGCATCTGGCAAATCTCTAATATCTCCACCTATCAACTGTTTTACCGGTAGCAGAAACTCTAGGAGCCTAGGAACTGATCAGTGTTTTCCATCCAGTCTTCAAAATAAGCTTCAGCTAAAAAGCTGTTGAAATTCCATACATAATTTGGCAATGTTCTACTGTAGGAACATGCAGTTCCAATAAAACTTAACTGGATATCATAGTGGGAAAGTTACCATGCTGAGGTAAGGGTGCATCCCTGGTGATGTTATATCTGATGACAACAGTGTGATGTCTAACTGGAATTGGTCCGCTTTGTCATAACCTGAAAGTCACGCTTCCCATTACATTCTCGGCAGACACACAAAAGATTGTTACTTCTGCAAGCAGCTGATCAAATTATAGATCTAACGAGATCCCTATGGAGAAAAGACATTCCTTGGTTGTTTTCCTGATTCATTTGACAGTTCTTCCTGCATATTGGAGGACAAGATGCCTTTTATTCCAGTTTGGGCAATGCGCCATGTTTTTTAATTTGAGGAGGGAAGAATATTTTGAGAATCCTTTGCTAACATCGTGTGAACCATCGTAGCAAAATGCTGCAGGGCCAAATTTCTGGCTCACTACAGATGTGAACTGCCACAAAGCAACACAAAATGTAGCCTGTAGCCATTCCTCACAGTCCTGACGTCATGTTGCCAGTCTTTGTTACTCAAAATGTCCCCTGACGTCATGTGTGCTACTGTATCCATGGCGACGCAAATTGTCCAATTAGTTCTCTATCCAGGAAGATGGATCCAGGGTGATGTAATCAGTGGAGCACTCTTATACATGTATCTTCATCAGTCTGTACAGCCATTCCTCACTCCATCACCCTTACCTTATCATGAAGACAATAATTTATTAGTTACACTTTTGTATCAGCTTCCTCTATCTGACATCAGATTTTATGAAAGATATGCTTTTAAAACACATTCAGGAACAGAGATTCAGACAGTATGCTTTGGTAGGTAATTTTGCACCATTAGCAAATGATTATGCCTGTAAATACAATGTAAGGACCTGCTAACTGATGAATGATAAGATTGATAGAGAGAGAAAGAATTGGGTCAGGCTGCAGCATGCATACCCAGTAAGAAAAAGTAGGTTCAAATTGATCTTCCTACTTTTCCATTTGCTGTTTCCTGTTGCTGTTGCAGGAAAATTATATATAGCAGGCAAATGTTACCCCCAAAATTATAAAAAAAAGATTGCATCATTGTCATTGAATATAATTCAATCATGATCTAGCTGGATTTTTGTTTGTTCATAAAATTTAGCTACAAGCAGAGTGGGTGAACTGTGCAGGTGTAGGCATTGACTTGCATGCAATCATGACTTTGATCAGATACAAGTTTAGGAGGATCACATTTTTTTAAATATTCAGTCATTCTGCATGAGGCACCTGCATTTAACTTTCTCCCTGCTGCCTAACCCTGTAACCAGGACAAAGTGCCATTTTGAAGCTTTCATTGTAATTATTTTTGTGTCCTGCCATTAGCATAATATAACAGAGTAGGACTGGGGTCCTGCGTCAGTCTTTCTGTTGTCAATTTGTCTGTATCTGAAGAGGAATTCCATGCAATGTGCCATTTACATGTAAGTACAGAACTGTGGTCTCATGTCATGAAGCAGTTTATTGGTTATGCCATGCAGATACAGAAGAAAGTATTGAGTATGACATTGAAGCTAATCGAAGCTCGTTTTTTCCTCTGACAGAGGACCGACACTCATTTGCTGGCTCAGTTTTACTACCTGGATGAGGAACTGAACACTGTTGCTACTGAGCTGGACAGTTTTGACGGGAGGAAAGACCCAGAACGATGCACACTACTGGTCAACCAGCTGCGGGCCTGCCAAGACAAGGTACAATGTCATGAGCATGTCATTATCTTGTATTAGTAATGTATCATACATCACCAAACTTGAATTAAAAGATGCAAACTTTATACAGCGATTTGGGCCATTGCCCATCTAAAAGTATACAACCTTGTCAGTTTGAATTGCAGGTAAGGGCCTGGTCACATGCATCGTATGCTGTCTTATATCCTTGTTGGCAGCTGTCAGAGCCTGCTTGAAAAGTCTATGACATCAAAACCTTACAACCAATTTGACCATGCCGTAAATCAATCCTTCAGTGCCTCACTTTCTTTTGATGAGATTTCTTTTGATGAGCTTTCCATCAAAAAGACTGTGATATGAAGATTTAGCTGCAGTTCAAATGGACCAGGTTTTTGACTTAAGGTACTTTCAAAAAAGTTAAGATAAAAATGATTCTATCATTCTGACATTCACATTCCTTTGATGGCAAGGTGATTGACGTCAAGACTTTGCCATTAAAAGAGTTTGAGGTAAAGTACTAAAGATAATTTAGCTGCCGTCCTATCAACCCTGGCTGTATACATTAAAAGCAGAAATTATTTCAGCCATCACTGTAAAAATATAGATGCTGCTATTTGCTTTGAAATAGAAAAGCTAGAAATGACTTTAGGTTAGGGATAAAACACGGTTACAATATTTGGTAATGCTGCATCGCAACCGCAGCAGCACCCCAAATCCACTTACTGCTCTTAAAAAACATAGCTGCAGGAGTTATTATTCCCCGTGCTATCTTCTTGTGGTTGGTTTGAATGGGAGAGCACGCTGCCTCCCCTGGAAGATTCCTAACGCGTTCGTGTTAAAGGTGCAGAAGGCTTTAAAATCGATCTCTTATGCTGGGAGGAATCATAAATACACATTCATCAAGATGCGTCAAGAGCCGTAAGCTTTCCAAAGCAGTGGAAGGGCTAATTGGTGCAAGCAGAACATCAGCCTGCTGGGAGTATGTAATAGCTCACAATGACTGTGCTCTGGTTCCTCTACGTCTCTATGGGTCCAAGGAGACAACAACCCATGCAGTTTAACTGGATTTATAAAAAATACTGTAAACACAGAAACTTTCGTGGTGGTTTTGTTTTTGCGTTTTTTGTGATGACCCCTTGCCGCAAAATCATAACACTGCAAATATGAGTTTTATAGTTCTACTGTACTGCAGAATCACTTGAACCACGCATGCAATTCAAATACTACGAAAACCTCCGTTTTCCTCCAACCTCAAAATAAAACTACCACAAAGGTTTAACATTTTACAGTAAGCTGTTAGACTCTTGCTTTCCAATATGTTGATTTGTCAAAACTCACCTAACTGCATATATATGATGTTATGCACATCTCTCATCCCATTTTAACACACCCTTGCTAGTTGTAACACATCCATGCATAAATTACCATGAGCATATTATACCTCTCGACCATCAAGACTTTGACTGCATGTACTGCTGTGTGGAAAGCTTTTCGACACGCACCACTTAATTGATCTTGGCTTTGTTGAAGCATGCTAATCAATTCAGCAACTAATTGCTGTTGCCTACTACTGTTAGAATTATGCCTTCATTTGTTGCATAGATATAGGTCTGAAAGTAGACTTATATTCCATGTGATGTTTCATTAAAAGATGACATCTTATCAGGAAAAAAACATATTCTCATGTTCAATTTTGTCAGAGTGGTAGTCCTCCTTGGTGCTGAAAAGTCGGTTGTTGTTATATATTTTCCTTGACAGTGGAAATCTGCCTTAACTTAGTTTTTCAAATACACATTGGTGCTCTGTTCTCTAATTATTTGTTAGTCAAAGCATGTAATGCTGATAGTGCCAAGCATACAGGAATTTGTAATATATTCAAACCTCATAAAACTGAACTCAAGCAAGCAGACTGTTTTGCAGGTAATTTTAGGACACCAATTGCTCAGGAATTTGTAATATATTCAAACCTCGTAAAACTAAACTCAAGCAAGCAGACTGTTTTGCAGGTAATTTTAGGACACCAATTGCTCAGGAATTTGTAATATATTCAAACCTCATAAAACTAAACTCAAGCAAGCAGACTGTTTTGCAGGTAATTTTAGGACACCAATTGCTCTGAAATCAATGCTTTAACTGTTCTATATTATATGGTATCCTGAACAGTTAAAAAATAGCATGGACCATTTCCAAGAAGAGTCCCATGTGTGTTCTCTTTTCAAAGATGGACTAGGGGGTGTTAATGACTGTGTAAATGTCAGGTGTTGGTGCTAATTTTTCTAAGTGGTATAAAAAAGTTCAGGTGGGGTTTGGATGGATTTAGTCAACATGCATAAATTGTGTTAATGCAGATGTACACACAGGCAATGAAAAAAAAAGAGTAGTCCACTCCATGGGGTAGTTATGCAAAATAGTGTGAATTTTCAGGGTATTTTTTTAATGGTGATTCTCATGCAAAACAGTGAACCTTTCACACCTTCCTATTTCATATTGCACTTCATCCGGAGGTTACACCTCTTTCTATTCCTTTACAACCCTTCTTACTCAATGTTTATGTATAAATAGGTACAATACTCATTAATCAATAACTTGAAAACCCCAAGATTCTTTGTCAAATTCTTCAGGCACCAGTACAGGTGCGGACCTATACCTAATCCCTGTACCTGTACTCGATGTTGCGTTTAGGTACACAGCACTAGGCACAATGAATTGCACCACCCTTACCCTTGTGGGTCAAATAGTCACAGGTGCTGCAACATGCTGGAGAGAAGTAGAAAGTACAGAGACCCATTAGCCAGTGGAGTAACAATGGCACAGTGCCAAGTTTGGAACTAGATCTAACAGAAAAGTTCAGAGTCGGACATCGAATAATGTTACTAGCATCACTTTGTGGACACTAATCACAACACAAGAAAGTCAAGATTTGCTGGCAAATGTAGAATATTTCCTCAATATTTTACAGTCATACCATATTTTTGTGAAAATAGCAAAAAGTGATGGGAAGTATCAGGATACCAACCCAAGCTAACCTATCATCTAATTTTCCCATCATTTAGGTTTTTGGCCCTTAAGGGGAGAAAAAATTGAAAGAAAAAGAATGCACAAGGAAAATCAGGAAACTGTGAAGTCAACATATTTCCCGTTCCCCTGTAGGGGAGGGAAATATGATTAGAGAGACCAGGTTCTCCTAGTCTGGTAGGATATTGGGAGAGATTTGTCTCCATGATAGAAGCTGGGAGAGAGAGGAGGAAATCCTCTGGCTTTGTTTCACCTTCAAGGCATCGTAAGTTCATACATACCAAAGACTCAGATAGCATCACTACGTCAGTTGTATGTTAGTTCCAAGCGCCCAAAGCCAGCCACAGGTGAAAGGCTGTCCATGGAAATTGGAAGCAAGCAATTACCCAAGGGCAGATCCCTTAACATGGGCTATTAAAGGAACGCTTAAATAGCCCCACCACAGAGTGTGCTAAGGTACAGCAGCGTGTTCAGATCCTTGTAATATATCTTGGTAATCCCTGCCTATCAGATTGCAGGGCCGTGGAAACAAAGTGTGATTGGATAGGTCCAATGAAGGGATAGATTGGGAACAGATTAGGACACCTCCAGATAGAGTAGACAGTGCCCTGCTTAGGCCACACAAATTTGATATGTTGTTAAGTTTCTCAGATTTTTCAGGAAATCAATGAAGCAGGTGGGTAAAAAAAAATAGGCCTAGGCATCATGTGATAGCTCAAAGTGTTACCATAGAACCACAATGTCAATATACTAGGCTGGATTGTAATTCAAACAATCAATTTTCAATCAAATCACTACATTGATAAAAGGATAAACTTTAACATCTAGGAAGACAAGGACTTTCTTCAACTTGTGCCAAAATATGTGCGTTTTTGGGTTGATTCAGAATTTGAATGGTACACGTAAAAGTGGGTGAGTCCGAGAACCAAGAAATTAAATTGGTGTGGCCTTAGTGATTATTTTAGTGACTCCTAACTGTATATACACAAATGTATGCTATGCATGTATGTATGATCAATCTGGGTTTTAAATACATTATGAGCAGTATTGCTCCATAAAAACTGTGTGCAGTCCTACAATGTGTAGCTTACTTGAAGCATTTTGCATGTTTCAAGTCTTCAAGCATAAGGTCTGATACTTTCTATCCTCCAT
This sequence comes from Branchiostoma floridae x Branchiostoma japonicum, assembly GCA_013266295.2. Lineage (NCBI taxonomy): Eukaryota > Metazoa > Chordata > Leptocardii > Amphioxiformes > Branchiostomatidae > Branchiostoma > Branchiostoma floridae x Branchiostoma japonicum. The sequence goes on from CM023824.1 coordinate 12,264,218, forward strand.
TTGTCTCCTCCGTTGGGTTCTTCACGGTGTTATGAGTTGGGATCATATAATGTCCCCAATCAGTTCTACCACAGCTTTGCCTCTGATCTTTGCCTAGCTTGTTGAATCACTATGACACACTTCTTAGCTCAACCATGACTGAGTGCTTGATCATCAGCAGATGAAAGCTTTCAGGCAGTCATGCATCACTGGTGCCTTTGTTGTTTGTTATGATGTATCCTTACCCTGATGAAATTTTTAACAACATTGTGAAACAATCTTTGGAGAGGAAATGCGTAGAGAAAATGTCTTATAAGATGACTTCAGGCATAGTTTTTTTTTCTGTTGTATTTACGAGCCATAGACAGGAGATAACATTAATTGCATTCTGACATCATCATCTTGTAAAATTTTTTTGGTAACAATGCATATATTAACCTCTTAACACAATGTAGGTTAGCATATCCTAACCTACTAGTAGTTGTGTGCTATAGCCGAACTATTTTCTTCTGCATGATCCGTGCAGAATTACTTGCATTGTCAGAATCTTTCTCACAATTCAATGAAACTGTCTAAAACAACACAACAATCCTTTTGATATAATGAAGATCTACAAGTACATGTACACTTCAGCATGTTGTAGGGACAAGCAAACTAGACACAAAGTCTTTCAAAAATGTTTTTTTCCAGGTACAATCTGCAATGCATATATCACGCATACTTTCAGGTAACATTGAACTTGAATTAGAAGCATTGTCAAGATTATTTCATCACTTTTGAATACCAATTAGCATTAGTACACTAATTATAAGATCTTTCACTCAGCTTACTTACCTTGTTAGTCTGTGAACCAACAGGATGTAGTATGGAAAGTTTCACAGTCAAGGTCATTCCATGAACTTCAAGGAAAATATGCACAAGCAAAGCAGTTTTACAATAACTCACCAATCACCATCCATATTCATTATTTTAATGTACCTTTGTGGTACTAATGGTCATAGAGGAGATCTTGTTTCATGTAGTCTGTAAGCCCACAAGATCTTACGTTACATGTAATATATAACAGTTTCAAAGTCAAGGTCGTTCCTTGCAAAAGAAACAAATGCACAAGCAGAGCAGTTTCACATTAACTCACTATTCATATTTGTTATTTTCATACCATATCATATCTGATTTGTCACATCATTGGATCATCATATCATTGGAAAGGAGGCAGTATTTATATTTACATGTAGCTCATAATGGTGTCCAAAGCCTATATTGCATTCCAGCTCTACTCCACTCTCCCTCCCCCTCCCTAGTTGTTGTCAAGCTTTGATTTGGAGGTATTGACAGTGTCAGCTGCTATAACATCCACAGGGAAGCTGTTCAAGGAGTTGATTGGTCTGATGCTGTAAGAGTTTTCTCTGGCTGGTTTCTGGGCATGGGGTTTGAACTCACAATCCATATTCATTATTTTATATACCTATGTGGCGGTAATGGTCATAGTGGACTTTGAAGTAAACATCCAGAAATAGAAGGTAAGGTACAGAGGCCAACTTTTCAAGGTCGTCCAGTTCCATTGACATTCTCCAGACCAGAGCGACATAAATGAAGATTGAGCACATCCACTGCTGTTAAATTGGCAAGTGGTTTACTTTATATATGAAGGGTTATGCAGCAGCTACTGGATAAAACCAGGATAGACAACTGAAACAGGACCATTGCAGTCAGGATTAACCATCGCAATTATACTCAGAAGTCAGATATACTCAGAAGTCAGAATTATACTCAGAAAAATCCAAATTCACATGAATAAATGTAAGCTAATCCCAAAGGTGGACACTTAACCGTTTTTGATTTACTTTTGGTGGAGAAATCTATGTACAAAGTCTGAGAAGTTTTGTACCTTGCTTGGTGTGCATCAAGAATGCATGCAAACAGCTTTCATCTTGTATGATACACTTACCACATTAACTTTAACATCCCGGCCAGAACCCAATTTGTGTCTATGCTTGTCCAGACAGAGTAGTTGACAGCACCAGGATGGGGGAAGATTGACAGGTAGAATGACAGGAGGTCAAAGGTCAGACACTGGGTATAGTGTAAACTTGGAAGTTCCCAGAATCTGGCCAGAAGCCAGGAGGAATTAGAGGTTGACATGGGGGAATTCAGGAAGCCAATGGTTGCATGGGTTATCCTCCTACCCTGCACAGTTTTTGACCTAGTCCTGTTTTAAGTACATGTACATGTACGTCATACAATCTCCTTGGTAATTGTGTGGACCAATTAATTTACAAAAACCAAAAGCTTCCCGGAAGTCTGATATCATTGATTTCTTGTTATCGTAGGAAATGATTCACAGGCTCAAATGTACATAACACAAACAGGGCTGCCAAGATGCAGCAGGCGGCAAATCTCTGTCTGAGACAGAAGTGCCCCTGTCTGTTTTCATGCTGGACCTGGTGATTGGGGGGCTTACAATGGCAGGCAGTGTGCATGCATTCTAATACATGTAGCTCAGCTTCATGCCTCCCGTCTGGCAAAATTCAGGGCAACTCACAAGATGTCATCCATAAAATCAACTTGGTACGGCCTTACAAGGACTAGACCAGCAGGGTTTACTGGCATTAGTTCAGGCTGCAATCAATAAAATTGGTGGCGGCCGATTCTTACTTGCCTTGAACTCATGGTATTTTCCTCCTGTTTGACTTTGATAAGGCCGGCCTTCCCCTGCCTCTGCTCTGTGTCAGTCTTGGTCATCTTTAATTCACAGATTGCACACTCTGTACTGCAACATGATGAAACAGAAACATTTCCGGAGCCGAGAGTCATTCACTATGTTTAACCTGACGGTGCTTGTTATGTGGAAAAGGTAACCTCTTAATGACCTGCTTAGGTCAGGGCACACACATGTATGCAGGCACCTGGTGCACTTGAAATTCCAATCCTTCGGTACCCTATTGATCACGAAAAATTGGAGAGAGAGGACGGCCTGTTTTGAAAAAGATCTATCAGGCATTCCTGCCAGCAAGTGCAGACTGACTAGTAGATTAATGGAAGCTGTCATCTGGAACCATCCGTCATTTCTAGGCTCTAAACTCTAATCAAGGTCATGTATAAATGGGATGTGTCACTCAAAAACATGTTCTAATGGGCCACAGCTGCCCAACTTCAATAAAAGTTGCATCCCTGCAGTGTAATTAGTGATTTGGCAGGTACATGTATGTGTTCGTGAACATGTGTCTCTAGTCAATGCCAAACTTTTTAAGGAAGTGAAAAAGATGAAGAACTTGGTCATATATTCACGCCCAAGTTGGCAGAGATGTACATGTAAATCTATATGATGTACAGAATGTACCTATTGGTACAGTTGCTGAGTTTACCAATGACTTCATGAAAGTGGACAAAAACTGTAAAGATGTTCATTATTTTGCAATTGCTGGAATCTTTTAACAACAGGTACATTGTATTTAGAAAATGATGTCATCCTAAACTGTGATTGGTTGATATTGATAAGGCCATGTTAGACACATAATGCTGTAGTTCCTGGACATTTGCCAACTCTAAACAAATTTTATCTGCAGGTTTCATTATGACACCAATGATAACAGGGAGGCATTTTCCCTGTCAGTTTGTACCCATTACTTTCCTTATGTAGCTGAAGTCCCACAGTTTCTGGATGTTGATCAACTTGGACCAAATTTGACCTGTGGGTCTCCACTTGGTTCAACTGCTGGCAGGGGAGGTTTTTTACCGTGTCAATTAATGCCTACTGCGTTTCCTGACATATTAGGTTGAAAGATTAAACATAGCATAGAATTGGTCGCCATATGTCCTTCACTCAAGACACTCCTGCACTTTGCACCTTGATACCATAAACCTTTTGGAGTATACGTTTATGAAGATTAGACATCCAGGTAGATAATAATAGTAGAAACAAAATAATGAATCCATACTACTGGACAATTTTTGAAGTATATTCAGACGTTTCAAAGGCCATCCAGCCTTCTTCATCAGTGCATAGCGAATGGAAGTTTACATACAGTATATGGATAATTTTTTTATTTTATTCAGAAGAATAACATTCATTTAAGTCAGGTCATACAGGCTGTGACAGTGTCTTGCATGGTTGGATTTGACTTCGTCATCAGAATTAGGCTAGGCCTTGCAGTATGCCCACATGCTATCCTTCAAATCCTGAATTCCTGCAAACAGTGTGGAAACAGTAGGCAAACAGACACACAAACCCACAGCTCAGCCAACCCAAACAATACGTCCATACCCGGAGGTAATAAAATATATAATTCTTGATGCATCTAGTGTATACACAATATGTAGTAAATCTTGATTTATTGCTTTGACATTTCCGCTGCAGGTTTTGGGGGTCATTATGCTGATAATGGACGACTGTCTAGACGAGGACAGAGCCAGTCGAGATTACCGGGTCAAGTTTCCAGATGACGTCTTGCAAGACAACCTCCCTGGGCAACTCTGGTTTGGAGCTGAGGTAAGATCTAATCGTCTTAATACTGTCTGAAGATATAAAGGTAAATGCTGAAGTTACACCTTGCAGATTTTCTACCTGTTCTTTTTCTTTCTTATTCTTTTTGAAGTAAGGTTCAGCTTTTGTGCAACTTTTAGTGTCTACTCTTCAACTTTGTTCAGTGTCCAAAAACTGACAAAAATCAACAAGATATATTTGGTGAAGGTACATGTAGGACCATTGGAGTTGCACTTACAACATAAGCAATTAGAAAGCTATTTTGCAGTCCTTTCTACAAAGTGGTAAAGAACAGCGCTATCCCTGAATATCTACTTGTCATCAGCTCTGCTTTACCAGCATTTGAACAGTGATTTTGCTGTCTTCAGGTAAGGAAAACCAGTAGTGCCCCCCTCCCCAAAAATGTACATGTAGATTTTACAGGCCTGAAGTTAAGATCAGTACTGCAGATCTCCAGTGACCCAAGGTGAGGTTTGTACATGGATCCATCATGGTGATGTAATCTTGTTATGTCCTTGTTATTTGAGTCTGCAGAAGACTTTTAAGTTGCCAGAGGAGGGCGTGTGGCTATGTGCAGTAAGTGCAGCCTGAATTGTAGGGGGAGAATGAAGCTTTTATGGTGACGTGTACAGAGTCCATGCTTTTAAGGCAATTTGAATAATTGCCTTTACTTCGCTGCAACTGTGAAGCTGGCAGCTCAAAGTTGTGAAGAGTATCATTTGAACTGCTCAGGAGGTTGCTCAGGACTGTCCAACTGTCTGACCTTCACAGTTCTATTTGGCTTCAAGGTTTAAAGTATTGATAGCAGTGTTTCTACTAAACCTGCACAATTTTAAAAAAGAAAAAAAACTCAACAAACTTGAAGAAGTACTTAAATTGCTACAGATTGTGTTGAACTTAAATTTACCCTGACAGGATGTGCACTCCAGCATACATTGTACCTTGCATATAAATGTGTTGGAATTGGGATATTAAAAGGTATATTTCCCAAATGTGAAAGGAACTTTGATTGTCTTCACTCTCTTAAACCAGTTGATGACCCTTTTTTTAATAGACCGATCCCATAGCCCTGCTCACCTCCATGTACATGTAAAGATGTGCAAAGACTTTGAGTTTGCAATGGAAAACAATACAGCTTTTGGGTTCCATGTACATGTGTATGAAGAGATGTGAGGTCAACGTCCTGTTTATGAATGTAGCATCCACATATCAGGTTTATTGGATCAAGTGCAGATATCACTGTTGGATACATCACAATAATTGTTACCAGATAGAAAGGGCATGAGGATATTCATTGTGCCATAATATCTTGTCAGTATTTTATCTGCCTGTCAGTTATCCATTTTCTCTGGTGCATTGAGAAGAATGTGGCCGTCAAGGTCACCCCTGTGATCTCAAAAGAACATGCAGGTCGGGGCTCAGGTTAAGACTAGAGCGTGCAGCAATTTATTCACAGCATCATAATGTCTGGGATTTCATCTCCTGTCAAAGTCATGGGCTTTTAAGGCAAAGTCACCTTCATATTGTGGAAACAAACTAAGTGACTCCACGGTTACCATGGAGCAGGCATGGTTCAGCGTTATGCGAAAAGGGAAGTTCTATAAATGGGAAGTGGTAAATCTAACGATTACTTGAGATCTGTTTGGAACATTGAATCTGTTATTTGGCACAGCCACATTCGTCGTAGGTCGTACAATTTTGCTGTCATAAAATTTTTAAACATGCTATGACAGAACCAACTGCTGACAAGGATCTGAGACAGCCTTTTTGGTAACAAGACAGCTGAATCTTGTACAACACATGCACGACTGTCGCAAGAATACCTTAGTTTGCAGTTGTACAATGATATGTACAGCAAATGTGACTAGCCACTTAGGTTGGATATAGTTAACTGCACCTTTTGCTCATCCATCTTTTGATTCTCAGGCAATTTAAGTTGGTATGGAGTAGTTTTGCAATGCACAAAGTCACAAAGTATGTAACTAATAACATTCCATTTGTAAACATTCAGCAACTGTGACAGGAACAATTACACTTCAAGATCTTTGTTGTGACCCAAATAAAAGTCTTGAAACCTGTTATTAAATCCTTATTATATCTTATATCATGTTATGAATAATGACAATGAATAATGACACAGTTGCTTTATTTGGACAGAGACTTACAACTGTAACTACACACACTTTCTTTCAAGAATTTCAATGATAAACTAATAATCATGTTCCAACATTCATCTTTTTAATAGCATTTAGTGAATCATGATTCTGTTTAGAAGGCCTTATGATGTACTTTGATTGCTGTCCCTTTAAAAATTCTTTTGTCCTGCCAAAGCTAGTCAACTTTTCCCAGCCTTGTCATCAATCGCATTACTTCCAATTATCCACATTTACAACTCCACTGCAGTAGTCCATACGATATTGAAAATCAAACATTAGTGCAAATATTTAGTAAGGAAGGGTCTACATTTTTTGCATATAAAAAGCAGTAATTATGATTGTTGTTACCACAGTGCCTTGCTGCTGGCTCCACCATCATGAATCGAGAGCTGGAGAGTGCATCCATGCGACCACTTGCCAAGGACCTGACCAAGTCTCTGGAAAACATGAGGGCTGTACTTAGGGACCAGTGTCTGAGGAATGTCAACTCTTACTCAGGGAAGGTCAGTAGAAATTCTGCAGTTTTATAAAGTCTTGGCAGGCTTATTCTGATCAAATCTTTGACATAATGTGTTGTCTTCTATATGTTCCTTGTTTACACCATTCCTGCACACTTTCCTGGTGTCTAGATTTTGTTGATACCGTAGCTAACATTACATCAATCAATCAATTACCTGCGGGTATCAGGAACTGATGTATGGCAGCTGTAGACATCTCTCTCCAGAATGTTCTATCATGGGACCTCCAGTTAGCTCTAGTGACCCCTAGCCTTCTATGTGTAACAGTACATAGTGGGAAATTTTTGTCTCTATGCATATGTAAGTAGATTCTCCAAAATACTGTTAATATTGCAAACTTTTTTATTTTTGATATCACATACATGTACATGTCCTTCTCATACATGATAAAACAAACAGTTACTACAGTGTGGTATTGTACTTGTACATGTATCTGGTGTAGTTGGTTGCCATGCCATCATCATGAAAAATCTGACAGCAAAGCTAAAGCTCGGTTGCTCTTGACAGGCTCTGAGCATTGAGTAATGCTACTCCAATCACAGCCTGCACTGGGCCCTCAGCAGACCTTTCTGTGTTCTCACAAGTGCGTTATCAACTCTTCCATCTTGATTAGCAAAGTGAAAGAATCAATACCTGGCCCATTAAATGCCCACACATCAGCAGCTCTTTCTTGGCAGACAGCGCTTACTCTTCCTCAAAGTCCTTATCTACGTGACCGCTGTGATGAGGGTTTCTGATTGAGTGCATTCGCTACGGCATGATGTGTCTTTTCTCAACTTGTCAATGTTACAAACAAGCTCAGTTTCATTGCTCTTTACTAGCGAAATTGCTCAGCCTGAGATTTATTTATGTGTGTGTCCCTCGGATAGGACGTTAAATGGAGGTCCCGTGTTTGGGGAGAGCCACACCCCACGCACGTTAAAGAACCCACCATACTTATCAAAAAGAGTAGGGGTCCTTCCTGGTGTGAGTGGTTCAAACCTTACAGTCTTATGGCCGCACCTGGGGTCGTATTGAGGTCACCTGAGTTAGCGCCGAATGGCAGCTGCTCCAGACCCTTGCAATTAAGCCCCACCACCACCAAGCTCCTCACAATTCAGCCCTTGGTTGCAAGGAGAGAGTAAGCCGGCCCACCAATAACAATAACAACATTAACAACAATAAAGCATGGTTGATATTTTACACAACTTGTTCGCTTTTAACCTTAGCATGACCCCTCCTGATTCAATGCTCCTAGTCAGACAGAGTTTTGTCTTCTATAGAATAGAGGTGACATCAATTTTGTACCCATTTGCAAATTTTGCACACCAATCTTTCCCTGATGGTAATAAGCTGGTCCAACTTTCAAATGTGTCAGTTTTGAAGGATAGGTATGAGTACATGGTATACATCCCATGTGTACAGTGCTGTACATGTGTCAAATTTTTCAGAAAACTTCTGCATGGCAGTTTTTAGTACTTTTAAAACATTATGGTCTTACTTTTCTGTACTTAACTGTACAAACTTACTTATTGTTGTATTTCATCATACTGCAGTGGATCTATATCAGTATTGATGCAACACTGCAGAAGCAAGGATGCATGGGGTTAGGTTAGATGTTAGAATAACCCACAATTCCTCTGTTCCCCAAAGAACTGAATCTATAGCTGTTAAACACTGATGCGCCTTACAGCTACCAGAGTCTGCCATAGCTGTTTAGAACAGATACATCTTACAGCTGTTAGAGTCACTCTGCCATAGCAGTTTAAAACAGGTGCATCTTACAGCTGTTAGAGTCTGCCATAGCTGTTTAGAACAGATGCATCTTACAGCTGTTAGAGTCTGCCATATGTACCTCCCATTCCATCTTCATCAATTATCTCAGCTCAGATCTTTCTTCATAACCACACATGTGACATTATGAAGGCATCAGTTATGTTACACTTTCTTCATTTAGTTCTTTGGAAATACGTTTTGCCCTCATTGTGTTGACTATAAACCCTCATACATACATTTTGTCTGGGTGATTAACCTGTGAAGTTGGAGTTCCACAGCAAATACAAAAATGCAAATGCCAAGCACATAACAGTATCTTGTGCCCTTGGGAAAGGCACTTTACACGACTTTCCTCACTTCACTCAGGTGTAAATGAGTACCTAGCTCAGGTTAGGGACGTCCCTCAGATAGGACGTTAAATGGAGGTCCCGTGTTTGGGGAGAGCCACACCCCACGCACGTTAAAGAACCCACCACACCTTTCGAAAAAGAGTAGGGGCATGCCCCGGTGTGCGATTGGTCCAAATACTGCTAACTGGGAGTTGGTAATTCACTTCAAATCACCCGGATTGTGGCTGGCGACCCCGTCTCGTATAAGCCACATGGTGATTTACATCATCACCAGGACTCCAGGAAGAATAGTGTGAATTGACACACTAATGGAGATCCTTACCAACCAAACCAAACCAAACCAAACAGTATTCAGAACACAATATTCCGTTGATTTGTATGCAATAGTAAAACTCTAGGCTCTGCTACATTAAAAGAAGCTGCATGATTTTGATATTGTTTGTACTGTCCATGGTGCTGATTTTATTGATGTTGTACAAGGATATACCAGTCTCCCATCTTTTACCATCAGTATATTAAACTTGGTAATATTTAACTAAATGTGTCTTTGCAGAGATTCAGATCAATGTTTTTTTCTACCTAGCTTCAAAACTGCCTTTATTAAAACTAAGTTTGACAAATGTTAATTGAAATCAATATCAAATGACTGTATGATTGCTCACATGCCTTTCAAATCAAATTGAAACAGTAGAGTTCACATCTCTGAGTGACCTCTATTTCATATACTGCATTTCAGAAATCAGAATTCTGTCTCAAATCAGCTCTTTCACATCTATTACTGAATGTCATTTCTTTACAAAGCCATTGCAGGGTTGACTGACCTTCAGAGATGACATAAACTGCTCCATTGATATCTTGCTCATACATGTATCTTTATCATTGCAGATTAAGGAGTCTCTGCGTCTGTTTGACCGGTTGTTTGCAGAGTTTGAGTTCAGCTATGTGAGTGCCATGGTTCCCGTCAAGACTGCTAAGGAATATGACATGATGCAGGATGTCATTGTGCTCTTCTCTGAGACAGTCCAAAGGTATGTCACCCAGAAATTGTAAAAAAAATAAACATTAAAAAAAAAATAATAAGCTGATTTGCCTTTCTCCTATTTTTACAGGAAAGAGTGAGAAAAAAGTTCCAGTCTAAAGACCTTGATGCATGTCCAATGTGCTTGTAAATAAAAACAGTAACTGTACTTAGTTCGAGACATATCTCAAAAGTGGTCACATAAATGTACATGTATCAGGACTTGAAAATTACTAAAATCCCGAATGGTCCACCTTAAACTGCAACCAACACACAAAGATTACTAACACACCTGATGGGTTTCATGGCAATTGCAAAGGTGTAGCAAACTAGTACTTAGGGATGATTACACCTCTCCATTCTATCATTACCATGGCAGGAAATTGTCATGAGAGAATCATCTCTCTCTCATGTATTTTGCTATCTGTACTCCTCATCATCCTTGCAGCCCCATTGGACACATTTCACTACATACATGTAGTACATGTAGTTGTTAGGATTGGTCATGGTGTCGTGCATATGGAGTCTCTTTCTGAGAATAGTATTGATTTTGCTAACGGTCAACTGGTTTCAAGCTGATGTTGACATTGATTTCTTGGTAACCTTTTTAATGTTACCATACTTATGAACATAACAGATATGGAAAGAGCATGTTATGTACTGGCACATATTTTTATATAGACATGTACTGTATTTTCTTATTAGTTTTGTGTAGGGATTTCAGCTATTTTAAGCAATTTGATGGCAGCATTTTGAGATGGTTCTGTGACATTTATGCAGTTCTTGCCAAATGTGGAATACAATTATGACGATCCTCTGGCTACTACTAAAACAGTTACTGTTCTTTGTGTGTTTCAAAATTTGTGTCACAATTTGTAGGGATCGAATATAAATATGTTAGGCCTACAGCAACAGAAATTTTCATATACTGTATATGTATTTTTCCCCAGTATGTCAGTTTCAGTAGTGCTGATAGATTGGAAGCTTTTTTCCAATTATTTCTCCATTACTTCTTCGTCCAAGAGAGGTTGACTGATAGGTGTGATGAATTTGACGAGGTCAGCATCTTGTTGGCAGATCTGACACTTGTGCATTCATTCAAAACTGAAGAGGTAATTTCCAGATTTGCCTGTTTAAGCAAATTTGATTGTTTCAGTTTGAAATTCCCATGTCGCCACCTATATGAGACCAACATCACCAGTAACAAAACATCGCTAAGGCCTGACGTCATCTTCATCCATCAATGGATCTGCTTTCATTTGCAGTAAATAAAGGGCAAGGGATCAATCCACTGCTCCGCTGGTGGTGGTGATTTACAGCAAGCAATTTCCAGGGAATTGAGAAGTAGGATGATATTGATCGATCAGAAGAAAACTGCTCCATTTAACACCTTTTCCTGAAAGAAGATCTGAGTTAAAATGCACATACAGTGTCTATAGGGGGACTTTAGATAACCTGACTTTGTAGAACTGCACAAATGGCATCTATTTAGCATGCTGCTGATGCAGCAGTCAAAATTTAGTTTAAAGTTGAGAAAGTTTTGACATCATATTTATGGCATGTGAACTAAGGTTACAGCATTTTGACTTGCTAGTAAGTGTTTGGTAATTGTCTGTGCTTACTGACATAGATTTTGTCCAATAATTGTTTCTGGAATGGGAGGTTGAATACTGTCAAAACATTGTGTGAGTAGAAATGCTAAAAGCATTGCATAATGAGGGCATTAAGAAAAGTTACACAAGAAAACTGAATGGTTTCACTTAATGCTCTATTCAGCATTCTCGGTGGTCTCTCTCTTAGTGAATTTGTCTGGTAAATTACTGGTGGTCCATAGCTTTACCTGTTTTTAGACATCAAGGTTCCCTCCGGAAATTGAACAAAGTGTAATGTTATTTGTAAAATGCATCAGGTCTTTATGTTCCATGACTTGTACTAAGGGCCCCAGGTGACAGTATTATGGTTTGTAGCTCTCTTGACACTTGCAGGTATCTAGGCCATTAAGCAAGCACTCATGGCCTTATTGCTAGTCAACCCCACACAGAGCCATGTACTAGTTGAAGCCAAAGGGAGTGAGAGGTGTTGGGGCACACTATCTAGCATTCCTGCTGCATCTTTTAGTTTTCTTCCTGCTGTGGATAAATCCATGTACCAGATCCAATGTCAGCAATGGTGGCAAGGTGGTCTTGTGGTTAGGGTTGTTGATATCGTGTCTGAAGAGTCTGGGTTCAAATCTCTAGAAGACCCCAGTGTTGTGCCCTTGTATTTCTTCACTTCACTCAGGTGAAAATGAGTACCTACATGTAGCTTCGGTTAGGGACTCAATCTCAGATTGGATGTAAAGGAGAAGTCCTGTGTTTGAGGAGAGCCAGACCTCAAGCACATTAACCATCCCACTGAAAAGAGTATTGGTCCTTCTTGTTGTGAGTAGCTCAAACCTTATTAATTACAGTGTGGTCTTACGCAGTTTGTACCTACTGTACAAAGCTGGTGTGCTATAGCTACACCTATTATTATTATTTGGTAGTTTAATGGTTATGTGAAATAAACAAAGAAAAGCAGAAAAGGGCTTTTAAAAAATCTAACCAGCACCCAAGCTGTTGTGATTTTAAACCAGGCCTGTTGATATATACTGGTAAATTTGTTATTGATTGATGCCAAGAAGACCAGGTCATGTGTATCCTTGCTTTATATTGCAATGTTTGTTATTTAGGCCATAGCAAGTAAATTTTATGGATGACATCCTCCGGAGACTCCAAAATTAATGCGAGAGGGCGAAAAAAAAACAAGGCAGGCCAAAAAAAACAAGATTCCTACATTTTCAGATTTTGAGATCGTAAACCTCGTTGAACAAGAATTTAGGCGGTAAAACATGATATCATACCCAACAGGTCTTCTGTTGCTGTATTCAACAGTATTACCTGTCCTTGCAGATGTGTCTTTATTAAATAGAACCAAAAAAAGAGCTTGCTGTACCATCTTCAAGGTAGATACTACACTAGGTATTCATTTGTAATGGAACACCCTGGACTGTCAACACTTGCCATCAAACACGAGGAATTGCGCGTCAAGTTTGCTGGATCCCTGGTGGTCTCTGAGTTTAGAGACTGGCTACCAGGCAGAACACAGGGCTCAATCACTGACAGAGTGGCTCATAAACCGAACTGTCTGGAAGCCATACTCTACCTATATTGTGCCAACTGTTACAACACCGATTTGTCTCTGAAACAACTTTGAAAAAAGAAGTGACTAAATAAAATTTTCAATTATTGTACAAATGGTTTTGATTCAGTGGCAACATCACATATAAAATGAATGAAATACAACATTGTATCAAAGTAAAAATAAAAGAATAAATCAGAGCCTTGTCTTGCCGATGGACGTTTGTGACATATTTGCCCTTTTTTGGCATGTTGACCACCATCGCAGGGCAACAAAATTTCTTGTTTTTTTTCTGAAATCAGGCGAAAATCAATGGCAATGCACGCGAGGATGTCATCCGTAAAATTTACTTGCTGTGGCCTTACTAAGATTTTTGCAATCATCTTTTGTTGACCTACATGTGCCCAAGCCATGACACATAAACACGTCATGAACGGAGATTGCAGATGGCCAGATATCCTAATCTCGAGCCCATTTCTTCCTTACAAGACAAGTATTTTTCATCCTGAGACATGTAATCCATCATCGTTGGAGGAAATTAAAAGGAGCCCCGTAATTACATGCTTCGCCTTTGTGCCAGTTCACTGGCTTTAATATGAGTTACTGAAGCACACTAGTGGTTCATTATGAGATGCCCTGGATTTCTTAACCCTCTCCCTGCTGCCTAGCCCGGCCCCATGACCAATACAAAGTCCGTGCTAAATGACTACCTTAGCAAGCTGTAGGTTCATACAAACATGCAAAAAGAATTGATGGGTTTGAATTTTTTTGATTATGGTATTGTATCACAGTATAAAATTGCATGAAGGGTACTTTCACAATGCATTTTAAGGCTGATCCAGGAAGCCAACTTACATGTAGAAGCAACAAAAAAGACACCAGCTGGTAACCTCCCACAATTTTTTTTTTGTGCATGTGTGGTGTAAAATGGCATTGTGATAGCCCTTCCTACAATTTAGGGCTCAAAATACACAGTGACTGTATGTTTTTGAGAATAGGTGCACTGATGCACATAATCTAAAAATTTAGGTGAACAGAAAAAAATTGCGTGCACAACAACAGAAAATATAGCAGACTGTCAGCAAAACCTAAATAATCTTATATACTGCCTCTCTTTAGAGCTTGAATATGCTGTATACTTGTGTGCAATTATAGTACATAACCTATACACAGATATCTAGATGTACTGGTGCATATGCATGCACTCAGTATTTCAAGTCTTGCACATATATTCCCAGTGTTCTCTGCCATCATCATTGCTTTTTTTCTTATGAATCCTTTATGAAAAAGATGATGTGCAATATTGTTTCTGCTCTGAATCCTGTTGATATGCTGTACTTATTGGTATTGCCCCAGCCTTATTAGGGTAGACTTCAATTTACGTCATGCCATAAATTTTGCAAACCCTGGATATGTGGGTTGGGTCGTGCTGGCTGTAATGATGTCACGGACAACTCTTTCAACATCTATTTGACGTAATGTTCACCAGTGTCCTAGTTTTACGTGACCTCTGCATCAATCATGCTCTTTATGCTCATGCAAAACAGCCTCTAGCTATGATGGCCTCACAATTAAAATGTATGTAAATGTCCTAGGTTCTGACAAATCATTGGCACAACCTGATGCTGGGTGCATTGTCTTTTTGATATTATTACATTGCTGACGATTTTAGTCAGTAACCTTAGGCATTGTGAATTCCTATGCAAGAAGGCAAAAAAGTTTGCTGTTGTTGATGTATGAAAATGATGCTCATCTCTGTATGTTTATATGCATTGGATAGCTATCTCTACATTGTCTCAATGGTGACTGCTGTGCCCTTAGGCTAGTTTTGGTAACTTATTCCATAGATCTCTGGCATGTTCTAATTTTTTCTGCAAACTTCAGAAGGTTACATGTAACGGGGGGTGCCCTAACATTGAACGCTTTTTTACGCACTCGAACTCACAGCGCTCTATCGCTATTGCTTTCGTAAATTTGCCTTCGTGAATGTGCTACGCTAGACAGTGTGCCCTAACTTCGAACGCTTTCGTAATTTTGCTCTGTTCAGGCGTTGATGATGAAATTAAGTAAAAAAAAACAAGAATTGAATTTTGTGATATTTAGGCTTTCTTTTGATAGTATAATAGCGGTTATGTGTACTTGTCACCTCACATGAGGAGGGCTGTATTGAACGCAGTTCAGTCCGTGTTTGACCAAAAACCTGTCTTACGCAATCAACGCGGTCCCATAGGAATCATGGCAAATGCAGACAACAGTGGTGTTGACGTAGGGTTGACGTTGTTTTCTCATGTTGGTTTTCTACTACACAAAAACCCGGAGACCCAAATTTTTACTGTTTTGTAAAGCTTTATTTGTTATGTATGTGGCAGCTATGTGACTGCTTGGTACAGGTCGTTTATATCTGGCACGAGCCGCCGCTACGAAGGGACCCCTTTTTTAGGGCCATCATTATGATTGGTGAAAACGACTGAAATTTTGTTTTCCGTCAAAACGATAAATAAATATATAGAACTATACTTTGCATGCAAATAACAGCTGCATGCATTGACTATGTTTACTTATTTTTTTATTTAGCAAAGTCAGTGGCAACAAACACGGCATACTTTTGCACAATAAGATCAGTAAAAAATCCGTCCGAAGTTTATAGGGCACCCCCTGTTATGTAAAATGGAAGTAGCAATTTTGGCTTTAATGAGAGCAGCAATGGCCTGTAGCTGGATTCCACACTGGAAAAGTCATTGGAAGGTCATGACATTATACAAATGTACATGTAACACTGATTGAATCTCCAAGTGAAATGTCTTTTTCCCCATTCCAGTTCACACTGTAACAGTTAGAAATGGGCATCAGGAACATTAACATCATTAATGGTGGCATGGTAGCTTTGTGGTTAGTGTGGTCAACTTACTCTCTACTCTGGACAAACAGAGACACAGATCCACCCACAGCTCAGCCACCTACAAAAATGTAAAACAATCCTTCTGGACCCATGCAGAAGCAGTATAAAGTTGATATTGCTGTTCATGTTAATAGCCTTTAGGAACCACATTGTCTGGTTCATCAATGCTTTGTAGGATGGCAAATGTGGCAATAATCCCCATTGCCAAGGTCACTGTCCAGATGAAACACTTTGCTTCCCATCGGGGAATGGGGTCAGTGATCTAATTACACACTATCCACAGCGCTTTTTGCGTCATTTGGATGGAGATAAGGTTGTGCCTAAAGGCTGATTCAAATGGAGATGGCCCTGGCCTGCTTCCTGAGGCAGCTCTGTTGAATTTGATAAAAGCATGCCCATCAGTGGAAGATGAAGATGCTGTAGTTTGCTGCAGGCCACTTCTATTCAATCAGCAGCACTTGACCTGTGGTATTTGAATCAACAATGATTAAGCGATATATTCCATAAAGGTTCTAAAACAACTTTCCAAATCACATACAAATGTGCATAACTGTAGGTTCCAGTTTGATATCAATATTTCCAAAAGTACCTCCTTGTCTATGTTCGCAATACAGGCAGGAAATTGACCCCAATATCATTTTCCATGCCTTTCTTACATGTACTTTTCATGTATTCACTTTTTGTCTTCCTACATGGGAATGTGCATCAAATATTCTTATAGGGTGTACATGTTGCATGCACTGTAACATTGATTTATATACAGTACCTACTTCCCATTTCTAGCCTTCATTTCTCCTTTTTTTTTAACAATCTTCACTTTTTAAAGTAAAGATTGTTAAAACAACTCAGTGACTAAAAGTTCAGAAATGTAAATTGCACCAAGAACATGTATGCCAATCTGCAACTGCAAAACGTCGTAACTAGAAATGGCGATCAGCATGTGCAGTTCAAAACCATACACACAGATGGTAAAATAATAAAAATGTCACAGTGATGCATGTGTAGTGACTAGCCGAGATCTGATAACATTCTCACAGAGAAAGTATCCTTCAATCCAGATAGAAAGTCCAATTTGTTTCTTCTCAACATTTTATTTAGGACTCCTCCTTACCAGGCTGATAGAGTGCAGGATAATGTTAGAGGTCATCCATTTCAATTTGTCAGACATGGACTGTCCATTTTTTATCCCTTCCTGTCAGGGAAACAGCTTTGTGAGGATGAACTGCTCAGTGCCTTGAGGTTTAATACTATGTTAAAAAAATTTCAGTAGGATAGAAGAAGAAGCCATCTAAAGCCCCTGTCACACATTCAGAACCTTCCCCCGACCACCAACCAACCAAGGTTGGCTGAAATTCAGGAGCAGTCTGAGCAGATTAAGGCCATGCCTACCTTTTTATACAAATCGAATTTCAGTTAAATCTGAGTCAAATTTGACCCAGGGACACAACCGAACCACTGCTGACCTACTCCCAACCACTATAACCAGACACTAGCCAACCATGGCCAAACCTGCCGTACACACCCAAATGTTTTAAACATTCGGCTGGCGCAGCCAACCTTGCTCCCGACCTACTCCTAACCATGGCTGGAGGGGAGTTCGGCAGTGTTCAGGAGGCCATATGTGTGACGGGCAATAGCTAAAAATGGTCTGTATCATTTTAGTAAGGATGTGTACCTGGCTTCTCTCATGGTCTTGTCCTGATTTACAATCTCCTGATGTACATATATCTTTCCCCTTTAATGTATTGTTTCCTATCTCTAAGTTTCATTATTTTGCTACCATCATCCAGGCTATCTTAAATAAGTAAAACACCTGTGTGTATGCAAAATCAGTTTCTCTGCAAGCCAGTAGTGTAACTTGTCAGTAGATCAGTAATAATGCAACACTTGAATCTATTTGATTAATGATATTCAATTTGACCTTTAGGCCCGTTTCCTTCTTGCATTATGTAGTTACAATGCATGTTTCCTCTAGCTGTAGGGTTTTGTTTCTTTGATTATTATTGTTGTCAACCTTTTGGCCTCATTTTCTTCCAAATTATGCGACTGCTAGTGTCATCTAGAGTTGAGTCCATTTGGTTATATTCTATTAACCTTTTGGCTGCCTTTCCTACTGATATTATGTAAGTTTGACACGTAATTTGATCCAGGGATCTTAAATAGTAAAAGCAATTATTTTGCGGATTCCTAGGATGAGACACCTTGCTACGTATTCTGTACAATCTAGTGCCCTGTCCCTGACCTGCGGAGAGTTTACGTCACTGTCGATCGAAGTAATCAGTCCGCAATGGGTGGGGCCAGCTGCGGATCAGTGTCTCATTTTGTATTCCAGTCCTGTGCCTCTTTCTTCACTCTTGTTATCACAAGCTGCATGCTGCATTGTATAGGATCAATACATAACATTTGGTAAAACTGCCAACTGTTCCGAGTAAAAGAATTTCCATGCTGTTCATAACGTTTGTTTAAAGGTAAAAAGGAAATTGACTTTCAAAAGTACAATGCTTGTCTGAAAATAGTAAAATCTGAGACTTTTCTTGTATTTCATCAGCAATTTTGAACCAAGAGCATGATGACTGTAAAACT
Source organism: Branchiostoma floridae x Branchiostoma japonicum (assembly GCA_013266295.2). Classification (NCBI taxonomy): domain Eukaryota; kingdom Metazoa; phylum Chordata; class Leptocardii; order Amphioxiformes; family Branchiostomatidae; genus Branchiostoma; species Branchiostoma floridae x Branchiostoma japonicum. Next base: position 12,283,118 of record CM023824.1, read on the forward strand.
TCCAAGACAATAATTTTGCTGAAGCTTTTATGGATGGAAAGGACCTTCAACTGTTCTCCTGAGTCTTTTTAAAGCTTATGTTCGCAGTCCTGAATTGCATATTAAATTAAATCTCTAGTAGTATGTCATTCTTCACCTAAGCTACAATACATAACAAAAATCATTAAAATATATCAATCCCTTTTCAATCTATCCTCTTCCAAAGGCTTTCACAAAACCCCTGCAATTCCATAAAGAGCTGCTAGAGGGACTAAACCTACACCATGTCTTTCTGGGGCCAAAAGCCACCACGTCTTTCTGCCACCTAAAAATCATGTTCTGCTGCAATATCATAGAAAGTTGCTATGAGGTCCATAATAGAACTTGCCTTTCATTTTGTGAACACCGACCCACATAGCAATATCATAAAAATCCATCCATGACTTGAAGTTATGCAGTTTCACATGCACACAGACACACACAAATGGACCAGAAAACATGAGTCAGAGTGGAGGCTTCTTTATGTAGTTTGAAACAATTCTTTGTAAGGCTTGGTGTATGTTATTACTATGTGATATACAGGTGATATAAACTGTAACCACCTGCCTGCAAAGCTATTGTTATGAAGAAAGGCAATTTTACAAGTTGACAGATATACCGGTAGAAGTATAGACTGAAGTGCTGTCGTGCTTCTCCTGATATAAAAAGTAATGGGATGTGCTCTAGACAGTTTTAGTTGGAACAGAGCTGAGATTTCCCTTGATGGTACTAGATTTGTCTGCTAGGGTTTTTGGCCTACTGTTCTGAGGGATAATGGTTGTATGTTTGTCACACTGAGTACCTTCTAACACAAATTGGCTATACATCAGACGAAAATGCCGCCAGTTTCTGATGAAAGGCAGCCCCATTATCCCAAGATTGGGACATACATTATAACTTACCCAGGAGAGCTGGGATATTCACGCAGCTTCCAGAGCTGATGTTTAGGCAACGTAAATAGAGCATACAACACGGTGTATTCCGTATTGCCCGAGGTATCGGCCCGACTGTGATCCGAATACCTACCTTAGAAAACACGTCTTTCAAGGCGAAATGAGCGAAAATTTGGTGTCCCTTAACAAAAAAACTGCTACAACATCCATTCCAATGTCCGAATCTTGTATTCGAATTTTCGAAAGCGGCGCACACAGTTGGGGCGAAACGCGTTTGAATCGTTCTATGGAAGCCCGGTTTATACACCCGTGTTGTACGGGTGGATACAACACGGCCGGGAGCACTGTATTGCCGCCCGGGTATGATATAATGTCCAGTCCTTTTCACATGAACTTGAAACTTGACGCACTTGGCTTTAGTTTGTCTATTTTTGTAAATATTGCACTGAAAATAATAAGCTATTGTGTTGTTTTCTGTTCTTCCATAAAATTGTTTGCACTCTTGGTATGTACAAGATATGTAAGGAACTTGTTGAAAATGGTTCTGTAACATGTCCAAGGTATGTGTTTCCTTAAACATAGGACCAAGGCCTTACAGGATCTCCTCAATAGATGGCACACTCTAACATGACACACTAATATAGGATTAAGTCTTAGAGCTCTGACAGGCAGGCAGGGATTTGACCCCCAGGCACTGTGTCCAAGATATCGCAAATAATCACGTACATTGTACATTGTATGCTATTCTTTATGAATCAAAGTACATGTAGGTCACCTTTGAGTCACTTGTTTGACATTGTAACTTATAATGTAAGACTATTAAATAATTCATTTAACTTGTTACGATAAACTATTTTGATAGCTATGAAACTTAAACTATTTTGATAGCTGTGAAACTTTCAAATGTTGCAGTGTCTTGTCCTCACTCAATCATGTACATGTAGATGGAATAATTTGCTTTCATGTGAGCCAAATTCATTGTCTTACTTGTGTAACAGTGTAACTTAAGTTCACAATGAGGCATTAAAGAAACTCAGAATTAATAGCTGTTGCCTTTGAATAGCATGCAGCACTAGGGGATTTCCTGGGGTGCGAATGGGGAGCTTATGGCATGTGTTGCTCCTGGCACAGATTTTCTTTTCCTTTTAAAGGGATCAATGTCTGCACAATTAGCTAGGGAAGTGTGCTGAGCCACCTGTGTCAGAGCCTCCCTAAGTCGGACTTAAGGCAGGTGCATGGATGTTTTGTGAGACAGCAAATTTGAAGGGAAGTTTACAGCTTTTGGTGATGAAAGCTCCAGTCTGAAAAGTCAGCAACTCACTAAATCATGGAGGCTGTTAACTCATGCAAGGGGTGAAATGTAGGCTAGTGCAGTCCCATTTTTAGTAACATCTTCGCTATGGTCATATATTGTTTCCACCTCTGAGGTGTAAGTGAAATGCTTGTAGGCTTTGGTGCATAAATCTAAGTGATACTGCCAAGAAACCTGGTAAAGGTCACTTTAAGGTGTCTATGCTAATTTGCGGTGAAGGTCGTCTGCCAATCGTATTCATTCACATTTGCGGTGAAGGTCGTTTGCCAATCGTATTCATTTAACAACAGAATATGTCATTGGTTCAAAGCTATCTTGCTATCCTTCAGCATGCACAAGGTCGCAATTTCCGGTATTGTGCTCCTGCACTTTGGAAAGGTCAACAGTTATTTGTGGGGTGGGGGGTGGGGTGGAAAGATTTCATTGACAAAATTGTCACATGCACACAAGGCCTGGATTTGTATTCTCCTCAAAAAATTTGTGAATTTTAAAAATGTCCTCAACATAATGAATTCTTCTGGATTTCTGAATTCATCCTTATTGATGGTTTTTGAGGGAATTTTCAAGCAAACTTTATTAGTTTTAAATTATGTCGAGTTAATTTGTATTCCACTGTAACTGACTACATAGTTACAAAAATGTAAAATCTGTGTTAGTCCTTGGGATTTATAAGTAACATTTGTGTACCCTAGCTGCACATGCTGAATGGCTCACTGAACAAGTTCGTTTAAACTGGGATTATTATGGAAATCACAGCATTAACTCCTATTCAACATGCAGTGGCTCTAAAAATCAGGGTAATTTTCTTTTCCAATGGATGTGACCTTTGGTTAAGATGTGTAAACTGATTTGCTGTGGTGCCTGCTTTGCTATGATTGTATTCGCAGATCTTTGTCTACTGACCTCAGGTCGTAAGCATTTGGCTTATCGGACTAGATCTAGAGAGATTGCTGTTACAGTAATTCTTTAAGGTTGCTGTACTTTGGAAATGACTTTGGAAAGTTGTGAGTAACTAGTGGCCTGTTATACTTATAGGAAATAAGGAGATTTGTAAAAGTATTGTAAGCAAATACTGTATATATTATTAAACTGTGTATTATTTGTGTTTCAACACAGTATATGGAGGAACAAAATCAAACTTAAAGGAATTTTCATAACTAGAAAGGCCACAATTGCAAATTACGGTATAAGGACTGTGAATATTGAGTTTTAGTGCCATTTTCAGACCAAAAAAGTATATCTTAGGTTCCTGTGCTCTGCAGATCTGGTATTGAAACCAAAGGAACTCAAAGTATATGATACCTTTTGGGTCTTAAAATGGCCAAAAAACTCTAGATGTTTTGCAGACACAACTGCTGACCTTATATTTATTTTTTTTTTAGTGTCTCTCCCAGACAGCATCGAGTCAAGCTAATGAAAAGGACAATATCCTGGGAGTTTATGTGTCTGACAGGACAATGGACTGGAGGAGAAATACGTAGAGTTTGAATGGAGTTTACAAGATGTAGAGACAAGTGTGTGAACATGGCAAAAGATGTAACTGTTACTTTATGTTATATGTTTGCATAGGCTTAGATAAATCTAGTGAGGAGATTCAAAAGTGTTGTAACATGACGGCTACATTAAAAAGAAAGAAAAAACAGTTAATTTAAAAGAATCTACTAATGCAGCTCCAGTAATCCCCGCGGTACGGACACTTCAGATATCCAGGTGTTCAAGAGAGAAGGGCTATTGAGAAGGCATTGATAACACAATTTTTGCTGTGGCAGTTTTAGGGTGCCTGGCATGATAATTTTAAGAGTTGACGTTATATGTTTTGCACTTGTGAGTCGAATGCTTCTTTTATACATTGGAAGATTTTGCATCCTGTTAAGTGTCTTTGCAGTGCCTTCTCTTCTGTAATTGTGGCTATGTTGTAGCACTGGCCATTTAACACACAAAGTACACAAAAGGCAATCCCAGTTTAACGACACAGCTGCCGTCTGCACCATAAATATAACTCGGGCCTTGGAATCCCCTATTGTACAATCTTTCCTTCTAGAGGTGATTGGTTTTGCAGCCAACTGTTATGCATATTTCTAGATGTACCTTTTAGCTTTAATTACATTAATTATCAGTCTTATATATCTAGTGCTGTACTTCTGAATCGTAGTGCTATAATTAAGCTGCCCAAATGTATGATTTGTATCAGTTGTGAGCTTTTAATGTCATTGTTTTTCTTTTGTCATTTGTTTATTTTTCCATTTTTGGTTCATGAGTGCTTATATAGAACAACTGCCATTATCATCATGTGTAATTGCACTGCACAGACAGGTAAGATAAAGGTCCCATAGCCTTTGAGGCCATAGTGGTAGTGGGTCGTTAATCTGCTGTGTCTAGGGCATGGTATTGGAAGGCTGCGAGCCCATCTCTCTCCTTCCACTGCATTTTACCTCACCAGCTAAAGTCAGGTACCCATTTTACACTTGGGTGGTGTGAGTTAAGTCGTGTAAAGTGCCTTTCCCAAGGACACAGTGTCTAGCCAGGAATGCCAGGAATCGGCCATTCCATGCCATACTAACTGCAACCATACTAATACTGTAGAATGTAAATGTAGGTCATTGGCCGTAATCTGCAGCACACACAGAATGTGATTTTCCGACAGCCACTGACATAACAACTTATCAGGAGCTGAAAGAAATAAATGGTTTTATTTTTAGCTTTGTGATATTGATTCCTCTGATGACTAAGACTCTATTTCTGCTGCTTGATAGCCCAAATCACATTGTTTTCCTCTCTATTCTGTTGCACAGAGATACAAGCTTAATCCACACAGTGGCATGCCTAGGTAGTTTCCAATAAATATTTTTATTATCATTTTTCTACCTCATGAAGCATGTGTACGGTCCATCGATGATTCACATTTGACTTGTCATCTTCCTGAGGGGCTTTGTGGCTGGTAACTTGGATATCTGTTGGTTCTTGGAACATGAAGCATTGCGTAAATGTTTTTATGTCAGCAAGTGTCATTGACATTTTTTTCAATTAAATTTGTCACAGGAACTGTAAGATCTATTTCATTTTGTGCAGTAATTCTTAATAGAAATTATATTTGATTCAAAAAGTCCATACTTGAAGATTTATAACTGGTACATATACATATTATAGACAAACACACAACTGAAATAAGCACTTCTTCGTTCATGTAATTTGAAGGCAATATAAGTAAATTGGCCAATGAAGCATAAAACTTATGTCTTCCCCGTGTCAGCCATAACATTAACGTGAGTTGGTCGATACCCATACATCTTACAAAGAGCTGTAAACAGCCTACCTCATTTGTGCAATAACAGCAATGGTATCAGCACCATAGACAAAATACTTGCCTTTTTACCATTAGCCTCTGCATCAGTAATGTCCACTCTTTCAGTTCAACAATTAAAACAACTAAGAGTTCTTTTATTTGATATTTATTTATATAATAAATAAATCTGCAAATTACCAAAATCACCATCTTTAGGTGTATGCAAAAATTGACTGTATGAACCATTAAAGACATGTTGGAAGAATGGTATATGGATCTTACTGGAACAGAATTAAGAACAAAATCTGTCCCAGATTCCGACGGTCTTTCAGCAGATCATTTAGAATTGATTTTATAGATACAGAAAATGTCATAAGACAGGCAATCCTGACTGAAGATTGTAACACTGACCTCCCAAGTCATTAACCTGACGATCTCTGACCCAGTTGGGCAAACAAGCAAGTAATAAGCATTGAAGAACGCAACAGACCTTTGACCTCAAATTCTAAATTTGCCTGAAGTTAACCAAAAAGGCAGTGGAGCAGAAAATGGAGTCAAGTCTGGCATTTGCTCTGACCAATTGGAAAGAGGTTTACTAAACACAATCGTGTGCATGTATTCAAACACCCAGATGTCTGAAGCTGATAGGAAAAGTCAATCTACAGCACAGGTAGAAAGAGCAGTAATGACTGACAAGAGGGTCAGAATTCTTAATTCTAGAATCCCAAAGTTCCTCCAGCTTATCTGCATTCTGCCTGTCTGCTTGTTATAGTGGTGTTGTAAAACTGAATTGAATCAGCACTACAGGTACCTTGTAGTTACTGCTCTGAGATCAGAGCAGGATGTTTTATTACTCCAAATGAGATGAAACGTACAGTCACATTTCTGGGGTGTGATCGGTATTACTTCAAGTATGAAATCAAGTGATTACATAGAGACGAGTTTACATCAGTTCCAGTTTTCCCTAATAGCACCAGTCCTGTACTATCATACATTTAAGGCCTTGAATAATCAAGAGGAAGGGCTTCAATGTATATTTATTTCCTTGGTTCTTAAATTTTGTAAGAAATACACACTGGAAACAACTCAGCAAATGAAAACTGCACATCTTGGTACATAGCTGCATGAATTAAGATAGCTTTTGCTTTTAAGTCTCTGTTTTACTTTTGTTTCTTGCCCAAGAAACAAAGAAAGGAATCTGTATAGCCCGATGTGGCTTTGCCTGCAGATCCAAATAGCAGAAATGCATCTCCTAGAATTACAATTTTGATATTGCATGGAAGATCACTTGCAACATTTTAATGTAATTTGTTCAACTTGCTATTAAAATCGATAGCAAATTATTGCAGAAAACATTGTAATCCCAATAATAATTATGATTATATCAAATAAGTTTCATTTTACCTTGTTTTGATTGCTTTTGGTATGTAATAATTTGTTATGATTTTAAAAACTTTGTTGAAATTGAACGTACATGTACGTCATTGAGTATATCTGAATTAGCAATAACTTTGCAGATTACTTGTTGTATGCAGTTTGATTATTGTGTGAATTAAAAATAGTTGGATAACATCAAAAACATAAAGTAACTGGCATGTCGCCAAATGTTACAACTTTCAAGTGCACGTCATACAACTTCCCGAAAGGCCAACGTTTCTTTTTTCAACCGCAGAAATTCCATATTCATCTATAAAATTAATGAATTGTTAATGCTGCAAACCCAGTGGAGCATTGGAACTATTTTTAGGCAGCCATCAAAAGAATTGAATTGATTGGATGGGCTCATGAAATCAAAATGTATGTGTATACTCATATTAAGTCATGTTGATGCAATGTATTAGGCAGATTTGCAAGCTAATAATAAGTGGAATATATGGGTGTCAAAAGATACTTTTCTTTTCTCACAATCAAATGGAAATGAAAGTCTCTGAGACTCAATTGTTATACACAATTTGTTGGAGTAATCAGCTAAATACAGGAACTGAAAATACTAGATTATTTTCGTGTTCTTTGATAGTAAAAAGGCCCATTTCTATCAAAGATATCAAAAGAATATCAATTGTAAATACTTTTTGAAAAATGCTGCTAGGTTATAAACTATCTTCAACCATTTCTTCCAAATTGGTATTTGGTCAACTTTGATATCGTCGTCCATAAGGCTTTTAGGTTAATTAAAGGAGAACTGTTAATTAGTAATAATGAAATGGCCGTAAGTGGTAATCTGCTGTTTGGCACTGCTAGCTGGTAATTCAATTAGAGCAATTGTGGCAAGTGATAAAACACAGTAACTATAATAAGACAGAGTAATTAGTTCTGCTCAGTACTGTTTAACCATGCATTGCTAAGAAGTGTTAGAGGAAGATGCAAGCTTTGGTCTTCTCAAAGATTTATTTGTATTCAAATTCATTTGCATATTGCTCATCGGGGCTACTTTGAACCAATTGTACTTATTTTGGCAAATTTCTGAGTTGTCTCAGAAACATGCCCTCTCAAATTAAGAAAAAATGCCAAACACTGCATCAAAGTCTTGTGAGTTGAACTTAGTCTTACCTTTATTTCTGATTTGTTTTCATGTTATAATTTAATGTGTTTTTGTCTCCCTCTATAGTACTAATACCTGAATTAGATGGGTATTTTTTTGTTTTAAATTATTTTCAACTTTCTAACAGTCATTATGGTAAATACAAGTTGTCTTGTTTCTTTAACCTTTAGCACACTGTAGTAGCCATTTGGCAACCAATTCTCTTGTGGTCACAGGGTTAGGCAGTAGGTAGAAGGTTAATTGGAGAAAATGTGGTTTCAAATCAATACTGATGAAATGAAACAAATAAAAACCATTTCCTGTTATCTCCATTTAAATGCATTTAGTATCTGGTTCTGACTAACCCTTTCACTAAAAGGCACATCAGCTATTTTACCTTGGGAAAAGGTCAACTGTTTCTGCATTACTATTTTTGGCAGTATCTTTTCAGAGTGCAAACCACTTTTGAGCATGGCCATTATTCCTAACCCTGCATGTATTGACTTTCAATTCTTAAGCTAACTGACAATATGCTGTTCCGTTCTGTTGTAAATGCTTTCCATTGATTTTCCTTGGATCAATAGGCAAATTTTGAACAATTTTCAGCTTGGGGGAGTCATGACTTCCCCCAGGCATTCAATAGCTATTCGTTAGATTGGAAATGATCACAGAGATAAAGAAGTCTCTATTTGCACGAGGATAATGCAGGAAAGCTGTTTTGCCTGACCTTTTGACTTTGGCATATGTTGGCAAATTTTCAAGCGCAAAGCGCCTGTTAAGGCCACACTGGCATGGTCTCAAAAATCACGACATTTTCTCACATATTGCCATGATCCCAAGCTAAAGTTTGTTCCTGTATCAAAAACATCTATAGACAGACAATCATGAACTTTTTTCCTTGCCTCATATGAAGAAGGTAATCCTGAGACGTATGTTTTGTACCTGTCCTATCTACATGGCCACCTGTACCAATATGTAACTTAACAATTATGAACACAAAGTCATTACTCTTAATGGCACACTTTTTCATAGTAGACTTTGTAATGCTAACTAAATCATTCTCACTATAAAATATTGCACTTCTTAATTATACAGGTCCTTGCAGTGCATGTAATTGAAAATTATATTTTTAGAAACCTTATAATCAACAACAAAGCATGGAATTTGCCTTCACCTGTTAAGGACAATCCAGCAGTCCTTCATGTTTGCCACTGAAAAGCGGGTCAAGGCAGAAGTTCACAAGTCAGATGCCAGGCATACAGAATGAGACTACTGATTAGGGGTCTAGACTATTGAATATTTAAGATCCAATGGTGCCTTCGATAAGCCTCCCAGTATCAGGACAGATTAGACCTGGGCATGGTAATCAGCCCTTGACTTGGACTCTGAGTGGTTTATCATACATGTATGATAATATAAAGTATACTTAGTCTACATGTATAATGGATATTTCATATCCATACATGGGTATTTCTTGTTGTTGTTGACTGTGTTCTGCAGTCATTGATGTTAAAATGTCCCACAGCCACTATCAGTCTTTCCTCAATTGGTTCCACTTTGTCTTGTTCCTGGCAAGCTTTTGAGTGCAAAGGACAGAAATGTATCAATTATTTTCAATAATACACATGTACATGTATGTTCACATGCAAATACAATTATGTATTTTATATCTTTGTGTAAGGTTCACACATTTTTGATATACACACTGACCAACGACATGCAAAATGTCAAGTTAGTGCATTTCCATTCATTCTTTAACATGTCAGTCAGTAACAGTTTGGGTCGAATTACTGCAAATATGTGTAGAATATTTAATTGTAACCCTATGTACTTCAGAATTGTTTCAACCATGAACTTCAAACACCATGAAAACCACCATTTCCCTCATACAATGAACCACAAAATAAACCCCGTGGAAGTGAATGCATTTACAGTACCACATTCTTGCTCACTGCGGCATCCAAATTTAGAGACATGTGCTTACCTACATGTATGATTACTTACGCCTACATGTATGTTGAGTGCAGTCCCACAACCCTAACTGTTACATGTGCGTCCTTCCTAACCAATACTGATGTCAATTCTGTCAGTGCAGCTCGTAATGTCACAGCAGTGCCAGAATTGCTCTGTTCAGATTACTTCTGATGGCGCACAGAAGAAATTTATTGCATGGCTCTCAGCCCTGGAGCACTCTATGTAGCAAGCTGCTTGAACAGCAATGAAAGCAGAAGTCAGAACATAACCTGTCAACTTACTTATGGTGCAAACTTCCAACTTTTTCCAAATATCTACTTAAAAGTAGCACACACTGTTGAGAGAAGACTGGAGTTTCAAGAGACAACGCATCCATAATGTATTCCTATTCTGTCTGTCCTTATAAAGTAAATGTTGAGGCTGTTCTTCCCACATTTTCTTCACTTAAAAGGCCATGTTTTCCTTGAAGTGTGTTTTTTATTACTCCATTTACAAAAGCAACCTTCATTTGCGAACATTTTCCCCCCAAAAGAACTTGAATAGACAGTTTCCGCCAGTAGCAGTATACAGTAAACCCCATAATGTTTTTTAAAATGTCCCGAGTGCTTGTTTCTCTTTTCCAGTCTGATGCATGGGCAGTCTTTGCAGCTCAACTGACCACTGATGTGATCTTCTTCAGTGCTTAAACAGGAAACTTGGATATTGATGTCTTCCGATTAACATAAACAAAGACATTATCCCTTTTTATAGCTTTTTATCTCAGTGGGGCATCTCACTGATACCATAGTAGCAGGTTGTTTTTTTTTTGAAACAGTCATAAAGTCTAAGACAATTTATATGAGACGGTAGAGATTTTACGTTAAAGAAAGAAATTTTCTGTTCTTGTATTATTGCCTGTCCTTGGTGCTGAACACTATCCACACGTAAGGAAAGGTCTGTACTTTGCACTGAACACTATCCACACATAAGAAAGTTGTGAGAAAAGAAACCAAATTAAAGTTTTGATCTTTATTTTCTGCAGGGCACTGGAAGCAGAGCTGCTGACGCAGGAGATGATTGACGACTATGACCCCGCCCTGATGTTCACCATCCCGCGCCTTGCTATTGTCAGGTCTGTGGAAACTTTGCTAACCTCCATTCATCCTCCAGGGGGAATTGGATAATTGGGATTAACATCCCAATGTCTAGCCATTACAGTGTACTTCAGACATTAGACAGTTAATAGCCATGTATGGTGTGTAATGCATGGTGTTTATTGCTTCCATTAACACACAAGCTGAAACACCTCATGAGCTAATAAAGCAATAAATCCTGTGCATGTCATCCATTGTTGTTGCACTGACACGGCAGGGAAGGCCACAACAATTTGCTCCCTTGGTTCTAAAACATTTTAAAGTAAACATGAGGTAGATAGAAATAATTATTTTTTGATTAATGAAAAGGAAGGGGTGTTTTAATTGTTATCCTCTCTCAGCAACCGTTTGTAACAAGAGACCATTTGGTCTAGAACCAGCTACAGAAGCAAAAAGCACACCACAGACAGGTTTTTTGAGACAGGTTTCAGGAATGAATGTTCCCAAGTTTCCATGGTGATTGCAGAATCGATACACTATTTGTGAGAGTAAGGGCCATTTTGCATCTCTGTGAAACACTGTGTGTGAGATGTGAATGCCAATGATCAGTCCACAGCTCTGTTTCACTAGGAATGATCTGCACTACCCCACACCCACCACAGATGTACATTATTGGTCTCTTCCACTTTAAGGCATGGAAATGTGACATTACAAATACCCATGTCCACCTTTAACTGCTTGTGGTAAAGTTGCCTGTTGGTTTACTCCCTTTATGCCAGTGAGTAATACATGCAATATTACTTATCAATTGAACTGAAGTTTAGGTAATATGATCATGATTTCAAGCTCGTATTATTTGCTAGGCATTTCTACAAAATTAATGTACATATTATGTAGTTCAATAGAAATTTTTGCAGGTACATATACATTGTATATTTCAACTTCCACCATAAAATATTACAAATTGCTGTCCTAGAGGTGAACCAGTGACCTTGGTCATTGTAGTTTGGGAGTTTTCTATTACAGCACATAAAACTAAGTCACAGATGACATTGAAAAATTAAGTTCCTTTTTCCCGGCTGGGAAGGTCACGAAACTGAGAGAGGTATTATGTCACCCTAAAGCTAGGCATTAGGATGTTATTACAGTATGGTGTACTCTGCTATCTTGGAAACTACCCAAATTTGCCGTAGGGTGTGTCATGTAGAAATCCCAGGCCCTGAGTATGACATTACTTACAGCAAGAGGGTGTCTGGGGGCATGCTGAAGGTGGCTGGGAGTAAGCCTTGTCTGGGAGAAATGAAATTAAGATTCTGTGGGAATGGGTGGCTTTCAACATGCAAGCCATGACCTTTACCGGGCTTGAAATTCATTGGTGCAACTTACCTATCTAGACATTTAGGTACACAGACAAAATGTTGGGTGCACAATATAAGATAAAGTAGAATGTCAGCAAAACCTTATTACAAAGTTTAACCTTCCTCCCTCTTCAGAGCTCAAATCTCTAATTCTGCAGCTTAAGTTTTAAACATTCAAGTTAATACAGCAAAGGCTTCCCTATTTTTGGCACTTAGATATCAAGAATATGCTGTGTAACATTACTAGTGTATGATATAGTACCTTTAGGTACGTAACCCTACACAGATTGGTGCACCTATAGTCAAAACGTAGGTACAATGTACACAGCCCCAATTTTGGCTGCACAAAAGTGCATAATTATGCACCCAGTATTTGGAGCCCTGTTTTAGCATGTTGACTTGATTTTGGGATTCCAGTCCCCTGTAACTAGCCTCATGTTGGCCACTTTATGATGAGGAGACTTGGAATGCAATTGCTTGTTATAGCTATGTTTGAAATCCTTTAAATTAATGAATTACTTATTCTGAATTGTCTCCCAAGTAACCCTTCATTTTGAGTCCACCAGCTGTTTCAGCAAGGATGTTTTACAGCTCACACATCCAGCAGGCTGCCTGGGTGCAGGATGTTGTTTCTCCCAAATTAGGTCTAAATCTCCACAGAGCTCTGAACAATTACAAGTGGTAATGTCATTGCCCATGGCATTGCAGGTTATATAGTCTGGGGATTTTAAAGGAAAATTCCATGTTTCTGAATCCAATCTCTTCAGCCTCAGACCAAAATCTTCAAATCCCCGTCATCTTATAATCTTTATGTATGTCTTTCATTGTACGAGTGATGTGCCTGTTTGGATGGATGTGCGTTTGACAGTTGGAAGGTCTCAAAGTGAAGACTCACGGGCATGCAGTACACATAAGATTGAAGTCAGCAGGGAGAAGACCCTTTGCTAGACGTGGCCTGAAGTTATGAGTCATAAAGAACATGATTTATGCAAATTGAAACACACTGAACCTAAAACAAAGTACCTGGGATTTAAGGATTTGGAGTGAAAGGGAAACAGTTGGGGGCATTTTGTAACAAACTGTCATAATATATACAGGCTAGCTATGCTCAAACAGAGACGCAAAAAATATAATGTGTGAAAGTGTAATGTTTTAAAGCATGTCCCTGAAGCATTCATCAGCCCTGATGTTTACACTTCAAGTGCAGTAAAGAAATAACAGCAGATCCAAAAAGATTGTCCCTCCTTTTTCTGCCTTAATTGTTGATTTATAGAATATTTATTAGAAATGGCAAACATGTCTATTCATAATTTGTTTGTATATGTGTCAGGCAAATATCTTTTATCTAGATTAGTGAGTCTTCTAAAGAATTACACTGTCATTGTCATATATCCTTTTTGCAATCAAAGCAACAACTGAAAAAAATGAGTGGCTACATTTACATTTTCTTATAATTTCTGAACAATGAGATGTATGTGCTATTGCATACGCAACACTAATACTAATACTAATACAAACATAAACATGCATACCATGTACAAATATTACTTGGTATGTCTGTTACCTCTAATCTCTTCATCAGAGTTATTACCTCCGGGGAAGGAGGTATCCTTCCGCGGAAGGGTAGGGCGACTGGTCGGCATTTTCATGTTCGCAGCTATATCTCGCGGTTGGGTGGGCGGATTTTTGTGGGACTCGGTATACGTTTTGCTGTTAGGCTGCAGTTGTGGCACGTTCCTTTTTTTTCGTTGTATGTGTGTTTTCGGGCGTGGAAATGAAACCTTTTGGAGGCCCCTGGACACCCCTTTTTGTCTGAAAATGGTTATGCATAAATTACTTGGCTGTTGTCAAGGTATAGCCGGGTGCGTCCATTTTTATCAGGCGTCTGACAGAGGGGTGTGTGGTTCCGATAAAAAGAAATTAGGTTTTAGTCAGATCGTAGGCGCGGGACGGGGTCGGAGATTAGTTGTTTCAGATGTAGGCGATCAGATGCAACTTGGCGCAGTTGACGGCAGTGGTTAGCTACTGTATTACACGTTATTTTTAACGTTTGATTTTACTGTTCTGGTTGTAATTCTGTGTTTCGTTCCGTGTTCCTTGCGGCTTTCATAAGTTTGTAGATTTATGTTTTAAGTTGCAGATGAAAATGGGTTGGTGGTTTGTTGTTTCAAATGTTAGTTTTTGACACTATCGTGCGGAGCTGTCAGAAGTGTGGACTACATGTAGTTAACGTTATTTTTAATGGTTGCGTTGTATCGTTAGTAGTTATCGAATATAGCGCATTCTGTAACCAAATGTTGTTTTAATTTTTTTGTATGTAATGTGGTTTGGTTTTTGTTTATTAAAGTTATGCTATACATTTTTATTTTTCGTGTTTAAAAAGGGTTTCGGTAGGTATAGTATTCCGTTAGTTTTTTTTATCGCGGTATGATGTGAGTTGAATGTTATAGACAGTCATCTGTTATATTTACACCATCATGACCGTTATATACACAACATCGTCAGTTTAGATGTAATTAGCCGTCAGTCAGCTCATATGTAATTAGCCGTCATTCAGCTTAGATGTAATTAGCAGTCAGTCTAGCGTCAGTCGGACGTTGCCAGTTATAGCAACAACTGTAACATAACACCGCCGTCAGACGGAGGTTTTGTGGCCATCAGTTACAAGGTTACAACGATATGGCCTTTAAAGTTTAGAGTATAGGTATCCGTTGGCCTAAACACCGCTATATATAATATGGTCTGAACTGTACATTTTCGAGGAACTTTATTACACGTTATTTTTAACGTTTCATTACACTGTTCTGGTTGTCATTCTGTGTTTTGTTCCTAGTTCATTGCGGCTTCTTAAGTTAGTAGGTTAATGTTTTAAGTTGCCGTTGTTTTAAGTGGCTGACGTTCTTAAGGCTGACGTTATAACTAGAACGGCCTTTTTTGAAGTTGTTCTATTAGCTAATAAACTGGACACTCCCATCTGCAGAACAACTCGCCACAAAAACTCTGCGATACCTTACATGACAAACTTGCTGAACAAACAATTGAACTAACAAACTGTAAATACTAATATGTCCTTGTACTATATTTTAAAAGACTATACACTTTTTATCGCAATTATATTTATTGATTTTAAACCGAGCTCGATTGCTAATTTTAACTCCCTAGCACTTTTAAACTATGTCATTGTAAATACCTAACAATTCAGACGTGTGTCTGCAACTAGGTGTGTGATGTATGAATAATAAACTGAATACATACATACAGCTGACGGTTTAGTTTTAGCTGACGACATTGTCAGCTGCATAGTTGACAAAATGACGATTTGTAACATGTCGCCGACTGGCTGATGTATATTCTATTTTAGAAGTTGCCGTATATGGCCTATTTATAATGCAAACTGGTTTGTTGGGGGAATTTGAATATGATAAAGTTTTCCTATAAATGTGATGATTTTGTGTCGTGCTTCAAGCAGTTCAATGTCAACGCCCAGCCATTACCCGATACACCTTTCATTACCATTAAGAACTATATATAACAAACAACATATACAAAAAGAAATTTCAACAAACCCGGAGGTACAAAATCGCCGATTTTACTTGTTAATAAAAGTAAAGGTTTTATTTAATTGCATTCATTCCATTTGTACCTTTCCAGCTGGTAGAACATGTCAGATGCCAGTCGAATACAGTCATCAAAATAATTGCACTCTGGAATTTCCCATCCCTCCAATAATGAATTTTCCGATCCTGTCTGCATTAGCTGTGCAGCCAGGCCTAAACCCATCAGTTCAATGGGATTACATTAGGCCTAAAGGCTCGCCAATGAACTAGAAATGGGATGGATTTTACCTTGTCATCTGATTTGTGTCTGGAAAGGCGTCAGGGTCTACCCATGTCAGTGACCCCATTTAATGCTAGCTTAAAGAACAGTTCCTGCGCACATTTACTAATACTTGTCAAAAAATGCTAAATTTCTTGCAAGCAAATGCAAGGATGCAAGTTGCTATCTTCATGTATTTTGTACGCAACTGAAAAAAAGGAGGGCAGTCCTTAGGATGAGACATTGTAAGCCATGGACTGGCTGTCCAACCAACTAGGACATTGATAAAAGGTTCTTGTAGAATTCTGCTGTACAATAGTTTTGTCTATTTCTAAGGAGAAATATTTGCAACTTCATTGAGTATTTCTGCTAGTACAAAAAGTGTTCAACTCAGTATGGAGGTTCTCACAAATCCACACTTAGAACAGGTCTGTCCTTGGTGCATAACACGATCCAAACATTAGAACAGGTCTGTCCTTGGTGCTGAACACTATCCATACATGAGACCAGGCCTGTCTCTGATGCTGAACACTATCCACACACACACACACACACACACACACACACACACACACACACACACACACACACACACACACACACACACACACACATACAAACAGGTCTGTCCTTGGTGCTGAACACTATCCACACACAAAGAATAGGCCTTTGTTTCTTCTCTTCTGTTCCTTCCCTGTTATATAGTAGCTATATCATAAGTTATTACCACACATGCCTCCCCTGCTGTTCATGTTATGTATTCATAAGTGTTTTATTTTTACTTGCCTTTAGTGGGCTGCTGCTGCAAGAAGATGGCCCTCTTAATGTGGACAGGGACCCTACAGATATCTGTGAGATGTTCAGACCATTCCAGTCTCTCCTCTATAAGATCAGGTAAGGTTTTATTCTGCTTTTGTGTTAACATTTGACAGTCATGGCTGGGAAGACTGTCAAACAGTACGTATAGATTTCTATTAGGTGATTATGCTTATTATGTTTTTTCTTAGCCTATGATACACAATCTCCACTATCAGTGGCTAATTGGGCCTCTTCATAGAGAGCTTGTGGCCATTCATCTCTAACTTGAGAGAACCATTCCAACTCTCAGAACTATCAATAGGAGTTCAGGAATCTTTATCACTTTGAAAATTAGTCCAGCAGCAGCTCTATCACCAGTCATCACAGCCCCTAACACCATTGTAACAAACAGTTCTGAGTCTGATAATCACTGGTCCATATTAGAATATATGCATAAATCAACAGGATTAAGATGTTCTCAATTCTCCTGACTTAGAGGTGTTGGCCATCAAGGGGCCTGACCAGTAGTATGGCTGCTAGAAGCATGATGTAGTTAGGCTAGTTTATTCTAAGAAAAGAGAGAAGCAAGGATATAAATTGCTGTGACCTAGTGATGCTAGCATCTTCTACCCAATTATTTCAAGACCCACAGGGATGACATGAGTGCTGAGGCACTGTAGGCAGCCTGACCTCGGGCTCGATCCCATGACCTTCCAGACAGAGAGAGAGAGTCCCCTAGCCACTAGGCCACCGCACCAGTTGAGGTTTTAATGATGTTGGGATCATTCTTGTCACTGACCGGTCATAATTTTCCTTATATAAGTTTTTAAAAAATCAACCAGTCTAATTCAAAGCACCTCTTCTTCCCTACCAAAGTTTGCTGGCGTTTGGAAATGTAATATGTAATCTGTACCAAGAGGGTGTTTATTGTGCCACAAAAGACTGATGACACTCAGCCATTATCCTAAATTATGTGATATTCAATGTGCTATGTTTTTTTGTTTTTTTCTTTTGAATTATGATTCATAACAATGTGACTATGTCCTTTAAAACAGTTGGTTAGATGAATAAGTAAAGAGACAGTTGTGATGGCTGTAGTGCGAAGAGCAGACTCATCAGCATCACAGTAAGATGCATGTCCATGTCCACTGGGTCCTTCTTGGCCATCCTTAAGGCCATTAAAAGGTGCATGAGGCTGTTCTCACCCCTCAGGAAGCCTTCATGTAGTCAGCAGTCTGCGAAGCAAACAGCCAGTACCAATTAACCCATGTGACCCCCTCCTGCTGCCAGACACCCTGCCATTTATTAGCAATCATTACAGGTAATTAAGTGGTAGGAGGGTCACAATATGACCCCTGACCTGTCACCATCAAATGGCCATGAGACAGATGACTAGGATCATTAAAGTTTCCCAAGGATGAATTGTTCTTTTGAGAAAATCTTGACAGCCATATTTTGAAATGCTAGAATTGCATTGTGAAGCATCATAAGAAGAGACTGAATGGAGGAAACAATTTTGGTTTCTTGACATGGCTGGCATTCCTTGAATTACTTGGAAAATTACTTCACCTGAAAACTTGATTCTGAACAGATTTGTTCCTGCTGCTGAACACTATCTAAACATAAGAACAGGCCTGCCCTTGGTGCTGAACACTATCCAAACATAAGAATAGGTTTGTCTTTGGTGCTGAACACCATCCAAACATAAGAACAGACCTGTCCCTGCTGCTGAATACTATCCAAACCTAAGAACAGGCCTGTCCTTAGTGCTGAACACTATCCAAACACAAGAACAGGCCTGTCTTTGGTGCTGAACACTATCCAAACATAAGAATAGGTTTGTCTTTGGTGCTGAACACTATCCAAATATAAGAACAGGCCTGCCCATGGTGCTGAACACTATCCAAACATAAGAACAGGCTGACCTGTCCTTAGTGCTGAACACCATCCAAACATAAGAATAGGTTTGTCTTTGGTGCTGAACATTATCCAAACACAGGAACAGGCCTGTCTTTGGTGCTGAACACTATCCAAACATAAGAATAGGTTTGTCTTTGGTGCTGAACACTATACAAACACAAGAACAGGCCTGTCCTTGGTGCTGAACACTATCCAAACATAAGAACAGGCCTGTCCTTAGTGCTGAACACCATCCAAACATAGGAACAAGCCTGTCCTTAGTGCTGAACACCATCCAAATATAAGAACAAGCCTGTCCTTTGTGCTGAACAACATCCACACATAGGAATCTGTCCTTAGTACTGAATACTGTACACACATAAGAACATGCCTGTCCTTGGTGCTATCCAAACAATGGCACCAAGGTCTGCTAATGTGCTAAATACAATCACCCCAATGAAGATGCATATAGTTCAAAACAGCTTTCAATTTTCTGTAAACTAATGCATTTCAACCATCTATAGAAGAGTCACTGATATGTGGCAAAGAAGGAGGAGGAGAAAGGTTTCCTGTTTTGCATTTTTTATGGTCTTCTTATTCACCTTACAACCTCATTCAACAATTGTTATAGGCCTAACAGCTATATCCCCTAAATTTGATAGATCCTGCAAGGGAATTATATGCTCTAGCCAACTGTATATCACATTATCCATAGTAGACCATTGTCTAGGAGCAAACAAGATTCAGAAAAGTTGAGGAGTTACAGCAGTAGATGGATGCAATATCTTAATTACTAAAATCTCTCAGTGCCACCAGCATATGAATTATTTCCATACAACAAGCTCACGTGTATTTAGAAAAGCCAGAGGAAATCTGCATTGCCAAATCCACATGCCTGTCTGATGCATCACCTTGTGTGTGGTGTAATTTGTGAGATCAGTCAAAGGCCGGAAGGCGTCTGACATAATTGGTGGTTGTTTGATACTATAGGGGGCTATTATACAACCTGGGGTGATGATAAACAAAGGGATAAGTCATTTGGGAATGGATATGGCCACAGGATGTTGTATTACTGCAGGGCAGGTGTTAGTACACCTGTTATTTGTTGATGAGCTGTGAAGACCTGCAGGTGTTATTCACACCTGTGCACAATGTAGTCTGTACATTAAAAGGTCAGGTTTGTCCTAGACAGATGCTTCTGTTTGGAGAACATAGTAGAAAAGACGTATCTACAGAATGCAATTATTTTGCATTCTCATCTTAAGCCTGGGGAACAATTCACATCAACACAATATATTTATATTACATGTTATACTTAGCCATTGTCTTTTACCTTTAAATTCATTTTAGTACCTTGTTATACAAGTTTCTTCGAAGACATTTTCAAAGACCTGTTTTACTCTTTTATTGAAGATGCTGTTTTTGTATGGGTATTCAAGGTAATATTTTAGACAGCCTATGTGGGCAGTACGTGGAGGAATTCGGGAAGTGGTGTAATACCCAATTAAATTACTGTACATCATTCAATCCCCTCCGCAGTTCCAATACATTCACAAAAACCCAAAACACTTCCAGGAGGTCTGAAATCTCTGATGTCTTGTTCTTATTTGCAGAGAGCTACTGCAGACCTTGAGTCCCCAGGAGCTGACGGCACTCGAGAGGGCCCTGTGCAGCTCAGAGGAGCCTGGGATGTACAGGGATGTGGAACCTGTCAATCTTCATGACCTGGACCAATCAGAGAGAAAGGAGCTAAAATTGGAGGCATTCCCACCTACAGAATCAGACCTGTATTCTCCTGAAGCTCAGGACACACATACTACAGGTCAGAAAATTCACAACATACATACATACAGCACTTACAAACAAACACACAGTCATAAACATGTACAACAGACAGAGGACACACAGTCATGTACCATAGGTAAGGGTACTCATATACATGTATATATCACAGGCTAGAAACATGTGTCCAATAGGTAGAAGACAAGTATACCAAGACAAGTATACCAAGGCAAGAAAACCTAGACACAGTGTACGAGAGTTAAGTGGAGCACATAAGTTACAGACATTAATAAGTACACAAACATGATAAATAGCCTTTCATGTAATGGCAATAAATTTTGTATCAATGATGAATGTAGTGACACTAATTACCAGCCATGGCAACATTTAATGGAATGGGAAAATGATTGTGATGATGAAAAACAGCGTTCTCAGTAACAAGACAGCTGAATTTTGTATGACACATGCACAACTATCGAAAGAATGGTCTCAGTTTGTAATCATATAAAGATTGTACGATGAATGTGACCAGGCCCCAAAGACAATAGTCTTACTGGTTTTACTTTTTGTGTAAATGTTGCAGAGTTGCAGCAGTTACACAGCATGTTCCAGAACATCCGCAGTGAGATGGCCAACTACCTGGACCAGAGTGGCAGCGAGCCCCACAGAACGAGCATGCCCATGTACGGAGAGGAGGTGAGGGTCAGGCTGTCCAGTAGGGAAGAGAACAGCGATCAGTCCGGAAACGAAACAGAGGAGACAGACGTGTCCATCATGTCCGACTCCCCGGGAGATGGAATGAACGCCATGTTGGAGCAGCACCAAAAGGCAATACAGAACAGTAAGGTGGCGGAAGGGGAGCCCCCAAAGGGGAAACCTCCTGACATAAGGCCTTCGGATGACAAACCACCAGACATCGAGAGGCTCAGAGCAAATTTGCCAGATGTGGTAGAATCTGTTGCACTTGATATCAGGGGAAGTGACGATGAAGAGAGAACTCTCAGTCCATGTCACGGTGGCTCACCACCAGAAGGCAGTACACAGAACAGCACGTCTGCAGAGAATGAAGGGGTGCAGTTTGCAGACACACAAATAACTCAGAGTGCAAAGTCCAAAGTGATTGTCACAAGCACTGGGTCCATGTCAGAAAATCAGAAAGAGTTGTTGGCAAGGACAGAGTCAAATGAGCTACAGAGCAATCCTGAAGTAATCGAGGATTTGATATTAAAGGACATCCAACACTCACTGTTGGTACAATGTGCAATAAAGAAAGATACTCGGGCAGCTGGTCCTGGTGGAAATGGCAGAGAGATAGATGTCTACCACATTGCCAGCGAACCCACTGTTGAACCCATTCCTGAAGAACCACAGGCAACTGCAGCAATAGAGTCTGGTGGTAGCAGTCCTGTCAAGTGGACTGAGGTATCTTTTGGTGCAAGCAAAGCTTCAAATCAAACCAAAGAAGAGCAGAGTGTTGATGCAATAGCTGGATGCAGCCCAAAGAAAGGTGCAGAGGTTTTTCTTGGTGCAGAATCTGAATCAGATCATAAAGAGGCACTGCAGAAATGCAGTGGGGAAGAAGGGAAACCCTGTCAATGCCAGGAAGTGATGAGACAAAGAGAAGTGTCTATTGAGGAGCTATCTGACCCTTACTACTCCAGCCCAAGCAACTATTCCTCAGAGCCTGCTACAGGGTATGAAAGTATAAACATCGGTATGACTGTTGTTAGGCCAGAAGAAATAGAAGATGCTGCTGAGCTATATGAAAGAGATACACACAGGGATGATGAGAGCCTTCACAAAGAAATACAGGAGCTGTCAGAACTGTTGGAAGTAGAACCGAGACCACTTCCAAGTTCTAGAGTTGCAGAAGAGAAAGAGGTACGGACAGCAGAAGATCACGCTGGCAATTGTAAGTCATGTGAAGAAGGGCCAGCAGAAGCAGTAGAATACACTTCCAGAAGTCAAGGAGAAAACACTAACCATGACAGAGAAACCACAGGCCAAGCAAGTTTGCCTCCAGAGGTACCAGGTGATAGTCCATTGGTTAGTGGAATGTACCAAGAAACAAGAAGGGATAGTGACATCAGTTTGAGTGACATCAGTGGATTAGACAATGATGATGAGGACAGTGTGATGATTGACACCGCCATTTCTGATACCACTAGCTGCCTGTCTACAAGTGACAGTGACACTTCCGAGATATTCGGTATGAAGACCTCCAGCACCGTGATCTTCAATCCTGAAGGTCAGGTTGAGGGTCTAAGTAGCAGCCACAGGTCTGTTGGCTCTCCGAGGAACAGACATACCAGTAAAAGCTCAGACGAGCCAATGTTTTATATGGAAGATTCATTCGAGCCAGGCAGTTCTGAGGATGATTCCTCAAGGTCAGCCTACCAGAAGAGTGAAGGTCACAACGTCGAAATAAACATCTCTTCTGCGTCATGGAGTGAGCAGAGGAAAGCTGGGGGAGAAGCAAATAGCTCTGTGGGACCAATCACAAGTGCGGTGGGTCAGCTCAAGGTGTTGAAGGAAAGACATCTAAGTGGGGAGGAGGCACGAGGTCGTAGGTCACCCCTGCTGGATGCTGTGGGAATCCCTGCCAGTGCTGCTGCACAGTACAGCCCAATGAGAAGAAACTTCAGGTAAAAACTGAACTACATGTAAATGTTTTGTGGTAAGCCTGTGTCTGCTCAACAGAAAAAATTTTAGTAGACCAGAAGTGAAGCAAAACATTTGTATAGCATTTAATTTCATAGTGCACAAATCAAATCAAATGATCTTTTGGTCATGTGACATAAGCCACACAGTTTGACAGTCTTTTATAAAGTGACATCCTGTGTCATTGTGATCCTACAACCAACTGTTCATAGAGAAGAGCATCTTTGAAATGCAAAAGTCATAACGTTACATTTGATCTTGGCAGTACTATTTGACATTGACTCTTACTTTATATTCAATTTGGCATCAGCATATATTGGTCATGTTAAGAAAATCTCACAAGGGTAGGTTTGATGAGTTCCTATGCCAAAGCGTGGTTGTTCACATTACAAGGTTTAATTTGATTACACTTCACACGTTGTCCTTTCTGTCTCCATTACAGATTTGAGGATGTGGAAAGTTCCAGATACAGCCCAAAACTGTTGTCTCTCTGGTTAGCCATACCCTAGTTCAATCCTTCTTACTTCTTCCTGCCCCATGTTGCTGCTACCTACAGTTTTGATTTGGATATGGACAAGGTTGTTTTGTCTTTCATTGTCCACGGCTCTTGAACATCAATAAAGCCCAGTTTTTGAGTGGTGTGTTGATGTTTCAGCAGTGAAATAGCCCAACATTTGTTTTTGCAGCTGGGACACAATCTGGTACAATGGTAAAACTATACTTGAACGGACACAATGGTTAAATCAGTGCTGTGGACCCCTAAATACACCACACTTAGCTATCCTTCTGGTGTTATAGGTCCAATAGTTGGGTGTGTTTTGTTTTGTCCAGTGGTAAAACATTACAGCCTGACCAACTATTCCATGACAGCCCCTAAAAATCCAGATGTTTTGGTCATGAATTGTCATGAGATCAAGTGTTCAAATTTAAACTTGGTTGCATTTTGGTCTTTTGTAGGTTTGATGATGTTGAGAGCCCACGACAAAGCCCTAAGCCCAGTCCAGGGAGGATCCAGAGGCTGAAGTACATGGACTCAGGCAGTGGGAATGGATCCTACAGTAGTTCCCTGGGCAGTGTGACCAGCAGTATGGACTCCTTCAGCTCACAGCAGTGGGAGGAGGAAAGGTAGACTCACAGAATCATCATCATCATCACCTGTCGGCCCATTGGGTCATTATACATAGAAGTTGACAATCCTTCCACTTCTTCTGTGTCAGCCAAATTTCAGTTAGCTGATTGAGAGTATTGATGAGAAAGTACCGGTACTGTAAATATGAAACTTTTGCAGTAGTTTCATTTTCACAGAGACCCCTCCATTGCAAATGCACAACACTGCAAATATGCCTCCCTTGTATGTCTACTGTAGTACACAGTTGTTTCAACTGCGTATGTAGAACACCATGAAAACCTTCCTCTCCCTCCTACCACGAAATCAAACCACTGTGAAAGTTTCACAATTTTCAGTTACTGTACTGCATCCTTCCCAATCCTACTTCAAGCATACATGTCACATTTGTCTTAATCAAGGGCTTGTTTCTACCAGTTCTAACCTCTGTCCCTCCCCCTGTATAGTGGCTGCAGCAGTGAGACCAGCTCCTACACCTCCGAGATGCACGATGAGCACGAAATCGCGCTGGCCGTACAGGCGGCAGAGCTGGCAGCTCGACAAGAGCTCAGGGCCAGGTTTAAGAGCAGCAGCGACCTCATCCATCGCCTGTTTGTCTGTATATCTGGTAAATCACGACTGCTTCATTCAAATTATAACCCTGATTATGCTTGGTCTCAAACAGAAATAAGACAAACATTGTACAAAATATGTGAACTCTGTAATGACTTGGTATACAAAGTAGACTGCCTTTCTCGGCCTCATGTATACATGAGGTCTATAATTTTTATAATGGTTCCAGATTCACTGCTTTATGATTACTCTTAGTAATAAAACGCACAAACACTGTTTTTTGTACACTGGTGACAATGAGAAACCGTTACCTTTCATAACACACAGTGTAAATCAATGGTCAACAGAGGGTCCTTGGGCTGATTTAAAACAGGACATTAGTCTACTGTTTATTGCCAGCCTTGTTGAATTTTGATCAGTTTTTGCTCTCATTTCTGTTTTAGTCCTCCTGCCTAAATATTTAGTTAAAACATGCAAAGATGGGAACCAAGGAACTAAATTAATATGGCGTCAGGCTTGAAAGTACCCAAACCCAGATAACCCGGGCTAAACAGTATAATCAACATTGCCAGCAGAGAGTTTACCATAGAGATGATCTTATCTAAAATTAAGCCTCAACTCTTGAAGCATTTCATTCATTTACAGCGTGTTCATCTCAGGCAGTTCCAGTTTATCAGGTACATGTAGATCAGAACTGCTAGTGGTCAGTTTTTCTAAACGTACTCAGCAGTAAAGAAGTTGATGTCTCACATAATGACTGCTGACTAGCACAGTATGCTCCATCAATGGCTGTGGAGGGTGGAAATCACTAATCAATGGACTGCATAATTACTTTGCATTTACCTCCCACGGCCTTGCAGGCAAACCTTCCTAGGTTGTTTTTTCCAGTATCTTTACTAGTAGCTGTGATTTCGTCTTCTTCATGTGTGTATGCCGGCCAGGAGATATGGCTAACCTGATACTGATAGTGTACGCAACATTTTGAACTAGATAGCACTGGAAGAGGCCCATATGGACTGTACTTATACCTCAGCAGTTCGGCTCAGTAGTTTCTTCAATATAGCGATAGAAGTAATATAATAACATATGATCTTGTAAACTGCAATTTGAGAGAAAGCTATTAGGCAGCTTGCCATGATGGAGGAGCCTTAAAGTTTGCAAATTCAAAAGTCAAATCACTGCATCCTGATGCCAAGAACTACCCTCAAAGAATAATTTGTTTGTGCCAACCATCGAATAGTGGTGCAAACGAATTCAAAGGTCTGTGGCACAGGTTTTAGAAAAATAATAATGGGTAATTTTCTCTCCTTTTTGCTGGAAGGAAGGATTCTGCAAGACTTAGGTGTGCAAGATGATTCATACCAGTCTTCTCATAGCTTTCTATGAATCCTTATTCTGTTCCTTTTTTCCACTGGTATAATTACACAGAAATATGGCCTCT
This sequence comes from Branchiostoma floridae x Branchiostoma japonicum, assembly GCA_013266295.2. Lineage (NCBI taxonomy): Eukaryota > Metazoa > Chordata > Leptocardii > Amphioxiformes > Branchiostomatidae > Branchiostoma > Branchiostoma floridae x Branchiostoma japonicum. The sequence continues at coordinate 12,309,625 of CM023824.1, forward strand.
AGTCACAACATACCTAAAACAGCTTTGTTCGTGTTACGCTTTAGAAAGTGTGATGATTTTGTTATCAAGACTTCACAGTGAGTGATGATACTATAGGACCTTTTATTTCTAGATTTATTAGTATTGAGCCAGAGATGAATTATTTAATGTTAGGGGATGCTTTTCTCTCTCTGATATTGGAAACCCATTCAGTTTTTCTTAGGGGGATCGTCAAATCTGAATACAACAGGGCAGATATTGATCTTAATATTGCATATCCTAAGCCAAGGCTTAAATTGTTAGTATCAAGGTGAAAGATCAGATATACATGATAAATCATTTTCACAACTTCAAAGTTCTAACTTTGGACTTCAGTGGTTTGCTTACACATTAATGATCATAAGTTGGGATAATATATGATAGTTCAATATCCAATTCTGTGTCTGCTTGTAAGGGTCATTGATGACTGTTGTAGCCATTTGTTTTATACACAGCTATAAATGTTAAGAGTTGGATGAAGGACAAAATGTACAAAAATATTGCAGGGTCTACTTTCAATCATGAAACTTGTAAGAGAAAAACTTCAAACGGTCTAGTAAATCGAACATTAACACCCAATATCCATCTAAAATTTCCATCCATCTTGCAAGCACCAAGTTCACCCCATTTCCTGTGTCTGACCTTCTAACCTCCTGTCATTCAGCCTGTCAATCTTACCCCCACCCATGTGCTGTCAATCTACTCGGACTAGACACACAAACCCACGGCTCAGCCACTGAAAACAATAATTCCATTACCCATATTTGTTAATCCAAAGGCAAATCATAATGTTGTGTTCACTTTCTTCAGGTGTTGCAGACCAACTACAGACCAACTACGCAAGCGATCTGAGGCACATTCTAAAGGCAGTGTTTTTGATGCACTGTACTATGCTGGAGGAGGTTGAGGAAGACACCAGTCCAAATCACAGTGCTTTGACAGAAGCTCAGGAGAATGGCATTATTGACGGAACACAGGACCAATCTTCACCAGCAGCTGTTAATGATGATGATGAAGGTAATGTGCCTGAAGTCATGGGTTCTAGTCCGTCAGACGCGGGTATGAAACATAAGGTCATCCAGCTGGAATGAAAAGACAAATTAGGTCCTAAGGCAGCAATCTGAAAATAGAGACTGTCATTGATGTGGTTGGAAATCAATGCATTACTACAGTTATCCCTCCCCCGAGCTGTGTTTCTATATGCTAAGTGCTGTCATCTTTATGGAAAAGACCTTACAGCCAAGGCCATTGATAATACAGGATAAACTGACAAATTGAATGCCTTTTCTCACTTGTTGCAGGTTACTTGAGTACATTGGGATGCACAGTTTTAGTGCCTCTAAAATTTACTGGCAAGTGTTAAAACTTAAAAAATCCTTGAGTTGGCTCAACAAATACTATTACCAGGTTCACTTACAGTATACCGTGACCAAAAGACTGATTTGCATGCACTCTTTTGTCCTTTCCTTTCCTATTAGATATTGAGATAGAGACAGCAGTGGATGCCCTTGGAGAGGAAGCCATTGATGAACTTGAGGACTATGACGATGAAGAGTTTGTGATACTTGGAGGTGTGGGAAATTTACAGTCCAACCGGCCGCTACCTCCCCTGCCCAGCAATGCTGTGGCAGAACCAGTGCCCCCTTCGGAATACATAGGGGAGAACACTGGGGAAACTGCAGCTTGGTCACTCAGAGAGAGTACCATGGATGTGAGACAGGGTTGGGAGGGGGGCGAGGCCACCACACCCTCTGGCAATGGGATAGCAGCACTGCTTGCTCGAAATCAAGCTGATTGGTCAGAACATGAGATGGAGTCATGGGGGCCGAGCGAAGCCCAGGACATCCCCTTTAATCCAGCCACACTGCCAAGTATACCGTGTGATATTTCTGACACATCCACACCCACACAAGATGTAATAGACACCATACAGGACAGAGGTGAGGAAACGCTTTCCCCCAGTGAAGACCACAACACACAAGAACGTGACTTCACAGAGTACACAGTGTACGGAATCACCCGGGAACTTCCGCCACTTCCCCAGGATGCCAAAGAAACTTTCCACACAGGTGATGTCTCCGACGCCACACTGACACCACCTGATGACCCAGCTGATCCACCTTCACTGCCGCGGCGACCTGACAGGATAGACATGCCCCTGTTTTCTACTGGACTGGACTTTATGGTGCCCCCTCCCCCTCCTCCACGCACAGATATGGACACAAATGTCTTCAGCTTAAGAAGAAGAGAGAGAGGTGCTGTGGAAGGTGAGAGCCATGTAAAAATGAAAAAAATGGAAAGTTTGGAGGGCCTGGCAAAAATGTTCTTACAGGCAAACTATCCATACAATTTGTCTCTTTTGTCTACATTTACATGTATCTGTCTACAGTTATCTGTCTACATTTATCTGTTGGTAGTGCATGGTTGTCAACCATACTAAGTCTTCTAAACATTCATGTACACTCATGCTACTTGGAAGCAAGCAAGGCTCTATTTGTTGATTCCTGAAAAATTTATATTCATCAAAATGGAATAAATCGCTTCCTACTGTTGCAGACTGTAGTAGGTTTAACTTTTACTTTACACCAAAGGAAATATGTTTATTGATTCTTGAACACAAGTTTCTAATAATATACAGCACCAAGTTGACACCATCAATTATTTTGTGAAGTTCAACTTATTGTACAAGTTCAAGTACAAGGCTCTGGGATTTAGTGAAAGTCCATACTTTAGAGAACATCTCTCTCGAAGGAAAGCTCATAGACAAAGTTTCAAATAAACTTACGAATAAATTTCCTGAACATCAATGAACAGTACAAAACCTTGTAGTCTGAGCTTATTGATGATTTGGTAGGGTCCCAGCTTAGCAGTCTTACTGGTCTTTCCTTTGGTTATGAGGCACACAGTACAGCACAAAACTGCATCAAAGACAGTACAGGACCAGGGTAAAACACAATTGAGATTGGATAGTTTGACAGGATGTTGCTTGGCAGGTTGCCTTATCTTACAATAAATAATAAACATCCTAGCAATATGTTTTTAAATAGTTTCTTGTTCTGGAGATTTCAAAAATTTGAATTACTTCTTCCTTGAAATATGTTCTGTTCTCAGCTTACCAATCAACCAACAAAAGAACAGTGGTGAAATTATACCTTTTCCGTGGCATCTGAAAGCAAGAAGTCAAAAATATTTCCCCCCAACAAAAATTGTTAGAAACAACGTTTCCTCTTCCCTTAAAAATGAAATGGGAGATGGAGAACATCAGTCTGAAAACCTATTATTACATTTTTGTACACTGCCAGGTTTAGCAGGAATCAAAATATAAGTCTGGACAACTTTGAGAAATAGTAAAAGTATAGTAACTTCCAGCTCTGACAATTCTTTATCATGAATTCATTTGATTATCATATTGGAGATGCCAAAATGATTATTATAGCAGTGACCCAGTCTAATTTCTTGATTGTAACTTTGCTCCCTGCAGAACCACCCGCCTGGCTGCCTGACCAGGCTGTATCTGGCTGTATGGCCTGCGGAGCTCCCTTCACTGTGATCCGCAGAAAACACCACTGCAGGAACTGTGGCAAGGTCAGTACACATTTATTTGCCACTGCAGAAGCTGTGGTAGGTATACAAAATGCATTCCAAAAGTAGTCTCCTCATAATCTGTCCTGGTCCAATTCTATAAAAGTATTGGTGGAACTTTGCTCTATTTACTCCCTGCATAAAGTCTCATAAAACTTGGTTTGGTACTTTAAAATTTGTAAAGATTGACAAATGAGTGATGCTATATATTCCTCTACAATTCTTGTATTTCTGTACAAATTATGTGGTCTGATTTGTGTCCCAGAACATCAAAGAGGTCTTTGATTGCAGCCATAATGACTGTTTTTATGAAGCCACCTGAGAAATCATCTCTCTGATTATGACAAATAGCCTCACATCAGCACTGCTAGCTCCCCGTGGCTTGCTCCAACTTTAAAGGAATCAATAATATAGGCTGAGTGAGCACCATCATTATCCACATGTCACAACACCCACCCCCCTCCCCGCCTCTCAATCATTGTTGAACCAGCCAGTTGGGACTTGGTGCAGACCTTTGGATCTTCTCACATTCAAGTCATTCTTCGTCCTCTAGATCAGACTGTATGTTTAGAGGCAAGCTTTGGTTAGCGTCTGTTCAGATCAAAATGTGTTGATCCTAAAAAAGTAAAAGGTCAGACAAAGTCTATCTATTGAAGAGTTTGGGTTAATCCTATTTCCCAAGAGATAAATGCCCAATACCTGGTCTAAGTCTCTGATAGGAATGGGATACTCGTGGAATCAGTTAGATCAGCAACTTGAAGTAGATATTCTTGGTAGGATAAGATGTTCTTTTATTTCCTTTTCATGGGGTCATTTGTAAATGCTATTAATTATGGTATCTAGAAAATAGGATTGAAGGGTTAGTACGTGCGTATGATGAATATTGTGTCTTTGGCTTATTTCTGTCTCATTAGGCATTATAAAACATTGTTGCTGAAGGTCAGCATAAATGCAGTGTTTGCAGGACTGTGTTGTATATTCAGCTTGGCTTCATCTGATTGTTAGAGTTAATTATGATGATGCTGTGTCAGTCATTCCTTTGTGATAGTTCTGAAGAAAGTCAAGAAAAAAATCAATATTTGCAAATATCTGGGAATTGGGTTATGCTTTATTTCCCATGCATAGCAGTTGAGGATTTAACGGAGCCCTGACTGGATTTTATTGAGAACCATCTACCATATGACCTTTATCATCAATGAGCCATATTGCTTCAACAGACAAGACAGGGAAGTTAATCTGGCATAGAACATATGGGTGTCAAAGGCTGTTTTTGTATACACAGCTCATTTTCATTCAGAGATACTTCAGGCTGAATTGCCTGTTATTCTAAAAGGAATATTGAATCCCTGAAATATCACCTTACCCTTGCTGCCTATTTCTCAATCATTAAAGATGTTCATCAGACAAATGATACACATAAATGTCTAATTAGCCTTTAAACTATGATCAGAATAAGATGTGCAGCAATAGCCATCCTTCATTCAGGGCTGTGTCTGTAAAGATTTGGCAAGATGGTCATGCCCTGCACAGGAAACAATAAAAAGGAGATATATTACACTATTTTTAGTTTGATAAATGTCCGTGTTAGCTTCCTGTTGTTATCAGGAAGGCATGGCCAGTTTTCTTATTGATTCTGTAGCTGAGCCTGACAGCTGGTACTGCATGCTGTGAAAAATCATTCATTTTAGCCCAAGTAACACCTCTGCAATTTCTTTGTCATATTTATGTACCTATATTATTAAGTTTACTAATTGATTTGAAAGCAGCTGTAGGTCAATTGCTATCAATGACATGTTCAAGCCAATAACTTACATATTTAACATGTCTGGCTCAATTTCACTTATTGGTCCTTATGGAATGTTGATGATTACAGTGAGGCTATATTTTGCCTGCCAATGAGACGTATTTGTAAAAGCCTGTCGTCTGGTGTTCTGCTTCTGTACCCTGCTTCTGTACCACGGTCACATAGAGCGAGGTTATGCAAGTGTGCAGATTGCTACTTGAAGAAAGAAGTTTCCCTATCGATATGCATCTAACGCCTCTCCCCACAATCCCTCTTGGTGTAGCCAGTGTCACACAATCTCGCTGTCAGATGCTGATTGGCCTTCTCCTGGCCTGCTAGAAGCATAATGTAGTCAGGCTACTCTTGGTCCATCCTTCAGTACTTTGAGCTGCCTGGTAATTTCATGAAGGATGCAATCTTGTCACAGGTGCACTTTTGCTGTATTCTGTTTGCTCTTCCAAACTACACCTTTTTTAGGACATAAAAGCTACTTTGTGTGCCAAGAGAAACTGACCAATGCAAATTGTAGCCTCAAGATTGAAGATGAGAGCATACAGGTGGTAGTAACATCGTTGTCGTCTCTTCACAGATCTTCTGTTCTCGCTGCTCTGCCAACTCCGTGCCCATCCCACGCTACGGCATGATGAAACCAGTCCGGGTCTGCAACCGCTGCTTCATGTTCCAAGTCACCCCTTTCCTCGCAGACATCGACTAACACTGCCTGTCCTTGAAGATGTATTAAATATATCAGTGTTGAAGTACATACGGGATGCTCTTTGATAAAGACTATGAATATTGAATATTGAATTTTGATCATCACAGTGAGGCAATATTTTGCCTGCCAATGAGATATTGAAGGCATAAAGGTCTGCATGCACACACCAGAGATGTCAACTGCATTTCATGGTCTTTATTTAGCCATCTAAAGCCACTGAATGGACACCATTAGATGCAGTTGAAAGCCCTGATGCTTATTTAAGCAGGCCTTTCTTGTCTTTATCATGCAGTTCATCTGAAAATGATTGTAATTTCCTGCTTTTTCACCACAGGAAATTACTTTTTTAGACTTTTGTGCAAGGAGCTGGGTTTAAGTTGTAGTAGTCCTAACTTAAGAGGCATGTAAAGACGTAGTGTGATATTTTCTTGACTATGTCAGCTTGTATTGTTTTATTATAATCTCACTACTTTTAACTGTTTTGAAAAGGGATGGAGGTTTACAAGTAAGACGTGTTAATGTTGTAATTAAAAGAACTCCAGTGTAGTGGAGATTGTGCTGGCCAAGTCAGCAAACTTAATGTTAATTTTTATTTTAGACATTGATCAGTTCTGATATGGTAACTTGGTTCTTATAGGAAAAGTGGGAGCTGCAGATAAAAAGCAAAACATTCAAAATGTTTGCACATCTTTACCCAATCATATACTGGATGATTTATTTTGGACAAGGCTTTTCTACAGGGTTATACTGCCAGGAATAGGAAAATACCAGGGATGATCTTGTTGTATATATGGTGCATCGCTCTCTGGTAAATATTCTCCAAATATTCTGCTAAATATTGCTCCAAGAATGTAAAATGATAAATGACAACATGGTTTTGCTACATATTGTCCTCATTTGTATCTATCTGTGGCGAAAGTTTATTACAGTGAATTTTTCTTTATTTAATATTAGTTGTAGTGATGTTATTACTCTGTTGAGAGGATATATACTTGTACATCCCTATAAGATGGTTAATTTATAGGAAGTGGTTGCATAGTTCAGTAGCTGCATGTATGGGGATGTCACTAACATCACCCTTCCATATGCAACGTTACTAATGTATGGCTGTGCACGTGGTTATTTAACTTATTGCTTCTTTCTATGTAGAACATACTACATTAGCTATGTCTGTGTTTTAGCTGATTATAGTTGTGAATGTGTTGCCAAGTTCTGACAGTATTAGGGGTTTGCTTCATTAGCCATTCTATGTTACTTTGCAGTTTTACTGCCAATGTGTTGTTTCTTGTTTTGTGTCTTATCATCAACATAATTCTGGCTTTTTCATGGATTTTATATTGCTGCAATACTTTGCAACTGTTACAAATGTATTGTAACATGCGACATCATAATTGACATCACAATTGATATGTGTAATGGCATCAAAGGCAATGCATTTAGTTTCTTGTCAATTTGTGACTAAATTGGCATCGAGCATTATTTGGCATGATCATGACTTGTCACATTGCACAACCATATGTAGTACACTCACATGCAGAGGTGTATATTGGCAATACAAGACCTATTAGTCATATTTAACACATTTCTTAACTTCTTCACAACTAGTGACTAGTGGGTTCTCGGAATGCAATTTCTCTTTGTGAAGAAGTAGGATAACATAAGACATATTGCTGACAAAATGCTGCTGTTTTTGATCAAATGTACGGCAATACAAGTCTACTATCATCATGTTTTAACAGTGAGTCTGTTTTGCCGTAACCTGGCTAAACAAAAAGGCCATTGAGCTATCATTCACATGTAAGGATAATATTCTTGAAGATAACAAAAGGTGTATTATTGCTTTTTGTAGTGGTGATGATTGTATTGAATTCGATCAACTCAACATCGAAATATATCAAAAATTTTATTTGTTGCTTCTCGGATTTTTTCAGAAAAAATATGAAGCAACAGGGCGAAAAAGAAATAAAATAAAAACAGGCCTGGGCATCCCATTATAGCCCCAAATGTTACACAAAAGACTGGGTTAAAATTTAAACAATGAATTTTGAACTTTTAATCAAACCACTGCATTGGTAGATGTAACAACTATAACAACTAGGAAGAAAAGGACTTTCTTCAACAGTTGGAGGCAAAATTTGAGCATTTTTTAGTTGATTCAGAACCAGAATTTTTTTTATTTTTTTTTTGCAAATCAGAAAAAAATGAAGAGGCGAATCCGAGAAGCAACAAATTGAATTGGTGTGGCCTTACCTTTGAGGTTCAGGTGACGACAGGAAAGACTGCATTTACTCTTCACCTTTTGGTCCATGTATTCTGCAAGGTATCCAATGTACATGTACATATATATTTTCCATTTTTAAAAGAATGTAGTAAATGTCATGCTGATGTGCACATTTCTGAGAACCTGTTTGTTGTTTTACTCATTATCATTGCTGAAAACATAACTGAATATTCTAGTCAGGTATTGACGATGATTGTGAGAAAGATTTTCGCTAACGAATAATAAGTTTGCAGACTGTTTTCTTGTTGTTTTTTATATATTATGCTTTGAGCTTCCTTAGAGGGATATCATTTGTTAAGGGGTTTATTGGTCATTTTGAGTCAGATGTGAATTACTAAAATTCATTCCATCAGAAATAACATCACAGATACACATCAGTAGGTGTGGAAAAATGTTCTCTGCTAAAATGAAGCCCCTGCTATTTGCTTCCCATTCCAAATTGCTGATAATGTAGCCCTGTCAACACGATTGTGCATGTTGTCATATACAATACTTTCAGACAGGGTGTATTTGCCATTTTATGTATTTCCTGTTGTCAGTACTAGCTGTTACATGTAGTTGGGTCTCTTTATTTGTGGATTTTTTCAGAAGGGGGACATGTTTGAAAATAATACTACCCATAGTACCTGCCAGAAATAACATTTCAGAACAAAGCACCAAATTGTAAGCTTTACTCCGATCAGAAGCCTTTACCAAGAATAGGCTGGAAGTAAAACTTCTAACGTTATATCCCCAGATACTGCTTCTGTTCTCAAGACTGGTAAAACTTAACTTCTTGTTGCAAACTGTAAGATACATTGCTGTGGTTTCAGGCCTACTGATACATGTAATACTAAGTATGTGTAAAGGACTGTTACATGTACAAGACAATAAAATGGCAATGGAGCAGTTTGACAATACCTGTACTTGTAGTTGTAGTGTTTTATTGCATGTACAATAGACATACTTATGGTTCAAAGTGGAGAATCATTTTTGTTTTACTCACAACGTACCTACATGTAAGAAAGTCCAGCACATACATGTATCTGCGGGGGGAGGGGAGCAGATGTTTTGAAGCCATATTCCTTGCAGTACCCTGTAAGGATGAGTGGGGGAGCTGATTATCTGGCTGATTATGAGTGGGTGAACTGCTGAAGCTGTGTTTACCAGTACTGTACCTCTGATGCTGATAGCTGCATTCTGGTCTCCTCTTCTTAAGGGTCAATTTTCCAAGTGCTCTTTTTCCCTAATACCTGCTCCCTCAACAACTGCTTATCTGCATCAATTTCTCTATGTAATCATATTTTTTCATTTACAAAGCACTTTATGTGATATTCTTTTGTATTGATTGCTTCATAATACAATCGTCATGTATAATTGAGGATGGCAGGGCATCCTTTTAATTATGGGAAATAATTGATTCTTTTTTAAGCATCGCCATTAAGTGGTAATTGTTCGTATGTAGGTCATCGCTGGGAAGCCTCAGGCAATCAATTGACAACTCATTACTTGATATAGATTTTGTTGTAAAATAATAGATTAACCAATCGGCTGTGTGCTCGGGCCAAAGTTGTTCCCAACACAGTTTAGTATGTATGCATATGTTTGTGTAAATCTGTGATGTTGAATTCATAGAAGTTGTAGCAACAAAGTGTTCTTTCTATCTTTAAGCCTGTAGGATTAAGGGTGAAAAAATTCTTAACAAATTCATAATTTTTGTAGAAGAATCAGGCTTTTGGCTGGAAACCCTAAATCACAACATGTCAGTATACATGTATTTCATGCTGGAGTGAATGATGATTACCTGTAGGATCATTATCATCTGATGAAAGATAGCCTGATGCTTCAGAGAATTTATCCAGTTGCTTGATTTATCTTGTATTATGTAATGTTCTACCTGCATGTCTAACCTTAATCAACGGATGATTGGGAGTAATTGTATCTGGTAATTACACTTGACAAGTCAGACAGGTTCACTTCTTGATTCCTTGATCTTTTGCCATTCTTTTTGTTCACTGCCCCTATTCCATCACTGAAAAGATAACGACTGTGAAACAAGTTATGTACAGCCTTGCTAATCCCACGATTGCACACCTGTCCCCAACACATAGATAAAGGACATTTCATTCTTATCAATCCTTGAAAGTGAGCATTAATCTTAATGTGAGAGGATTACACACAATTTTCACCTGTCAGTGGGGAGAAAGGCGATCAAAGTCCAAGTCATTAAACTCAAATGTGTCTTGTCTTTACAAATAGAATGGCCAATCTATTTCACCACCTCCAGAGCCAGGGGAGGGGGATTTATGCTGTATTATTGTTGACAATGAAAACTAGTTTTCACTGCAATGATTTACTCAACAAAATAGCATAAAAAGCACATTTACATCATCGTGAGTGCATCGGGGAAAATGACCTGCTTTATAGAAATGCTGTCTTCCTGTTGAGACAGCAAAAGAACAAAATCATTGAAGATCACCACATCAAGAACAATGGGCTTATGTCACACTATGATACATCAGTCCACTTGGATAGTAAAGACCTCCATTCAGGCTTGGCACAGAAGTATTTCCAGAATGAGGTAGTGACTTATGATGAATGCCTAAGCTTGATGACTACAGAACATTACATAACTGAAGCCTGGCAGTACCATTACATCACCCCTGACATAATATATGACAACTGTTCAAGTGGTTGAATGTAAATCATGAAAAAGCTGTTGAAAGCTATTGCAAATGTTTGGTATTATGCAGGGAGCAATCAGTAAGTAGGACATTGTGAGGAGTGTGATGAAACAAAAATAAGCAGCTCTCTGAACTAGTCACTTTTCAATATTTGGTGAAAGTGACATAATCGTCAAGCAGATCTTTTGGTAGGCAAGACAGTATCCAATATGCTTCTGACTATCTTGCCTATTGGATACCGTCTTGGCTGCTGAAAGATCTGTGGAGATCAAGTCACTTTCACCAAATATGGTTGCAGGCTCTATGATCCAGGCCAACTTGCACATAAAGAGCCAGAATAAAACAGCAGATATTGGCATAGAAGACTCTTAATGTTTCCTGAATGTTTCAGCCTCTCTGACAGCCTCTTATCTAAAACCTGGTTTTGGCAAAGCAGCCATTTAGAATCCTGCTCCTGTGTAACTTGATAAAAAGTTTCAGCCTTCTCCCATCTGCACGAGGACATATCATTTATCAAACCTTTAACACACTCTGTAAAGTCACACACTGATGGTTAATACCTGCAGGCTGGGTGGATAATGGGATTCATTACTTTACCATGGAGTCACCTGATCCATTAGCAACTGTTGATTGAAGACACTTCACAGCACACTGTCAATGGTCAATCCTCCTGGCTTGTAGGCCCCAAGATAAATGGCCTTGATACTTGTGAGTTATAATAGCTGCCTTCATGGACAAGATGCTGAATGTTATTAAATTTTACTCAAACCGAGATGAGTTGATTGCAACATCTCACTGCACTTGGTGCTTCACAATCACATAACACTCACAAGAAAGTTGTCAAGCTGAAACTTGTAGAATCGATATGACCGGTCATGGATCCAAAACTTCACTACTTCTGGTGTGAGCTGTCATGCTCTCGAGACAGAAGTTGGTCAGTTCAAGGCTTACCTTACAGTAGCCCAAATTGTCAGCTTTGTTTGAAAATCCTGTACATGAAGGGTTTTCCATACACACTTGTATGTAAGGACTTAACATGTATATAACTGTTAGTACCTGGAAAACCCTGCTAGATTTGTCTCTGTCCGTGGATCTTTGCCATCTATCCCACACTTTGAGGATCAGCAAAGTTTGAGGATCGGCAGAGACTCTAGATGAGGTTGAATCCGACTGCCAAAGTTGCTGAATTTTCTCTTCCAAACAGCTACACAGTTGTATGGAAATCTGTGAATGGCTTTATCATTTTTTGTGTTCGTTTTGTTGTTTCAGAACTCAGCAATATACATTACATTGTTTTAGGTTGTGTAAAAATACTTTCATGGAAACATGACACAGACGTTTGGCAGCATAGCTCTGATGTAATGCCAACAAATGTCCGCAGGGATACAATAAAGCGCACCCCAGGAGAGGTAATGATCTGTTGCAGGATAAGGTAAATCATCCACTGGTCACTGAGGTATTGAAGTCTTGTCAGCCTAGGGCCCACAGTCCCAGCTGACTACCATCAATCTAATACATATGCCTGCAACTATCATCGATCTAAACTTGACCCCAATTGACAAATCAATGTGTAATTATCAGCCAAATCTGCAGAAAGAGCGATAAAGAGAAAAACAGCTATTCATTGAGCAGGGAGTCGCCATTCATTTGTCTGAGACGACAGAGAACTGATTGTTGTCATTCTCAAAAGTGGTGTATCAGCCAGAAGAGCTGAAAGGGAAAGTTTGCAAGCATTATTGATTTTTCTTCGAAATTCCCTTTATCAGATTGAAGCATTGACTTGTTATTACAATCATCAAGACCTTGATGATATTCTGAAGTACTGTCATCCTGCAATCCATTGGGTAAGTTTGGAGTATGGGTTTTTTTACGATCTTTTATGTCCTTACAGTTTAAAAACTGTCAGTTACGAAGATATGAGGCTAATCACAGACCAGGCGTACACTAGACCTATCCACCCTTGCCCGATATATTAGTCTGAGAGCTAGAACTGCATTTTCTGCAGGTTTTGGAGTGCCATTGATGGGCACATCGTGGTTGGAATATCGACAAGACAAATGGATAAAACATTTACAACTTGATGGGTGCCAAAGTAATGATCACACAAGCTGTTGTCCTCTTTTTGGCCCAGCGGTTTTATCTTCATCCAGAATTCCCTTATAGTTGATCCTCGAATTGAATCATCACTGGGGGCAAATGAAAATCAATCTGACTGGGTCTTTGTGAAGAGGTCTTGTTACCTAAACTGCGGGATCTACGTTGAAGTTTAAGCACCTGTCAATATTTGCCACTTTGGGAGGATGAACATGACCATTCTGCTTTGTCTCTTTGCTTGACTTCAATTCACTTGAGATGTGCTTTTATGAATGAGGCAACTTTGAAGGAAAGTAGACATGTAGATTGTCATTTTATTGGTCCCACAAGGAAGGCAACAACTGTACTAACCCTTTCTGAGAAAGACCTACGTATACACGCAACAGCTAAGATAGTTGTGAGAGAATTCTAACAAGCTATTTATGGCGCATATCTTCCAGAAGATAGAGTTCGCCGGCGCAGTGTTTTACACCTGCTGTTTGTGCGTATTTCGAGTGGTCCGAATTTTTAGCTCTTCGCCTCGTTTTGAGCGGTACCCTGCACTGAAGCTAGATCATTCAATGTACGACTTTATTTTAAGTTTTGCATTGAGGTCAAATAAAAGTTGATTGCGACCATGGACACGACTGCCTGGAGACGTCGTCCTATTGGATGGGGACGTGAAGCTGGCGGCCCGTGTATGAGGGAGCGAGCTTATGTGGCGTCAAACCCCCACACGTAAAAGAACCCAACACACCTATCGAGAAGCTAAACTACGCGATCCGAATGGTAACGGAAAAGCGTCAAGCTTCGTCCTCAGTCTGAGGTCACCCATTTTACCTTTACCTTTTTAAAAAAGTTTATTTGTAGTGAAGAGTTTAGGAATATGACCGCTAGAAGAGTAATCAATTCATCTCGCGCGCAGGTGTAGAATACAAACAATCTCATCATGAACAGGGGAGAAAGATTAGGGAAAACGGGTGAGGCCTGCCACGTGTAGATGCGCAGCTCAGGAAGACGAGACGAAGCGAGGGCAAGAGAAAATTGGGCAGTGACGTTGTTGAAGGGAAGGAGGCGGGGGAAACTTTCGAAAACAAACCCGCCCGCCCTTCGGTATTTACTCGTTAATGAGAAGCTTCGCCCCGTCGGTGGAGGACGTACCAACTATCACCCAATATCAATTCCCATACCTAACATGTGACATGTCTTCTACACCGGAGCGGAGGGAGACTTGATTTGGACGTTCCTGGCTGAAGTACTACCAGTCTTCACTAGACGGCGCTTCAGTACAGTCGATGTGAAGGTGGAATTAAGGTAAGTGAAATTGAAGTTGACAAGTGCTTTACTAGTATTTTGATCAATCACTAGGGGAATATGTCAAGCATGTGTTCATCTCACGTTTCCTTCAACAGTTATTTGTATAGCACAGCTATAGTCCGGGTTGGCCCTACACTGCGTGTGAGATAAAGCAACAGTCTCTTTTGTAACATCATATTTTATTCAGTACTTCCCACACGGTTTGTCCAAAAAAACTAAACTTTCCACCATATAATGATGTCACTTGTATAGTATGCAAACTTAGCCTGCATTTCCAGAATTAAGTGCTTACTCCTCAAACTGGCATAAAACAACTTGTTTTTCTTAACTTGATATTTGTATATTTACAATACAAAATGACACAGTCATTGTAAAACAGTCAAAGTAGCCACACATTCTGTATGTAACATGAGTTACTGTCTAATCTGCCAAACCATTCCAACTGCATAGTTTAGTCATTCTGAAAGCTGTTTCAACTGACAATGCCCCTCATTGTATAGTACCTATTTGCAGTACACCATAGATAAAGTTACATGTCATATGACAACTTACTAACAGGTAATGTATCATTTGGTGCTCTGCACCTTAATTAAACACATTTTGACAAGCATAAGAAACATCCCGTATTAAGGGAAAACTGTTTACCTCCTTAGAAATGTTGCTACATGACAGTTTGCAGTATCATGATGATCATCATCGTCACTGCATATCAGTGCTTGGCACTTAGGTGGGCTACCATTGTTAGGATTACAGTTAACATTACAGAACTTAGAAATTTACTGAATAGTATTTCCTTAGAGATTTCACATTTTCAAAAGAAAGCTTAAGATGCAAGCAACTCAATGTGCATGAGAAACATACTATTTGAACTGTCCCTTTTCGTAATACCAAGACACAAAGTTCATCAACTTTTTATGATAAATGTGAAAACTACTATCATCCATCAATTCTGGATAGTGAAACCTGCTTTTTTGTATGAGGGTGTACATGGTAGGGTCATGGTAGTAGAGCCACAAATGAGCTACAAGGTAACAAGTGTGGAGAAACAAAATGATCAGCTGAAAGGTGAATAATGTGGGAAGTGTGGTAAAATCAAGGCCCCCTCTAGCAGTACAATAGATGATGACTGCCCACTGTAACACTTCAAATCCCAAAGATGCTATGATACAGTTACGTACATCGGTGTATCTCATCTTTGCAGATGAGATGCATCTCTTCAACTCTGCTCTTGTCTTTTTCCTTCTGATTTTCTTGCAACATTCGTACATTTCTTTGAGTTTTTGCCGATAGGCTGACGTATGCTGGCCACAGAAGTGGCCCTTCACAAAAGGAACAATGAGAAAGGTAAATTGCAAACCAAGTAACGAGCTATCACACTGCGAATAGCTGTTGTGCCATACAAGGTTTAAGAGAAGTATGAGAACTAAGACATTTGTACTATTGTACAGAAGGACCCCTATGTAAGTCATAAGACTAGGATCTTCAAACGGGCGAAACACCTGTTTCCATGCCATGCATAGAGGTACCATTGCAAACTTACATGCTGTCTGTAGATACATGTATGCAAACTGCAGGAAAGACATCACACTGTGGGAGCCATTGCACAACCACCCCAGGCCATTACAAGTTCTGCATCTCCCTATAAGGTGGAAAGGATTGTGTCATTACTCAAGTCAATTGTCATGATGTGTAATGTGCTTGATATTCTAAAGTGCTTATGTCATCAAAAACATTTTCATATTATCTCCAACAATACTAGTATCATACAATAAAGATAAATGTTGACACCAAATATACACCCTTCTGATAGTATTGAACATCTGACCATAAAAAAATCATACTTCCAGCTCTTGATTCCTGCCACATTCATTTTACAACAAATTTAATACCTGGCACTATAATCCGTAATCTGTACTGTCTGTATTGACCCTTACCTTCAGGTAGACCCCTTGTTACCACTTTCACATGGACTATCAAGTAGAACAGCCACAACACCTCATGGATGATCATTCCTATCAGAGTCTGGAAAAATGTAGATATTTCACAATGATACACTAGGTCCAGAATAAATTAAAGTATTCAAGTAGTATCATCAATGAGAGCTCAAGCTACATGATCAAACTAACACAAGAGGACAGATACATTACGTTGAATTCAACTAGCCTTTCTTACTTTGGGTTTGAAAATCTCTTATCATAAGGAGAATTAGTGGAATCAAACTAATTTACAGTTTTGTGATACCACATCTCCCAATGTTCTACTTACCACCTCAGTTTACCACAGCTATGGTGGCAACTGAGGTTAAATGTTTTTCCCTGGACCAAACCCCCCACCTCACTGCCTGGGTGATGGATAATCCACAGTGACTGTTATTCTTCAGTGTAGCCTTCTCTGACCAACATGGTGTCCCTCCTCCAATCCTAATAATGTAGCCCCCTCTGAAAGTGAGCTGAGATTAGTGGTATGTTCATGACATGACACAACACATATCAAATAAAACTATGAAATGTAATATAGGTAGAATGCTAAGAAATACCTGTGTATCAACACTGTGTAATAGTGGACTGGGGTAGCAGCTGGACTGTCTCTGTAAGGCTGTGCCATTGGTCGGTTCTGCAGTTTCTGCTCTATACTTGGTCCCAGGAAGGCGCTGCCCTCTTCTTGCCTAGTGAGCAAGAAATTTTGTTGGAGAAGATCTTGAGCTTGAGAAATTAATATCAATGAAAGGCAATTTCGAAATTGTCATCTTTGGATAATCCAGAACAATGTTGAAGTACATTCCATGTTCATTGTTATGATGGATTTTCATTATACTTGTATCACATATCAATATGCAAGCTCATCCAGGTATACTGTGTACTTTTTGATGATGAAGAGCCCCCTTGTCATGAAGTACAACTAAAAACCCTTTTGTGAACTTCTTTTGGACTCTATGGTCCCTTGTGTGTACTGTTAAAAGTATCATAATCAATGCAATCTATCTACTGACTCACATCGCACAGGTGGGCTTTCACCAGGCTGCTGAGGTCCTCAAACCCATTCTCTGTGTCCCTGCTGTGATTGTATGTTTCAATAGTTTCCAATGCTGCAGGGATTCTGCAGTTGTCCAGGAGCACTGGTAAACATCCCTGTCCATGTTTCCTCACAGCAGTGAGGATTGCTAGCTGTAGCTCATAGTCACTTAATGTATCCTCCAAAAAGTTTTGGGAGATGATTGCAACCGTGATACAACTGTTCTGTATACTATTGACCATGTTGTTGAGTATGGGTCCTAGAGAGTCACGACGTCGATAATAGATCTTGAGGTCTTCATGTCGTTGCTCGATGTATCTCACAGCCTCCACAACAAAGTCAAGATCTTTGTCATGATAGATGAAGGTGACATCATACAAGTGGTCACCTAGACGCAGGAAAATGAACTTAAGCTGTTGAATATGCCAAGTGTATTGTAAAATGTTATATCTTGACATTGAGTGTTTTATGAATAAACAAAGACTAAAACATCTTATAACATGACGTTAGGACTTTGCTGTTGACCTGAGAAAAATTTTTACACTCTTCCACTATTTTTTCTAGTCCATTCCTAAGTTAAACAAAAAATGAACGTCAAAACTTAAGTTTTGTCACCCCCAGCCCAAAGAATTGGTACAACCACCTGTGAACACTACACCTCAGCACTGCGACATGACGTAATGTTTTTGTTGCTGGGAATTCTGGGAAGGTAAAATCCCCGACAGTCACGTGGCTTTATTTACTAACAAAGGTGTGTGGTGGGACTGACAAGGTGTGCCCTTTACACTTAGTTTAAATACCAAAACATGGTGTAGCCCAGTAGTTACACAACAATCCGCGACTTTCGTTTTACGCACTAGGAAGTTCATATATTAATTAGAGTTGCACATATCAAGCAATAATTAAAAGTAGTGACTGTTCACTTTTTTTGACAAATTAAACGTTGACATTGCTAGCGTCTTTCCACTGTTGTCCTTTGGGCGATTGAATTCAGCAATATTGTAACATAGCATTTACGATTTTGACATGTCTAGCTATTATGTGGCTGATATCACTCACCTGCTGCTTCACCTGTTGCTCTGTCTGCCTCCCGTTGAATGTGGTCCGGGATAGTGGACATGCCCGTGCCCAGGACTCTTGTATTTTTCACGCAAACCCGGAAATGTTGACGTTTTCACTCACCACCGAGATTCGTGCAGGTAATCTCAGGTCATTAAAATGTCAACAACGACTTCAATTAGTCGTAATGAGATCCCTGCCTGATTCGGGATGATTTACCGGTTAGAATATATTTGCGAAGTTCTATTCAGTTGGCAGTTAACACTATATATCAGACTGTCTAAGACTTTTGTGGACAAGTCATATGTCACATGCTACCTGTTACACGTACACGTGATACCTGCTTGTTGATTGGTCAAGCCCGATACACCTGCAGCCTGGCTGCGTGATCAGCGCCAGGTAAGGCGTGATCAATGTTTAGTTTACCGCGTGTTCGGTCGGGGAAGCCCAGAACGTCACATGCCTTTTTATTGGGAAACTACGGAAAATCCAGCCGGAAACCACGATTGATAGCACAAATTTAAATGCCAAGCCTACAAAACTGCAAGTCATGTTTGCGCTGCAGTAATTTTGACAGCCGCAGGCGACTGTCACTTGTTGCAGACTGGCATACACTGAATGTTAGATGCCTGAAGTCCATGGTCTAAGTTTCTAGGGTGCCGTGGGCACACAAGCGCAATGTACAGGCGATAGATAGTTTTATTAGGTATAGGAGGGTCTCTACAACCCGTCACCTTTATTATAGTAAACAAACGCTTTTATCACATTTGTGCAAACGGTGTCTATACGCATAGGAACGCACATCACGGCGAACGCTACGCGCCTTCTCAATTTTCATGTTATTAACGTACATATTTTACTTACGTTGAATGACACACTTCACAATCAATAGCAAAATACCGTTCAAAATGACTAAAAATTGAACTTGCACTAAGTTGCAGTGATGTTACTACATACCCTACATGTACATGCCATAGATTCCTATAGATGCAGTTTGTTGAGGTAAACCTCCAGAGTTTTGTGGTGTTTGTGAAAGTCTGGGTCTTCCATGATTTGGAAGTAAAACCTTTGGTCCCTGATCAAGGTCCGTATGGTGGGGTCGTGGTAAAACAACAGTTGCGCAGCCACATAACATGTGTGGAGCAGGAAGACAGAAAAGGGAAGAACAGTGAAGGGATACATCTCTATAAGCTGTGTGATACCTTTGATGCTATGTCCCTGGGCGAGGGAGATATTGGCAATGACTGCCCAAATTGCTATCTCTCCGGCTAGAACAGTGACGACACAGCTCCGGACTGACCTGTATGAAGCATTAGCTGTACAGACTAGTGTATGGATAATATCGGGCACATGATTTTCCCTACCAGACCTACAGCATTTATACATGGCCACGATCTTATATCTATACTTTGCAATCAGCTGGAAGCAGTATAAACCTTTAAACAGTGGAAACACCAGGAAAACCAAGTGTACCGGGTGGATCTCGAACAAGGGATGTCCTATAGTCGAAAAAACTAAACCTAGCAATAGCAGGGACAAAGTTAAGGTGGCCGCGTTCATGATGGCTGTTCCACAGAACGTCATGACGCTCCGATCTCTGGAGGATTGCACGATGAACCGTAACTTGTCCGAAATATCCGCGGGCCGCAGGGCTGTGACCACCGCTAGCTGGATGTGAGACAACACGTCTTCTTCTAACACACTTAATATGTCCTGGGGAACAAAGACACGAGTAAGGTATCTATGGATGGATGAACAGAACCACATGCAACGCTGTTACCGGACGTAGAGAGCCGAACATGAATTCGAAGAATGTGATTTCGTATACTAAGCCATGCGACAGTGATGCCATGTGCTCTACAGCTAGTGTCAGAACGTTATTACCTACCCACTGTCGCGGTCTGGCTGGCGATAAATCAGGGATAGGCTGAGGTTCGCTCTCCGTCGATGTCTGAGTGCTAGATATCTGAAACAACGGATTTCATCTCATGAACACGAGGTGATGAACCTTTTTGATATGATAAAGTGTGGTGAGACCGGGTTAAGTACCAGGGAAGAGAGTTGCGAGCCCTATACCAAGGAAGAGAATTATAAGTGAGAAAGTCCTCAAGCGAGCAAGAAAAGTTAATGGTTGTTTCCTTGTACATATATCAATGCTTTACCAAAGGCAATGGGCAGAAAGAATAGTGATAGATTACAGTGCGCCTAGATTGCATAAAACGATTGTATCATGGAGTTACACAAGCCTCTTTTCCGTCATAGTACACCAACGTGAGAAAATATACCCCGCTGCATGCAACCCTGGGAACTAAGTATTGTGTGGATACAGCAAAATGCTTCGCATGACAATATGTTGTTTGCCTGTTATCATATCAATAATAGTGTTTAGCCTGCAACACCGTACAGCATTACTTAATTGGTACGCACATGTCCTTGGATGACCTTCATTAGATCTCCTTTAAGCCGGTCAAAATCCCCGTTGAATGAGACCGTCCTGGCCGCCGCTAGCAGACCTGGCGGGTCACACCCCTGGCAGATCACTGCGACCACCAACTTATCCTGACTTTGTGCCGCCGTTACCATGGCAATCTCCAAGTCGAGTAGCCCGCCGCAACGTATGAGAGATGCAGATATGATGACGACGATGACGCGGGAGTTTCGCGAAGTTTGTTCCACCCAGTCCGTTATGGACTGATCAGGCCGGATGAAGGCATCTCGGTGTCTGAAGAAAGTGCTGTAGTTGTGGCTCTCTACTGAGAACACCAGGAACCTGGCCAGCTCTACGTCCCGGCCGTGGTACACAAACGTCACGTCTGCAAACGGGACAGAAAAAAAAATAACTTAGGGCAAACGGAGGGCATTCTTGGGATAGAAAATTCAGCTGTCTTGTTACGAAAAAGGTTGCCTTAGGCCCTTTCAGTGATTGGTTCTGTCACAGCCTGCTTGAAAATTCTACGACATCAAAATCGTACAACACTACGGCGGCCTACGACGAATGTGATTGCGCCTTTAGCGAGACAGAAAACGTTTTTTTTTTTTTTATTGAAACATACATTGACAAGACGTGGTGGCGACACACTCAAGTTACACTTATATTCATGTCGCCACCAGACAATACACAATACAAGCAAGCAAAGCATGATAAAAAAACACCAATAATTAATCAATGTACAGGTGAAACAAACATATTATATAAACACTGACAGGATTGATCAAGATATTACAAAAAACGATTTGATACCAACAAAAATGTCTGTACATACAATAGAATTTGAGCATTGTACATTGTTGATAGACAAAAGGAACCTCTTAAAAGTAAATGTACAAGAATATCATCGGAAAGATCATCCAAGTCAGTGATAAAGCCAATCAGTTTTTTCAAGTTGCCAAAAAGGGTATTTCGTTGTTGAGTGTAGTTAGGGCAGTGTAACAAAAAGTGACTTATGTTTTCACATGGGTGACCACAGGAACAAGCTGGACTTGAAACTAAATTACGAGAAAATAAACTTTGGTTTAGACTGTGTGTACCGAGGCGAAAACGTGTGAGTAAAGCGCAGGCGTAGCGGGGACCGGAACTAAGGTAAGTAATGAGGGAGGGGCGTACAGTTTTGAACAATTTTTTTCTAAACAAAGGAAGGCTCAACGAGCGATCTGCTAGGATCAATTGATTCCAATGGTAAGTTGCATATGGAATAAATGAGTTTTTAAAGCGATTTGTTATACATATTGGAATCTGCATGTTTTGTTTGTTACGAAGGTTATAATGAGTAACATCAGACACAGCGGGTGGTAACAGGCTCCTCAGATATGGGCGGGTGTGTCCGTGAACAATTTTGTAGAAAAGAATGAGAGAATGAATATGTCGGCGGTCGGACAATTTTTCCCACCCTAGTTCATTAAGAATAGATTTATACGAGGACCCTCTAATCGCACCCGATACAGTAAGTGAACATTCATATTGTAGACGTTCAATCTGATGTGAGTCGGCAGTAGTGCAGCTGTGCCATACAACATCCCCATATTCTAATATAGGCCGAATATAAGATTTATAGATTATTTCGAGAACCTTGCGAGACAACTTAAATTTCAATTTATTAAAAGTTAAAACTTTTTTTGATGCGTTGGCTAACAGCTGTGATATATGAGAATTCCACGACATATTAAATGTTAGATGGATTCCAATGTGTTTATGACATTTCACTGGCTTGATAACTTCATTGCCAAGGAGAAGAGGAGGGTGGATAGGAGGAGTTGCTTTCTTAGAAAAGCACATTTCAACAGTTTTAGAAGGATTCAATTCCATTAACCACAAATTCGTCCATGACATAATTTTGGAAAGATCAGTGTTAAGTCTGTCAGCTGATAAGGCAGGACTTTCGACAATATCAAGCAGTGAGCTGTCATCAGCGAAGAGAAAGGGGTGTGTTGTGAGTCCATCTACCATATCATTGATATAAATAAGAAATAAAAGTGGTCCTAGGACGGATCCCTGTGGAACGCCCGCTCCTATTTCACACCAGTTTGAACATTGTCCATCAATTAATACACGTTGCCTTCTTCCAGATAAATAACTTTGGAACCAGTTAAGCATTGGTCCCTCCACCCCGTTTCGTTGTAATTTAAATATCAATCCTCGATGCCAAACTTTGTCAAATGCTTTCGAAAAATCCAAATAAACCGTTCTAACTTCCTTGTTAGAATCGAGTGCTTGACAAATTTTATTTGAAATATAGACAAGCTGGCTTACAGTTGAATCCCCCCGAATAAATCCTGACTGAAATGAATACAATAAATTTTGGGATAACAGATGATTATAAAGGTGTTTATAAACTATCTTTTCTAAAATTTTGGATAAGGAGGGTAACAACGAAACGGGACGGTAATTTGAAACATCCTGGGGATCACCTTTTTTAAAAATTGGTACAACATTAGCCCTTTTCCAAGTTCCAGGGAATGTTCCATGACATAATGACAAATTAAAAACATAGGCAATCTTATCGGAGATAAATGGGCAAATAAGTTTGAGAAATCGATTGTCGACATTGTCCCACCCATATGCTTTAGATACATCTAAATCGGAAATATAAAGTTCAACCTCATCTGCTGTGGTTGCAATATCAAAAAGACGTATATCAGTTAAGTAACTAAGGTCAGGCAAGTGAGCATGAGAATCATCAATTGTAGACTGAAGACAGAAGTATTTGTTAAACTCTGAGGCTTTTTCACATGAGTCAGTAATATAAAAGTTATTACACTTAAGTGGTGGAATTGTCGTTCGCACTTTACATCTATAGAAATGCTTGACAATGTGCCACCATGTTTTACTACCAGTAGAAGAATTAGATAAAGAATCTGTTAAGCGGGTCTTGTAATTTGCTTTAGCTAGGGCTATTTCATTTACTAATTTATTCCTAACCTTACGGTAAGAGGCCCAGAGAGTGGGGCTATTAACCAGTTTAGCTTTTCTGTGTGACTTGTCACGTTTAGTCATTAACCGTCTCAGATGTGGTGACATCCATGGTTTGTCACGGGGTCTAACAGTAATATTCAAGGAAACGTTTCAAGGAAATTTGTAGATAATAAAGTTGCCTGATGAATCGCATGGGCTTATACTTACACTTACCCTTTCTACCAGATTTACAAGGTTTATTTGCCTGGTATCAGGCTGAGGTCATAAATCTGATGAGAAGGCAGTACGTAATCCATAATTGTTTATTGCATACTGTAGCTGGAACCTGGGCTTCTGTCACTCTCGTAAATAGATATTTTGTCTTTGATTTCATTTGGTAGACATTTGGAGGAAACACAGCAGTTTGTAGGTGTATATGTAGGACTGAGGGGTACGGATACACCAGAGCCTGTGTGTTCGGGACGAAGCGTGTACATGTGTTTCGCTGTGAAACGTGACACCTTGTGCCCTAATGAAGGTCGCGGTTAACCATGTTTTGTCAAACAAATTTAACGTAATGTAGCGTACCCTAACGAAAACAACATGCATCATGTAAATTCCAAAATAGTCACATTATAAAGCAGTTCAACTGTAATAATCTTGCCTCCGACTCAAAGCTAACGTTAAGCTTGACCCTCAGAATCTGTAATGCTTAGAGATTAGACCTTTGGCGTCTTTGTGAATGGACTAAAACTGTAAAATCGTATAGCACGTACCCTTCTTGACCAGCTGGATTGGTGCTACCATGTCTGAGTGCTTCATAGTCTGTCGACGTATCTTTTCCGAGTGTTGCATGCGCAGGGGTTTTCAAGCAGTGGAGTCGTTCTCATGGAGGAAAACAAATACACCTTCTTTTGTCCCCGTGTAACGTTGGGTCACGCGAGTAAATATGGCGGCATTATCGGTTGGGTCATGTTTCACATCCCAGGTTGCAACGCTCGCTGTGTAGAGATCATAAGGCGACCTATCGTCATGTTGTAAATGGGGCAATGTGGGCTGCATGCGGAATAAATGAGCTGTTTTCTTTGCACCGACGTCCTCTCACACACACACACACACACACACACACACACACACACACACACAAACAAACAAGCACGCACCATCCTATATGCTTCACTCATAACCTTCTAAAAATAGTAAACTAGTGAGGTTCATCATAAGATTTTTTCCCGAAGACGCTTAGTTTAAAAAGTACTTTTCGAAACATCTGACAGTGTACTAACTTAATGATAAGTCGGTATTTCAGCTGTTCAACAAACACAAAGTTCACAGCTCCTTTGCTAATTCAAGATATCCAGGAATACAAACATCACGTGCTACTTTCATCCACGTACCACCAAAGATACAAAGGTAATCAAACTTTCAGTCACTTTATTAATTAGTTTCGTTGAGTTCTCATAACTTGTACCCTTGTACAATTTGCATTGCCTCTACATGTTGTGATCCGATCTATTTCTTATAGAGGAAAAGCAAAATCAATAAGATGTGTAAAATTTCTCTTTAAAAAAGCGGAAAACTTCTTTAGAATTCTATTGGTAGTTTTCAAAACTACTGATACTCCCTGAGTAGTAGCAGCATATTGTGATTTAGTGCCATGGTCATAACAAACAATTGCATTGTACGTGTTAGTAACGTGTATTCAATTTACCATACTATTCTACTTTTTAAGCATATCTAAATCGAATGTGACACATCTCACATAATATTGCTAATACCTCTTAGCAGCAATATTATTGACCTGAACAGCAGAATGCATTAAAAACACCTCTTTTCAACAGTGCTTGTGTCAATAAAAACAGCTTAGTGCAGCAAGCTAAAACGGTCGCTTTCGGTCACTGATTTAAAATTCAAGACTTCATCACTTAACATTAATTCATTCAAATGGCTTTGGAAGTAGAGTTGTAATAATTCTATAACAAGTATAATATATGCTATGACATTACCTTTCCTTTGTACTAATTGCTAGGAAGATTGAACAATCATATTCTTTGCACGAGAGCATACGATGTAACAACACCATTGAACTAGTGCTAGCGTAGGTAATGTTTACTCCTATAATTACTTAGTATGTAGGAATTGGATGTTACTACTATTGCTAGCTGTGTTGTTTCCTGATACAAAGTCGAACGACCCTTTGTTATGAAAATATGGCTTGCGTTATCGGTACGTTCATTGTCAGTTGTATGGGTCATGTGCATTTGAGACTGGCCTTTCAATAGCTGATAGTTGTCACCGGATGTAGTCTTGATAATTGCCCTGTAATTTCTAAGCAGATGTTGGGGTTAAAGACCGTAACGTTTTCTAGGTAGCTATCAGAGAATGCTGGTATCCAGTAAACTCTACGATCTTTCATCCAAACATCTGCTTGGAGACTAGTTTTCCTGTGTATGTATTAAACAAGTAAACAAAGTTTGCAAAGTTCCAAAGTTTTCAGAAACTTGGCATCCCCGGCTAGCTAGTCATCGCTCTGTGGTGTAGAAGGACCACGGTCCTCTGGGCGGGCCGCTGATGGGCACCATGTTCACCCAGCGGGTCTCCGTCACTTTCCCCACGTCAGGCAGCGTCACGGACGACCGCGTGATCTCTGGTGTACCGGGACGTAAAAAAGTCAAGTGTGAACCAGGAGGGTCGTCGAGGGAGGAAAGAATTGTACTAAGGTTCGCAATTCGATACGCCTGTCGATAACATTTAAGGAGCAAACATACTACATTTAATATCAAAGTAGCGATATCTAAACGCGCTTTATGTAACACTTTCATATGACAAGAAATGTGTTTACTGTGGGCCTTCCAAAAATGCCACATTAAGGCTGCTTGCAAGAACATTTCACAGCGTTACTATAATTGGAAGCAGCAAAATGCAGTCCTTCAATCTTTTAAGATTTGATCTTTTAACATTCTTAAAACTGTTCAAGTCTTGCCAACTGCCAAGGAGATATTCTCCTACTCACCTGAATGCACAAGTGGATTCTGTGGCTTGTAAACTGTGCCCCTTCCCGTGATCCTCGGTGCAGGACGGAGTTCAGGAAGTCGCAACTGTAGACCGTCTGCACTCTGCTGTAATCTGTAGAACAGACGGGTAAACTCAAACATAAATGGCTGCTCATGTCTGAACCATTATATATGTCTTTGGGAAAATGAGCATATGATTTTGATAGCAGAGTAAGCAGACATAGTTTCCTACTATGATAGTTATCAGAAGTTCAGCATCGAGCGTTTTACTCCTGGTTTACGAGGTGGACTTCTATGTCACGTATGCAATAGACCAACCTTAATGTCTATCACAATTAACAGTTCAACCAATGACAGAGTGGCTACATTTCTACGCTTTGACCGAGGGAGATGAGCGGGGCTTTTGGGTCGGCCTGTATGCAGGGTCCCTGTTGCTACCTGTATCTCCATCCGTATGACTTACTCTGACATGCGTCAAGACTGACCTCAGGTTGTGATCGCTGAATTTCTTGAGTTTCCTTGCGTTGAGACTGTCCGGCGGTAGTCTCTGCCTGGGCAGGCCGTTGGTCTGTGCCCGTGTCCGTGGGAGGTCTATAGGCTGCTCGTACAGAGAAGGGGCTGTGCGCGGCTGGTCCTTCCAGCTGCGTTTCAGGAAAATTCGACTCCAGTCGAAATGCTTGTGGTTCGGGTCTGCAAAATCAAGTTTACTTGTCACTTCTAACGGTTCGTTAATCTTAACATCCTAATGATTCAGCAGCCAGTGACGTCTCAAGGACAGTAGCATACATGTACATGTAGTCAGGAGGTAAATTGAAGGGTTTTCGTGACTTTATTGGAACAACCGACGAGATTGTATTAGAAGAAGTCAAACCCAACCAAATTAGTACCACGTATGTTGTAGTATGTAGTATCACGTAGTCTCTTATACCATTGTATCTTCTTTCTCATGTTGTTTGTTGTTACTCGTTTGTACTTGCAATTAGCCCTCGGGCATGTGTTTGCAATAAACTTCTCAATTATGTACTTAATGGGGACTAGGGCAGAAACTGTGCAGTGTTGGAGGTTCGCTCATGCAACCCTCGACTTCCTGAATTCCACATCTAACCCCTAATTCCTGCTGGCTTCCGACGAGATAATGGGACCTTCAAGTTCATCCACATTTCCTGTGTACTTCGGTAATTCTGCCTGTCAATCTTCCCCTACCCACGTGCTGTCAACCTATTCGGTCCGGAAAAGCACGAACCCACAATCAATACTTCCATACCAGGATGTAATATCTTATAAGAAATTGAAGAATGAAGCTTAAACTCACATGACTGCCCGTGTCCAGCATATGTGACGTCTGTGTGCGGCATAAGGTGGATGTTGTACGACCTCTCCGGGACAGCTGTGGGAGGTTTGACCGGCACGGTGTGTCGTCCGCCTACCGCCGTCTGCCGCAGGGTTACCTGGGTAAGGTACGGCAGCTTTTCCCGCGCCTCCTGCAGCTCACGCTTAGCCCTGTAGGAAGGAAAACGACCTGGTCGTCAGAACTTCTGCTGTACACACAAGCTCTGTCTTATAGTTGTTTCTGTATCTTGACTAAATCGCGCTCCTAGTGGATTGTGGTGTCGCCAAAATCTAATATACTAATTACATAGATGTTTTACCACGTTTGCAGACAAAACGAAAACTATTCTCCGAAGAATATTACAGAACCCATACATAACAGAAAAAGTGGGATCTTTCGTCTTCCACTGTTTCAGAAAAAGAAGTCATACCCAGCAAGTAAAAATTTAGAGTCAGAATTTAAACTAGAGCAGCGACATGTCATAACGTTATTGTTCTTCATTGTTTGTTCGTCTTTTTCGTGCAACTTGCAATTAGCCCTTAGGAGAGAATTTACAAAAGACCTTTTATCATCCCAAGCATACCATACCATGTCTAAAGCCTTCACCATACCACTTCAACATCAGCTTTACATTCGAGGGGAATAGATTCGCCCTTCGTGTTTAGCGCCACCTGTAAAATTACCACGAAACTGCACGGCCTCAATGTCAGTTCGGTGACGTTTCTAGAGCAACGCCCAAACTATTTGCCGCGACCATTGAGTCAACACACAGTGCGGTAGGTGGCGTGTGGGCCTTAAATACTTGAAAACAAATACCCTTTTCTTGACAGGTGATCATTCTCTGTTTTCATGTCCATCTCAGTTTCTCCTTTGACGATGATGACATTATGTAGCTTCAGTAATCTTAAAGAATGTAAATTTGGGTCATCCGTGGCAGGAGAGAAGGCCGAGAACTGAAGCCAGGTGTTATAGGGCAGGTGTAAGGCACAGGTATAATTAGTCCTCATTGTAAGTCAGCCAAGGAAAACACGAGTCTATAGAAAGGAACTGGTCCGTGCGGGCAGGCGTGAAAGGAGAACCTGCGGACACAAACTGTGTGCTCGGTTCACGGTCACTGCAAATGTAAGGGAGCGTGAGTATCGAAGCCGCTCGGCTTTTGTGTCAGCCCCGGATCAGTCACCCTGCTTTTTGTAAAGAGGAAGAATGCCTAAGAATGCAGAATGCTCCCACGCAAAACTGTGGGCGATGCTTTGCCCCTTTTCTTGCAGCGTTTGTTTAAAATAGTTGGTTGAAACTGTTGACCGATACCTTACGGATGCCATGTCCTCTGACACTCATCCAAACTATATTGTTTCCTTCTAACGTTAAGCTCTAATCTCACGAAATAAGAAGCACATGGAAAGCAGGGGAGTCTTGTGACAAACATGCCTGTGTAAAGACATCGTATCAATGACAAACTTAAAGTCCGTAGCACACTATAGGTTAAAGAACGATAATCAACGTCGAAATTAGAAATGGACAACATAGCGCATTTATGCTTCAAGTTAAGTGTCACTTCTAGTCTGTCTACCTTACCAGTAAACAGTTCGCAGTTCTATTGACCGATGGTAAACATACGGCATGACGACGCCAGTTCTGAATAAAAAGCACGTCCCCGTGGGCAAATACACTCATTGAGACCAGTTAGTGCCCTTATAAACTCATCCGTCTTTCTGACGAAAGGTAAATCGGTAAAGGAAAAGCCTGACCTTTGTGGTTGCAAACTTTCTTATCGCGTTCAGGCTATAAGTCACCTGAAGTTCACCTGGGGTCGGTCACCACAAGCGCGGTACCAAACACAGCACGCCGCAGGTATAAGGGTTGTATTGGTTGGCACAGACGGCTGAGCAAGACGATGTATATGACTTTAAAACACACCTTCAAGATTCTATATGATATAAACTGGAAGGTTCTGTACGATTCCTATACAAAAATGGCCATCGAATCACAGGTTTGGGGTCCGAATCTCGGGGTGGCTGTCTTCTGTTGAACGTTGTAACCCGTCGGTTCATGAGTACTGTTAAGGCCCAACTGCATTTATCGAAAGAGTAGGAATAGAATTCACCCCTCGATATGCTAGGACTCATAAACAATTACTTCTTTACGCAGTTTGTACTTGGAACCCAAGCACAGAGCCAGGTTGAGTGATTCAGAAACATCTATTCTAGCGAGGGCAGCGCCCCTGTACTGTCTCCCACAACAAGCTTTGCAAACACCGTGATAGACTAGACAAACCTTACCATGACCACATGGTTGCTAACACCTGCTGTGTCTCACATAAGCACCCGTCAGTGAGCTAAGGAAACCTGTACGCCACTGGTGCCGCCTCCAACTTGGAGAAACATGGACGAAACTATGACTGCTCTACACTTAGAAGTGATCCGGTCACGGGTGGAAAAGAAACAGAAGAGAACCGTCTACAAACAGCGGCAAGCCTGGAGTTGTTTTCGTAGCTACAATGCACTGTTTCAACAACAGAGAGAGCATGGCTTTTCCACACCAATGATCAACCTTTCACTTCGAATTTGAGGTTAAAAACAGATTTCGATATTCAAAATTACAGGTCGAGTTTTTAAGTAAACCAATTTAGACGATTGAAATCGGCAAAACATTGTGAAAAGAATGATTTTGTACCAAATACAAGAGAATAGGAGAAAAGGTAACCCTCATTCAATAAAATATTATTTCATCCTAAACGTTTATGAGCAGCACATGAACGAGTAGCGCATTTGCTTCACACATCTTCGTTCTATGTGGTAACGGTTTGACTATCAAGAAAGTTATTGAAGGGTAAAATGCACATTTTGAAGAACACATACTCGTACTATACAGAACGTTTACCCACAGAGACGAAGTTTTGGAAATCGATTTGGTCTGATTAACTCTATGAACGGGCAAATGGTGGCCAAACTCCCCAGCCTGGCCAATTATTCTCCCTGGGCCCTATTTGGCTAAATTTTACTATTTTCAACCCGTGTTGTTGGTTTGGTAGAGGCTACGAATTTGCTACATATAACGGGACGCTCTGTGCTCACAGGAACAAAACTCCTGTTTTTGTAACGCTCTTCAAAAAATAAATAAAAGGAAACTAGAGCAACAAAGCCAACACAGTACTTAAGGTGAAGGTTAAGTAAAACGCACATCAGCACAGCAATCTGATTCAAAAACAAAACTTTCAAATCCAAAGTGAGCTGACGTTGCCTTCTGTAGGTAAAGGTAATATACGTCAAATGGAATTCATGTCCTACAGTTTAAACTTGACAGCGTCTTTCCCACCAACTTACGTACCTGTCAGGTGGTGTTGCTACGCGTGTACAATAGTCACCAAACACGGTGTTCACCAAGTGAACCATGCCGCTAAAGTCTTCAACACCGCTCCGGTATAAATAATATGTCCCGCACTGTGCCACCTGGCTTGTTTATGGCACGCCCGCTGTTTCTCTGTAAACCTCCTAAAAGCAGATGTACTGTAAGATGTACCAACAGGTTCGGTTGTTGGCGTCTTTCTTCCAGGATGAAGAGTTATGTTTACCACACCTTCGCTGCTAACGTCTTCACAAAAGGCGTCTTATCGAGTTTCGGGGTCTCGACACTGAGCCCGAAGTTTTGAAAACAAATCGAAGGCTACAATACACGGCTTTTGATTCCTCAGCGGATCGCTTCCAACATGGCGTCCACGTTGCTATGGCGACAGATTATAGCGCCACGGCCGTGTTTTCTAACCTGACAGTAGTGTTTGATAAGCCAAGCAAAGGTAGTAATTAAGAGACTGAGTCTTGGGTGTGATTGGCAGGCCTCTCATTGTCCCGCTATAAAAAAAGTGAATAGACCACTTGTTAACGCAATAAGAACGGATATTGTAAACACCTGCAGTGTGAATCGCGGTCGCTTCCGGCCAGAAGGTTTTATTCACATTTTCGTTGTCCCTGCAGCGGTCACATTCATCGTAGGCCGTCGTATAATTTTGATGTGGTAGGATTTTCAAGCATGCTGTGACAGAACCAACCACCGACAAGGATCTAAGACAACCTTTTCCATAACAAGACAGATTAAGTTTGTACGAAACGCGCACGACTGTCCCAAGAATGCCCTAAGTTTGCGATCGTACGGCGATCGGACGACGAATGTGACTGGGCCCTTATTTTCTGTTATGCAGATCGATCCACAAATCACATCGTAATGACTCCTTTCACAAAAAGCAACAAATCTCTGAATATATACTTATTACAGCCTGCTAGACCTGCAAAGGACCAATTCGTCCTGAAGTTGCGGTATAAGTTGATAGGTGGGGATTTTACTTTGCCGTTCATGTTTTGACTATTGAACGTCTACACAGTATGCCTGTCATGGCGACCAACAAAGAAAACTAACAGACTGAAATTCTCGATCAGAGTGTGTGCTTAAGATATCATTGCATGCACCGTTTCTTCTTCAACTGTTCGGTATCATCACGTTGGAGACTTGCTTAATCTTTTTGTCGATCGAGATTCATCAATTTGTGGAAGAATTGACATAACAGGTGACTATTTTCTTTTCAAGATGTCAACCCGGAGACCAGACTGCAAAGTCTGATCCACTCATACCGGGATGGACCCTTACCGTTGTTGATAAGTCTGATGGGTTCTTCAACGTGCTTAAGTTGTGGCTATCACCTCAAACATTGGACCTTCATTTATACGTCCTATTCGAGAGTCAGACGTCCCTAACCGAAGCTAGGTACTCATTTTCACCTGCGTCAAGTGAGGGGATAGGTGTAAAGTGCCTTTCCCATGGGCTAGTGTGATTGTGGCCTGTTAGGGATTAGAGCCCAAACCTCGAAGTCAACAACCCTAACCACAAAACACCCTTGCCACCTTTCTTTGTGTGACCACATATCTACGCCTCCTAGTGACATGGTACCATTGCAAATGCAACAATTACATATAATATGGAACCTTTAGGTGCACATGCAACATAAAGTCATTAAAGATAGTGAGACAAAGGTTTGTAGCTGGGAAGATAACACACATACTTGAAAGGAAATAACATATTTGGTCCTTGAAGCTAAACGGATTAGTCCTACGAAAAACAAATTTGTTCATTAGTTCCCAAGAAACTGTGTCTTTCATGTGTGTGACAGCTACATTTATTTCACACCGTTTTCATTTAGCGCCGCAGAAGGACGGCTCGAACTTTTGATCTTTACTTATCAGCGCCGCAGTTTCTTCTAATTGCAGTATCTGTCTTCATGTGTGCGCGGTCACAGTCGTCGTACCATTTTGCCGTAGACATCAGGCAGGCTGTATCAGAACCTACCACCGACAAGGATCTAAGACAGTACAAAATCTGCTTTCCCGTCATGTTGTACAGCCTTAGAATTGTCGGAGTGTCGCGGTGGAATTTCGTAGGTATAATGTTATTCAAAGTTAGTCTGTGGGCGCGACGAGGATTTACTGCAGCTCGGGGCAGAGGAAAGCGGCTTTATTTTGCGACCACAAGACAAATGTCGTGACACAACGATTTCATTCTCCCATTTATTTCCCCAACAATCACACAGATTTCTACCGAACAGATACTTCTGTCGCTTTTCAAGAATATTTATACGCTAACGTCAGCTCTCCAAGACGAGCGAATATTTCTAACATATTTCTACATACATCGAGGACTAAATGTTTATTACCTGCGTGTTTATCCCCACGCACAGTTGCTGAGAACTTCATGCATTGATGAAGTTTGAATCCGTTTGGACAAAAGCCTTTTCAGTTACGCACATGTTTTAAGATGCCTGTGGGGCAGTGGGTTATTTCCCAGTTGGTACTCTAGCCGGTCGTAACTGCACAAGACGTCAAGAGGGTTGTGTTTTCCCCGAATTTTCCATTTATCCCATTAAAGGACGAATTCAAAGGGTGACCTTGTACGCTGTTTTGATGGATGAAGAGGGCTGTTAGCAGCGTTCCCGACGGAATGTGCCGCCCCTGGATCTACTAGCTCCATTATAATCGGCTAGGAAAGAAAATGTGGTTAACCTTAGCATTGATCTCTGACGCAACCTGGTAGCTGGCCAAGACGTGATAACTCCTCCGCAAAGACGTCTTTTAAAAGTTGTGAATAAAATTCATTCTATTGTAAGCCACAGAAACAGCTGCTGGGAATGCCTGGATTACTGTAATCCTGTACTCTTTCTTAAATGTAAACTTTGCGATATCCTGATAGCGACTTCTACTGCAAACATTCATCACGAATAAAATGTTGTCTGAAATGCGATAAATGTACTTTATCGCTTTAGTTGACTTATGTACTCCCGGTGTGTGGCGTATAAAGGACGGTATATGATGGCTTTCTGATGATGTCATTTAAGGATTTCGGTGATTTTAGACTAGCGAAGTTAGAGTCCAGAGTTTGATACATAATTGCCTGCAGCGGACGATTTCTCCGTGTATCGGCTGTGAACATCACCGGTACCACTATTCAGGAGAACATGAAAAGTTGCCTATCTAATGCTCCCTTTCTACAGTATGATATCAAACGCCCATCGCCAAATCCTTCCCGGTCAGACAACTCACCGTGACCTGCCACAAAAATAACATTTACCTCATCTTTGCTATAAGAGATGACAGTGAGAGCTACAGGAGGCAGCATTTATGTTAGATAACATAATTCTATTTAACTATATGTGCATGTATATGCATATCATTCCCGTTATCTAAATGGTCAACATCAATAACCATTATATACGGACGTATAATGTCTTTTGCAATCCACCCAAAATTGGCCGTCGGCGCCCGCAAACGCCAGTCAGTCTGTGACGTCCTCAGAAGGATTGTGTCCGAGAGGATTACGATAGATTCAGCCGGAAATATTCCGTGATGTGCAGTGTAATCCTTTGAGAGACGGCCTTTCCTGCTATTGATACCCGTAGTGCTTTCTGCGGCTTAATAGGTTAATTCAGCATTAAACCTTGGATTGAAATAGCTTCTTATGTATTATCAAAGTTATACTACTTTAAAACTTAAAAGCTTCTTTGGAAAGTCTTTATTCAAGAGTTTCACATAGCAACTAAAGATAAATATCCATAGCTATCCATGGTGTAATACAGCGGCGGGGCATATCAGTGTTATCAATTCATACTGATGTAAACCATTAAAAGCTGTGCCAAATACATATTTATAATGTATTGTTACGATACTATGAGAAACTGATAGGCGAGAGATATAAATGTTAATACTTTAACTAATATCCGGGCCGATTACAGCTAGAGTTTTGTGACCAATTTGTTGTCCAATATCCAATTTGCACTGCACATGATGATGATGATAAATGCACAAGTTACCGTTGACATTTGGAAGATTAGTTTAATGCCCGCTCGTACATACGTATTACATACATCACATATCTCAGGGCTATATGTGTAGTCCCCGCTATATATGCATGCGATGTAAAATGAAAATGTGTTACAAAATGAAAGGAAAAGAAACAGATTACCTGGAGTACCACTGTGACATGTTTTGTTTAAATTAAAGATGGGTAAAAGAAAATGCAATATGGTGGGAGAAAAGCAATATTGCAAGTACACAGGAAATACATTTTCATTATGATCCAAATGGGTTGTG
This sequence comes from Branchiostoma floridae x Branchiostoma japonicum, assembly GCA_013266295.2. Classification (NCBI taxonomy): domain Eukaryota; kingdom Metazoa; phylum Chordata; class Leptocardii; order Amphioxiformes; family Branchiostomatidae; genus Branchiostoma; species Branchiostoma floridae x Branchiostoma japonicum. Next base: position 12,345,489 of record CM023824.1, read on the forward strand.
TTGTATAATTTGGGCACTGCCATGTACAATGTTAAAAGAGCAGTTTTTCTTACAACGTAATGGTGCTCATTAAGTAAATTGTTCAAACTAATGTCTAACCATCAATACTGAAGCTATCGTGACGACGCACGTGTGCTGTTGGTGTAGATTTATTCTGTTCACGGAGAAATATAAAACCCCGTTGTTAAGTCATAGTGTCTACGTGTACCAGTGAACACACCAGATCCTAAATAGTACATTTCAACCTGTTGATTGATTTTTTATACGCCTTAATTTTCGGTCGTTTTGTACGTTCTTGAAGTGATACTCACCAATTGTCTCACAATGACAGGACAGAGCCCTAGAATTCAAGCAGTTAGCGCAAGCGCACTACTGCCGTCATGTTGCCGAGGGAATAATCATAGTTCTTGGAAATGTATGCGGCTCACAAAAAGTAAGGGTAGCAACATCGACACCAAAAATTCTGCTAGAAGAAGTATATTTTTTGCATCTAAAGATTATACTTAAAATAGACAAATAAAAGCAGTTAGCGGTAGTCTGTCATGCTTCAATTAATTAAGGTAATAAGACCATAATTGCATAAATAAAGATATATATCCTTTGCAATTATAGTTTCCAGATAGGGCGAAACTCCTATGCAATGGACGTGATTACAACGTTTACCAACAATCCACCATTAGTTGCGTAAAAAAGACTATTATGGAGCGGCCGTGATGAGTTAATTCTCGAGACGTACATACATCTATACTTGGAGATGGACGGGTTAATGTTGGTAAGCCCTTTTAATCAGAACTTTCTCAACCATGTCTGTAAAATCGGATTCTTCTCACCCCCCACACCTCCAGCCCAGGGAATGACGTCATTACATCACTGATCATGAGACGTACACAGAACAGGACAGACTGCCTGCCTGCCTGCCTGCCTGCCGACTCATTTAGTTTAGCTGTGAAGTTACGGTAGATCTCACACACCGTAAACTACCGTCTACAGAAACGGTAACGTTACATGGGGGCCTGGCGGCAGGAAACCGTGGACGTATTTCTTCAGATATTGGTACTTCTTTTACATGCATCTTCGAGGCTGGACGTTTATCTGCCCATCACTTATGTATAATGTAGAAATAGTGGCTACGCTAGCGGACACGTAATCGGCAGGCCATGGGTTCGATTCCTGGCTAGATAGTGTCCTTGGGAAAGACACTTTACATGACCATCTTCCAATACTGTGCCCACAGACACAGTTTATTAACAACCTACTGTCCCTACGGCCTCAAAAAGCAAAAACTATGGGATCTAGTCTTTACATTTACCTTTTTTTACTTGGTCGGAAAGACGGAAATGTAAGAAAGTATGTTGAACTGTGAGATTAATCATAGCCACATTACGAGGAGGCTTGGGTAGAAAACTCTCTCTCGGGAGGGAGGGACTTTCATCCGAAACTGTTTTCTCGTGTTTTGTCGAAAATCACTTCTCAATATCTATATTTTGATGATTCTTGGCGTTTCCCTGTTACTGCATAATAATCAATCCAAGTACTTTTTTTGGCAACTGTGCCACAATATCACACCCAGCATTAATGTGCTTAATTTACCAGCAACGTGCTTCAAATCCACTTAAACATACCTCTATGGACCAAGAAAGATATCAAGATTAGCTGGTGTTCTGCGCCCAAACGAACAATTTCACGGCGTTGCACTGGTAAGCTCATTAAACTACACGCGCTTTCGCTCGCTTCATGAGAACGACTCGGGCGGCGAACAAAGCGTAATCTACAGATTCAACGGAGCCCAGTCAACCGACTGTGAGCGTTTGGAAAAGTCTGTCTAGGGAGAGGATAAGGAATAGGTGAGCTGAAGTAAATCTCACTGGGAACTTCTCACTGACTCGGAAAGGGCTTTAACAAGGAGCCGTAGAGCAAAAGCCTAGGATGATGATAGATCAAAAATGACAAAAACTAAGTCTACTGTAGCCATGGTCATCTTGCGGTCGTAAGCCTTTAAGACTCGACCTACGATGAAAGTTAACAGAAACCTGTGCAGCACGCAATCATAAAGTTTTAATGGTCTCTATAAAGTTTCCACGTAGAAACGTAATTATGCTAGACATGGGTTCAAGTGGGCTCGTGACGTCATTCATTTGAAGTCTTTCCCCTTCCTGATCAGATGTGCAGATGATACTGTAATTATATTTCACTCCACTGTAGGTTTAGAGGGAAATGTATGGCTTTCTCTGGTGTTTCTTATGTAACGTTGCCTGACAGATGTACGTGTTGATATTCCAATCGATGGTATCAGAACACATCATTAGAGACAAATCCCTTGTTTTTTGTTAAATGTTGAACACATTCCTTTATCTATCATTACACAAACCTCCCTATACTAGCCTTTATAGGCAAAGTATATGTAAAGTGGCGTGACTTGGGAAGCGGTCTACTCTCTCAGGTTTTCCTCAAACAAAATCCGTTCACAAGATCAAAGTCTTTCGGATCCCAGAGAGTAATGTTTCCACAACCTAATGGCTTCAACCTATCAGTACCCAGGCGTAGTTAGCTATTAGTGTGTTTGACATGTACGAAAATACGAAAATAGAGCGTCTCTAAAGAGCCTATCGGGCGTAATGGACATGCATGGGTAGCGGACGTTACTCTGGTGTGCTGTTTGCATGAAAATTAGATCCGTAATGTTTCAACCCATAGTTTACAGTAAGGAGCCACTGCCAAAATCATCACCATAGTCATCATCATCATCATCATCATCTTTTGCCAATATGGGCTGACACTGCTCGACACTGCCTTTGGTTCACAATGTTACTGTCGGTTGTAAGGCCCGGTCACATAAAACTAATCCATGGGATTCTTGGGATAGTAATGCATGTGTTCTGCAACATTATTCAGCTGTCTTGCTACGATCCTTGTCGGCTGTTGGTTCTGTCACAGCCTACTTGAAAATCCTACGACATCAAATTCGCACGACGACCTACGCCGAATGTGACAGCGGCATTAGGAAGGCAACAAAATCCGGCTTGTGCACATTTGAATTACAAATCCGATTGATCTTAGAGAAACTGTGCCTTTTTGGTCTGGGGCGGACCGGGGTACTGGGACCAAAACGTAGTTCAAACTTCGAGCCAACCCGACTGGTCAGCCCAGTCATGGTTCCAACTTCGTCTAATAATCCTTTTTGAATCCGGTCGAGAACATGACTCGCTACGTAGTTTGCACAAAGACGGCGTCTTCTACGACAGAAGAAGCTGGTCGGATCTCTGCTTAGAACCCCTCCTCCTTGTTCTTGTACCTCCAAGGTCAAAAAGCAACAAATCCAACCCATCTTTAAAGTTCTAGTATTTGAAGTCATCGGAGCACAAGGGCATTTGAAAAACTCTGCCAGTTGCAACTGGTAAAGAACGTGCTAAAAGTATCAAACTGTATTGTCGGCACTTGAGTTCTTACACGGTTTTCCTTAAGGTCACATTTTCGTGCAAATGAGTTCAACCGGTGTTACATAAACCACTCCTCCTTTCTTTCGTATCTATAATGACAGCGTCTTTCGGGCGCTACCTGCCAATTTGAGATGCTAAAAATTGCACCATTTGCGACAAACAGGAAGTTGAAATGCGAGTAGGGGGAAGTTTAGAAGAACCTGCCTTATTCATTGTAGCCGTTGCCACTTTAGATAAGACGCAGTTATCTTCATTACTTCTCACCAGGGTTTTCATGCCTTGTTTTTCTGCGTAAAAGTTGCACTCCAAGGAAGGATGTGCTTACTTTGATAGGCCTATTACCAGCTCATGTGCCTGGTACACGTGCAGGTCTCGCTTAGACAAGACACGAAATTGTTTATCAACCTTCAGAGCTGCGGGAAGTTTGCCTGAAGGTCAAGTACGCAGACACTCGCTACAACACTTTAGAGGCTTCTGCTATAACTATATATCTAAGACGCTGGCGGAAAGTCATTACCAAAACAAAAATTCGGAGACGTCATACCTCCCTGAAATATCTAAAGCTGTTGTAAATGTTTGTTTTCTGGACTAGTCTTATTGATTATGGGAATAAGGTTGTAATTAGCATAATCTATTTAAATCTATGGGTTTCTCAACTTATATATATATTTCATATTTGAAAGTCCTGTCCTTTGACAATGTTTCATTTCAACATTTCATCATTAATTATGCAAATGACCCCCACATTAACATAATATATGTATGCATAGTGATGTTAACCACTAACTAAGATACACATGTCACAAAAAGCTATCTGCCACCAAAAAATCAAGACCATAGCATATCCAGGACAAAAGATACAAGTTCTACTGCATTACCAAGGTCAGCTACCAGGAGACCCACATTTGACCCTGACCTTTGTCTTTCTAAGACCTACCCACATACCAAATATCATCACAATCCATAAAGCCTTCAAAAGCTATGCTGACGACACTTAACAAAAACAATACCTCCATTTTTCATAGAGATAATAACGTTGATATGTTTTGGTGGAGTTCATTCTGAAGTAGGATCTAACTGTGATTTTCAAAACAAGAAAATGTTGGTCATAATGACACCAAAGATTTTGTAATGATTTCATCTTGTGCATCATCCTCTTATAGTTTGGTACATCCGGCCCAAAGCTTTTTTGAAGAACCCAGCCTTTCAATTTCAGGAACAAAAACATATAATCATATTTACTGATATTGAAGAGTAAGCAGGCTGAAGTTTGACATCATCGATTTCTACGAAACGATTTCTACGAAACGCGCAGGAAAGTTGACGAAGAACAGTTAACCTTCTGACTTTTGGTTGGTTCCCGCCTCCAACATTTACAAAAGTTCAGTTGACCTTTCTGCACTCTTTCATTCAATAAAAAGAAATGTCAAAACGTCAAGCACCTTTGACTTTTACACGAAGAGTTTGGAATTCTACTGAAGGAGCGAGAGGGATTTCCTTCACAAAGGGTCGTTTGGACTAATCTACAAGTCCGACGTTGAATGTAGTCATTCTTTTGAGATCAATATTTTCAACACTGATAAGTGCCCCTTACAGTTTCGCATTTTGACATGTCGTAACGGCGGTATGGTAATGCCTGATAAACCCTTTTAAGAATTCACCTACCATTGAAAAGTCGACCTTGCGCTCTCCTAAAGAAATGTTCATGGAAGATTTTGTGTTCGATTATTCAAAGTCACCGTTGCTACAGGTGCACTGTCGTTTTTCTTTGAAAGTTTTTTTCTACGAGCCTTGATAATGATTTGCCAGACTGAATGTGTACAACTGTACCCTGGTAACCATACCTACGGGCCAACTGAGGAGTGTTTTCACCGGCTGCAGTACTACTGAGCATAGGCCTTTCTTTCTGCCAACCTATCTTTCCAGCCGGCCTTTCTTTCTTTCTGACAGCTTATCTTTCCAGCCGGCCTATATCGTCTAGTAGGCGAAGTAACCCCATAAAATCCCCGGCTTGCTCTAATGAGCCCGGTGGGTTTGGCGGGCTACAATCCCAGCACCGTAGAGCCTACGATGTCATGGCTACCAGGCTACTACAACTTTCGCCTAACTATCACGGCGTTAGAGACGGGATAATTGGGCCCACAGGTAGGGTTGGATGGCGGCAGTGCCACGGATTACCAGGAAATAATAAAACGACGTCGGAGATTCATAGAACCACAAAAATGATCTCCGGGCAATGATATTATCTGTTATATTATGTCTTCTTGCTGAAAGAACTTCGTGAGCGTCTTTGTCCGCAAGAGACCTTACGTAAGTCTGCAGCTATCATCTCCGGAGACCGTGTATGGAGCCAATGAACTTTAAGAGCTTCATTTCAACCCAGTCTATTAACGTTATTCAATCCAGGGTTGCTGACCTCCTTGAACCATGAATTCACAGAGCAGTACACGCGTCTTGAGGGCCCGAGGATATGGCAAATATAATTTACTTCTTACTAAAGCACCTTACAGAGTAGAATTCATATTCTGAATCTAATTACAGAAATGTACAAGGACGAGTTATACGCATGTGGGCCGAAGATTGGTTCAGGGCACAGATTTGGCATTCACAAATGGCCTTTAACGCACTGTGGAAGTCTAGCATGGAAAGATATTATGCGTAATGTGCGAAATGATAGCAAGGAAACACGGCTGTATGTATTCATTTCATCAAGGGACATTTGATGGTATACGTACTGACATTTTAAAAGGTCAGTTGGGAGTTATAGGTCCACGGGTTCCAATGCATGGTTAGGCCTGCATCTAAGCTATAAAAAATTGCCGTTAGGGAGTTTTTGTTCACAGGGCGTCATTTAATGGTAACTATATATCCCTGTCACTTTCTGGGAAGTTATTAGTCTGTGAAAGAAGGTTTACTGCATATGATGTCATTCCTTTGAACGAATATATGTTGTTGACTCAGAATCTGAAGAATCTACGTTCGAATCTCTCGTAGACCCCAATGTTGTGCCCTTGGGAAAGGACCTTTACACCTTTTTCCTTACTTGACTCAGGTGAAAATGAGTACCTAGCATTGGTTAGGGATGTCCACTCAGAATGGACATAAAGCCGAAGGTCCCGTGTGTGAAGAGAGACACGTACGTATACACCTGAGCACTTTAAATGTATAGAACCCACCACACTTATCGAAAAGAGTAGGGATCCATCCCGGTGTGAGTGGTTCAAACCTAACACTTGCAGTCTGGTCTCCGGGTACGGTTGACATCTTGAAAAGGTGGTAGTCACTTGTTATGCCACTCCATCCACAATTGTGGTAACTCTCAATAAATAAATATAATAATACATAAAATGAATAATATTGATCACTGAAAGTATGAGAAAGTTTCATCCCCTGCATCCCGACATTATTGTATGTTTTCCTTAACAACTTTCATGTCTCTACTACATTCTGGACAGCGTTGTCTTAATCAACACGAAGCTCGGTTCTCCAGACCTTGCAAAATTGCTTCTTCAGATTAAAATGCCACATCGCATCTCAAACAACCTTCTGCTTCAACAGAATAGCTTCCTCTGGCTCTCTTTAGCACATTTTAACACTTACATGCAAGAAGGCATGTATTTTGAGCAGTCCTTAAGAGCTTTTGAAATGTCAGGTTCTTCTCTAGCATTTTCATTCCTGTAACTAGACATTGAGTCGCCCAAAGTCAGCCTCAAATCCCCACAGATAGGTACTGCGTGAGTGAAATGTATATTAGAAATCATTGCCACAAATTTCATATCATCACAACAGGTGGGAAGGATGCTTGGAGTAATGGTCGAAATGATGAGTGTTCGCCTTAAAAGAAAGTAACAAAAATAGACTCCTTTTGAATTTGGCTTTGAGCCACCCCGCCGCGGCTTCCCCGCGAGGCGTCGGGAGGGTGATGCGGAGAGATAGAACCCGTCTCCTGACACCTTATTTGTCAACCTGATGTTCACACACTTCCATGCACGCATCAGATCCGATGAAAGCTTTTATCAGTGAGGAGCGTTGGTGTCGAAAAGGGCAAAGAAAACCATCGTGTTTCCTATTCAAGTCATCTAACTTTGATCAGCAAAAAATGCATATCACTACAGTCGGGGAAACTGGCGCTTAGTAACTAATGACCAATCGTGGCTATGATGGTTTATATCACTTAACATTAAAAACGCGAGACTATTTATTAGCCACTGCCTCCAAAAATAAAGTCAGATCCTTCAGTAATATACGTAGAAACACCAGACTAGACATTTTTACCTCTTTACATTCTGTGCGTTACCTTGCAATTCGCCTTCGGGCACGAGTTTACAAATAGATACATATAAGACGAATCTTACATTATGTCATTGATTCCTGGCCAGACTTTTTCAAATCTCTGGACGTTCATATTGTAAAAAGAGGAAAGGTGTGAAGTCGGTCAGAGGGATGGAAGGAGGGGATTTTAGCTCTCATGAACCCTGGTTCGTACTGTAACCCGTGAGAAAAACCCATTTCTCCTAACCCCCATATGACCCCGAGGCCAGTATTCTCCACCAGGTGATATTGGGCAGAAAAACCCACAATCCACATGGGAAGCGGTTCTCCCGACCTTAGGAATTATTCTGGTCAGATACATTCACATTAGTTCCACACCACTAATGCCTTCAATATTGCAACCATCAGTATTAAAGCATTGTTGCTGAAGCATAAGGACTTCCGCAAAGTGAGAGGATCTTCTGGTGATGGTCTGTAAATCGTGGGGAAATGTACCTCGGAAATATTTCTAATGGCAATAAAATGAGCTTCGTGGAACAAAAAGGCGATTAGGTCCATCATGCAAAACATCACTGTTCTTTAATGTTGACGTAGGATTGAAGATGGCCTGCTGGCGACAAATTGAGACTATTCATAAAACAGAAGCGTTCTTCCTGTACACGGGAGCTGCATCTGTATATGGCAGGGGACAGGGTTTATCTTATATCGTATTCCCCTTGAGCTGAAATAAAATAACAGGCATGAATGATTATTTATATCAAAGAAGCGCCTGATAGCCTCGGTGCGGTGTCGGTTCATTTGTTTGCTTGTATTCACAAGGAATACCTTCTAGTAAACCTCTGAGTAAGTGCCCGGGCACACACGTCGCAAACTGAGACGCAGATCGTAGTACAAACTTCCAATCAGCCGGACAAAGACACAAAAACTCCTTTGTGGCGAGGGCCATGAAAGACTTACAAAATCTAGGCTAAGGCCCATATTCCTTGTCGTAGGATCGCCCATGCACATTTCCTTGTGCACACTATGTACTTCTTTTATCACTGTGTGTCCATTATGTGGTCCACGTACTTTTACTATATTTACCATGATATTTAACTAATCGTCATGTAATGTAACACTGATGGAATGTTGTTGATTGACAGAATTGTTTTTTAATTGACAAAATGTAAAATCAGCAAAATTCAGTCGAGTAAAGACTGCCAAGTTGATTGAATAAAGTTTGATTTGAACTTAATGCATTCTTGGAAAAGTAAAATTCAGCCGCCTTCTTGTGGAAAAGTTGTCTTAGATTCTTGTCGGCGGTTGGTCCTGTCACAACCTGCTTGAAAATTCCACCTCAAAATCGTAAGTCAACCTACGACGAATGGGACCGCACCGCAAATGTTGCTTTAGTGATCGGTAGTTTATGGTCAGTAAGAGTTAAGAGTCCACCACAAGCAAATTCCTTCTGCTGGGAGTCTAAACTGATGATTTCAGTGCATCTGAAGGTCTGATTTTGTTTCAAACGTCTAATGCCTGTACAGAAGCTATCCGGCAACAATGGCGGGATGTACGATACATCAAACAGTGGCAAGTATGAACGTCGTTAGACGTTCTCCTTACTAGGCCTCCTTTCCACTAGACAGCGATCGCTGAGCCATGATTGGTTTGCGACCAAAATTGGATTTTTGTGTGTCCCTTGATTTTATGATTTTAATATGATGCACGGTGCAAAAGTATGATTTAAAAGGAAACAGAGCACACAAAACATGAAAAAATTGCTTTTATCTATGAAATTCGTTGAGCTTTCTGACAAATATTTGATCATTCAGCGACCGCCCCTAGATCTAGTGGATAGACGGTGTAAGATTGTGATTCCAGACGGCTGTAGTATCTCAATTACACATCAGTCGTTCTGGTTGATGTTAGCAGATAGGTTTGCCTCCATGGGGAGTTTGACTCATGAAAACCCCGGCGATGTTAGCAGGTGATATATGATCAGCACGCTCTCCCGATCAAACCTGCTGCCCGTAAACTAATAACGCAGGCACCGGTAACGTAATCTTTGCCGTTCCTTGGCGCCAATTTCGCTTCCGCGTGGACTTCAAACGGGTCGCATTGCCTTTGACGTGTTTCTCAGAGCGCCAAATTAGGATCGTCTCCCGGGGCTGCGGCAGCTTGGGGTATTTGTTTATGAGCTGGAGGCATTTCTTTTGGACCGGATGGTTGTGTAACGAACTTAACAAACATCTGAAGGACACTGACATCAGAGATAGACAAACCTTATTTGCTCATATCGTGGCGACAGATGTTTCTTGTATTGCCCCCTGTGTGAGAATAGCCTAGAACTAGACTAGCCTCTTTGCTCGCTTCTTTATCTCTACATTTTATAACTAATAACTCCTGTTTTAGTTATTGATTTGGTTTTTGTTTGTTTGCTAGTTTACCTATTTGCAATTGATCTTCAATTATTTTGGCGGCTAGGCTGTGGTTTGTGTTTCTGCATGTCCTAATCGCTTCCGTTGCATGGTGGGTGGGTGGCAGGTGATTCTGACAGTTGACTGAAAGGGAGGTCACGCCTGAAGGTGACCCAGTATCCGCCGGGTGGGTGTAAGTGGGCGGAATGCAAGACGTGGTGAAATAGGTTAAATTATATCTTACAATCTCCTCCACAGTTCCAGTACATTCACAAAAACCCAATACACTCCCGAAGGTCCGTTAACTTGAAGGTTACGAAAACCCAAAATACTTCCTGGAAGTCTGAAATCCCGGATTTCTTGTTTGCAATAAGCTTTCGTCCGGTAGGTACTGATATTTCAGTGCGCTACCATCACGTATTGTTTGTCCTGTGTTTAGATAAAGAACAATTTATAGTCAACGTAACCTCAATGTCATTAAAGCATGAAAAAAACTGTCGATAATAGACTCCAGGTTGCTCTTGCCACGGGAGAAATAAAAGAGACGGCAATTTAAAAATCGATATCACTTGATTCATCTGTAAACGCTAAATGCAGTTTGCGCGACTTCGAAATGTCCTCTAAATTTTAGCATGCATTGGAGTAGTGCCAAATATTGATTTGAGGAGTTTGCCAAGACATATACTACTCAAGCCTTAAGCTTTATGGGCATTACCTTTATAGTTATGGTCAGGCTTAGATAATCTTATCGTTGGGCAGACCCGGGGGAGGCGGGCTTTTAGATGTCTTTCGTCTAGTCACACAGTAAAGCACGCACTGAATGTTGATACGAAATTTGCACAACATAGATACTTTATTCAATAGATCCATCATATCATACCTGACTGTCAAATCTTTGCCGCCAGCACATACGTACATTTCAGGTAATGCGCCTTAGCCAAATTGAGACCTGTCTTTCTCATACCTGCTTTATACATTAGCGGTGTGCATCTTGGGTATCATTTAAGATCTGATAAAAGGCAACTCTTCACACAGACTTCACGGTTACATCTTAGCAACATAACATAATGATATAGATATACAACATACCAATATAAATATCATCAAAAGGCACAGGACAAGCCCATTGTCACTTAATTAATTGGACGAACGTCACACATCTGACTTCCTTTAACAACGTGGTACTATTAAGGAACCGACCAGTATGAATCGTGAGTTGATGTGAAAATGTAGGTTCAATTTGTTTTTAAATTTGTGCGAATGTTTTTCTTTTGTACTTTTCCTGTCGTCTTTCTTTGTCATCCTTGTGAAATCTGCGTAATTCAGGATTTTATTACCAAAAGTGAACGTTTCGCACTGCTTGATTCAGGAGATTTAAGTTACTTTACTGGTGTCCTACCTGAACTACCAATGGAGGGGGTTAGGACTTGCGCTTATAGAAGTATGTAATTTAACAAATTGTTGTTTAGATTGCGTATACTGATTTGTTAGTTTATGTATCATTATATTCATGTTTAATTCTTAATGGTGGCGCTGATATAACTTCGATCAATTTGAATGCGTTGTCATGTTATCTGTATTTCTTTACTTCTGTACTTCTGTTTAGTAAAAAATCTGCTTAATTTTTGCGCACACTTCAGATACATCCCAGTCGGTCCCTTGTCATCAGACAAGTCTAACTTTACAACTTTACATAGCTCAGAAGCACACTGTACAGACATTAATGAAGATGGGAGTATCAATTCAGCCAATACTTCGTCTGCGCCTCCCTTACTATCAAAGATGAAATTAACACAACCTGTCCATGTACAGCGATGACGTGACTACAATAAGGCATGCTGCAGTTTTGTTTTTATGTTTCTAGAAAACGAGCCAGAAGAGTAAGAATCTGTGTAGAATTTACATGAATCCGGGTTAGGATGTTGTGATGCCGAATGTGGAATTCCAAAATACATACGATACGAATTACGCACTGCATCTACACAGCACTGAAACTTCAGGGCCCGGCCACAATTCGTCGTACGATCGTCGTGCGGTCACAAACTGAGGGTACTCGTGGGATAGTCGTGCAAGTGTCTTAAAAAATCAAGCTGTCTAGTCTTGTTACGGAAAAGCCTGCGTGGTTTTGTCACAGTCCGCTGAAAAATAACCTCATCTCATACCATCTATCTCTTAGTCTTAAATCGACCGTTGGGGCACCACAGATGATCTGACAACCAGTTTTCTCCAATCTTCTCGTTTTTCTGTTCCTCTTAACGTTTCACGTATTGTCATACTGATCCATTCTTTGATATTATCCTCCCAAAGTTTGAAAATACTGCCACATCAAAATTGTACGACGACCTACAATGATTGCGACCACGCCATATCTCAATACATGTACGTTTTATCCAGGCGTATGGCGCCTGACAAAAAGTGAGCTGTATCAATAACAGCAATACGGATGTCACTGACAATCAACACAAACCTTCATTTCACTGTATCTATTATATATTATTCCCTTTATATGTACAGAAATGGCTATACAGGTACGCTCTATTCAGTGCGATTTACTTGAATATACGTTAAAATGCCAGCAGAGACATGAACCACAACACAAAACTATTGTGTGATCACATTATAAGTAACTGCCTTCATGTAAAGATCCGGCTAGTTCCGATTAAAATCGACGGTGAAATATTTTACAGTGTAGATAGTGTTTCTCCATCCAGTTATACATCGCGTACAAGAACGTTGTCATTCAGAACGCAAATGTATTCATAAAATGAACGATAACAGTCACAAAATACATGAGCAACTTTTCCAGAAACATAATATTTCTGTTCACTAAACGAAATACTGACGTCGTCTCGACTCAATCACTGAAAGAGGACACCAACTTTAGACTTTATATGTACAGTTGTACGCAACGTATCTGCCATCCGGCATTACGGGACGATAAACAAAAACAAAAGTATAAGGTACACATTCAATGCCCTCATTCCTAGTTCAGAGAAGCACTAAGGAGGGTGTTATTTTCCAATAGATTATTTATCGATGAATACATAATCAACAGACGTTTGATGAATTCCACTTTCGTCAAAACACGAGACGTGTTTTGTAAAATGATATCAATATCATTGTTTATCACTATGCATTCCCTACCCGTATTTCACTTCAATTCAGTGCGAGTGGACCTCCAATTCGACCTCACTTCCTCCCAGACTGCGGGGAGACCTTTTGGACCTCCAATTTGACCTTCATGCCAGTCTACGATTACATATGTGTCTCTGCTATATTCAAACCACTACGGGCACACAGGCGAACAAACAGAGCAACGAACACACAGAAAATAACACCTCAGTATACTGAGGTAAAAAATGCCTCCGCCCCTGAGGCATCACGAAAACACACGACAACGAGGAACATGAAACCTTCACTCCCTGTGTCATGTCGGAAAATTACAAGTTACCATGCAGCTAGCAGCAGTCGATATCAGGCAGGTCTTACGCCTGAACACCTTGCGTTTTAAACTCGCTCATGCATGTTTTATACCGTTATCATTAACTTGGCACGACTTTTTAAGATTTCCCGTTAATGTACATAGGACACGAGTTGTATGGCTTAGATGCTACATGTAACTACCAGTGGCCAGTGGGTGCTTTCGTAATTTCAAGAAATTGTGATCCTGCAAGCCCAAACTTTTTTGTGCTTATTAGTAACATCTTTATATAGCAAAGAACGTTGATTTTAATTCATTTCATAGCGTTTTTGTTCAGTAGTGGCAAAGATTAGATTTTGAAAGTTTACGGAATGTCAAATTATGTTGTTTCTAGTCTGTAAATTACTTAGATATGTAAACTGGTTATCTTCTGTACGTTTTCAGTGCACGTGAACTTGGCCTGTGACACTCATAACATTGTCTGTGACTTTGTGAGAGTGAAGTCAACCTGCAATGGGAGACATGGACAGCATACTCGGGTAGCACGTCGGAAGTACTGTGTCTGCGCGAAACCCAGATTTTTCACGGTTTTCGTTGGATGTTGGGTCAACGTCGCATCAGAATTCTGCCCGTTGCATACGATATCTTTTCTTATGCTGTACACAATACATTACGGGTTTTGCGCAGGCGCGGTACGTCCTGCCGACGTGTTCCTCGGGTACACTTGTTCACATCCGGGAACGTGAGGACAAACTTTAGTCATATGACTGGAACATCCGGGCTCTTATAGATAGGTGATGGAGGTGTTAACGTTTGTCACATCTAGTCAGCTGGGGCCTTGTGAGGCCACAGTCTCCGGGCCGCACGGCTCCAGGGGGTGCACCTGGTTCTGATCCTGGTTTCGCCTGGAGAAAAGTAATTTCTTGGTCATAAAATGAACACCATAAATGCACAGTCTTAAACTTATTTATGATTTGGTGATAAGTCCAAACAAAAGCGCTTTATCAGTCATACTAAACAAACAAACAAACAAACAAACAAACAAATAAAGTACCAATGGGTTTTTTGTTCTCTCTTTAAAATCGGTCTAATTTTTTCAGTGCCACTCAGAAAGGATAACACATACTTCAGCACCAAGGACAGAGGCCATAGCTGCGCATGACTCAGTCATTATACTGTAAGAAAAGAGTTTCTTCTGTGGAAATGAAGTAATTGTAATCCTTCAGCAGATTAAGATATGAAGACCCAGTGCTTACAGGTATCTGTAGGTCTTGAGGAAGGTCTTGCGCAGGTGCTTGCGGAAGGAATCGTGTTTCCAGGCGTACAGGAACGGGTTGACGCAGGACGACAGCATGGCGAACCACAGGCACAGCAGCTGGTAATAGGACAACCGAGCAAAAATTTGTGAAAATGTGCTCTTCAAGGACTACTCGTATTTCCTTGACCAGCGCAGACATCATCTGTGTGTTTGGTATGTCTGTACACGGCAAACAATTCTCAGATATAACTTTTTGGCCAAACTTTTTTGACAGATACCAAACACTTTCACAACAAATAATTTTTCAACATCGCCCTATCAGTCTCAATGGACTTGGAAACCTGTGTTCATTTCATAGTTCTTCATTTATGTTCGCATGATTTGCTTTCCCTGCTTTGTATTTATGTTTACGTGTTGACCTGTGCTTCAGTGGTGGTATGAAAATAAGTTAACGACTTGAATGTGTCGCCACCATGTATTGTTAATAAATGTTGCATTAAAATGATTGTAGCTGCCAGGGACCATCCTCTGCACCAGGTATGAACGAGCCAAAATGAACACGCTTCATAGCTTAATAGTGAAAGG
The DNA here is from genome assembly GCA_013266295.2 of Branchiostoma floridae x Branchiostoma japonicum. Lineage (NCBI taxonomy): Eukaryota > Metazoa > Chordata > Leptocardii > Amphioxiformes > Branchiostomatidae > Branchiostoma > Branchiostoma floridae x Branchiostoma japonicum. The sequence goes on from CM023824.1 coordinate 12,360,858, forward strand.
TATGGAAAGATAATGGCTACAGTGATTTAAATCCTATCTAAATTCTGCGTGATGTATGACAAACATTTTCCGTTTTCACATCGATGCCTTTCACAGTGTGAACAAAAGTGTAAAGGACTCGAAGATTTGGAGACGATGAAACATTTTACTGGCTCCCCGCAAGTGTATGGCTTCCCGTAACTTAAGAGTGGCAGTTGACATATCCAGCGCTTATCGCAAATGGCATACCTATTCTTCATACGTAGTAGAGGCTCACAAGACGATTTATCATAATTTGCGTGGGCTTTGAGACATTTTCATATGAAATGGACGTCGTTATTCTATGGCCACATGTTTAAATACAGCATTCTGTTCTTAGCAAAAGAAGTGTAAGCCATTCTACTCATCCCATAAGTTAATTGCCTTGCAAAGTATACAAGGTAGCGTGTTCTTAGCAAATCATACTTTCGCCAAATGGTGTTAGTCTTTTCAACTATCGTATTATAAAAGTTTCTTATTGATCATACAAATAAGGATTATACAAATCTGCATATATCATATCAGTTGATGATCTTTTCTACCCAAGAAACACAACTTGTCCAAAGTTTCAAACACGCACGCACGCATGCATGCACGCACGCACGCACCCACCCACGCACGCACCCACGCACGCACGCACAGATACACGGCTTCAAAACCATAACCTTCTTGAGCTAATTCAGATTCAGCAGGCATATGGTTAAATGTGGTCTGATTCATTATCTGTTAACTAATGGCTTGTTCAGTAGGCTTTTTGTGCGGATAAGTACTAACGAACCGAGCATGAACAGTACCTGGATCAAGTTGTAGTACTTCTCGTGGATGAGGTCGATGTTGACGTCATTGATGACGTTGAAGATGTTGATGGGGAACCAGCAGATGGCGAAGGCGACCACCACACTCATCATCAGGCGGTTCGTTCTGCGCTTGCGCCGGTTCTGTTCCTCCTGCTGGCGCTCGGTCATGGACCCGGGCATCACGCGGTTGCGCAGTTTCTGTAGCGATAAAGGTTCATGTTTTTTTTCCAGTTCCACTTAAAGATTTTAATCAGAGTACTACTGCAAGGGCTCTATAAATTCACCTGTTTTTCGCTATTGTTATTATCTGGCTGAATTTTCTCTACATCTTTCAGCCTGGTAGCCAGACCATCGTAGGTCCCCGAATGGTGTTGCCCACACGCCCAGGCCCATTAGCGCACGATGTTTTTTTTTGTACAAGATCGGTCATAATATTTTGCTTTTGGGACTACAATAATCAGAAAGGCCGACAGAAAAGATAGGCTGTCAGAAAGAAAGGCCTTTACTCAGTAGAGCTGGGACCGGTAAAACACTCCTAAGCTAGCCTGTAGAGAGTTGTGACCAGGCTACATCTATCGAAGGTAAATAATTAACTGCAAACACGTGATTCTCACATTCTTACAACATAGGTACAACCTTACATCTAACGACATGTATTTTTTTCATTTTATTTTTTTTATCCTTGATGTGGCCATACTTTTCTGGGAAATGATTTCTGCCATGAATCTACTTCGATGTTTAGTAAAAAAAAATTCAGCTGTCTTGTTTCGAAAAAGCCTTGTCGTAGAGCTTTGTCGGCTGTTGGTTCTGTCACAGCCTGCTTGAAAATTTTTCAGCATCAAAATCGTACGACGAATGTTCCCAGCCGTTAACAAGGTAAAGCTCTCACGTGTCCAATCTTGGCATATGCGGCGGAGATCATGAGTAGGGGCAGCCAGTACTGCACCACCCACATGGTGTTGGTGTAGATCATCTGCTGTTTCTTCTCGTCCCATTGCTCTTTGCACACGTAGAAGTCCAGGCCGATCTCGGTGAAGTCCAGATACTGGGTGTTGATGCCCACAGGCAGCGAGAGTCCAACCGCTACCACCTGGGGAGAACGCAAAGAAACGGTTGTTGTGACTTCTGTGTTAGTTAGTAATTTGTCTGAAATGGCTTAGGAGTACGAACGTGAATGAATGTGGAAATTCATACAAGGAGAAAAAAATATGAAGTCGGATGCAATCAATCAATCAATCAATCAATCAATCAATCAATCAATCAATCAATCGATCCAGCAATCCATCAATTTTATTGCACAACAAATGTAACTGATACAATGTATTGCAAGTAAACCAGTACTATATAACAAGTCTAATATCTGCACTATTCTATTTATAGTTATCAGGAACTACATACTAAAGTAGAAGTATGTTAATCAAAATGCGCAGGCCTAGAAGGCATTGCGTACATTACATTAGTTTGTGTCTGAGATAATACGACCTTTTTCTTCTACATGTATCATCAAACATTGCGAAAAAAAACGCACAAACTATTTGTAAGTTTGGTAATGTTAGTGACCAAAGATTTGCGATGACGGACTTACCCAGATCAGTCCGATGATGGTGGCGCAGGTACGCATCGACATCCGGGGCTTGAAGGGGTACATGATGACGTAGTAGCGGTCGATAGCAATGGCGGTCAGGGTCATGATTGACAGGTAGACAGACGTGGGTTGGAGGGAGAACACCAGGTAGCACATCACCTACAGAAACACGGAAAGGTATTTTATTTAGAACGTTTTTGTCATGAAATCTGTGATCGTGTACAAATAGATATGAGAAAGGAAACATTATACACGTGTTAACAAACTCAAATCCATGTGCGGCCTAGAAATACTCAGTGCTAGTAATACAAATCTGTTCGAAACGTCCCTGGCACCAAGTCAGAATACAATTAGAAACCGTACACGGAGTTTTAAAATAACTACCTCCCTTGACACACAACCCTTCTATTGATACTGCCACTACCGGACCCAACGTTCCTTTTTTGACCAGTAGTAGAATAGGCCTTTTCATCATTCATTCATATTCTCCCAATACTTTTAGTACTAATCTATCAGTAACAACCCCTTCCCACGAGGCCAGCTAGGCTGCGAGCGCTGAGCGACCGCACCACGCCATTAATTTCGATGTGAACCAGATGGGGACGACTATCGCTTGAGAGTTCAAGTAGACGTTGATCGTTGCAAGTGTTTTCATCTATTCAGTCACATTCTCCAGGTGCTGATAAAAAGTGCTAATTAGTTGATGATTGATGCGGATTTGCTACCGATGAACGCAGTCAATTGCAAGGTTGTTTATCTTCTTTTTCCCCGAACCATATGTTTGAAACACTCATCAGATTGCTTAAGCCGTTGCGACATCATTTAAAAGTCACGACCACCAAATGTGTCATCACGTTATACAGAGTAACTATGGCAATAACACTTATCAGTGGGCCTCAAGGGTAGGTATTGAGAATAATCGCGCTATGTGAGGCAAGATGAATGGAGGAAAATGCGAATTACTAGCGAGAGAGACGTACAAACAAGATGTACAATATAAACCTGTGACGTGCTGAAAGGAAGGCAGTTCACGTACATCGTGCAATGTTTTTTTTTTCGTGACGATATCGCCGTACGTCATGGGTTCGAGAAGAAACGGGTGAAATAGTGTTTAAACTACGTACTGCACCCGTTTCCTCTCAAATCTCTAACGTAAGGCACGATCGTCGCGGAAAAAAAATCCATTGAAGGTGCATCTCACGATGTGTGTGACCGGGGCTGTACCGGTACGATGCAATTTTAAGTTTCAGTCCATGCGAATGACATGCCTCTTCCATCGGTAGCTTCTCGGGCAATTAATTCAAAGTTAGGGACATTAATTAGCCCTTGAATAATTTACCACCGTAACCTAAAATCCCCACGGCATAGTTCACTGACGCCAGATATTCTTCACGTAGTAGCTTCATTTCCAGTCTACTGCTCCAAATCCTGAGGCATGGTGTTCGGTAATTTTGTGCCAAATTGTTGCGATAATTCAAATCAGCATAAAGACCATGTCACTGACACTGTGCCGAAAAGCTCCATACAGAGGTACATATATGTAGCTTTCGGTAGTTCAGATAACGATATTGTGAGCAACACCGTTTAGCTGTCTTTGACATGTAATTAGAATGTAATTGTTGGTGTATGTGACATATGAACGACAACGCCTTATGGGGTCCGCGACCTGGGGGACAGGCAGGTCTACACAATGTCTGGCAATATCTTTTAAGTTTATGTCAATACAATTACATGACATTTCTCAGACGGAAAAGTTTTAGATATAACTGTGTTAGTTGTACATGAAACTGCTGTTAAGCCAAAATAAGCATATCTATTACAGCGTTCATGTCGTGTGAGGTCCAAAGGGGGATTATATAGAGGAATAGAAAAAAAACTAATACATAGACCGGCAAGAAGTACTTAGTAATACAAATCTGTTCAAAATGTTCCTGGCACCAACAAACGTTGAACAGGAGTGGTAGAAATTTATGTACTATGTAGAAGACAACTGGCTTTGTTCATGCATTGATAAGTGGCTCGTGAAACCTAGCTTTTCATGGCCATACTCCTCCGGGTAACGGCCGGTCACATTCGTCGTACGATCGTCGAATATATAGTTATAGTTATAGTTGTGGATGTGTCGTACAAAATTCAGCTGTCGTCTTGCTGAAAAGGCTGTGTCCCATATCTTCTCGGCCTGCTTGAAAATTATCATCAAAATCGTACAACGACCTACGGCGAATGTGCCCTCGCGGTAACCCCCGACTTTTTGAGAGAAACTGCCTGGAAAAAAACGCACGTTAATCACATTTCACAGCAAAAGGTTGCTAGACAGATGGCCAACACTGCCGCATGTACAGGCCCAATGCACACCCTAAGGCCTTAAAACACACTTAGTCCCACAAAATCCTACCAAAGGCAAGCCTATGGTCGTTATGTCTTATCTCAAGCCTGCAGAAAAGCACGAGCCCTTTGTCTACAACCTCGAACACCAGTACGTGGCCTGCCGAGGTCACCAGGGTAGTCTTACCCACGGACCAGCAGTCCCCGTGTGAAATGTCACGCGCACGAGGTACATGTAGTACGCATCCATGCCAGGTGGTTTGTCCAATAACATAGCCAGAAAATAATCCTTTGACACGTAAGAAGCGTAATCAGGATCTCCTCATGGAAATTTTGAGTTCTCAGAAAGCTGCTTCTGCCAGCAGAGAGTGCGTGGGCGTGCATAGAAGCTTTTAACGTGCATCCAAAGTGACATGCAATGCAAATTGCTATCACCTTGTACAGGTGTTTGTCCGCGAAGTTACAATACCATGATGTACAAGATTTTTCATATTGTCATGAACATAATATCATTACTTGTCAACAGTCTCTGTGGACAGTCTGTATGATACTCTCTCTTTCTCTCTCTCTCTTTCTTTCTCTCTCTCTCTCTCTCTCTCTGTCTCTCTCTCTCTGTCAGTCAGTCTCGAAAGACTGACTTACTGCGCAAAACAGGATGGTACTGTATAGCCGGTATAACGTTAACCGCTCTTCGGCGTCACACACCATGCCAGCTTTTTGGTTGAATGAAAAACGTGTAAGAAGAGACTTAAGTCCGATACTTGCTTTTAGCAAATGCAGAATAATCCCCTCATTTTCCAATGGTTTATCCAGAATATATAACGTTACAGAAAAAGAAAAATGCTTTTTCCGGGGGGATACTGAGACGAACAGCCATGCGTAGCAACATATGGCTTAGTGACTGTTCCAAAGACCGTATGACGACCACCAAGACCCTTGACATGATGTACTGCAGTCTGCAGATGTGTATAAAGTTGACACTGTGCTTCCGGTAGTGATGTATTACCGAATGTCACTTCAGTGATGCTGTTGACACTAGCACATTATGTATACCCTTCCGCGGAGGCGGAAAGCTAGTGATGGAAACCCTTCTCCTACACCTGCGTGTTTGACGGATGAGGATACAAATTTACCCTTCTGCTACTCCTCGGTGGAAAACTTCACTGTGTAATGGATTTACTCTCCAAGCAGAGGTTTTGGTTTGGGGCTTATTTTTGGCGTGTTTTTAGGCTTTTTGTTATCGGGCTTTCTTTTTTGCACTGGAATCTTTTTCTTATCCCAACCCACGCAGGGTCTTCTTTGTTCGACTGTTTAATTTTACATTTAAGATGTATGTTTGTTCAAGGCCAAATCAATATGGTGGGCCCAGCGGCAAGTTTTTCGAGGCGCCGTGGACACGGTTGGTCCGCACAGATCGTTAAAGGTTGGTGCGCAGGGGACATCACCCTAACCTTATAATCCGGGCTCAGAGTAAATGGGCAGCGTTCCCCTCACTCATCTACCACTGCTCTCTTGGGAAGGAATTTTTCACATAAAGTTCAGCCAAAGAGCACGAAAGAGATATGAGCTTTATACATCCTGTGAATGGACCATCTTGTTAAGGGAGCCTTTTAGGTCATGATTCCTGCCCTATAATCGACATTACGAGAGTTTTCAGCCAGATTCCTGCCGGTTGTGCACTCATTCGAGTTCATTTTATTGCTTCGGTAGATGGACTTTTCCTTTTACTTTAACTTTTAAATAAGGGGTCCTGGCCACTTTGGTTATGAGCCATTCGTTTTCTTTATGAACACGTATTCAGATTTAGATTAGAGGAACTTTACCGGTAGAATTGGATATCTTCAGAATATTCTGAGAAGTAAAAGTTGCAACAGAGCATATCAATTTGACACGCTGCGCTGTGGTAATCACCCAGCAAATGTTGTGGCTGATCCCCAGATCCTACCGGGCGGTACGCCCTGTTGCTCGATGCAATACTTAGTAGTCAATCAAGAGGCACCAAACTGTGATATACATTGAACCCTGAATACACGTATTCACAGAACATGGTATAACTACTAAGGAACCGCTGACGAGCACGTGGGATGATCGGTTGATGGATGATATGTCAGCGGGATCACCACCAGGAGAACACCTACCGAGCCGAACATGCGTTACAAATGGAGACAGGGGATTGGTTCAGCTTTAGCCGAGAGATAGAGGAGGGAACTTGAGTGATTCCGGACAGGATGATCAATCTACATGCAGAGCTTTCATCACCAGTTGAAGTAGACGGAGAGTGATATAGATTTCCTAGAGGTGTTCACCTGAGAGCGTTTTCAATCTTCTGTAATCCAGTCGGAGGATACGCAACTCCCGCGTGGTTTCTTTAAATAGTTATTTCTTTAATATTGGTGAGTTCTGTGGATTAAAGGCGGATCCTGGACGTCTATACTCGCCACTTCTTGGCGGTGATGAATTGAACGAACCGACTTCTATATCTTTCTCAACTACCTTTTCATCAACCACATTGAATGCAATTTAAATGGAAAGGAATGCGGACGTTATTTGGTTGAAGCGGTGCAAGTAGGGAAGGCAACTGCAGCGCTGCATGTGATGTTGATGATACGTATGACTTTGGAGGGATTTGGAGCTCTGTAGAAAATGCGGCGTGTTCCATACAACATCTGGTAAATCCACTGAATGTTCTGAATGTCCTTCAAAAATTAAAAATAAACAGCATTTTCCAACTGGCTCCTATAGTTAGCGGTAAGGCAACAGGCAATAGCAGGAATTCGAAGACAGGGAATGAGATAACCTTTGACACCTTCTGGCAGCTTCACCTACACTTGGTGAATAGCCTGGAGTCCAGCCTTTTTAGCCTGAACACATGTACAGTAGAGCGACAGGAAGTGAGGGGGAAATGGTGTAACCGCAGGCTGACAGGAAGGTTGAATTGGGAGTAATGATCTCCCCCCAGGCTGGGAGGAAGTGAATGGTACAAAGGTTCCCTCATTTGCTGTCTTCAGTTTCCTGCTATAGTTAGGTCTGCTGCCTTGTGTAACCCAGTGGGAAAATGCTTAAATAATAATAAAATAATGCAAAAATAATGAATATACAGAATCAAAAATTCACAATAATGAATAAAACAACAGCTCTATATACTTCACGGAGGTGTTCGATTTCTACCGTCGGACAGTACTGACCTCTCCAAAGTACCAGCTGTGTTCCAGTGAGTAGGCCAGGGTGAAGGGGATGCACATCACACAGGTGGCGATGTCTGACACAGCCAGGTTACAGATGAAGACGTTCGTTACACTGCGCATGCTCTTGTTGCGGAGGATGACGTAGGTGAGCAGCACGTTCCCGACAACCCCCACGAGCACGATGCCGCCGAACATGGGGATGAGCAGGGGGCTCAGAGTCTGGACCAGCAACACTCCGGGGTACTGGAGGGAGGGGGCGGACTTTGTGAACCAGTACAGATCACATGTACATACATACTGTCGTCTAGTTTGTCCGTAACGGCGCGGTCACATTCATAGGTCATCGTACGATTTTGATGTCGTAGGATTTTCAATCAGGCTGTGACAGAACCAACCACCGACTTGGGTCTAAGACAGTAAATTTTCCGTAACAAGTCAGCCTAATTTTGCAGAGCACATGCACGACTATCCCAAGAATGCATTCAGTTTGCGACCGTACGACGATCGTACGACGTATGTGACCGGCCCCTAATGGCGACTGAGGGCGCGGTCACATTCGTCGTACGATGATCGTTCGATCGCAAACTAAGGGCATTCTTTGGCATTGGATAGTCGTGCATGTGTCATATCGAATACAGCTGTCTTGCTCTCGAACGGGTAGTCTTGGATCCTTTTCGGCGCTTGGTTCCGTCACAGCCTGCTTGAAAATGCTACGACATCAGAATCGTACGACGACCCACGATGAATGTGACCGCGCCCGTAAATGTGTGTAACACAGCTAAAGCTACATGATTTTTGTCTATGGACAAAGTAGCTGAAATCCCAACTTATTCTAGACGTAATATATCTTGTCTTCTCACTACCATACTTACAATCACTACGTTTTGATATCGATACTGTCGTGGATAATTTTCAATATCTAGACTGTAATCTTGAGTTGAAAGGTGACGGTCTCCATGTGGGTGGCCTGGGCAACCATAGATAGTCGCAACACACCAAAGCTGATGTCGACATCGGATGGCGTGGGAGACTCAAAGTCCATTCCAATTTTCATGAAATGACATCGGATAGCAGATCTCAATAGATAACTACAAGGCGGTGAGACATCAAACCAAAGCCGTAAGGTTGTGATCTTCGTCATGATGAAAAATTACCCACGCACCTGTCTGACTTGATGGCTCCTGATAACAATCACCGCGGTTATCGTCTTATGTCTTGTGTGACTGAGATCTACGCGGTCAAACATGTTCAGACGTCGTGACCGGCACGGTGGTCTTAAAGCCCCGGTCACATCGTACATCGTACATCGTACGATGCACACGATGCACCCTACAACGACTTTTTCCGCGAGGATGTCGCCTTACATCGTAGGTTTGAGAAGTAACGGGCACAACAGTTTAATTTTCAAACTAATACACCTGCTTCTTCTCAAATCTACCAGATACGGTGATATCGTCGAGGAAAAAACACCGTACGTGCATCGTACGATGTATGTAACGGAGACCTTAGGCAAAAGTATAGCCTGGGCTCGTTTTGTACGTCTTTTCGAGACGTTAAGAAGCGTGCCACGAGTAGGAGGCATCTAGAAAACCCCAAGGCATACATTACATCTACATGGAGATGTGACAAAGCCGCCCGTACATACGCGGCGGGGACAGATCTAGATACTGTCTGGCTTTTAACAGGGACTTGGATCTGGCCCAGATCAATTCTATTTTGCTTGGACCGTGGCCGGGGGGGGCATGAATCTAAGTGCAAAACACATTTTTCCATTTTGCTAGAAATTGCCTCCAATGGTTGACTAGAGCTGTTTACATAAAAATAAAAGGTGGTGAATATATGATATGTTTTTTAATGTTTGCTGTCATACTAACGTTTGCAGTGGTATCGATAGACGTAATAGATTTTTTTTTGCTTCCGTCGCGGCTTTGCTACATTTGTATCTTGTTCATGGCTTTGATACAGATCAACACCATTAAATGTATCCGTATCTCGAACAGCTTTTCTTCCGAACGTACAGGTCAGTAAGCTTCTGGCTTCTCTGATATTTAACTCTCTTTCTTAAAAACCACCGCAAGGACTTTGTGATGTCTTCGCAATTTTGACCCAGCAGTCTTTTCATGAACACGGTCAATTCTTCTACAGAGCCGAATCCCTGTGCATGTAGAATCTTCAAGATCTAAACAGCTTCTTGTCCGGAACGAAACAAATGGGCTTGCTTTGTGGGAAATGAACCGTTTAAAATTGTCAGCCACTAGGCCTGTAGATGGATATTACTGCATCTTTCTAACTGCTTTGTTTGTGCGATTTCGAGCTATTGAGCGACGAGGCCAGCAACAGGCTGTTTCAGGCACAAGACTATAGCACCACGCATTTCAGCGGGTATGATCTCAGTTTTCGACGTTCAACGTCCAGATCAACGTTTTAAGCAGCCATAAAATCGTCTACTTGGCAAAGGTGGCACAAGCAAAATAAATTCCAGCAAGATTCCTTCAATATCCATCAGTAAAAGGCACATCATTAAAAACCTCAATTGCTGACGGTTTATCTTCCATATGAACCAGCTCTACTCCCAACCCAAAGGAAGCCGTATCTCTTACCTGTGGAGGGACCAAGATTCGCTCGGTCCGGTTGAAAGCATCAGTCTCGTTCCAGTTCGTCCCGTTGATGAATTCGTCCATCTCTGACTGCGTTGAGTGCTCCCCGCGGGAGCCGACGGCACACCGAAAGGTTTCCAGCAAAAAGCTGTTCGTCACAGACCTGGAAGAAGAAGGAACATCGCCCTGTGTTAGCCGAAGAGCTATGTTCGGCGTGTCCTCCCGTCTTCGCCAGTCTCTCCAAAAGTGAGCATTCCGCGAACCGGCACCAGAAGACCAATGTGGGCGTGTCCAGCAGGTCTGCCCTCCACCAATCAGCGACCGCGCTGGTGCTATGAAGTGTTTTCTTCCTCTTTGTTATTTGCGAAGCCAGCCAACCGCACGACCTTGCAATAAAATGGTTTTGTGATTTTCCTCCGCCTACTGACGACCTCCGAGATTTATCTTGTGATTTGTTAATACAGTACGTGTGTGGTTGTCTGTATGAATACCAAACAACCACTCAAAATCCCTACTGCATACAACAGCGGTAAAACTACGACAGCGCATTTACTGTACGAAGACTACAACCTCATGTGAGACGCGTGTGTGTGTGTGTGTACACAATGTCTGTACCTGCACTATACCACGTATCTGGCGCCTTAGAACCGCTTGTGGTGCAATTACGGGGGCTAATATACTAATTTTCTCATTTTCCGGGTGTTTAGCTTTAAAAGCATCATAGATAAGCCAAGGTAACGGGTAATAACGGGATTCTACCACACAAATTACTATAAATGACTGGCATGAAATGGCTCGTAAAATAGGGAAGTTTGTTTTGCATTTCCCAGGGATTCCCACCAAGATGTGAAAACTAATCCTAATAACGTTTTTAAGCGAAAGATTTTGACCAACAACTATTTACTACTAACTGTAACTACTGAATACAAGTTAGGACGTACGAGTTTATTGCTATGAATGAATGAATGAATGAATGTCTTTATTTCAGGTATTTCACCCATAGAAAACAACGGTACAAACATAGAAACACAAACTATACACACAGCATCTTATATACATTAAAAAAAAAAGAGTTTCTGTACTGACACTCTGACCTCATGAGACATTGTATTATGCTATTGTTGGTGTTGTTTAGCCTATTAATAAAGGAGTAGCATAACTTTCTGCGTCTGGCATCAAACGTGTCAGTAGTTTGGAGAACAAACATAGTACTTGCACTGCACCATCTTGGAAACTTAAGAAATATATCCGAAAGCAATCATTATATGCCACCCGACATTTGGCAAGCACACTCGAATTAACACGGTTCCATAGCTGGACGCCAAACAGTTGGGAGCAGTAAGTTCTAAATAAAGTCTTCTTCACAGCGAAAGAACAGTGGTAAAATTTCCTATTTATACAATTGGTATAGTGATTATTTCCACCGGACACAATCATCGTCACTTAACTTAGTGTTTAGACAGATGCCAAGATAAACAAAAGTATCCACATATTTCAACTGCACGTTGTAAAGCCTTACAGAAGCCAGAGGTTGCTGGAGCGGGAGTCCCTCACTAGGAAAGTACATACAACAGGTTTTATCAGCATTGTACAAAATATCGTTTTCATAGCCAAACATTTCACAGATCCCAACCAGTTTCTGCAAGGATTTTACAATAGGGCAAATCAAACATAGATCGTTAGCGTATAGGAGATGGTTCATAACAGAACTGCCTATACCGCAATCAACCTTAGCATTAATAATAAACATGTGAAGGTTCTAAAAGTGTATTGCCGTGTATTCAGGCCTTGTCCTACAAGTATGGACCACACTTAGTCCAGACTTAGAGACGCTGGGACCCGTAGTATCCGTGTATGACGTGAAATGTGACCTTTTTGTCAGCCTCCTCTGATGATTGTCATGAAATCCGGATCAGCCATTCCTCCTCCGTACCAGCGACCCCTTACTCTTACTGGCAGGATGCGGCAAAATGTTGATAAATGTATGCACTGATATGTATTCCATACTTACTATTTTTCTGATCGTTTTTCCACCCTCGAAACGGTTTATACCAGAAAAGCTTAGCCTGACTACGTACACCAGGCTTTTAGCAGCCCTTCCATAGGCCAGACTCCTCTGGGGGAGGAGGCCCAATCAGCCCCTGACATCGAGAGATTGTGTAACGCAGGCTAGAAAAATCTAACAAGCCATGCCAAAGTAACAGTTACTCAAGCAACTGGATAGATTTTGATATCCAGCTCCTGGAGTAACTGTTACTTTGGGATCTTTTTACTTGGTGTCTAGCCTTCATCGAGCTAGGGAAGCTATTATTTATTCAAATTTCTGATACGCCTCCGCAAAGGTAAAATATAGAAATCCGATAACTCAATATGTCCTTGGGGACGTAGCACTGTAGAGCTACATGTCCCACTTAAACGCCTTGCATTTTGTTACCTTAGACTTGCGACAAATTGAGGCTTTCTTGTTGGAGACTAAAACGCATGAAGCAGGCTTCCCCAGATGTATATACACGCCATGGATTGACTCTTTCTTATCTTACTTGCCATGCATGACTTCCGTTCTAGAACTTTATTAGAGTACAAAGTCGCTATAGGAGTACCGGATCCAATTTTCTCCCATGTTGTACTTTTAGATATAAAAGGAAAGCCCATGATATCACCTAAAGACTAACAGAAATTTAAGTAGATCGGTGTAGGTGCTAGAAATTTGCCAAATAGGTCACCGAATGTGCTTACTTTTTCATCCACAACCTAGCCTGGTACACCGCCCAGTTTAGGGGTGTACCATGATCATGAGCATAAGGCCTTTCTTTTTGACAGCCTATCTTTCCAGCCAGCATTTCTGACTACTGCCGACCTGTAGGCGAAGTAATTGAAACCGACCCCGTAAAAGCTCTAGGCGTACACTAATGGGTCTGGGCGAACGGGCGGGCGAGCGTGCAATACTCCCAGCACCTTGGACATACCGGGGGATCGGGAGCCTATAGCTGGATGATATGGCTCCGAGGCCACCATAACCCCACTTATGCCGGCCCACTTTCTACAGCGCAATCTTGTCTCTTTTAGTGTAGTCCGGAATGTGTACGTTACGATACTGCTGCAGCTGTCTGCTACCTATGCTATGAAGAAGCAAAAAAATAATTCCTCCAAACCAAAGTCTTATCATGCTTCCACTCTAACGTATCGTCGATCTGATAACCAACGCTTGGTACGAAAGCTGAAACCATATAGCCCGGATTTTGCAATGAATGTGCCCGTCGTCATCACTAAGTCTGGATGTACAACGTGGATTGTGACGCCATGTTTACCATAACACCTGCGGTACGTGGGCGGCCATTTCACACTTAAAATCAACACTGTCGCTTTTAAGACGGCCGATACTTGACACGTACTCACCTTTCATATCGAAGCTTTTAGACCATGCGGCATACATCCAGACATAGCGACTCCATGGTGTCACACCACGGAAACACATGGTTTTAAACCGTATCGATGTTGTGGTGATATTATATACAGGAACGTCATCTTTCGTAAGTTTAAAAAAGTCAAAAGAAGAATACGTATTGATGGGGGTTGTGCCAAGCCATGTTGTGCCAAGCCACGGGGCCACGCCCGAAAGTAAAAAAAACAACAACAACAAAAAACAGCCCGTAAACTACCCGACAAGGCCCCTTTTTCCAATTGTGACCTTAGCATTACACAGGTTACCTGCTACATATGAGAGCATACACAGCAGAGCACTCAAGTCCAAGGGCAAATTCAGCTACAGGACTTCGAGGTATAAAAGCAGTACTATGCCATTTTGGACCCATTTACTGAATGATAGCTGATTTTGATCCTTTGTCGATTTCTGTAATGGCTGCTAAATCATTTATATGTACATCTTTACATATTAATGTACGCTGTTCATCTGCACTTGATCTTAAATTGTGTTTCCGCCCTAGTTGTATTTACTGCTTGGCAATGCAAGTCTTTTTATTGTCGTTAATTTGAGACCTCTGGTGAGTTTTAATCAACTATCAGTTGTTATCTTCCTGATCTAAGTCTCTGACTGATTTTGTTATTGTACGTCGTACCTCAATTCAGCCGTATTATAGCTGTTACGGTATTGATCTTATTGAAATAAGCCAGTCATTCATTTAAGATCATATGATACCTTCTATTAATCTAAGTCATTTATCTGATCGTAAGCAGATAACTAATCATGTAATATGAAATTTTTATAACACACCAGACAGACTATTTGGTCTTATCAACTGGTGGTAGAACAAATAGAAGAAAATAAAGAAACTAGACGTTGGTTACTATGTAACGTTTGGGTTTATTCACCTCTATCTAATGCTTATCAACTTGTTAGTCTACAGAAGGTTCCTCAAAAGTTTCCTTTGGGGATGATTGATTAAATGTTCTCTTGCAAATGTCCTGGTCACATACGGCGGACGATCGCCATACGATCGCAAACTAAGGGCATTCTTTGGATATTCATGCACGTTTCCTGCAAATTCAAACTGCCTTATAACGGAGAAAGGCTAGCGCTGTCTAAGATCATTGTCGGCGGTTGGTTTTGTTGTAGCCTGCTTGACAATTCTACAGCATCAAAATCGTACGACGACCTTGGATGAATGTGAGCGCGCCGACAGCCGGCTTCATAACATGGCTACGCCTGCAAGACAGATTGTGATCGTGCTGAGAGAGCATGCGAAGATCGTCAGGTTAGATAACCAGAGCGCCATCTGCAGATGGTCTATGTACTCCTCAAGGTCTTCCTGTTTTGCACCTACCGCCCACACAACGCCACAGGCATTAACTTTGTATATTTTGTGGGCTCAAACGAAGACTTTCTTCTTTGTGACTTTTCAGAGAATTGAATCAGTAGCTTGATTCATTTTGTATTGCTTTGTTTTTAGTTTTTGATCGTTGTCTTTTGATATAGCCTTTGTTTATGCCTGAAGCGCCCGATAAGAACTATTCCGGATTTGATTAGCTTCACTAATAAACAAATCCGCTTGCTGCGGCACGTCAAAGTTTAATATCATTAGCGGGTATACAGTAGATGAAAACGTCCGTTGTCATGGTAAGAATTGGTGTTGAGCAGACAGAAAGCGGCTGTGGAATTATCAAATCTCCGGGACACTTTGCATACGAGTTTGAACCTGTTGCAATGTAATGGATCGTACCATGGAAAAGACAGCGGAAAAATACCAACCCCTACGGCTACGTGATCGAGGCGTGATGATGACCTTCATTAAGCATCTGTTATCTAGTCAGATGATGATGGCGCCCTTGTCACTTGTCAAGGGCATCGTGACAAATATCTCAACCGTCCAATTCTTGCATAGCAGTCCCCTCCAACCCTCCAAACGTTTTACAGATAACGCTCGGATGTTGTTTTTTGACTGTGCGTTTGTAATCTATGCTGTATTTTTTGTTCTCTGGAGGACAGGTCTTGCGTTCTCCTAGCCTCACCCCTCTTACCTCCGTCTCATACAGCTTGAGTTGATTACACACTGCGGTAAGGACCGTGTCTTCCTTCACACACCATTCTATATACCTCTGATACTCTGTCTCTACTAGGAAATACTTCTCCAACCCCGTTTACATTCTGAATTAAAGTTATACCCTTTGTATCGGAGTAAAATGGTAAGAACAGAGTGCGAAAATTCATGGACTGTCCTTGGTGCTGATAAGATTGCAGCTGTACTGCCGATGATACGGCGTTTACCGGCAAGCCTACCTCGGTCTTCATGTTTCTAATTACTAATTGTGCTTTCATGATGAAGTTCCTGGAGGACACAAGACTTCATTGGCACGTCCAAGCGCCAATATGTAGATTCAATCAAGTGTATTGTGATAGAACCCTAACCTGCCACTGAAGGACCACAATGACAGGAGTCAAATGCCAGCCTGCCATTAGATTTTAAAAAAATCTGATTAGGATATGACCCCGCATATGTAAAGATATAAAACATTTATCTGGAGAATCCTACCCAACTACTGCGGACCTGACGAGACTGCTCTTGGAGGGCTGAAAGTGTATATCCTGTCAACGATCATCAGGCCCCAAATCCTTTTTAGACTCCGGCGTGAATCCTTTCTTCAAAGACGAAGGTATCTTGTCTCATACTCATTTGATGCGCTCAGCACATCCTTTGAAAGATGGTTAAGTAGTTTGTCGCATTCTCAACTTTTAGAAGACGCTCCATCCACACAAATTTTCTCGCAAAACGCTCCCATTACGATTCAAAATCTATCCAGTTGCTTGAGTAACTGTTATCTTGTGTATCCTATTACCTTGATGTCTAATCTTCATCGACGCTCTCACCACCCTCTCAACACCCTGTCTCTTGTATCTGATCATGATGAGTCTTCCTATATTGAGAGGACTGTGGAGTTCGAGTCGAACAGATAATAAGCGGACAGAACATAATAAGAAACGCCTCGGGCATTAATTTGGACAAAAGCACGACATACTGGTGTGGTTGCCTGGAGATTATTTTCCTTTCAGAAAAATGTCAGCGCCTCGAGCTCGCTGATGACGTTAGAGCTTTAATATCATTTTACACTAAATTGAATCTTCGGCTTTACCTATGAAAGTACCAAGACTGATCTAGTTTCATCCAGTTAATTTTATCATGAAAGTACAATGTCCATGGTCGCACTAAGCTTGCCGGTACGCGACGTATCGTATCAGTGCAGCTACAGTCTTATCAGCAGAGGCAAGTACAGCTCGTGAATCTGCGCATTCTGTTCTTACCATTTTCCCGCAGTACTAGGTGTATACGCTTAAATGCAAATGCAGTCAGGGCTGGAGGAGTATCAGAGACATAAAAAAGGGTGTGACACTCGCCTCGAGAGGAACCTATCGAGCCGGGATTTTAATAATGTTGACAAACATCTCAGTCAAACGTACCATTTTGCACAACAGAGAATCACCAGCGGCTGCTGTAGAAAATAGTCAATTCTCCAGAGTAATTCACCCTGTTGAAAACATTTAAAGGCCCAACGAACCCTGAAATGTTTTTAAAGTACCTTGTCTGCATTACTGCGTTATGGAAAGTTTGATTAACTCATGATGTATTACCGTCTAGAATGTAACATAAGTAACAGCTCTTGACATATGAGGAGGATATGCGGGGACTTCTATCAGCAGAAACACCTTTCAATAGAGAATCTGCTTTGGGCGGAAGGACTCGTGAAGACAAACGAGATACTGTCCTAAGTGGATTCTTTTCTTTGGGAGCTGGCATTCGAGTTTTTCAGTTTAATGTTTCTGTTTTTTTAGACATGTCGTGATTCAAAATAAAGCCAAAACTCAGTCACGTAAAGCAATACAATTGTTAATTAGTTAATGAGTCAGATGCTTGGTTAGTTAGTTGATACGCTAAATTAGAAAAAAAAGAAAAACGTAGCGTAACTCTTTTTGAGGCTTCAAAATCATGTTTTCAATACTTATGGGACGATATAATTGAAGGAAGTTTTTTGTTTGTTTGTTTGTTTGTTTGTTTGTTTGTTTGTTTGTTTCTTTGTTTATGAAACACTCAAATCGACCGCTTTTCATTTAGGTCGTGAGGGAAGAGGTCTGGGTCAGACAAAATATAACAAGTGCAATCTACAGACAGAAACCAGCTTCTTGTCAATACAACTGGTAATCCCACCACCACATCAGGGGCTGTCTCGTGGCTGGTTCTGTGCTACTCAGGCCTAGACTGTACATAGTCAGGGGGTTCCACTGCCAGGTTGTAAGACTTAGAGGAGGATTTCAGTAAGTCTAACAGCGGGGGGTCGTGAAGAGATACGCCGATGTTGAACCCCAGGGTACGGTGGTAATTGCACCGGGGATCAACGCAGCGTAAGACCAGGCTTTGTGCGACTATTTTAGGGTATGCAGTGGGCGTTGTACGCAAGGTACTCGACTATTTTGCTCGAAGCCATAGGATAGAGTGGTCCAGGGCTCTCGGTTCTAATGCAGTGAATATCTTTGAAATAGCTGTTAACCCATGAAGTACCTTTCTGGGCCACGTAGAATTATTGTAACATTTTCCAGGAAATGTAGCATCATGAGGCTAGGACAACGACAGAAAAGCCCGGGACATATGTCGTTGATTAAGGAATGTATGCAGTGCGCTAGAGGTAAGGTAGCCTTACCTATTGTCGTGAACTACGTGTACCTATTGTCCACCACTTTCGATCATGCACACATGTCGCTGTTGCTTACCGTAATTACATAACACGAAAAGAAATATATTAGAACGTCTATGGAACAAATGGGAAAGTTAGGTAAGTGATTCATGGATTGTCATGGCGCAACGATTGACTCTGCAGTGACGCTCTATTGAGGGAACTTTTGGCGGCGCGATCCTGTTACGATTTGTTCTGACAACCCTGGCCACTTTTTGTGGGACGTTGTTGAGTCTATGCCTTTGAAGTGTAGCACTAGAAGGATGTAGGTCACCCTGGCAATTTCTCCACCACTTCAGGTCTCGATATGAATACATGCTTGCACGGCTTTAAACAGCCGGAGAAAAAGTTAAAGACCATGCATTGTTTCTTATTGAATAGATGATATTTCTTCCCATGGGTTAATAAACAGGAAGTGCTGTGTTAACTCACTCGGAGAAGACAACTTTTACCTCTTTACATACTGTGTGTTACTTGCAATTAGCCTTCTCGCACCAGTTTGCAAATAAATAAACTTTAAAACGTCATCTATTGGCAGTACACGTGCTTCATCGATGTAAATAATTGAGAATTGAAACACGGCCCTGACGACCTTTTGCCTCAATGCTTCCTTACGTTCTGAGTGAGAACTGACGGAATGGTCCCACTGAACCCATGCTGAAAACAATAACGCCAATAAAGCTGGAAGTTTAGATATGCCACAGGGACGTGAAGAAACTCGCTAACACCCTCGCCGCCCCTTGATCGTCCTACCGTGTCAGCCTGATTTCAACTGTCTATCCAGCGTGGAGGATCGGCAGAACGTCTTATATTAGCTGTGGGAATAGACTGGGCGTATTGGGGATCCAAGATTTATTTTCTTTCAGTCAGGACTACGAACTACGAACACGACTAGCATAATGCTTTCTGGTGAAGTGAATGTCAAAGGAATTGAGAGGGGTAAAAAGGCAGTTGTTTATGTATGAAATATGCTTTGTTTATTCATACTCGGGCTAACAGATCTACATGAGTAAAATGCAGTATGCAGCTGTGTACGATAGCGAAAGCTGCAGTGAAAACATTTCTTAGAAAAAGGAAGGGTTGAATTTGTATGTTTTGTTTACCTTCAAAGAAGGAAAACATATTGTTTTAGGTCGGTTTAAGAGGGTGAATAAGAGGGGGAGAGAGACCATCTGAAGGTAACATCCAGTATTTGCTTGCAGATGTTACCTTTCTAGTTCAAAGCCTGCTTATGTTAATGATAGAGAACTTCTATTCTATAACGTCAGACTACGCTATAACTACAACAGATGACGTCTTCGCTTGCCAATAGACCTTTATTAAAAAAGACTTATCTTGTTATGTGTTAGATGTTGAGAAGTAGTTATATATGATAATCCGTGCCATGTGCAACTGGAGTGTTTTACGAGATGTCGTTAATACGCGTTCTCATTATTTCGCTTTCTGTGTAAAACTTTTGCGTGTGCCACATGAAAAAAAGCTTATTTACCCGAGCAAGTAATTGCTCCTGTGAGTAGCGCTACAGTACAGTGTGTCTACTGGAACTGGAAAGTCGACATAATACGAGGAGCTCAGTGACAAATCTCAAAACTTTACTGGTTTGACTCGCACATATTGAGCAATTAAATTGCACATTTTGCTGAAGCCATTGGTTTTGTTCCTGTGATGTTATTTGGTAGAGGGGCACTAACGTTATATGGGCAAATCTAGCCCATTTTCTGGGCTGTACTTATACTCAATACCTACAAGTTACAACTGAAGCTGAAAACAGTTACTATTCTTACCAGTTTTGCTCATCCAGCAGTTTAGCGAGAATTCCATTATTTAAAAACTTTGTTATCATTTATGTACTAAATAGTCAGTCAGTCTAATAGAGACTATGACAACTGCGCAGAACAAACGTACTAAGCTGATGTAAAATGATGTTGACATGGAGATGACAGAGGTCGAACTCGAGTAGAAACTAGCTATCGCTCCCTTACTCAGGCTCAGAGCAAGGAGCCAGTATGTACTTAACACCCTTGAAAATCCTTCTTATACTTGAAAATTTGGGTCCAATTTGTAGACTATTTGGGTCAGAAGGAACCGGTAGGATTGAAAATTTCCCAGTTTGGTCAAACTTTGTTCAATTTACCAGTTAAGTAGGCGTAAGACGGATCTGAGTTGTTAGGTCTGGCAGATCGACCGTGTTAGCTGGTCCTGGCGTTTTCACCAGTGGGTGTACAAAATCTCATTTCCTGACACGACAAATCACTCATGGGGAGGAAATTACCCACAAAGCAGTCTAGCTTCCGCTACAGAGTGTTTTTTTGGCCTGAAATATCGCCGACAGGATGTTACTCAATCGAGCAGTGGTTAAAAA
Organism: Branchiostoma floridae x Branchiostoma japonicum; assembly: GCA_013266295.2. Lineage (NCBI taxonomy): Eukaryota > Metazoa > Chordata > Leptocardii > Amphioxiformes > Branchiostomatidae > Branchiostoma > Branchiostoma floridae x Branchiostoma japonicum. Next base: position 12,381,905 of record CM023824.1, read on the forward strand.
TTTTCAGGAATATTCAAACCACACGATGAAAACAAGAAATCGGAGACTTTATACTTCCGGGAAGTATTTAGAGTTTTCCTTAATTTATTGGTACAATCGAGGAGATTGTATGACTTACTTTACTTTTTTTTTTACTTACTTTGGACTAGGACAGAAACTGTGCAGGGTTGAAGGGTCGCTCATGCAATCCTCGGCTTCCTGAATTCCCCATGTCGACCTCTAATTCCTGCTGGCTCACGGCCAGATTCTGGGACCCTCAAGCTCACCCCGTTTCCTGTGCCTGACCTTTTGACCTGCTGTCATTCTGCCTGTCAATATTTTTCCACCCATGTGAGATTTCATTAACATGTTATAAATATATCTTGGTCAGGGTTAACACATATCCATCTTGTCTGAGGTAAGTATTGAACTGACAGTTGAGGACGAGGCAAACAAACGTCGTTCAGAGCCCGATCACCCGTATCCATGTCTCCGTCGTGTGAATGTGAACACGCTGATAGAAAAGATACGCCTGTGACCTTTAAGTGATAACATTGTCTTTAAACGTGCCGTCAAAGCACAGAAAAACGTGATGTATATTCACGTTGAGCACTAAGCATGTTTCTGGTTCTATATTTATCAATCATAGTAGCAGGCAGATATTTTTAATTTCCTGCTTGCAGCCCTACACATGTGTCACCACGACAAATTAACAAGCCATTAAAACCCTGCTATGAATTGAGAATATGGTACTGGGAGAGAGTCAGTCAATCATTCTTGTGGCTAGGAGCAATACCCCCCCCCCCCTCCGATGTGATCAGTTTCCAAAACTAATCAAACCTTGAGTAATCTGTTTTCAAAATCAAATCCCTATAGAATACTTGGAAATTAACCATGTATTAGAATTACAATTCTGGAAATGGAATTCTGATTTCATTTCCCCACTTTTGGGACTGTACCAAAGCTGATATGTTTATTGCTTTGCACACAAATATGTTTGACACTGCGGAGAGACAATGGAATTTTAGGTTTAGGAATATGTTTTCTATTCAAAGGTCAACAACACAGTAGTTTATCGTGTGTTTTATAGAGGCGCTTATTTTCGGAATACAGTAGAGAAACAGTCTATCGTAAATGTGCGTTCATGCAGTTGTAATGTTTATTATCATGTAGACCCCTGAAGGCTGAAACAAACATATTTGCGTTATTGGCTGGTTTACATTGTGGATGTTCCGATTTTGAGAGGACTGTGAAAAATATTATTTCTGCCATGGCATCAATCGTTCGTAACTTATCTGATAATCAGCTGGTTTGGGGCTGGTTTATTTCAGTACTGATTGGTCCAAGAATATTCTGAATGGGTCTCGCTGAGTTTCATTCAACTCTATAGTCAATGATCAGTGTTTGTTATCCACGGTTACATCTATCCTTAGTAGATAACGGTGGGCGCACTCTACATAAAGATACAATGTACCAAGTGTTGAATAGTTTGAGGAGAGCCCGGTCACATATATATATACATCGTACGATCGTCATACAACAGCAACTTGAGGGCATTCTTGGGGCAGTCATGCATATGTCGTACAAAATTCAGTTGTCTTGATCCCGGTCGACGGTTGGCTCTGTCACAGTTTACTTCAAAATTGGTATGGCACCAAAATCGCACGATATCGGTCCAGTGTATGGGGAGAGCAAGTTGATGACCCCAACACGCATATGCATGTAGGTGTGTACCCTGATGAGGGTTAATGGAAAATCTACAGTCTCATGACCGAACTGGAAGAGTTGATGTCTTATTGTGGTGACCTGGGTCCAGATCCTTGCACCCCGGCTCCATCAATGGTAAGCTCCCGCGGGCTGCCATGAAGAGTAGTCCGTCTCCAGTACAATACCGAGAGTCATAGGTCACAAACGAGATTGTGCATTTTACAACGTTCCACCGCTTTGTTACTTCTTTGGTCCCTTTTCCACTAGACGGCGATCGGTGAACGATCGTAAAGCTACCAAAAGTGGATTTGTGTGACCCTTGATATCGTAATCGGAATATGATGCAAAATGTAAAGGGCAGGATTTAAAAGACAACAAAACGTTAAAAAATTGTTCTCTATCTATGATATTTGTTGAGCGATCTGTCAAATCTTTGGTTGCTCAGCGGTCACTCAGCATTCAGAGCCTGTAGAGGAAAGGTGGTGTTAAAAGACAGGTTGCACAATGCCCTCAGCTCAGTTACCACAGCACATTTCCTCAAGTTTACGACTGTTGATGGCGAGCCATAGGCACTTGCGCAGCGGTGTACATTTTCGCTTGAAAATGTGATTTCTCCCGTAAGATGGAATAAATCTCCGAGCAGCAAAGCCCATCAGTGGGAGTCATCGGGGTCAAGATTGCTAAATGATGTACCGATTTACAGACTAAATCATTGAGAGTACCCCCACTCAACGATATTTTCCTTTGCGTTTTGAATACATATGGTGTTTGCCCGTGGTGCTCAAATGTCATCCACATTAAAATGTACGCAAGGAGACAGCTTAAACAGCCGACTGTTTGCCACTTAAGTGCTGTCAGACGTGAACAAATTGATTCACCTGTGGAAATGGAAGTCGTGATTCAATGGCGTCTCACACATTTGGGTCGGGATTTATACCGGTAACTAGCTTAGGTTTTATCTACTACATTTGCATATCTGTGGAGACTGAGAAGCAAGTAGCTTCCATTGAGATGATTTAAGTTGCGGTCACATTCGTCGTATGTTTTCGTCCGATGTCGTAGAATTTTCAAATAGACTGTGACAGAACCAATCACAAACAAAGACCTAAGTCATCCGTTTCCGTAACAAGACAGCTATATTTTGTACTACACATGCAGGACTATCCCAAATCCCAAAATTTTAATGCCCTCGATCATTTTGTGATCATACTACGATCGTACGGCGAATGTGATCGGGCCCATGGTGCACGTGTCAGCAACAGGCTAAATTGCCCTCCATATTTAGATGTTCGTTACGAAACACAGAAAATAGCAGTTTATATAATCCAGGTCAAATAAGACCGGGGGCGATTTAAAGGTAGAAAATAGAAGCCGTGACTATCTGGTGTCTTGCATCTTGCCATGGATCATCAGAATCAGTAAGAATTACTGCTTTTAGAATTCGTGATTTATCTTTACGTTACGTAATACGCCATCTGGCAACATCTATTAGTAAAATGTTTGCAATTGAGTGATGGTACAAAGGTGTAAAAACTACATTTATAACAATGTTAGTGTGAAAAAGATGCACCTAAGAACAAGCTAGAAGTAAGACTATCTCCGTCGTCAAAATATACATAAAATCACTTTTACTCAGTTTTGTTTTATGATACGTCCCTTTTACACTAGAGGCCGCCACCGCTATGCAACTAAATATTTGACATTCATGCACTTAAACAACTACACTTACCTTCAAGATGTAATGTCGGCATCGTCAACAAATGCTGTACACATGTGTACTGTGATGCTTGACAGTTGAGACGGTACGGTGGAACGAGTTAAACCTCTCAACCTTGGGGAGAATCACGTGACCCCAAAGGACAGCACTTGCAAATTGGTCAGACCAATTAGGCACAGTGAAACAAACTGATTGGGTTCGAGAATAAAAACATTACAACATGTGTTGGATACTTTACTCTCAACGTTACTTGGGGCAGTGGTGGATATGGCACGTTGTATTTCATGTTGTTTCCTCAATATCATTGATTTTGCGTTAGAAGTCGGCTGGGAGCAAGTTCGGCTGTGTCACCCGCCACCGAATGTTCTGGCAAATGTTTGAAAGTCAAATTCCATTTGTAAAAGTAAGCAGAACCCAGAAGTACCTTCATAATTAAAGCGTTTAGGACATTCCACATGAGACATGATAACACAGCTGAAGAATATCAGCATAACATCGTGCAAGACTCATTAGCATTGTTAACAGAGACTGCACAGCCGGCCGCACTATCAACTGAAACGTAAGTCATGTAAAATTGAGTGAAGAGAAGTACAACTGCTCTGGGCGCAGATTCCCCGGCACGGCGTACCCGCTGGCACGGCTTTGCCAAAATCCCTCCCTCGTCAGAAGACCTTTTGGCCTTGCTGCTCATTTAGTTTCCTGAACCGTGCGGTTGGCTCACGCTTCCTACATGTTCTGTGCCAAGGGACCCACAGCTCCGTAACATAACCTTTGCTTTATTACAAGTTCGTGCCCTAGGGCTACCTGTAAGTACAAAAAAACGGAAAGAAATTAACACACTAAAAGAAATTAAGGATTCCGAAAGTTTGTCAAGGGCGGTTTACCAGGTTTGGTTGTCGAAGTTCATTTTCTGTTGTGGTCGACGGTTTGAACAACAAACTACAGACTGAAATGGTTGAATCTTCACTGAAAAAGTCATGACCGGTTTCATTTCTTTCTTGGAAGCTATAATCACAACTGCAGGGTATGATTGCCTCGTTGTCTAATCTTCCTGGTTTCTCCCTTAGCTGGCCATTTTTTTCACCTTCTGATTTAAGTTTCCTGTCAGTAACTACTTCTGATACGATAAAATGCTTCCGGCGCACAACGCAAGCGTAATAACAAGGCTTAAGATAAGGAACGACAAACATTTCCGAATCAGAAATAGTGCCTATAAGGTGGAATTCCTTATTGTAAGCCGCTTACCTTATCTTTTATGTTGTCTGCACAGGCAATTTTTAATGTTGCAAATCATAGACAGAATATGAAAATAGTGGGCGCTAAACCTCGCCCATTTATGTACCCCACTCACGTTTATTGTCGGTTCTTAGGGACGTCTTTTTTCATAACCAAAGAAATTAATTTATCAATCTGGAATGTTTTTCAAACATATGAAAGAAAGGACAAAGGCTACGTGTATAAGGAATCGTCGTACGATCGCAAACTGGGGACATTGTTTGGACAGTCGTGCATGTGTCGTACAAAATTCACCTGTCTTGTTACAGAGAAGGCTCTTAGATCCTTGTGGGTGGTTGTTCTGTCACAGCCTGTTTGAAAATTGTACGACATCAAAATCTTACCACGGAAAACGACGAATGTGACCAAAATATGGTAATCGTGGGCGTGCTAGTATATCTACAATGAAAAAACTGCAACTTTTTGTCACTGATTAATGACGACACCATTATTATTTTTGTTTATGCATGTACATGTATATCACAACAGCACATGGTGGGAATACATAATCTCTAACACACAGACTTCTCTCAAGGATTAATCAATGGTAGAACTTGGAGCCAAAATTGGGGGTCTGAATAATTTGCCAACAGTTATCACAGCAGACCAACTGGACCGCCACTGGCCAACAATTTATTCAGCTCAATTTTACTGATTGACTGATTGCAACTAGCTGTTATTGATTCCCCAGAAGACTGAGTCCGGCTGGTACTAGATACCGGTGAACATCCTGCCGGCGGTGATATCGGAGCGGCGTGGTTTGCGGTGCGCGGCCGCGGGCCTCACCGCTTAGTTATGTCGTGCTTTGTTAACATGTTATGAATATGATTCGTCGTCTTGACAAGTGCAATATATTGTTGTACTCAACGTTGAAATAACTAAAACGCCACCAAACGCCTACATTGTACACACGTCCATCACGTCCTTCCCCGATCGACCATGGTATGCCCACAAATAATGTTGATTTTAAAGCCCTTGCCACATACATCAGACGGTGCACGCACGGTGATTTTTTTTCTGCGACGATCGTGCCACAGATTTGAGAAGAATTTTGGAACTATTGCACGCGTTTCTTCTCAAATTTACGGCGTACGGCACAATTGTCGCGGAAAACCCTCCATTGTAGGCGGGGTGGCAATGAGCTTCAAAATGCGTTAGCGCTATGCTTACTACAAATCTACTATGTATCGCTCAGCGAATTCATTTTGTTAATAAAGGCGTTCGTTTCCTTTCTTCATGGTGTTAAGGAGCTTCAAAATGCCGTTACCGCTATGCGCACTATAAATCTGCTATTATACTGTTTAGAGAATTCATTCCATTGGTTAGGGCGTCCGTTTCTTTCCCCCCACTCATTGCAAAGGCGTCCTTTTACATTTTTCCCTACGTAAAGACGTCACGATGTAGCTACGGCACAGTGGGTGTGTAATGTACGCTGTTTGCCCATTCTTTCGGGACTATTGATGTAGAAAATAGTCAAAATTAAGTTCTTCAAAATACCTGTCTGTTGGTATGAATTGTTACCACTCCGGTCCACTACCTTATGCCATTTTTCTGTGGTGCTAGCAGGTTTGGTTAAGATAAAAGTCGGATTATAAATGTTGCTAGAGTTGCTCACTGTGTCTTGTACTTTTCTATGTCATCTGACATCACACTATTCAGAATATGACATTTATTCATTCCAATCAGCACGCATGCAAATAACGCGCCCTCCTAGGGCAACAATACACATCAACATCAGTACAGTCACCTGACCACTGTGGAGTGGATGTTCATATCGCCAGAGGGAAACAGTAGAGCTTGTAGTCAAACTTACAGCCAGTCATCGACAGTTTATTGTCATTCACAGCTGCAGCCGTCATAAAATTAGGTTAACGTTCGCTTGTTTTCTTGTTTGTTTGTTTGTTTGTTAGCTCATGCATGCAAACTATACGGCTAGTTGTTCTTAACATCGTTCTGTAGAAGTAGCAGTTGAGAACAAAAATCAACAATGGTGTTGTGATACAATGTATATTAGCTTGATAACCAAAAAAAAAAGAAAGACAAATAGTTCGAAAGATTGTAGAAGGACTATTTTGCATTGTTCGCAACGGGCCTAATGATGGCATGTCATAGATCTGTTCATTACTATCAACAGACGGATGTGAAGAGGGTGGCAACAATATTCCAAAGGCATTTTACCAGGCTACAGTTTGTGCTAATGATACATGTACAACAACATTTGTCATATATTCAACTGCTTGGTGCCATGAGCGTAAACGTTATCCATTCTCTCACAGAGCAGAGAGAACGGCAAAGAAGCTAGATACGAGCAGCAGAGCGGCGGACACCCCGGCCATGCCTGCTCCCCCGGGCGTGACGGTGTTACACTTGTCCCCCTTGCAGCAGACCCTGCAGATCCCGCTCCCAAGGCCGTTCATACAGGAGTCGTCGGTAACACAGTTGGCTTGGCAGCCACGGGTTATCTTGGTTATCAGAGTCCCCACCTTCAACACCTCGGACTGGAAAGTGGCAAAAAAGCTACAGGTCATTATTGGTCTGAATATATCAACTAGTAAAAGAGTGGGAGTTTTGATAGTGCCCATGATAAACCATCAATTTATTACTTCCAGGCACAAAAGTATTGTTTTGAGCTGGTTGTGTACGTTTCGTGGAAGCTGTCGGAATCAGCAGTTTGATGAATAGCCAAAAGTCGGATATTCCATGCATGCTATGATATCCTTTCATGAAATGTTCCAAAGGAAGTCAAACTTACGAAACAGGAGGAGTCGTCGCCGCTGCAGCTGGTCGTGCTGATGTTCTGCACCGAGTCTCTACAGTCGGAGCTGGCAGTCAGCGTGGACGCGCAGGAGTAGCATTGGAAGCTTGCGCCTTGTCCAGCGCCTTGTCCAGCGCCGTAGCCAACAATAGCTGCAGGACAAAAAGCAGACGCCAGGTGGCATGACAGATTAGCTGAACTTCAAATGAAGTGGGGAATACAGAATTAAGGAATACAGAGGACCGTCCTGTGGTCTATTACAAACTGAACTGTGATTTTGGACGACGTAAAGGGTTCACAATACAAAATATTGTTTCTTACGTTCCAACGACTTGAAAATAACGTATTGATTGTTTTCGTCTATATTGTCAACCGTCATCTGCATTTTAAGAAGAAAGCTCTTGAAGTTATGCACTCATTCGCTGTGTCAACGTTGTACGTGCTTACACATAGCAGGTAAGACATATTATCATATAGCCAAATGACGTTGACCAATGAGAAGAGTTCTTGATTCGTTCACTCGGACGTGAATCTCGGTGGAACCGACCATGCCTTATGACGGGGGTCATTCACGGGAGAATTTTGATCCAACAGTTCAGTAGCTGTTTTGCGAGGGAGCCAAAGTGGTGGTTGTAAAGACTGCCTAATCTGTCAAAATGTCAGGTAAATGGTCTGCCCCATGTCAAGTTGACGGTTAACAAAGAAACATCATTACTCCATTAGCTTTCATTACTCATTCATGCATGGTCACGTCAAGTGGCGATGCTCTCTTGGTTTTGTTTTCAGTCTTGAAATTGTCCATCGGACACGTTGCTAGCTGATGTCTACGTTTTGACCCCAATACATTTCGTGGAATTCTGTTCTTACAACTCTTAGCTATAAAATAGCATGTCACAGGCAGGGTCTGACTGTACTGAACAGATTTCTTGTTCATATCGATACTGTTTGGTCCCCTAAGACGGCTCGGGTTTGGTGACATTGTTCTGGGCGCTTTAAGATTTGACACAAACCCCTTTCCCATGCAGCCGAATGTTAGGACAGTAACAACGCTATCCGTGGGTCATTTGTCTGGAGACCATCTTCCACACTTTTGCCGACCTGTTTTACGACCTGCATGGTATTCTCCGCTCCTCCTAACACCGCCGTCGGTCGCCGGCGGGCAATACATAAGTTCTTACTAGCCTATTCGGCCATCGGTTTGTATTCATTTGGCAGCTGTGAAGACCTTCAAACCAGTATAGTAAGGCTTGGACAAAGCACCAAAATTATTTGTTATCTTTAACCAGTGTAGCCCAGCTCATTGGTGTGACCACTGATTTACATACAGTGAGGCCCTGGGAAATCTGGCTTCCTTGGACACTGCTTGATTCAAAATAATGCTAAAGACAACGTCTCAACTTGTACTGGAAAAGGCGCGCTTCTCACCAGGTTACTCACGCGACACGACCAGGTTTTCACTTTCACACTGCCTGGAGTTCTCAAAGAATGAAAATATAATCTATGCTGCCCAAAACATACTTAATACATGAAAATAAATCATCAATATCTGAAACCTTACCTGCAAAGAGCAGTACTGCCAATGCTGTCTTCATTGTTGTCTTTTGCCTTATGTGTCGTTGGTCTTACAAAATCTAACCATGGAGAAAAATGCACAAAATGAATCCATCCATACTTGATCACATTGGAAGGATCAAACTTGGTTTGATTACATGAAACAAAGTTCGTGGTAGAGTAGACGAATGTGAACTATGTTGAAATTCCATTTAGAAGTTCAAACTATACTTTTAAAATAACTATTACTGAAGTCAAGTCATTCCGGCTATCATAGCTGCAGCTTATATATTAAAGACTATTGAAACAACAAAAACAAGCAAGCTGGTGTGTTACGCAGAAGGGCGGTTATACCGGCTATACGGATACAACTACAGCTAGAAACGAGTGCATATTTGAAAGTCAGTGTTACATCCTAAGGCACGCAAAGTGACAGCTTGCTACTTGAACTCATAGAAAAGCTTCTGCGCATTAAAAAAACTCATACTAGTTTGATAAGTGGTACTTTTCATAATGTTTACACTGGTCTAGATACACAACTGAGTATTTGCAACGTCTACCCCTAACGTCTACAGATACAGAAAAAAGAAAAGCGATTCACCTTCTTTCTTCCTTGGTCACGTTCTTCTTTTCCCTTTGAGCAATCTAATGGCCTCACATGTTGGTCCAGCTTTTTATCTCCTTCAGACAATAGAGAACAGGTTAATAATGGATGGTTGACGTGCGTCCATTCCGTCATTGGATGACAACAAGAAATATGGTAATAAGCACTTATTCCAAGGCCATCGGAAATTGCGCTTTTCGTGCTTTGTGTTTTAGTTGAGAGGAGTACATCGCATTTCTATATTATTGGTAAATACATACGACATTCAAATAAATAACAGATGAAGATTCGTCTGAATCCTCCTATGTTGTCAGATTATGGTACTGTACCGAGGGTCCTTCTCTTCTGGCTATTGGGGACCGGTCATATACGTCGTGCGATAGCAAACTTAAGGGCATTCTTGCCGTGCATGTGTCCTGACATTTTAGATTTATTGTTACGGAAAAGGTTGCCTTAGATCCTCCTCCGCGGTTGGTTCTGTCACAGCCTGCTTGAAAACACTGCGACATCAAAATCGTACGACCACCTACGTTGAGTGTGACCACTCCATGAAGTCTATTTATAAAACACACGCGTGAGAGCAAACGTTAAAGTTTGCAGTAGCTGTGCTACCACCTGAGTTTGGACGTCCCCTGGCGTGCATGTCTTAACTTTTAAGTGGTTGAGTGAATTGCGTGTTCTGTATAACAGAACAGAAGTTTCAACCGTACGCACACGCACTCCTCGGGGAAGAATGAAACCATTCCAAAAAATGGGCTCATGTCGCGACTGACGACATTTTCCATTAATCCATGCCCGTTGAGATTTAGCGTGTCCTTTAAACAACAATAGACTCACCTTAGAAAACATCCAAGCGCTCTTAATGATTAATCACAGCCATTAGCGATAAGCCTTGCCTTTTAGTGTCGCGTGTTGGCACGCAAAGTATGGCAAATGAAATTAATAAGTCATTAATGCCCATTTATGTGCAACGTTTGTTACCTGCCGTCAAATGACATATGTAACCAGGTAACCATTCTTAAAGTTGTTGGATTGAAGGATCAGGACATCATCTATCATTTGCTTACAATGTCATAGTCATAACGTTAACAGCTTGATGAATATTAATAAATATCTTGCACAGCACAGAATTGAAGCAAAAGACATGGTTTTCAATATAAACCTTGTTTCAACTAAGGAAATCAAATTCTTTAAATTTTCATGAATCTTGGATTTCTATACTAGTATGGACATTGCAGGAAGCCATAAGCGCATTCAGCATTACAGTTGTCTCCTCAGCGCTTTGACAATTTCTCTGACGGAATGTTTCCTTGGTAGTGGTGAAACGGTGACGTTTTGTCACCATGGGAACCATTTAATTCTACGCATGTCGTTGCATGTTTCATCTGTTTACGAGAGCGGAATCTGCGCATGCGCGAATTGTAGTTAGCTATGTTGTCAAAGTCGACTGGTGATGGTGTTGGCAACTCGGCACTGGTTGGGATGTGGTATCATTATCAAGGCGTACATACATGTATGAGGTCATGAACTTCGCTCGATCCATTACAGATATAATATCCCGGGAGATGCGCGCAGACTATACCATTAAAGAGAGTATAGCACTAACACTATAACGGCACCATCAGGATTGAGCCTAACCACTGTTATGTCTTCAATGAAATGTCTTTCCATTTGGTGAACCATTCTTCCAACGAGAGAGCCTTTGAGCTTCGGGCATATGTCGACGATCGATAGCAAGGTCTTAGTCTTGACCACCATCTCTGTAGACAGTAAAGTCGCCACAGAGCCACTACCTGAAGGCACATCGTTATGTTACGTTGTCTTTTCGTAACGATCGCTTCGGGTTGAAGTGGGCGAGATCGCCACAGCACTGGGATCCTTTATCTATTATTTTTGTGCTTTCGTTTGACTGTTACTGGTTGGAGATGAAGCATTGCAAGATAACGATCTTAGATCTTAACAACTCTGGACAAAAGTCCATAGTAGAGCCTCTTCTCGTCCCGTGTATGATCTTATCATTTTTGTTGTACTCCTACTGATGACCCCCCACGTTTCTATGGGCTTTGCGCTTGTCCGACGCACCATACCTTTTATCGGGAATGGTCCATTTCAATACGTTTGGTCGTGAAATGCTGAAAAGGCTGAATGTTTTGAGAACATAGATGAATCCTGTACTGAAGACCCTGCCATATTGAAGTAAAAGGTTTCCTCTCGTCTATTGTCTTTATAGCAGTGCCCTCAGAAGGGGTCATCTCTAATGTGTGACAACAAGTGAGTCTTCAGCGCTTGTTGACAGGACAGCTTTTCCAGGCATTGTCCTAGTGGACAGGACAACCACTCTTTATTCATTGTCGTTAATTAGGTTTGAAAAGTTCGGTTTGTGAACATGCTTCGTTGTTCCTCTCTTTTTGGATCGGCGGCGTCTTCTCATACATTTGCAGAAACAACACAACACAAGAGAAAAGAATACTGAGAGTAGCTGGCACGTCATGTGCTATGAGCTTTCCTCTAGTCTGTAGAATAGAACTTATCATGACATTAAAATGCGACCGGAGCATGCTTGGGACATCTGATTTATGTCTCATGCACCATAAACACTTGGAGCGTTAACGTTCCTGTTTGTATATACATGTATAAACACCTGTAACGTTACATCTTCTAAGTCTGCACGAACTACATGTGGGCTACACAGTCCAGAGACCCTGCCTCTCTGAGTTCGAAATGGTCCCAGTATAACTGTTCATTGAGTTGATTTTCACTTTACGTTTACACAACCATCGTAAGTTTTGGCTGGAAAGATGGCTGGCTCGCTGCTGAAGGCATCTTTTGTAATTACTGGCTTCCCATCCGAACATACGGGCTGCACTTCTATCGAAAGTCTCTAGAGGGCTCTCGCCGATCGTTGACGTGAGGGTAGTTTGGCGGTGCAGCCGCGTCGGCGGGTACGGATGGATATCTCGTTCAGCACCTTGGAAAGCACTCACGACGTTACCCACGCGATAAACCAAACAGCACAACCTATGTAGACCAAGTCTGGGTTCGAGAAATGATATACAATGCTGAGATAATTCATCTAGATAACCACGAAGCGAAGGCAATTTTGTGTTAGCGTTGTCAACTACATGTACATGATTTTGGTCTCCAGCTTTGGCCAGTGACTCAAACTTCCGTTAAGTTAAAGATACCAGAAAATAATTTTTATCGGCTGTCTACCGTTTAGCTAGCCACAAACCTTATTGCCTTCGTCAAGAAGGGTATATGTTTTCATGGGCGTGCGTGTGTGCGTGAGTCTGTCAACAGTATAACTAGAGAAGGCTTAAATGGATTGTCTTCATATTTGGTAGGTGGGTAGGTCTTGATGAGGTCTAGAAGTGATAGGAATATGGGCCCCCTGGCGGCTCGTTATGGTACTGCAGCGGTACTTCCGGTTTTGAAATATGGTGATCTGGAGGAGCTAGGGTCATGATTTTTGGATGGTAGATAGGTCTTGTGCTCGGGAAGAAGTGACATAAGTTTGGGCCCCCTAGCGGCTTGCTTTGGAACTGCAGGAGCATTTGTATGAAAATGTTTAAAGTAGGATAACTCAATAACCGGTCGACGGATCGTCCTGATATTTGGTGTGTAGGTAGCTTAAGTGATGCTTGACATAATTAGATGACAATTATGCAAATTATGATCTAATTTGCATAGTAAATGAAGCAATTCTATAATTCAGTTACCTTCCATGATACTCTACCTTCATTGTGACACATGGGCTACAGGCTGTCCCAGAGGGAGAAAGTCCCAGAGGGGATAGTCCATGTAGCTGCAGGCGGTGTTGCCTTACAGCCTGCACATGTGTTTTTTCCCTTGCCCAATGCTCGATTGCAGACTGCATCGGCAGGGGTAATTTTCACAATCCAACTTCCATATTTAGGGGGACTAAATATATCACTTCTACCTTCTTAAGTTATATAACGATAACATCTTTTGACGAAGGCATGAGATCGTTGACCTCTAGTTCTGATCATTTATCAGTTTTGCTAAACTTTCAAAGGCGGTTTCTTATATCAAATTCATCCAAGATTACGTTTCAAGTCTGTGATGGCATTTCCTACCTATGAATGAATGGTAGATCCCAAATTACCCACCAGCCCCTTCACCGCGCATGCGCTAACAGTTGCTTGGTGTTGGGACGCCATTTCGAATTTCTACAAGTCGCAGACGACGCAAATCCACTCACCAATTCTCTATTTCTCTCTACAATTCCTCTAGAAACGTTGACGCCTTTAACAGCGACATGGAAAACACAGCGATCTCGGTAACAAACTCCAGGTTTGTTCTGTAATGCCGTAAGGGGTGTGGTCGTATCAGCCCCCCCCCCCCGAAGCCGAAGTTCCAAGTTTTTGCACACCTGCTGAGATACACCTGTTGTGTTCCTCTCGACATGATGACGTTAGAGAGGAGCCACCTGTCGAAGAGTATGCTCAGTTCCTTGGTACAGACCAGGTCGATAGAGCTGGTACTGGCACCCATCGCTACCCAGGTAAAACACGTAGCTTGTAAAGTTGTGTAAAATAAAAATTATGATTCTATAATTTTTTGTAATAGGCGTCAGTCAGCGTGTGCGCATTTGTGTGTAGGTATTGTTTACAAAATTGGTATTATACCACAGTTGAGAAAATGTGGCACATGAACTAGCAGACTGTTAGAATCATACTAAGCAACAGAGGTCATGATTTTTGCACATAAAACTGCAGTTTTAGTATTTTACTGCTAACAAAAATCCAGCTGTAAATTGTGTAATGTTCGCGATGGTTAACATGTTCGTGGTGGCCTCTTACTGCGAAATCATAATACTGCAAATATGTATTTTGTAATTCTACTGTACATCAGTATTGTTACAACTTCCTTTTCCGTCCTACTGCGAAATAAAACCACTGTGAAAGTGAAAATTAAATGCATTTACAGTATAAAGGGTGCCACTTTAATAACTTGCCTCCGAGCACAGGTGTCCCAGCTGATCATTGCTAATGAGAGCTGTGAGCGGAGGGATGGCCGGCCCCCCACCTGGCCTAACCTGGTGCCCAGTGCAGAACAGGTAATGAAGACACTGGAGGAGTTGGTGTCCGCGGCGGAGAAGGCAACACAGGAGTCAGCTGATGAGGTGGGCTGTTATGTCTGTTTCCAGATATGTATGGTTATGGTTGTTGACATAGAATCTACAGGTTCTGGGTTCGAATCCTTAGCAGGCCCCAAAGTTGTGCCCCTGGGTTGGGCACTTCACACATTTCCTCACTCGACTCATCAAAATGAATACCTTAAGCTTCGGTTAGAGGCATCCTCTTGGATGGGATGTTAAGTTAGAGGTCCCATGTTTTAGGAGAGCCACACCTCGAGCACGTTAAAAGAACCCACCACACTTACCAAAACGAATAGGGGCCCACCTTACAGTCCGATCTTATGCAGCTTGTACTTACAGTACAAAACTGGTGTTTTGTGCTTAAAGACAGTTTACTGATTATGCAAAACAAACAAGCAAACAGAAGTATGTGTGTTCCAATCTGCTGTTTTCTTTCCCCTGCAGGAACTCCTGGTGGCGATGCCTGCTGCCTGTGAGATGTTGTCCACAGCTGGCAGGAACACGCTGCTCGCTGCCCAGAACCTGCAGACAGAGTGTGTCACCCCCGCAGCACGGGCAGGACTGGTACAGTCCCTACGGAATGTCTTACAGGGCACCATGAAGGTAGGAATCAGTAGCCTGGATAACAGATAAGGATTTGCTAATAGAACCTATTTGGCTATTTGTTATAAAATATAATTATAGTCAAGAAAAAATAACAGATTTTATATGTCCGTGAAGTAG
This sequence comes from Branchiostoma floridae x Branchiostoma japonicum, assembly GCA_013266295.2. NCBI lineage: Eukaryota > Metazoa > Chordata > Leptocardii > Amphioxiformes > Branchiostomatidae > Branchiostoma > Branchiostoma floridae x Branchiostoma japonicum. The sequence continues at coordinate 12,397,338 of CM023824.1, forward strand.
TTAGAGTTGATTTGAATGTCTTGTTTTATTTATTATAATAATTGTGAATTTCTGTGTGTGTGTACTAATATACATTTCTCCATTGGCTTACATAAGATTACAGACACGAATAGACATTGTAGCAGGAAACTGAAGATAGGCAGCCTTTGTACCATTTACTTTCTCCCAGCCTGCAGGGAGACTATTTTGACCTCTAATTCAACCTTCAACTTCTTGTCACTCTACTGAATAACAGCAGACACACAAGCAGACAAACAAACAAACAAACACACCAAAAACAAAACCTCTGTACATGTAGGTAATAAGGATGAGGACTAGCATGAATGTTCTGTGTCAGGTTCTGCTTGTGTGGGATGATGCTGAAGTGAGGAAGATTGTCCATGCAGCACACTGGGTCCTGGAGCGGGTCAATGTCATGATGACAGCTTCCAACATGAAGGGGCTGGTGGCCTGTTTCAAGGTGGGAGATAGTTGCTGTATGTATTGTAATGTTTCTGTAGAAATGTTTGAATCAACGACAAGTAGCAGTGCATTAGGCCCAGGAAAAAATGTTGTGTTTCTGTTTACCTGACCGACTCTAACAAAAACCTGTTGACTGTACTCTCTAGCCTTTTTTTGATCAACTGCTGGCAAGGGACATAAAATTTTCCAGTGAAAATACCAGTGTCCTGATGCATTTCAGTTTTACATTGTTAAACTGTATTTGTTAGATCACTTTGGCAAAAATCTACAAAAAAAAGAAACCCTACCTACCGACCCTAAATTTTTCAGGACCATAATCAGAAACACAACTTTAATTTTCCTGGGCCTTTGGGGCTAATTGGGGTAAACTTGATGTTGAGGAAGCAAAGTCTACTAGACCTGCTAATGTAACAACATTCAGAGAAATGAATTACTTGAATTGTAACCTAACTTGAGTGATTTTTCTTCTGCTGCAGGGATTTTCTGAAGCTGTGATGCTATTGGCCAACCTGACAGACAAACGTCAGCAGGAGCTGACCAACCCTCGACAGCGAGAGCGTACCATCACCGCCATGATGGCGCTGAAGAAGTCAGTCCCCATGCTCAGTACTGCCATGCAGACTTACGTCAAGTACCCTGACAACCCACAGGCTAAGGTAAGGATATTCATAAATTTTGTTTTCTTTCACCAAGGAGGTTAGAAAAGGGAAGCTTCTACATAGGAATAGTTTAGTACCTAAAGAAAAAAAGCAGTGTATGTTAGGTAATAGTTTGAATTTCAGACTTCCAAGAATCTTCCAAGGATTTTCGTGCCCTTCAAGTTTACCCTATTTTCTGTGTTTGACCTTTTGACCTTCTGTCATTTTGCCTGTCAATCTTCCTCTACCCACCTGCTGTCAACCTACTCTCCAGTTCACTCCATTTCCTGGGTCATGTTTGACCTTTTGATCTGTCATTTTGCCTGTCAATCTTCTCCTCATGTGTTGTCAACGTACTCTGTCTAGTCAAACAGATACACAAACCCACAGCTCAGCCACCCAAAACAATACTTCCATACCCAGAATTAATTATACCAAAAACAGCTGCAGTGTGTTTGGGATGAGTCAACACACCTGTTGTTCTTTACATGCATCATAACAAGAATTAGACCATTACAATTGGATTTCCAGCCACGGCAAAACTACAAAAACCTGTTCGATTTTGTTGCCCAATCTTAAATAGTAGACTTTAGCATGCTTGAGGCAGGTGTACGGTGCCAAGCTAGTGTTGGTGTTAAGATATGATATGTAATTTGGTAAAATAATGGGAAAGCTGTTTAAGACATTTAATATTATACCAGATGTTATCGTAATTTACTGTGTTAATTTTGGAATTATTACTATGTCAATTGCTGCAGTAACCACAGTATGATGGGAAACTGGCCATACTCAGACATGTGGAGAGCTACATGTACCTAATGGTATGAGACATAATAACTAAACTGATACGTGTCTTTGTGTAGGCCAGTCGCGACTATGTTGCCAATCAGGTGCGCACAGCTGCGAGGGAAATTGTGGCAGCTGTAGAGAACAGGAATGTGGGCGATGATGAGATGGAAGAACCTGGGCACTTTGCACTGGCCTTAGACAAGGTAAGTAAGAATACCTGCTAGCCTTTTACATGTACATGCTTGACTAAACAGTGTCATATGACCTTTTTCCTTAGTTAAGTTGTTTTCTGTTAGATACATATTTCTGGTAACTTCCTTTTTGATACATTACAGTGTACATTTCTATGTTAAATGCCAACATCATAGTTCATTGGTCTGGCCCATGGAAGCTTGATGACCAACACCTCTTATTAGTAGAATTGGGAACATCTTAATCCTGTTGATTCGTGCATTACCATAACATGGACCAATTATTTTCAGACTGAGAACTGTCTGTTACCCTTGAGTTGGAGGCTGTGGTTCCATTATAGTGACAGAGAAACCTGTGTTTCTACAGTATTGGTAGTTCTGGGACTGTGAATGGTTCCCTCAGGTTAGAGGTGTATGGACTCAAGCTCCTGAGTAGGCCCAATCAGCCCCTGACAGTGAGAGATTGTGTAACACGGGCTAAACATATAGTATTTGAGGAGATTACGTAACGAAAGTCTGATGTCCTGTTTTACAGGTTATTCGTATGCTGTCCTCAGACGACCCCCAGTTCCTGCCAGAGGAGCTTGACAGTGAACTTGAGGCTGTTGTACGACATGCGATGCTGGTGGCACATGAGTCTCATACTGAGACCAAAGACCAAATAGTCAGGACCTGCAAAAAGGTCGGTAGCATTTTCACTCCTGGGTAAGGAACTTAGGAAGTATTGTTTTGGGTGGCAGAGTTGTATGTTTGTGTCTCTGTCTATCATAATTGGTTCAGTTGTATGGTGAGTGGGAGGTTATTTTGACAGATGATTGATAGGAAGGTCAAGCCTTAAGGTTAGCCAGCATGTGCCAAGTTTGAGTTCAGGAAGTGGTGTAATACCCGATTGAATTACATCATACAGTTCCCTCCACAGTTCCAATATATTCCTGGATCTGTGAACTTGAAGGTCACAAAAACCCAAGATACTTCCCTGTCTGAAAGTCTGAAATCTCTTGTAGTGCCTGTACATGTAGCTTCAATAATCGTTACAAGATCAAAAAATAATCTTAAGTCACCAAATAATGTTCAAACAGGACAAATTTCTTATGAAAATCGCTCAAGTAGATGAGGAGATTTCAATGAAAATGAGATGTTGCAAGGGGGACCCAAAATGCCTTGTGTCTGTCCCTCAAGATTTTGAAATAGAACAGAAGTAAACCTTTCACCATCCATTGTCCCACTTGCTGCAGGTATTATCTATTGTATTATAGCTGCCCACCTGTCTAACTTATTATCCCCTTTGTGTCCTGTTATTAAATATTCATGCCCACAGTAGTCCTGTTTTGTTTGAAACAAAGAGTACTGTGTAAACATAGGTCAAAGGTTGTTAGCGGAGAGACCTGATTTGAATCTCCAGGTGAAGTATGGTGTGAGATAACATGTATTTTTTGTCCTACCCAAAACAGGATAGCATATGGTTGTTAAATGTAGCTGTTGGAACAGTAATTCTGCTGTGTAGTTATTGGACCTACATTTGTAGTGAAGGTGGAAAACTTCAAGGTAAAGTACATTAGATTGTCAGAAGCTCTTATTGCATTGCAATTATTACAATGTTACAATTATTGAAAATGATGATGACTAATATATGATACATTATTGTACATTGTATTTTCTAAATTTTATTCATTCAGTGTGTTTTAATCCATGATTATTTTAGAAAGAATGCAATGGTCAAATATAGGTATGATTGTAATGTCATTCTGTCATTTTAAGGTACATGTTAAGCAGTACCATGTTTGTCAGAAATACAGTGACCTGCTACATAACGTCCTAATGGATTGCATAGCCTTGTTAATGTTATTCCCTTTTAAAAATAGTGAAGTTATTTTAAGCTACAGCAGTGAGGAAAAAGGTACTTTCAAGCATTGCTTGTGATTAATATTTGGTTGTAGTTTGGTTTTGCCAATAAATTCACAAAAAACTCTCTGCTTCCTGGAGGCTTGAAATCTCAGATTTCTTGTTTTGCATGCACCAATTCAAAGGTTGTCTAATTAGATTAGTACTGGTGTGTGACTGACAGGTGTTTCCAACTGCAGGTGTTTAAAATCAGGAATGAGGTGGCCCAGCTGTTGACATCTGTGGAAGAACACCCAGAATTTCTACAGCTGAGGTACAACTTCATTTCATTCTGTACTTCAGAATTAGATTAGAATGCTGTGTATTTATGTATTGATTGTTACCATTCTGGTATTCCCTTCCATTGTGCTGTGTGTCCTGTTAATGGTCATTATTTCTTGAGGTGTGATTGTCCTCAGACACAGGACCTCTGGGTTTACGTCCCATCTGAGAAGACGTTCCTAACTGAAGCTATCTGTATTCGTTTTCACTGAGTCAAGTGAGGAAATAGATATAAAGTGCCTTTTCCAAGTGCACAACATTGAAGCCTACTAGGGATTTGAGCCCAGAACCTTAAGATTCTAAGTCAACAACCCTACCCAGCAGACCACCTTGCCATGTCTGTATTTAATTCTTATGTGCAAATCCATACACAGCCCCTCAGAAAGCTGGTGCTGATTAATATCACTAATCGTTCTTTCCCAGAAATTGATGTTGATTTGGTGTTGACTGAGGTATTTTCATTGGTTCCCCAGAAACGACTTCTCTGGTGCATGTAATGAGTTGATAGGTGAGGCAGATGAGCTGGATAAGCTGGTGAGCAGTGCTATTCTACAGCAGGTTGTGGACACTTTCGTGGAGACTACAGCACCACTGGAGAGACTGCTCAGGGCTGCATCACAGGGAAACAAGGTAGGGAAAACTCTCAGTAGTCTGGATGCCAGCCTTTTTAGCTTTGTTACTTTCTCTTGGTTGCTTCCCTGGCAAAAAGATCGGACCCGCACACATTTTATCCATCTGTCTTTTGAATAATTGTTCATAATTTAAACAGGTGCGCTGATTGGCCAAACCTGAGCAGCAGTATGGGGCCTGCCAAGTACGTGAATCAGCAGGGGCCCTGCCAAGTACACAACGGTTGAATTAGCTCATTACGTTACATCATCACCAGATAGATAGAATATGTGCAAGTCCAGTCTTTTGACAGGGAAGTGACCAAGACGGCATACTAAAGCTACAAAGACTGGCACCCAATCTAAATTCTTGGTGCAAGCATTTTCAAACATTTCATTGCATAATTATTTTTCCTATTTTCAATTGACCTTTTAAATGTCCATTCTTTAATTAATCTCCTCCCTAACTCTTAACTCCATAACCAATACAAAGTTAGTGTCAAATGGCTACCTTAGCATGCTGATGGTTAAAGGCAGCTGCATGTATGCACCACCCACAGAGTGAGTCCCCTGTGACTGAGAAGTCTGCCCTGACACTGTTGGGTCCACATATCGACGACTTCACCAGCCACCTGGACCAGCTGCTGCAGCTGGCTAGCTTTGCAGCTGCCAGCTCCATGGACTCTAGGAGTAAGACATGCTTTAAAATTTACTGTCCATTATGGAGCTTCAGTTTCACTTACCATTGCTTAGTTTGTTGTCTTGTCAAAGTTACAAGTAGACTTTCTTTCTAGAGTTTTTTTGTTGGTATGTCTGCTCTTAGTAAGACTGCCCTTCCAAGCAATGAAAGTTTGAATCACACCATATTTGAAGTAAAGGGGTAGTTGCAGTATGCCTAGCTTGGGGAGATTATGGTAACTGTTTTAAAAAAGCCTGTTTCCTTCAGTCTCATAATGAGAGCCTTTACAAAGGAAAAGTCTTTCTTTCATTTTCCACTGTATCCATTATATTACTTTGTATTACCACTCCTCTTGCAGGAGTGAGGATCGTCCGCTCATCCATTCGCCAACTGGAGAGTCTGGACCCAGAGGTTCAGCCCACAGTTCTGGCGCTGTGTCGGAACCCCTCGGACAAGGCGAGTGTGGAGCACGTGAAGCTGGTGCGGAGGGAGTGGTTTAACGAGGTCAACAGCCTGGTCACTGCTGTGGACGAGATGCTCAACACTAAAGAGTTTATGGAGGTCACAGGTACATACAAGCTGCACCTGCACCTATCTACTATTTTATAGAACTCTGTTGGTGAGCTCTTAACTTGTCAGACCAAGCATCTTTTCTAGAACAGCTATTAATGTCAATGTCCAATAATAAGTTATTTTTACTGCAACTTTTTCGTGTGTGCCTTTTTTGTGACCACTGTCCGTGGTGCTGAACTGTAGTCCTTAACAGATTTGATGCAGGCAAACATTTGATTTTTTATTTATGGGTACAGGAGTATGTGTATGCTTGTTTGGACAGAGTATGTTGACAACACGTGGGTGGGAGGAAGATTGACAGGCAAAATAACAGGAGGTCAAAAGGTCAGACACAGGAAATGGGGTGAACTTGAATTTCTCAGAATTTGGCTGGGAGCCAGCAGGAATTAGAGGTTGACATGGGGAATTCAGGAAGCTGAGGATTGCATGAGCGACCCTCTAACCCTGCACCATTTCTATCCTAGTCCTGATTAAAGTATGCCATGATGTAACAGTCTCCTTGGCTCTTCGAATAAATTCACGGTTATTCCAGTAATTTGCAAAAAAAACCTAAATACTAACCCGTAAGTCTGAAATCACCAATTTCTTGTTTATTTTGTGTATGCCTGCACGCTTGTGTCCCACACAGAGGAGAGTATGGAGGAAGACATCCATCAGTGTAAGGACGCTATGCACCAGCAGGATGAGGGGCAACTCAAGATGGCCGCTGCCACCATGATGGGGCGTACGCGCCGCGTTATCCAGATCACGTCCCAACACATCGACAACAGTGATGACCCTATCTACCGCAACGGTCTCCTGGCATGGGTCAGACAGTTGGAAAAAGGTGATGCAAAACGATTCTAAAACAAACAGTGACTTGATCAAAGAATATTATGTATGATGTCTTATAGTCAAAATATGTTTTTGTATCAACTTCCATGTAAGAAGAGTTCAAGGTTTCCGTTGAAAACTGTTTTGGTATATTTTACAGTAACTGAAAGATTACCAGTGGATAACCATCACTAAGCTAATTTGTATTCAGTGTTCCAGTAATTTGTTACGGTACATATTATATACTTCTAACATCAGATACCCAGTAATATTGCTATATAGGATAACAATTTCTAAATCAATGCTTTGCTGTTTCTCCCAATGTTATTTTCTCCAACATTTACAGCTATGATCCCTGTGAAGACCGCTGCTAACAAGTGTGTAGCTAACATGTCGGATGTCCGAGCCCACGACTCACTTGCTGCGGCATCCCAGGAACTCCTGACCGTAGTGTCAAAGGTCAAGGACGCCCTGCAGGGAATGGACCATCCCGAGATTCTGAGTCCTATGAGAGAGGGACTGAGGTCATCACAAAAGACAGGTAAGGATAGAGAAACTGGGTTATGGCTTCATTTAAGTGTCCCAACTATGCAAATAAGTTATATGAAAAAAAGATATTTGCATTCAAATCATTTGAATGTATGCTTGAGACAACTTAAATCAAGTTGTAACCAAAAACTACTTAGATTAAAGGGGGAAGACATTTTTTTCATATTCTGCACAAAAAAAGGAAAATTGGCAATAATCTATTTTAAGTACCTTTCATACTAAACCATTGAACCTTCTTCCTTCCTCACAAGCCGCTAATAAAACAGTGAGGAGAAAACACACATGTACGTTGTGTTCATGTTCAAGCACAAGTACATCATGTGTGGTCAGGTTACATAATAATGCAGGTTTGTGTGTCCTTTGGGTGTTTGTTTGTCTTCTGTCATTTGGTGATTTGCAGGTTAGAAATTTGATTAGATTTAGATAAAGTTTCTCATTGTCATAGATGAGGAAAATTTTGGCCAATGACGAGAGATTATTAGGATCATTAGTGACCACCTGTAAGCAGGGATAATTGCCTTTTTTTTTACAAAGTTACCTTACTCATGATTGTGGCTAGATTCTTATATATAATTATGGTGACAAAACATTGTCATTCTGAATGACCAGATAATCAGTCTATTACTCCTCATTAATTTCATTATCGACCATTACATGGCATTAGATACAGAGGACAGTCTCCTGGCACTCCCTCTCCCAGACCTTGGAAACCTTCAGGTGTCTGGTGTTACCATGGCAACAAATCAACCAATGGAGGGCAGTACTAACCCACAAGACAGCTACCTCAGCAGGGCACTGCCCCAGGGATTAGGAGTCAACAATCTGTCCTCACCACCAGTCAGGAAAACTGAGATTTCTATTGTTGAGATTGTACCAGGTTTGATGGACTTTTTCTTTTATGTCTATAACACATTCTATATATAAGAGACAGGAGCCAAAAAAAGTCTTTGATAATGTTTGCAGTTTGTTTTTTCAAAATCTATTGAATCTAAATACTGAATCAATGTCTTGTGTTTTCAGCTTTGTCGTAGGTCGTCGTACGATTTTCGTGCCATAGAATTTTCAATGTACAACATACAACAATGACACAATGTATGTGACCAGGCCCCGACAGAAACCTCTCCTTAACACACAGTGTACATTTTACCTGCCTAGGTCTAGGCCTGCCCTCCCCTGTGAAGGAGTTAGTTCGAGCTGCAGCAGCTCATGAGGCTACTCAGGTGGAAGTGCTATGCAGCAGAATCTTGGCACGGACCAACCAAGTGACGGGGGTGGTCAATTCTCTGATTGGATCTGTGAAGGACCATAAGCAGGCTGAGTAAGTTTCTGAATTGGTAAAGTAAGGAACAATATTTTTAGTTTAGAAAGGTTCTAAGATCAGTATTACACTTAGTGTAAGCTCGCACTTTGAACATTTCAATAAAATGTTGACGTAAAAATGTTAACACATGTTTAAAAGATATACTAAATACAATATTCCTGGTCGGCAGAAAACTCCAGTCTCGGTCAGCAGAGTTCACCAGAGTCACACCAAGGTTATTGGAACTGGCCAAGAGAATCTCCACTAATCAGAGCACAGAAGTAGAAGAGCTGCACAGGATTGGAGGAGAATGGGCCAATCAGCTAGCAGTCCTTCAGCCAGCTGTGGACAGTCTCATTGGTCCCTGGACTGCACCTGTCTCAGAGTTAGCTAGAATTGCCAAGGATGGAAATATAAACTTCCTTATGAAAGAGGTGGGAATCTGATTATTAACATGACATATTTGTTGAAATTAAATGTAACAATACGGTGGGCACTATTGATTTTACACACTTCATACAATACCCAAAAATAATCAGCATAATCAGCTAGAAAATTACATATTTTCTTGCTATCAAAGTCATTTTATGCAAATGAAAAAAACCCAGCACAAGTCTGAATGAATAATTTTTTACAAAAGAGCAAAATATAAATTAATATGTAAAATACTTTATTATTGGTTTTGGAATCAATTGGTCTCATAAACATGAAGCATTTTCAACCTTTCACATACTCTATTTCATTAGTTTGTGTATTTCTTCTCCTATTATGTATTCAGCTGGATGATTTCCATGAGATTGCCAAAAGGCTGAAGAGTCTTGCCAGCACAGCTGCCCAGGCCGTGGCTCTTCAGAAACAGAAGGGGGACCCCCAGCTGGCTCGAACCATTCATCTGTACGGGGAGGAGCTGGAGTCTCTGGCCTCCAGTATCACTGGAGCAGCCAACTCAGTTGTCAGTGACACTGGTAAGGACATGCAGAAATGATGTGTGACTGTATATTCACAGGTCCAGATAAGGTATATACTAGTATTGTTTATCTGTTACTAAAAGATCATAGAAGGGAACTGTCAATAAAGTCCTTTTCCCCTCCTCTCACTTTAAAAGTTACTATCTTCCTATGCATTGCCTTGACCTCAATTGGCCTTTATATTTTGCATTGTGCAGTAAACAAGGCTGAGGTGGAAAGGCTGGACGGTCTGTGCACTGAGTGGTCAGGGAAAGTGGTCCAGCTGTTGTCCTCAGTGGACTCTGTCACCATGGAAACAGCCTCGCCTATCAAAGTTGTGGCAACTGCAGCAGATACAGGTGACCAAATGATCTGTTTTACTAGTATTAGTAGTAGTTTGTTGTCAACAAGAAAAGTTTTAAATTGTTTGCAAATAACAACCTTTAACATGGCAGTCTGGTTTTAGAACTACACAAGGAACCAACATTTTTATCCTCCATAAGCTTCCATTTGTCCTTGAAATATAGGTCAGTTACACTGTAAAACTAGATTGTGATATCTGTTGACTTTTTAGCCTGAAACTGTCCATGAAGTGTGATACAGTGCTCCATATTGTTTGAACTTGTTTTGGTTCTCCCACATGGCAGGCAGTGACAGTTCTGTAGAGGACAGCATGAGGGCGCTTCTGTCACACATGCTGAAGCTAAGGGACATGGCCAGCTGTGCATCAGAGGGGTAGGTTCAACACAACTACTTCAAAGACCATCTTTCAGTAGAGTGTGTTATGCCTACTTTGACAGAAAACACAAAAGGGATACTTGAAGATTTTACAGACAATCATATTAAGAAGTTCTCAGTTCTCTTGCAAGCATCACATACATGAACTTAGACAAACAGACACATAAACCTACAGCTCAGCCACCCAAAACAATACTTCTGTACCCGGAAGTAAGAAAAAGACTAATGTAACATTTGTCTTGTTTTCCAGGTACACTAACCACCCCATGGCCAGCCTGGTGACTCAGACCTTCAGTGCGGTGGACACCCTGGCGAAGGCGGTGGAGGAGGTGGCTCGTCTGGTGGCAGCGCGAGCCAGGACGTCCCTGGGGACCACTAACTCCCACGTGGTACTCCGCATGGAGCTGCTGCAGAGGGAGTGGGCTACAAAGGTGCGCTGGGAATCAGTATTACGACAAAACTGTGCTGTATTGGAAAAAATGCATTGCCTGGTTGTATTGCAATAAATGGTTATGTTTACATCATGTACATGTGTATTTACTTCCAGGTTTGGAAGTGTTATATTGGGTGGCTGAGCTGTGGGTTTGTGAGTCTGTTTGTCTGAACAGAGTAGGTTGACAGAGTTCGAAAGGTTTGACAGAGGAAATGGTTCACCCCATGAAGGTAACAAAAACCCCAAATATGTCCCAGAAGTGTGAAATCTCAGATTTCTTGTTATGGGTGTATTGCATGCAATCTTCAAAGTTTAGGATTTGATGATGATACTTTGATCCCTTAACCCCCATGTCCCTTGTATTGTTGTAGGTGCTATTACTCCATGGACAGGTAGATGGCATGACTAGTGAGATGTCTGCACCACTAGACAGACTGGCAGGAGCTGCACTGGCTGTGTATCATGCTACAGGTGGGTCTCCTGCCAACCAGGGTGTCTGTGTAATACTGTATGGTCATGTTGTCAAGAACTATGATCGTTGCACTTTCCATGATTTGTGCATCAGCTTGCCATATCTTATTAACCTTTTCCCTGCTTCCTATAACCCTGTAACCAATGCTTATTTGGTGGCACTTTGCAGGGAGGAGGTTAAAGGAAAGCAACAGAGAATATTAAATTAATTATTTTCCAGTAGTCTACACATTAAAAAGTTGATATATTTCAATTTTTATTCAACCTCGCTCGCCCGCCGCGATGGCAATGATTAATGCTTTGCTCTGACCTCACCGTTCAGAACCCGCTTATTTATGCATATTGGCAGTGCCACTGGGAGATCACTGGACTGTGATATGCAAATAAGCGGGTTCGGAACGGTAACGTCAGAGCAAAGCATTAATCATTGCCATCGCGGCAGGCGAGCGAGGAGTGCGCAAAGTTCAAACGCGTGCACAGGGTAATTATTTGGCGGACTAATGTAAAAATTGAAATACAACTTTGGGGCTTGCTAGGGATTCGAATCCAGAACATTTAGATTCTAAGTCAACAACCCTAACCGCAAGACCACCTTGCAAGCTTTATTGAATGACACTGATGAAGAATCTGGTGTTGTCTCTCCCAGGCCAGTCCAGGCTGACTCTGCTGCAGGAGTTCCAGAACCAGGCAGACAAACTGTCCACACAGGTTTCCAAAACCAGGCAGCACTGCCAGCAGGCCATGGTTGGTACTGCAGAGACTGGGTACAAGGAAACCGTTCAGCTGGCACTGGACACACTCAGCCGGGTCACCGCAGAGATCATCACAGCTGCCAGAGACATGGCAGGTACGGGAACATTTTATAACAGTTACAGTAACTATAATTTTCATTGCCTGCTGTTTGAAATACTGAAATATTTCAACCAGTTATTTTGGTCTGTAGAAAATTATCGCTTTAAAAACAACTAAAGGAGTATCAACACCTCTTTGTTTTGTTGTTGTTGAATGTATATTAAGGTTCTGTAAGGCTTAATGGTGGGCGGCCCCCTCTGTGTTTTTTCATCATCTACATTAGACAATTATCTCTATGACCTTCAGATTCTGGGTCCACTGACAGTGCGGTGAGTGAGCGTTTCCAGGACCTGAAGCGCCAGTGGGGATGTAAAGCACTGCTGCTGTACAACACACTCAGGGCCATGACAGGGCTGGACCAGGCAACCGTCACAGGTTAGCTCAAACATTTTAATATACATGTCAGTCATAATGAATTTCTGTGAGAAGCTATGGAAACAAAAGTTGTGTCCTTCACTGTCTCACCAGCAATGTATTTCACAATTTTCCCAATGTATTTCACAGTTTTACCTTTTGGAACCCATTTTTTTCAAAAGGTGTTTAAAACAGCAAAGTTAGCCCCAAATTTCCCAGTATTGAATTCCTTTATTCTTGATTTCCTAGTGATACAATATTGCCTCAATCCTGCCATAGATCAGTGTCAATAGGCTGATTCTGACTGTCCATCACAACCAATGATAGCATGGCAATTATCCACTCAACCAATGAGAAAGTGGCTGCATGTCTGTCAAGTATTTGTATTGTTATGTTTTTATGTTGCATTTTTAAGTTTTGACGGAGGTGGGCGGGGCTGTGGGATCGGTCTATTGGAACGCGACTTTACTTCTGCAATTCAATCATCTGTCCTTGTCTGTAACATCCATTTTTCCTTCATTGGTTCACCCATGTTCCAGGAAAATCCCTTAACTATAAGTCATGGAAGACGATGGCGTCTGCTTGTGTGGTGGAAGGTTTGTTACTCTCTGAAGCTGGTGTGCAGAAATCAACACTTTACGTCAGGAATTTGCACCGAGTAATGCTGCATGCAGGCAACATAGCATCCAAAAGTATTCTGGAGATTTCATAGCATGTCCTAGGAATGTGACATCTTGGTATTCTTGATTGGAGAACAAATGGATAACAGAGGAATATTATCAGCTTCCTTGTGTTATGAAAGCTTAAGACCAATTTATGTTAATCACATAGTGGTCATCTGCCGTGACAAGCACTCAGGTGGTTTATCTGCACATGAAGTCAACTGATCACATTTGATACAAAATGGCAGCAAGGTTTTTTCTTAAACCAGCTCAGTTGCACCCATGTCACCCCAACAATCTCTAATCCTGAAGTTATGTTACGTACAAGTTGTGGATACAACTTATTATTACTTGACGTGAGCACTTGTTCAGCTGTATGGACGTTGCCAGACACTTCAGCACTGCGGGGAGTTTGTAACACTGGTGGACAACTGCACAAACATCACAATCATACTTGATACGCACTCTTAAAATGCATTTTTTCCAGCAGTGTCTCTGTTGTGAGCAAGTTCTGCAAAAAAAGTTTGATCACCCTTTGGTGGATGCACATCTAGAGTTTCTTCTTGTGACAGTTTCATGCCTAGCACAAATAGTTTCTTCTTCTGTTACAGAGGTCATGACAAGCTTGTTGGGGACGTCCAATCTACCAAGTTTTGCAAGAGTCAACATGGCCGATGTGTCACCTAACGCCTCCCTCAACCTCACTCAAATTTTCAGCTCCCCCCAGCCTGCCCCTGGTGGCTCCCCCTCCCCCTCCTGGTCTACCCTACCCAAGTGGTCCCACACCCCCTCTCCTGTCAGGTCCAGAACCTCTACCTCCCCAGACAGCAGCCCACGATCTCCCAGAGGTCCTATGGAATCTTACATGGGACACTCCAAAAAGAGCATCTCCCCAGTAAAGCCATCACGAGAGATCCGCATCACACCTAACATGCTGGGCATGCAGGCAGAACCAGAAGCAAACTTAGGAGATATTGAACGAAGGTATGGTTCTCATGCTGTCTCTTGCATCTGAAGTCTTTTTGAAGTGGTCAGGTGTCTGAAAGATGAGGCAGGATAAGCTGAGTAATGTAGTGTAGTGTGAAGCAAATGATGTGTTTCAGCTCCCCTTGTGGATTACTTACTATTAGTCATGGATATTATGTTGCACTGTTGCAATTATGTTGCTTGTTAGCTTTTTGACAAACATTTGTTGTCTGCATGTGTCTGCAAGTGCCACGATGGGCACTGTTGTCTGCATGTACCTTGATTCACTTTTCTTCATTTCTGTACTTTTTCTGTACCTGCCATTTTCTCCATTGCATGCCAACCAAAAACTTTGGTCAGAATAAGGTTATTGGACAAACGGATCTTTGAAAGGTATTTGGTGTCAAGTTTTGAAGAATTATGATAAACTGTAGTCTGAAGTAGAATGTCAGAATGAACATTGATAATGTAAGTCTTTTAAAGTGTCGGATAATAGTTGGTGTTAGATATTAGAAGTACAGGCAAACCTGTATAAGTGACCACCTCTACATGAGGACCGCCTGACCAATGTGACCACTTTTTGGTGGTCTCCATGGACACAATCCTATTGTTAGTAATCACCTGTCCACATAGACCAGATTTTATCAGTCCCCTGAGTGGTCTTCTTGGGAACTTTTGACTGTACATGTACACTTACAGTTTTAAAGAAGTAGGAACTAGTCACTACTTTTAACCATTGTGCATAGAAGCTGTAGTGTAATTGAACAATTTTTGATCTCCTTGCTGTTCACCTTGCTGATTAGAAAATGTAGGACAATCGTCTTCACAGGCATTATACCCACAAAACTTGCTGAGATGCATGTTAATGTACACCATCCTGTACACAGCACTCCTCCAAGACAGCTGAGGTCACCATTTGAACCATTCAGCATCAGATCACCAAACATTGCTGAGAACACAGTCTCCAACAATCCAACAGAACTGGACGCTAACCACTCGTCAAAGACAATTGTGGTAAGTCTGCCAGGAAATATGGGAGAAAGTATGATGATCATCATGATAGTGTACTTGCTGTAACCATAATTAATGATTCTGTATCATCCATGATATCAGCAATGATTAACTCAATCATCATGTAATTTTGAGGCTGTAGAAGGTTCATGCAGGCTGTGACAGAACCAATCACTGACAAGGATCTAAGACAGTCTTTTACGTAACAAGATAGCTGAATTTTGCAGGATACATGCACAACTATCCCAAGAATACTCAGTTTGCAATTAAGGATGATTGCACAACGTATGTGACCAGGCCCTCAACCATCATTCTAGCTTGTACTTAGGTGCTTTCTTGTAAATTGTACTTACAAACATCAATGGCTCCCCCTAGGCTGCTGCCTTGTCACTGCAGCAGGAGGTGGATAAGTGGGAGGAAGAGAACAACACCATCATCAAGGTGGCAAAAACCATGTCTCAGCAGATGCAGCAGATGGCAGAGTACACACGTGGGCATGGCAAGATCAGGGTCAGTTCTCCATTATAGTTTACTGTAATCCCTCCTAGTTGTACAGAAACGAGGGCTAGAGTTTAGACTGTTAAGCATCATTTACATGTGGCTTTAGAAATGGTGTGTTGTTGTCAATATGAGCTTTGTCTACACACACATGATAAGCATTGTACTGTATCTCTACAGACTAAAGAGGAGTTCATCAACACAGCCAAGGCCATTGCAGCAAATGGCAAGGTCATCCATAAGTTTGCCAAGATCATTGCCAAGTTCTGTGTAGACAGGAGGTAGGAACTTTTCTTGTAAGAAATTGTATGGCTGAAAAAGAATACTGTTTTTAACATCAGTTTGGAAGCCCAACATATTAATTGGTGTACAGTGCTAGTGTTGTTTTAAATGATTTTTAAGAGATTATGCTTCCTTCATATCAGGTTATCGTAATTGAGATATTTTGTGGTCAAGAACTTTTGGACACTAGTGTTATCTATAGCCTGTCCAATGTTTACATCTTAAAATTTTTTTATAGAGAAGTGAGTTTCAATCCGTCTGTTCTCTGTCCCTTCTCTCAATAGATGTTCAGAAGACCTGGTGTTTTATGCGAACCATGTTCCATCCATGGGAACCCAACTCAGCATCATTGCCAGTGTGAAGGCAGCTACTCCACATGACAAAGAGGTACGGGTGGAGACTTACAACAAAACACTGTAGCATTGTAGTATGTGGGGTCTAGTTGCTAGCTATTCCCCTTCTCTTTCAAGACAGTAGAGTCACAGGAAGTGAGGGGGGAAATGGTGTAACTGTAGACTGATGGGGCAGTCAAATTGGAGGTCAGAGTGGTCTCACAGGTTGGGAGGAACTGAGATCGAATTAGACTCCTCGCAGACTGGGAGGAAGGGATTGTTGAATATGCACAGAATCAGCAAGAAAGTCACAATGAATAAAACAAGAAACAACTCATACACATGCATACTCCATGGAGGTGTCATCTTGTTTGACCTTGTTTATTGAATGCAGGCTGATGCTGTCCTGGTGAAGAATGCAGAAAATCTGATGCACTCTGTGACGAGAACTCTCATAGCTACAGAGTCAGCCTGTGTCAAGGTAATATGGCTACTCTACCTATTACTATCCAGAAATCCCAAGTAACAGAATCAGTTACTACTCAACTTTTTGATTTACTTTGTTCAATATAACTTTGCAGAGGCAGATGCCTACAAGTAGGTGGACTAGCGGAATTATAGCGCTCAGTCGGGGTTATACCGCCCCTTATGGGGTGACATACCCTTTCGTTGGCTGATACAATATGCCTACAAAACCACCGAAATTATTATGTCTCCCCTAGGGGTTACACCAACCACCAGAGGGGGGTGATGAAGCTGAGGCTGCTGCACTGGCGACACAGTGGCAGAGGAAACTACAGCGCCACCGCATGATTGAGGCCAGCAGTCGCGACACCGACGACCTTGGGTTGAGAAGGATCAACAGACATGTGTCTGCTCCAACCTTGACTGAGATCCTCGGTGCTCGGGCCAAAATTCTCGGCACAGCTGTCTTGTAGTCTACACCACTTCCTCTGTTTGAAAATAACAAATTGCTTACTGTAGGAAACATTCTAAAGCACCCTTCTAGATCTGTAGTGCTTCTAGCCTGTTACACAATCTTTCACTGTCAGATGCTGATTCGGGGTCTTCTCTAGTGGCCTGACTGCTAGATGTGTAAAGTCAGGCTATAGTGCTTCCATTTCACACATAAATGTAGTATTTTCTCTTAATTTCCCTGCAGTCAGAGAATTGGACAGATACATCGCTGTTCTCCCTCTTTCCCAGGAGAGAACTTTTCTATGAAAATGTCAACAGGTCAAGGTTTCTATGCAATAGTTTCAAACTTTTGTAGATTTCATGTTTTACAAGTCTCAAAATGCATATCATCTCAGAGGTATTACTTGAGGTTGATATTGATAGATCTATTTATGTGTACATTTGAATGGTGGGTGATGTGTTGTGTTTTTTAATAATCATGAATCCAGAAAAGTTGTAATTTTAGTTACCTTTAAGTGTACTTATGTTACCTCAGTCTGCTTTGACAATGAAGGAATGTTAGAATGTAATTGCTAAGATCATGGGAATGTACATAATTTCGATATAGTTCCAAGAATAAAAGAAAAACTTTTGTAGAAGTTTTATTACAAAACTCTAAAATAAAGGGCTTGCCAATCTCAACAAATGACTTAAGTCTATATTTCTGTGACAGTTAGGGAAGTAACTAGCTGACCTTGAACTGTATTTCTCTGATCCTAACAACAGACTGACCATCTTCAGTTACCCACTCTTTTATTGCTCAAAGTCAAGCAAACTACTTAGTGGCCATAAATCATATACAGGTGCATGTAAGTCAGCGGTATTGGCTATGTATACATTCAAATCCACCAGATACTGAGCTACATGGAAAATTTTAAGAAAAGCTGAGTACATTTGTTAGATACTTTCCAGCTCAGACTCACTTTCAGTGTATACCCAGCTGAAAATTGCCTTTACAAAAATATCACTTTCTGTCAAGCACTTAATCTACTTGTATGGCATAGATTCTTCCCCCATCTTTACATTTGACACCAAACATGTTCTTTCTACAAGACAAAAGGCACTGCCATCTAAAAGAATCATAGTCAACACAGAAGTCAGAATATCTTGAACAACTTTTTGGTCACAATTGTGACCAAAATCTTGAACATCCAAAAAGATAGCCAGTAAAGCAACCTCTGTCACAAAGCAATTGTGTTTCACAAAAAACGTAATTGTCAGGATTCATAGTTGTTACTATATCAACACACAACTTACAGACCCTGCCACACTGAAAGACAACACAATGAAAAGTATTACTATCAAAAAGAATGGAATGTGACAGTGGAGTGCAATAAGTGATAAACATTTTCTCTGTTTCCATGTCAGCTGTAGTAAGCTGATGTCAAATGTTTGTCCCCTCATTT
Organism: Branchiostoma floridae x Branchiostoma japonicum; assembly: GCA_013266295.2. Lineage (NCBI taxonomy): Eukaryota > Metazoa > Chordata > Leptocardii > Amphioxiformes > Branchiostomatidae > Branchiostoma > Branchiostoma floridae x Branchiostoma japonicum. Next base: position 12,416,012 of record CM023824.1, read on the forward strand.
CCATGTCAGGAAAACCTCAATTTGCTATGTATAAAAATTATCCACTATAAGACCATGCTTACAGATATGTCTACATTTAAGATGGTGGAATTAAGACTCATTGATTCATATCAGCACTTACTGGAACATTAAAAATTCCTTTGGCAAACACAAGGTAAAACATCCTACTTCAAGAATTATAAACTTGATTCCTTATCTTCAGTGGCAAAAAGTGATTACCTAACTCTTCCCTTAATGCAACAGCAGCATTACTGTCTGACCAATGGTAGTGCTCGTAGCATTAGGCCTTCATGTTACGATCCTATACATGGTGTTACAAAGTTTTTGTATCAAGCTATACAGGAGATGTAAAGTTCTCTTACAAGCTCATTCTTCAAAGCAACTATACATGTGAACATCAGTTTATCCAACTGGTACTTAGAATGTGTCTCTGCCAGAGAATTCGCTCAGTGCCTGGATGGGCGACACATGCCTCTTCTGGGACCCCTTGCGGACCTTGGCGGACAGCTCCTCTGGTTTCTCACGCCTCACAAGTGGCTTCTTCTCCGGAGCCTTCATCTTCCACATAACCACTGGGGACTGGACAGAAGGGACATGCATGTTTCAATATGATGCATGTATTGATATTTAACCTCTCCAACAAGCCAAAGTGCTATCTAACTGTTGTACTTGTCTAAAGGCCCGGTCAAAAACGTCATGCACCAAAATCTTACAAAAGAAGACGACAACCTTACAACATCTTAGTCCTTTAATACAGACTACTCACATTGACAGCATGGTTCTTCATGGCCTTCTTGTACTTAGTGGAGGCGACGTAGCAGGACTTGACAGTCAGCACAACAGCATTCATCAAGTTCTTAGACGCCGTGATCAGGGAAGTGGCACTGTCCAACTACGGAGAGGAAAGTCAGAACATTTTCATTGGGAGGGAAACCTTAGTGGAGATATGCCAGTACAATCTCAATTGTGGATAAGAATATATGCACCCTCCCCCAAATCCCTAGCCTTACTGCCAAGAGGATTTTAAAATTAGTTTGTCTGAGAGTACCAGAAAGTGAAAGGGGAGTCAGTCACCGGGATGGATGTACATGTATTTGAAGATGTCAAAGATTCCATTCACAGTGGAAGTAGGATGGAAATATTGTTTCCAGAGAGGTTTCTACCAAGGCTACTAAACTTAACAGAAGGTGGACATATCATATTATACATAACATTTTGAGGTTCTGGGTTCTGTACAACTGAAGGCGGTCTCTAGCCTTTTTTGCGAGTAGTCTTTACTGAACTGAATAAGCTGGGTGGGAACTTCATCAAAAACTTGACAAGTCATGTGCATCTAGCTCTATAGCGTTAGTGGACTCCAGTCTCAAACGGCAACCATGGCAGTTAATCACAACAAACAAACAAAAACAAAAAAAACACGACAACCACAATTATGTCGATTTTGTCAAACATATGATTGTAACAAAACAAAGTAGGATCCTAAAAAGAAGTAGCTAGGGACCCCTTAGATTGGCACAGTTTGTTAATTTCTTAATTTCACAAGACTTGAGTTACAAGACAATTGGTGCACGTAACTGGATTCACAGAACAAGTTCTGCAAAATTCATATTGTGTTCTATGGCCACTTTACACTCAGACACAATTTTTTTTTTCAAAATTATCATTTTGTGTCATTTGCTGTATAGATAATATTTGAGATGCCTGTATCGTCTTTGCAAGAAACTGCATGATATATTTTTACAATAAAATTCTGTGACAACTAAATATTTCTGAACTATTTTGGCTTGATACACAGAAATTGAGAAAGCTACAACAAGACATTAAGTACTAAGTATAAATTCTTGCACAAAGAATTAGAGTTGTGATTTGCCTAGTGCAAATTTAAGACTTTTGTATGGCATGCTGCACACTGCATGCCCATTTTAAGTGAAAATCAACTAAATCTTGGTGAAGATAGATCAAATCAAAAGAAGTGGGTGGAGCAAGAGTGCAAACTCTGATGATTTGCTAAAATGAAGTCACTTTTGTCTGAAGACCAGACCTCGGGGAGGGGTTAGTCTAACAGTCTAACCGTCAGGTTTCTGATCTAAGGGTCGTCACGGGGTCGGTCAAGACTTCAGTCAAAAGTGATTCCACCTTAAGAAATCAGGCAGACTTTCCAGACGTCTCTATTAGTGATAACTTACCATAGACGCCCAGTGTGGCTATCGAATATGAAAATGAAAGAAGAGTGGGATTACTGGGCATATTTCACAACAGTGCAAAACAGGTGGACATCTCCTCATACATGGTTGTGACATCGTAAACAACAACTACAAAACAAGTATGGCAACAAGCGTGGAAGGACACAACTGCACTATACAGGCACCAGTGGTGAAAGCTCGTCCATGAATACGTCATACACAACATGATGAAAAGTTGTAAAGAGAAAACGTAGTGATAGAGATTTACTGAGTATGGCAACATATAGATGCAAACAGACTATTTACGTCGTGACAGAGAGAACATGTTAAGATGCAGTTTACGTCAAATCGATCCATGCCATTGCCTTTAGAATATTTGTTTAGAAAGACCTTTATACCAAGTTAATGACAATAAGCAATGGCTTAAAAGTTTACAGAAGATGAGGGAACAGCGTGGTGCCGTAAGAGTACGTAAGACTTACCCCTGACACGATGAGCTCTCCGCTGATGTTCTGTACCTCGGCCTTCACCTTACTGGCGATGTTGAGCTGGTGACAGAACAGAGCGATTCTCTGCAGGTACGCCAACAGGTCGTCCTTTGTCTGGGACTCAGGGCACTGCAGGGGAGAAATAAACAATTGTCATTCACAGTCCAGCAGGGCAACAATGTTCTGTTTCTGGTTGCCCGACTGACCCTACCCAAAACCTGCTGGCCCTAGTCATTTTAGGAGGGTCAAGGACATCAATTTTTCATCTGACATCTGAGCGATAAAGCATTGTAGAGTCGTTGTTTAACATGTTTCCTTCATTTCTGTCACAATAGAAAAGGTGATATGAACACTCAATGTGTAGTAAACATTATACTTCTTTGTTCAGCTTATCAATATACTTGTGCCTGTAGATTGTATATTTGTACATTGTAAATTAAAATATGATGTTGAAAATACCAGTTTCCTCATTCATTTTAGTTTTACATTGTTAAACTGTACTTATTACATCACTTTGCCTGAAATCTAAAAAAATCCCTCCCCACTGATTTTTTCAGGACCATAATTGGAAGCACAACATAATTTCTCCTAGGCCTAACTGCAAAATGTTGAATACTGAGGGAGTTCCATGTTCCAACTACACACAACTGACCTGGTCAGCAATGGCTCTGGCCAGCTTGTCCATCTTGGTGCCAGCCTCAGCGATCCTCTTGGCTGCATTGATGACATCCATGGTGGACTTCAGCGGACCATGGCCTCTGTGGTTGTGATATGAACAAAACTTTTCAGCCAAGTATTACTTCAATAATTTTACAGGTCTGACAAATCAACATGCTGGTGCAAATAGACTCAAAGTCCTTTGAACCATGAATGATAAATAGTCAACTACCAAGTCAGTTAACTCTCAAATTAGATAACTACAAAATTAGTTAACTATCAAGTTACTTTTCTACTAAATTAGTCAAGTACCAAATTAGTCAACTGCAAAATTAAATAATAACTATCAAATTAGTTAAGTACCAAATTAACATCACTAACCTGGTAAAGTCTGTCATCTCCATCATGATCATACACATCTGTTTGGCCAGGACGATGATGTCATTGCCGCTGTCGTCCCACTTGGCGATTTCCTCGTCCAGCCTGCTCTTCTCGGCGCGGAAAACCTCCAGCTGCTGCGCGATCTTCTTCTTCTCTTCCTCCGGAAGCTCTCTCATCAGGGCCTGTCAATCATTCATTCGATCATTCGAATCAATCTACTTAAAACTTTTAGACATGAGAGAGACAGAATTATAACGATCACTACCACTCTTTATATCTGCCGATAAACAACTTTGTCTGAAACTTTTCTTATGTTTTATTTAAAGTCAAGCTGAGCTGCAAGTAAGAGAGACTGACGTCTAGGGCATGTAAAATAACACCATACCCTGGCACTCTTGCCACCAAACTCTCCGGCCTGGGATCCCTCCAGCTCTCTGTCATCAGTCATTCGGCTCGCTGAAATTATCAAACAGTGAAAATATATCAAACTGAAACTTCACTATAAATCCACCATTTTTGTTCTTTTTTCCAGTTACACTTAAATCCTAGTGAAAACATAACGTTCTTGGCTGTGGTAAATATCTTCCATATCTGTTTAAGATCCTGCATACTTACATCTGCTGTGGGTCTCGTATGTCTCGTCTTCATACTCTGTGTCTGTCTCCAGTTCCTCTGGGCTCTGCAAGGGGGAGCAGATTCATGGTTAGACTGAAGAATTTCAATGCATGAAAAATAGGCAACTGTACAACTTATTGTCTTTCATGTATGCCAGAGTATTATGTTGTTGGTCTATGTACAGTTTTGTACACTACTCTTTCTTAGTTGAAGTCTTAGTTTTACATTTTCATCCAACGCAAGGCAAAAGCATGCATCATCTTTTTTTTAAATTTCTGAACCAAGCCATAAGTTTTTTTTAAATAAATTTTTTGGCAAGTACAAATTTTCTATTCATAGCCATGAAACCGGTCAAAATATTTTGTATGGGTTGACTTTCCATTACTTTCTTATGCCGTAGAAATATTGTATCAAATCATGCAACAAGACAAAAAACTAGCTGGGTATTCCTAAACCCAAGTAGGCAGTTGGAGTTGCAAAGTTATCATTTATCGAACTTTAAGCCTCCCTTCCCCTTTAGACTGTAGACAAATGTGGCACACAAGACATCAGACTGAGCCTTACCAACAGGGGTGGTCGGAGAGGATTTATATACTCTCCTGCTAACTGCACAGAACAGGAAGACACCAGAACAGGAAGAAGAATAGAGAAGTGACAACAAACAGGGGCCATGAACAAGTCTTATACATCAGACTAAAAACGTGGAAACTAAAGATTTGAATAGCGAGGCTCACTATACATGGAGGACATGCAGGCTGACCAGGTGCTTTCATTCAAGACAGTGTGGGCTATGTCTAAAAACATAAGGTATGGACAGAAAAGAAGCGGACAGAACAAACAGAAAAAAGTCTAAAACATAGAAGCCACGATGCAAGACTTGATGCCAGTGTTGTCTGCCAAAAGGTTACATGCGGCAAGTCAGTGGAGAGAAGAAAGCTGTACACTTAGCCATGCAGCCCAAGTTTGCCCCTTGTTTACATTTTATTCTTTTGTTTCCAAAAGTATGCATAAAATGCAGTTTGCATGTGACATTCTAATTTATCTCCTTTTCCATTTAATCATGCACTGGAACTTATCAGATCAGCACTACTACACATCACTCATAACAATCCATCGCAAATTTAGCATCCGGACATCTGTTACAATCAAACCTACCCTGATCATCAGGACAGCACGCCTGACGTCACGGACGCCCTCGTACACGTTACGGGAGGAGTCGATCAGCTCGTTCTCGTCGGTCTCCTTGGGCGGGTCCTGGCTCAGGGCCTCGACCACGATCTCAACACTCTCTGTAAACGCTGGCATCACTAGATGGAAAGAGTTAGGTCTTTGTTTATAGAGGCAAGTTATATATAGTGAACAAGCAGGTCTCTAAGCTATCATAGACTTTTGTTTTTGTCTAACTTGAAGAAATGGCTTGTCCTGAGATTACTTGATGTGTGTAAACAATGGAAAAAAGATTCCTGAGGAACCATCGCTTTTTGACATTTGACTACTCCACAGACATTTTGACTTGACAAGAACTGTCCTTTAGCTGACTTCTAGATGCTTTCATAACTTTCATGTATAAATAGTTATTTCTACATTGGTAAAATGTCACATACAGCATTTACCTGACTTTTACCTGTGCACAACAGCTACAGAACTCCAAATTACACAAACCTTGGTCCCCCAGCAGCACCACGGCCTCCCGGACTCTCTCCGTGTAGATGCCAGGCTCGTAGTTGTCCATCTCTGCATTCACCACATTACAGACCCGGGAGACACGCCCCCTGATGGCACCCGCCGTGCGGTCAAACGAGTCGGCATCGTTCTCCTGGCGAGCCAGCAGGCACTTGTTGACGTCCTCCAGGATGTGTTGCTCTGTGGAGTAAATGATGAGGGGTTAGGAGGAGCTCAGAGGACGTAAACCTCACATGCTCTGTTGGAAATGATGATTTTTATGATGACCATATGTTGGTGAATTTTCTTCCACAACTCCAGTGGCCTCTCCACCACCAATTTGTGACACTGTAAATATGCATTTCCAATGTATTACTACTATACTTGTTTCAAGCTCAAATTTAAAATGCAGCGAAAACCTCCTTTTCTCTTACCACGAAGTAAAACCAAACAAATCTACAGAACACAGCTGCAGAAGAACGTACCAGAAACTGCCAGGAAATCGTCGATGGAGGTGATGTCATCCACGGCCTCCGTCAGCAGGCGCACCTGGGTCTCCCATTGGTCACGGAACACGTCCATGTTCTCCTGCGCGACCTTGCTGCGAGGGCGGGCTGCCAAGGTCAGGGCAGCGTTGATGACTTGAGGACAGAGGTTCTCGATCTGATTGGCTGCCAGGCGGACAAGCTTCACCCCCTCCTCATTGTTGGACATGGAACAAGCCAGGTTTGCCACCTGTGATAATCAAAATAGACTGTAAGATTGGAAAGCTGGCAGGTCTCATATTTTGGAGTACATGTCTTTTTTTAGTTTAGACCTCTGTCATCAAAACCTTTACCAGCCATTATGGATACAACAAGCTACTGTTTGATAAGTGATACTACTGATAGCTCAAGCACCACCCTGATGTATCAATGCTTACCTCAACCAGCTTGTTGGCGTGCTCGCGGAACACCTGGGCGTATTCCTTCACCTCCTTCTCGTTCCCACGCTTTGCGGCCTCGATCAGCACCAGCAGGGGTACGTTGGTCTCCAGGAAGGAGTCCGACACGTGGTCCACCACGGCCTTACGCAGCTGCAAATCAATGAGATTAGCAAGAATTACATTTCCAACAAGAGTTCCACGACCCCATACCTTCGCCAAATCATGTTAACCGTTCGAACTAACTATACATTTTTTTCTCAGTGATTATGCAAGAGCTTCATTAGCATGAATCATATCAGTTGATCATATTCTCCACCCAATGACAGTCTTAACTTGAGAAAAAAGGCTATTCTAGCATTTCCTCATAAAGTATGCAAATGAGTTCCTGATTTGAATAAATTATGTTTAGTGATGTTCACCTTCACTGAACCTCCAAATATGGTAAGTATTAAATTCCCAGCAGTTACCACTACAAAGTTGTAGCAATTTTCCATTAATTATGCAAATTAGGTCTTCATTTACATAATCAATATCTGCCAATGTTCCTGTCATTCTCAATTACATATGTCGCAAGTGTTTCATAGCCCTATTATCGAACACAGCAGGTTCCGGGTCGGAGTTCAAATCTGACCAGGGTTCCAAATAGTGCGTCAGTAAATCGCCGGATCTGGGTGGTTGTCACGCTAAGTTTGGCTCCCCCTTGCTCGGTGATCGTTATAGATAATCAAATAGTTTTTCTATTTACCGAAAACCCCGTGGTTTGTAGTATTTTCGGGCGTGGTAAAGTCGGACGGCCAGCGAAGCGTTTTTGGTATTAGTCCGCAAGCAAGGGTGATGCGGTTTTGTCGCCTGATGACCCAAATAGCTGCGTTCTATATGCATTTTCAAGGGATTTGCGCCACCGGAGATTGCGGAAAACTTATCACAACAACCTATTTTTTTTTTCGTTTTTCAGAAACAGGAAGTAGTGAGCTTTTTCGTCATATAAGCCGTTACCCAGGGAAAATTCGTTTTTTCTCAGCAGCTCCGCTGAAAAAAGTGTAAAAAAACGGTATTTTTTGGGTCCAAAATTTACATTTCACAACAGTTTCTACCCAAAATGAAAAGTCAGCAGACGATACCCAAATACCTATCGGAAGCCGGCTGAAAACCTCTGTTCACTGGTATAATAAGATTTTCCGGCCTACTTTTCTTGGCGGAATCGTAGCCCTTCGGCCTGGGGGTGTCGGCCGGGCACAAAATCGTAAAAAAAACTCCGAGACCAGCAGATTTATAAAATTTCCTCATTAATTATGCAAATTAGATACTGATTTGCATAATTGCCATCTAATTATGTCAAGCATCACTTAAGCTACCTACATACCAAAAATGACAACGATCCGTCAACCGGTTCTTGAGTTATCCTTTCTCGAAGATTTTTAAACAAATCGCCCTGCAGTTCCAGAGCAAGCCGCTAGGGGGCCCAAACTTATGTCACTTCTTCCCTAGCCCAAGAGCTACCTACCATCCAAAATTCATGACCCTAGCACGTCCAGATCGCGAGATAGCAAAACCGGAAGTTCCGCTGCAGTACCATAAGAAGCCGCCAGGGGGCCCAAAATCTAATCATTTCTAGGTCTCATGAAGACCTACCCACCTACCAAGTTTCATGACAATCCATCCATAGCTTCTTGAGTTATGCTGTTCACAAACAAACAAACAAACAGACAAACGCTACTGAAAACATAACCTTCTTGGCGAAGGTAACAAGCTCTCACATACAAATACACTACGTAGACCACAAGGGATTTTGGGGTACAAAAAATGCCCTTTGTTAAGAAGATATATCAAGTTGAAACTTTCAGACATACCTGTCTGCGGAGATCCCTGGTCTTCTTGTGCATCCTGTCCACAGCCTCATCCAGCTCCTTGGTCTTCCTACCACCAGCCTGCACAACAACACAACTTATCTTTTATCAAATGTAACAAAACTTACAACACACACACACGAATTTGACACTGTGAATATGTGTTTCCAATGTATTACTACTGTGAAAATCTCCTTTTTAGCAGCACAGACTGAGTTTTGTAATCTTGGTAAATAGAGTGAACGTGAAATACGATGAACATCAATGTCAATACTTGCAAGCCAATGTCCTTCAACTTACACAGTTCATGTACTCAGTCAGCAGGTCCTGCAGAGCCTGTCTCACAGCGTTACACTCAGCAACGATACGCTCCCGTCGGTCGTCACGTGTGCACGAGGAGTCCGCCATGAGCGCCGCACCGCTGATGATGCTCTCCAGGCGCTCCTCCAGGGACGGGCGCGTACGCACCTCGTTGTAGCTGGCGGGATCCATCACGATCTTTTGCTGCAGGGAGAAGAAGACAAAGTGTCAAGACTTAAGATAAATTCATTTTGCCCCCCAAAAAATTAACAAGTTTTTATGTTTACCAAACTTCACTTGGTTTTGTACATATTTGATGATGCAGGCTTGGAAATTCTCATGATATGCATCACTTATTAAAATATCAAAGGTTAACAATGACATTTTCATGAGCAACACAAACTGCATGATACCAGTGTGGGGTAAATTGGAAGTTAGACCATAAACAACCACAACAATGTTGCCTTTTTAAACATATTGATGCTGGCATTTTTTTCAATGTAGTCGTTAATTTTCTCTTCATGAAATATGTTAATGATGGTCATTTGCCTATCTATAAGTTTAACAGAACAGTAGCAATGTTTCATTTGAAAAATAATCTAGCATTTGGATCAATCATGTGATTAGTATGGTGATTACAAAATCACTAAGTTAAACACATGCATGTGGTGTCAAGTTAGCCTGGGTGCCATCCTATTTGTATACAGGGGCTCCCATACTCGCTCCCTAAAAAAAGTTTTAAAGAGCGAGTACGGGAGCCCCTGGTATACAAATAGGATGGCACCCAGGCTAGTGTCAAGTGTACAAGTAGAGGAACTTTGGGATTAGGTAAGAAAGAAGAAGTGGGAAGAAGACAGGCATGCACTGCTATAGGAGAGAGGACCACAGACTGTACAGTTCTGTGAGCTGGGACTTGTACTTACATCGAAATCATCCATAGCACGAGAGAGAAGGTCCCGCCTACGTCGACCCTCCAGACGATAAAAGGAAAATAAAGCCATAGCACCAAACCATAAAAGTAGAAGCAAAGAATGAAGCAGACTTTCCCTTTACAGAGCTCAAAATACTGGATGCATGTGCACTTCTGGGCCCCCGAAATTAGACTCTTAGAGCTGTGCACCTGGATCTTGACTGTGGGTGCACAGTGACTGGTGCAACTAGATATTCACATAGTGTTACACTTGAAAAGGTACTACAGTAGTATTGTACACTAGTATACAACATATTCCTGACAAGTTAGCAATAGAATTTCAGATTCCAGAGAGCCAGTATGATTTGTAATTAGGTTTTGCTGACATTCTACTTTTACCTTACATTGTGCACCCAAAATTTTTCTGTACACCTAACTTTTTAGTTAGGTGCACCTATTCCTAAAAATGAATTTTGAGCTCTGCTTCATGAGAACACTTTGTCAAGACCACTTTTTGTGTTTGTTCTGTAGAAAAGTGGCTGAAGGACTTTACACACTTATTGTGTGAACATTTCTTTGCACTGGTAACCAAAGGAGGGTTTGATATCCCATTACAACACAGAAAAGCTGAATCTATAAATGGTCGAGACAAACTGCTCTGTTGAGAGAAAGCGCTGAGAGGCACCACTGGAATATTGAGTGCAGAGAAATAAACAAACCACAGGGATCATAAATGTGGTAACAATAGTGGGAGTGGGGACAAGAAAATGTAAGTGACCTCACAGTAAAATACCAACCACCAAAATGTGAAAGAAACAGCACATACGAATATACAAGGATGTTATTTTGACTGGGGAACACAATATTTGTTTGTTGTTTAGTATGAAGAGATTCCCAAACTTGAACGTCACTTTGCAGCAAACCTTGTTGCTTTCATGTTCAAGTTTCTGCTCACAGACTGGTAAAGGGGACAATATGATCTCTGCTTGAAATGCTAGAACAAAAACAGGCAATTCTTGTCAAAATAACTGTCTGATGGAATGCAAATGATGTAGGAGGGTGTTTTATCCCTAATTTTGGGGGATTCTTGTGCATTATGACTTACATCGAACTCATCCAGTGCTGCAGCCAGCTCACCGGCGCCCTCGTAAGGATGAGGATCGGCAGGTCCGGACGCTTGTGCCGTGTTGGAGAGTGAGTTGACGGCATCACAGACCTGTTTGTACACATAGTCACGGTTGGCCTTGGCGGCAGCGACGTCAGGATGGCGCAGGTAAGCCTTGGAGGCCGTGTACAGCATCATGCTGTTCTTCTTCAGTGTGTTACGAGCAGCTGCCATCTCATCACGACGGGCTGGGTCAATCAAGTCCTGAACAGGAATAAAAAATACATTTCAGAAATCATGTATATGTGGTCACTGGTCAAAGTTTGTCTGATATAAGTTATGACACTTCTAGAACTGTGCAAAGTATACTTATTAGTGTCCATGTAAAGGAGTTCTTGGTTTTAATCCCATTTAAAAAGCATTTATGTAAGGAACTTTTTTTAGGTTCAAAAGAATGTGCATTGGCTATTCTGTTGAACCGTAAGTTCCTAACCTTATGACTTATGACGTTATGTACATTTAATTTTGTTTGAGTTCAAACTGTTGAATAAAGCCACAGTCAAAAAGGTTTTTTTGAGTCACAAAAGAAAACAGGCACTCACGTTCTGTCTCTTCATGGCAATGTCGTTGAGCCCAACCACATCTTTGCCATACTGGCGGAAGGCATTGTTCAGGGCCTGCTGGTCCTGGGCCTGACGTACCCTCTCAAGGGACTCCTCCACCTAAAGGTCCAACAGACAGAACATGATGAGATTTAGCATTTACTTATGACAAAGACTAAACCACACCAAGAAATCACAGATTTCATACCTTTGTGAAATGTTTCGAGATTTTGTGGATTTCTTATTCTATTCATTATAGTGTTCATATTATTCATTTCTCGGTCTACTCTACCTATTTATGCATTTTCCCATTGCCGCCCGGCTAACAGACTTCATGGCCAACTTCCTGTTGGCTCTCCACCAGCTTCTGGGACCTAACTTCCTGTGTCTGACCTTTTGCAGTCTGTACTGTAGTTAGGTAATTATTGTGGGCTACACCAGAGAAACAAAACTCAAACTCACAATGCGGAGGTGCTTCAGTAACATGTGCACATCGGCCATGTCAGCGATGATGAGCAGTCTGGTGACGGCAGACAGCAGGGCACGGGCGGCACGTACCATGGCTCCCCGCTTCATGGACGAACAAGGGTCATCTGCAAACTCCTGGGAGGCAGCATACATGGTGTCGCCTGGAGGATGGGAAATTAACATGTAAACCTGTAATGTCATATTCTGTGATGTGTTAGCTGCAATCATGTTTTTTACATTCATAAAATTTTGCCTTCGGTGTGAGAGAGAGAAAGAGACATGGGTATCTTCTGCCATGGGTATCTTCTGCTTTTTATTATGCAGCACCCGTGGCCAAGTTTCTTGCCACTAAGTACACACAGTCTTGGATGTGCCCCCACATTCCTTAAATAGACATTAGACAGATGGCTACAACAAAAGATACAGAATAGTACATAACAAAAGGCACTCCTCTCAGTAAACCTGTCACATCACACTTGTCTGGTTTTCAAACTGGGACAAAGGCAAAGAATATAGCCCTGATTAACATGTGATATCTTGGCCACAAGTAGATGGTACAACTAATATTTTCCACCATTACAGCACAAATTGGTTGGATTTTACTTTTGTGCGCTCTTGTTAACACGTGTCTTACAGATGTGAACCAAACTGACATCTAGATCAAGTCCACAGAAGAGGAATTCTGTCAACAACACCCTGGTATGTCTGGTGACTGTTTGGCATTTCTGTATTTGCTTTCTGGGCAAGTCAAGTGGTCTCCTTCCCAGCTCCAATGTAGGGCACATCAGGCTGAGAATTCAACACGCAACAGAATAAGCTCTTGCCTAGGGGTGGGTACCGGTCCAGCTCATTCAGGTCCAGGTCCAGGTCCAGGTCCAGAGGATCAGGTCCAGGTCCGGACCTGTACCTGTACCTGATTCTGTACAGTAGTAAGTTACTAGTAGCATATGATTTACGGTGTAGTATCAGTACAGAATAATTTTGCAAATCTAGTATTTGAATTACTAAGACCACTACAAAGATCTAAACAATTGAGATCTAAACAGAACTGAACATTTTATTAAAGAAAATATAACAAAATACATATTTAAACTTCTCCTCTAGTCCTAGATCCTATTGCTATTAAAACCTGATATCATTTACAAAGAGAACCGAATAAATTAGGACATTAAAGTTTCCAACCAATCACATCGCAGGATTGCATATCCGCCCTCTAGCGGTTATAGGTTGAATTGCAGCCTCTCGCGAGGTTTCGCGAGGTTCCGCGAGGTTTGGCCGGCCGGCCGAGTTATTCAAAATGGCGCCACGATCTTGCCGATCTTGCCGATCGCTGAAGTTTCTTTGTATTTTCCTTGGTATTTTACGCGATTCAATCGAAGAAAAAAAGTTGACCACAAGTAAACAAGAGTAATACAGCAGTGGGAACCTTACAATCCGTTTTGTTGGATGCTAATTTCTCATCTCGAGTGGAATTTACGTGCGTCCCAGTGTGGGCATGTGGTGCCGCTCGAGTGAAATTTTTCGGTTCGATTTGAACCAAATTATATTATACGCAGCCTGTAAACTTCTCCTTTTTGATTCCTAGATGTCTATCGGTATAGAAAATATGGAAAAAATATTGTTGCAAAATGAGAGAGGCGGAAACTAAGGTAAATTTCTTTTATTTTAATGCTGGATGTTCATTTTCCTGGCAGGCCTCCTTGTATGTAGTGATCATCGGTAGTAACAAGTTTGGATTTTTGTTTCGGTCCAAAAAACCGGTCCACCACGTTTCGGTTTTTCCGGACCGGACCGATACTATTTTTCCGGTCCGTACCGGTCCACCTGGACCGGTACCCACCCCTACTCTTGCCTCATTGTCATCTTCCTATTGTACTGTACTTAACATAAATGTCTGCATATAAAAACACTTCATACCTGTCTTCTTGCAGTCATCGATGGCTGCCATCATGTCATCCTGGATGTCGGGATAGTCCTTTGCGATTGTCTCCCCCTTATCGATGAAGGTCTCTGTGGCCTTCTTGACTAAGGCACTCAGCACATGGGCCTTCTTGGAACGACCTTTCTTCTTTCCAGAGTTCCCTTTGGTGTTCACAAGTGTTGTGACCTAAATAAGAAACAAGAAATTAGAGACTTCAGCCTTCCGGGAAGTATACGATCCTTTGCTTCCTGAATTCCCCCACATTGACCACTAAAATTCCTGCTAGCTCCCACTGAGTCCCAGACAGATTTTGAGAAGTTCACTCAATTTTCTGAGTCTGACTGTTTGACCTCCTGCCATCCTGCTTGTCAATCTTCCCCCACCCATGTGCTATTGACCTACTCTGTCTGGACAAACTGGCACACAAACCCACAGCTCATTCACCCATAACAATACTTCTGGGCTGGAAGTAAAACAAAAGCAAAATACTTGTACTTGTTTTGAATTAGCTAATGAATCTTCATGGAAAGTTAAGAGATTGTTTTGGACTTGAACCTGGCCAACTCACCTGTGTGACCAGTGGTTCCAGTGTCTTCTCTACGGAGTGTGTCTTGATCTCCAGATTCTTAGGGTCCCATTTCAGGGTACCGCCTGGTGAAGCCATCTTGTCCCGTTGTCCTTTAGTTTACTGTCCCACTGAAATACACAATAGATATAATCAATGAACAGGGTAAGTCCTTTTTCTTTAGTTGCAAGAACATGAACACTCAATTTCTACATAGGGAAACCGTACAAACTATCATCCCAAAAGTGTAACCTGACACAGGAAGGATTGTTGTCCTTCAGCTTGTTTATCTCATTTTCTCAAGGCTGACACAGCCAGTGAGTAGACCACTTTCTAGGTCAGACAACAAAGTGGCAAACATGGTAATGTCAGATGCCAGACTGCTTCAAATCCAGCTGCAAGCACATCTTTATTGCTAGGAGGAAGGACAGGCAGTTTTTTAATGAACAGCATCATCAGCATGAGAGACTCAACTTGTCTCTGTCTAAATTCTATTTCAACTTTCCACTTCCACTCAAAAAACAAAGCTTAGTCATTTATGAACAAAGTATTTAAACTGGTCCTGTACATACATGGTCCCAAAAGAAACCCTCACTTCCTTTTTTCATCATTCATGATCTCTTATTTCCTCATCAGAACTTATAAATTCCATAGCCATGGTAGACAGGACATTCATTGTCCTTCCACAACATGCCTTGCATTTTGGTTTCACCTTTGGGACTCTCCAGCAAAATCAAAATTACAGGTGTGACCAACCAATTTTGACACTTGGCTGGTCCCAACAAGCTCTCTTTGTTCAGACTGTTGCCTGTGTTAGAAAAATTCTAGATACATATTTATTGGCTACAGTGTTGGAAAAAAAGGCTGGTAACAAGAAACTACATGAAGTCATGAACTAATGTTACAAACTGCCGTTGGACAATAAAAATTCATCTGTTAAACTGTGTGGTTCAAGCTCTGAGTTGAATCTATAAACTGGTTTGTTTGCACTGTTTTCTGACACTTGAAGTCACGGGGTTCAAACAGCCATGTTTTAGGAAGTGCTAACTTTCCCACAGGACCCACTGTCACTCTGTAAACAACAGTACAGTGGGCAGACATAAATATCTGTAAAATACACAGACTACTTCGCCTGTCAATAAAATGTGAAAATGCTATGTTGATTTACTCTGAGTGATGTTATACATATATTTCCCTGTATCAGTTTTCCTGATCCTAACCCTAGGAAATGTATATACTGAGTCACTTGGAAAATGTGAAAAAAGCCACCAGTGACTAAGCAGAGTAAACCAAATTTGTCTTAGCTTTGTCGCCAAAGTTGGGCAGCTATTTTCGAAAGGGGATGGGATTTTTTTTCAACAATTCTGTCTGTGCATTGAACTTGAGTTCAGAGCAAGTGTTTAGGAAAATGAACAAAGGTTAGACAGGAGAAGAAGACGTCAGATTGAAGCTGAACAAGTGATTTACACACGACAAGAATGATGTAAACCGGAAGTTATTTTGCCTGATTCAAATTTCTGAACCGCCATGATGGCTGTCAGCCACCAACACTGCAAAATAAAGAGGCAATCTAACGCCCTATTAAACCACGAGCTTCTTCGACAACTTTGCCACAGCTGTAACAGCTGCAAACGAAACCAGCGTATAGCTGCCACAGATGTTCTTCAGATCTTGTTGTTCTTGAAGAATAATTCACACGAAAATGTGGGATCTGAGAGACGCGCGTGGGGAGGGCGAGTCGTGATTATGATCCGGACTCGAGGCACTTCAGTTTCCCATACCGTTTCCATCCCCTACATCCATAAAACGTTCCAGATTTGGTCAGAAAAACTTATCAACAATATAATAAGAGCCTTACCTTGCAGAATTCTAATCGTATTCCTCCGTTGGGGACGGAATATTACGCACTTTGGAAAGCTAGGCGTCCGACGCAAAACAACTGTTATTTGACGCCACCCTTTTGTGTGGGTCAGTCTGGGCTGTTCCTCCCAGCACTTCCCCTCCCTGTGGTAACAGGTACTTCCGGTTGACTTACTTAGATGTTTCTGCTTACTTGAGCATTGAATATAAGCCAAAAGAAACTCTTAAATAAGCCTGCTTAATCTAGAACACAATTGAGGTATCGATATGAGTCAATTCTTTCTGTTTTTAGCGAGCCCTTCTTTGCGACTGGTTACCGTTCCGACGGGAGTAAAAAATAGATCGGCACATTCCTGAGATGTTCACACTTCCCCGCGATCACGTGACCGATGATGTCACGGTCTGGGTACGAGAGCGCGTCCGTTACAACCCCGGGCTTGTTGACACACCTGAGGAATTTAAATGTCGCCCTGTTACCTAATATGGCAATGCCGGAGGTGAGACAAAGCAACGACCATGAAAAGTGACGTAAAGGAGTAAATCACAGGCGCTATTTTTACTACGGTGGGAGGAAAGTGGGTGTTAACTTTTTAAGAAGTCCTTCAAGCCTATCAATGGATTTTCCAATAAAGTATCAAAGTATCAATATCCCTCTTCATCTTAGTTTTATAAAGGAGGTTTGAAATTGAGGTTTAAAATTTGATTTTATCCTTGGTTTTATGCCACGGAGCTTGTCATTGGTTTTATACCGAAAGAACTGTAACGTTAACAGTGAAATGCAAAGTCGCACAGGTTCAGTTCATACTTCGATGTTTTATAAAATGACCAGACGGAAATGAATTCCTGATAAGAGTTAGTTCGGACCAAGGAGGTTATAGTGGTGATAACCTCCTTGGTTCTGACGTTGGAACTACCTGTGCGTGTGTAAGGGTGTTAAAATGGCACTTTTGGGTGTTGTGCAGGAGGCCGCCTTTGTTGTAATTTACACTTCCTTGTCGTTGCCAGTATGATAATCTGGTCATGCAAATTCGAGGCTTTGATTCCTTGATACATCAAAGACGTGTCATATATGTGTTAAATGTGGTATTGTTCCCCTTGCCAGACGACTGTCTGACTTGCATTCTGTGGCTTTGTCTGTGATTTGACAATAAAAGCTGGGAGATATGTGGATTGGGAGATCAGTCTGAGACAGAGAGAGCTTGAGAGAAGGTTGCAGAGAAAGACTGTCCCAGCCCCACGACTCCCGTGCGTGTGTATCGGCAATGCCTGTGTCCTGCGTGTGTTCTTGCTAGCCCTGTAGTTAGTTCTCCGTGCAGCATCCAAAAGAACCGGAATAACACCTCGGTTACATTTGGCGACGAGGATGGGATGCTGTTTCAACCAACATCTAGGGGGACGCTGCAGGGCAGAGCCACGCCAGGACCTGAGGAGGGCCGGAGACGCGCACGGGAGGGTAGGACCAACACCAGGGACAAGCGGACCTCGGCAGGCGGACTGTGCAGATGGACGTGCAGGTGGACGCTGCAAGAGGGAAACTTGAGAGCCGCACCGGAGGGGCGGGAGTTTGATGATGGACGTGCGGAGTGTGAGGACTGTAGGGCCGGGAGAGCCAAGACCACGAGGCGTCGGGGCCGTGACCTGGAGAAGACCCGGGCGGCCAGCCGGACTGAAGAAGAGTCGGTCCAAAGAGTGTGTCAGTGATGCGGTGGGTGTAAGAATTTCATGCGCACAATGTCAGACCGTCCAAAGTTTAGTTTTGATGTGTTAGGGTTAGTTGAGGTTGTTAGATTTGATGTTGCTATTAGGATTCTTAGTATGTCCGAGGTAGGGAGAAAATTTATGGGTGCATGATCTCTGTGGAAACCCAGACTTCGGGGGTTGGGCTTCTCGGTCCTTCAGGATATTGTGTCTCCCGGGTTTGGAAGTCTGGTTGTGTGGTTGTTCGTTGTTGTTTGTCCGTAAGTTCATCTTAGTATTCGTTATCTTTATCTTGTTTTCGACTTCTAAGGGTTGTGCCAAAGTTTGAAGCAAATTGTGATCAGGGTTTTACATTTCAAAAGGTTGGCAGTTTGGCCGGTTGAATATTCATGTGAGCATTGTGTCCAAATTGGTTGTCTTTCTTTGTTTGTTGTATTTGGCTGTTGACTCAAAATTATTCATCACCTTGAGAGTGTTGACTTTTAGAGGATGATTTAAGTTTTTCGTGGGATCAAGTAGAATAGGCTGCGAGGAGCTCTATTCAGACTGCCGTGGTTTGAGCTGGGAAACGTTCCACGTGCTCCTAGGGTGGAATGGATATTTGAGCGGGCCTGGTTTGGAAGACTTGTGTCAGCCTAGTTTGCAGAGTTTTGTTTGGAGAATATTTAGTATTCGTTAGTTTGGTTTCAGGGAGAGTTTTCAATCATATTTGTTATGGTTTTAGTTGCTGAGTTTTTATAGATAAAGGTGGACGGTCGGTTGTTTGTGCGTGTGTGTGTTGACCTTTTTCCATGGCTGATCCCTGCACCCCACACAACAAGGACGTGGGCCAAACCAGTCAGATCCTAATCGGGATACCTGAAACAGTGGACCGACGCGCCGAGGGAACTTCTCCAGGAAGACGGTGATCGGGGCTGACCAGCAGGAGACGTGGGGCGGCCGTCCGTGGGTGGCAACAAAGGGAAGGGGAAGGGACAACGCGACGCGGGGACCTGTGACGTAGAGACGAGGTGATGTGTTGTGATGTGTTGAGGACGTCCGCAGTGGAGCCAAGAGGACCTGCGAGCGGCGCTGACAGGCCGTGTGACGTGACGACGACGCCCGTGTCCATGAAGGAAGGGGTCGTGATGTGTAGTTAATGATGTGTTGAGGACGTGATGTTTTGAGATTCAGGAGTAACTAGTTATATATAAGACCGATCCACAAACTCTTTAAAAAATTCACGTACTATTAAACTTGATTAATTTGATCTGTTATCTATTCTATGAAACAATATCCTCCATTTCCTATGTGTAGTGTATCATGTGTATAATTTGCTTGTATCCTGTTTTATTATGTAGTCCTATGTGCAAAATGTATATTTGCTGTAGTTATATTTGTTGTTTTATTTTTAAAAAAACATTGTACGCTCGCCGGGACGGCTCGCATTAAACTAGGGGTGCGTGTAAGGGTGTTAAAATGGCACTTTTGGGTGTTGTGCAGGAGGCCGCCTTTGTTGTAATTTACACTTCCTTGTCGTTGCCAGTATGATAATCTGGTCATGCAAATTCGAGGCTTTGATTCCTTGATACATCAAAGACGTGTCATATATGTGTTAAATGTGGTATTGTTCCCCTTGCCAGACGACTGTCTGACTTGCATTCTGTGGCTTTGTCTGTGATTTGACAATAAAAGCTGGGAGATATGTGGATTGGGAGATCAGTCTGAGACAGAGAGAGCTTGAGAGAAGGTTGCAGAGAAAGACTGTCCCAGCCCCACGACTCCCGTGCGTGTGTATCGGCAATGCCTGTGTCCTGTGTGTGTTCTTGCTAGCCCTGTAGTTAGTTCCCCGTGCAGCATCCACAAAAGAACCGGAATACCACCTCGGTTACATTGGATAGTAAGTAATTACTAACCGGTATCAGAGACAGACCTTTTTTTCTTTCTACCCACCATGCAGCAGTTTTAACGTTAATGTTGAAATCGACGAAGGTGACATGTTAAGTTTATTAACTTAATGTTAACGTTAACGTTAACGTTACATATATTTCTTTTCTTCCTTTCTCATGTTTCTATTGTGCATGAAATTATTTCACTTCCTTGTTTTCTATAAAGAAGAAGACCTAACCAAGTAGTTAATCTCAAAGCAGATGTAACATGAGGATCCGGCTATCTCATTCTTGCTATGCTGAATGCCTGTTTTTGCAGGTGCCTTATAACAATTCTCTATTCCTAGTCGCCTTCTGGGAGAATGTTGCAAAAACAGGCGTTAAAGTAAACACGGGGAATGAGCCTCGTATTTTCCTTACATCTGCTTGGTGATTAGCCAAGTACTACAAGGATAGCTTTCCATTACTGATATTTTACTCAGTCAGTGCTCACGTGGTCTCGCAGCGCCGCCCAGTGCGTTGAAGGTTCCGGGTCAGAGTTTAATTAAGTGCGCAGTAAACTGCCGGAAACATGACTTTGTTTGTTATGTTTTGGTCGCGATATCCCTAATATCGTAATAGCTATGTACATATCTTTTTATTTTCTGAAAAGCCTGTTAATTGTAGCCTTTATAGGTGGCGTAATGTTG
Organism: Branchiostoma floridae x Branchiostoma japonicum; assembly: GCA_013266295.2. NCBI lineage: Eukaryota > Metazoa > Chordata > Leptocardii > Amphioxiformes > Branchiostomatidae > Branchiostoma > Branchiostoma floridae x Branchiostoma japonicum. The sequence goes on from CM023824.1 coordinate 12,436,756, forward strand.
GTGGTCCAGCGAAGACTTCCTGGTATCAGTCCGCGCGGAAGGTCGTGTTGCCTTTTCGCCTGATTACCGGGATGGTGCGTTCTATGTGCGCTGTGGGTGTGTTTGGGTCATCGAAGGTAGCGGTAAACTTATCGCATCGATTTTAATTTTTCCCCATTTTTCGGAAACATTAGGTACTGAGCTTCTTCCTGTAGTAAGCCGTTACCCTGGGAAAACTCGTTTTCTCCATGCAGCCATGTGTGAAAAATGACGAAAAAAAGGACCCCTTACGTAAGAATGTACTTTTTTAGGCCTTGTTTACTCCTAAATACATCGGGCGCAGAAAATATCAATCAAGTGTATTGATAAGCGGCATGGCACCCCTTTCAAACAGATTAATGAAAAATCCCGACCCGCGTTTATTACAGACATGATAGCCCGGCGGGCTTAGGGTATCAAATTTGCTACGAACACAGAAGAAAACTCTGGTCCGAGACCTGAATACGTACTACAGGTGGTAACATTGCATTGCATATTTCAAGCGCAGGGCGGCGCTGTGAGACCACATGCACTGTGCGAAACGCCAGCAATAATGGCGCAGTGACGCTCTTTGGTGCTGTGGGTTTAGAAATAATCCTTCAGCTATCCAGCATCTCCTGAGCCATCCGTTCACGACCAATATATAGACCAACTCCTGAGTTATTCACGAAGGTTAACAAAGGATTACAGTCATGTTTGAAATCGACGAAGGTGAGATTTCGTATCCTAAAATCCAGGTAGCGTCCAAAGATCTCAGGAAGTCAAAACTGCAGTCTTTGTTCGACGTTCCCGCCGAATCACAATACAACGTTGCTAGTTTTTGGGCCCATATATTATGTATCATGCTCATATGCTAGCAGTTACCTACGAAGGACAGTGTTTGGCTTCAATGAAAAAGCGTTGCTCGGTAATTCCTTGGCAAACTTTTCACCTGGAAGTTTCAGACAGGGGTGGGAGGGGGGTGACCAAATATTTAGTTGAAAAAATAGAATTTATTCTGTTACCAGCAACACTCATCTTTATCGTTGCATGTTTCTGTGTCGAACTACACGTACTGAGTTCCTAGTTCCTGTTGCTGTAATTTGTGTAAGCACGTCAGTTCCTGGACATCCATCATAAAATTTATGATAACATCTCCATCCCCTTGCAGAGTACACATACCAGGAGGAGGATGAGACTGATGAGATCACACCTGACCTGTGGCAGGAGGCCTGCTGGATCGTCATCAGCTCGTACTTTGACGAGAAGGGACTGGTGCGCCAGCAGCTGGACTCCTTCGATGAGTTCATCCAGATGTCCGTGCAGCGGATCGTGGAGGATTCGCCACAGATCGACCTACAGGCTGAGGCACAACATCTTACCATGGAGGCTGAAGTACCAGTGAGTTGGGCTAAGGCTATAAGTTACTGATTTGATTATATTATGTAGATGGTATCCTCACCCCAAAACTGATGCGAGCGTGCCCCCAAAAAAGTCTGGGCAAAAGAAGAAGTTGTCTTCATCAAGTTCAAGGCTTTTTTAAAGGGATCACTAAGGAGGTATGGATGCTATAACTATAAATTCAACATGAAAAATGACAGCGTCATGTAGATCTACTAGACTGTGTATATTTGATGTACTGAGTGATACTGATAGACACAAGTGACATTCACATGTATGTGTATTGTTGTTTTAGCCTCGCTACCTGCTGAACTTCGAACAGATCTACCTGTCCAAACCCACTCACTGGGAGAAGGATGGCGCACCCAGTCCCATGATGCCCAATGAAGCTCGACTAAGAAACCTGACGTAAGAATGAGCCTCTTACAATCATCAGTTCTAAGATTGTTCAAAACATTTTTTTGTGTAGCCTGAGAAATTGTTGGTACAGGTTTTCACAGGCAGATTGAGAAGCAGATGATGAAATGTTGATAAGGCAGACTCTGATAAAAGAGTGATTGCAAAATATTTATGTTGATGCTTCTCTGGGAGTTAGCTAGGCTGTGAATGCTACAGTACCTGTGTTACGTGTGTATATGAACAAGAAAAGTTTACCCTGTAACTGAACCTGGTAACTCACCTGACCATAGAGCATTCTGGACAAACTTGTAGTAGGATAGAAATATGAAGTAGGGAAAACACCAACACAGCTTGTACAACATAAAATAACATTTGTGAATTTTTTTTTTCTCAGGTATTCGGCACCTCTGTATGTAGACATTACCAAAACTATCGTCAAAGATGGCGAAGAGCGAATAGAGACACAACATCAGAAAACTTTCATTGGGAAAATTCCCATCATGCTTCGCTCCACCTACTGTCTCCTGAGCGGACTCACAGACAGAGACTTGACAGAGTTGAACGAATGTCCGTTAGACCCTGGAGGGTACTTCATCATCAACGGCTCCGAGAAAGTTCTGATTGCTCAAGAAAAGATGGCGACAAATTCAGTATATGTGTTTGCGAAGAAGGACTCAAAGTACGCCTTTACGGGGGAGATCAGATCATGTTTGGAGCACTCGTCAAGACCGACAAGCACACTGTGGGTCCACATGCTGGCCAGAGGAGGCACGGTAAGTTTGGTGTAATCAGCAGAAACAGAGTCTGTTCTTGTGTAGTTTGAGTTCATTTTGTAAAGAAAAAGTGGGTTAATCAAAGTTCCAAAGTCAGTGTGTTTTTGTCATGCAATGATGTCTTATCTAGTCACCAAATCTGACTCATCAGATGGAGACACTCTGGTCTACTGAGCATGGCTGCTTCACAGGCTTCTTATACTGGTCACTGTTAATGTCACTGTTCTACATGCAGCTAGTATAGTTTGAACATTGTGGCCCCCAATGCTGTGATTTAAGCCCCTATGCTGTCTTTCAACCAGCAGAGGGGTGTTTCTTTCTGGGGAGAACATTGTGACCCTTCATAAATCTTTACAAAATAGTAAATACTTTATAAAATCTTTACTTCCAGGGTCAGAGAAAGAGTGCTATTGGTCAGCGTATTGTGGCAGTTCTGCCGTACATCCGCCAGGAGATTCCCATCATCATCGTTTTCCGCGCCTTGGGCTTCGTGTCAGACAGAGACATTCTGGAACACATTATCTATGACTTTGATGACCCAGAAATGATGGAAATGGTGAGGAAAAAAACAATAATCAATCTCAAGACTGTTTAAGTGTTGTTTTCAAGGATTGTATACATATACTTGCCAAGAGTTGAAATATCTGATTTCTTGTTCATGCTGTGATGTCTTATCTAGTCACCAAATCTTACACATCAAATGGAGACACTCTGGTCTGCTGAGCTGAACACTTAATGGAAACTTGAAGTCGTCGCTCTGTCTGTACTTGAAATAAAACCACTTGTTCTATTACTCTAGTTAAAACCCTCCCTGGATGAAGCCTTCGTCATCCAAGAGCAGAACGTGGCCCTGAACTTCATCGGTGCGAGAGGTGCCAAACCCGGTGTGACCAAGGACAAAAGAATCAAGTACGCCCGAGAGATCCTACAGAAGGAGATGTTACCTCATGTGGGCATCAGTGACTACTGTGAGACCAAGAAGGCTTATTTCTTAGGGTAAGGCTTTCTCGTCTTGGAATCAAGTGGGATGTCAGCAAAACATCAGCATTACAAACCTTACTGCCTCTCTTTAGAGCTTAGATCTTAAATTCTATACCTAATTTTTAAATCAGTAATACAACAAAGGTTTTTACTGTTTTTATCTGACCCTCAAATGTCAAGAATAGAACCTTTATATCCCTAAATCTACACAAACATCAAGGTGCAACGGTGAACCCACAGTAAAAAAATTAGGTGGAAAGCTCCAATATTGGGTGCACAAAACTGCATATGCACCCAGTATTTGGAGCCCTGCTGCATAATCAAGTCTAAAACCCTTCCCTGCCTGTCCTTCCCAGGTACATTGTACACAGACTGCTGCTGGCAGCATTGGGTCGGAGAGAGCTGGACGACCGTGATCACTATGGCAACAAGCGTCTGGACCTGGCAGGGCCACTCCTGGCTTACCTGTTCCGTGGCCTGTTTAAGAACCTGACCAAGGAGGTCCGAATATACGCACAGAAGTTCATCGACAGGGGGAAGGTAATGTTTTTCCCTCAAAAAAAAAATTATGTAGTCTTCATTGAATTGTTTTCATCAGCAAAAATTGAAATACTGAAGTACTTAATTCAGCTCTTTTTCCTGTGTAAAAAGGATAGCAATGTCTTTAAAATGAATTGAAAAGTTGGTGATCATCAGTAAATGAATCATCTCCTACCTTGTACAGTCGGGGGAGAAGATACGATAAAGCCGTTTGAATCTGCATGGAGAGCTGTCTATGACAGGGTATGGTAATTCACTACTAATAGGTAGACAACCTTTGCAATAACAGCTCAATACTCAAGCCATGGAATGTTTTGTTTCTGTCCCTTTGGTAGGACTTCAATCTGGAGCTTGCTATCAAGACACGAATCATCACAGATGGGTTGAAGTATTCCCTGGCCACAGGAAACTGGGGCGATCAGAAGAAGGCTCACCAGGCTAGGGCTGGGGTGTCACAGGTTAGTACCCTATCCACTGGATCACAACATAGGAGAATGGGCTTGTTGTTCAGTGTTCCTGTCACCATTGTTGAAAAGGGCTCAAACCTTTATAGTCCTCTATGATGAAATGTTTTCTCACGACTTCTGTGATGAAAATAGAACTCTCTCTTCCTGAGAGGACAACTGCTATATATCTCGTTCAATGGATTTTTTTTCGTAAACTGTCATTCGCTGTGTCCAAAATTCCTGTACAAAGGAAAAGACAACCGTATGGCCATGTTGACAGATTATTAACACAGGGTTCCTCCTAGATGCAAGCTTCTCTTCACCTAAGTACATTGATTTTCCTCAGGTGTTGAACAGACTGACCTTTGCCTCCACCCTGTCCCATCTGCGACGTCTGAACTCTCCCATTGGTCGGGACGGCAAGCTGGCCAAACCCCGACAGCTGCACAACTCCCTCTGGGGCATGATCTGTCCTGCAGAGACCCCTGAGGTAAGCAACTGGTACTGCAGCATCGTGGTCAACTTTGCCATAAGTGTGTTGTGCATACAGGGACAGGCTATGTTCTGGCCCTGGTGGCCTACATGTCTGAGTTCATAACAACCTCAATAAGGGTCACAATCTGTCCAGCAGAGACCCCTGAGGCAAGCAACTGGTATTACAGTATCATGGTAAACTTTGTAAGTTTTCAATCTTATGTCTTGTTCACTTAGGGTCAGGCTGTAGGTCTGGTGAAGAACCTTGCCCTGATGGCCTACATCTCGGTGGGTTCCCAGCCCTCCCCCATCCTGGAGTTTCTGGAAGAGTGGAGTATGGAGAACCTGGAGGAGGTGGCTCCCTCCGCCATCGCTAACGCCACCAAGATCTTTGTGAACGGCTGCTGGGTAGGAGTGCACCGGGACCCTGAACAGCTCATGAACACGCTGAAAAAACTCAGAAGACAGGTCAGTAACTGAAACGGCAAAATATAAAGGATAACAGTGATTCAAACCATAGGGTCGGGGCACTAGTGACACAACAGTGATAGTTGAAGTTGTCAGTCTCCCAAATATTCTTGTGCCAGTCAGTTGTTTTTAAGGCAGAGCCAGTCTTGGTTTGGAAGAACATATTTTCTTGAAGAGACCATATGTTTTTGTCTTGATTGAGTTAACAACTTCCTCCAAAAGGCAGGCTGTTGGCTCCATAAAACAATGGAAAAATGGAAAAAAATTTTGGTGCTTTGTAGATGGACATCATCGTGTCGGAGGTTTCCATGGTGAGAGACATCCGGGAGCGCGAGATCCGGATCTTCACTGATGCGGGGCGGATCTGTCGACCACTGCTGATCGTGGAGAAACAGAAACTCCTCCTGAAGAAGCACCACGTAGACATGCTGAAGGAGAGGGAGTACAACAACTACAGGTGAACAACTCTACTTCTCACATGAGATGGTCTGTGAGTTTGTCAAATAAAAAAATACAATTAACAGCATTAGCTGAAGTGTTGGAAGCATACACACTGGAATGTTTTGCAAGTAAAACATTCATGTTGCAAAGCTTCCTAGAAGAAAACTGGAAGATCTCTGAGAAAGTTTCTGTAGGACAGAGGCTTTTTTCGTTCCCCTTCCAACAGTTGAAACAGAAGGCATGCAGATGTTACTGAATTTCTGGCCTCCTAGCAGTGTTTTTTCAAACTGCAACTGCCTTGCTGTCCCCCAGTTGGCAGGACCTGGTTGCCGGGGGCGTGGTTGAGTACATTGACACCCTGGAGGAGGAGACGGTGATGTTGGCCATGACCCCAGATGACCTGCAGGACAAGGGCGTGGCCTACTGCTCCACCTACACCCATTGTGAGATCCACCCGTCCATGATCCTGGGGGTGTGTGCCTCCATCATCCCCTTCCCCGATCACAACCAGGTCAGTCTGCTGGGACAGTTATACCTGCATTTTGTAGGGTTTATGGTTGTTGCATTGTAACTACATGTTATTACATTGTCTAAAATGTGCCACAGAGTACTATAAATTTGCGGTGATTTTATTTCTCAGCATTCCGCAGTTAAACAATTCTGCAGTACAGAAATGATACATTGAAAATGCATATTCACCCCATGAATTTCCAGTGAAGAGGACACTGAGAAAGTTGAAAGATTTAGATATGGACACAAAGGGTTGAATCAGTATGGTCAAGGTTATACAAAATATATATAAAGTTGGCTGGTTTAAACAAGGTATTGAGTATGATTTGTTGATAATTTTTGATCTGCTCCATTCCTCAGTCTCCCCGTAACACATACCAGTCTGCTATGGGTAAGCAGGCTATGGGAGTCTACATCACCAACTTCCACGTGCGCATGGACACCCTGGCCCACGTGCTGTACTACCCACAGAAACCACTCGTCACCACACGATCCATGGAGTACCTGCGCTTCCGAGAACTCCCCGCCGGAATCAACGCCATTGTCGCCATCGCCTCTTACACGGGGTACAACCAGGAGGATTCGGTGATCATGAATGCGTCGGCCATCGACCGTGGGCTGTTCCGCAGCGTGTTCTACCGATCATACAAGGAGTCGGAATCCAAGAAAGGTCTGGACCAAGAGGAGATCTTTGAGAAGCCGACAAGGGATGAAGTCACCGGTAGGTTTATTGGTTTATAACACTGCAGCTTGAGAAATGTTGGCAACTTGACGTTTGAGAAGCAGATGATAAAATCTTGATATGGCAGACTCTGAGAAAAGAGTGATTGCAAAATATTTATGTTGATGCTTCTCTGGGAGTTAGCTAGCCTCTCAATGCTTTCTGTGCACCTCATCACATTATAGCCAGTGTTCGAAATACCCGGTAGCGCGGTAGCGCCGCGCAACCTGATTTTCTTGTGCGCTACTTGCTCCTTGACTCAGGTAGCGCGGTGCGCTACCTGAAAATATGTACCGCTGAATTAAAAATTTAAGCGTTCTTTGTGAAGACGGCACCAGGCGTTGCTCACGTGACCCGAGTCTTGATTGACGGCGGGCGCCGGGCGGCAGCCCTTTGATCTGGGACCGACGGTGGCCGCGCAAGAGATCAAATTAGTGGCCAGCCAATCCTAGCCAATCGCTACAACTGCAACCTAAAATTCTTATGCGCTACCTAGTTTTTGCCCGAGGTAGCACACTACCTGGCTCAGAAAAGTATTTCGAACACTGATAGCTAAACTTGTATATTTCCTTATGCCAGGAAATCTTAATGTGTAGCAAATTCTAAAATTGCAGTTTGTAATACTTGTTGTGTATAATATGTGAGTTACTGTTCCCTGCCCCACAGGTATGAGGAATGCCATCTATGACAAGCTGGATGACGACGGTATCATTGCCCCCGGGGTGAGGGTGTCGGGAGAGGATGTCATCATCGGCAAGACAGTCACCCTGCCAGAGAACGAAGATGAGGTAAGGAGAATCTAGAGCTACCACCTAGCGTGTAATGTTGCTCTTTTTGTATGTTAATGGACAAAATAAAGATAAGCCAACAAGAAACAAAGTCACAGGTAATTTTAAGTTGGTTCAACATTCATAACTTAGCAGGTAGGGAATTTGAAGGTTGAGAAGCAGATGATGAAATGTTGATAAGGCAGACTCTGAGAAAAGAGTGATTGTATGATATTTTTGTTGATGCTTCTCTGGGAGTTCAAAACTTCATTCATGTCTAATTTGGTGTTGTATGGTATGGTTTAGTGTGTGTGTGTTTGTGTGTTAATGAAGTGTGTTGATTTGTGTATTTGCCCCAGCTTGAGAGCACGACCAAGCGGTTCACCAAGCGAGACTCCAGCACCTTCCTGCGTAGCAGTGAGACAGGCATTGTAGACCAGGTCAGACCTTTGTACTTAGTGTATACTACCTGTAGTAACTCTCCGCACTACTGCTGTATATGCTGGTTTTCTTGATTTCAAAGTGTGATTGACAGCAGTTCTGTCTTCCATATGAGGAAAAATTTTTGTAATGAAGAAGATTGTTGTAGCTGTGCATACTATAATAACCTCTAGTGTAGTCTAATAAGCATAACCTTAGCATAAAGCATTACAACGTTGCTGTATAGTAGGCAGAACTGATATCCATTGCTGTGTTCCTCCCCAGGTTATGGTGTCCATTAACCAGGAGGGTTACAAGTTCTGTAAGGTCAGAGTTCGCTCTGTCCGCATCCCACAGATCGGGGACAAGTTTGCCAGTCGGCACGGTCAGAAGGGAACCTGTGGAATCACGTACAGACAGGAGGTGGGCAGGAACTTCGGCTGTTTTAGACATCGTCATACCACAAACTGAATTTTGCACATGTCGTACAAAATTCAGCTGTCTTGTTAGTGGAAAGGTAGTCTTAGATCCTTTTTGGCGGTTCTGTCACAATCTGCTCTACGATTAATGTGACCATGCCCAAAGGCAAGACTTCAGCTTTGAATAGTCCTTTTTCAGTTTCCATTCAATGAGTAGTTTCCAACGGCAGATGACAACTACCTGTGTCTTGTTGGATTTTTACATGTAGGCTGTTCTGGAAATACTGGAGAAGTTAGTGTTGAAGCTTTTACATAAATCCCCCCAAACTATCTCCACAGGACATGCCATTCACAGCAGAAGGCATCAGCCCTGACATCATTATCAACCCCCACGCCGTACCGTCGCGTATGACCATCGGCCATTTGATCGAGTGTCTGCAGGGCAAGGTGTCAGCCAACAAGGGCGAGATTGGCGACGCCACACCCTTCAACGACGCCGTCAACGTGCAGAAGATCTCCAACCTTCTCCACGAGTATGGATACCATCTGAGAGGAAACGAGGTATGTATACAAGTTAAAGTGCTCTTCATCTAAGTTGGCCTGAGAACTGATCATTTGTCTTTTGCCTCTCAGCGGGACCAGATACTGTAGATGCATTTACTCTTGCAGTGGTTTTGCTTCATGGTAGGATGGAAAAGGTGGTTTTCACGGTTAAAACAATTCTGTAGTACAGTAGAATTGCAACATGTATTCATGGTGTTATGATGAGGCAGTAAGAGGTCACCATGAAAACAATGAAAATAAAGCCACTGCAAACATTTCAAGATTTGCAGTATCCTATTCACCCATCTTTCAAAGCTGTATGTATGAAAGTGCGCTAATGCCACTGTGCCCAGGTGGTGTACAATGGGTTCACAGGGAGGAAGCTCGCCACACAGCTGTTCATTGGCCCCACCTACTACCAGCGTCTCAAGCATATGGTGGACGACAAGATCCACTCTCGTGCCCGGGGTCCTGTCCAGAACCTGAACAGACAGCCCATGGAGGGCAGGTCAAGGTGAGGCTCTCCTCTCTCAAATAGACATGTGTTTTGAACTGAGTGTGATATGTTGGTTTTAAGTTGTAGGTACTTATGGTAGGGGGAAGATTGAGGAGCAAGTGATGAAATCTTGATATGGCAGACTCTGAGAAAAGAGTGATTGCAAAATATTTATGTTGATGCTTCTCTGGGAGTTAGATGGCCTGAGCACCATGTAATTTTAACCTTCTCCCTACTGCCTAACCCTGTGACCAATAGAGAATTGAAAACCAAACTCTAAAGGTTAAACTGGCCAACTTGTATTTGTGTGCCCTGCCAGGGATGGAGGTCTCCGTTTCGGAGAGATGGAACGTGACTGTCAGATCGCCCACGGTGCGGCCCAGTTCCTGCGGGAGCGCCTGTTTGAGGTGTCGGACCCGTACCAGGTGCACGTGTGTAACCTGTGCGGCCTGATCGCCATAGCTAACCTGAGGAACCAAACCTTCGAGTGCAGGGGCTGCAAGAACAAAACTCAGGTATAGTTCTGTGTAAAGTATGGCTTGAGCCTCAGCTGTGGTGTATGTAAAAGGATAACTTATGCCAATGTAGAAAGCACGACAATACAGTACAGATCGCGGGATAAGCATCATCGGGATTCGGGATTTTGCGGGAGAGCCTGCGGGATTTTGCGGGAGAGCCTGCGGGAGTTTGCGGGATATCCCGCGGGAGTTTTCGGGATACCCCGCGGGAGTTATCGGGATATTCCGCGGTATTCTTTCGGGACGCCAATCGTGTCCCGCGTACCGCGGAACAGAGAGAACTTGGTGCGAGACACTGCGGGTTCTGGAGACCGCCGGTGCTGCGGCGCCGTGCCACATTTTTTTTCGTCGTGTCGGGCGCTCTGTTCAGCCTTTTAATGTAGCCCGCTGACGCGACACCCGCGCACGAAAGTAACGTTATATGTAACAGATTGTTCCTCACATGGTCAAAGTTGACTTACTACAATTTTTACAAAGTTATTGTGTAGCACGAAGGACGCAATTATCATCCCACTGCGCTGCACTTGCGCGGTATTGTCGGGCACTGCGGCGATCCATTGTTTTGTTTTCGCCCTGCGGCGCGCCATTTGGCACGAAAACCCAAGGCCTGCATGCAAATGAGGCAGATTGTGACGTCATGCGCCCCGACGCTGGCCGAGAACTAACCGAGTTACCAGCGAAGTGCAAGCGGTTTCCGCAGATTTCCATATTTGGGACGGCGCTATCGACGAAAGGAAGGAAGATACAGTATACTAGTATCATGTATCACGGCGCCGCTGGATTTGATTGACAAGTGCGGCACCTTTGACAATCAGTCACAAAGGAAGGCCGGCGTGGCGTGGTGTGACGTTCTGAACTACTTTACTTAGCAAGGAGGTTCGATCCTTGCTCTCTACCTGTTCTGTTTTTTAATGCTTGGATTTGCCAAGGTTGGCTTTACCATTAATTTTCATAGAATATGCAATCTTTGTGGAACTACATCAAGTTGTCTAGCTAACTAACGAACTTCATGAACAAACTACTAGAAAATAAAATGAACTTATTCTAACGTCGGGTGTAAAAAAAAAATCTGCGATCTGTATGAATACCATGAATAGCGTCGTAGCACAGTACTTTTCATCTTTACTTAATATTGATTCAGGCATTCGATCCGAAAACGGAAGGAATCAACATGCAACATTCTCTGATTCAAACATGTATTTCTAAAACAAAAATTTCGTTTCATGTTGGTAATGACTTCAATTGTTTGCTTGGCGGATAGAACTGTCTTGAGGGAGAGAGTCAACTCGGTCCGGGCAAGCCGCCCGACATGATGATGAATGACAAAGGCACGCATTCATATCAATGATATATATTGTCAAACAGTGCTCATGATTATTATTAGGTTTCGGGAGAAAGTCAAGAAACACTTTCGGGACACAGCAACAAATGCATACTACAACCTGGTGTCAGCCATCCGTCGTAGGAGACTCCGGTAGCTGGGCCACATTCTCCGCATGGATCCCTCCAGAGTGGTCAGTCGTACCCTGAAAACCTACGTGTGCAGAGGAGACAACCCACCTGATCGGATCTATGATAATGTACTGTGCTGTGAACACTAGTCTTACCTTATATAGCTTAGCTAACTCGATGATACCATGTCCATTGTTTACACTTGCCCAAAAGTTGAATAAGATAGCATTTGAAGAGGTCTAATCTTTCTGCCAAAATTCCATCCAGCAAAGCGTTATAATTTACGATTACAACAGCAAATTTAAAGGCATAGAAGACACTCGTAACGCTCATATATTCCTTTTTTTTTACAGATATGCAGATATCGATCGTCGGCGGAAAGCTGTTGCTTCCGTTTGGTTTCGTCAAGGAGGCCTCTTCTTGGTCTTGCCATTAGGATTTAAAAATTGTTCTGGCCAAGTTCTTTTTGTTCTGGTTCATGTTTCGTTTGATTTATTTCTTGATAACTCAAATGGTACGCATGGCAATTATTACTCCGTGAAGGAGGTATACCTCCTGCAGGAGTATTCGGGTCAGCCGGTTTTTCGTGTTCGCAGCTAAAACTCACGGTTCCCTTTGTTCAATCGGCATGTAATTTTATACGTCGTCTGCAGGCATGCCAGTGGTGATGCACGTATATCAATATTTACCGTAGGTGTTTTCGCGGTCAAGATAATATTCGAAAAGCACCCCTACATTTAGGGGCACATGGGACCGCCCGCGAAAAACCCGTTGTTTTGAATAGCGGGGGGGTCGAGCATCCTTAATGCAGATGCGCGGGGCGTTTTTTAATGCAGACCAGATGCGGACCGTAATGGTTTATGGATGGCAGGAATTGTGAAATGTGTTCGCACGTAAAAGTCATGTTTGTGTACGTTGTATTTCTCTGAATTTGGGCATGTAGTGTGCCGTTATGTCCGTGTTGATGCACGTGTCTTTGTTTTCGCCGTAGCGGTTTTTATATCGAGGTAAATTTGATATTTCAAAATCACCCCTATTTTTATAATCCTGTGGAATAGCCCGTAGGTTTAGTAGATATGTGGTAGGCGAGGTTCTCTAAGCAGATATTAGGTGGTTGTTGTGCATATTCGTTTGTGAGTATCTGTTGGGATTGTGACTTATGGTTTGCACCTAAGGTCAGGTCTATTGTCTGGCAAGATGTTAATATCATAGTTGTTCGGTAGAGCTCACACACTGTACTATTTATAGCTTATAATATAGTGACCTGAAATTGGTCGGAGCACGGAGAATGCACCAAGATATGTGTTGTTTCCGTGTGGTGATCATGTTGTTTTGTTAAGCAGTTGACTTGAGCGGCAAGTGTTAAAATTGTTGACGTGGTTTTAGACTGACCGCCAGTTGCGCAGTTGACTTTGTGTACGTGTCTTTGTTTTTACCGTAGCGGTTATGTGGGACGGTGTTTTCCGTGTGCAACTGTGCTAACCGTTACTGATGTGATCATGTTGTTTTGTTAAGCAGTTAACGTTGACTTGAGCGGTACCCGTTTTTCCGTGTTCGCAGCTAAAACCCACGGTCCCCTTTGTTCAATCGGCATGCAATTTTATACGTCGTCTGCAGGCATGCCAGTGCCAATACCACCTCTCAATCTGCAAATTATAAAATTTCACGGAGAATTGTCGCCTATGGCGTCTTGTTGTTTGTTTAACTTACTAACGTTTGTTAGCATGTTTTAACGTTTGAACAACCCAAGTACTAATATACTAAACTTCTATAGAAACTTGAGAAAGAAAGGTAAGTCATCGTCGACATTAAACTGCACCGCACCGGACAACGAAATTACTCTACCTCGAGCCTGCGGTAGGTTTGTAATCTATAGAAAAAGTCAACTGTATGAAACCTTGATGAAAGTAGATGATTTCAGGGACGAAATTTTCTTTTAATTCTGACAGTAACCTAGTATAAAAACTGCAAGGCGTCTAATTAATTTTCTGTGCCAAGTTGTTTGACGGTAGTGCCCTATTTTTTTCACGATTGTATGAGTCTTATGTTACAATCAGGTATGGAAATATACATGTAACGTTATCATTTGTTGTTCGTCCATCGGTGTCGATGAAGACCAAGACTTCGTGTTACATCCTGTGTGTGAGTCCGTAGGTGACTAATGAGTCCGATCTTCGCACGAAAGTGTCGGCCACAGATCACATGTATACTTAGTAAGTTGAAAAAACATTATTTGCCGTATGTTATCTAAAACACGAATAGACTTCAAATTCAACAGAATGTATGAACACAAAACCAGTCAATGGCAACGGATGAAAGAACAATAGAAACAAACAACAGTACGAACCAGAATTCGATCGACAATACGAAATTTCGTTCGAATGTGTCAATCTTAGAAGATATGTTAGTAGGAACAACAGGGTGTGTTAGTACGAACAAGGGGTATGTTAGTAGGAACAAGACTATGGATACCGTGAGTAACGTAATGCTAAAAACTATTATAATAATGATAAAAACTCTTGAAGAACATGTCGGCTTTCAGTATTCTTCCTCGTCCAGTGTTCTTTTACGCACCTGTATGTTTAAAAGAAAACATACAAAAAAGTTAATAATCTGTCAAAAATATATCTTATTCTATTCAAAAATGGGGGATTTTGTGACTATGGCTGAGTTAAAGGTACAGCATTATGGTTACTTCAATGATACTTTCCAAACTAGGATTATCAAAGATTACTATACATGCAGTATTCTGTTGGTGTCTAGTCAAGCGGAGATCGGCAGAGCAACGAAGGGAAAAGAGGACGCACGGCATGTGCAACAGGTTTGGGCAGTCTGGCTGGCGACAGCGACCGTCTTCTATTCTTTGATTATTTTACATCATGTTATAATAATAATAATAATAATAATGTTTTGCATTGTGTTATTGATTGGATATTCGCGATATATATCTAGCACACTTTGGAGTTTAAACTGAGCGCAGACTCATAAAGTTTGATGAAATTGATAGGTCCAAACCCGTTTAAATTGCCATAGAAAATAATACTAGTAGTTCCCTGTAAATCTTTTTTTTTTCATCTGAAAGTGGCCGCGACCTTAGAAAAATATAAGGCGTGAACTCTTGTTGGTAGAATAATTTCATGTACCCTTCAGCGTGACGCTGTCGGTGAAAATGTCCAGCGACAGCTCTACCGACTTTAGATCTGAAACTCTGACCGCCCTTTCGGCGTTTGTGTCGGGGTCCATCAATCAATTTTGACAGGACAGGCGCCGCGGGGCGGAGTCTCGTGAGCAGTATCTGAAGACTTTCAAATCTTGTCGGTGGGCGGGTTCCCGTCTGTGCGCTATGATTGGCGAGCCGCGACGTGCCGACACAAGTAGCTGCCTGCCTGCTGCCTACGTGTCGTTGCCATGGGAACCACCCAGCAGCGTGGCAGGCGAAGTCTATCAAATTCCTGGTCGGCATAAACAAAGAACCATTGCTTTGCAACGTTCTCTTACTTATTATATATATTAGTTGATCTCTCTTTCGCAACTCCGTGCGTCAACCGGCCCCACTTACCTGTTTAACATGGAGAAAAAAAAGAAGAACGTCTCGAGTGGCGCACGGCACGACAGTAGAGCATGGCATGGGACCGATAACATCAAAAGCAGCAGCGGGCGGTCAGGAACGCACGGCAGGCTCCTCACGTACCAAGGAGGTTATTGTAGTACAAGGTTATATTATTTTTTATTGTTCTAAAAATTAAGCCACAAGATTTTTCGATATCCAAAAATACGTTTGATTAAAAAAAAAATTCATTTGTTCTACTACTAGTATATTTTCACGCATTAATAGAATCAAACACGTGCCGCTTCGCCGGTTCGTAAAAAAAAAACAAGACGGCGCCGGCGCTTTCCCGGATTGAAAACGCCCGCGCACGACTTCATTAGTCTCACACCGAAGTTATGGTTGCGGGAGACGATCAACGTACCGAAAAAATCCCGCGGGATATTCCGCAAACTCCCGCATGCTATCCCGCAAACTCCCGCATGGTACCCCGCAAAAATCCCGCGGTATTTCCCGATAACTCCCGCGGGATATCCCGATAACTCCCGCGGGATTTCCCGCGGGACTTGATGCTTATCCCGCGATCTGTACTGTAGGTGGGAACTTCCAAAATGATGTTGTTTCAAAAGATTTCTTTCAGACCAGATAATGTTTGCTCTAGCTATGTCTTCACCAAGGCATTTGTGTTTTTCTTGTCGCCATGCAGATTTCGAAGGTCCGGATCCCGTACGCCTGCAAGCTGCTGTTCCAGGAGCTGATGGCCATGAGTATTGCACCACGTATGATGACCCAGTGAGGGACTTCATCAATCAATCACTTCTTGCAAATGTTTGAAAGACCTGGATATTTTGTCAAAACTTGAAAAGTCTATAAAAAGTTAATTTTTTTTGTCATGGTTTCACAGGGGAGAGTAAGATAAATTTGCCTTTGTTCAGTAAAGTTTGGTTACATTTGACAGATTTATACATCAATGTGAAGCTACTTAGTACTTGACCAGACAGCAGCTTTTCTTGAATCATGAATAATGGGAGAGAAAAAAAATGAAGATAGAAACATGCTGCACAGAGCAAAGGTTTTGGAATGTGTCCAAACTGAAGTATTAAGTGTTGCAGACACTTAAGTTCTACTTTTTGTTATCTGTGAGCACCTTTAGGTCAGCAATGCGGTGCTGATAACTAAGGTAACTCTGGGTTTGAGATCTGAGTTAGAGGTGATATTTAACTTGTAATATATGTAACAGGATATGGCCAACATTCATTTGCGTATTTTGCATACGTACCAACAGTATGCACATAAATATCCAACATCTGGAATTCACTAGAAAACACAAAGTCTTGACAGGTTTTTGTCCTATACATTTTAATGAACATACTTGGTTGTTAGTGACAAGACCATCCTGTTGTACAGTTTTTGGAATGGTATAATTACTTGCTTGACTTCTACTCTAGTCATGACTGTCTATGTACATAAAATATGTAAGTTTTGAAAGATACAAATAAAGAGATGGAAAAAGTCATGATGTTGGGGATGACTACATGTGTATTATATTACAATAGTAAATGCCATTAGTAGTTAAAGTGCAGACTAGGTAGCAGGGATGGACAAAGATTGGTAGCTATAGTACAAGTGTGATGACACAAGGCAAGAAAGTGATGAAGAAAATTGAAGGGGAGACAAATCTGAAAGACGTTCCCAGTCCTTCCTGGTTGCTGCAAGACATTTCTCTAGTGGTAAACGATCGGATATACTAACACATCCTGCTGGATTGTTACAATCAACAGTTAACCTACAGTTGCTTTTAGGACCGGCCCCTTGGTACTTGGCTCTTCTCAAGATGTGAATATTGCAAAAACCCAAAATTACCAAGGTCTGGAGGCTAACATTTCTCTACTTAAAACCTTTTCCACCCCAAATAATTTTGAATTGCAACATTTACAGCTGTTCACGCATTTACAAATGTAGATAATTTTGAAGGCAATTGGTTCAAAATATACATGTTTAATGTGCACTGAACTGCTTTGATGGGAAGAAAAGACATGTTGGATATACATGTATAGAATACAACACGGTGTATTCCGTATCGCCCGAGGTATCGGTCCGACCGCGAGAGGGCCGGGACCGAGGGCGATACGGAATACACCGTGTTGTATTCTATTTATTAATTATGTCATACCCACCCAAGAAAACACGCCTTTCAATGCCAAATGAGCGAAAATTTGGTGTCCCTAAACCCAAAAAAATGCAACAACATCAGTTCCAAAGTCCGAATCCTGTATTCGAATTTTCGAAAGTGGCGCACGCGGTTAGGGCGAAACGCATTCGAATCGTTCTATGGAAGCCCGGTCGTAAGCCCGGTCGTAAACCCGGTCGTACCGTAAAGTACGAACGGGTCGGGAACACTGTATTGCCGCCCGGGTATGATATAATAAACAGTACTACACAAAAAGCCCTTGGTCCTCCACCGTAATGGAAAAACAACACATTGTATTACACGGCAAATAAAACATACTTGGCCATAAAAGAAAACTACCAGATGCCTGCTGAATGTATCCAAGAAACATTGTCAAAGTCCTGAAGAAGCATGTCACATGTACCACAGACATCGGGAAAAACACAAAACATTAAAATTGGCCTATATAATAGAGATCCTACTAATTGCACATTTATTTCTGAACATCCCAACAGTATGCAACATATAACAATAGAATCTCATCTGTTGTTGGGTTTTTACCTCCCAAGTCTAGTTAGTATGTGTTAAATGCAGCTAATACATGAAAAATGTACACTATTTAAAGCAAATAGGACATTCTACTGGAATATTTACAGCATTTGACCTACACGTATACTAAGTAGTTGTTTACCGGTATGTTTACTCTGGAAGAATATACAATACATCAACAGATTGTCAAGTTTTCATATTTGGCATATCCAATAAAATTGATAATTTAACCTAACAAAAACTGCACTCCAATAAAATACTAAGCGCCAATTTCTAATACAATGTATATTACAAAGACATCTCAACAGCAACACTTTCTTTTCCAAGAATGTTCCTTTTTTTTTCCAATATAGGGTATGCCACAAAATGCTGCAGCTGTGTTCATTTGCACCAGTCCTCTGTTTCATCTACCGTAGTTCCATTTGATTATCCTTGCAGTAATACCATTTTGTACAGCATTAAATAGAAGAAATAATATTAGTATTATTGGAATGCTATATATTCAGCAAAAAGGTTGAATGAGCTGCTTCAGCTCATAGTTAACACCTTTCACAAAACATCAAAACTACACGAGTGAAAATTACAATATGGTATAGGTAATCTAGATGTCAAAAAGTAATACTAGATGCTCATAGATGTCTCCATTCACTTAACACATTTATCTAAGTTGACATGAGCTTGAATCAATCTAATTCACCATATATATATACATGTAATTTTGGAGTCTTTGAAACAAACAAGTGATCAATGCTAGAGCCAAAATCTAAGCAGAGATTGAAGACAATGTTTTATCAATGCTATCAAATTTATGACTTTTGCAAAAAATCTTTGAGTCATCCTTAGTCAACTACATGTAGTCTCTAATATCTCCATTACACAGCAGGAAAATCGATCAGCCAATGAGACTGCGAGTTCTAAATGACATTTTTGGCAGTAATATGCACAGTGTTCTCTCGATGATTGTGAGATTTTTAAGGATCAGCCAATGCTTGCCAGTTACTGAGCCTGTACAGTTTGATAGGTTAGATTTTCTGGGGAAAAATACTTTTGACTCTCGTTCTGACTTACTTTTGACCTTCTGGCAACCAACAAGTCCAGCCAAAGCTCATTGACTGTGATGCCAACTTAACCATCTTTTCTAAGTTTACAATAGTCCCCCTTCTACCCCATCACTGTTCTCAACATCTCCCTTCTGGTCTGCCCCCACATCCCCACTGCCTTCTCCACCGGCTGTTTTCTCCTGAAGCTGAGCGTTCTCCGTCTGGACGTCCCTCAGCAGCTGCTGACCTTTGCCCCCTGCCTTGTGACAGTAGTGTTCCATGGCCGTCAGGTTGCCCAGGTTGTGCAGGTAGCGAGCGTACTCCAGGAAAATGGCCTCGATCAGGGAACGTGGTCATAGTCAAGGAAGAAAACAGAACAATACAGAGTTTACAGGGTAAGGCCCTGTCTTACAGAAAAGGCTGTCTTAGATCTTTGTCAGTGGTTGGTTCTGTCACAGCCTGCCTGAAAGTTCTACAGCATCAAAATCGTACGATGACCTACAACAAATGTGACCAAGCTGTAAGTCATGGTTAAATCTTGGCAGCCATAATTTACATATTACATGTATCAATGGACCACACACATATCCGATATCAAAGTATGAAAAAGAAAAATCTTTTCTGCCACAGACATAGTATTGTCATAACAATGACACCATATCCATTCCTTTGCAAACAGTCTGGTCTCCATAAATGCTTCAAATTAACATTAAAACGTTTTGATTTGCTTGATACTGATACCAAGATGAACATCTACAGAAAGGATATTAGTTTCTTCATTCAGGATGAGAACCCCAAACTCCAGGCAGGCTTCAGCAAACAGAGCCGCCCGGTCAAAATGTCGCATACTAGAGGAAACATAATTTTACCATTAATAAGGAGAATTTTGTCAGATACAATGTACATTGAGTTTTTGTATCAAAAGGAAATCAGAGTCTGAGCAATTCATACAAATCAGCAAAGTTCAGATCTCACCTGTACAATAGCTCCAACACCTTTAGAAAATGTCCCAGGGATAGCAGCACCAAGATAGCTTTACTCTATAAAAACAGAACAAAACACACAGTTTAGTGTCTACAATCCACAGTGGGTCTAGGTCACATGATGAACTGTAGCCAATATGAAAGTCTAACTTCATACTAGTTTGGCCAGAAGCATTGGATAACCAATCAGCATCATTGACATTTCTGTAATATTATATCATGGCCAATCTGAGAGTCTACCAGGATGTCACATGACCAATCACTGAATCAGCTCCAATGACATATCACATCATAGCCAATCTGAGGGTCCAGCTGACTCCAGTAGGATGTCACATGACGTGGGATAACCAATCAGCACCAAGGACATATCACATCATAGCCAATCTGAGGGTCCAGCTGACTCCAGTAGGATGTCACACGACATGGGATAACCAATCAGCACCAAGGACATATCATATCATAGCCAATCTGAGGGTCCAGCTGACTCCAGCAGGATGTCACACGACATGGGATAACCAATCAGCACCAAGGACATATCACATCATAGCCAATCTGAGGGTCCAGCTGACTCCAGCAGGATGTCACACGACATGGGATAACCAATCAGCACCAAGGACATATCATATCATAGCCAATCTGAGGGTCCAGCTGACTCCAGCAGGATGTCACACGACATGGGATAACCAATCAGCACCAAGGACATATCATATCATAGCCAATCTGAGGGTCCAGCTGACTCCAGCAGGATGTCACATGACATGGGATAACCAATCAGCACCAAGGACATATCATATCATAGCCAATCTGAGGGTCCAGCTGACTCCAGCAGGATGTCACATGACATGGGATAACCAATCACTGAATCAGCACCAAGGACATATCATATCATAGCCAATCTGAGCATGTCGGCAAAACGTACTGCGCCTGCGCGAAACCCGTAATGTATTATGCATAGCACTTCGGCAGAACGTCTCATATAAGGTCGTATTCGCGTATAGGGTATAAGGGTGACATCCCGTCTATAGTTTTCAAATGTTGTGTAGGAAAAGATATCGTCTGCAACTGGCAAAATTCTGATGCAACGTTGACCAAAAATCAAGCGAAAATCCAGGTTCCGCGCAGGCGCAGTACGTTCTGCCGACGTGCTGCCAATCTGAGTGTACAGCTGACTCCAGCAGGATGTCACATGACATGGGATAACCAATCAGCATCATTAACTAGGTAATCACAGGTATTCTCATCCCCAGATGTCTGAGGTTGAAGAATAAGAGGCCTATTCTACCTTGTAGTTGACAGCAGATGAGCAGAGATGGTCCACCCATCGCTTCATCACCTCTGAGCACTCCACATTGTTCAGGGAGGCCTAAAAGGGCAGAAATATGTGATGGTACTTGCATATTAGGAACATGTGCCTTTTATAGGCCTAAAAGGGCAGAAATATGTGATGGTACTTGCATATTAGGAACATGTGCCTTTTATAAGACTCTTTCCTGAATCTTTTTTTTTTCTAAAACTCCTTGCAAAAGCAATTTTTGGCAACTTGAAAAAAATATATAACTTAGAGCCAATGAAGGTTAATGTCATAATAAAAGACTTTGCACATGATACTAAAAGCAAAATTCGAATGTGATCTTATAGACTCTTAACTGTTGATATATTTCCTCCCTTCACTCCCCAAAACTCAGTACCTTGGCCAGCCAGGCAGCCTGGTCCCACTCCCCATAGTCCTGCAGGTAGCGACAGGCATCAAATGCCTTGTCAATCAAACACAGCAGCTGTACACCCTCTGTGGGGGGAAGTCAGAGATAAGACTGTGAACACATGATCTGTGTAGGAAAGTCTGTCCCAACAACAGCCACCCAAAACAATACATGTACTTTTGTACCTGGAAGCAATAACACTTAAGAGGCTGATCCTGGGCACATCAAATAAGTGCAGAAGGAAGCAGGGGTTTTTACTTGCCTGGCAGTTTGCCATTTGCGATGAGGTTGGTGGCCACCAGTTTGATGGTGCTCTGTGAGGCTCCCGAGGACCGGATAGTTGCTATTAGACATGCCCTGGAACAGACGACTTTGTTCAGTTTAGGCTTCGCTAAGGCTATTCCATTCATAATGTGCAGGGAGCAGTTCAGAAATTTGTGGACCCTTTCCTTGAAGAGTAGGGCCCCCCCTTTCCACTAGATGGCGATTGCTGAGCAACTGTTACTTTGTGTTAGGCAACCAAAATTGAATTTGTGTCACCCTTCATTTTACTGGAATATGATGCACAATGCAAATATTTGGTCGCTCAGCAGTAGCAGCTTGTAGTGAAAAGAGTGTGTTATCAATACCCAAAAATAGCATTCAACGTACCTTAGGGAATCTGAAAAGTAGTTGTCATTGTCAGCGTCTGTCTCCAGGTACAGCTGCACAGCTCTGTCACTCTGTGGGTCAGATGGGATGTTTCCAGCTGGGTAAGGCTAGTTCAGTTTTGTCATGGGCAGGTATATGACACTGATGGACATGTTAGCTAATCCATCATAAGGCTTTGGGAGAGAGCACATCTACCAAAATGCAAAAACAAATTTCACACACACACACAAAAAAAGCTTGCTGGATCAGCCTAATAAAGACCATGCTAGTAGATCTAGAGATATCTCGCTGTCTACAATCATTGGAATGAGAGTCATTTCCCCCACTGTAAGTGGAGCATACCTGGCCTAACATGAGTAGTTTCTCAGCACAGTGCTGTGTGTGCTCGTATGTTGCTCTCTTACTGTCATGTAGGTTGATCCTCTCCAACTGGTATTTCTGTGAGAAAAAAAATGTTTAAAAAGAGTTATTTTCAATGATGCAACAAGAACAAGTTTTTTTCTACTTTGCCAAACAATAAAAAAGTTGTAAGGGAATGGTCAAATTGATTAAGTTGATGCAATTTCTGACCAAAACAAAATTGACTGTACCTGAAAGAAGGGCTGATCACAGAGGATGTCGTAACAGGTGTCCAGGGACAGGGCGTCCAGCGGGAAGTAGCCTGACGACGTGGTGTCTCCACTGCTGCCCCCGGTGTTCTCGGAGGCCAGGAGGTCCCCCTGGCTGCTGCTGGCCGAGTCCACAGGCAGGAACATGTCTGACGTGGGGGTGGACGGCAGCA
Source organism: Branchiostoma floridae x Branchiostoma japonicum (assembly GCA_013266295.2). Classification (NCBI taxonomy): domain Eukaryota; kingdom Metazoa; phylum Chordata; class Leptocardii; order Amphioxiformes; family Branchiostomatidae; genus Branchiostoma; species Branchiostoma floridae x Branchiostoma japonicum. The sequence continues at coordinate 12,459,943 of CM023824.1, forward strand.
GGTCCTGCAGTACATGGATACAATTGATCAGTCAACTGCAACTTACCAAGAAATCAACCCATGCTGCAGGTGTAGTCCAGTGGCTAGTGACCCTGCCTCTGGACCAAGAGGTTGTGAATTCAAATCCCAACTGTGTCCCTCAGCTGACTGGCATGCTAAGGGGAAGACTTGCAGTCCGCAACCTCAGCTTATCTAGTTACAATGTAGCTTTAAAACAGGCACAGAATCTGGTATCTCCCTACCTTATCTATCCCAGCGGCCAGTCTTGCCTGTTCCCTGCGCAGGTTGTGCAGTGCCACTGTCCAGAAGTGCAGCTCTGACTCATCCCCAAATAGTCTGGACACAATCAGACATCTCTGGGCTGTTCCATATGGGCATATGGGGAGGTACTCCTGTAGGTCACTTCAAAATGATTAAAAAAAACATTCTTTCACATCTTGTGTAAAAAAAGTTTGCTGATCAAAAGTTGCGAATATTTTTTTTCATTTTCTTCATAAAAAATTCTGAAACTGAAAATCTTATGTCAATTTTGATGAAGAAAAAGTCAGAATTGATGAGTACAGTCTCACCTTGGAATGAGCTGAAGCTGTTCATTGACTATTCTCTGTAATTCTTCACCATTCTTTCCATGTCTGAAGCACAAAACAGGGGGAACAGTCAACAGGATGAGTAATGTGTCCACATGTATGTAGCGCAAATATGTCCTAAACACAACAGTTTGAACTGCTAGCACATAAGTCATGTAAATGCAATCAGCCAACTTTCTAGAATATAGAATATGTTCAAATTTAAGTTGATCACTCCTCTTTTTTCTCTCATTATTCTCAAAATTAAAGAAGCCCTTTGAAAAGTCATACTAAAAAGTCACAATATTTCATCAACTGATTCTACCCCCTCCGATCTTTATTTCCTGTCCTTCCCTTTGCAGTTACAATTCAATCACTTCAATCACTTCACAAGTCTATTTCATATCACTCCTGTCTGCGGTTACACCATCCCCCCCCAAACAAACTAAGGACACTTCGTACAAGTCTGTGAGAGAGTAGCTGAAGTCTGTGTTCCATGGCTGGTGCTGTAGGAGGTACTTGACAGTGAAGGCTGCTGCTGGGGGCACCAGGTGAGGTGAGAATACGGGCTCTGCAACAAACAAAGGAACAACTGCTTGACAAAAGCACCATCTTTTCTACAAGAGAAGAGATTTAAGGACTTGATCTGTTTATATCCCAATGCACTATGCACATCACTACTTTCTGTTAGTTCTGATGATTTCACTGCAATTTTTAGTAGGCTGACCACTCTAAATTTGGCAAATTTTTCAAATTCTAACTGCACTTCATGGAAAGGCCTACTTTACATACCAGTTTCATACTTGATTTGCTTTTAAATTTAGTAATGCAGTGGAAAAGCTTTCACTGGAGAATTTGTACTCCATTTTGAATTTCAGTGTTCTAGGTCTGTGCAGTCTTTACCCGTGATGTCTCTCTCAGTGACTGGTGCACAGGAGTTCTTCATGTCCATGTCACTAACTCGGACTGTGCCATCATCACACGCCAACACCGGCTTGTCGGACGATGCCCAGTCGATATCGATAACCTTCGCCATGTCACGGGGACACTTCACTGAGCTCATCATCTCAACCTAGAAAGACATTACAGCAGTGGTTTGGTTTCCTTGTTTACACTTTGCTAGGAAAAACTTACGTGTAACACAATACAATACAACACAACACACCTAACACCGTAACACAATTAACCATCTCCCAGCTGCCTAATAACCCATAACCAATACAAATTTGGTGCCAAATGCCTAACTTAGCAGGCTAAAGGTTAAAGATTACTCCATCATTCAAATGACTACTGTACAAATGTCAGCTTCCTGTACCTTGGTCACCAAACCATCAGCTGAACTGTCACCACCTCACACCACATGTACAGACAGCCTTATTCCTTATAGGATTGTCACAGCATCGGCTCATGACTGTGGCAGCAGATATTCATGTGTTTCTTGCACTGAAGTCCACAGCAACAGTCATGATGGATGACTGAGTAATAATCCTTTGGAACATTTTCGCTGTGTACACAAACAACAAGAAGCAAATACTCCACTTCTGCTCATGACTCACACAGATCTGTTTGTTCCAGCTCACCTCCTTGGCATCCCACACCTCTGCCCCGTCGTTGTAAAGAACTAGGATCTTCTGGTTGCCACGACCAGGTGCGAACTTCAGTTTCTTGATCCAGCCCCGATGTGTGGGTACAGCTCTGAAGTACATCACATGACACATGAGTATTTTTTACAGGTCGTAGGACAGCTAGCAGTCAGAATTTCAACATGTTTTAATTTTGTTTCACCTGCAGGGAGACTAGAGCTATTGCTGTTTAATTGGGGACACAATGGAAGTATTAAGATACTACATTGGGTTAAAGATGTACCTGGATATCTTAGCCTTCAGGTCCCATATGTTGATATTCCCATCCACATCCCCCAGGACCATGGTGTCACCCTTCCAGGCTATACAGGTGATGGCTCCCATGGTTCCCTGTACAGATACATCCATCAGTTATGATAGGTACACAGTCTATATAGATATCTGTCAGCTAGGTTTATTTCACTGGACTTATGTCAGCAACTTTGGTGAATGGGTAACAAGTAAGCCAGTTCTTGGTTTTGCTGTGCATGCCCAAGTCAAAGATGTAGGACCCTACCTTGTAAACAGTTCTTGTCTAGACCATGCTTGATACCATCACCAGATGTGTTTATGTCTCAGGGACCTTCAACTTTGACGTATTACCCACAATGCACCACACTGCCCAAGCACAGTTCAAACCGTGAACCAGCTTATAACAGGTAACAGGGCATCCCAGAATCCCCTTTGGATTTGTTCTATTATCCCAGACGATGTGAATGCCCATGCAATCTACCCCTCTAGACAGATTGTATCACACAGACGTTTGCTATAAAAAGTGTTTTTTTTTAATCAGCTCACATCAGGGGGAATCTTGGAGCCATCCTTGACAATGTTTCCCTCCACCATGAAGTGGTACAACTGCCCATCTGAGTCTGTGAACACAAAATGCTCCCGCACTGTCAGGTTCGCCAACTTTTTGCTATCTGCAAGAAAGCAACAAGCAAAGGTCAAGCTAAATAAATAGAATTCAATACATTGTAACAACAGTCATTTTTTTTAAAAGAAACGCTCATCCATATGGTTAAAATATCACACTTTCATTACTTTTATCATAACTAAAAATATTCAGTAGCAATGGTCATGAAATTTGAGACAATTTTCATCTGAAGGACATGAAAGTCATTGACTAGGTAAAACTGTGACTAACGTACCTGTTTGTGCCTTGGTTTCAGTAATGGTGGGCAACAACTCCACTGTGGGGGAGCCAACTGCACCTGTGGGATCCTGGGATAGCTTCTTCTTCAAGCTCTTCAGGTTGTTGGAAGGTGACCACTCCTGTGAATATGTTTAACATGATATCTGTTGATTTGGCTTGTACATGATAATAGCTGAGAGCAGAAAGAGTGGCAAACAATGCACCAGCATTTGTACACATAGGTAAAGGTTCCATAACGATAGCTTCAGATGCTGTAGAGGGTTGCTAATCCATTGAGTCATGGGTATGGTGTTGGAAGGCAAAGCCTATCCCTCTCTTTTTACCTCCTCAACTGTCAGGTCAGGTACCCATTTTACACCTGAATGGAGCTACATGTAGCTACATGAATAGGAAAGTTGTATAAAGTGCCTTTCCCATGGATACAATGTTTAGCCAGGAATTGAACCCGTGACCCCTCAATCTTCTGTCCGTTAGCCTAGCCACTCTAGCCACCTTAGGAATCAGGTCAGGAACCTCACCTCCTCACCAATAGCAATGTAATGCATGGGAATTAAATATTTTTTTGGTTGAACGATATTCCTGACTGACCTGCCCCAAGATTTTGAAATAGGACAGTTGAAAGTATAACTGACCAGTGCAGAGATTGTTGGGAAATTTTTAGGCATTTCCCTCAGAAGGGTGTGGCTTCTGATATCCCAGAGTTCCATGGGCTTGTCCTTGAAAACAATGATGGCATATTGTCTGGAACAAGACGAAGAAGAGCTAGTCAGATATAGAGCATACAACACGGTGTATTCCGTATTGCCCGAGGTATCGGCCCGACCGCGCGTCGGATCGCCCGACGGCCGAAGGCCGGAGGGCGATCCGACGCGCGGGAGGGCCGAGACCGAGGGCGATGCGGAATACACCGTGTTGTATGCTATTTATATCATACCCACCTTAGAAAACACGTCTTTCAAGGCGAAATGAGCGAAAATTTGGTGTCGCTGGCCCAAAAAACTGCAGCAACATCAATTCCAACGTCCGAATCCTGTATTCGAATGTTCGAAAGCGGCGTACACGGTTGGGGCGAAACGCGTTCGAATGTTCTAATTTTTGTAGCGGCGCAAGCGAAGCGCGTTTGAATGTTCTATGGATGCCCGTTTTATACATCCGGTCGTACGGGAGAATACAACACGGCCGGGAGCACTGTTACGCCGCCCGGGTATGATATAAAAAATTTTACGATGCAAAGACATAAGTATTAAGAAACCTTTGCTGTGGTGTAATAATGATACGGATGCAAAGATACTATACATGTTGCTGTGTATGTCTCCAGTTTCCTTCAAGGTATAATGGCTAGACTACATTCTTAAGATATACATTACATTTTTTTAAAAGAATTAAGCCTCACTATATACTCACTTGAGATGTGAGATCCGTACAATCTCTATGGGTGACTCATCATTTCCCTTGTCTCCCCGAAACAGTTCACTTGAACCTATGAACATACAAGTGAAGAAAGAAAGAAAGAAAGTGATGTCAAACTAGTTTAGCTCTTAGTTTAGCTCACTGAAGAGCTAATCTCCCATTCATTGCGACAAAGAAGACAGCTTTATGTACAGTATTTACAGGTTCATTTTACCAGGGAAATTTCTTGCTCTTTCTTGTACAATGACCACAACTTAACATCCCATCCCAAGGACTGCAACCCTTTTCTGTAGCGTGCAAGCCCCGGTGAGCAATAACAGCTCTTGGTCCAAAGGCAGGGTTGCTTCCACTGGACTAATGCACGCTACAACTATTAACCACTGTGACGACCATTTTGCAGAAATGACTGAATCTAAGTCACACATGTCCCTTGCCTGTTTGCAGGTTGACCAGCAGCAGTTCATTCTTGACCAGCCCAGACTGACCAGGTGACGGGTAGGCAAAGGACAGGAAGCTGGTCAGACTGGTCCACTCTAGCCCTCTGTAGAGGTACATGTATAATAGAGGAAAAGGCTTACTTTATGACAGAGTTTTACTGATGACAGACATGGTTCAATGTTTCAAGATTGAAATGCTTATAATATCATACATGCCTCATAAACAATACCTGTAACATTTATCTCCTATCACCATTACTCAGGTTCACAATTAAGGCCCCAAGATGTAAACAATAGATGATGTCATGTACAAAGCACGGCCTGACACATTTTGTTTACATTTCGGGGGGCCTTCACCTTTGACACTGGGTATGCACAGTCTTAATGGTGAACATCCTCATTGCTGCATACTGATAGAGAACAGGTTTCTATAGGTCAAAAGACCATCCCTCCAGAAGTATAGGCCTTGTCTCTCACCTTATTTGACAGGTGTGTATGTTAAACTCCCTCCAGAGCAGCCCACTGGACAAGTTATACACCTGGACTAGACCATTGGAAGAACCTGGATAGGGGGAGGGGCAATGGGAATACACATTGAACATCTTGTAGGTCAATGAATAGTTATCTACATACATGTATGTAGTTTGCTGGGAAAGACAGCGCATACATGTACATAGAGCCAATAGCACCAGGCAGCTGTACAAGTACAATGTAGTTACAAGGTCAAGACTGACTTATTCTTTTTACATGAAATTCACAGACAAGATGCTGACTATGTGAACAATACTTGTGGTGGTTCTTACCAACTGCCAGCAGTGGTCTGTACACATTCCAGTTCTTTGTCGTTAGAGGTGGACACATTTTGATGATTGTGGGGGGTAGTGGCAGTCCACTCAACAGCCCCTGCAGGGTGAATCTGAAGACATACCCTTGTCTGTCCACACTGGGTTCTGTCGGGCCGTAAGTCTGACCAATCATGTCACATATCGCCATCTTCACGTGTGGGACATTGCACGTTCTTGGCACGGAATAGGTTTTAGCAGTTTTCGCAGGCGAGGCAGCAGCTGTAGAGGCCTCACTGGAACTGGATGAAGAAGGATACTTGTAGGGATCACTTCCACTGTCACTGAGAGAAAAGCCTGGGGAGTGCAGTGGGGAGAGGTGTGTCTGTGTGTGGTTAGGCGTGTCTCTGGCCGGTACTAGAGCGGGAACGGTTGTAAGGTTCCAAAACATGATGCGGCCGTCGTTCACAAAGATGGCAACAGAGCGCTCGTTGACGGGGCAGGCCGCCATGCCGGTGATGCGTATGTGCTTGGTGATGCGGAGAGCCTCGGACTGACAGCGCAACTCGTATGTCACGTCCTGCTCACTGAGAGGGCTAAGGTCACCTGTAAAGAGAATCAGCTTCAATACTCAAGGGAAACAGTACAGTAGACAGCTTTGTGGTCTACTGTAAACAGGTGCCAATGCTTAAAGTATTCGTTAAAGTAGATATCAAACTTCTTAAAAGGTTTTAATATGATTTTTTTAAAGTTTTGGATAAGACTAACCTACGTCAATATAAAATTGATCTATTGATGTTACAAATTAAGATATAACTCTATAATGTTTCAGATTGAGACTATTAGAAAAAAAAGACCGGCTTCCCAAGTAAGGCCTTGTAACTACCGGTCTAGCAGAGCCAAATTCCACAGATTATTTCCTGGAGCAATTCAGCTAATCAACATTAAATCAAAATAGCTGCAGTTCCACACCTGTCTGCTGGGAGGCCACATTGCCAATCTGGTCCACTGGTGTTGAGAACGGCCCCATGACAACTTTTCTCCGCACCCGAACTGTCACACTGCCATTTTCATGAAGACACAGCAGTGCATCCCTCTGTCTGCAGGCTACCACCTTTAGATAACAGAGAGAGAGAGACAAACCCTGTTAAACACTCTTCTTCTATCATACTAGTCTTTACTACACAAAGTTACCAGTATTCCCCCTAATCCCACCAATGAATGAAAGACAGTGAAAGTGACCTCGAACCAATTTAGCTCAAATAAACTATGTACAGTTGAGCTACTCTTTCACTGGTCATCACAGCGAAGACAGGGGATATGTACAATATCTACTTTCCAGTAGCATGGATGTTGGGTCAGCGACAACAACTGTGATTCAAACCTCTTGGTCCAGAGGCAGGGTCACTAACCTCTGGACTGTGCAAGCTACTTGTGTACAAATGGGTATGTGTAAGTACCTGTAGGAAAGGTGATCCACTCCTCTCTATGGCAACAATGCCCACTGTCTGTTTGATCTCCAGGTCCAGGATGAGCAGTTCCTTGGAGTAGACGAGGAGAAGGTGGTTCCGGCAGGACCGAAGGTACATCAGCTGGAGACACTCGTTCAGCGTCACCGTGTCCTCCCCTCCCTTCGATGTGGGGAACACACTGTCAAGGAGCTCTTTGTTAGTACTGTAAGACACGCAGCACACAGAAAACATTCCAACAGTCTTAACAGGTTTCTTCATTTCATGTTCTGTACGGCCACACCAATCTATTTAAGAAAAATGAAAAAAAAAAATGCTTAACTGGAAAAACCTAATGAAAGCAAAGCTTGAGGACCAGGTTTATGTCTTGGTGCACTTAGTTTTACAGAGTGAATACAGTGAAATTCAAGTTTTCCTCCTTGCCCTATGTTTTTATATATTTTCACATTCAAATGTCCAAGAACCAAGGAAATAAATCTGTGTGGCCTAATTTGTATGTTGTAGGAAAATACTGCTGTGCTTTGCACTAAGTCTCAAAATTCTTTCAAATACACCCCACAATATATACATTACCCCAGGATTTTTGTTGATTCTTCCATTATCATCTTAAAACCAGTAGTTTATTCTCTCTCCTAGGTTATCTCCTAACAACAAAACCTGTGCCTTACCTGTCCTTGACATCTCCCACCAGCAGTTTGAAGTTTCTCCTCAGTGCTGAGCGCCCCCCTGTCCTGCGCTCGGACGATCTCCCCCCCTCCGCTGCCACTGAGTTAACAGGGCTGGCCGGGTTAGAGATGTAGAACCGACGCCCTGTCCCTGCTGGGGGTCTGGACGTCATGAAGTCACTCACAAACAGGATACAATCATTGGCCAGCACTGGAGGGGGAAAAGGATACTAGTCATTTTGTAGTTTCAATAAACATCTCACAGTAAAGCCTTTATTTGTTTACACAGCACACAAACAATAAAACTGTTAGATATTTCTTAAAACTCCTAATGTACAACAACTACATGTTGTTATATATGTACAATGTTCAATATTCATTTTTTCAGTATTTTCAAGTGCATAATTCTTGGGTATGAAAGTTGATACAACCAATTTTTTGTGATGTCTTACTGTGATGATTTACAAGTAATCAGATACATCATGGCAAAGGTAATCTACATGACTGCATACAACAGTATCAACTGATTATGATAACCTACAGGTCATGTTGGCAGGGTTGAAGGGGTCGAAGGCGAAGGAAAGCAGAGTCTCGTTGAAGTTCTTTTTCCACAGTTTAGTTCCAGTGTCAGCGTTCCACAGCACCACTGAGCTGGGAGGGTGGATAGCTGCTAGCAATGTGGGACAGGCATCCTGGGTGGACAGCCATTCCAAATCTGAAACAAGAAATCAAAGTTTTCACACTTCCGCGATGTACATTGTATTGGAGTATGCCTCGTACAATATCCGGCTTCCTGAGTTTCTTCTTTGTATTGTGAATTTCTCACTGATTCTGTGTATGCATTTTCCCACTGGCTTCCAGAAGGCAACAGACATGAATATAGCAAAAAAACTAAAGGCAGTACCATTCACCTCCTCTCAGCCTGTCCAACTTGACCTTCCTGTCAATCTGTGGCTACCACTGACCTTTTCCCTGATAACATTTCCTTCATCTCATTACAAATGGATGTCATGCAGCCTTGAAACTACTTAGAATACAACTTAATCTGCTCTTAGAGTAACAAGTCCTGGGAGACTTCCAGCTCATAGACAGAAATTGAATTACATAGCCATGCTGACAGATTCAATCATACTGATTAGACAAGTGATTAAATTGCATATCCATTTATTGATCCTAACCACAAAAGGAAGAATATGGTGGCAAAGTGACATAGAATCTAAATGGTCTGGGTTTGTACCCAATGTTGTACCTTCAGGAAAACACTATACACCCATTTTTTCACTCGACTCATCCTTTTGGATGAGAGATAAAGCCAAAGGTCCCGTGTTTGAGGAGAGCCACAACTTGAGCACAGTAAAAACCCACGACAAGAGCAGGGGTCATCCATCCTTTTGTGAGTGGATCAAACCTTACAGTCTGGTCTTACGCATCTTGTATCCATGGTACAAAACTGGTATGTTACGCCTAGAGGCAGTTTAGCAATTGTGCGAAACAAATGAACAGATTTCTCACCTTGAACAGGCTTAGTCCCATCGTAGAAGTCTGCCCGTATGAGCCCCTGGCTGACGTCCCATACCACGATCCTGCCATGGGAGTCAGCTGAGGCTAGTCTCAGCGTGTACGGGAGATTCAGGTCGTGGTGGTAGTTTTCACGTGCCCACTTTACCTATTAAATGTTGCAACATACAACTCTGCATCACAGGTAGATAGTCACAAAATAGTTAAGTGCTTATGCAGATCAATATTTTATATACAATTCTTTTGGCTCCCAACAGAAATAGAATTATATAATCATAACAGGGTACAAAGGAGTGGGAAAAGTCAGCCTAAATCAGGGATATTTTCTCAGAAACTGACGAGACTTCAGTCTTACCTTCACAACATTGGTCTTGTGTCTGTCAAGGGTCTGAATAACCTGCAAAATAATGCACCAGCACAAATACTATTTAATAGTCCCTTACACATATCACAGATTTATCTGTTACTAAGAAAAGAAATCCCTTATTTATTAAGTCAATGAGGAAAACACCAACTTTTATTGGTTCAATTTGGTTTTCATATGTATCTACAATGTTTTATTGCTTCTGCTTTTTTATAATCACATGTACCATAAACCCACTGTCCAGAACTTGATTGGGTTCCTACCACATTACTACGGGTCCAATCAATGAGGGGAAACTAGCAGTTTGCCAGTTTACAATATTTGCAATACCATACATTAGGTTCCATTGTAAACAAGTGATGTAACAGCTTACAGCTGCATTAGGAACTGATTGCTTTCAGCCAGCACAGTTAAATTTAAAACAATTTTTTTTTCATTCTGCTCAAACTGCAGTTTCCTTCAAACATATACAAAGAGACCTATGGTTTGTAAATTGTAACCATGCCCTCTCAAAAGGATTGCTTTAACCATTACCAATAAAATGCATGTTGGGCTTCCAACCTCATGATTCAAAAGTGTGACCAAGGAGGTTCTATCTGCTTGGTGTAAGTTTAGTTGTCACGGCCGTTACAACAACTTGACCATCCATGTTGCTCTACCAACCTGTACAGTACGAGTATCCACCACTACAACAAAGTTCTGGCAACCATACGCCAGCAGGCCCGGCCAACCCCTGCAACAACATTCAACAACAGTATTCACAAAGTGCACCTAGTAATGTTACATGTAACGTTACCTATTAATTCTTACAGGTACCTCTGAACATTACAAATGGCACAGATTGAGAAAAAGTAAATACTGTGAAGGATATTGATTTAACAGACGTCAACTTATGGATTATGCGTTCTATCGATGAAAACTGCACCTAGCTTAAATTAGTGGGAGGGGCGGCAAGAAGTTAGCAGGCAAGGGTGGGAGGGTAAGGAAGATAATCATGGGGTGTTTGAACACACAGATGAAAAGAATAAATTTTTAGCATTGAAACACCCAGACTTAAAATCAAGGCCCAGCTATATAATCGTGCAGAATCTTGTAGGTCATACATTTACGGACACTTGCAAATGATAGTGTGGATAAACTAATTTAAAGTCTGAAAAATTATCATGTGACTAGACGAATGACTGATGACGAAGGCGTATCTCTCTTACCAGTCGGAAGCCCCTTTGTTTTGGTGGTGCAAGGCCCCTGTCAGGGCCATCTGTAGCGTCTTCATGCTCACGACTTAACTCGTTCCTGCAGCTGCTGTGTTTAGATGCAAAGATTTGAAGCAAACCGCATAAAAGAGGAAATTTTCCGACGCGCACCGGCCGACTTTCAACTAAGATCCCAAGTCAGCCATGTTGTTTACAGTGCATGATGGGAAGGAAAATGCGGGCCGGAAGAAAATTTTATGACACGTATGAACCCGGCAGGACAGAATATAGGGTTTTAAACGTCGGGTTTAAAGCCCATCACTGAAAACTGTTGTTGCACCAATGTGTACGTATGTATGTATGTAAACTAGACAGTGAAGTCAGCGTTGACGTCACACTTTTCTGCGAAAACCCATAGAGGCTTTCACGAGCCCCCCTCCCCACTCCATGGCTCTAGCTCGGACCCTCCAGCTCTTGTCTGACACCTGTTGGTAAAATATTAACGCCGTGGCTATATACACACCGGGTGTGTATATAAAAGACAAATAGATTTTATATACACACCGAAATACTAGCCTCCTTGGTAGGCCCAAAACCTGGGTTTTTGTGAGTGTTTGAGGATTCAGGGGCACCAAGTTTAAACCTCGGTCTTCAAGTTTATCTTAGTGGATGATGAAAATCAGAAAACAACACGGAAATCCAATAATTTCGCCGCGGTGGACAATAAGACCCAAGCAAGCTACAATGTTTTCGATCACGTCCGCACCATCGCTACTTCACGCCGCCCTGACAAGATGTCGGGTTCATTTGCACGTCTAACGCAGACAAGGCAAGCCGGTATGTCCGCCCCAGCATCGTCCCCTAAGGGACTGTACGATATTTAGCGGGGGGGGGAGGGCCGGTCGTCAGAGGGGGGAGGGCCTAGGTAAAAAATTTTGAGCTGGGGGGAGGGCCTAGGAAAAAATATTTTACCTGGGGGGAGGGCCTAGGAAAAAAAATTATTCCAAGATCCATGAATCTTTCCGACGTTTTGATAATTTCAAAAACGTGATCTCACATGTACCGCAGTGATTTGCCGACCTGTGGAATCGGCGGAATGTTACGTTAAAATAGTACGTATCCCTATAATTTTAGTGAATTCGCCCAAATCTCCCACAACCCCCTGCCTTGGAAAGCTGGTAGTCGAGCCTGGCGCGAAGCCGAAATTCGACGATACAACCAAACTAACTCGCGTTTCGTAGCGGCTTTCGTAACGATATCGATAAAAATGCAGCCAAGCCTCTTCTGAAGAGAACATTTAATTAAATTTCGCGGCATAACGCACCCTTCCCAGCCGCACAACGGTAGTTTTTTATTGTTTAAAATCGTATATGCGTCGTCGATAAAGATCCCGCCCCACGTTCCGCTCGAACTTCTCGGCGTGGATGTGGACGCATTAAACAAGGTATTTTGATTGAACCAAGGACTGTCACAACATTTATTTGCCTCTCTGAATGTCCTTCCAAAGTAAATTGAAAGCAACCTGACAATATTGTTTTCCCGGTTGTGTAAATAGCACGTGGAAGAAGATCGTGGACGAAATATAGCCCGAAAAAGAGGAATAAACTTAGCTCGGTGTACCAGCAAAATTTACCCCTTAAAATGCAGGAAATATCGTTTTAGAGGGTTAAGATTTCAAAATTTTCCCGGGGGGAGCATGCCCCCCAACCCCCCTAGCTTCGTGCCTGGATCGTGCGACGCGACGGCTCGCGCCTTCGGCGCTCCTGCCTGGTCCGTGCGGGCGCTCGCGCCTTCGGCGCTCGAAAATCTGCCCCCTCCCCGTACGAAATTTCCTTTAGAGAATTCACGCCGGGGGGAGGGCCTAGGAAAAAAATTTGAGCCGGGGGGGAGGGCCTAGGAAAAATTTTTTGACCTGGGGGGGAGGGCCTAGGAAATTTTTTTTAACCCTACCCCTGGACGACCGGCCCTCCCCCCCCGCTAAATATCGTACAGTCCCTAAGAAGGCTAGCAAGCCCAAGGCGGCATGATTACGGCGGCTGTGGAAGCACTCAAGGACCGCACAGGTTCTGCCGTGCCGGCCATCAAGAAGTACATCGCCGCCAACTACAAGTTTGACGCACTTCATCAAGCGCGCCCTGAAAGCCTTGGTGGAGAAGGGTACCCTCCTTCAGGTAAAAGGTACTGGGGCGTCGGGATCCTTCAAAATCAACGTGGCAGCCAAGAAAGCCGCAGAGAAGGCCGCCAAGAAAGCCACCAAGAAGCCGGTCAAGAAACCCGCGGCTAAAAAGGCCACAAAACCCAAGGCCACCAAGCCGAAAAAGCTCAAGGCCAAGAAGGCTACCACCCCGGCAAAGAAGACCGCCAAGAAGGCAGCGCCCGCTAAGGCACCCAAGCCCTTTTCAGGGCCACCCACATATCCTTACGAAAGAACTATGTCTGACCATCTTATTTTTAACTCCATGGTCTGACACCTCCAAGCTCCAAGTTACCCATGCTCCACACGAATACGCACTATCCCCTGAAAGAAAAATGATACACGAACTAAGAAGAGAATGAATAAAAATGAATTAAAGAGGGAAGCCAAAGCGGGTGTGTATATAAAAGACAAATAGATTTTATATACACACCGGGTGTGTATATAAAAGACAAATAGATTTTATATACACACCGGGTGTGTATATAAAAGACAAATAGATTTTATATACACACCGGGTGTGTATATAAAAGACAAATAGATTTTATATACACACCGGGTGTGTATATAAAAGACAAATAGATTTTATATACACACCGGGTGTGTATATAGCCACGTTCAAATATTAACCGGTACAGCAGAACTCGACCTTAAGGCAGTATGGACTTTGTCTCGGCCTGTCACAGATGTACCATGGCCAGACAGGCGGCGTACATCGTGGGCGAGCTAGTGGTCAGGATTCTACTTCTGGTCATATTCCTGTAAGTTCTTTTGACCAAGGAGGTTCTATAACGTTTTGAATAGGCTCAGTCCTTGGTTCAACCAATTAGGAGGTTCAAAAAGGAAGAGGCTTGAATTGTTATTTTACCTCCATGGTTCAACCATAGTTTCAAATATGAGCCAAATGAGTTAAGAAGTGGCTCGTGGTGAATAGACTTATAGTTATTATAATAACTGTTATAAATTTATGATTGTTCATCAAAATTAGTAAGTACCGATATTTCCCCCTGAAGTACTGTTATCATGTCCAGCTTCTATATCCACCAACTCTAGTAACATACTAAAACCATCTAACGTTTATAAAAAATAGGTACTTCATTCCAAAAGGGAGACCATCGATGCATGAAGATAATGTTGTAGTCATAAATGTAGGATAGATTATCGTTGAAGAGATTCATAAGTCACGTCAGATAAGCAGTAAAACTTACTGTAGTAGAACAATTTCTTCAATCAGTGAATGGAGTCACTCCGTGATCAAGATGTACAGTTGACGTTGAAAAATTTGCAGGTATGTGTCTTTACCTTTAAAGAAAGTCACTGATTGAATAATGTTCTACTAACTAGGATAGATTAGTCTTGTACTAGTAGTATAGACTTGCTGTTGCCATTATGATAACAGTTTATTGTAACCTGTACAATTGTCGAGCAATAAAGTTTATTTGTTTATTCCTGTTGCAGGATCACAGAAGACATGACTCCCTTTATCCGAGAGATTCAGCCTGAGGAGAGATGGCTGTACAAGTACCCACACATCCAGCACGATGCTGTGCCAACAACTGTCATGTTTGTAAGTTGGGCAACTTCTTACTACCCCTACTAAGTAAGTTACACTCACGGGACAGTCACGGCTCGAAATACTTTTTCTACATACCCACACTGGTGCAGGTAACATTCAGAATTGCCTGCATCAGACAAGTTTTACCTGCACCACAGTTTCTTTGCCTTTAGTCAGTCATCAAAAATTGAAATGTTCCTAAACTAATAGTGCCATTTTTTATTTAACTAAGTTCTCTGCTGTATAATGAATGCAAGGCAGTTCTTGGCCACCACTGGTCATATGTCACTCTAGTGTTTGGGGCAGGTCATATCATGAACCGGTGTAGGTTAGGGTGCAGGAATACCTGTACAACTCCAGTTTTACCTGCATATGCTGGTGGTATGTTGAGCCCTGACATAGTATTAGTAGAGTTCCTGCTATTTTTACCCACAAGCCAAGGCAATTTACAGTTAATTTTGTCAATTTATTTTTTCAAAGGTACATAATTGATTTAGTACTGATGAGAACTTCATACAAACTTTTCACAATATAATATTAATTTGACATATTGATTTCAGACAATATCAATATCAGCACCACTCATTGTGGTGATTGTTTATTCCACTGTCAAACGAGACAAGATTGAAGCATTCCAAGGAATTTTAGGTGAGTACAATTGTGTAGTCTTAGATTCTCATCTTCAGCAATTCATTATCTTTCAAAACTTGAATCAGCATGTCTTCTAAAGAAACTGGAACAGCTATCTTTTGACACTGAATGTTTTTATTATTTCAGCTGTAAGCCTGGCCTTGGTACTGAATGGAGTGGTCACCAACACAGTTAAACTCATGTATGGCAGGTACGTATAATGTTTATCATACATGTATATAATACATCTTAATTCCCAGGAAACATATCTACAAGAGATGCCCACAGTTTATAAACTTAGTTAATTGTTTTATGGTATTTTCCATAGAAGCCGTCAATTTTGGTTGTTGAGTGGGGTGTGAATGCCTCGGGACCACAAAAAGTGGTTGCTTAACAGAGGGTCTTGCATATGTAAAGTTGGGTGGGACTGTTTTCGTGTGGCTTGTGACTGGGGTGGTTGGCTCTTCAGGTGGGTGACCAGCCAAGTTTGACTGTAGCATCATTTTCAAAAGCATGCACATTATGGAGACACCCTAGGACACAAAATAGATAAAGTATGAGCAAGGGGATGGAGAACTTGTTCTCAAAGTCAAACTAGTGCTGTGTTGCATTCCTTTTGGAGCAGCCTTGTGTGATCACATTTGTCAGTTTTTTTGTTTAGCATAACACATTGTAGACTGCCTTTAGGTGTAAATTGTAATTTACCAGTTTAGTACAGTAAGTACAAGCTGCATAAGGTTATTCTTGTCATATTCCTGGAAGTAAATTTTCACAACTTACAGCAAACTGTAGTTTGACAAGCTATCTATTCCCAAACCCTTTATTTTGTCATTTAGTTACTAAATATGAATGTCTAACGTGAGCATATTGATGTTTTCTCTGCTCAGACCCAGACCGGATTTCTTCTCCCGTTGTTTCCCTGATGGAAAGTGGAGTAAAGATATGAAGTGCACCGGAGATCCTGATGCCATTCTTGAGGGCAGAAAGAGTTTTCCCAGTGGACACTCCTCATGTAGGTTCTAAGCTAAGGGTTGGGGTTTTCCGTGTGTGCAAAAATTAAAGTTGCGTGTGAAAAATCTGAACACGAAAATATTCAAATTAGGTAATTTCCAAGGGATTTCACAACTTTTTAGCTGTTAAAGATGCCAGGAAAGGGAAATAAGTCTCATATTATTACATTCTAAAGTACAAAACCTCATTCTGTCAAGTTTTGAATTTGTTTTCAAGTGATTTGACAAATGTTAAGCTTTCACATGCAAAAAAGTTTTAGATTTGTTCATGAAAGAATGTGCTTCAGAAAATTGAAATTAGGCATATTGAATGGAGAAAGCTAGGTCTCATATTGTTACATTTTCAAACACAAAACCTCGTAAAAGTAACTTTTCCATGTATTGCTGTCAGATTAAATTGATTTTTTGCACATGTATTTTTTTTTCTTTTTCATTTTTGGACCTTGAAGGTAGACACCCATATCTAGCCCAGACACTTAACCAACATTTTTGTCTTTCTCAGTTTCCTTCACAGGACTGACATTTGCTGCTGTGTACCTAGCTGGAAAACTGCACTGCTTCCAGGGCAAGGGGCGTGGTCAATCTTGGAGACTTCTCCTGGCAGGCTTGCCCTTGCTTGGCGCCACTATGATTGCCTTGTCTCGAACCTCAGACTACAGACATCATTGGCAAGGTCAGAGTCTACATTTTAAGCTAGAACATATTTCTTGGGCCTAGGAAAGAAGGTTGTGTTTCCTAGCAAAAACCTGTCAACTGTAGCCTTTTTGGGAGGTCAACTGCTGGCAAGGGACATCAAATTTTTATCTCATATGCCTGATGAAAACATTGTAGAATCATTTTCCAACATGTTCTTCTTATTTCTTTTGCAAGAGATTAAGTCATAGTATGTAGTAAACATTGTACTTCTTGTATTTCCTCTTACTCTGGTCAAGGTCCAGTAGAGATTCAAGGCATGGTGTTGTAATATTGAAACTGGAAGCAATATACAGCTGTCTTGGTTTTACTGGTAGTACAGGTTTGTTTTTAACGGTAGAAGAATAGAATGGCTGACTCCAGCTCCAGCAGACTGCTGCTCCAGCCTGTGTGTGTTCCGTAGCCTTCCCAATCCTTGCCTGCAAAGTCCCCACACTGGCGAGGGGCTTGTTCTGGCCAGTATGCTGCACCTCCGATACAAGCTTGCTCAGTGTTCAATCCATTATACTTCAGGCCTGGGCACACAGCATGAGGGGCTCGTTCATTGTTGAAAACACAGAAGTGCACAAAACCAGGCGTCACCTCAGCGAGCACGTTAGGAGCCACAAGCGACTTGAGCAGGTCCTCACCCCCGTTGTCAAAGGTGACGGGAATGGCTGGTCCATTTCCTGTCTCACCTTTGTAGACAATTGGGAAATGATCCTTGAAGAGGGAGTACAGATTGCCACCATACTGCTGCAGGAACCTGTCAGTTGTGTAATACCTCAGGTAGGCTGCGGACTTGTACTGGGACAGTGGCGTGTTGTTGGGGACATGCCACAGCATCACGTCAGACGCATCGATGCTGAAGTAACCAGGGTTCTTAAGGTCATCATTAGTCGCCAATTCAACTGAACCGAATGTATTTAGATTAGCCCAGTTTCCATCTCCCCCGGGGTAGTTAGTGGTGCTTCCCCGAGTTGAAGACCAGCGGTCCCCAGCGGTACACTTCCCGTATATGTCATTCTCATGCACACTGGACACAAGAGTCCACCCACCGTCAGCAATTGTCATGTCGCAGTAGGTCTGGTACACAATCCCTTCTTGGCTACGAAGGTGGTACAGTCCATCCTGGGCTGCATCTACTGCGTTCTTTATTTCTTTGCAAGACAGTCCTGGGTTAGCAGCACTTCCCAGCTCTGCCTTCACTTGTTGACGTTCTAGGGAGGCTAAACGCTGCTTCAAGTCAGCAATCTTTGTTTTCTCCTCATCAAGATGGCGTTCCAAGTCGTCTATTAAACCAAGGCAGGCATCCAGACTCTCGCAGTTGTCATCATGGTCACCACAAGTCTGCTTCAGTATGTTGATGACAGGGTTGCACACAAACCTGTCTGCTGGTTCAAAGCTTTCTTGATCTTGTTGGTGTCCACAAGTCATAGGAAGAAAGACACACACCAAAAGTAAAATGGCCATCTTGTACAGGCTTTCTCGTGTTTGTCCTTGCAGTTTGTGATCGAGTAGAGAACCAACTGTGCCCCAAAATCTGTCAAGCTTCTTGAGGAAGTATTTGTTGAAGAAAAGGTCATCACCTATAAGGCTGGTACAGCTTCTGGTTTAGATCAACTTCTTTGGTATTTTGTCAGAGATCCAAGAAAGGCAGATCGATCTTGTTACACGTTTGTATAGGACTGCATTAATGTAGGTACAGAGTAGTGCTGTAATATCTAATCTTAAATGTTGTCACTAATCTGTTTGGTATAACTTCTTTGTGCCTAGAAAATTAGTCAAAACAACTGTTTAAAGTTTGTCTGGGTTGTTTTCCAGACGTTGCTGTGGGATCTACCATGGGACTCCTAATGGCATACATCGTGTACCGACAGTACTACCCTGCCCTCAGCAAACCTTGCTGTGACATGCCTTATGTAGCCATCACCCCACTGGCAGACAGCGCTCTCAGTAACTACGATGTGGACCAAGACACTCTCATACAAGTCAAGACCTCAGATTCAGCCATTAAAATGATTTAAACTAAAAAATAATGTTGCGTGTCTCTGAGAAGTGACAGGTCTTGTCTTGGAAAAAAAAAACGTACAAAACCAAGGTACATGCATGTCAGAACATGTGCATTTATGTGGCCAAATATGATCAAATGTGCAAATCAGGTATAGTGGACCTTCATTATTATCCATGTCTTTTATATAATGTTACAATGTCAGAAGAAAAATTGTCTCATCTCGCAGTAAAAATAATTCCATTTAAAACGTCATGTACTAAAAGTTAGTATATTGTTAAGGAACAAAGAGTACAATGTATATAAACATGTCATGACACATTCCACACAATTCACACCGTTGGTTGTTTTCATTGTGTATTTACAGCTTTATTCTCCTTAATTCTATACAACATTAACCTCCCAAAGAAAAGTGTTTGGGACCTGTTGGGAAGAGATTGGAAGACTATCCTCAAATACAACGTCAAGAAAATTGCTTTGAGCCCCCTCTAAGAAGAGAATGTCTCCAAATGAATCATTTAGCTTCAAATCAAGGCATAATGTCACTACATGTGCAACTTTGCACATACCAAAACGCAATGTTTGTCTGTTGACAATGACATTTAATTTACCTGGCACCAGGGAATCCAGGTCTCTTGGTATGTCAGATTTGGTGCTTCATTTATTCCAGCAGATCATTAAAACAGTTTCATTTCCTGTCTTCCCATCAGATACGTAAACACATTGTAGAGAGCACCAGTACTTTCTGTGACAAAAGCTGATAAAATCCTCCATTACACATTCAAAAACTGAGGCATCATATAGAAATACCTATTTTATAATAAAATAGTCCTTCTCCTTACCATTCAAATATGATTTCATGTAATATGAAAGACTTTGGGAATCATGCATTATGCATTTGCTAGATAGTTATGTACTATTGGTCATCTACTGATTTGTGTTAAATTTGTGCTCCTTGTGCTATTTTTCCAGATGTTCTTTGATGAGCTCTGGGCTACTTAACAATTTGTACTGTACCAAATAATTTGCTAGTCCCTACCAAAGGTGGACCACAGATTTGGTCTACTTCAAATTCAAGGCACAAACAGACACAAAGCAACACTGACAAAAGAAAGACTTTTGAATTGTCCAAATGCAAATCCATCTGGAAAAACTCCAGGCTACAAAAGTTGAAAACAAACAAAGCCTTTAAAACAGTCCCAAACAAAATGTGTGAAGCCTTTCAGTAGTGTGAAAATGGGATAAGTATGGTAGTCCGAGAAATGATGCTCATTGTGTCCCATCTACCATCAGTGTCACATTTACACAATGTAGTTATCAAATCATCATGTAGGTGGTAATGTTATCTCCAACAAGGGTTTCAACATTAGCAACATACTGCATGTATCTGTTCACTGGACTGGTGGCATCAGCTTTCAACATTCATGCACATCCCCAATGGATCAGTTTGAATTGTCAAGTTTCTGAGGAAGGTAGAAGACTTCCAGTGACTCATTAAACAATGATTTGTTTTACAACACTCCTATTGGTAATAAATTAACACATATTAATCTCTTTACAACAACTATTTACAACATTTCCATTGTCCTGATCTGCACCCAGTATCTCCTGTAAATGTACTAATAACCTGACACTGGTAAGAAAGTTTTTCCATCAACTGGAAGCACACAAAAAACGGAAAAACTCTCTTATTACCAGACATCTGTTATATCATAGTTATCATATTGGTCTCAGGACTATCACTTCCAGGAAGATACAGTATAAAAACACCTTTGAACACTTCTAACATTTAAGTTGATGCAGAGACACATGCTTCAAGCATGCATGTGATTTCAGTTTCAGTTTGGGAATGTTCAACTACAAACTTACCCAAATCAATTATGTACAACATGCAGAGTACAACGTTTTTAAAAAGGTGAACAAAGCCATGGCTATCCTAATTAGGCATACTTATTGCAAACCTGTCAGGTTTCCCCATTTCTTGTGCTTTTTCATGCCAGCTCCAGACTCTGGTATTTATATTGGTCACTTTGTTTTAGATCTAGTTCCAGAAAATTTGATCTCCCTTATTTTTCAAAGTAGAATAATGTTTATCATACCATTCAGAAGAGCTGAAGTATAGGAAGAAAGTACCACATTCTGATACAACACTGGTTCAAACTTGCCAGAATGGCCAGCTGGAAAGATAGGTTGTCACAAAATGGCCTATACTTAGCAGGACTGGAGCCAGTAAAACACCCCTAAGCCAGCTTGTGGAGAATGGTTACCAGGCTGAATAGACAGACAGTGGTGACAACTCAGCATTTCATCTTTTACCACTCTAAGATGAAATAAGTAGGGAAACTTGACAGGTTCTGATGTCTAACAACCAATAACAACAGAATTGTACTGAACATTGATCTAGCTGTTTCTACCTTTTGTTAAAAAATGTTCCCGAACTGACCCCTCAAAGGAATTGAAGGGAAGAGTCCTATCTATGTGCTACTGCTAATGCACCTTCCTGCTACATTGCTTTATGTACAATTTGCTCAGTTAATTTGAATGCACTTCATGTTCAAATTTTGGGAGTATATCACTTACTTCCTCAAATGATTTTGTTTTCTCTACATCTCTCATACTTCTATATTGGTCATTACATCAGCAAATGGAATAAAATCAAGGTGGATTTGTTGCATGTGACATTAGTACTTACATGTACATCTAAAAAGACAACGAATTTGCACTTTAAACATGCTTTAAAAAAGCTTTTGAACACTTGTTGAATTGCCTCCGTGATTTGATTGTTTGATATTGTACAGCTACCTAATTTGGCCACACAAACTGCAGTTCTTGGCTTTTCAGTGACTTTAGGTACTTCCATTTTGTGAGTTAACAACCCTGGTGATATCCGATAACAGCAGAGAAATCTAACCACAGTGTTAATGTTACGATGTACATGTAGTACATTTTTCCACAGGTGTATGTTGGCACATTACAGAGCAGAGAATGTGTGCAGGTCACAGATTTTAAAGCTGCAGGAGGTAAGACTGGTCCCGGTGTGTTGGCAGTGTCGTGAGAGACTCAGACTTGTTCATTGGTCGATAGGTAGATCAAATGGAGATGTCTTGGTGAGTTGTAGAAGTGCACCTACAGCTCCAAAGTAACCCTGAAACAAACAACAGAAGATATTGTTTTGTCTCCTCCATGGTACACAGATCTACATTGTAGATCTGCAAGGTTAATATCAAACCTTCTTGCATGTGTCACCAAAACTGCTATGATTTCTGGGAGACACAAAAATGCATTTTTGCACAATTAACAATAACTGCACAAATATATCGGATAGAAAACACCCTCATACTCAGATTTGCACAGGAATGCATGACATCATTTAGGATTACAGGCTACTCAAATTTTCACCTCAAACCCCATAAACTCTTGAAACTAGAATGGCCCAAACCTCACCTCATGTTCCAGAAAGAGTGCCTTGAGTTGTCCGCTTGACCAGAAGTCCATGGCATCAGCCAGAAGCTTCATGGAGATGGGGTTCACTCGCAAGAAGTTCCCAACAAACACCACACGTTCAATTTTCTGTTGGCAATATAAGATATGATTACAGTTAACAGACCACAATTAACTATGATAAATCATGGAACAACACTCCAAATTCAAAGGCACCATGGTGAAAGCTAGATCTTCCAACAACAATACTGTATCATATCACATGTCATCTAAACGTCTGCCTACTGCCTGCCTGAAGTCATATCTGAACTGTGTTACATAGTCTCTTGCTGTCAGGGGCTGATTGGGCCCTTCCTTAAGACCTTACACCATAGAGGCCATAGACTTCTAACTCAAGAGAACAATTCCCAGATAAGCTCAGGATTCTTTATCACAATGAAAATCAGTCCAATAGGAGCTCAGGATTCTTTGTCACCATGGAAACCACTCATCACAGACCCAATGCTATGGTAACACAGTTCTCAGTCTGACTGTAACTGGTGCATGCTAGCATATATAAACAAGATTAAGATGTTCCCAATTCTCCTGACTTAGAGGTGTTGGCCATCAAACTTCTAGGGGCCTGACCTGTGGAAGGGCTGGCTAAAATCATGCCTACCTCAGTGAGGGCACACATGCGGGCTATGGAGCCGATGTTGTTGGTGATGGTGACAAGTGTCGCTCGTGCCAGGTCCTCCTTGCTGGCAACTTCCCTCTTCTCCTTGATGTGCATGTTGCCAAAACTAGACAAACAGAATATTTACACATTCTGTCATCTGTTCTTAATAGAATTCAAACAATGTGCAATGTTGGCCACTGTATATGTTTGAAACTGATGTGTAGATCGTACTTTTTAGCTAAATATTTCTAACATTAATACAATGTCAACTTAATACAAGAAAGCAAAGCTAAAGCTGACTGAAGAGGAGTAACCTACATTACTTTTGGAATTGTACAAATACAAATACAATATAGTAAAGTCTTGATGCATGGAAAAGTAGTCAATGACATATATAACATGGACAGAGAATTACCTTGATGCAACAGTGTCTCCAGAGAGTGCAAATCGTGTGTAGTCACCGCCGTAGATATCCTTGACCAACTTATCCACATTATTACTGTTCCCGTTTGCAGCCATTTCTATCGCATCCTCGAATGTGTCGCAGCCTGTGAGCAGGCAACACAGGCCAAGGAATGTTCCACCACCAAGGCTGCGGAGGGGGGTACAATGAAAGGACTGTGTTTTAGATCGACTTCATGGAAAACAGGACCTCTTGGTGTGAAAGAGTGGAAATGACAATGACAATGTTGCACTTCAAATTTGATTCACAAGATCTACAAAATGCACAATTCTCGATAGGGTACACGTAGGAGGACTTTGAGTAATGTTAGCGTTCATAGGAATTTTGCACACTAACCATCTATCTTTAGGAGAAAAAAAGGATTCTACCTGGTTCCGCTAATTCTCTTGTAGTCGTCCTGCGAATACACAGCAAGGATACTGACCCCTGAACCTATGTTCACCACGATGTAGGGATATGGGTTGCGAAAGTCAAATGGCATCTTCTCACACAAGTCCTCTCTTGTGGGGTTCTTATACCAATAACACTCTGAGCTGCCGTTGAATTTATTGGAATCTATGTAGTGGATACCATGGATCAGACAGTCCAGCTCATCAAGCTTGTTCAACTGCAAACCTGCAATCTGGATAGAAAAACAAGAAAGTTCTTTTCACTGATGTTAATGACTTTAATGCAGCTGACAGTGAGAGGTCATGGGTTTGTTTCCCTGGTATGATTAGTATCAGTTTTTGTCATGATGAAACCTGCACCTAAAAGTAACACTGGTCGCTATTTCCTGAATTTCAAAGGCACTATGTTTGTCACCCTGCACTTTGATATCAAACTAATATTCGATGTATGATAAAGTTTCAGAGTGTAGTTACACAGAAGTATTGTTTTGGGTGGCTGAGATGTGCAGTTGTGTGCAGTTGAATGACAGGAGATCAAAAGGTCAGACACAGGAAACTGGGTGAACTTGACAGTCAGTAAACCCAAAATACTTCCCGAGATATCTCCAATTTCTTGTTTGAATGGCATTTTCTCTATCATCATGACATAGACTCACCTGCAAAAAGTCCTCCTCGAAGCGATAGGCCCCGCCTCCCGTGGCACAGAACGTTGTGTGGAGACTGGAGAAATGTTTCTCATGGCCCATGTGAAGAAAACGCTCCATCCCTGTTGTGGGAAAGCGGATGAAGTGCAGGTTTCCCCTCCGTCCACACAGAGCCAAGTTCTTCATTTCCAGATGAGTGTCCCGTATCCCCTCCTTTCCGTACGCCACATTGGAGGTCAGATATTTGCGGATGGACTTCAGACTGTCTCGTTCTGCCTCAGCTTCATCAGGCGTAATGTCTGTGGGCTCGAAGTACACCAACTTGGCCAGAGTTCCTCCTATGTCCATTCCAAACCAGGGAAATGCTGAGAGGTAAAAGAATCATTTGCTATGATTGTGAGTCAACAACACTGTGATTGTGAGAATCATTGTGATATTTATATACATGTAACATACATTTTATGGGTTTACATGTATTTTGAATTTGTATCTGTGATGATATTGCTGTCACAAGGTATGACCAGGTAGTGCATATTCTAATCATCTGATCTAGTGGCTCATCTCCGATATAACTAAGACATGGAGGTTTAAGAGAGAAACTAGAAGCATTCTAAACACAGCCCAAGATGTGCATATCTAGTCTACACAATTTTTGGCAAATATCCTTTGAGTACCGGTTCCATCAATGTTTAACTTGTTTCATGTGTATAGAACGTGACTGATATAACCTCTGGACCCATTGAAAACCCTTTGTCAACAGATCGATCATTGTGCTAAGTTGAAATAGTTATAGTGCTGCTAGTTGTGTTCTTGATTGAATTGATATACATGTAATAGTTACATA
Organism: Branchiostoma floridae x Branchiostoma japonicum; assembly: GCA_013266295.2. Lineage (NCBI taxonomy): Eukaryota > Metazoa > Chordata > Leptocardii > Amphioxiformes > Branchiostomatidae > Branchiostoma > Branchiostoma floridae x Branchiostoma japonicum. Next base: position 12,485,636 of record CM023824.1, read on the forward strand.
ATATGCAAAATATTTGTTGTTCTATTGGCTTCCAGAACCCCACATGTAAGTCTGCCACTTTCAGGTTGAAAATCATTGACATTCATGAACATCTATCAAATTAAACTTCAAATAGTTTGATCGAATATATTGATTAGAACCCATAAAGTTCAATCATTCTTTTCCAATGACTTTGAATGGATAAGAATTCTGTTCAATGCTGTACGCAAATATTTACGAGATCAAAACGTCAAAGGTCATGTCATCACTGCGACGTGTCACCAAGGACACTATATATTAGTATATAATGTCACGTTTCAGGACTTAAACGATCGATTTGTTAAATCATAGGAATTAACTGTTATGTTTAGATAGTCCTTGTTTTCATGCCAAAAAAAAGTTTACATATTCAGCAACCAAGCGATTGCCTTTATAGTCTTTGCTAGCTATAGCCGGTATTCTACACAAATTTGTAAAACGAACGCGAACGTCAACTTACGCGGCCTGCTCATGCTACCCAGGCGGGGCCGGCGCGTGGTCTGCCCGTCCATCGCTGGCTCAGCGGCTCCGTTCTCCGCCATGGCGCAGTAGAGATAGACCTGTTGCTGGAAGGACGCAATAAACCTCAACAAAAACACATAGTGGTGAGTCACAAACCGGCGTGTCGCAGAGGAAAGCCTACAGGTCGCGCCCGGGTTGTTGACCTTAAAAACAAGAGGTGTGAACGCCGGCCGAAAGCGCGACTCGCTCAACCGTCCAGATTCCTAGCAGGTATTTTCCCCGGCTAATCCGGCAGCTTAGACATCTTAAAGGTGGTCGATATCAACAATGAATCTTCAGGAAGAGAGATATCCGTTCACCAGCTCATTGTGTGGGTCCACATCACCCGAGTGTCATGTGACGCGCCGATTTGAGGCATAAGACATGGTCACATAAAAAGTCGATAGTACAGTCAAAAAAGGTCAGATCAAGTATATAAATGGGTCTTCGTTATCGTCACAAGTTGCCTAAGCTCATGCAGTACTCTAGAGGAATCAAAAATTATTCAAAGTCGAGATTTGAGGAGTCAAAGTTGACCTTCAGAATGCCTCCTTACGCCTCCTTTCGGCGTAGATTTCGTGTGGATTTCGCACTGAATGGGGGTTTCCGTGTTACGGTTTTGGCATTTATGAGATGTACTTCCGGGTCGACTGTAACAGACATAACACAACCATGGATTATGGACTTTGATTCACGGATCACGGCCTCTGACATCGACATGCATGAACTTGAGCATTAACGGGAAGAAGAAGTGTCGAAGCAGACGGCTGTAGGTTGTCGCCGAAGTCTACGGCAGGTGAGACTTCCTTCCATACCTCGCAGACTAGCAGCATACTGGTCAATACATAAGTTGTTTTCCATTGCGAGACTGTGCTGATTTTTTTTTCCTTCACAAATTACACAGTTTCACTTCATTTGTATTAGAATATCATATAAACTCAGTACATCAGCTGAACATTGTGACCACTAAATAGAAGGCGACTATTTGCAGAGCCGGGGTTTAAACGCACATTCATACCATTTAAAAGATCGCCCAGGCTGTTACTGAACTACCCCAAGAATGGACTTGTCCACCTTTTCTTTGTGAGGCGAGACAACAGTTTGGTGTATAGAAATGCCAGCAGATTTCTGCCCTGACGGATAATGTTAATAGGTGTTATGCAACTTTCCTCGCTTTAATCCAGGTGTACTTACCGACATTGTATGTTTGTTTAGTTTTGTTTTATTTTCTACAGAAACGCTCCTGGGCAGACCTGGCTGACTAAACCTCCTTGCCTGACTTGTGAAGCCCATGATAGTTGACACCCAGGCTCTTTCATAAACACAAATAAACGCTAATACCTGTAAAAGAGATTTATTCTTTGTGTGCATTCTTGTGAGAGATAAGCAATTAAGTTAGTGTGGACATGTTTGCCAATGACACAGGTGAAACTTCTGCCGACTTAAGGCTGTGTCATTCCAATAACACAGGTGAAACTTCTGCCGAAAAAAAGGCTGTGTCATTCCAATGACACAGGTGAAACTTTTGCCGAAAAAAAGGCTGTGTCATTTAGGTGAAACTTCTGTCGACTTAAGGCTGTGTCATTCCAATGACACAGGTTAAACTTCTGCCGAAAAAAAGGCTGTGTCATTCCAATGACACAGATGAAACTTCTGCCGAAAAAAAGGCTGTGTCATTCCAATGACACAGGTGAAACTTTTGCCGAAAAAAAGGCTGTGTCATTTAAATGACACAGATGAAACTTCTGTCGACTTAAGGCTGTGTCATTCTAATGACACAGGTGAAACTTCTGCCGAAAAAAAGGCTGTGTCATTCCAATGACACAGGTGAAACTTCTGCCGAAAAAAAGGCTGTGTCATTCCAATGACACAGGTGAAACTTTTGCCGAAAAAAAGGCTGTGTCATTTAAATGACACAGATGAAACTTCTGTCGACTTAAGGCTGTGTCATTCTAATGACACAGGTGAAACTTCTGTCGACTTAAGGCTGTGTCATTCCAATGACACAGGTGAAACTTCTGCCGAAAAAAAAGGCTGTGTCATTCCAATGACACAGGTGAAACTTCTGCCGAAAAAAAGGCTGTGTCATTCCAATGATACAGGTGAAACTTCTGCCGAAAAAAAGGCTGTGTCATTTAAATGACACAGGTGAAACTTCTGTCGACTTAAGGCTGTGTCATTCCAATGACACAGGTGAAACTTCTGCCGAAAAAAAGGCTGTGTCATTCCAATGACACAGGTGAAACTTCTGCCGAAAAAAAGGCTGTGTCATTCCAATGACACAGGTGAAACTTTTGCCGAAAAAAAGGCTGTGTCATTTAAATGACACAGATGAAACTTCTGTCGACTTAAGGCTGTGTCATTCTAATGACACAGGTGAAACTTTTGTCGACTTAAGGCTGTGTCATTCCAATGACACAGGTGAAACTTCTGCCGACTTAAGGCTGTGTCATTCCAATGACACAGGTGAAACTTCTGCCGAAAAAAAGGCTGTGTCATTCCAATGACACAGGTGAAACTTTTGCCGAAAAAAAGGCTGTGTCATTTAAATGACACAGATGAAACTTCTGTCGACTTAAGGCTGTGTCATTCTAATGACACAGGTGAAACTTCTGTCGACTTAAGGCTGTGTCATTTCAATGACACAGGTGAAACTTCTGCCGAAAAAAAAGGCTGTGTCATTCCAATGACAAAGGTGAAACTTCTGTCGAAAAAAAGGCTGTGTCATTCCAATGACACAGGTGAAACTTCTGCCGAAAAAAAGGCTGTGTCATTTGAATGACACAGATGAAACTTCTGTCGACTTAAGGCTGTGTCATTCCAATGACACAGGTGAAACTTCTGCCGAAAAAAAGCTGTGTCATTCAAATGACACAGCCTTAAATCGGCAGATGTTTCACCTGTACCCCAGAGAAATCAGACCTATGTGACAAACGAGGCCCAATGCAGTTTTTTGACCTTGAAAAACAGATTTTTCAAAAACAATCTTATGGTCATCAATTTACATAACAAGTTAAAACAACACTATCCCAATGTAATTCGAAATTTATAGAGCAAAAATGACAACGTGGTAACGAAAAACGGTTACTGGTAGGATTCTGGGGTGATTTTGGGGGTACCACCCAGAAAATAAAGGTCATCTTGGGCTGGTTTCTGTGCTGTTTCGTACACCCAAAGTATGGAATTCTGATGCAAATGTCCTAATATGGGGAAGTATGTGTCAATTCATACAAATTGTCTTATTCGGAATATTTCCTTTTTTACCTCTCTAATTAGACGCGCCCGGGAAGTGAGGGGTGTTGGGTCAGAGATTTGTAAACCGCCCTGCTTCCCTACCTCTTATCATACTGATTAAAAGCCTTTTACCAACAATCACTCACTTGGGTTTGTCTGTGGCAAGCCGGTACCGCGGTGCAGACTTTAAAGTGTGTCATAGGATTGACACAAATTTCCGATAGCATAGTTTCTGGTCAAAAGTGGACAGACATACACTTTAAACATTGCAAACTTTAAAGTATGTCATAGGTTTGACACAGCCAGTTTTCCGATAGAAAAGTATCCAGTCATAAGTGGGCGAATAGACACTTTAAACAGTGCAAGATTTAAAGTGCGTCATAGGATTGACACGTTTCCAATAGAATGTTTTCTGTCATATGATAAGTCGACGGATACTCAGTTTAAACAGCGCAAACATTTAAGTGTGTCATACATGTTCTCCATCATAAGTGCGTGAATATACATTCGAAACAGTGTATACTTTGAAAGTGTGTCATACGATTGACACACTTTTGCGACGGAAAAGTTCTCCATCATAAGTGCGTGAATATACAGTTGAAACAGTGTATACTTTGAATGTGTGTTACGTCAAAGTGTGTAAAAATAGCTTTGGCACAGTTTTTAGATAGTTTCACGCTATAAGTTGGAGGTCCACCCTGCGTACCAGGGTACCAGATCTAGACCTTTGGGGGTTGGCATTGAGTGTGCTCGGCTGGGAGTTCTGCCCGGCTGATTTAATTTGAAGCGCTCTGGCCGGCAAAATTCTCCGGGGCGCTTACACTAGATCCCCGGCCGAGCACACTCAATCCCAGCCCCGCTAGGTCCGTTACACAGGGTATACACCATAGGTGAAGATCTTCAAGTTTGTCATAGGTTTGACACAGTTATCCGATAGAAGTTGTCGGTATACATTAAACAGTACCAACTTTGAGGTGTGCCATAGGACTGACTGTAGTTTTCTGGTAGTTAAATTTATATTTATACGTTGGAACAAGAGAGTATATACACTTGAAAATGTGGAGATCTTGAATTGTGTCATACGTTTATTGAGACAGTTCCGACGGAAAAGTGAGTGGACATAAACTATTAGCGTCATAATCAATGTAGAGTAGAGTAGTCTCTATGCAATCCTCTATGCGGTCTGAAAATCCCTGAGTAAATGAATCTTCTAATTTACTTTAGAACCGATCTTAGCATATGATTGCTAAGTTACACACACACATATTTGCGGCCAGCATTGTCTAGAGCTGGGTGAAGACAAAAGGCGAGAGAGAGAGAGTCTGAGAGAGAGAGAGGCTTCTACCAAGACCCGGAAGTAGAATGATCTAAAACTGGAAATCGGTTGCACGGAAACCCCCATGCAGTGTGTAATCGACGCCGAAATGAGGCATAAGGAAGCGTTTTGAAGGTCAACTTTGACTCTACAAATCTCGTCTTGGAATGATTTTTAAATCTTCAAGCATACTACAGGAGCTTGGGCAACTTGTGACGATAACGAAGACCCATTTATATACTTGATCTGACCTTTTTTGACTGTACTATCGACTTTTTATGTGACCATGTCTTATGCCTCAAATCGGCGCGTCACAGTCACACCACTGTCGCCATTTCCCCCAGATTTTTAATGATAAAGACAGCAACAGCACGTATAAACGTATGACGAGCTTTACCAATTATGTGATGATATATGATTATGACTGTACAGTATAAAATGCAGTAATCGCAGACTTCATCTTTTTGACTGGTTGTTAGGTCATAAATGCTGCATTAGTAAAGAAAATACAAAGAATATATAATTGCCAGTTACGTTTAGTTGCGGTGTTAGCTACAACCTGATTTGGCCGATCTCACTTCAGAAATGGGAGGGGCAAGATGCGGGAAGTTTGAATTTCCAAAACATGAAGAAACCCTGCTTGTACCAAGGGGGTTAAAAAAAGAGTCACTCCATGATTGTACATAATATAGTTTAGATATTTTGTAATCTTTCTTGTTTCCACGTATCCCCTTGTTTTATATAAAAGTGTCAAAGTTTCGAAGTTTCCCATTTGGATACGAGTGATCGCCATCACGTCACGTCCAGCTAGTGGTAGGCAAAAAGCGGATGATGGTTGGCTGATTTGCCTACCAATAATTTGTATATATCTTGAAATAATTTGCATGTATATAATGTAAACAAAAACAGCGATCGCTCGTATACCTTGGTTCATTGCAAATGGGCAAGAAAGTGGGCATATACATAAAGGTGAAAGTTATCTGGTTAACATTAGCTTTGGCATTGTTATTTTCTGTTAAATGAAAATCCAGACTATGAGTAAGATGAGATGACAAATGACATATAGCCTATAAAAACCTTACTTTATTTTTCATGAGTTCAAAGAACACCATAATATAATGATTTGTTTGTCTGATTGTGAATTCAACTTCAGTTTGGGTCTCTTTAAGTTTAATACATTGTAATGCACAATGCAAAATGTCGTGAACTAGTATCTTGTCGTGCATGGGAAACCATATTCAGTAAGGTGGCGGACCGTTTGAAATATCAACACAAGGTTGCCAGAATTATTTTTATTCGTTCATAAATCTGTGTGGCACAGACTTACTTGGCACAGAAAAGCCACTAAAAACCCTTACTCCAAAATAAACAGGGACTATCACGGACCCCTGTTGCGGTAGAATTGGGTTGTGCACCGTTAAGCAGCTTGCACCGACCCTGAAGCAGATATTGCACTGTTTGATTCAGATCCTTATCATCAGCCAACTGTTCCTTTTGGAGCAAGTTCTTTTCCCAAGGTCAATAATTGTCACTTTTCACTATTTCATGAGAAAGTATTTTAGCTATACATTTTTTCTTTGCATTCAAAGTACATGTACATGTACCTTGCCTTTCTACCAAAATAAAATTACAAAGGGAAATTTACTGGTCCTATTGCAACATTCTCCTTCTCCGTGATGAATGGTCAGACCCTTATAATAGGCTGATGGGAGAGTGGGCCTCCCCTGACGTCTCCCATAACATGGCTGCCAGCTTCCGACAGTGTGACGCCACAAACTCCGCAGGAATCACCCCCACGTGCATGCACATCAACTCATAACAGTTCACCGCACCCACTGGCATTGTGGGAAAGCACCGAGCACACAGGTCTCTGAAAAAATAGAAGTGAATTAGAAATACATATCACAGAGAGCATCTGCTGCTATTGTAAGAGTTGCTTATTCTTTAGTTACAACTCAGGTGTGGGGAAGATTAGAGTCTTGATAATTCCAATCTCAGTGTAACTGCATGTTCTGACTGTGCAAAGATGGCAAAGGTACATGTAACATGTGTTGTTGATTAGCAGAATTACCAGTAGCACAGACTAGCATGCATACATGGAGAGACAAGGGAAATAGAGACCCTCTGTGAAGCCATGAGTTTCCAGAGTGAGAGTGAATAAAGCATCCATTGTCCTCATAGCCTGCTGAGTCACCCACTGAAATGCCATTTGTGTATAGATAATGAACCCAGGAACCAATGGGCAAACAGTTACATGGTATCAGAAGTGGGATGTACATTGCATATACCAGATGTTTAACGTTATAACATTAGTCAAGCAAAGTCACCTGTAATAATGTCCTGCCAGGATGCCTGGAGGTGCTCCCTGTACCTGCTTCACTGGCTGCTGGGGTGATAGGGGATTTCCCTGGACACAAAACAACACTCTCATCAATGGTTATAGACCATTTCAAGGGCCCCAAACTCTGACATGAAACATCTGACTGTATCACCAAATGTCTAGACACCTCTAATAATGCCAACATAATCAATGGGGTTTTTAAACTCACTTCTACTTGGTCTGCTGGAAATCCCATGCACACCTGTCTGCTTATCACGTCGATCACCTGATCTCCATTTTCTTTTAGTATTTTTTTTAAAATCTCACAGTCTTATATGCAGCTGATTAGATCAAAGCTTCAGGATAGGATAGGACTGCGGACCTAAATGTGACATCAGGTACAGGTACAGGTACAGAGGCTTAGGTAGAGGTCCGGACCTGTACTTGTATAATTAAACAAATTAACATATGTTCTTCTGAACTTCCTTAATACATTGTAACATTTAAAACAGTAATACATATTGTAAACTTGACAGAATCTTTATTCAAATAAAACAGGACAGAACTAGATGGCCATGTGGACTGTTTCTTGTTGCATACAATACTCTAGCTGTCCTTGAAAGACCTGTTGCATATTAGTTATGCTCCTTCTAGATGTTACTTCGGTCACCTCTGTGTCATATCAGTATGTCCCAGTACTAAGTGATTTGGTATTTTGGACCTGTACCTACTCAATTTTCGTGGTACTGTACCGGTACAAAATACCAGTACGCAGCCCTAGGATAGAAATGTGCCAACACTACCAAAAGTCTCTCTCTCAATGCCATTGCTGATAGAGGTGTGCTGTAGTACTCTGGACTTACTGAGGGATCCTCAAACCAGAGAAAGTAGGAGTAGCAGAAGTCTCCATCTCTCACAACAGAGGAGGTGAAGCTGTTCTGGAGGTAATGCTGCCACCGGTGCACCATCTCCCAAACCTAACAAGCACGATAAGGAAGAAATAAAACGTATTTCAGAAACAATATCAAGGATCACCTTCTATTCCCTAAAACTACAATGACTAACATTCAGGTTTGGAACTCTGAGGCAGGGATTCAATCCTCATGATTCAAAAGAGGAATTACTAACTGCTAAGCATTAATCACAGTACACTGCTACTATTGTATTATGGACAATCCTCACCTTCACTTTCAGCACTGCAGTTGCATCAAAGCTGCCAGGCTCTGGGTGTGTGGTGACATTGATGGCTGGTGCAATGACCAGGTCCATGGACCGGTCAATGTACAGGAAGTGGATGAGGCCAGGAAAATCTTCCAGATACGTGGTTAGGGTTAAAGAAATATGCAAAACACTGTTAAACTTTGTGACAGTTTCTGTTAATATTAGTATGGTATAACACATGATTGTCCAGACAGTCAATCTTATGTCTCAGTAAGTACACTTGAATTGTTCCAGTCCTGTCTCTGTAGGCCAGTTGTAGTAAAAAGGATATGTAGTCATGGTAACATTCCTCTGAGCCTTGACTGACAGGTAGTCCTTGTAGTCACAGATCTTCTTGCTGACCAGCTCCTGAACTGTGTCCATGGTTTCCCTCTGCTTGTCGTCAGCTGCCTGTGGCGGCTTGTAGGTCAGGAACAGCAGCCGGAACAGCACTTTTAATGTCCTGGTGAACTCTGACAGGGCTGTTTCCAACCTGGAATGTGTTTAATTATGGTTATCATGTTGGGTGCCACAATAACCTGCAAGCCAGTATCTAATGTATGCATGCTTCTCTACATAACCTATGTTTACATTCTGGCGTTTATTTCTGTGTCATACATCATTTATGAAATGTAGTCAATAAAGCCTCAAGCATCAAAACATTCACAACAAAAAAGTTGAAGACTCTAACCTTGGTGGTGGGTTAGCAGCAGTACTGTCCATGTATTCAGACAGTCCACCTTTCCTGACCAGGTCCCATCTGTTCACCAGGTCCTTGTGCACACGCTCCAGGCCTCCCTGATAACAGTCCATGCCAATCATTATGCTATAGGCGAGTGCCGCTTTTGGTGACAATTACAGCAACATGTTAATCAACTAATGCTTCCAATACATGTGTTTTCCTCCGACAGTTTCTCATAAAAACTAACAAAATCCAAGTGATATCAACAAGGCAAAAATGGAAAGATTAACCTTCTCTAGACTGATTTGTAGCCAAACTGCTACTTCAGTATGCTAAATGTTAAGGCAGTTATGATATTCTCTAAAGGTAATGTTCTCCAGTGAAAGGTGGCAAATATCTTGAATAAGTGCTAGCCTTATTATTAGCATCATTAATTAGTGACAATTCCCTGACTACGTAAGTTAACCCTTTCACACCTTCATCTTACGAGTTGCATCTAAGACCCGCTTGACGTTCCCCTCCAACACTTCCACATGGTTTCTCCCTTGGCCACCTTCCCGTGTGGAGCCTCCTTTTTTTCCTTGCATCATCTCCGTGGTGACCAGGGTCAACAGGCACTGACAGATATGCCCAGCTAGATGGCTCTTTGGGACCTGAGATGACAGGGAATTTGTATCCAGATTTATGCCCCATCTGAGAGACTGTCCACAACCAAAGCTAGGTACAAATGTACTCATTTTCACCTGAGTCAAGTGAGGAAATAGGTGTAAAGTGAATTTCCCAAGGGCACAGCACTTGGGGCCTGCCAGGGATTTGAACACAGAACGTTTAGATTAAAAAACCCTAGTAACCACAAGACTACCTTGCCACCTGTCTTGGTCAATGTTCAGTCTGTTAACATATATTTTTGTTAGGTCAACAGCAATCATGAGTAACAACTAATTAACAAGAAGCATGACTTTGAGATTACATGTAACTCTTTTCTATCATTCTAGAAACTGGTTTCAGTACATGCTCCAGTACATGCACAGACCACAAAAAATACATCATCTGAACCATATGTACTATTCCATGATGACTTACCTCGCTGACAATGACCAGCACAGTGCCAGGCATGATGGGTATACAGTGCAGCAGGTGTGGGGAGTGGGTGCAGAGGGGGGTCTGAAGGAAAGCAGGCATGTGGAAGTACTCCTGACTCTGCTCGGCTGACTCGTCCACAGCCTCCTCACAAGCAGATAGCACCAGGGGATTCTGTGCAAGGCACACACCTGACACAGTTAGGAAAAACCTTATTTCATCTAGAAGTCGTGAGAGTCATATTATGTGCATACTCAATGCTGTGAAGAAGAGGAAATCATATAATGGTGAAAGGGTTTTCTTTGTCCAACACGACATTCATTAAAATAATGAACTGACTACATTAGTACTGCAATTTTCTGTTTTCTATCTACATATTGTGATATGTCTTAAATTTTGTCTTTGAATCTCTGTTGCTCCAAAATGGAAAGCAGTGGCCATACTAGTCTACAGTGATTTGTAAACTATTTGAGATAATAAACTTTTTAATCCAACAGACATCTGCATGTGTTACCTGTTCTGGATCTGGTGCTCTATGGATGGCTGAGTTTGGTTGGTGGGGAGTGTAGAAACTGTCCTGGACAGCTGCGGGGGTGTGGAAACTGTCTTGCTCATGGGGGATGATGGGAGTGTGGAACATGTCCCTGCTTGGCACAGGCAGTGGGCTGCTGTCCCCCTGACCCTCTGATTTCTCCTGTTACACAACAACAAGGCTTTGTAAGGCTAATGAAATAGAATGTTTCATTTCTCCTATTTCTTTTATGTCCCAATTGTCAGTAGTGACAAGAAAGTATAATCATACTACATGTAACGTTACAACTTTGAAGCACAAAGGCATTACAGTCACAGTTGACACATCCAAGTGCAAGAACATTCAGTTTACTAGCCAAATCACAGTATATGTTTATATGTTTACATATTACATGAATCTGATATCAATTAGAATGGTTGCCCTTCATACAAATAGAGAGAAAAGGTGAGAAATTTTTAATGACATCTGAATAAATCTGTTGTCAAAAGAGATCACTGGCACCACCAGCAAACACTTTGACAAATAGGCGCATTTGATTCCTGTTTAGTGCCTGGAGTCTGGAAAGACCTTCTATACAGAATATGTGATTAAAACAGCCACCTGTTCAGTTTCCTCCACACTGGAGCTGGGACTGTAGTACTCTGTTGATGATGGGGTTGGGGAACGCTGTAGAAAACGCCATGGACCAAAAGATATAACACAACCACTAAAGCTGTTAGAAAGTTTGTAATACATGCATTTTTGCACAGTCTTGCAGGCTGTACTAATTTTCATTTTAAAGACTTTCAAGAGACTGAAAAAGCATGCAACAATAGCAGTTACTAAGAATGGCTAGGTTTGGTGTACTACAATTCCACCCTACCTCTGCCGTTACCCTCCTGATACTGAGTGGAGTAGAGGGGGTGTGAGTGAATGACAGCAGTTCTTCCAGACTATCCCCTGTAGGAAACAAGGTCCTCACCACCAGGGTGATGGCAAGGATGTCTGCAGCCTGGAGCTCACACGCATTCCGACTGGAAAACATTGTGTGGAAGTGTACAATTCATACCTCTCATGTCCTCCGTGATTTTTTTTCAAAACCTATATATTTATTGATTATGTTGCATCACTTTGTAAAATGATGTGGTAATTTTGTGACCTTTGAGTTCACCCCATTTCCTCTGACCTTTTGACCTCCAATTATTCTGCTTTTCAATCTTCCCCTACACACTTGCTATCAACTTACTCTCAAGTTCACCCCATTTCCTGTGTTTTACCTTTTGACTTGTCATTCTGTATGTCAATCTTTGCCCTTGCTGTTACCTACTCTGTCCGGACAAAAAGACACACAAACCCACAGCTCAACCTCCCAAAGACCAGTCACTTCAATCATACGTTACCTTGAGTAGAGTGCCAGCAGCTTGGTGTTGACTAACAGGAGGGCGTGTACAGCATGCTTGTCCCCACCTGACCGTACCTTACTCAGGGCCTGTTCCAACATGTTTATACAGGTCTCATTCAGAGCCTGGTTCACATTCAGCCTTTCTACAGCCTGTCAAACAAAATAGGAGTGTTGTTTTGAGTTCCTGACATCTTTCTAGTTGATGTTACAACAGACATGGTATGGTGAAAACAAAAAATGACAAAACAGCCATTGTGTGATTCTAATCTAAATATTTCTGTGTTTTCAAAGTGTACAATTGTCTTGTTTTATTCCTGGCAAATAACCATAAAAATTATTGATGAATAACAAATAAAGGAAATGAAGGACATAACAACTGATCTTGGACATGATGCTCCTTATGGGAGTTTTGTACAGTATGAAATAGAATGGAAGAGAACCCCTGCAGTAATGTCTTGTCATTCGGATTCCCTTTCAGTACAAATTCAAAAGGACATGTCAAAGACATTTTAGGTATTTTCAATATACTTAATGATTAGGAGATAGATCTACTGAAGATGCCCGTTTGCCTAACCTCCACCAGGAAGCTCTGTTCTGTCGAGGCCAGGTGTGCCCAGGTGTTGATTAACCTGCTCATGTAAGACCACCTTTTCTTCCTCTCATGGGAGGAGTATGGTCTCAACCTGCAGGTAGAGTGGGGGACAAATTGTACCAGATACATTGATGAAGGTTAGACATCCAGATAAACAATGCTCATAGATAATTCAAACTCTACTACTGGAAGAAACACTGAGATTACTCTAAATTTTATACAATAGATGAGTTTGTGTTGTCTATGAGTAAATTATACCAGACTTTACATTAATTTTGATGACAGATGAGAGGAATTGTTTCTCATTTTAACACAGAGATGCACACACATCTACTAGTATGTACCTCTATTCTATAACTATCAAAAGCTAAGACTTACTCATCAATAACTGGTCCATAATGCACCCCTGCCAGCCTCCGGAAGACATACAGCTTTCTCTTCAGGAACTCCTCTGACTCTGAGCCATCTCCACACACTGCTATGTACAGGTGCTCTCCAAACTGATAGATAGAAAGTAGATTACTTCATTTCTTAGTACAAAATGTACAGACAGTATATGGCACATCAGAATGGTAGGTGAAGATTAAAGAATGTCTACATCAAGAAAAATATCAGCTATAAGATAGCATACCATAAGCAAATAACTAACATCATCATGTACATTTGTAGTGCCTTTATTACTTCCAGGCACATGCGGATCATTTGCATGCGGGGGGAAGAATGTAGCTCCGCCCCAACCAACACGGCCGCTTGTAACCGAGTGTAGGAGGTCTCATTTTTACTTCCTTGCTATAATACACAGTAATAACGCTTGCCTCATGAACTCTTGGTGAATTCTGAAAATGAAATGTTACCGTCCAATTCTTGTTACCCTATAGTATTGAATAGGTTCAAGCAAGGAGGTCATAGCAAGGATAGATACGTATTTAACCTCCTTGTTCAAGAAATAAAACACGTCACATCATTTATTTACCACCCACTTCTACATTTGAAATATTTCGCTATCAATTTCATTTCATTGTGATTACGTGTAAGGCTATATGTAGATTTGACAGAACTGATGCGAGCGTGCGAATAAAAAAAGGGTATGGTGAATTTTAGGCTTTCACCGTGTTTCTTTTCTTTAACGTTACCGCTAGGGCGGACGGAGACCACAGACTTTGACTACTCAACTCAAAACTCACTTTATTAACGTACCCTGATCGATCTTATAACGTTGCGGTCAGTTTATTCTTAACGTACCCTGATCGATCTTATAACGTCGTTGCGGTTCTAAGAATACCATCAACCTTAACGTTGCCGTTTGGACGTCGAGCGGACACTATTTAAACGTCGCCGTTCCAACGTACGAACGGCTTAAATGGCTTTCCTTCATACACATTTCGTTCCATTTCGTTCCATTTCGTTCCATTTCATTCCATTTCGCTCCATTTCGTTCCATTTCGCACTTTCTGTACAGCGCTTCTCCCCTACCCCCCCCCCCCCAACTGTACCCCTCGCGGGGTTATCGGGGGGTAACTAAGATGACAAAGATGACGTAACAACTTACCTGTCTGAGCACAAACAGGAAGCCATTTTCACAGCTGATGGAACTGTAGGGGTTGTCCAACTCTGCTTTCAGGAAACGGTGAGATGCCAACAGTGGGGAGAAGAACTGCACCAGGGCATTCTGGTCCACTTCATCTGAAAGGCCATTCTACACCAAGGAAATCAAGGAGGTTACTTACTACCCGTGTTCAAGAAAATATGTCAGTCATGTGACAGAAATAATCGAGTGGGCTTCCACACTGGGAGTGACCAATGTCCTGAGATACCTAAGCTTTCTCAATTTGTTGCTCTGTTGTTGGGATTCTTTGGTAGGTTCATAGAGAGTCACAAACTTCCTCAAGCTTTGGAGATTTTCAGCTCTCCCCCCCCCTTCAAACGCCCATAACATAAGTTATATGTATTTTATACATTAAACGTTAAAGGTACAAAGGAATAGATATTCTTGATCCTGTTAATACACAGCTGTCTACCAACGTAGCTGGCACAGTCAAGCTGGACGTTCATGAAAATCTATATCATTTCACCCGCCCCCCTCCCACACATGTACCTGCTCTGCAATCCCTTCTCTCGCTCCAAGACGGTTGATGTGTGTGGTGAAGTCAACGTCTCCCCAGAAGAACACGATGTCTGGCAAAGGATTTATAACGACGAGCCCCTTCATACTGCTCACAATAAGAAGGGACACGGTTGTTTCTCAGGACACCAAGAAAAGAAGTTTGTTTTCATTTGGCAGCCATGTTGTTGTACTGTTGATCATGTGATCAGAAAGACTTCAGAAAGCACGTGTAACTGTAAGTCACGTGACAAAGGAGTGATTAAGCCTTCAATGTCAGGTCCACTACATTTCCCATTTAAAAAATCATTCTTTCAACCATTGCATGGTCTTCGTGTTTGAATGTCGATGTAGCTAGGTTAGCCTCCTTCGCAGACTCCTTGGAGCGGCGGCGTTTATTTTTTGTTGGGGGGGGGGGTGCTGATAGGCGATTTTTTTACAGGGACACACCCCAGTTTTTTCGGGTTTCTAGTGACCGTCTCATCCAGGGAATAACTCGGAAGCCAAATAACTGTATATGGGATGGAAGTATATCCCTTCAGCTATAAAACTGTTTTGTTTCTTCAAACTCTTTGATTTTTGTGAAATCATGGAGGTATAAAATCAACCTCCATGGTGAAATCAACAGAAAAATCATCATTTTCATGCCAAAATCAATACACAAAATTGACAATTTTCGAGTAAGATAATCCAAGAGAAAAAAAAAATTCCGACAGAAAAGACTGGCGTTGGCACACAGTGGCAGAAAGACACAAACATTGAGTATACTTGAGAGTCAATTATTAAAGAAAATCCTAGTACAAATGTACTAAATTTTTGTAACCATCCAGGGCGCGAAGGGACCCAAATCCGCCCACACCACGCATGCGCGCAAAAGTGGTGAATCTCAGTGGGTCAAATATGGACGGATCACGCTCGGGGCGGAAGGATACCCAGGCCGAAATCAATCTTCACCAAAAAAACACCACTTCTTATACTTTCCAGTCATATCAGTAGCGTTATCTGATATCATTTCACAGCAGGTTGAGAAAAGTGAACTCAAACTTGGACCCTAAAACCCTTTCGTCACTTTTTTTACCGCGGACTACCATGGACCGTTAAAGTTAAGGTTCTCTCCAAGATATGGAATATAACGTTAATAATTGATTTAATTATTAACATTTTCAAAGCTTTGATACGTTAATAAGTTACTGTTTATCCAGTGAAAAGTTTAGAATCTTGTGATCTCATTCTTTGATTCGACCATGAACTCCAGTCTCATCTCATAACAGTTACATGTATCAATAAAAAGTACCGAAAATGCAAAATAAAAATTAGGAAAACGGCATAAGCTTGCTGTTACAGAGATACAGGCAACTTTATTTCCAAAACTGATCCTTTGCAGTGCTAGTGACGCACGTCCAGAATACAAGGCAATGACAAAGGTACAGAGCACACGCTCTGGGTAACGTTACTGCACTCAGACTTTATAGCACCGCGGCTTATTTTGACATGTAACGTTAATAGAAAAAAAATTACTTAAAAGCAGTTTTGAGATCGGACGAGAACAAGGCTATTCTTACTCAACTTGGCTGAGTATGATGAAGGTAAAGGACACACCGAGCACCACAGCGAGCACGAAACAAATTGTAGAGACGTTATAACTGTGCTAATTTAATACCGCATGGATGCATGTATATATGAAAATGTAGTATTTCTTTTATCATTTATATTTTTTGAAGCTGTTATTTGAATGTGGAAGAAGATTTTTAATCGTACAATCAGATATCTAAAGACTTTTGCTTCAATGTTCTGCCACTGAACTGGCAAGAATGAGTGGGTTGGTTCGACAGGTGCGTACCCAGAATGCACTGCCTGTAACCCCAAGATGGCGGAGGACAATCAGCTGCTCGGCTCGACGCTTGTAAACTTGATCTTGTTTCTGTCCTTTCTCTGTCCATGTTTCGTCGGTGGAGTTGGTAGGTTTTCCATTTGTTTGTAGATGAACATATGCGGTAGTTTTGGCCGGTTAATCGGTCCCTTTAGGATCATAAATGTTGCCGCAGCAGCTGCAACTTTTTGTCTCTACAAAATTTTTTTGTTGTAACGTTTATATATAAACTAGCTGTAACATCTGCCCGTGTTATGATTGCAGAACCTCGTAGCTTTTGCATTTTTGTGGTCAAGGAGTAGCTATAGCGCGAATATTTCGGATCGTATCAGAAAAAAATTATGATCAGATCGGATTTACCCCCCCCCCCGGCCTCCCAAATTTATTATATATCAATAATTCATCTAATTAATGGCTGTTGTGTCGTCCTTACAGCTTCAGCGTCTACAGAAAGGAATGGGTGTTTTACGGATCAGTGACACATAAAAAATAACACTATGATCATATCCAACTCAAGTAACTCTACCATGGTATTTGTTTTCCATCTTGACATTGAGTTGTGTTGTTCTGTACGTATGTGTAGCTGTGAGGGAGAATGTGGAGGTGCACCAGACGAAGGTGATGCACCAGTGGAATGGCTACGGAAGTGCACAAATGTTCCACTTTACCATCCCGCGGGCAGCCATTGTCTCCAGGTTTGAACTACAGGCTGTCAAACTGGCCGACAAAGAGGAATTGGCTGCCTCCTGTCCCAACAGGACAATACATGTGTAAGTATTTATATACATGGTGTAACCGTTTATGCAATAATCTAGTACATAAGTAGTCCAGGTATAGAAGTATTGTTTTGGGTGGCTGAGCAGTGGGTTTGTGTACTAGTATTTATTTTTCTGGACAGAGTAGGTTGACAGCACTTGGGTGGGAAGAAGATTGACAGGCAAAATGACAGGAGGTCTAAAGTCTCAGAATCTGGCAGGGAGTCAGCAGGAATTAGAGGTCAACATCCGGAGAATTCATCAGGAAGCTGAGGAATCAGACTTCTGAGAAGTATACAATCCTCACTGAGGATTGTATAATTCTCAGAAGTCTGAAATCTCTGATTTCTTGTTAATAAGTTCCAAAGTGTTTTAATTTGTCTTGGCCAAGTTTTAGCCATTTTAGAGTAGCAAGCAAGTTTTAGCCATTTTAGAGTAGCAAGCAAAGCTTTATTAATCAAAACACAATTTTCAAGACTAGCCAATATCTATCCATTTTTGTATTGCCTAAGAAATCTTACTTGACATACTGTTCATGATGACACAAATATTTCGTGAACTACAGGCTAAACTTTATTTACCAACACTCAGTTTAGCTTAAATTCCATAATGACATTTACCAACACCAATGGGGTCGGTTGGCGCAGCGGTAGCGCGTTCGGCTCGGGGCCAAGAGGTCCCGGGTTCGATCCCTACCCATGTCACCGATCTTGTGCCCTTGGGAAAGGCACTTTCCTCACTTCACTCAGTAAAGTGAGTACCTAGCTTCGGTTAGGGACGTCCCTCGTATAGGACGTTAAATGGAGGTCCCATGTTTGGGGAGAGCCACACCCCACGCACGTTAAAGAACCCACCATACTTATCGAAAAGAGTAGGGGTCCTTCCCGGTGTGAGTGGTTCAAACCTTACAGTCTTATGGCCGCACCTGGGGTCGTATTGAGGTCACCTGAGTTAGCGCCGAATGGCAGCCGCTCCAGACCCTTGCGATTAAGCCCCACCACCATTGTAAGCTCCTCACAATTCAGCCCTTGGCTGCAAGGAGAGAGTAAGCCGGCCCACCAATCTATCAATCTATCTATCTATCAATGAACTTCCATACTAAGACAAATGTTTTGTCACTTTCTCCACAGTGCATTTCAGTCTGGCACTTTTCCTGTGGTCAACCCCAAAAATGCAAGCTTTCCTGCCAACACCTGGCTGAAGAGGAGCAATGTTTTCCAAGTCAACGTGTCCTCAAGGAGCTGGCTGGAGGTGAAGAACCCTGCCCCGGGAGACTGGTTCGCAGCCGGGTATCTCTCCCATCAACCTGAGAAAATGACTCAAAAGGTGAGTTCTAGTGTCATGTAGAGCTAGTCAGGGCTTGAAATCCTTTTTTTGCCCTGGTGCATGTAACATTAAAAATTACCCGAACCAGACAATTTTTACCTGCCCTGCTGAGTATTTAGGAAGCACACTGAAACTGTTCAGAAACCATTGCCATTTTTTGTTTTACACACCATTCAAAATGTACATGATACCAGTCAATACACTGATAAAAGTTCACATATACCTGGTATATTTTACCTGCACTAACCAGCATATGCAGGTGGTATTATGAGCCCTGCCTTGGTGTATTGATCTACATGGCAAAGGAGATATTTATTTATGTATTATGCCTTTTTTGACATATATGAGGGACATGCCATGCATATTAATCTACAGGGTGACTGTGTAAGATATTTGATACCACTAGAATTGCCATGGATCATTAATAGTTAATATCATACATTGTTCTAACCACAGTACATGTTATGTTGCCAACAGGATTTGACAGTATCTTGTACCTACATGCTTGGTATGATCCATACCACTGTGTACCTGGATGAAATACCTGTACTGTCTGACCGAGGTGCACTCTATCACAAGATGCTCTCATCAGGAAGTGATATAGCTGGCTTTAGGTGAGGCCACCATTATTTTTTTAATTCGATATACATGTACCAAGAAATGCTGTTTTTTTCTGTCTTGAATCTCATGGGCCCCTTAAGGGTCTAGATCAGAAAATAGCCTTCTGACTGACTGCTTAACCTTCAGCCTATTGGGTAGCAATTGGGTACCAAATTTGTATTGGTCACTGGGTTAGGCAGCAGGGAGAAGGTTAAATGTACCAGATGGACGACAAAGTAAACCCTTTGTATATACCAGGTCTAAGACTACTTTCTAATTTGATTATGTTCCTACAGGTACTTTGTTCCTACCAATACGTTGAGCGTCCAAGTCACCATCAGTGATTGCCATGAGTTGCCTGTGAACTCCACAGTCGGTTGTCCTGTCATCTTACTCCTCAAACCTGCATCACTGCCGTTGCCTGGCAGTGAAGAAAACAGTGTCAACTGTTCCACCATGGAGGAAGACTGCAGTATCCATAGCGATACCCCGCCCATCCAGAGCACCTGGTACTACCTGGAAGTGACACGGTTACCAGGCAACCTAACCATCAGCTTCAATATTGAAGTCAAGGTAACAGGTGAGTAAGGTAACAAGTGGGCTGATGGTACACATACCACTGATGTTGTAGATGGACATGGCATGAAAATCACATGCATTGCATAGGACTCTCACAACTACCAACCTCTGGATCTGACAAAACATGTAACTGACATAGTAAACAACATGGACTCACATGTACACACATCTTCCCAACACCTATGCCTCAACTCACTTTCCTACCTATACTTCCTGCCTGTACAATACTCTGTCTTCCCCACTTGTGATGTACACAACACTACAAGGTCAAGGAACTGAATGTAAAGAGAGAATTCTATTACATGTACATGAATTACTACACACTACTTTCCATACCCCACATGCTGACACAACATACTGATGATGTAATCCCTGCTTCCTGCAGATGCCAAAAGCAGCCTCTTCACAATCCTGTGGGTAATAAGCATTGGCACATATGTCTCTGTTTATATGTCCATGTCTTTTGTATGTTTCAGCCTGTGACAAACCCCTAGACTATTTAGATGAAGCAGGAGAGAGTCGCCTAGAACAGGTGAACACCAGCCTCCATTCTTACAGCCACCTGTTGAAGAAAGTCCCTACTAACAGGGCTCCCATGGCTTCCATGGCCCAAGAACTCCCCATCAGGAAGAAGCACAGGTTTCAAAGGGCCCTGACTAAATCCACACATATTGAGGTGAACTTCTGTTGACTACCTTTGACTGTTACTTTTCAGAGCATGGTATACCAAACAATGAATTCTGTATGTTTGGTCTTTCACATCTTCTTTGAGTTTGGAAGACATCGGTAATTCAAGCCCAGAAAAATCAACTCATTGTGGCCTTACCTTGTATATTTTTCTTACCTCAATATAAAGGATGTAAATAATACAAAAGATATGAATATATCTTTGTTCTGCTGCAATTTTCACTTGATTATTCACATCCTTTCCTAATGTTGTGTCCTTGATTTCTGCAGCTTACTTCGCAAAACACATTGACCAACCAGTGCCCAGTCATCCATTGGCTCCAGCGGTTTAAGAGTCCTTACCCCTTCCAGACATCCTTTGTCTTAGATGAATTAGACCCAGGTGTACCAGAGTCAGACAGGCTCAGTGTGTTCAGCTTCCAGATTCTACCAGTGGAGGACACTGGGGGAACCTTGAACATAGGACTGGACATACGGAGTCCTGTAAGTCTTGTTTTCTGAAAAGTTATGATAATTGCACTTCTAAAGTTGATCCACATGATAAGTTTAAGGTGTCACATGGCATAATATATTGTACACCACATCTGTACATACATTGTAATTCCACCAGGTCACATGTACCTACCACTCTGAAAAACTGCATCTAAACAGATCTCCAATGCAACGTCCCCCAATAAAAATGCACTCCTGCGTATCTAAAATATGCAAACCTGGGGGATGCTGCAGTAGAGATCTCTCAAATACACTGTTTTTCAAAGTGGCAGATATATGTAACCAGGGGATAAATGTTAATGGAGGTTACAACAATAAGTACAGCTTCATGTGGAAATGATATGTTTCTGGTAAGTGCCTTATACTGCTTTGCAGACTGCAGACAACTGAACATATGTTACATATAATTATCTAATCTAAACTTATTTGGTAAGTGGGATAAGAAGGATCATGTAGGATATGGGAAATAAATAATAATACTATTGTAGTGCAACTTCCCACATACCATACGTCTGGAATTAGACTGAACATTAAAGTTTGAATAGATGTATGTTCCCACTATACTAGCAAGTTGTGTTGTCCATCTCACAGCACCCTGATCTGGTTGTCAATGTACGGCTGTGTTTCCGTGTCGGAGCTCCACCCAGTCAGGAGGACTCCAAGGTTAGCTGTGAACCTGACCATGAGCTGGTGGCCAACAGCACCACAGAAGATCACACCTGGTATTTCCCATTCCCAGAACCAGGAGTGTGGTACCTAACACTGGACAAAACATGCTGGAATGTCTCTGTTTTGAGGTAAGATTTTGAGATTGCGTTCCTGGGTGGATGATTTTCACCTATCTGTTACTGCAAATGCACTTACTTTTGCGGTGGTTTTATTTTGCAGGATGAAAGAAAAGGCATTTTTTGTGGTGTTTGAAGAAACAATTCTGTAATACAAAACACTTATTCACGGTGTCCTGATTTCACATTAGGAGGACACTGTGAAAATAAAACCACTGTAAAAAAATTCATTTACAGTATTTTTATCCATAGAAAGTGAATTGTTGAAGATATTTATGTGGGAAATACAGGGTGGGGAATTTTATTTCACCTGAAAATGCCACTTTGGTTTTTGTAAGAATTGTAAACTCATGCTTATACATTTTGCTCTAAAATGTTAGTAAGAGTACTTTACTTTTACTTCATCCTTGAAATGTTTAAAATGCATTGAATTTCAGACAAAAAGTCATTGTCAGCAGCTCACTAAAAATACATTTTTCTCATCAAAATGCTTGTAAAAAGTCATAAAAGAAACAAAAGCCAAGCAGTATGCAGGCATAGAACTACAATGTTACATGAAGTGGAGGCATAATGCTGCCTTTGTTTTTGTTTCTTAGTAATGACAGTGTTGAAGTGAACTGTTCCAACCTGACCAGTTCACTGGAGCTGAGGACAGAGATCACTCCATGTATCAATGACTGTGGACAGAATGGAGTATGCCACACCTACTACAGTGGTGTTTTCTTCTATGCTGCCTGTTCCTGTGAAGATGGTATGTATTTATAATGTTTGGTGCAAGTAAAGGTCTGCATCTCAATCCAAGGCCTTGGTTGTTGGCATAAGCCAGTCATTAATGTTGAGAAAAAAAGTATCTTGTGTTGAAAGGTTGTTTCATTGTTTCAGAGAAGAGAAGTGCTCTTATCGTTCTGTTCTTTACCTTACAGCCTGGGCAGGCTGGGGCTGTACTGATGGGACAAATTCCTTGTCGTACGACAACAAGCTGACCCGTGTCCTGCTGCTGACCCTGAGTAACCTCATGTTCATCCCGGCTATCTGTGTGGCTATCTACAGGAAGTTCTACGTGGCTGCCCTGGTCTACACCTTCAACATGTTCTTCTCCACGGTAGGATCATTTGTGACGGTCATAGTTTTATCAGGTCTTTGTGATCCCCTAGTTTTGTTTCTTATCAACTTTGTTTCTGGCCATGAAATACCTACTTTTGGTTACTGCTTTTAAACAGGACCCATCCACATTTACCATGGCTGGTATTGTGACACTGTTTGTAAAATTGGTACTGCAAGTAGGGACATATCGATAAGAACAGTTTAGTTTAACGAGCATGGTTTCCCATGAAATCAGACCAAAAGAAATGTATCAACAACTTTACTTGCCCTCCCCCCCCAGTTCTACCATGCCTGTGATGAGCAGACAGTTCGCTACTGCCTGACCAAGTACAGCCTCCTGTCCTTCTGTGACTTCTTCGCTTCCGTCATGTCCTTTGTGGTTACCCTGGTTGCCATGGCCAAGCTGCCGGAGCCGTGGCAGGGACTGGCCCACATGGCCGGGGCGCTGGGGGTGTCAGCTGGTGTGCAGTATGATGCCCACGGTTTGTGGGTGTTTGCTGTACCCGTGGGTGTGCTGGCTGTGGTTGTGCTTATCTCATGGGTGAGTTTTGCTCAAATATCTGCTTGTTATGTTGCATTTCCCCAAAATGGCCAAGATGTTGCCACGACAGCAGCCAAAATGTAACTTTGGTTGATATGCTGTGCCACTGATTACATGACCTGAGCCTTGGTCACTGTTGCAATAGAGTAGAACACAAGAAACCAGGACTCAAGAATTTCTGTATCATTCTTTTGTAGTCCAGTTCCCATTTGTCAGAATGTTATTGTTAGTGTTACTTCTTCACTATCATAAAATTGAATTCATGATAGTGACTTACTAAGATTTACACATTTATTACAGGTATACTGTACCTGTGATTTAGATCCTGTATCTGTATCTGTATAGCCGGTATAACCGCCCTTCGGCGTAACACACTAGATAATAGTCAATCTTTAACAACATACCTAGACGTCTGGCTAACTTTGTCTCCAACACTCTCCCTCCAGATTCTGCAGTGTCGTAAGAGGAGGAAGATGTACCCATCAGTCAGGCGCATCCTGTTCTTCCTGCTCCCGGGTACAATCCTGGCTGGTACTGGCCTGGTCACCTATGCTTTCTTCGAGACAGAGAGCAACTATGCATACCTGCACAGTCTGTGGCATGTGTGTATATCAGGCTGCGTTCCCCTTGTTCTACCATCTAGAAGAAAGAAGGCTTCTCCTGCTAGCAATGACCACTCAGAAGAGCTGTTAGATGTGTCAGCTGACTACGTCCCAGAGCTGAGATCGTACTCAGCTGCAGACAGTATGCTGGACAATATGGAGTAACCCTGAGCTCACTGTGGGTGTCCCCTGTGTGCCACATTTGTATTGCAATGTGTGTAAGTTGGTATGTGAAAGGTTAACTGTACAGGCAACTGTTAATGTATGTTTTTATATACTGTTATGTTTGGCTATGCACATGGAGCTGCAGTTATCAGGAAAGTCAGGGTGAGACATTCTTTAAAATCTTTTTTCCTGAGATGTCTCAATTTTTATATGTATATATTGTTCTGTAAGTTTCTTACCGTCTGCATGGTATACATATGATGTCTTATCTGTAGAAGACATTGTCTTACATGTAGGTCAAGATTAGAAGTGATACAAAACATTTGTTATTTTATATCCAAGCTAATATTAGCCACATTCAGGGGATTGTACCAGAATTGTCCCTTTTTTTGAATGAGGCAGTACAATTATCAATCTACATTTGGCTTCAGTGGTGAATTTATGTACTGCAGTCAAACCTGGTTTCAATGACCACTGAAGGGACTGAGGAAATGGTTGGTTTAGGAGGAGTGGTTGTTTAAGACAGGGTTGGTCGGCCAGATGATTGGTAACAGCAGAAATTGATACAAACTATTGACCTGACAAAAATTACATGCAATTTTAGAAGTCTGTAAATAGCAGTGGTAAGATAAATAAACTTAGATTGTAAATATTGTGACAAATCTGCTGTATATAATCTATCAACAACTGACGTAACTGTGGTTAGAAAGTAAGTATCCAATTGCTATGTAACAAAGTTGTTGTCACCTGTAACTTCTTTGTGCAATGTAACTGTGAATTTTCAACACGAAAATTACTGTATCATCAGTTCTGTACATACACCAGTGTCTGGAAAAAATGGTAACAGTTTGATACAAATGTAGCTAGTACTCGAATTAAATGTCATGTTACTGACTTTTATATTCTAATTGCAAGTTGAGAATATATGATTGTCTTGCTGCTAATTTTATCTATTTGATCATTAGGTGATTAAAGGAAATGTTTGTGTAACTGATGTACATAATATTATTCTGTAAGTGATGAAATATATGCAGTTGTTTGTGAGCAAAATTAATGTAGGTTTGCACTTTTTTGTAACTAAATGACATCACTTTTGTCAGGCTTATATTGTGTGTCTCCTTTAATGAAAGTCAACAGCATAAAAGCAGGAAATACAACAACTCTTTGTTGTAACAAAGTTTCAATATTCTCAAGATGCTAGGTCAGCTAAATTTCCCAGTGCATTTCAGGTCAATTCAGTGTGCAATTAAATTTACAATTAAATAAACATGGGTGTTTGCGAAGCGAGTTCAGATAACTTTTATATTCTGTCATGATTGCGACAATCAACTTCATACCAGACTCAGATGTCCAATGCTTGCTAAGGTACTGTCAGCGGCAAGAAACATGATGTCTAACAAAGGCAATGTTTGCACTACTATGAAGAAAGGTCATGTTGTCTACTAAAGAATTGAGGGGAAATAACTCCAATAACCAAAGGTCAGGGCTGCTTTTTTGTTCGGGCTCAGATTGCTGACAGCGCCCACGTTGTTTTAATTTGCGTACACCGCTTATGTTCATCCAGTGAAAGAAATAATGTTGACACTTTTCTGACAGTGATATCAACTTTTTTTGTGCACAAGAAAATTTGTCTTTAAGAGCAAACTACCCAGCCTTAATAGGATGGGGATGTTGGCTACCATCAGCAGTGCTGAAAGTAGAGTTCCTTGCCCGTTACGTTTCACACGTTTTCGTCAATGTCAGTAGAATGGGCTCGTTTTTTTTTCTCAATAATAATTTGTCGTTTTTTTCCCTCACGGAGTCCAAAATTAACTATTTAAAAATTCTTTCTAAAGTAACCACCCTTCAACCTTCATAGTGCACCCCTAACAATGCTTTATTACGTCTGTTCTGGAACAATGTCAAGCGCGAAACCTTGACGACCATAATCGAACACCTTGGTAACGTCAATAGACATTACACTGCAACCTCCGACACGAACGGACGTGCACGCACTTCTCTGCCAAATAGTTGCTTCCCGTTTGGGCCAGCGCACGTGTTAGCGCCACACGCTCTGGGAAAGCGTTCATCATCCGTGTCTGCATTCCCAGTTGAAATATCCTTGCCGTAAACACTGACGCCAAGAAGTTACGGGCAGTTGAAAAGTTGCCCATCATCTGAGGATTCCCCGGACGCCATCCTGCAGCACTCGTAATCTCCGCAAGAGGACGTTCCATCGCTAAGTCCCTGGGAAATCTGTGCTCCACCTTCCATTTCTACACTGCAGTCGGACCGAGCAAGATGGGTTAGACTATTAAAGTCACGACTCCGCCGGTCCTGAGTGCCTTCATGGGCACTTAAGGACCAAAGACTCTATCACAGAGAAGAACTGTTGTTTTGTTTATCATAAACTTTAATTTTTATGGACTATATTCTTCGTTCTGATCATCAGTTTACCGGTTGTTACATCGACCGTTCAAGAATCAAGCATTCAAGGTAAGAGCGCGTAAAGTTCATGATGATATGAAGTTTTTGGAAGTGGAGGGGTAGAGTTTTAAGGGTCGAATTCATGAAGATTTGGAACCGTGTGTAGTTACAACTGTCTGACTGCAACCAGGTCCAGTCGCTTAACTGTTCATGGCGCCGTTCTGGTCCGGAGCAGAGGCGACAACTGGATTGACCAGGACGTGTTTCAGCGGTTCCCCACACACATTCGTGCAGCGAGAAACGATGGCGAATATTGAAGTCGTAGAAAGCTATTTTTTACAGTAATGCTATAAAAAAGATTATATGTTATTTTACTTGTTTACATAGCCGCATGACCCATACAGTCTTTTCCGTTATCCTACCGAATGTGTAATGATGTGCTAGGTCGACCTGCATGTATTGGAATGGTGTGGTAACTTGGTTGTTATATACGTAACCCAGGAACGCCATAAACCAATGATGTGAACTTTTAAGATGGAAAGTAATGAACAATTTTTATGCACAAATATGTACAAAAGTGAAATTTAATTATTCTGATGAAGCATTTATTATTTGGTTAATTTGGGTTCCCTCTTTCAGGTTCGTTTTGAAATCAGTTACAATTGTACTTCAATTGAACTTCATGGTCAATGTTCCATGTGTGAAACAATAGTGAGAATCAGTTCTTTACCTACATTTTTTTTTGTCACATTATTGTTAGCAGCCAATCCCTAAAATTAGACAGGATTTCTTCAGCCATTCTTGACATTTTTTCCTTTCCATCTTTCAGTAGTTAAACAGCAAAAATCAACATGAGTAACTCTAAGAAGGAAAGCTACGCTCTGCGCCAGCAGAAATATTCCAACGCTATTATCCGTGGCCGTCGACACGTCCCCACCCCTGAGGCCATCCCACCGTCGTCTCTCCTGGACGCCCCCCCACTGTCTTCTGTACCCCTGCCTTCCCCACCGAGGCAGCGGATACCTGAGTGGGACGACCCACCACGGCTGGTCACAAACCTCAACAGGAAACAACCAGCTCCTCAGGGTGGATTCACTGCAGCTAACAGGTAACGTATCAAGTTTCATGTCCACCTGTCCTGTGGGGTAAGGGTTTGTTTTGTTCAGGATCTGTTCATCAGAAGTAAGATAAGTCTTTTAGTAATAGTTCCTTGTTTTTCTCTCTGCACAGGTATGCCAAGACTCCCACTCACCCAGACGAAAATTCCAAAGTGTTTGAGGAGTATGCAGAAAAGATGAACGATCTCCAACAAAAGCAGAACAGCATGGGAGAGGGCAAGCCACGACCAAGGAAACCCTCCAGACGTGCAAAGACCCCAGCTCCTGTCTCCATGATGATGCGCTCAATGGAGAATGATGAGAACATGACAGAGATGGATTGCTACATGGCAACGATGGATTCCATGAAGCAGGTTCAAGAGTCTATGGGAGCTGACAAAACAAAGGCCAAAAAAGCTCGCAAGCCTGCTGCAAAAACTCCCACCATGAAGTCGGTGGAAGAGCAACAAGTATTCTCACTCGGACGTTATGAGGAGAGAATCCCTACAGCAGCAGAGTACAATGACTGGATGGGACACATCAGAGAAGAATTCAGATCTCCGGAGCCTGCCGGAGCTCTCACTCCCACAAACGACATGGAAGACTGCGGAGCAGCTGTGGTGGAGCAGATGATGGAAGCAGACATGAACCAGGAGGCTAAGAAGAAGAAGAAAAAGAAGAAGAAGCGGAAAACTCGTATGGAGACATCACCCGACTACACAGCAAATGTTGAGGTGGACAACATGAGCGTGACGTCTCTTAAAGTGTGTGACCTTGACTGGGAGAAGGAAGGTCGAGTGCCGAGCTGTTACAACACGTCCCCACAGCCTGGACACCTGAGTAGGGAGGACAACACACCCACGATCCAGGATACCACCAAGGACTGGATGTACTTCATCAGGAAAGCTGGGATTGAGGAGATGATGGAGGAAGACCGTAGCAGGGACGAGGACAGTCTGCACAGGAGGACACCGGTCCAGGGCAAAGCCACCAAGAACAACCACAAGGCAAGAAAGGAGAGGCTTGTCCTACCCAGCCTGACTGCAGACCCAGGACTGATTCTGGAGGGAACCAAACTTCAAGCTCCTGGTGAGTTTTGTAGTGTAACGTTAGGGAACCAAACTTCAAACACCTGGTGAGTTTTGTATCATAGGTTCACTCACTGCTGGAGACAAGCTGCTCAACTGTGTCCAGGTATACTGATTTCTCTTTGACAGTGTTGCTACGGGGTGAGGAATCTACACACACTGTTGTAGGGTATAAAATCAGGATGAGAAAACACAAGGTAGGCTATATATATTTAGTTAGTTAAACCACATATTAGCTAATAACAGATATCTGATCCAGTACTGTATTTTGTATGTTTTGTACAGGTGTGAGCCTCCCTTCTGTAGGAGATGGTGTTCTGTCCACTGCTGCCCTACCCAGCATCCCTGATGAGGAAATGGGCACACAGTTGCCACCGGTGAGTCTTTTATTCTTGGGAAGAAAGAGATGATTTTTCCTGTTCCATGACTGAGGGAGTACTGAGTGATTAGTTAGTGTAACGTCCTTCCCAGAGACAGAATGGCTGAAGGAAACTGTAGCAGCTCCTTTCCTGTCCTCTAACAGTTTGTTCTCTTCATAACTTACACCAGCTGCAGTTTGGCACCAAGCAAGTCGGGAAGACGACATCAGACACCGTGACCTTCAGACAGCCCAGCGACAAGTCCAAAGTCCGCAGCACCAAGCGGCGCCAGAAGACTGACCGCGCCTCGCTGAAGGACAAGAAGTCCCAGAAACGGCGCCATAACAGCCCCGACTTCTCATTACCAGACCTGTGACTTGTAACGGTGGATGCCTTACCATCATGCCCAGTATATTTATTGGCAATGCTGCATGTGTGTATATAATCATTATGTAAAACTGTGTTGTCCATTAAGCCTGTTCAGTCTACAGTACCAGTTTGGATGTTTATATACAAGTTATGCTGGAGAGACAGTCAATGTTGCATACTTTTCTGCACCTTATTGTACAGTCCCAGATACACATGTAGGTAGTTCAGGCACAAATTATGCTGGAGAGACAGACAATGTTAATTATCATTATAATTTTCTACACCTTATTGTACAATCCTAGATACACATGTAGCTTGTTCAGTGATTTTACATTCCATGTGATTTTACAACATTGCAACAGAACCTACAGTTCTTCCATACACCCCTACAGTAGTGGAACGGTCAGTGGACAAATCTTCAGACTTGTACAGGAACTGGACACTCCCCCCTCCACAAGTCCTACTGGAGACCACCTCATGTGTAAGTTCCTCCACACACCAGTCCCACTCAGTGTTACATGATACAGTCTGTCATAGATGGCTCACATGAGACGATCCCACTCAAACTACACCAGACCACACAGTACAGCTCCACTGCAGCTGGGGTGGGGGAGGGGACGTCAGGACCAACTCCACAGACAGCAGGCACTTGTCTCTTTCAGACTGTTCAACTTCCCACACTGCACCATCTATCTGGCATGACTAGGAGATTCAGTAAGTGATGGCAGCTCTGCACCCGACCTGCCAATCGGGATGTCGGGCCCCATCCTCACTGGATCTCCGAGTCATGTCAGCTTGTTAGCAGTGCTGGGAGGTTGGACTAGTCTGTCAGGGACTTGTGCCTACTGTCTGTGGAGTTGGTCCTGACGTCCCCTCCCCCACCCCAGCTGCAGTGGAGCTGTACTGTGTGGTCTGGTGTAGTTTGAGTGGGATCGTCTCATGTGAGCCATCTATGACAGACTTTGTCATGTAACACTGAGTGGGACTGGTGTGTGGAGGAACTTACACATGAGGTGGTCTCCAGTAGGACTTGTGGAGGGGGGAGTGTCCAGTTCCTGTACAAGTCTGCAGACTTGTCCACTGACCATTCCACTACTGTAGGGGTGTGTGGAAGACCTGTAGGTTCTGTTGCAATGTTGTAAAATCACATGGATTGGACCTCAGTAGCTAGCTTCACCGTGCATGTTATGTGGACTGGATATGTAAGTGTAGTGTTCTTAATCTTATAAGCTGTCAGAATGTCAGAGATTTTCAATTCAATTTTGGGATGAGCAATATAACAATGAACAAACTCTCAGGGTGACCAGGTTGCACAGAAACACTGTTTGTAACAGAGATCACACTTCATTATTACATCTTTAGAAATGAGTATTTTTGATCATTACAGATTTTTTGTATCATGAGACTCCAGCATATTTGACTGTACAGTTAATGTTATATGTCTTACCACCACATTAAGCCATGTAATGTGTTACTTTACAGTGTTATATATTTTCCATCTTCCTTGTGTGGAGTTCTGAAAGTTTTCATTTGAATGTTATCTTTTTTATCACACATGAAGTGAACTTCTGTAACTAGCTTCACTATTTGTGGAATTACTGATTTTATGTGGACTGTATATGTAAGTTTAATGTTCTTGATTTCATAAGCCGTCTGAATGTCAAGAATTTTCAATTCAAACTTGGGACGAGCAATATCACAATGTAATATGAATCTAACAAACTCTCAGGGTGACCAGGTTGCACAGAAACATTGCTTTTAACAGAGATCAAGCTTCATCATTACGTCATAAAAAGTTATGTGTATTTATGTTCCCTACAAAATCATTTGTTTCATACATAGGACTCCAGCAAAACTGGCTGTACAGCTACATAATGACTTACCACTATGATAAGCCATGTATTATGTTACTGTGCATGCAACATTGTATATTTTTCATTTTTGTTGCATTCTGTTCTGAAAGTTCTCATTTGTAACAGTATACAATGTAGAAGAAAATATTTGTACAGCTCCCATTGTGTTGTATCATATAATGTATATACATGTACTTAATTGTGGTACATACTCGATGTACCAGTAAGTTGGTTGCACAGGTATATAATGTCTCAATATCATGTTATAGTAAGCAATGTAATGTACAACACTGTATTCTAGTATGTTTCATTTTTCTTACACTGTTCTGAACATTTTTATTTGTTATATGATGTAGAAGAGAATATTTGTGCAGCTTCCACTGTGTGATATGAAGTAATGTTCAGTAGTACTACATACTTTACTTTACTGTGGTAAATACTATCTGTACCAGTTGACATGTCCCTTCATGTTTTACATTGCCAATAAATGCAGCTATAAGGGATATATTCTGGCTCAGTCTCTCTTTTGTTGGAACATATATTGATTGTTACCTTGGCAGCTAAAAAACCTCCACTTATAGAGAAACTCAAGCACATGAGTTTGACAGGAGGATCCTTTTCCTGGTGATAATATACCAAGACTATTGTTCTTGTCCCTGAATACACATCAACAAGACTGGTTCCCCTGTCCCTGGTGCTGAATGACACATCAACAAGACTGGTTCCCCTGTCCCTGGTGCTGAATGACACATCAACAAGACTGGTTCCCCTGTCCCTGGTGCTGAATGACACATCAACAAGACTGGTTCCCCTGTCCCTGGTGCTGAATGACACATCAACAAGACTGGTTCCCCTGTCCCTGGTGCTGAATGACACATCAACAAGACTGGTTCCCCTGTCCCTGAATGACACATCAACAAGACTAGTTTTCCTGGTTCTAAATCATACATGAACAAGACTGGTTTCCCTGAATGCCACACTAACAAAATTGTTGCCCCTCTGCCTGGTTGTAAATGACCCTCCAAGAAGACTTGTGAACCTGTCCCTAGTGCAGAATGACACACAAACGAGATTGGTTCCCCTGTTCCTGAAAGACACACAAACAAGACTAGGACCCCTGTCCTTGGTGCTGAATGAATCATCAACAAGACTTACCTGTCCCTGAATGACACACAAACCTGATTTTTGCTTCTGTCCTTGGTGCTGAATTACACATAATCAAGACTTGTGGACTGACCACCTTGTTGCAACAGAGGGCATGTATATGAATTAGCAGGATGATACTATTTCAAACCCAAGATGCTTGTAAGGAGGGCATGTATCTGCTAATTTCTAATTTACACTTGCACAACAGGAAAGGCGTGGTGGTAATTAAAAAATCACTAATGAAACAGGCAATTTGAACTAAAAGCTTTTTATTTGTTTCACTTCTGTTAAATGCAAGTTTCCATAGGAACAGGAATCTTCCCTGCACAGTAGCAGTTTCAAATCTCAAATTTCTTTCACTCTGTAGGTAAAATGTTCAACTTTCTTCACATTATGAGTTCACATTTACAGCATCTAGTTTTTGTCTGGTGCTCTCCACTTTGTCAGTAGATGTCTGTTGCTGCTGGTCGTTAGGTGTGGCATTTGGGTTGTTGGGTGTGGTCTTTGGAGGCGGTTTAGAGCCTGGGTATTCTCTTGCTCCAAATATAGTGCTGCCGACCCTGATATTTGTACTGCCCACTTCAATCTAGTATGAAGGATACAAAAAAAATGGGTCTTATCTCCAAGTATGTTTCAATTGCATGTCTAGTATCTATGACTGTACACATTTTAATATGGTATTATCAAAGGCCAAACAATATTTGAAACTTCTCCTGCATCCTCTTAGTGTCACTGACGAAAGGTAGTGGATGCTACCTGAAGCGTCTGACCGTTTCCAAAATCATATCCAGTTGCTTGAGTAACTGTTTTCTGGCAAATATTTGAAACAATATTTTGTCTAAATTTAAAGTCTTAGAGCTTAGCTATAGCGTAAGCAACAGTTAATTTTAGAGATGACAGACAAACTTCTACTAAACCTTTTCAGACATATGATTTCAATGACAATTAACGTTAGCCTTCAAGTTCAATTCCTTCCAATCATTGACAAGACTAAAGACAAGACTAACTCAAGACAAGACAAGTATCATTGTGACATTGATACTGTATAAAAACTGCTTTGGTAACAACATAATTATTGGGTACAAAGTTATCAAGAACTTAATACAAAAACGTAATATTGAATTGATAAGATAAGATAGAGAAGAGGATTACTTACAGCATGTTCAAAGTCTGTAGACATGCCCATGCTCAGTTCCACCTCTTCAGGTTGCAGGTTGAAGGCCTGGCATACATCTGTTCTACACTTCAACAGCACCTGTCAACATATCAACACCCACCTTCAACTGACAGTCCTACATGCTCTCCAGAACTGATCTGCACATAAAGTAGCAGAACCTTCTAAAAATGAAAGGATGCAATGCACATTAATTAATTCCCAAACAAACTATGCCTCAAAAGGTCAATGATGACTACCCATTAGCCTGACTAATCGCGCTCCTGGCGGCCGGCCGCCCCGAAGTTGGGGTGGGGGTCATTATACCCCCGGCTGAGAGCTTGTAAACACAGGCTAACTACCCATAATCTTTAGTACAACATTTGACATTTGCCCAATCTGCCCCTGACAGCAAGAGATTGTGTAACACGGGCTGACGTAACTGTTACTGACCTGGAAGTCTGGGTTTGGTCCGTTGCGCAGGTCGTAGTCATACACACCTATAGTCATGATCCCCACAGCGTGTAGGTGTGGGCAGTTCTCCACTACATGCTTATACAGGTCACACACCTTCTCAGGGGGGATGCCATGTTTTTCTGCAGGGTGAAAAAACAAAACAAATTGTGTCTGCAGTGCTTGAACAGTAATATTATACTACAGGATAATATTGATAAACTTGACCCTTTTACCAAGGAGAAATTGTACTAGTAATTTCTTACGTTCTTCCCTGCTGGTGTTGACTTGGATCATGACTCTCAACCTCTCTGTTCTGCCCAGTTTTTCCCAGGATGCATTGATGGCTGTGGCCAACTTCTCAGAGTCAACAGTTTCAACCATGTACAGGTTCGGTATGCCTATGGAGAACAGATAGCTGGTGAAGTAACCTGTAGAAGTTAACCTTTAACTTTAGATCCCTTATTCATGTTTACAAATGTAGTGAAAGGGTTGATTGTTTAATCTTTATGTAGTAATGCTACTACATAAAGTTATGGGACTAGTGAGGTGAGGTGAGGAATGTTACTTGTTTAAAAAAACACTTGGATTTATTTGTTTCTGATCTTCATAGGACAATCTGTACTGTATTCCTAGCAGTTTATGAGTTATCTAGTACTAGTATTTATGGTACATTGTAAATGTATATGATGTATGTACACACATAAACTGCTCAGAATGTACTCCAATTCTGATTTGTAATTGTTTAAGGTATTTTCTTAGGGTAGTCCCTTTGAGATGCTTTGAATAGAAAAGCCCTTAACAAACTATACTGGTATATCACACTTACCAGTGACTTTATTGACTTTATTCCTCTGCAAGTGTCCAATGAAGTGCCATCTGATGTCACTAAGCTGACCTACAATCTTTAAAAGGAGTGGTATATGAGATTTGATATTCTGGAGTGGCTTGTTACAATGTCACACATCACAGAGTCTTTACAATACAGTTTGTATCATACGAGATGGGTACTAATTTTTACATTTGATGTTTGATTAGTGCCAACAGATAGACATGGTTTTACCATCTTTTACATTCAGTCCAAGGAAATTTAGTACATGTAGTTGTTCAGTTCTTGGAAAGGTCACATAACTTCATAAGGTAACACTAATTTGATTAGCTTGTTGTACTGTAACTACAAAAGGGTAGACATTTGTTTGTTGTGCAGTGGAGTTGATTGCATTTTGATTTCAAGTTTGTTGTACATGGGCTTGTCCACCGTGGGCAGTGATCTTACCTCTGGGTCTGATGCTTTATCTGTCAGTTCCTGGACCTATGGAGGAAGACAGTGATTTAGCATTGTGTTTGAAGAGGTCCACCACATAACACCCTCTTGTTGTTTTGTCTGTCACAACCCAGGCACAAAAAGAAATGCTTGCAGAAATATTAACTATTCAGGACTGTTGGCATGTCCTTATGTAACTTCTTGTATGTCTGACTCACATAGTTCTCCCCAAAGTGTCTCTGCCCCGCTTTATATGCAGACCGGATCAGCTCCTTGGGCTTGGTCTTCGTCACCGCCACCAAACGTGGCTGCACATTTGGTAAATCCTGGGGGAGGCAGACGTACATGTACTTTATTTGCTTTATGAGGGCAGTCATCATTTTCTTTCGAGTTTTAACTTGAAAGTTCATTCTGTGTTGGTAGAACTAGTAATTCTGAATCAAGGTTGAACTATATTTACTATTTTCCAACACATAAAAATTGGACCACAGAAGTGGTGGATTGCTCATTCCTTGACAAAGACTGGAGTTGGTCAGACGAAAATTTTTGTGTTAATTGGAAATTACTGTACGTTCAACTTTGACTCAGGATCTTCTCTAATTTGAGTGTTGGGGCTCATGTCTCCTGCTAGGTTAAGTTCAAACGGTGTTTGTGGTGTTCACGTTACAACCTCAACATCGCTGTAACGATATATTTAGTAGTAACGTTACTATACTACATGCGACCTGTGTCACAAGCAGGTGGCACCAAAATTTATATTCATTTAGGGGAAGGACGTCGACATGCAAGTTCGGGTAACGGAGCATTTTCAACCACTTTCAATGTATATTGATGTGGGAGGATTAGAATTTATACTTCCTACTCGACTGAAGATTCTACTCTCTGCTACACTCTTTACTCTAAAGCTGATTTGTACCGAGGACACTATATAATGTCCTTGTTTGTACACAGTGCTAAGCTGGCCCAAAAATAGAACATCAACTGGGTCATAGTGGAGAGGGCGTCCGCACCGGCCGACCTTAACTTCTCAGTAATTAAGCCATTTCAAAGCTTCCAGACGTCACCAAACCTTACCTGGGGCCGTTTGGCAGCCGCGGTCTGTACGCGATCGAGAACAGAGCGAAGAGCACGGCCAACTTCGCTATCGCAAGCCATCACTGCAAATCTGCGCATACCCAAATGGATTACAGCGGCTGACCTGACCTCTATGACCTCATCTAGCTTATACCACTCCGTGGCATATAGGGGGTTCCAAACTGTTGTTTACATTAGATAAGTTGTAAATCGTAGTTGTAAATAGCTATTAAACCGAGATTTCACACATAATGATTAGCATTGTGAAATACCCATTATCAGAACCATTTGCAACGCCAGACGGTGCCATGCTAATCACCAAAAAGCATACATTGATAAAATCGCCCCCTGCCCAAGGAGGTAACGTGCCTTGCCCTGAGAACTTATAACGTTGCATCACGAACGATGATTGACATGATTATATATTGAATGAACTTGGATCAACGTGTTTTCGCCTGGATGATGGTATGGAAGTAACGTTACCGTTTATAGAGAGAAGATTGTTCATCTTCTTTGACATCCTGGGCCATCCTGTAATAAAAAAAAGTTACTAATCGCTTTGTCTTCTTTGGTTTACTTTAATGCATTATCAAATAAATAGATAATAAAATATTGCTGATGACAATATAGCCTTTTCAGCAAGTTAAAAAAGACAACTGGCAACGGACCATCTTGGTGACATCTGTCATTAGCGCTAATCGATTGGACATGGCACAATTTGACCCATTTGTGTCCCGCAGATCTGACACTCCCTCCAGAGAAATGGCATCGTCCTGGATCACATGACTCGAAATTGAAAAGCGCATCAACACGCTATTCCTTATTGTTCCAGCTAAATATTATGTTTTGGATAAAAGCATATTTTTCAGCCAAAAGAAAGGCTAGAAAATTTTAAACGTGTATCTTATATACATTTTACTTAGATATTTGTTCTCAGTATTCTGATGAAATACAATACATTGTTGTATCTTATTCCACCTCTTTATGCTTTTCTGCGGTGGTCACAGATATTCAACATGGCGGAAGTGGAGTTTTGGGAAAGTTAGCATCGTTTGTTGCCTCCAAATCGTGAAGTACATGGCAAGATGACGCGCTGGGTGCCCACCACTACGAGGAAATATGCCGTAGGTAAGTACAGGGTCACCTGAGGTATTGATTTTAGGGGCCAATGACAGGAGCTAATCGATTTTTCATGGGATTTTTTCCTGAAATTCCAGCGTCCTGAGGATGTTTTGCACCCTTCCGCTTTCGGCGAACGCCCACAAAAGCGTTTCCTGTTGAACGTTTCTCTTGCCTAAAATCGTCAAATTCATTCCTGATCTACCTTTGTAATGTACCTTTAGAGATTCAAACACATCTTATTCTCAAATTTGTTGCACAAGGAGTTCATATGTACCTCCTATGTTGATAGATATACGAAAAAGAGCAACAACCACCATCTGCAAATTATGCATGTTGATTCGTAAAAAAACAGAATCACACACTACATCATGAATAATGTTCACGTGTAATCTTCGTACATGCAACACAATTAAGCAGGAGCTAATGTGCTCACATCCTACATGTATACAATTTCCAAGATTCTCCAGTATGTTTGGGCCCCATACATAATTTTTATCACACATAAACTACGTTGACAACTTGCCAGCTAGATTATCAGTGTTATTCAGCTCAAACTGTGTATATGAAGTTATAGCTGATACACAACTGTGACTTTACACCTTTTGACCTCAACAAATTAATGCTGTAGTTTTGTAAATGTTGTTGTTGAACTTGTTGTTCTTAATTCTTCATAACCCACTTGTTGTACATGTAATTTCACATGCATACTTAGGTACTAGTACGTGTTTATTCTTCATTTTTAAAACGTCTTTCCAGCTAAATGAATGAATGAATAGATTTATAGATGAATAAGTAGGGGATCGGGAGTTTATACTTAGTTGAATGAATGAATGAATGTATAAAATATGGGTGATCTGATCATCACCATGAATTAATGAAAAAAAGATAAAATAAGTTGACTTTTTTTTTCATTTAGAAGTAGTATCTTACAGACCCAATTCTAAATTACCATTGTAGTGTCTGGAGAAAGTTTAGTTTGTAGGACACTACAGGCAGCTACTGTCTCAGCTTGGGAACTGGCTGTATGTTGAAAACTGCTGAATGTAATGAAGAATCTTCCAACCCTTTGATTTTAGGTAATGGCTATTGACAGGAACATCCTGTCAATACTAGACAATAATGCAAAAGGTCTTCTTGACAGGAAGTGCAGGTATTCCTTTATATCAGTATATTTCCATTCAAAGAATGGCCTTAATTGTGCCTTTTCCTTAATTTCAAAGAGGCAGTAGAAAATCTGAATATACATGTAACTAGACAAACCACAAAGTAGGTTAATCCAAGACTGGACAAAGATGGTTGAGGTTGAAATTGTTCCTGTTCAGGAAGCCATCTAACTCTCGCTGACAGGCTACGTCTAAGTAAATAAACGTGCAGGATATGTGAACCCTGGTAGTTATGACTTCTTGACCCATACCATAATGTACCTATGTGAGATATGTGCTACAGATCTCCTAGAGTATGAAGAATGAAGTCTCCACGTACTTGTACAAGTGTATTGCTTCACTTGTAATGACAGAAGAAATGTGAAATTTAATGAAGGAAAAAAATAGGTGCTAGTTTTTGTGTAGGATCTTTGTATATTTGTTATGATGAAGATTTTTGCAATACATGTACATTGAATTTGTATATGTGTATGTGTATTATAGAAACAAGTCTTTGATACGAATATATTGGAGTTGCTGTACAATAATTGTTTACAACAACTACATTTGTATGAATCAATCTGCA
The DNA here is from genome assembly GCA_013266295.2 of Branchiostoma floridae x Branchiostoma japonicum. Taxonomy (NCBI): domain Eukaryota; kingdom Metazoa; phylum Chordata; class Leptocardii; order Amphioxiformes; family Branchiostomatidae; genus Branchiostoma; species Branchiostoma floridae x Branchiostoma japonicum. Next base: position 12,525,210 of record CM023824.1, read on the forward strand.
TGTCAAAGCACAAGAGTTGATGGCTCCATTTTAGTCTGTACATGTGTACATGTACTTAGATGCTCATTACAACAGCTGGTATGGCACCAAAACAACATGGGTGTTGTCACCCAGTCACTCACCCACCCTGTAGACATGCAATGATGCATGTTGTCAACAAATCTATTTAGTAAGAATGCAACATCATGACATATGAGGATTTACCAGAAAACTGAAAAGGATTGGACAAAAATAATTTAGAAATGGACTGTGTATTATGCTACCTAAAGGTACTAAAGCAAGATGTTTGTTATGATCATTCTTCAATCAATCATCCAAAATTCTTCAGGTCAGATGTAGATTTACTGCTTCCACATGTGGATCCCCTGCTGGTAAAATGGAACATTCCAAATTCAGACACTGTAACTTCCTGTCCTGGAGGAAGATGATCCTGATGTCTGACCTTTTAACCTTCAGCCTACAAATCTAGATTTTTAGCTTCTTATTCCTCACCACTTTTTATTTGGGCAATACTGTATTCTTATGCATACATGTAGTTTCCAGTACATCAACAGATAACACATAATGCTTTGTGTGTTTATGGGACAGCTGTTAAACGAAACAAAAATCCCTGAGATTTTAGAACAACATGAAGATTTGCTGTGACCATTTCAACCTGTCATTGCAATTAATCATGGTTTTCCATGGTCACCCAACAACTGCTGTACATGTAATGGGTTAGAATACAGACAGCTGTGGAGGCATCAGGTCCTTACATGATCTGTACTGTGTTTGTGATTTTAACTAGTTGTGGTAAATGTACAAGTAACACATTACACATGCACCTGAAGATTAATGGTGAGTGAGGTTTAAGTGATAAAGGCCAGGGAATACCAATCCTTGCTTTTCTTTAGATGTAGGCACTCCCTGTGTTATTGCCCTGTTTTATGCAATGCGTAGTACATGTACTACTAGGTATCCTGACATTTAACACACAATTTCCCTGCAATTACGGAACCTGGCACAAAGTGGCTGATAGCTCAACAAAATAAGGGAGATTTTTCATTACTTTGAAGAAGCTAGTCTTATTGTGTATGTTACCTGTAACATCAGTTTACTTGAAGGTACATGTATGTCTATGTACAACATGCATTGTCGTATGATCCTTGATATCAGCCTGTTAAGTCTTGAAAGGATGTTACAAAAATAGCTTTTCTGAACTGGACATATTTCTGTTGATATCTACACCCCTCTTCAAAGCGGAGCTATGATGGGAAGCCTCCCGTTCTGTTTCCTTATGATATGGGCCTTCGTGAGTATATATATATTGGTTTATTTCAATAAACAGTAAACAGTATAAAACATGTTTCACCTCGCAGCCACAGGCTGAATTGCGTGCACATGTTACAAATCAATTGTTAAAGTCACAATACCGCAACTATTTAAAACCCTAGCTTATTTACTTATAACTACTAGTAGAATATATACAAGGACTCAAGATACACGGACACTAAATACAACCTGTAGGCACAAAAGGACTGCACGGATTACCCACTATACAGAGTTGTTCAACAGTGAGACAAAGTACGGGATTGAACTCTTTTTGTAACGGTCGGTTCTTGCTGGCACTTGGTCAATCTTTCTGTTCTGTCTGGTAACCCTGCCGCTAACATCTCCTCTAAGTTCCGGCAACCAGTGACCGTACAGATCGGAGTTGTGTACCTTCTTTGCGAACTTAGCACACAGAGCGACTCTTCGTTCTTCAAGTGTTTGGAGTTTCAGCACTTTCAAGGCTGACGAGTAGTTAGTAAAGTTCGTGCCCAGAATAATCTTTGTTGCTCGCCGCTGGATATTTTCGATGTTGCGTCTCTGTCTCGTTGTCAAGCCAGGGTGCCATAGTGGCGCAGCGTACTCCAACACAGCGCGGACAAAACACGTATAGACAGTCAGAAGGTCTTCTATGGGCAGGTTGAAGTGAGTAGCATAGTCCTTCATGAGTAATTGAGTAACAAAGAGTAAAAGAGTTTTTTTTTAAGCTTTACTGTCCTTAGCAGTGATAACAACATTGTAATATCTGCTGTACATGATGATGTGATTGTAAGGTAAACATAACTACATATGTAAATATAAGATATGAAAACTATATGAAGTTCATATTTTCTTGATGTTATGATATAGTAAAATTGTCTGGATTGGTTTGAAAAAATCTAATGATAATCAATGGATATTTGTTGGGCACCTGAAACTTGGTTTGTTCCTTTTATTAAGGATATGCATTTTGACTTTATTTATGGGGTTACAAGTTACTATAGAAAATTTACCTACACATGCAACACATGGATCATCAGTCATCCCCATCAGTAATGGATTGGAAGCATTATTATTCAGATAACTCCCAGGGACATTTCTCTCACATTAAGTTTTATAATTATCTCCTCCATTTATTCCCAACAGGCCCAAGTCATTACTCCACAGAGTTATTAAACACCCTCCAGTGTTCCATGCAGGATTTAAGTGGGAGAAAATTGAGGACTGATTTGGTCCGAAGCCAATAATTGCACAGTATAATCTGTCCCTCAGGAGCTCCAGCTAGTTTAGGGCATAAATAACACAATGTGCCATGATTCCTCAGGTAATGAAAAATCAAATGTTGACTCCCTCATAGCAAGATGGAAAGCAAAGCTTTGATAATTAAGTAATGGCCTTTCATTTTTTTAGATTTATGAGTAATGAGTTGAGGGGCAAGAGAACAGGTTAGCATATTTAGTTATTTACTGATGAGGGAGGCTACTGGATGATGTCTCAGAATATTGTGCAAGTAAGGAAATTAAAACTAGCAACATGCAAGAAAAAGTTTCATACCCAGCAGCGCCATAGCATTAATAGTATGGTAATATTATTGTATTCAGTCAGGTGCTTCATATGTATCCCCATCTGGTATGTGTATCTATTTGTTTGTTTGTTTTGTTTTGTTTTGCATAACCCCTAAACTGCCATTAGGCATAAAACACCAGTTTTGTACAGTAAGTAAAAGCTGCAGCTGCATAAAAACCAGACTGCAATGATTGATCCACGCACACATGGATGGACCCCTGCACTTTTCGATCAAGGTGTGGCTCTCCTCAAACCTGCGACCTCTGGCTTTACATCCCATCCAAAAGGACGTTCCTAACCAAAGCTACTCCTTGTCACCTGAGTTGAGTGAAGAAATAGGTGTAAGTGCCTTTCCCTAGGTCACAACACTGGGGTCTACTAGGGATTCGAACCCAGAACCTTCAGATTTTAACTTAAAGTCAATAACCCTAACCACAAGACATCTGGCTTCAGGCTCGCAAAAGTACTCCCAGATGTTTCTCTACCTGTTCTATACATATTTACAGCATAGACAATTGGAGCATTTTCCTGCGCAATCCAGATCTAGAAATGTCACTGTAAAGTGTACATACCGCCATAGCCTTGACATTCCAAAATGTTTTCAAAATAAATGAGTCATGAAGGAAGCCTTTCCAACCTGATGGGATGGCTGATGGCCAAGAACAAGATCTGATTGTTGGTCCATTAGTGGTTGGTATCTATGTCACTCACTAGCATCACAAAAGGCGTGGTCACATTCATCGTACGATTTTGATGTTGTAGGATTTTCAAGCAGGCTGTGACAGAACCAACCACCAGTCCCCACAATGCCCTCAGTTTCCAATGAAACAAGCTAGCAGAGAGTTCTTTTGATTTATAATTACCACACGGTATACCCTATAGAAACTTGGTTCACTAAGAGGTATACTGTTACAGATGGGTACATGGATGAGCCCAGAACAGGAAGACTGTTGAATCAATCTCTCATCACAGTCTTGACCTGACAGGGAATTTTTCATAAAAGTCCTTTTTTTTAGAAAATGAGTCACTGCAGAAACCTATAAATGTCCTCAGTGATTATGTTTATCCCAGGTTTTCTCTAGATTGGAGTATTCAAGTGGAAAACACCTGTACCAATAAAGCTAATGTTTATTACTGCAGGCTGTCCAGAAATGGGAAAATCAATATCACCCAATCTTTCTCTTTGGTAAGGATAAACAGTATGGACTGGGTACATTTACAATGTATAGCACCTGCTGTCTTGAATTTCTACTAAGAATAGAGCAACTGTTTATCATTCTGTACATGTACCCATGGATATATGATTATATTGAATATCATATCTGAAAAGAAAATGTCATCTCAGTATAGTGACTTGCCTTGTACCAGTGTATTTGCACACATGTAGATGTTAATGTTACTAAAGGAAAAAGGTAGGTGGGGACACTCGGCTAGCAGTACTCCGTATCGAGATGAACGCTGCAGCATGGATTCTGGAGCTTACTGATACAATCATGCAGGTTATTAAAAAGGTTCAGCTCACTAGCGCAGCTCTACAAAGGGATAACAGACTATGGCAGCCATACATGTAGATAGCTGGTCTGCCCACAGCTTTCATTACTGGTAAGAACAGACAGCTTGCCACTACCATTGAAGTGATAACAAACCACAGCAGCCATGGGCATGTAGATAACTGGTTCAGCCACAACTTTCAGCACTACTAAGGCTAATAAGAATTGTAACAGACTGTGTGTACCAGTGATAGGAGATATACTAATAACGTTCATTACCCGAAGTCCCACAATTCTTATGACATGCCATGATGTTTGTGGAGGAAAGATCACAAGGCTTGATTGTTGCCTGTGTGGTTTGCTTGTAGGCATGTTCCCGACCATATGGCTGCTGCAGATAGCAGCTTGCTTTCATGCACCGCTGGCTCTACGTGTATTTGGAAGAGTCAGCTGTAATTTTGTCGTCCCAGTGTCTGTTGTCTACTTTGTGTTTGTTCTGCGTGTACTACAGGATTTGAGCATCATATCTGAAGAACTTCTTATATAATCTGAAGTGATTATCACTTACATGTATAACCACAGAACTATTCTGCACACAATATATTTCTTCTTTTCCCTCTTCACTACCCTGTACAGTCTGCAACATTCTCTAACTCTGAAGGGGAAAGTCAGGGGGATTTAGTGTTGGACCTGCTCCAGTCTAGCAGCTTTAGTGCTTCAAGGAAAGGAGCCAGGATAGCAGGGCTGAATACCTTGTACCACTGTGTAGTTTTCTGAAGAAAGAATTATATAAATCCATTCATTTTAGCTGGCATATGGATTTCACTATAACACAGTTTGTAAAGTTCCTGGAAGATACATGTACAAGGGTATCAAGAACACATGCATGTTGGAATAGGACTTTTTTTATGCAAATCATATGCATAATGCAGGAAATGTCAATGACAAAGCCATTCCAGTAATAATAGAACAAAGAACCTGTCAATTCTGTAGTTTAGGCCAAATAGAAGATGAAATACATTTCACCATAGATTGCCCCTTGTATAGTAGAGACAGACTTTTTTAGCCATGTATTAAGTATATTTCCCCACTTCAGATATCTGACTAGCAAAGAGAAATTTGTATTCCTTTTAACTTTTGATAAACCTACTTTAAGTAACCTCACAGCCACATATATCCATACAATCACTACTAAGCGAGATGAAGCCGAAAAGAATAGTAACTAGAGGTCAACGATCTCATGCCTTCGTCAAAAGATGTTATCGTTATATAACTTAAGAAGGTAGAAGTGATATATTAGTCCCCCTAAATATGGAAGTTGGATTGTGAAAATTACCCCTGCCGATGCAGTCTGCAATCGTGCATTGGGCAAGGGAAAAAACATATGTGCAGGCTGTAAGGCAACACCGCCTGCAGCTACATGGACTATCCCCTCTGGGACTTTCTCCCTCTGGGACAGCCTGTAGCCCATGTGTCACAATGAAGGTAGAGTATCATGGAAGGTAACTGAATTATATAATTGCTTCATTTATTATGCAAATTAGATCATAATTTGCATAATTGTCATCTAATTATGTCAAGCATCACTTAAGCTACCTACACACCAAATATCAGGACGATCCGTCGACCGGTTATTGAGTTATCCTACTTTAAACATTTTCATACAAATGCTCCTGCAGTTCCAAAGCAAGCCGCTAGGGGGCCCAAACTTATGTCACTTCTTCCCGAGCACAAGACCTATCTACCAACCAAAAATCATGACCCTAGCTCCTCCAGATCACCATATTTCAAAACCGGAAGTACCGCTGCAGTACCATAACGAGCCGCCAGGGGGCCCATATTCCTATCACTTCTAGACCTCATCAAGACCTACCCACCTACCAAATATGAAGACAATCCATTTAAGCCTTCTCGAGTTATACTGTTGACAGACTCACGCACACACGAACGCCCATGAAAACATACCCTTCTTGACGAAGGCAATTAGACATTTATTTACTCTTTTATATGCTCATATGTATGTAATGTATATGTTTATGTTCATGTTCTGTACCCATGCGACCTGTACTTAGTTCTGTAGAACACAAATGTACAATAAAGGTCTTCATTCAATAATGTTTGTGAATTATAAAGTCAGATAAGAACAGAAAGAGGAACAAGAAGGGAGAACATGTTGGGTAATGCTCTTTGTTAGATATAAGTAGGAAAGACATGTTAAGTTAAACTTGTGTAACTTTATATTCCAGCTATCTACAATTACCATGGAAACGGGGAGACCAAGCTAGACCTGACTGTTGGGGACACGCTGCATATACTGGAGGAGAATGATGGTATGTACATGACGTAGTGAAAGACAAAAGAAATCTCCAAACGGATGCCGGGAGGCAAAATCCGGATGTTTCCCTAGCTGCCCGTTTCTGTTACAAACAGCCTTCATAGGAAATGAAAACAGAATGGGAAGCTGGGAAAGTGTCACGATTTGGCCTGCTAACGTCTGCTTGGAGATGAGGTGTTCTGTTAAATGCTGCACAAACTAGCGTTTGTGGAAGACATGCATTTATATGCTCATGGACTTAATTAAACCTGGAAAGGAAAGGAATTTATGACAGAAAAGATAATGGTGATGGTACGTACTGTGTATGATTCTATGAATTCTGTATGTATTTCAGGCTGGTTCAGAGGCTTCAAGCTGCGGAACAAGTCAGTCAAGGGGATCTTCCCTACCAGCTATGTGCACATCAAGCAGGCATCGGTGGAGAATGCAGGGTAAGGCAAAAATAGATACAGAACGCAGCACAAAAATGATAATAATGGGATGCAAAACCTCACTTGATGCACTGTTGCCAGTGTATGGGATAAAAAGTTTGTCCTATCTATCATCTAGAAATGGGAAATGAAAGATGAAATCTCTGTTGATCAATCCTCCCTGGTCCATACTGAGCTATACTTTGTTAATGTAATTCTGTATATTTTATGTTATCTTACAGGAAGTACAATGAAACTGTGGCACCAAAAGAGCCAAAGGTGGTGCAAGAAATGACAACAATACTGAGAGAATGGGGAGTTATATGGAAACAGCTATATGTGGTATGTATACACTTGTTCAGTGTTCTGTGATAATTGGACAACTGGTTTTCAAGCCCTTGTAGGAACAGTTTTCAGAGCAATTCTTTTACATGTATGTTGACCCAAAGTGGCTTGCAAAACAGTGCCCAGCTAGGTCTCAATGAAGATGTACATAACATGTTACCTTCTTCCACACTGTATAGGATAGGGGGAACGATCCCTACAGTGTGCCTAAAGCTGGAAAGGTACACTCTTGGTGTTTATTTCTCACCTGGCTGTGATTGCCATGCTAATTGCAGATCAAACTCCCTTTCCAATCTTAGGATAATCTAGCTCGCCAATTCCAGTATTATCACAGTCAACAAAACTTCAATGATTCCAAAGGAATGATATGAATTGCATTACTTGTTCAGCTATTCATGATTATTCAAATTCAAACAGTCGCCTCTCCAGTCTCTACATTGACATCGACAGCATTTAAAAATTTGATTGCTAGAATTATAGAACTTTTTTAGAAGTGACCAGACACTAACTCCATACCTTGCAATTCTGCCCCTAGATACGAAAGGGTTGACTTTCTTAAGTAATCCTTACAAAAACAAAAAAAGCCGGGTCCTGCATTGAGTCGCAAAATTGACCAGAGATCTGTTTGTTTTAATGGTGGAACCATCACAAGTCACACAATAAGCATAGAATCTTGGGTATATCTGGAGACTGGATGATCACCTCCATCCTTACTTGCCTCTACAGAGACACAGCATGGACCTGTTTGACACAGTCAGGAAGATGATGTACGAGATGATAGACTGGCGGAGACAGATCATGTCAGGGACCCTTCCTGTGGATGAACTCAAGGAGCTGCAGCAGCTGGTCACCTCTAAAATAGACTTTGGCAACAGGTACACTGATACTACATGTACCTGCATTTCAAATTATAAATATTTATTAGCTACACATCTGTATGTTAGTTTGAAGTGAGATTTTTAATCACATAATTAGAATGAGAGAGTAGAAAATGTCTTTAATCATTACTCAAATGTAGCATTATGGTAAGTTTTCTTGTCATGGGTTCATTGTAAAGCTCAGTAGGAAAGTAGCCTGGGTGCCATCCGATATTTGTAACGGCCAGCCCGATTTTTTTCGGGCTGGCCGTTACAAATATCGGATGGCACCCAGGCTAGTAGGAAAGCCTATGTGCAGTGTGTTGTAAATGACTACAGCCAAGAATTTCTGGAAACAGAGACTGCTGAGTCTTACTTCTTAAAGTACTTTTTTCTTGATATTTTCTTGAGGCTATGAGTCTTGCCTAGAGAGAATACTAACAAAATAAGCTACATAAGAAGTGAACAGATTTGTGAATACATGTAGTTGATTCCATGTATGTTTGACAGGTTACTGGGACTAGACCTGGTGGTGAGGGATGAACAGGGAGGAATCCTGGACCCTGAGACAACAGGAACCATCAGCTTGTACAGAGCTGTGAGTTATAGTTATACTCAACTTCACTTCACTCAAGTTTGGACTGTTATAAAGAATTAGTGGGAGGGACACCTGTGTTAGAACAGAAGACAGTAATATGTGGGTGGGAGATACTTCTCAGACAAAAGATGTGCATGTGTGTGGCATAACATCATGCAGTGGAGGAATTAGTATCAAGTAGCTGTTCAAAATATTTTGATCATGTTGGAAGGGGCCCAGCCAGGAAGGAGAGCATGCTGAAGTAATTATTTATTGATTGTGTTGAAAATGTAGATGATTAAAAATCAAAAATACAAATGTCCTCAAAAGACATAATGTTACTGACAGTAAACTCATAAGGATTGTTTTTCTCTGGCAGCATGAGACGGCTACTGAGAGAATCCAGAGGGAGAAGTCCATGCAGGGTGTGCAGAGGTTGTCGCAGACCCAGGCCACCTCCCATAACCTGTACGTGGTGGTGAAGAACTTTGTGTGCAGGGTGGGGGAGGACGCTGATGTCTTCATGGCGCTGTACAACGCCAAGGAGAACAGGTTCATCAGGTACAGCAGACAGGCTTTGTGCAGACTTACTATCTTGGTTTAAGAGTTTGGGTAAACACCTGATTTAGCTTCCAGATGTAAATTTAGTGCATTGAAGTACATGTACAACGACCATGTGGTTTGAGCGAAATCAGAAGACTATGTGGTTTGAGCGAAATCTGAAGACTGATTTGCTTAGTAAGAAAGTTGATTGACAAACAATATCAAACATCAGAAGAAGCACAAACTGTTAATTTGAAAAAAGAGATGCTCCAATATTTCCACACAAGTCCATGCATGGTCTATCCGTGGTAACTTTATATATTGGCACCTCCTGTAAGGCATTTGTGTAGTGTTTGAATCTCCTAAGTGTCCACATGAATGATTTCACAGTGAGAACTATGTGGTGAACTGGACCCCACAGGGCATGCCCAAGGACATTGAGATGCTGAACAACCTCAGGGCTATCTTCACGGTAAGTCTGTCATCATGCCAACTGTCCTGTCAGTCTCTAATGCAGCCAAACTGTTTATAATGCTAAAACACAATCTGTTCATATTTATCTTCGTAAAAATCTTTGTTGCCAACTATATGTATTAGTATTAATAAACTTGCGTAAAGACTCACTGTGTGTAGCAGGCATAGATTTTAGTCAAAACATCTTGAAACTAATGAATTCATGAAAAAAAAGTTTGCAACTAATGAAAAAAAGGAGAAGAGGACAGTAGTTTAGCTACATGTACTATTGTACAATGATAACCATGGGAACAGTGACCTGACTTACTTTACACATAGGACCTTGGACAATACGATCTCCGAAGAGAAAAGATCTGTCTGCTGTGTCAGATCATCAGAGTAGGTGAGTATACCTTCAGTTCCTCTCCAGATGAGCCATAGTGTCATTGTACTGGGTTACATGTACACGTGCAATACACATACTTTGATGATGATGATGATGACTGGTTTATTAAGAACTCACATACATATACAGTACACACAGACCCAGTCTCGCAGGCAACCTTATTGGCCACCTGAATTGCGCTGGGGTCAACATAAGTTGTCATGAAAATGCTATTACCAAACAACATGTCTATAAAAACGGTATTATTAAAACATTATTCGTTACACATTAATATTAAAATTCATTATAATTATAGATATGTCTTTGTTTTAAATATTACACACTCCGTAGTTCTAAAATTGCAAGTAGCAAAGAACAAAATAAGCACCACATCACTTTTACATCTCGTCGCTTTAGATAATACATACATACACTCAGTTACTAAAGCACTGGTACTGATATCTTACATGTATGTGTTATTCAGTAACTTGACCATGTAGGGTAAAGGACTCTTTCTAAAGCGTTCAGTTCTTGTTCCTTTCACCTGTTCCTTCCTCCTTTGTATCTCTTTGATGTCTTCATTACTGATTCTTATCTTCCCTCTCTCCTTTAGGACGGATGGATCTGAAAGAGGCAGACAACAAGAAGTTCACAAATGGCCTAAGAAGACCATTTGGAGTTGCAGGTATGGGACTCAGATAAGGGTAGCCAGTGTTTAAACTTCTTTCTGCTGACTATGGTGGAAATGAGACATCTGATTGTGTTTAAGGAGTTATCCTACCTTACTATTTGATGATAATTGCTTAGACTTTACATTCAAGAGGACTCTGAACAAACACAATGAAACACATGCAATTTCTTTTTCAGTGATGGACATTACAGATGTAGTAAATGGCAAGATGGAGTCAGACATTGAGAAACAACACTTCATACCATTCCAACAGTGAGTACAGGTTCCTTTGCAAGATCTGTGGCAACAATAACATTTGAAACATTTCACAAAAACAACAATGTTTTGAATATCGTGATACCTAGTAATTAACAAACAACAATCAGATTTTAGACAAAAAAATATTTGAATGTTTTTCTCTCCTTTCATTTTCCAGAGTCTCTGGGGACAATGACTTTCTGGAGGGAGTTATAAAGAAGGTAGTGTCGGCCAGGGGAGAGCTGAACCACAAAGGACAAGGTACTCATACAAGTTTCCTGGACCATTTTGGACACTTAGGGAGTCCTAGGAATGTTTTTGCTTCAGCCAAAAAAGTTTTGTGTTAAAATGAAGTTTTATCAAGTTCTATTTGATTCAGGTTTAATTTGTCTTTTCTACAAGAGCTAGTTCATCAATAAACTTTGTGTTACAGGATTGTGGGTTTCCATGAAGATGCTGGATGGAGATATCAAACAGGTACTGATGTATATAAGTGTTAAACTTTCTCTGACCACGTCTAGCTTGTGTTGGTCGATTGCTCTTTTCTCTAGTTCTAAAACTTTTTCATGAAAGAAATACACCCCCCCAGTCCTGTTGATAAGATAAAAGGAATCTAGACCCCTTGAGGGGATCTTACATGGACCTGCCTAGGTGCCAATATGTCCTTTGTTAATGTTATACAAGAAAGATGGGCAAGGTGGGAGTTTTCTTTACAGAATTTGAATGTCTAGCCAATGTTTTATTTTTGAAACTATGAATTCAATAATTTTTGACTTGGTAACAGGTGCGGAAGGAGTACCCACATCTGGTAGATGGGAGGACGGCTGTTGCTCGGAAGATGGGCTTCCCAGAAGTCATCATGCCTGGTAAGAAAGGTTCACCTTCTCTTTCCTGCCAGGAGAAAAATCTGCATTGAAGTTGATATTCCACTGGGTGGTGACAGCATCACTTTGATGATAATGTTGTAATGGTTAGAATGTTTCAGACAATGATAGGTGCATTTGAAAAAAATTGTTATTATTTATGGTACATAAGCATTTAAAAAGATGAGAATGTTAGTTGTGATTCTGCCATTGCTCAGGTGATGTCAGGAACGACATGTATGTGACGCTGGTGTCTGGGGAGTTTGACAGAGGGACCAAAGCTCGCAACAAGAACGTTGAAGTGACAATGTGTGTGTGTAAGGACGATGGTTCTGTAGTACAGGTGGGTCACTTCACTTTTTAATAAAACTTCCTGTATTGATGGTTTTGAAATGGACATCTGTAAATAACATCTAATCCCCCATGTTCCAGAATGTGATCTTCACCGGTGCTGGGGTTCCCCCTGTGAGTGAGTACAAGTCAGTGATCTACTACCAGCAGAAGCAGCCGCGCTGGATGGAGACCATCAAGGTGGCCATCCCCATCGAGGACTTCTACGGCTCCCACCTCAAGTTTGCCTTCCGACACAGGTCTTCCATGGAAGGTGAGGGGAACAGCTGTGGTTATCATCCACGTAGACATCATCGTCTTTTATCATGGGAAGAAGTATCCAGTAGATAAAACTGGGCAAGATCTTCAAATTCTTTGTGTTATGATAAAAAAAATGTTTTGTCTTGGGTTTAAAGTCACATATCTAAGTCTATTGCTTTGTAATCTGGCCATAAATGTTATTGATACATAGAGTCAATGGCTGTTGTTTTTAAGTAAAATGCATGGGGTAGTTCCTATCACATGACACCTGGCCAAAACTGTGTATTGTGAATGTGATGAAGTGCTGAAATTCTGTTCTCTCTGCAGAGAAAGATCGTAAGGAGAAGATTTTTGCCATTGCGTATGTGCAGCTGATGATGCAGGAAGGAACCACACTCAGGGATGGCAAACATGACCTGGCAGTCTACAAGGTAGGATGCAAGTACAGTCTTTTACTTCCTTAGGGTGGAGTCAAACTTATGACAGACAGCTGATTACTTCAGAATAGATCAGATAAGGTCATGGAGCAGGAGGGAATATTACACAGGCGTTCAACAACAAAGTTGGCAAGAAGCAACAGTTGGCATAAATGGCTGACCTCAGAAAACTTTGCACCAGCATTTTCCATGCCCCACCCGTTTTTTCTAATACAAGTACATGTATTCATTATTTACAAAGTAGTCCTCTAAGATGCTCTGACTGAGAGTGGTTTCTAACAACATGTATTTGGGATAAAAAGAACTGGCTTCAAAGATTAAATTTAGAAATTTAGAAATGAAAGAATCCTGCCAGTGTATTTCTTAGAAATTTAGAAATGAAACAATCCTGCCAGTGTAACTAGAACTCTACATGTGAATTATTCTAAAATGAAAAGTGTCTGTAATCTAACATATTTTGCTCTTCTATTCTTCCAGTGTGAGAGAAATAAGCCAGACGAGGCCAAGGTGTACTTGAGTCTGCCATCCCTGGACAGACAAGGCATGACCAACAACAACAGCAAGTCCACCCTGCATGCCGGCAGCCTGTCTCTCAGTAAGGACAGCTTCCAGATCCAGACCTTAGGCTGTTCCACCAAACTCACACAGAACGGTGAGTCGGATCATCTGTGGGTTCTAGGGGCAATGGATGGAAAAAGTATTTCTGTAACTTTGCAAAGTAAAACTTTGTAAGTATTATGACAGTTGTAGCCTGTACCAGATATGGTTTTCATCATTTATTTGTAACCTCACCCTATCACATAAAGGTAAAGCAGGCGATCTCAGACTGAGGATGCTTTTGATTTGCATGTAATAGTTAGGCTTTGCTACAACTTGCTCTTATCAATAAGTGTGTTTGGTTCTTTTCACCATATCTTCTTCTTCCTTACCCTATATTGTAATAAAAAATTCTAAAGCAAGAAATTTAATCTATATGGCATCAAAGCTATGGAATTATCTAACCTGTGTTTTTGCCTGACTGTCCCAGTTGACCTGTTGGGGCTGCTGAAGTGGCGAGCGAACCCAGGGAACCTGAAGAACAGCCTGCTGTCACTCATGAAGGTGTGCGAGGTCAGCGGAGAGGAGGTTGTCAAGGTAACCATGTCGATTTGTCTTTCATAACATTTCTTTCTTCTTATGGTAACTGTACCACGTCTTAGATTTATAAGGTGCTAAGAAAGTAAGGTACTGTATTTCAACTTGTTTCCAACTTTTTTTAAATTCTGCTCAGTTCCTTCAAGACGTCTTGGATGCTCTGTTCAACATTCTTATGGAGAACCAAGACTCGGACTTGTATGACAACCTGGTCTTCGATGCACTGGTGAGTCATCCAACACTCAGATACATGTATATAAAGCTTTGACAGGGAGAAATTTAGTATTTTTGAAGCAGCTTGTAACCTAAGGCAGTTAAGGCATGCCTGTCTCATCTGAATTGTTATGTCAAGATTCCAGCACTCATGACCAGTCATTTTGAACCATGCAGATTGGTGTGATTGGTCTGATTGCTGACCGGAAGTTCCACCAGTTCCACCCAGTCCTGGACACATACATCAGGGAGCATTTCAGTGCCACTCTGGCTTACAAGTGAGTACATGTGAGAACGGGGATGCAAAATTGCAGTGCACATTTTAGATCATTATTTTGCTTAAACCATGACACCTATCAGAACAGAGAGGTACTGCATAACCACCACATTCTTACAATATACAGTAGGCACAAGTCTTCTTAACTCTTAAGGGCATAGGTGTTTACATCTCTAGTGTTGGGAGAATCAGTCTAGATATAAGGTACCAGTTGCATGGTGTGATCCTACTTTTCGTGTTTGAAAGAAACAATTCCACCCAATTTTTTCTTAAAAGTTCACTTATTCCAGGGAGAGATCAACAATTAAAACCCGCTTACAGGTTGTTGATATCTTTGTCTTGATATAAAGATATATGAAACAATTTAGGTTTTAAGCTTTTAATTGTTGGCCTAATGACTTTTCCCTTCAACAATAAAGTTTTCTGTCCAGCTTGTTGGTGTCTTACCCGATCATTCCCCACTTACCAAGTCCTTGGAGACCAATTATGAAATAAGCTGTAACAGTAAGTGGTATTTAGTCAGGCCACCATGATTCCATGCATTGGTGGTCACAAAAGTCACACATGATCATTTACACAACTGTGGAATAGACCAGGAAGGATGGGGAAAAGGGGGAAAATTGCACCTGGATGTTTTATAAGTTTGAACAATGAAAAATTTGACCACAAAAGGCAAACTTACTTTGAAATCTACACAAACATGTGTTCAATTTCAGATGTTCAGACATTGTCACACTTGTTATCAGTCTAAGAGGCATGTCATTACCTCAGTCAGTGCTCTCTTATTGTGTTAAAGCTAATAGCAGGGGTCATGGTTATCATTACAGTAACAGAAATGTCTAGGCCAACTTCTGTTTGCAAAGATTGTTTCTTTTCCTGGTTTAGAACTTCTGACAGCAAAGCAGGTATTCAATTTCCTCTTATATAGTATGAAAAACATTACAAAAGACATTTTGTGTCACTCTGAACTGTTTACAATAGAAGTGGCAAATGACTTGAACACACAACACACACAACAATTGCCCCGTTTTGGTCTTACACAGCTGGTTAAAAGCTTATACACAGGTTAAATGTTCTCACTTTATACTAAACCAATGAAGGATTTAGTTCCAATTTGTTAGTATTTACTTCAACTGCAATGTTCTAATGACCACATGACATCACCATTTGGATGATTTAGAGGTCAACTGTCTGCCTCTGTGGAAGCATGTCCCATGACCCGATTAGCCAGTCGTATGGCCTCTGGCCACACTGGGCGGTATTTCGGGTTCTCGCCATGAAGGGATTTGCACCATATTCTGTCTCAAAACAAGCCAGTAAAAAGTCGTCCGTGTGCCAGATGATCCCGCTCATGAAGGAGCTCCCAGAAAGGGAGCTGCTCCTGTCAGGAGAGGTCAGCTGTACCTTGTGCCAAGAGGCCAGCTTCTTCAGCAGGTGATGTTAGATACATGGGGAGGGAGGGGGGCTCTAGATTTGAGCTGTGATAACACATGTGTAATGCTCAGGGGGCTTATGTTAATGTGAGCTGTGAATGGAGACAGGTTTCAGGGATCAACAACACTCAATATTTCAGTAGTTTAAGACATATAAGTGAATTGATAACTTTTATATTACCAGATGTTACTATTGCGTTGAGACCTACTCACAAGTCCCTTTGTTTCAGCCATGTTTTTGTCAGACACAACTTCATAAAATATGTCCGTGAGAGGAAGTCAGCTAAGCTGTGAAGTTTTAGATTACAGTACAACTGTATGTAAAATTTGTCAAGGTGTTAGTGTACAAACAAATATGTTTATGTAATTGGTATTTGTGACTTATTCTGTGATAGCCTCATGTATTAGCTTTCCCTTTGTTCATGAATTACAAAGGGAAATTATGAACAGTGGTTCTTTGGCAATGTTTAGTTGTTCCATTCTCACCTGTTTCTATCTCTTACCATTTGTTTAGACAGTAATTTTCTTAAGTGGTGTTGTGTTGCTGTGTAAACATTGCACAGTGCGTGTTTCTTAACGATCCAGTTTCTTTCAGACCTTATTATTATTAATGACAGTAATTACCAGTCCCTACACAGATAGCACCGGTTTCTTGACTGCCTGATTGATTTAAGCAGCTGCATTGTTTGCATGTAAATAGACGGAGAAATAGTTAATTTCTAAAAAAAATAGTTGTTTCAATGTTTTGTTCGTGCCATAGCAGGATGGTGTGGTCTTTTTACTTATATTGTTGTCTTTGCCATTTTAGAGGATCATCATGTTCATAAAATGAGTCTCAATGTTATAAGCAAGGTGTGATTTTTCTTGCATCGATAGTCACTAAATCATTATCAAAGGCTTTAATTTGATGAAGGATTAATCATTTCATTTTGGCAAATTTGATAAGTTTAGTCCAGAATCAATTTATCTTTTTTTAACCAATACGAACATGAAATGTGCATTCTAAGACAATGCCTTGCTCTAAAACAAAGCAGCCACTACAAAATCCTTTCGATTTAGCTTTCCTTTAGATATTTTTAGAGTTGGTGCTAATTTTCTATGTTGTAATCTGAGGATTTAAGGTGAAATTTTCAACAAGAAAAAAGTGTCAGAGGGTGTGGAGAGTTCATTGTACCAATGTGTCAGGTGATTCAGTAGTGGGTATTGTCTGAATCATCAGGTATTGTGTTAAAACCAAACAACTGTCCCAGTGCAACACGTCTGTCACCTGTTGTATATGTGATCTCCTGCTGGGCATTGTTACTGTAACACAATAAATCATCTTGGAATCCTCTCCGCTATTGTGGCAAAGGCCAAGGCAGGAGAAAGGCTATTATGGACACCTGTACGTGAAATGCTAACCGTCTTGAAATTTTCTTCTACAATTCTCTATACATGTATGAAAGAATGTATACATTTACATAAGTAGTTTCTTGCAGGTATCCTAATGTGGCAAAAGCCTCTTTGGACAGAGTAGTTTTATGTTTAACTGATTATAAACACAAGCAATAAAAAACAGAATCAAGATGTCAGGGACAGTACAGAAAGGATTTGGGAAAGTGCAAGAAATTTTTTATGCATACTAGTACATTTTCCCCTGTCAACAGTTTTAGCAATTTCTTCCCTTACATTTTTTTATGCCTTTCAGGTCAAGTTTGCTTTTCGTTAAAACTTCCTAAATCTTTTTTTTTTTCAAATTTTCACCCCTTTAACATATTTCCAGGTCTGTCCCTCAACATAAGCTTTCCAGGTCTCAACAGTTCTTCCAACAGATTAAACCTATCCCCAGGGCATAACTGAACTAGAATTTATTTGTGTTGGTTCAGTCGTGCCAGATAGTACAGTATTGTGCCATTTAATCTGGGCTGTTTTGAATATAGAACTCGAGCAACCTTTACAATAGCTGATTTGTATGGGACTGTGATGGACATACCCATGGCAATGTTACTGGTTATGATGGGGTGGAGTTAATTCGACTTGTACTGGTTTGTAGACAAATTATCATAGACAATACCTTTGTACCCTCTGGGGTTACCCAGTGTAAAATAGAGCATCCCAGGCCTGTAATTCTTGTTACATGTCAACAATTTGCCCTGGGTGCCCATGTCTGAAACTGTTTTCTCTTCACAGTTTCTAAAATGCTTGTATCACAATGTTGCCTACTCTATGGCAAATCAGACATTAAAGCATTGGGATAAATTTTGATAAATGTACATGTGATAACAAGCCAGGTATAAAATCTTGAGTTTTAATTGCATTGTCATACAAGTCTTTGTAAATTACTTTCTACTCCTTTCATTGGTAAGATATTGTGCATTGTATATTGTAGTTAGAATATAAATGTTTGATGTTAACAAAATTGTTCCTCATTATTCCCAGTAAACTGATGGTGGTTTTGAAGTACTACATCGATAACGCTAATGAGCGGGATAACCATGAGTCTCTACTGAAGGCCATGAAGTCTCTACAGTACATCTTCAAGTTCATTGTCAGATCCAGAGTGCTTTACTCACAGTAAGTAACCCCTTCCTATGTTCTTATGCTTTAGTCATGTACATGTAGTGCTATGGGCTGATATAGCAGTATGTCACAGTCATGCATTACAGGGTTGGGCATCACACCATACATGTAAGTGGCATAACAGATTGATAGCTCAGTTGATAGACTATCATCAGTCCCTTCTGAGTTACCCCTATTTTTTCAGACTTTGAATAGTTATTCACTCTGCAAAGAAGAATCTGATCCACCAGACTTATCGTATCTTTCCAGGTTGTATGAGGGGAAAGGCAAGCAGCAGTTTGAAGCAGCAGTCCGACATCTCTTCCAGTCTCTGAACGGCATGATGACGTACACATCTGACTCTACAGTAGGGGTGCAGGTAAGGAGAACTTCCGCATCCGACTGCACCCCAAAAAATGCTCATACTACAGTTAATGTTTCTTTCTTGACATTGTGTCTTGTGTTCCTGTGTTGCTTACAATTCTTGCTTTGTGCAGCATTCCCCTGATGTTTGTATCACGATGTAAACAAGTTCAGAATGTTAGAACAGTGCTAGATGCATAGCTAATATATTAGTAAGTTGGAACCATGCTTTGGCAATGTAACTGCCTTCTGTTGTCTTCCCAGCATGTACAGCTTCTGAAGTCTCAAAGCCTTATGCCTGCCTAATCTGTGTCTTGTCTTTTCTCTGCACGACTCTCTTCTTCCTGGACTGTAGAGAGTAATCAAGGTATTGTTCCTCCCAGCTGTGTGATGTACATAGTACACACATGCTACTGTCTTCTGTCTGTTGATCACTGCAAATAGTAATCAAGCCTTTTTTGTGAGAAACCTGTTGCTCTAGTATCCTTTCCAACATTTCTTGGACATTTTGGCATGCATTGTAGGTTACAAACTTTTATATCCTTTCTGTTGAATTAAAATGTTATTACAACACTACTTGGTAGCTCATTCATAAGCTTTTCATGTTTCTGCTATCTCTATGCTAAAACACTTTTTTTAACTTAATGTTCATCCTTCTGTCTTACATGTGTCTGTCAACCCCCATGTAATTTTGTGCCTCAAGTTACTAGTATTCAAGTATTGCTGCACCTTTTACCTTTCTTTCAATATACAAATGTATATTGTCATGTGTACTAAAGTATGTTATTAAGTGTTTCTGCTATCGTCCACAGTCACTCATTCATCTTCATAGTTGTTTTGTTGAAATACATGTACCTGGTATTGAATTTTGAATGATTTTTAATTATCAATGGTTTGCCTCAGAGCAAGTTTTTGCCAGTGCCATGTTTACAATTTCAATAGATTAATCAATTATCACGGGAAATGTTTTACCAACACAAGGACCAATAATTGTAGTGTGTCAACTCTTTTGTAGCTCTTTATGACAGTGATTGCAATATTCCTTTCTGCCACTAGGGGGCAGCACTGAGATACGTTCCCACAGTCATCCCTGATGTCATCACAGTGTTTGATCCAAAGGAACTAAGGTATGTCTCTATAGCATGAGACATTTTGCCAAATGATATGTTTCTTATTTCTTTCATACTGTGATATACTATGCCTTGATGTTATGTTCAACACTTGGTTGAATTTTTCCTTCTTGATTTCTATCTTAATTAAATGCTGCTTTGTTTGCATGACCTACACTCTAAAGTCTATGCCATTGATATTTGCTTGGTCATAATAATATTAAAACTTCAGTTGGGGCAAAAAATCTTTTTTTTTTAGTGCTTGCCCGTCCAAAAGGTTCTGTTGCTTTGTTACAGTCCCTCTGCTGGCGATTGATATTTTATTCTTGCTTCTGTTTTTTTCTCCTCCTCTGTTTCTGTCCACCCTGTCCCTCCTCCAGTCTCCTTCTCTGGACCTTTTGCAGCCACCTGTTTCCTGACTACAATAAGTTACTTAGGAGAAAAAGCAATAAAAGGTATCAGTGATTGGATGAACTAAAGGTGAAGAGTTTGAGACGTATGCATTACACCATTTGTACATCAGAATCCATAGTCATGTCAGATACATGTACATGGACATGTAACTATGTGTTTTTCATCCCAATTAAAGTTTACCAAGGGAACTCACACTGACTGCAATGCTCTTTAAGTTGTTTTCCCTTGAATGAAAGATATTTGATACCAACTACATGTACATTGTACATGTACATGTAGCCAAGATGAATCTAAAGGGATGGAACCATTTTGAAGCCATGCCGTGCAGCTACATGTATTAAGCATGGTGCTAGTTGTATCCTTTTGGTCCTTAATCCAGCCTCCTACTGAAGGATTTCATCAACAACATTCCCCCTGACCGACTGGTGAAACAGAAGGTGCAGTGTATGAACAACATCGTCCACAGTGAACTCTTCAGATTATCAGGTAAGAATGATGGACTAAGTACTTGAATAGTTGCTCCAGTCCCAATATAGGATTAGTAAGTATTGGCTTCAGTGTGTAATAGCTTCAGCAGGAAACTGGAAGAACTACACCTTCCCTGGCCGCTGTATTATTGTGATGAGGGATTTGTATTTAAGTACACTCTTTGCTTTGTATCTCACTGTGCTGGTTGGTCCCGATATGTGAAGTGCTACATGTGTAGATTACCCATTTGCTCATCTTCATAAAAATGAACATAAATTTCAGTTTTGCTGTACCCTGTATGGTGCAGGAGCATTCTTTAAAAAGGAGATGCTGCATTTCCAGTAACCCAAACATAGTTCAATGCCTAGAAGGTCTCTTGATCTCACACTGAGCAGATTCGTATTGAAAAAACACTTGTTCCCTGCAGAGTGCCGAGGTATCCTCCTGCCCATGATGATGGCCCAGTTGAAGAAGCTGATTGAGAGGAAGGAAGAAATGCCAGACTGTGTGAAGATGCTGAGTGACGTGTTAGATCGCCTCAACAGGAAAGATGTGGTACGCACCCCTGGTTTATATTACAACAAGCACAATGAAGTTACCTACATGTACCTGGCAATGTTTTTGACAAGTGAACCACCATAGATTATAATGGCTTGTGTGACAGTGTTGTTGCTTTCATTTACATATGTCACTGCATATTTTTTTGTATACTTAATGATGATTCTTGCGTGTTTTTGCACCCAAACAGGGTCCTATCCATGGTGACATGGAGATAGTGATGAAGGAGATCCTCAGGACAGTGATACAGACAGTCATCTTCATGGACAGGGATGCTCCTCTTATTGTAAGTTTATCTGAGTGTATTCCTCAATATTCACCTCATAGATAAGGGGTAGTGAAAGAGGTGCAGGTGATCTCCAGTTTTACTGTGTGATAGACACTGAAACAAAAGGAAATACAATGTCATGCACAGTCCCATTATTCTGTAGGCGGAGTCTAACCACATAATTTATACAGTATACTGTACTGACATATATGGCACATTCACCCAACAGGGTTCATTTGTGGCGTGTATGACGGGCATCCTGCGGCAAATGAATGAGTACCACTACCAGGCTTACATTGATGCCTTCCCCAGCAGAAGTGACCTACTGGTAAGAACTTCATCTTCTCTTCATGTTCATCTGTATGTAAGATGATTTTACATTAATATACATGCAGACTGAGGCTATCTCAAAGTCTTCACAAGAGATTATCATGCATATTGATCAAAGTTCGGCATGTTGGACTTCATGAAGGATTTGGAATGAACTAAAAGACAAAAAATGATATGGTACTGGCATAGAATTTCACAACATTGTGTCAAATAATTAACAACTTTATTTGTTGTGTAGGACTTTCTGATGGAGATTTTCATGGTGTTCCGTGACCTGGTCAGCAAGAACGTGTACCCCAGGGACTGGGTGGTCATGACCATGCACCAAAACCAGTAAGTCTCTACATACTGTATGTACAGGCACATGACTTGTTTGTACATTGTACATTGGTTTGTTACATGCATGTCACAAATATATAATATACACTAATTATATAATGTCCAACTGTTTGATTCTTTATCTGCCTGAAAAGCCACCTACAACAGCTGTATTTTCATCATGAAGTCTGCAGCTCACATAACTCTTATACATACAGGGCACAAAGTACTTTTTCTGTTGCTTGCAATATGTGATGAATATCTAACCTGTTTTTGTAGTGTTTAAGATTGTCAGCTAAGGTTTGTAGCTAAGGTTGTTGGTGGCTACATCTTATTTCGAGCCCTGACATGTAAGGAAGTTGATCCACACATTCTTTTTTTGTTTGTAGACATTGGTGGTGATACTTGGCATTGGGGGGACATAAAATAAGTCAACTTCTTAATGCTTGTCCTCCATAAGTTTTTTAAAAGGTGTACACTGAAACTTTGAGAATGATAACTACAAACTTGTTGTTTTGACAGCGTTGTCCTGACTGCTATCAAGTATTTCACACAGACGCTTCACAAATCCTTCCTGGATGAGAACAACTTTGAATACCAGGTATGGGCTGGAGATGGAGGGTTGATAGGGGTACCATGGGCATGGGCCTTTGACTTTAGTATGAAGCAAGCCTACAAACATAATGACATGTAGAATCATATCTTTGTCTAAGACACTGTCAAGACACTATTTTTGGATCCTTAGAACCAGTTTTTTTTACAAGTCACCATAAACTTTTTATGTAATTATAGTACGACCATGCATGAGAGTACATGAAAGCAGCACTTTGTTTTAAGATTTTCCTTCCTTGAAAAAAGCTGGATGAACAGATACACTGTATTTCACATTTCGCGTACCGCAAGTTTGTGTTCACTACTCCCTCCGTTTATGCCTGAAAACTTTCATTGGTCTTAATTTATAAGATCTACAAAGCTAACACATTCTTTAGTGTTCTTAACTGCTGAATATTGCTCTTGTTGCCCTTTCATGATGACCGTTGTTCCACTTTATCTATTAAAGCATTTTTTGTTTTTTGTTTGTATCTCCTGAGCTAACTCATGCTGCAGATCACTAACTTCTCTCCCTTTTTCTCCCCTCCAACCCTCTCCACTGCCACTAGTGTCAGGATAGGGAAGGGGACTGCCAGCCGTTTCTCGATAAGCACATGATCATGGTCGTGCTCTCTGCTCTTATTGCGGTAGTCGCCTTGATAACAAACTACCATGCATGCATACTTTAAGTACAGGTCCAGTGGACTTAATGCCAGGGCTTCTTTGCTTCGTTCAGACCTTTTTCTTTCATGCTTATTAATAACAACGTGCATGTACCTGTTTGTTCTTGCCCTGTGTGCGTTTGGCTGCCCTCTGTGATTCTCAAGGATATTTCTTGCTATCAAGCTTTCACTATTGTGACTGACGACTGTTCATAAACAGAGCCTTTCTACAGCAGAATAAATGAGCAGCTTCTTAAATGTAGAATGTGTGTACATGTGGGGCATAGAATTTGTGAACAGTTTGTTACGGCATGTTTCTAGAGTACATTTTAGTCCATGGAACCTGGTATTGTGTTTCGTAATATGACATCATAGTTTTGCTGCATGGCAGTTTGGTTCAGGGCTGGCTCCTATACAGTGTATGTGTTTGTGTTTGTGCATCTTGCTGTATCAAAATATATATTATAATGGTTGCTCAGATCATTCTGCCTATGTATTATGGCATGCTGTTAAAATGCCAGTAAGGTCTGCATATTGCCAATGTCTAGATGTGGATAAAGATACTTGTTTTTTGCAAAATACATCCTGTACTTGGGCGTGAATGGGACAAAATGAAAGACCAAAAAAAGCAAAAATTCTGCAATTCGTTGTTTGTTTACTATTTGTGTTATGAATACCTAGCTACTAGAAAGTGCTGTGTCCATAGCATGTTAGCCTTCTTTTGAATAGTTACTGTACTTATGTCTAGTATTGTACAGACTCAAATATATTGGTGAACAAATGTACAATACTTTATGTTTGGCTAAAACAAAAAGGATATTAACTCCAAGTTGGTATTCAGACCTGAAAGATGAAACAACATTACAGTTGGTATCTTATCTAACACGAGGATAGCAGAGTTGGAAGGGTACTTGTACTTGTATGTGAACAGTGTTGCTCTGTCTCTTCTCCCATAGCTGTGGAACAACTTCTTCCACCTGGCAGTGTCCTTCCTAACCCAGGAGTCACTGCAGCTGGAGAACTTCTCTCATGCCAAGAGGATGAAGATCATCAACAAGTAAGTCTTGTGGTTACCTCCGGGGACAGAAGTATTGTTTTGGTTGGGTTGTCAGGGGGGTTTGTGTGTATGCTTGTCCAGACAGAGTAGGTTGACAGCACGTGGGTGGCGAGAAAATTGACAGAATGACATGAGGGCAAAGGTCAGAAACAAGAAATAGGGTGAACTTGAGAATAGGTTGACAGCATGTGGGTGGGGGTGACAGGCAGAATAACAGGTCTGGAGGTCAAAAGGTCAGACATAGGAAATGGGGGTGAATTTGAAGTCATGAAAACTCAAAATACTTCCCGTAACCTCTGATTTCTTGTTTCAGAACTGTAGCATATTTTCGTACCTGAAAAACTTTCAGTTCTGCAGTTTCATTGATTTGTATAGAATATAATAAATGTGAAAATTGTGTCAAAGTATTTTTCCCTGTTCCTTTCCCAGGTACCAGGACATGAGAAGGGTGATTGGGTTTGAAATCCTGTCCATGTGGTTCAACCTCGGTAAGTGTCTTTGTACAGTCTAACCACTTTCTGTACAGGCCACAGCGTGGTAAAACAATATGGTATGACTAAATCACATGTAACCTTTTGATGTGATTTACAGCTGTAAAACCATGCACATGTACATGTAGGTGGATGAGTTGGTCTTGCTGTAAAGTTATTCAAACTAATTGTACACAATTTGCCACCTGCTACATGTATATTTGAATGGATGTAGAGTGCTATACAGTGTATGATCGTAAAGGTCTTAAGGTCAAACTGATTTGGGTCTTGTCTATGTTTCTTCAGGTCAACATAAGATCAAGTTCATCCCAGAAATGGTTGGCCCAATGCTGGAGATGACTTTGATCCCAGAGACAAAGCTGAGAGAGCACACCATCCCTATCTTCTTTGACATGATGCAGTGTGAGTTTGCAACCAGAGGAAACTTCAACCAGGTGGGTAGGGATGAAGAATAAAACCAACAGGATACTCAAAACTGTGCTAGTGGCTTCTTTTTAATGCTTCAATGGCATTTGAAATTCACAAGAAAAAAATTGATTACATCCTCAGAAATCTTGTTCCCCTACAAATACATGATTAAAATTATGCTTACCAGTATGCGGTGTTAGACATCTCTCCAACACCACTGCTGCAGCTGTAATGTGAAGTTTTCTGCTACTGTCTTTTATGGATTTGGTGCATGAGAAGTATCTGTCTTCTTATGTGAATTTTCTGTACATTGATATGCACATTTTGTGTACGTGTGTGAATCCTGCTGATGACAGTTCTGTGTTGGTGCGACAGGTGGAGAATGAGATCATCACCCAGCTGGATCACCTGGTGGAAGGTGGGCGTGGTGATGACCAGTATAAGGAGCTCTTCTACAGGATGTAAGTATATACGTCATGTAGATGTGTAGGCTCCTCATCTCAGTCTAGGTAACCTTCTCCCTGCTGCCTAACCCCGTAACCTATTGAGAATTGGTAACCAAGCGGCTACAGTTTGCGAAAGTAAAGGTTTAATCATGCTCTGTGTAATTAAAGTTGCACATATATAGATTTGGTTCATAACAAAAATAAGTCAGAGAATTTAAGTTTTTTTTCTCTCCCAGAGACTTGTCATTTTGTGTTTGGTGATCAAGTACTTTGTGCTTGTTTTTACCTACATCAACAAAGGACCTTACATGCTGTCATAGTCATTTTGTAACGTTGCTTTTTTTAGATGTAATAACCCAAGGTCCTGTCTTCCTCCACAGCATCTCAGACCATTGCCAGAAGCACCGGTACCTGCGTCAGCGAGGTCTGTACTTTGTGGACCTGGTGAACCGCCTGCTGGAGAGACTGCTGGACTACAGGACCATCATGAACGATGAGAACAGGGAGAACAGGATGAGCTGCACCGTCAACCTCCTCAACTTCTACAAGGAGATCAACCGACAGGAGATGTACATCAGGTCAGACTCCCCACACATAGGGTGTTAACCCTGAAAAGCTGGCTCTAGGCTTTGGACCTCTTGTACAGAGTTTTTATTTTCGGCATGTTTGCTTGCTTGTGACATCCTGTTGTTTCTGTTTATCAGGTATCTGTACAAGTTGTGTGATCTCCATCTGGAGTGTGACAACTACACAGAAGCAGCCTACACTCTCCTGCTGCATGCCACACTACTCAAGGTAAGGACATGGCCCGTACATAACACTGACATGTTACATTCAAAGCTTCCAAGCTTGCCTCCTTTGTACATGTATCCATGTGTACATGCGGCATTTAAAAGTCTTTAAAAGCACACAGCCATTTTTGGCACAATGATTTTGACATTATGTACATGTGGCAATGCAAAAATTTAGAAGAAAAAAATAGTTCAGACAAAAAAATAGTTCAGACAAAAAAAGATTTGCCCTCATAAACAGACTGAAAGAGTTTGATAACAGTTGTAATGTTTCTGTACATAAATACATGTATGTATGTCTGTGCTGTGGTAAATGTTATACCTGTATGCACATACATGTACATGTATTATGTACTTTTCTGTTGTTGCAGTGGACAGATGAGCCCCTCATCACAACTCATGACAAGTACCCGGAGGCACAGACACACAGACAGCTCAAGGAGATGCTCTACTACGACATCATTGAGTACTTTGACAAGGGCAAGGTGAGATCAGAATCTACAGGCACACAGTACTGGCATATGTTAAAGTTAAAAAAGGTGTGACTGAGTAACCAGTCTCCATGGTTAAGTAAATATGATGTTATTACCTCCGTGTATGATGAAGTTCTGTTTGCTTGTGTGTCCATTTAAATAAGTAGAATCACAGGGATTGAGGGGGGAAATGTTGAAACCGCAGACTGACAGGAATGTCAAATTGGAGGTCAAAATGGCCTCCCTGCAGGCTGGGATGAAACAAGGTCAAATGGGAGATTAAAATGGTCTCCCTGCTGGTTGGGAGCAAGTGATAATATGCACAGAATCAGCAAGAAAGTCACAATTGTGAATAAAACACGAAATTCACAACAACTCTGAATGCTTCAGTTTCTTGTTTTGTGTCCTGTAGATGTGGGAGGAGGGCATCAGACTGTGTAAGGAGCTGGCTTCCCAGTACGAGAACGAGACTTTCGACTTCCTTAACCTCAGCCTCATTCTGGTAAGAAAGCTTTGCTGCTTTACAATGGTATACATCCCCTTCCATTGGAGATCAAATGAGGTGGAACTTGTGATGTCATGGTGACCTTTACCTTGAAGCAAAAAACTGTGTGTCTTGGGCCTGCTGAACCCAAATGTGCAGTTGTATACATCCTACATTTTGTACTTTGGCTCTCGTTAAAACAGGAAATGCCATTACGAGCAATCCAGACTTAGAAGTTCGTTTGCACAGACTAAAAATAAACCAAAAGGACACTTTTTTTATTCTGGCATTGATAGACAATTATGTAAACTTTAAGGTAAGTTTACATCAACATAAACATACTTACTGCAATCTGTCATATTTGCTGACTACAGTGCAGACAAGGCCTGGCCTGTGTTGTGTGGCAGATATTTGAAATAACAGCCTCTTAAAGGACAATGTGTGTGTTTGTTTCCTACATTGTGAACAAATGTCAGCCGGTCTGTGCATTTGTATGTTTACATGTATCTCACCCAAAGGTATTTCTGTCCTGTGTCCCCTGCAGCAAAAGCAGGCCATGTTCTATGACAACATCATGAAGACCATGAGGCCAGACCCTGAGTACTTCAGGGTGGGGTACTTCGGACAGGGCTATCCCAGTTTCCTCAGGGTGAGAACATGTCAGATTACACAACCATCTTTTTTTGAAATATTAAATGATTGCATCTCAGGGTATTGAAATCTTTTGTCAAGACATTTTTCTGTCTTCCTACTTATTCTACAGGTCATAACGATTTTAGAAATGAATGACAAGTTTTTTGGGCTACACACAGATCCGGTTCTCTTCAAGGAGAGCTTTAATAAAGAAAGGGTTTGTGGGGAAATTGTAATTAACCTTTAGCACACTGAAGTATCTGTTAAGCTATTCTCTATTGGTTACGAGGTTAGGCAGCAGGGAGAAGGTTAACATGACGTGAAAAGTGGCAGCCACCCTGCATCATGATGACATTTAGGAAGGATTATGTTGTAAATGGTGTTCTCGTGTTCCACAGAACAAGGTGTTCATCTACAGAGGGAAGGAGTATGAGCGCCTGGGTGACTTCACCTCCCGGCTGCTCAGCCAGTTCCCCCATGCACAGCCCATCAACAAGGTCACCGCTCCCGGCCCAGAAATACTGGAATCTCCCAGCCAGCGTATCCTTTTTGTGCATGGAAATGGTGTACTCACACAAACCCACAACACCAATCCGGCACACAGAAGCACCTGTTAAGTGCTTACATGTACATTCAGCATAGTCATGACTGAGAGTTGCTTTACTTGTTGCCAGCACTGTGCAATGTATACTGTATACACACTGTATTCATGTGTTCAGGATATTGATGAGTAGACCTTCACATTCATGCCCCCTAGCATCATTCTCAAGAACAGCACAATGTTAACCAATGGAAAATTTGTCAGAGCAGTTTGCAAAGTTTTTATGGGATTTTTTTCCCATTCATCTACAAGTACTGTAGGTAAGAAATCAGTATCTGGCTGGCTTTGTTTCTAGATTTTAGATTAGCTCTGTTACCACAGCTGACTTTTTAGGCCATTTACTTTTTAAGCAGTAGCAATTATCAATAGCAAAAGACATAGTATTACATGTAAATAGTACATTGTAGTAGCTCTTCCTAGAAGGTCCTTAACCCATGCCCAGATCTGCAGATCTTTAAGGTGGACCCAATCCTGGAGGAAAGGAGGGAGTTCAGAGGGAAGCCTGTAGCTGACCAGATTCTCAAGTATGTTCCTCTTCACCATGTCTTGTACATGTATATCCTTGAAAATCGATATCACCCTTTCCATTCAACAGTAAAGCAAGGCATATGCTGGGCATGCAATATAGTATAACAGTTATAAAGTTTTTTAGTCACCATTTTGCATTCAACGAAGCTATATGACCGTCTCCCAATCATTGACACATACAGTATGTCTCAGTTTGAAAGTACACCTGGGATCCTTGCTTGTGCCTGTTGTCCTTGAAAGGTCGAATGTCAAGGGCAAACACCTTAGCGGCATGCCCACTCTTATCAACATCAAACATTTAAAAGTAGAAACTGCATACAAACAAATGTTGGCACGTGTGGCCACACAAGGAAAGGTTATAGCCAGCAGGGGGGCATCATATGTTTTTGGTTAGAAGGATGTATCCAACCTGTATAGAACTGATTATAAACAAAGGGGGCTGCATTTTGCTATTGAAGGGAACTCTTCCATAATGCACTATTGCCTGTGTGGAAGGTAGACATACTGTACATTGTTCGTGTATGTGAAATCACTAGTCTGGATAGTTGTCCTTAACCAATCATTGCTGGAGCTAGGGGAGTCTTATTGGGAGGAATGATTGTTTTCTGCATGTATGTTCGGCTTCATGTGAATGTCTTCTGTGCTTAGTAGTCTGTTATACCTTTTTATGACCTGCACGTCTCCATTGCCTAATCACAACTTGTAAAACTTAACCTCAGGAATGAACAGTCATCTACGAACATTTGGCCTGAATAGTTACATGTATCTGAGGAAAATCCTACATTTTCTATGTCCTACATGTAAACATTGTGACTGTTGTCCTTGTCTACAGAAATGGAAATCTGCTATTCCCTGGTGAAATCATGACTATCAAACATATATGATAATGACAAATATTTTTGTTGGAAAATCATTTCAGTCCAAATTTCAATGTTTGAAGGAACATTTTTAAGAAACTGGTAGTTTTCCTGTAAAAGATGACTGTTAGATTCCTGTTTCTGTCATGCCGCTCTGATCTTCTCTCTCCCCTGCTTACCTTACTGGATGCACATTCCTCAGACATGCACCCTGCTGGTAAAAATCTTCATTGTTCCACTCTACATCTTTGTAATGCATCATGTATTGATATACATTTTTGTACATGTATGTACCGTAATCAGGTGTTGTAGGGTGCACAGTCTACTGCATAGTATGTACAATCATGCTTAAATCTGCTACATGTACATGTGAAAGGGAACTGTAGTTTGTATGGAAAGTGCAGAGGGGGATGTCGTATCTTGCAATGGTGAGGAACAATATTTTTTCTCGCTTCTCTCCTAATCCTGTTCAAACAACAATGCTGTCTACATCCTTTCTATGTTTTTTTTCTGCCAATGATGTAACCAGACCCCCTTGTCCCTTAATTTATGGTGCAGCCAACTACTGCAGATACATAACTTATCAGTTGTCAGTCTAAAAAGTAAAGGGAAAGGGAACATATGCATCACCTACGAATGTGTTGTTGTTGTTTTTTTGCTTCAGTTCACCTTCAGATTAATCGCAATCAGGTTTCCCTGTAGCTTTTTTCCAAACATCATTACAAAGATCTGTTTTAAATTTTCCTCAAGTTTCCAGTGACCTTTTCCCAATTATTTCTTGTGCTGTTGACTTGACAGTTGGCTACCTGGACAACATAAATCCTTGGTACTACATGTACAATGTCATGTAGTTGTGTAAACTAGTAGGTATCTAAAGCCAAGAAACAATCACTATAAGCAAGTGTCAGAGTTATAAACCCAGGATTGAGGTGTTCAAAAACTTACTTTTTCTGATAACTATTGTGGAACTCCTTGTTAGTAAGTACTGTAAGAGCATCCTCATCTGATAGCTTTGAATTACTGGCTATACATAGAAATACAGGTACATCTTGTAATTCTAAGCAGTCCCCAGGGCCCATTGAAAACCGCCAAAGTCGAGATATGCTGTTTCCTGGCTAAAAAAAGACTAAAGAAAGAAAGTATGTTGTAGGTGTAGGACCAAAGCCATTTTTGTCCCCTTACCTTACTCACCCAAATACCTTCCTTTACCTCGTTCAGCCCATAGGTTAAGCCTGCGTCATCTTGCATGTTTGCCTGCGCATTGGGGTTTATTGTTCCTTGAGGGAGAAATTCAAGAAATTTTCAGACTTAACCCTCAGTCTTCGTTAAGAATCCAAGAAAGTGTTAAAGGATTCAACAGGTGTTCCAATTAAACCCTCCTACCTTGACCTTCTGACCTCCCAGTAAAATGCCCTCCAGATGTGAAGGGACAGTGTGTTGAAGAACATGTAGTGTAGGCCTGTTGTATGTTTGGGATGTGTCTGATGTTTTGATAGCCATTCTCTTCATCATGAATGGATCAAAATCTTCTAAATGCAATAGTCCTTTAAGAGGTATATTTCCTTGTCTTCCATACCATACATATTTACAAGAAATCGTAGGTTTCAGACTTCCGGGAAGTATGCAATCCTCAACTTCCTTAATTCCCCCATGTCCGCCTCTAAATCCCACTGGCTCCGGCCACATTCTGAGACCTTCAGGTTCATTTCCTGAGTCTGACCTTCCGACCTGTCATTCTGCCTGTTAGTCTTCCCCCCACCCACATGTTGTCAACCTACTCTGTCTGGACAAACAGATACACAAACCCACATTTCAGCCACCCAGAGAAGTACTTCAGACTGTACCCGGAAGTAACTATTCAAGATTCAAGAGGGCAGGGAGTTTCGTTTAATGTACATGTATTTAGAAAGAAGAAAAAATAGCCAATCCTGGTAGATACATGTAACATGACCAAATGTAATTTCTATAAGACGTGATGTATACCTACGTACAGACTCTCATGTTTCAACCCTCCCATCTGTGTTTGATCTAGCTTCTACAAGGTCAACGAGGTTCAGAAGTTCACCTTCTCCAGGCCAATCAGAAAGGGCGACCGAGACAGTGACAATGAATTTGCGGTGAGAAGATCTGGATAGGAAACCAGATACATGTGTAGTTTTTTTTGCCAGCTTATGTACTTTGAAGGCATTAAGCTTATCATAGTTTTTCTCACATGTTATTTATCACTATCAGCTGTATGTATTCAGGCTGGGTTAATCATGGTTAATAAGAGCCACACATAGATACTGCATCCAAAAAATTCTACCACTGATTCGGAAGTGAAGGTGTCAGGACTGTACGACTGTCCGCCTACAGGCTGAATTCCAGCGCCAAGCTGCCAAGGAAGGGAGAATTCTTGTGTAATGATTGGTAATTTTCCGTGTACAATGTACACCAACCTGACACCTGTCACAAATGTAACTAAGGGAGTGGGAGATTTATGTGAAGTAAAACTAACATGGCTGTGCATTCAGGGAATGCTATTATCTTTACTAATCTGTACTGTATATCATGGGCACCTGTGATGAGTGTGTTTATGTTTGGTTGCCATGGTTACACGTCACTAAGACAGCTGTAGAATGTTGAGGCAGACAGTGTATATCAGTTGAAATTGAAGTTAACAGACAGCCCTGAGCAAGTTAGATTTGGATTCCGATTGGAACAGACTGTAAAGGAAACCTTCCTGATAATTGTAGTCTCAGTGTTTTGTTTGGTGCCTGTAGAAAGATGTTTCTCAATTATATTAAGGTCAGGGACATTCCTTCCTAATTCAAAAGAGTAACCAGCTCCAGAATGTGGGTGAAACAGGATCCACAAACACTTCCCTTGGTAGGCCGGGATAGGTCGGCAGGGAGGGAGGGATAGGTTGGCGTTCGTGTTGTTTTAGCTGCAGGGGCACACCTGTCACACTAGGTGCAAAAGTTCATTGTTTACCAACAAGAGATGTTATGATTTGTTCTCAGGTCTGAAATCGATGCTTTCTAAGTAGACCTGTGCTTTGAATCAGACCGCAAATACAAGTAGTGGGTCTACAAGTTTAGGGGAGTGTTACATGTAATATTGCTGTGTTCTGCAGCTGTTTAAGGGTTGTAGAAACCCTCAACTGCAAAGAAGTAACAAATAAAGGGCCCCTTTTATACTTTGTTGTGTTAAACATCACTTTACTTTGAATTTAAAAGAACGTCAAACTTAAAGTCCAACATACAGCTGCCAAAATGAAAACATTGACTTTAAATTCAAAATTCAAAATTACTTGAATTAGCTGTGAATTGCTGGAAGAAAAGCACTGTTCAGTCTGTCATGCTCATTTACCTGGTTGAAGAAGACAGCTGAAAGCTTACCAATAGAGGTGATATGTCCAATGATGACAGTGTGGTTGAAACAATGTTGTTTTTTTCTTGCAGAACATGTTTCTAGAAAGAACTAACTATGTGACAGCCTACAAACTTCCTGGTATCCTCAGATGGTTCGAAGTCACCTCTACAAACACAGTAAGTTGGTAGATTAGCTAAGTTATTTATGCTACGAAATAGCTATACCTTTGCTTGATGAATGTTTTCATGACTGTTACTGGACAAGAAATGTAAGTGGCACAAGAAGACGTCTGCAGAGTTTTGAATATTTCCTTTGTTTTTTAACAGTTTGAAGTGAGCCCACTGGAAAACGCCTGTGAGATCATAGAGAACGCCAACACGGAGCTGAGACATCTTATCGAACAGCAGCGGGCAGACCCCACACTCACAGTCAACACACTCAGCCTTAGACTCAATGGCATCATTGATGCTGCTGTCATGGGGGGCACAGCTAAGTATGAGGAGGTATGATAAGGCACATAATATTCTGTTTTTAGCCTTAAAACTTTCTGTTAGAAACTAGCATGGTCTTTGGTGGTGAATTGGACTACCAATAATAAACTTATTCCCAATCCATTTAGTCATGCCACTGGCTACTCCTTGTGGTCTCTTCCTCAATGAAGATTCTTCAGTATTTCTATAAGGATATTCAGTGAAAGTTTTAAATAGATGTACAATGTAGATGTTTGCTGTGTTTTACGTGATGTATCATTCTAGACCTGAACATTTTCCCTCTATTCTGCAGGCATTCTTCACAGAAGAGTACATGGCAAGCCACCCTGAAGACCATGGGAGAATTGAGGTACTGAAGGACCTGATCGCCTGTCAGATCCCTCTGCTGGAGGCAGGGCTGAAGGTCCATGCACAGAAAGCACCCGACTCTCTCAGGAAACTACAGGAGAAGATGGACTCCCTCTTTGTGGAGATGAAGGTTAGTTCACATTTCTTCTCATTTCAAGTAATTAGTGAGCAAGTTACTGGCAAGTTTCCTCTAGGAAGTTGTTCATAAGTCATGGGCCAACAAGAAATTAGAAATTTCAGGGGATCGTATGATGTCATTTAATCAGGCATCACACCACTTCTTGAATTCCGCCACATACAGCCCAGATATGTGCTGGGTCACCTCCAGTCATGACCTCCCTATCAATCAACTGTCAAAATCACCTCCCACCCAAAATGCAACCAAAGCTATCAGGACAACCAGAGACACAAACCCGCAACTTAGCCACCCCACACAATACTTCTGTACCTGGAAGTAAAGGTTCCACTCCTGATATCACATGATGAATATGTATGCCTCTGTTGACTGTAGACCCGTGTTGAGTCTGAGTATGGGAAAAAGCCTCCGATGGACGAGACAACGCGAACCAGACCGATGTCGCTGGTGTGGATCACGAGGAACAAGCCTGTGGACCGACCAGTCTCCACTATCTCTACCTCATCAACCTCCTCTGATGGGCCTATCAACTCCAGGGACAGGCCTTCCACCCCAGAGACAACACTAGGGTCAGGGAACATGTTTTATTGTCTTGATGTACAAAATGCCTCAATCAACTCATCAGCAAAAGTATTCAAGACATAGTCTTTTAAATCTGCTGTTGCCTTTGTCAAAGAAAGGATCAGTAAAACAGCATTTCTTTTACATGTACACAATGTATATTCAAATTTGATATTCTTTCCGTAACATACATGTACATTCTTTTTGATCCCTGTAATCTATAATCCTCATATTCTAACATCGATTTCTTTTTTTTCCATCCTCTTCCAGTCCTCCTCAGCTGCCCCAGAAGTCAGTTCGGCACTCCAGCCAACAGCAAGGCAAGAGCTCCCCGGTCAAGAACTGGGTCAGTAAAACCCGAGAAGCTAACGCCGCTGTGGACGGACCTGTGGTGGAACTGAACCAGACGGTAGGCTCTCCACTGTCTGTACTACTACATGTACATCCCTGTTGTCTGTACTACATGTACTACATGACATTGTACATCCCTGTTGTTTGTACTACTACATGTACATTACATC
The DNA here is from genome assembly GCA_013266295.2 of Branchiostoma floridae x Branchiostoma japonicum. Lineage (NCBI taxonomy): Eukaryota > Metazoa > Chordata > Leptocardii > Amphioxiformes > Branchiostomatidae > Branchiostoma > Branchiostoma floridae x Branchiostoma japonicum. The sequence continues at coordinate 12,561,133 of CM023824.1, forward strand.
CCTGTTGTCTGTACTACTACATGTACATCCCTGTTGTCTGTACTACTACATGTACATCCCTGTTGTCTGTACTACTACATGTACAACCCTGATGTCTGTACTAAGTACTACAGTACATCCCTGTTGCCATCACTCTTACACTCTTTTCCTGTTATATTGTAGAAATAAATGAATGAATGGAAGACCAAATGACTGAACAAATGAATTTTTATTGCTCAACAATTGCACAACTATTTAACAACAATACTGTAATCGTGTGCGCTGATGTTGTGTGTCAATCTATCCTACATGTAGAACTACAGAATGATATCAATATTAAACAATATATATGTTATGTGAGCTTGCTGATCAATGGACAGTAATATGATGATATATAACATCTATTCTTAAAAACAGGTGGGACATTGTAGTTAGCAGTCACCTGTGAGACCACCCTCACTTCAGGTACCACCCATATAAACCAACAGAAGTCATCTGTAAATTAAATGGAAACTAGGTTCTGCTGCCCAACAAACACACAACAGTTACATGTATATGTTGTACAGCAGTCATTTGCTGTGCAGACTACAATATTTAAAAGGACCCGGATAGGATTACAATCAATCAGTTTATTTTGGATATATTAAAGTGGAAAGGTCTCACCTTAGGAAGTGCATAACAGTAGACAACCTACATGTATACTTTCTTACCTGGGATTGACCAGGAAAATTTGTTGGGGGGAAAGTGGGGTGGGGGTGGGGATTTCCACAGGGTGATTTCAAATGAAAAAAAAAAGATACACATTAAGAAAAAGCAAAACAATTTTAGACATGGAGAAAATTTGCAGAGACAGTTTATGCAGCCCTTTCTTGTCTGTATGGCTCTGCATATTCAATCACGAGGTATGTTTTAGATGAACTTTCATGCTAAGGTATGTTTAACTTTCATTCACAGTTCACTTATTACAAATACTTTTCTACCAAAAAGTTGACCAGTTAGATAGTTACGATGCATTTTATCTTCAGTCTGTATTTCCTGTACAAAGTGGGTTTACACAGTGTGCTTTATGTCATGTCATCATACTTGGCTGATCAAAGAGAAGGGCAGAACACAGTAGCCACAATAGTGGGGAAGTGTTGGTGCCCTGGGTGTTATCAGGATCATAGGGATGAGACCATCAAATAGGCATGTGTTAAGTGACGGGAGACAGGTACATCGGAAGATGTGGCACAGGGAAGGAAGTATCTGCCTGGTATCTGGTTAACAAGGACTAAAATTAGTAAATGGTGCTTGCTGGGTACTGTCTTCAAGTCTATGCAAAGAGACTTCATGTGCGCTGATGTTGTGTGTCAAATATCCAACTTCCTTATCTGTAATGACTGCTGAATTAAAGCCTTGAAAGACTGGCTAGAGGGCAAGTGTTTCCAGCCTGAAACTGAACTTTTGTCCAGTAGTCCTCAGGCGCTACTGTTTTGGAGAACACCCAATTTTGAAATGGTCACACAAAGCTCAACAAGTATAAATCTGGCTCCATTTTAAAATCTTAAATGTGTTAAAAGCAATCAGGGCCAATATTGGCTGTCTCTTAAACAGCTAGAAAGGACAACAGGCTTTGAAAACGTGCCTGACGTACAACCTGGTCAAACTGACGGAGGACTTTCCCATGCCCTCCACCTTCACATGGACCCGTATGATTGACATAATTAGCAGATATTGTGTTAACTTTGCCTTTTCTTGACTGACAACACCTGCCTATAGACAGGTGTGGGAAAGTCAAGAGGGTTGAGAAGTCCCTCTGAGGATTAAAGTGCCCTCCTGTGTGTAGACAACTTGTGGGATGTTTCCTTTAATCTAAAGTAGCTGCTATTCACAGCAGGTATGTTGTTGCCCCCACCTTGCTGTGACCACCTTTTGTCCCTTCATCCTCACACCTGCCTGGCTCCTGCTGACCTCTGACCTCTCAGGTCGCATGGCTTTAACATCCTATCCATCTTGTAAACAGCTCCATTCCCCAGGCGCTTCACCAGAAATATTTACAGGTCGTCTCAGTGTCAAAGGCGTCACTTTTCTCCAGCTTTTCTTCGACCAAGGACAGGAAACCGCCTTTTCTGGCCATTGTTGTCCAAGAATAACAGCCATAGAATTGTATTGCAAGTCTTAGCATAATGATGCAGACCATTACAGGATATGCAAAATGTGGTCTAAGCACTTAGCTAGTCAAGTTCCTTTTAGAACTATGATTAATGACACCCAAATACAAATTCACTACATTTGTACTTACAGCGGGTATTCAGTAGCCTGGGTACCATCCTGGTTAGTTTACGTCCGCTCCCACAGTCGCTATCGATAGCGACTGTGGGAGCGGACGTAAACTAACCAGGATGGTACCCAGGCTAGGTATTCAGCATGTCAGCAGAAAAAAAGTAGTATAGCTGAGTCATAAATTAAGGCTCTAACACTTCTGTCATTGAACAAAAGTCCAAGTCAAATTTGGTTTCTAAATGTATGGCTGGTTTTTCAGATACTTTTGGTTTCCTATTTTCTTATACAAACTGTATGATATTTTGATTTCAATATCATTTTGCCTTCTTGTGTCAGTCTTTTTTTTCTCTCACACAACTTCCCCTGTAATCTTGTATGTCTGCCCCCTCATCGTATCCAAACAGTATACATTCCACCAGCATTGCTTCACCACCCAGTGTTGCCACAGCACATTAAAGAATGCACCAGTATCTGTATGTCTGCTGCAGGTGACTCAGGTGGTAGGCATGATCTTGCATTTTTGACATGTCCCCTGAAGTTTGAAATCACTATTAGTAAAACTACACTAATGAAGACAAATTTGTTCTGTCAGGACAATAAAGGAAGCATGTGTTTACCTCAAAACACTGCTGGATTCTTTCCCTTTTGTGACTTAACTACATGAACATGTAGCTGTTATGAATGCATGTGGGTGACATTTGGGAAATTGGGAAACTTTTTGATACCATGTATAGGCAGCAAGAAAAATGTTTGAAGAATATCACTAGCCCCCAGATTTTTAAACCCAAAAGTTATTGAAAGAACAGTTGCTTGAATATAACCTGAATATAAGCCATTGATTTACCAAGCAAAACTTAGATAAGTTACAATGTAGAGAAGGAACTGTTTGTTATGTGATTGCCTCAGACTAAATACAGCTTCACTCTAACCAATTTGTGGATTTATACCTGTATTTATATAACAAAATTCAACAAATGTTCTCATTTTCACAATTAGCTAAAAGATATATTAAAACAACAAAGCCTGTAACATATACCAATTTCAATTTCCAGTTTCTGGAAATAAATTTTTTCTCTGATCAACCAAAAAGACAAAGATGGACAGACCAATTACATCTTCTGCCCTCAGAAAGTTCTTCTGTGTGTTAGCACAGGCCGACCTTAAGAACAAGTTGTGTATATCCCCCAGAGTGATTCTTTTTGTGTGGCTCGAACAAAGGTTATGTTTTTCAACTGTGTGAAAAAATAAGCAGAATAGAGGGCAAGACAAGGGCAAGGAACTACAGCGGTGCAAAGGTGAGAGATTGGAAAGTGTTTGGTACACAGGACCAGGGAGTCCTGTGGTTCTGCCATGTACATGTCTGACTGTACCCACCTGTCCTGTCTGTGGGAGGGTGGGACACTCCTGTGAGGTAAAGACCACCCAGATAGGCACAGATAGGAACTCTTAGTGAGTCACAATGGTAGCCTGGAAATAGAACATGGCTAACTGATTCAGAAGTAAAATGTGTATTGGGAGAAGTACAGTAAGTCCTAAGTTGTGGGGGGGGGGTCTGAGGGGCAATGGCCATATAAAAAAACTGATTTAGAGATCCAAGGTTAATTTGTTCCAGCCCACAGCAATGTGCTGGTCAGGATAGAACTCACCTATCCAAATCTCATAATGTTGAAGATAGGGTGAGTGTGTGGACATTAGTACATATATCTAATACACATAATGCTGGTATTCAAAGATACTTCTAACTTAAACCATTGCCTAATTTCCAAGCAAACCTAGATGGGTATGTACAATACAGGTACCTGAACGATACAGTTCAGTGTTGGTGACTTGACTCCATCAGTTACTGTACATGTACATCAACCCAAGACCTTTTCACATGCTCTTCCCTACAGCTGAAGGCAGCCCGTCCGATGAGACCTGTCAGTCAGCCACGGATTTCTCTGACCAAGCAAAATGGTGTTCCAGGGCCAGCCACCCCCCCTCCAAAGGTGAATCGGGATGTGAACCGGTCCGCAAGTCCTGCTGCAAGTGTGTCTTCAACAAGTAAGTCATCTGTTAAATGCGCCTTAAGGAGGATAGGTATTGAGTGAAAAACACCCAGGAAGTAGAAAGAAAGCAGTAAGTGTACGTGTAGTTTTGTTTGGTGCAAGATGCATTTCAGAATCAGACTTCAAAATGCAGTATGGAAATTTGGCTGGTTAGATCTTTAAGGCTGAATATGAAATGTTTAGCTGACACATTTTTTTTCTTTGATTACCATCATCACTGCATTTCAGTATTTACTGAGATGGACCGTCATTGTTTTCCATTGTCTTTTGTCTGTTGCTTCTTTAATGAGATCGAGAGGTTAGTAATCCAAAATCAACAAAGTTACAAAATTAGTCTCCCTAAGTTTCATCATCCTTTGGAGTTATCTGGTGCTGTGCCCTTCAACACAACTTCAGGTATGTGATGAATGCACACATGTCCTTTTGTAGAGCTCCAAACCTTTGGCCCATTTTACCCTCATCAATTACATCAAAGCTGCTGAATTCCAACTATTTCAAGTTTGAGCCAGGAGCAACAAAGACAAAGTAAATGTTGTTGAAGGTGGTGGAGACAAATACACAGATGGTAGGGAACCTTGAACTTGAACCCCAGATTGTTGCCATTGCGAGTCACCTTCACTGGGACAGACAGATATAAGATTTAAAAAATGTTCCACTTACAGGTAAAAGGTAATTCATAATAAAAGGCTTTTTGAGGCCATAGGGGCAGGGGGTTGTTAATCCACTGTGTCTAGAGCATGGTATTGGATGGCGGAGCCCATCCCTGTCTTTTACCTCCCCAACCGAAGTCAGGCACCCATTTCACACCTGGATAGAGTGAAGAATGTCGCATAAAGTGCCTTTTGCAGGGTACAACATCTAGCCAGAAATGCATGGAATCGAATCCATGACCTCTTGATCACTCGTGTCCACTAGCCTAGCCACTTGGCCATTTGATGCCATCTACGCCATCATATACCTACAGCAAAGCACTAATATTAGTGTGGTGAACACACACCCGTTGCCTTGGGCCTGGACCAGTTGTAACAGGACAGAAACTGTTATAACAGGAAACAACCTCTATTATTGGCTCCTGTGTGAACTGTCTAAAATAGTCCCTCAGTCTTACAAACTGCTTCTTTTGCTGGTCAGGTTCGTCGTCCAGTGATGTGCCGCCCCCACTGCCAGAGAAGAAGGCTTACGCTGACTATGGAAACATCGCAGAGGACGAGGATGAACCGGGATTACCGGCTCCCATGAGGATTTCTTCCCTCCCCAAGAGCAAGAGCAAGGTAGGCTGTGGTCAACAGGTTATCCATTTACTCTAAAGGAATACAGAGGAAATCATGACATATGCTTGTTCTGTTGTCTGTAGTCTAGTTTCCCAGGAAAGAGTTTTTGACTTCTTTTCAAGCACATGTTGCCATCTATATTAGTCTTTGGGAGAGGCTTTTTGTAAATTCGTTATATAGATAAATGCACAGCTGGCAGAGGGTTTTACGGACATGTATAATCATGTGAGGAGAGAAGAACATGAACAAGAGGTAATACATGTACATTTTACATTTTGTATAAGGAACCTTGGACAATGACTTGAACACCTCTTTGTTCTCTGTCCAACGATCTACTTACATTACAAATCAAGTTAAAATGCCATCATATGTACCACAACCTTTGCAGTAATTTTTACGCTGGTTGAAAAGTCCCGTTATCTGAGTGTGTATTTGTCTCCACAGCCAGTGCCACCTCTCCCCATAAAGGAGTCTGGCGGAGATCCTTCCCAAACTCCACCTCTACCCAAAAAACCCTCCCGCCACCCATCAGGACAACAACAGCAGTAGACAAACAAGACAGGCAGCCCAGTCTCACAATGGGCAGGATGTACAGTGGTGCTATCAGTAAAGACAGGCGACACAGAGGACTCAGTCTTCCAGACTCACTTTGTCTTGGTGTATAGGCAGAAACCCCCCTTTGATAGTATTTCAGACATAGCTTGAGCGATAGCTTTCACAGTCAGCTACATGTAAATGTATGATAATCATGGTGCAGACATCCCCAATACTAAAGACAGGAGCGTTTTTGTATCCTGTTGGCACCACAGTCGTGGGCCAGCACTAACATGGTCCTCTCAGACTGGTAACATCCATGACAGGTTGTACATACTAAACAGTTGTTGTGTATATTGTATTGTGTACTGTGACTCTGTCTACTTGCAGAAGGACAGTTTGGTATTAATTAATGGCTTTTATAATTAGTAGCATTGTTTTTCAGGGGACAGACACATTGAACACAGAAATACCCAAGACATTACTTTCCATCCAGTCTAGCAGAAATGACTTTTTTAAAAATGTTTTGTCCTCTGAAGGAAGAAAAAAAATCATTTGGTATCTGAATCATGGTAATAGTGCAGCTGTAACCGGGCAAGCCCCACTTGAGGATGATGATGTAACAGAGAACTTTTTTCTCTCTTCCTGTGGAAGAGTTTGTAAGAACTGTGTGAAAAGAATTCAATGTTTTAGGGAAAAAAGAATGTCAAATGATGATAAACAAATTCATAGGAAAACCAATGATAATGATGTAGTGTCATGTAAAGGAATTGCACACAGTCTAATAATTATTGTAACAGAGAGGCCATATCCAAAGGATAAATTTAGTTGGATTAACTAACTGTCCCTAACTGACATTTGGAAAGCTATTTTGCAAATAGAGGAATCAGATAAAACACATTGACTGTGATGGAGCAATTGTACCCACAACTTTGTGCCATAATTATTTATCATGCAGGCACAAATGATCTACATGTAGGTAATACATGAACTTCTTTGACTTTCTTGCTGACCAAAATTAACTTTAGTGAATGTTACTGGTCCACAGCAGGGGAAATGTCAATGTTGATACATGTACATGTGTACATGTATACTCTTACATGTATATACAGGTCCTTCTATTTTCTTGGCACAAAGTTGTGTGTGTAGCTTGCTTGAAAGTTGCCATGTTCATGTTTGCCATCCATTTTGATCACTATATTGTAAACAAATTGGCACATCTGAAAGAAGAAACTAAATTGTGGCTGTGTACATGTAGGCAGAATTTAAGAAAGAAAAAACCTTGTGAGTTGGGACTGTGCTGTTGTTACTTCCAACATTGCATCAGGAATCAAGAAAGTAAAACCATGGACAATTTTAAAGCATCCCACATTTGCACTAGGACAAATATGAAACCTGAACTCTCGATGATGATGATGTATATGTGTAAATATTCCTGTTTCAAAACAAGGATTAAAACTTGCAGTTTATTGGAAATGTAATCAATGGTAAATAGAAATTAGATATACATGATTGGCGAAACTTTAACATTTACCAGAGAGGTTTGATCAGAACCCTTAGATTATCTACTACGGAAAGGACAATTGTTACTAAGAACATTTCTAACAAAATTTTCCAGAATTGCATTGCTACTGCACATGTTCATGTGTCTACTATATTCATGCAGTCAATTTTAAAGTAACTTGGCAACTGGCAAAATGTTTTGCTTCACAAAATGGCCAAATTTCCCCTATGGTAGGATCAGATTTGATAATTATGACGTCTTCAAAATTGCACATCCTCCCAACTATAAATTATGGTTAGCCTAACACTTGTTAATTGAAACAAGGTTCATTTAGAAGATGCCTGTTGAATCTTAACATCTGTAAATCCGTGCCATAAAATCTACATGTAAATGAGATATATGTATAGATAACATCAAAGTTGATATGTCTAGGGAGTAGTCTAATGGTAAGAGTCGTAGGTATTACGGAGATATGGATCACACGTAGTATTTTTACAATGTAGTGTTCTAAGAATACACTCTATACGTGTACGTCTGTCAATGTATGGATTGCTATGATCTCAGCTCCAAAAGGCTTTCCTTCATTTCCATTTGAAAATGGTTGGCAACACAGTTTCCATGTGTCTTTCACAGGTCATATAGCTAATACAGTTTGTATCAACAGCACTGATTGGCACATATTTAATTCAAGAAGCATCTTTCATTTCTGAGAACCAATAGGAACTGTCAGTGAGATGATATTTTCCTGTAGATACAGTGGCAGGGAACACTTGGATACCGTGTTTGAGATGGGTGTATAACATGTTTAACATCCAGAGGTGGATATGATAGGTTGTGTTGTGACTAATACAGTAACCATATTGTTTGCCAAGTGTTCCTGTTTTGACCTCCATTTCTTTTTCAATACCACACTTTTTGATCTTCCTAAATCCTAGTGATGAGTGAACTATATTTTGTTCCTTCTCTATGTCCCTTTCCAACATAATCCCTTGCTTATTTAGCTTTCTCAAGTATCTGTTGTCTTCTGTCACTGAATATCAGAGTCAAAAACATGATGTAGAATTTGTAATTTTATATTTCACCACCAACTAGATAAATCATAGACATGTTAGGTATAGATAAATTTGTTCGCAACAACTGTTCTTGCTGAAGGATGGTCTTAGTTTAAAAGGTCCGTTGATGTGGTAATTCTTCATTTGTATTTGTTTTTTTTTCCTTTTATGATTTGGAAAAAATGTACATAAGAATGCTGATACTGGCTAAATGTAATAACAGAGCAATTTTATTTATTGTTGTATACAAATATGATCAAAAGACAATTGCAGTGTGACCATTCAAATCGAAATTTCTACTCTTCTGAAGGCACAAATTTTAGTATGAAGACTTGAATCACATTGTAGGCTTAGGTCTTAGTTATAACATGAAGTACTTTTAACAACATTGTCTGGAAACTAACATAAGTCTTATAGTTGTTAGTACTGGTACAAATCTTTAACAGTATATAGGTTTTAGATGAGGGGACTCAATATTATTGATAGATTCCTATATAAGTATAGATAAAGGTAAAGGTGTGAAGTACATGGTGGTAATGTTTCTGAAGGGTGTGTAACGTGTACTGTAGATACTTGTCTTTTGTTTCAGACATGACTGTATTTCTGTAATGTCTCCTGTGTGAGATGCTTTGTGCTTATAAATGGATTCAGACTTTGAATGGCGGCCAATTAAATTTGCCCCATTCTATTAGCCAGCTATACTAAGAAGCCTAATGTTGTTTTCGTGATAGTGCAGGGCCTTTTGAAGATACGTCATATTTTTCTTTGGAGATGGAAATTGGTTTTATATGTTTGTTTTTTTTACAGTTGGGAAGCACCTAAATATTTTTAACATTTTTGTTTGCATGACTGTTATTTTTGTGGGGAAAATCTTACTTGTAAGGAGAGTATGGACAGGATCCTTTCATTGAATGCTTTGTAATATAGCTGTATAAGATGTAAGAATGATTAACTCCCCTTGGAACATTTCAATTACATGTACTATGAAAAGCAATAAAACGGATCATGTATTGTCAGGAATGGTGTGTTCTTTGTCTCTGCTTAGCCTCCTTAGCAGGCTTTATGAATGGGGCCTTTTTTGGCATTTATAATGCACTTCTTTCTTATGGCATATCACTTGTGTTTGTACATGGGCTCTCGGGCTGGCACTAGGTACTGCAAAAGAGACGTCCTTTCTCAGCAGCATTATCTTTGGTATGAGTTTTATTGAACAGTTTCACACAGACAACGAAACAGTGTCACATTTACCTCTGGTTTGATGCTATCTCTAAGTTGAATTACATGTCCTTGGTTAAGCAGGGCCATAATGTTAATTCCTGAAATCATACAGTACATTGTTCTCGGGTACCTTAAACAACGATACTGATCACCTGGTATACAAAATCGAGCACTGAATAAGTACAAACAAGGTACAAGCAACATAGTGCAAAGTATGGATTATATAGTATAGAATGAAATAATCAACACACAGTCATGGGGAAAAGCTAGGCAGTTAACTACAACAACCTGTTCCACTATATATAGATATACACGTTTCATGCAGCTAGCAAAGAAATCCAAAAAGCTCTAACATCGACAGCCAAAGAAAAACTTCACCGTAAATGTACATCCAGTAGAAATCGGTCTGCATTATATCTGTAATGTTATGTGACAAGTACCTCCATGGCATAACATGGAGGAATCTTATTGTCACGAAAATTCTCACTTCTCACTAGTTCGTAGAACATTGGAACATGCAACACTGGCTGAGGTTATTCCATAGAAATGTTGAAGGCGATGGCTAAAATTGCTCTCGTTCTTGGTTGGAATCAATATAACAAAAACTTAGGGCATTATACCGACCATACAACAAAACAGTTTATTGTAACATACAGTCCTTTTACTAAGAACAAGATATCGGCTCACACATAGCACCAAGTTGTGTCGAGGCAACGTTTAACTATTTTGGTGACAGCAACACTTGCAAGTATAGACGCTAAGTGATCAATGACTGTTTAGAATGCCGAGTGATGACTTCTGAATGAGCACGAACTTCACTTTACCCACGGCTGCTTCTCAGGTGCCTGTAAGAGAAAAGACAGAAAACATGACCTTGGTAGCAAAGTTTGATGACCAAAGTTTGATGACATCGGCCAATGTTCGAAACAGACTCCTCACAATATTATGAGCCGGTACTGCGCAATGATAGATATCTTTTTGTACATCAGCGACATTTTGATGAAAATAGAGGTTGGCATTTTATTCAACACTATTACAATTTGCTGCTAATCATACAAAGTTCGTCCGGGATCTTTGTGACAACTTTAACGAAGGTTAAAAGTATTCGTGAGTGATGAGCACAAAATGGTTAAAGTGAACCAGGGACCATCAGTTTGCCTCTGACTGTACGTTACACACTACGAGTAGATTGTGTAACTGCCCAATCTGATAATATGAGTTCTATTTAAGCTTTGAAAGTTGTGAAAAAGAGACCCCCAAACTTACGTCCTGATGCAGTTGTAGACCTGCACGCTGTTCCTGTATAGCCGGACGTTACACTGGATCCTGTTGTTGTCAAAGCTGCTCTCCCTGACTCGGCGTTCTGGGTTTATTGAGATCTACAAGGAAATGAAGAAAACAAGACGGCGCAACCTACAGATTAGGCAATGAATGAGAACGTATATCTTTGTAGGAGTCCAGCTTTCCAGTGACTTATACGATAAGCTGCAGTCATTTGTAGATTGTAGCAGGTGCATGAGGAATATGTTGTTGTCTTGGCCCATTTTCTGACAGTGTTTGATGGAGAAATGACGGTGTTGACTCATCACACCATGTCATATAAAACCAATCTCATTATCGTCATCCTTTTAGACTCATACAATAGGTTTTTACAGCAAAGTCAACCAGGTCTTTGAATTTGATGGTGAAGTACCATCGAAAGGACAGGTATACACAATTAAGGAATTGCATTCTGCACTTGTTGAAGGTAACAACCATAGATAATAAGAGTTGCAGTGGATCTCAAGATGGGTAGGAAGAGAATTGGATGGGGGAGGCTGTATATCGAGGGAACACCATCGGTACTAAAGAACGATAAGAACTGGTAGGGAGAGGATCAAAGAGGTCAATAACAAAGCATTCAGGAACACAGCGTCGAAGAAGCACACGGCGAGAAGAAAGCTGGGTCCACTCTTGAAGAAAAGGGCATCTGAGAATTGAGTTTGAAAAAGACGCAGACTGGGGTTGAAATCTAGAGAAGAGAAACTTCAGGGCACACAGTAGTCGTCAAACCTCCAGAATGTAGTTGCCGGCCCGGACACCCGTCACGTCAATCCACTGGCAGTCAATGTTGTGTTCGTAACTGTCCCAGCAGCCCACAGATATACCCTTGAAGAGAGCAACAAAACACAAGTTTAGTGCCATGTACTACATGTATGTACGCACCTCGAGGATGTACTTTCCCGGCTTGACGTCAGTGATGTCGATCCACTGGCAGTCGATGTCATGTTTGTACGTATCCCAGCATCCCGCCGAGATTCCCTAGAGATGGAAAAGACCATGTAGCCAGAGTCAGTCAGCGGAACGTGGTCAGCCTGCTGCAGTGTGAGCCTTAGTCACAAGAGACGATGTACCGATGTACGAAATAAATAAGATAGCACCATGCACTGTAATTTGATGACATGAAAAATGATGTTAATATTTCGTTGACCAGCAAAACTAACTGCACGTTGTCATGCTAAAAATTAAGGAGGTGGTTAATTCTAGTTAGAATTATTACGGGAAACACAGACAAACTGGATGATGTTGCTATGGTGAAGGCGCGTGCTCTGCTGAGATATCTATTAGGATCGAAGCGACCAGGGATTAAAGCTTCTCCAACCATGGTGTCGAGTGCCTCTTCCTCCTCTACACCAATTGAAGATTTTGTGGTTGCTACGAAATACGACTTGCAGAAATTTGGAGAAACTCGTTTTTTCCCTTGCTATACGGACGCATTTCGTAAACTTTCGTTCCATCATGAGAATCAGCGCTGCAATACCATCATTGACGTTGTTGCTAACTTTCAAAGGGTCCGTGGTGGTCCAAGTTGGTATCTGTTTTTTTTTTTTCTTTTTTTAATCTGAACCACCTATGGTGGAGGGAGGGTTTAAGCTGTCACCAAAATGCATACTAAGTGTACCAACTAGCTAGGCCCAGTAGTACACTCATGCGCTAGGCCTGCTGATAGCGTCATTAGGGCTGTGCCGTCTTGCAGCTGTCTACGGACGGCTACATGCCCTAGATTCACCTGGGTTCCGAGGTCACAGTCGTACTTGCGGAGATAATTGAAGCTACACTGGGTGTCCTCCAAACAGAAACTGGCCTTGTGCCCTTGCGCAGCCCTCGCGCCCATTACATCCAGGAGTTGGTAGTGCGCAAAAAGCTCCATGCTGTGATGGTGACTGAGGTGGGACATCAACACAGAGACATGCAGTTAGTGCAGTGATTAACCCCCACACATCACCTGAACACCCGTGTTGCACAGATACTGCCTGTCCGTCCAGAAGGTACACCCTGTGTCCTCTAAGCAGAAGCTCGCCTTGTGACCTTCAGCCTCCTTCTTTCCCGTGCGCTCATCTAGCAAGTCGTAGTACGTGAATACTTCCATGCTATGGTGGTGCCTGTGGAAGAATTGAGAACTCCACACATTAGAGACTGTTTACTACAGGAAAGTCTATTCACCTGGCGTCCTAGCGCGCAGTTATATTTGCGGTAGGTGCGGCGGCAGCCGGTGTCCTCCAGGCAGAAGCTGGCCTTGTGTCCCTCCGCCACCTTCTGTCCACTGGACTCCTCTAGCAGGTCGTACTGAGCGAACGTCTCCATGCTGTGGTGATGTCTGAAAATCAACACACAGTTTTACGTTAAGAGGTCACACGACCGAAGGTGCAGACGGACCAGTGGCTGAGGGTTGATAGAGAGGCAGGTGGAGATGGTGGCTGGGCCAGTAAAGGAGGGATCCAGGAATCTTGGCCGCAGAGGTAGGGGCTGTAAGGAGACAAAGGAGAGAGAAGAGATAGTGAGTGAAGGAGGGAACTTCAACTACCGCACAGTACATGCCTGTCAGCATGTACTGTGCGGTATCCTGCTATTTGCCCCAGACCCATTACAGCTAATGATATCAGACGACGCTCGGGCCGATTAAGTGATTAAAGCTTTAAAGTCTTTAAACCCGATCTGTTGACCCTACATTAAGATGTCAGCACAGTCCAGACGTTATTGTTATCTAACGTGCAGGTCTTTAGTCACGCGTCAGCTGGCGCTCCGCCCTTTCTAAAACTTAACAGAGCGCCAAGGTCAGCCCGCCGTATTTGTCCTTGAAGACCTATCACCACAGGGTAAAGGCTATTTCCCCGCATCTTCAGAAGTAGTGTTTGGTCAATGGACCGTGTGTGGTGATTGTTTATATTTGTACAGACCACCCTGGTAATGCAATCTGCTGCTGATAGATGCTTGTGGCTGTGCCCCTCGAGGTTCGGCTTGCGTTCGATGCAATTCGTGGAAGGAATGTAGATATGATGTACTTTCTGATGGTGATGCAGTCGACGAAAACTGAGTCTTAAACAGAACCATAAGAATGAAGGAGCCTTCTTGATTTACACACTGAAACTGAAACATGCTTTTGTTGCGTATCTCGGCATTTTCGTCACAAATATGATGGCTAATAAACAGATGTCTGTGGAGGGGGCGGAAATTACATAAAAACGATGCATGTTACGAGAATAAGTATAATATGATCTCATTCCATACACCGTCTCTGTGGCAACAAACTATGGATGTCTACCCCCAGGCATGATAAGCATGGTAGCCTAACGTTGACCAGAGTCGTTGTTACTGTAAGATCAGCAGAGTGGACTTCAGTCTGGAGTCGGGCATACGTGCATTTCCTCACGCGTTAGGTGGCGACAGGGTTGGGGAGGGTTGGTACCAGTTTATGTTACCCCCAGTGTTCACAAAACGCCTCGTGAAAAGCCTCATTGTTTCTCCCCATCCTCACTAATAGACTACAACAAACAAGCCGCGGCTGCCGTTTTTTCATGTAGTGCAATCTACACCTGATTGACCTGACCTGGGGTCAGTTTTGTTACTTAACACGTTAAGGGCCGAGAACAAGGTACGGTAAAACCCATTTGTAGAAAACCAAGGACCGAGTCTTACTGATAACAAGGGCTATGGCACGATCTGACTGCTTAGTCACTCTGTACAAACTAATTCACTGAGGTCCAATCGATCTGCATTAACATACATGAAACGGAAAGAAAGTAGCAAGAAAGAAAGCTTTACCAAGACTTCTGTTACACCTGTCTAGAATATTATCACTTAGCAGCCATGCGAAGATTAAAAATCCACCTGTTGCACTTTTGGTAGTTTTTATGATAATCTTTTCCAGAACACTTCCTCTTTCAAAAAAGCAGAGCTTCCACAAACTACATCCTTGGTCTTGTATGTCGTCATGTTGAATATGTCGTTAAAAGTAAGTGCGCTTCCGACGTTGTTACAAAACCGGACGTCCGTCAAAGTTTCCCCCACTCGGGGCATCGAGGTTTCACCTAACATAAGTGGTCACACATGTTGGCTAATTAGGAAAGTAATAGCTCTTAGCTATGGTAAGGAGCGGCGACAAGGGAACTCCACCTCTCCCTCCCGCCACACGTGTGTTGTGGTGACAAACGCACAAAGAATGGACCATAAACACAGCCGTAACCTGTGTGTATTTTTGTTACGCGCTTGATCTGTATAAAACTTCACGGTAAGTTATCACCTGTCCCCTAGCGCAAACAATGTCGTGCGTTGGAATCTAAATGCCTAATGCCATGGCGAAGTTATACAACACTGGCCGTTGTTATATACCAGTATACTTAGCAATGGTGTTAAAACACTGGCACTAGACTAGACGTTATGTAAGCCTTTCTCCACGGGCACCAGTTTCACTACGTTCAACCGAGGATCTGATCTCTCTGTTATTTGTTACTTACAGCTCTTAAGGTTAAGGGTGAACAGTCAACAGAGTTTGGTTCTAGACAGCAAGCTGTTATGTCTGTATCACTCTGTGTTTTGTGAATGATGTACTGAGTCTGAAGCACTTCTTCCTGACAGTAGCCATGTCGGCTGGACTTAGGGTATTTGTCTAGACATTGTATCATACGGGGCTGAGTGGATGTGGGGATGTAACTGGATGTGATTGCCAAGCCCTGCTGAGAAAAACGTGAAAAGATTTCTAGCTCTCGGCGTCATCATCCTGCTAAATGTCGTCTTTACTGCGTCTGTTTACTAACTCTTCACTGCCCGGGCATTATGGAACATGGTTTTTCGTACGTTATTGAACCTTAAAATGGAGGATTCCTGGGAGATGTCGAGTTAGACTGCAAGATATCATTCATAAACTAATTTTTGTCATTCATTAGTAAATTGTACTGAGAAGCTTGTGATTAACCGGTCTTCCCTCTTACACCTTTCCCCCCTTCCTGGTAACTAGCGGCTTTGTTCGCAGACAATAGAGCTTCATATTCTGACGGACAGTTTCCAGGTGAACATTAGAGCATACTAGTACTCTTTCGCGCCTTGTACATCTGTGAAGATTACCGACATTTGTCGTCTCGTCAGTGACTCTTCTATGATCATCCTCGTCTTTCCCGAACCTCCTAGATCCACACGTTCTGCCCGCTGTTGTTGAGAGAGGCTTGAGTTTGTCATTCCAGAAATGCCTGCAGACACTGAATATGGGGGCACTCAAGTAGCCATGACCGTGTACGTAAGGAGTCTATAATGAGTCTTTTAAAGGCCGGACATACTTCAAAACAGACGATTCAAATGTTGACATTCTTTCTTCAGCTCTCAACGTTTGGTCAATGGACAGGCTGGGCTTTCTAGGGCCTTCTAGGCTGTTGAATTTTTAAAGGCGATTGTCGCTACATATCATGTAGAAAGTATGCAGTAGGGGCTGGGGAAGGCAGGGGTAGTTGCCAGGTGCAGAGGACCACCTAACGGGAAGTGGTAGGTTCTGTCAGGGTTAATGCCAATCACTACAGTGGCCGTCGAACCTGCACGCAAGGAAAACACTTACTGAGGATAACCTGGAAATTTTCGACTCGGAAGCTGTGTATAGAAACCTGGATGTTATTAGTGTTAGCTCAAATAGGTCGCTTGATGCTCTGGCAAATACACAGTATACACCTATACGTGCGACTATGCCTAAGAGCGGATTGCGCGCGGGCAAATGAACTCTATGGTGGCCAAACTCCCCTGGCAAATCATTCTCCCTCAACCCGCGTTGTTTTTCTGGACGGACTATATATTTTGAAGGACGGGACCTCCTAATACATTTCATCGGGCAACACGGGATGTTTTCCCAATTGCCATATGGATTCGATCGAGCTGCGCACCTCACTCACGGGGGTCAAGTAGGTGGGGAGGGGGGCAGCTTAAGCGGCATGTAAAACATGGTTAGGTTACTTAGAGAGCATTTCATTCAAGCAGCTTGGCCTTAAAGTTAGATTAAACTGTTTTCTAGTATCCCTACAGCAGGGGTCGTTCGTCGGTCATGACTGTTGGCTGTCAAATATGTCAATATTCATGTTAAACCGTTACTACAGGTACGTTGTCAATTGAACAGAAAGTCCTCTAAAGGTAACATGTTACGACCGTTGATAGTATCATAGATAGCTACATTTCCCTGTATTCTTGTAGTTGTTGATTATCTTATTAAAAATTTGTTACCTGGTGACCTTAAATATCGATGATGCTAAACTGAAAATAAAAGTTTATTTCTTAGCGACATGTTACATTAATCTCCGGTTCCAGATATGGATGCCGAAACAGCTGGGAGGCAGCAAAATCAGGTCACAGACTAGACTATCAGACTGTGGTGTTGAACTGTGAGTCACCACAACAACACATCGGTACTCACTGGTGGCAGGAGTGCCATTCCCACTGGGACGGGTCCGAGTCGGGCAGGAAGTCCGCGTCTCCTTCGTTGAAGGTCCGCTGTGAGAAGCGCAGCAGCCGGCGTATGCTGTCCTGGTTGGCGCCGCTGCTGTAGGCAGAGCTGGACAGACACTTCTCGGACTTGGCGCACTGGAGTCGGTACAGCGCCACGTTCTCCGTGTAGGCAGTCGTCTCCACCAGGGAGGCATCAGGGACAAGGTCGGGCAGACCTGGTACAACCGGCAACATAAATAATCTATAATGTTTCTCATACACTGTCTGTTCGATCTATTTAATCATTAGCTATGCTGCAGCTGGTCTTCTAGGTACAAAAACAAACGATGTCCCAACTGATGGGCTAACGCCTGTGTGTCTAATCAGATGGGTTGAGGCCTAAACATAGAAGTCATTGACCTACCACTGAACCTGTTAGTAAACAACCCATACTTCACAAACAAAGAGTTCTGGCACTATTAACAAAGTCCAGGATGATAGTCATGATAGGTCACTTAAAAGTGCATCAGCCAGCGTATCAATCAACATACAATCTGCCCTATGCCATACAGGCTTCCAGTTTAAATTTCAGTGTATACCTGCATAACAGTTGGACTATCAATGCTGCCTGCCAGCGCTGACTTTGCGAAGTTGCACCTCCGAGCTCTCTGAACTACCAATAACAATTCCTCTTTTCCTACGGTTATGCAGCAACTTGAAAACAGACCCTTCTTTTTCGAGTTCACAGTGGGTCTAATTTTGATCGTATTTCACGGGCTGTAAGGTTTTGACGACAAGCTGGACACATCTAAGTATTGCAGCTAATTTGTTTCACTGTTGATGTTCAAACATTTCGGCTGCCTTGGTTCTCCTGTACCGCAAACTCACCTCACGTGAGGCTGTCTTAGACCGAAAGCAAAGCACCAATTCACACTTCAGACTGACCACAAATATGGACGTTGTTTTATGTTGGCCTCTAACCCCTTCTTCGGCAAATTGGTGAGAACGTTCTTGCAAACTCTAAGCACCAATCGGCCATGAACAGACAACAGAGCGCTTCTGTACACTTCTGTATCAGTAAAGACAACGTCGTACTTCTATAGAGCCAAAGCAAACTCCTACCAAATGTTCCCGTTCTCTCAGGAACGAAAAAGGGCCATGAGTCTATGAAGAGAAGATGTTTTGTTAAATTTTACCAAATTAACAGTGAGGAATATATATTCAGTGAACGTTGCTGACAGGTTTATCTGCGTATTTTGCTTCTCACATTTAGGTTGAGGGTCACGTCCAAAAGCCCCAGTGTTAACACACCCATTCCTGCAGTTAGCCCGGAATAAACAGTTCCCTTCAAAGCAAACACAGCGGGATTTTTACGTGCCGGGTGGAACGTCACTGTTGAACTTGATGTGTAGGTTACAGTGCCCAGTGGTGACAAGCTAATGTTTGTTCATCAGTGCTGAAAGGAGGGGTACAGAACTGTTCATGACTTCCGGAGAATTGCCGCACAGTGGTGTGAAGGAACTGACTTTAAAATCACTACACGAAATGTATACATTCATTTTCGAAACAGAAATATCAAATATAACTTGCAATGCGATAATTGTGTGAGCTTGTTTTCACTTTATACAAGAAATGTGCATTATCATGTGTCATCATTTGAAACGAACAAAAAAAGGGCATAACAACAATTGATACTGAAGAACCGACCGGATCTCCTGAGAGCATTGGAGCGCCTGCCCGTACCCCCCGTGCCTGCTCTGCCGGTTCTCGCTCTGTAGGGCGGAGATCTGCGGCTGGAGGTCCGCTGTGCACGGGAGCCGGTGCTGTACTGCTGGTAGGCGTACTGGGGCTGGGAGCCGGGCTGGACGCGGTACTGAGAGGAGCTGTACGAGGAGGAGCCGTACGGAGAGGAGCCGTACTGGGAGGTGTACTGGGAGCCGAAGTAGCGGGCGAGATACTGGGCGTACTGTTGGCTGTAGGACGAGGCTGAGGAGCTGGAGGAGCCGCCGTAAGAGTTGTAGGGAGAGTAGTAGTTCCCGTTGTAGTAATACTGGTACTGGTACACTCCGTATAACATGCAGAACACAACAAACGAGGTGACTCCGCCGAACCGGAATATTTTCATGCACTGCGATGGCATCTTGACGGGAGGAGAAACTTCACACTTGCTTGAGAAAAGCCTGGAGCAGGAGCGGTGCTGGAATGCTGCGTGACCTACACTCGCTGTAGCTTGTGTAACTTTAGCGGTATTTTGTAGGCTGCCCTGGTTCTCTGCCACTCTGGATCACCAAGGTTCACCTAAGGGGCTCGCTAGAGACTGGGAGGGAACGTCCGTCTCCTGTCGACTCCCCCACCGGTTATGGACCCCCGACCGCAACACGTGACCCACGGGGTCCTGGGTCTGGAGGGAAGGTAGCCAATAGGCGTCTTCAGCACAGGTGATCGAGTCTTGGTCGCACTCAAGAATTCAGATGTTCCTCCTCGTAGACTTAATAATAGACGGGAGGAGCTTTCTGGGAATTCACAAAAAGGGCGGATCGACCTTTGCCACAGAATTTAATCCAGCCGGCCCTGGCTGAAACGAAAGACTGAGAAGTTTGTCAGGTTAATATGGCCTACGTGCAGAGGTCGCTAGTATGGCCTACGTGCAGAAAAGTGGGCGGGCCCCTCCCGGGGAAACTTCAGTAGTAAACCCTGCCACACGCCAGTACATCTGATACGTTTGGCAGAGCCGTCAGTGCTGCGGGGATGGCCCGGAGACGGGGAAACATTAATCCTGTCTGGGTTCGGTACCCTAAGGTTCCACAGGAAAGCCTTTGTACTGTGTACCTACGAAATCATGGCAAGGACAAATGGTCAAACAGAAACTGATAAAGCAAAAATGCCACCAGATTTAATTTGTCCTTTTTATCATACTACCTGTTGTGATGTGTTTCAAGGACGGTGATTTGTAAGACCTGTCCGATGGTTTGCTTTTCCACCGTGAAACACATGTCCCCTCCAACCCTGAAAAACTATACTCTAAACATCAGCGGGACCGGCTGCATGCAGAAACAGGCAGTGGCACCCGGAGATCTCTCTCTCATGTCTGTTTTTCACACGTTTTCCTGCTCGGACAACAACAGTGACATACTGTTTCTGATGAATCTTTCCAAGTTATTTGCGCCTGTGGACGTTTGGAGTTAATCGGTTGTTTCAGTGCTGGCCCAGAGCAACAGGCCGTTTATTTGTGTTGCAACCTTGTACTTCACGTAAGACATGGATGTGTGTTTAACACCGTGTACAGGGGCATTGTGAGTCCCCCGTAGCAGGGTATCAAAAGAAAGATGTAATATTTGTGTAGGGAGTAATGACTGACGGAGAGAGACTAGTCCAGAAATATTATCTGTTGGTGACTTTTGTTGTAAAGTCTCGACGAGTGAACTTGCATTTGTCTAGTAGTTACTGTATCTAGTAGTAGTATGTTTACTCATAAAGACAAATTTACACATGCTAACGATTCGGAAAACTAGCGTCATCGTTTGTAATTCAGTACAGCCGTGGGCGACATCAACATCCTTCCTAATGATGGACAAAAATAGAACATGTAAACATTTCAGTCGAGAGTGGCGAGAGAGGCCTGAACAAGCCAGCTGACAGCGACGAGGAACATCGTCTACCATTACCATGGGAACAAGTCACAAACATCCTGGGAACGAGTGACGTTCTTCTTGTGACGTCACATCTACTCAAAGGACGCCTTGCATGCTGGATCTTTGGCTGGTACATTTACTTCACAGTAGACAGTACAGGTCGTCAACTACATTAAATCTACCTTCATTCGATTGCAGTTCAATCACATTGAACTACGCAGAAGAGCCTGTTATCGTGAAAAGAAATCGTGTACGTAGTGCCTGTCTCTTAGTTTCGAGGTGCCCGATACATTTTGCACGCACTAACTTCATGTATGTTTATGCAAGTTTTTTCCCTTTTGAAACGTCGAGTATGACACTTCTTGATATTGTTCGGTCAATTCGAATTCATTAACGCTAAATCGGAATGGATAGTGTTTTCTGGAATCCAAAATTATGCTAAGACTCTCATTAGAATTACTCAAACTTTGTTATATGGTGTCAGACTAAAAGTAAGCCTTAGCACAAACTTGCATGGTTCTAATAATACTAACGCGGTGTTGCAAAGTAAATGTTATGAGTTGCTTTACAAATGCTTGCTTTGTAACGTAAGCAAGGTATAACAAACTAAAGTAGCATTACTGAACTACATACAACTGCCAGGCACAGCCAGTAAACATTTGTATTGTGTTTCTGTCTCAGAAGGCAGCCGTTTTATCCCTGGTCTATTGGCGTTGACTCATCAGTGCAAACAGGCTCTTTTCCCGCCAGGAGCATTCCTGTGGTTAACCACAACCGTAGCGTGGAAATGAGCTTCGGCCTTGTCCAAACAGATGTCTGCGGTGTTTGTTGCGTCTGCAGAAGGCCAGTAGACACCGGCACCCCGTGTACACCTGTCACTGTTAACCGCAACGTAACAGGAGCCAGTCGCGGTTCTGTCTACGCAAAACCGTTGGCTCTTGTCCAATTTGTCAGTACATGTAGTTGGATGGACACACGGTGATGTGTGTACCATGTTGTAAAGTGTAGTGTAGGTTAGGTGCAAGTTGAAACTTTTGTTCCAACTATTCCATCAATCTGTCAATCTGTCTGTGATCTGTCTGTACAGTGCGTAAATCTTCCAAGTCAGAACTACTGAGCCTTGTAACAGAGGAAAGCCTTTTCATCCAGGACATAATGGCAACAGTGTCCGACACCATTCGTAGTTCTCACGCAATGAGCCTGAGGGCTCGCGCCCTGTGGGGCTCCGGGGAGCGGGTACTCTAAGGCAGAGCGAAAGGCGCACCTGTTCTGCACCAGTACCTATGACGTATGAGGACGGGTCCATCTGATAGAACCCGCCGACACTGTCGACTGGAAAATAGTCTGTGTTTGGACGAGTTTCGGCGACTTCAGACTTACAGCCTGACAAGGGCAGAAGAGTTACACCGTTCCCATGACCGGTACTCTGCACTCCGGGCGCCTGGAAGCCCTGTCCCGTGACCAGGCACTTGTTGTCTCTCGCACTCAGATAGAGTAAGAGACCGTCGATGTAACGTCATTTTCCTGTGTGGTAAATTCAAGTAAAGAAACAACTGTTTAAACCTAGTCACCGGCCCATTGCTAGCTAGGTCCCAGAGACGTATATGACCCTTCTCCTCAAAGCCCACCAGTTACTTGTTCTTGCACATATCGACGTAATACCATGGAATGTTGTTATGGGTTAGCTGCTTTGCGCTGATATCATTGCTCTATAATGTGTGTCTAATTGTTTATGTGTGTAGAAAGAGCCAAAGTAGGCAAGTCCTTTGTCATATATGGAAATAAAAGGAATTGGAGATGTCCACCGTTGTAAGACGATGATTTAAACTACTAATACCACCTTTACTCCACTGGACACTGACAACGTCAATGATTCAAACGTCATCTTCAATATGGAGAGCAGTACTAGTGCTGTTTCTAGATGCGAAGGGATATGCAAAGCATAACAAAAAGGCTGAATCAAGAATACACTATGCCCTGGAATTTATTATCTGTCGTTTCTTCACCGTTCAAAAGAGGGCGTTACAAGGACATGAGTAAATGGCAAGCGAAGTCTTCAAGAGGGTACGCGTCCTTGAACGATCTATGCCTACATGCATGCAGTAGAGTACTTCACTTTACTATATGGGACTTTGCATTTATCTCAGAAACGGCTATAAAACAAGTCGTCATGTCTTTGGCAGTGTCACCGACTGTGTTGGTGGTTTCAACAGCCATAACTTACAAAACATGGGACAAAAAAAAACGGGACACGTTCTCGGCACGTTGACCTTTTCATTAGTTTTCTTGTCCCGTTACTGACAATTTCCCAATCATATCTGATTTACCTGCATTTTGCAGATTTCCAGACTTCCCATAGTAATGTACTTTCCCATCTCTTGTTTTGATGCGTGTTCAGGGACGCTAGTATGAAATGGAAACGCAAGGCGATCGCGCTTTTTGTAGCTCATAAAATAGAAGAATTACATGAAATTTTGTTCATGTGTATAATACATGTTTTTATGTTTACATACAGACATATAGGTTGAAACGACATATAGGTATTCGAAATCCTCTGTGAGCCTTCCGCGATTTTCTCATTCTCCAAAAGGTCAAATTTGTGCAATTTGACGGTCCTTTCGTGCAGTCTCCCCACAACGGTCAGTACCGGTACTGCAGATTGAACCCGTGAGATATAAAGCCAATTAGTCACAAAATCATATTGTTATAAAAGAAAGAACAACATTAATCACATTGAAACTTTCTCAATGTTTATTTGAACTTGAGCTCATGTGACAAATCAAACATGCACGTACTTACATTGTCTGATCCAGAACATATATTCTCGCGTCGGCATGTGAAGGCATAATGGTTGTACACCGATTGAATATGATTACATCAATGGATTAGTGCATATGTACATGAATATGTGACATACAGAAATACATTATTCACTATTGTAGCCCTGATACACATATCAGTTCATATACGAGATTACAATCAACATCCCTGTGTACATTTCTCGTTATAAATAGTATTCGTATCATAACAAGGACCATTTGTTTCAGTACCATTAAGATCACTGCTGAGGAAAGGAGTGTTATGTCTAGGTGATGATTATACGTTTCATTACG
This sequence comes from Branchiostoma floridae x Branchiostoma japonicum, assembly GCA_013266295.2. NCBI lineage: Eukaryota > Metazoa > Chordata > Leptocardii > Amphioxiformes > Branchiostomatidae > Branchiostoma > Branchiostoma floridae x Branchiostoma japonicum. Next base: position 12,585,462 of record CM023824.1, read on the forward strand.
AATTATCATCTTGTTACAGTGATGGGTTTCTATTGTTCAAATAGACAGATCGGCATCTAGTCCAAGAGACAGTTTTAATAGAAGACAGTATGTTTTAACTTTAAACATGTAACTACCAACACAGATGAATTTTTATGATAGAAGACGATATGCTTAACACTTAGAAGGTATTGTTTCAAATTTGATCATGAAATGAGCGTTTCAAATTCAATGACTATTTTTACCATTCATAAATTTTCTTTATTTTGTGACAACGTTGTTATATCAAACTTAAGATCATCTAGCACCAAACTTACAGCACCATTGTTAATAGCACCATCCTTTCGATTTGTATTTGCACATGTTTTTAATCGCTTCTTATACACGTAGCACCTATAGGAAAGCCGGAAACATTCTGCATTCTTGCAAGGTGTCGCTAGGGGTCATCCATGGTAGAAGCGGGATCCTCCATACCTGTCAGCGACTGTTTCATCAATCAACTGAAAGAAAAAGAGGCGTAATCTAGTATAGGAAAACGTGAGAAATGTGAACGGAACAGAGAAAAGTTGCTGTTCTATATATTCTATGACTTATAAAATGCCGTGTAAAACGAAACTGACCGTACCCCCATATATGTCCAAGGCCTTGCAGGTCCCTGAAGAAAGACGAGAACAGAAGGTCACAGTTGGACATGTTCATATCTAAAATCACGTTCTTCTCTCCACTGACGTCCCGAGTCAGGACCACCTACGGCATTAGGTGGTAGGTGGTCCTGACTCCTGATTATACAAAAATCTTATAATCTTGAAATAGGCACTATGACAAGTTAAAAGGAATGCCATGGTAAATAGTAGGTGGTCCTGACTCGGGACGTCGGTGGACAGATGATATCTGTAGTACGCTGCGCATTTTAATGCATTAAAATGCATTTTTTTCAGAGCTGTAAACCTTATGTTGGAACCAAATGCAAATGTTAAAAAAAAAGGAAAATGTAGGAAAATGAAGTTGTAAAAGTTTTCCTCACGTGGTTATGCAGTTATAGACATAAGCGGTAGACTTCTCCAGTATGACGTCACAGCGGACCCTGTTGTTGGAGTAGTCCGATTCCAAAACCCGCCGATGGTGGTTTACGGCTACCTTGAGATCAGGCAGTAACCGAGGGATGTTATATTAGCTTTTAACTGTGAGGCTTTGATAGTTCAATAGATCACAATCTTATCTTTACCCCTGCCCCTCTTTCAATACAGCAACATATCTCATTGGCATTTGATATTACACGTACGCTTGTGAAATAACTATCTTTCGTTATCATTCCAAAAATAAATGATCTTACGCCAGAACTGACTAGCATTTAGTACCTTGTTATAACACTGTGTTTGAGGCGGACGCCTCTTATTATGAATAGCACTTGATAGCTGGTATGTAAAAGCAGTTCACTGAATAAATATACCGGCAATTTGAACGTTATTGTGAATGCCTAAATGCTGGTCCAAATCGAATACTTCGATAGCATATCGTATCAACCATATTAGGTGTTTTCCTAAATAAAAACCTCCAGGTTTTGTATTAATTGTTGGTTGTAAATACAAACCTTCCAGTTTTAGTTGTAGGGCGTAAATCAAAACCTTGAAGTTTATCACTAGTCAATACAAACCTCCATGATATAAAACCCCGGTTTCACGTCAGTCACATCTATCCACTGGCAGTCCAGGTCGGAGGTGTATGTATCCCAGCAGCCACTGGAAATGCCCTGAAATGCACCAGCTATTATATACATAACACCTGTTAATGGTCAGAATCCGTGCCAATATCTACGGGGGAGTTCATCACGTAGGATTGTGTCGTCATGTGGCAAACAGATCTAGAATGTTTTTCACTAAAATTACTGCAATGGTTTTCTGCTGGTCAGCTGACGTGTGAAAAAGTATTTGCTGTTGGTGAATGAGTCTATTGAATATATCATGATGCGCGTCCGACCGTTTAGCTAATTCTACAAACGAGAAGTTGGAAAAGGTTTACGATTCAAATAAAATGTGAATTTTGTTTAAATCAGTCTGAACATGTATGGAGCTTTATCACCAACCAGTAAAACACTATACTAGTGTATGGTAAAAGATTATTCAATGAATTCTTTTACAACAGTTGCTACAGTAGCATCATTTCCTGATGCTGAGAGCACTGGACTGTATCACTGTGGAATAACATCTTACCGAACGACATCCTATCCTACAACAGTCCAAGGCTGTGAGCCCGAATGCTGACCTGTGTGCCCCAGTGGCAGTTGTAGGAGACCGGTCTCCTGGTGGTGTAGCCACAGCCCGTGTTCTCCAGACACCAGCTCGGCTTGTGCCCATCCGCTGCCTGCCCGCCTGTGTTCTTGTCCAGCAGGTCGTAGTACGAGAACGCGTCCATGCTGTGGTAGTGTCTAGAGGATGAATCAAACGTATACATGTTGGTAACGTTTCCTACACATGTTATTTGCTGTGTCCGTGAGTGTGTGGTGTGGTGGGGGAGGGGTGCCTTAGCGCCTCCACCTTGTATTACTTAAAGGGTCTTACAGAGGATATAAGATGAACGACGCCCTTTCTCAGGCGTCATGGTGAGGACTGTCATCACTTTTGAAAATCCAGAGGTTCTTCATGACCCTTCATTTTGGGCGGAAATGCAGACCAGGCTGAGATGCACAATGTCAAGGTATCTCATTCGTGTTGATGGAGGTTATGCCGAAGAGGCCAATGACTTGTCAGGTGGGGTGATATGACTCCCACTGTTTATCAAACTCTCAAAAAATCTCCAATCTAGGAAATCACCACCTCACAACACACATTTTTCATGTTTCGTCACAACGGAACCTCTCTAGCACAACAGGCTACCGCACTATGACGTGAACAGGTACCTGTGCAGTAGGACCTCTACCTACGATTGATGAGGTATCAGGGCGGGGCTGGGCGGAAAGTTGGAGCCAATCTTCACCAACAGACATTGCGATAAAACGAAACATGTGGTAAACACTTTGTCCTCGCTCACCTCTAACCGCACTTGTTTGTCGCCAAGGCCAGCTAGTGGCCCCCTACCATGACGGCAGAACCGCACTGTTTATCATTGTCTAGGATCCCTTCATGCAATGCCCATGAACGCTTGATATTATATGTGTTTTAAACTGGAGATTATGACATACCACTGGTCGAATGGTCTACATAACATGTCGATCACGGTCGGTTCTTTCGAAAATGTGCTTTTGCCTTGGTGAGATGTTGATCCCCTTGGTCGACTGAAACATTTTTGAAAAGGTCATACTTTTTTGGATACATTAGAGTCACATGATAATCGGAATAAGAGGTTACAGATGACCTGAGTAAACAGCTGAAGAGGTTTCGGACCAGGACTGGAACCCGGTACCTTTACTTAGCTTGCCAAGGTGTCAAGTTGAATGCTGCTTTCTTGTTCAGTACCAGTGACCGAGTTAATAACAGTTGTATATTTTAGTTCTGTCTGTTAAGTAGGTCATTTGTATGTAGCTATGTATCAAGTGTGTTGAGCCCTGCTAGTCCTGTAAAATTAGGTTACCGCGGGTAAAGTAGCAAACGAAGACAGGAATGATCCACCACATACCCTTACCAGATGTAGTGCTCAATGACGCATTGTCACCTCCGTGCTTCTCTGTATTTATTCTAGCGGATGTTTCTTGACGTTTGACTTGTGTACAGATACAAAGCTGAATGGACATGTTTAAATCCGTCCTCTGCCTCGTCTAACCCTTGTGTCTACCTGTTGAAAGACAACATGTCTTATGAATAGCCAAACAGTGTTCTATCGGCCCAGTTACCAGGCTACTGGGACTCTCCGCACATCAGTCAGGGGAAATCCTGTCCATGAGAAATTCCAGGGCACGGATCCATCTGGCTGAAGAACTTGGCTGCATCAGTCGGCTCACTGCTTATCTGTATGGCGCAACGATGCTTTCTCGTAGAGTGTACAATTTATATCTAGTTGAAAAAGCAATCATTCTGCTTGGTGGCTTGAGGTACAGATTTGTGGTAGCCGAACCAACCAGAAAATATCTTAAGCGACGTACCGGCGAGAGGGTTTTAAATTTCCCGCGCAGCTGCCATCACGTTAATAGGCTGGCAACTAGCTGGCCAACGTCCGAACAGACGAACTGGTTCCAAGTAGAGTTGGATTTCAAGGTCACCTGATACTAGGGACATCAGGAGGCTACATGTACCTTGCTTGCCGACTGTGTGGACTGTGTGTCCGTCTACCCCCACTCATGTGCTGCCATTGAAATACTTACGGACACAAGCAAACACACACACACACACACACACACACACACACACACACACACACACACACACACACACACACACACACACACACACACACACACACACACACACACACACACACACACACACACACACACACACACACACACACACACACACACACACACACACACACACACACACACACACACACACACACACACACACACACACACACACACACACACACACACACACACACACACACACACACACACACACACACACACACACACACACACACACATACATACACATACAGTGCTATATATTTGATGATCAGTTGAACTCACTGATGGCAGGAGTGCCAGACCCAGTAGCGCCGGGGGAGTTCTGGGTTGAACTCTCCCTTCCCCCTGTTCTCTGTCTTCAGGGCGAACCTGAGGAGTTTCCTCTTGTCATTTAGGTCGGCGTTCCATGCGGAGTTGCTCAGACATCTCTCCGACAGCGCACACTGTAGGGTCGACATCGGCTGGGTATCCAGGTAGGCCGACACCTGGATCACGTAGGCATCGGGGACGAGATCGGGTAGGCCTGGGAACAAGATGTAATATTTCAATCAAATTGAAATTTGATAATAAACATTTCTAATTGGGATTTTTTTCACTCGCTGGTGACAAACTTCTATCTGAAGATACGCATGTATATTATACTAAAAGCAAATGTTAACGCTGGTGAAAACATAACCTAAGTGGCAGGCGTGAAAAGGGTTTCAAATGTACCGACCTAGCCTTAATCAGCTTCTGAGGGAATACAGTGAAGGGACTCGGGAATGTATAATTTCAGTGATTCCTTTGTACCTTCACTTTCATGTGACATTATAATCATCTTCCATAGTTGCCCCTGGCGAGTAGAGTTTTAATGTAGTGCATATCCTTTCGTCACAGCCCCTTTTCGGTCGGTAAATACTTCATGGATGTGGGCCAACCAACCACTTAGCTTGTTACATCGTGGAAGCTTCATGAAAGGTCACAAAAGAGACTTTTGGGAGGAGACAGTCACAACAGACGACAAGCAAAGTTCATTGCCCTCTGTGATTTCCAGGGATACCGTCATCACAGCTGAGTCGTCAGACGCTGGTATGTGAGAGTGGGAGGTCTGTCGCTCCGAGTCAGACAAGAAGTTTATCTTTTCTTCATCTACAGACGTTTTGTTTCACGTTTGAGGAGCCCAGCTGGCATTACGACTCCACCTTGACGGAAAAGTCAGCCACAGAACTTCAATGTTTACTAGCTTCGCACTTACGACAACATGCGCGATATTGAGGGCCCATTGAGAACTAAACGGGGTCAATCTTTCCTGCTGACATGTCCAGCTGTGGATAGTCGTATGGTATGTACAGAATGTTATAATCCGTAACACAATCCGTCCGTATCCTCGGGTTAGACATCCATACCGTTCTATCGACAGTATGAAGTACATTTTTCTCTAATTGCGATATTTAGTCATGCAGCACCAGGTCGGCGGGGTTGACCATGGCAGCGGAGCTATTAACCAGGTCGGCATCCGGACTGGACAACATCAGGGGATTCTCAGGGTGACATGGTGGTCGTGAAATTGGTCCGTCTGGGGGACGGGTTAACTTTGCTGCACACACTGAGATTAACACGTACACTGTCCTGGTTGAGTTCCAGACATACAAATTGACTGCAGCTCGACCTTGAACGCCCAGTCTTTGTTATCGGCTTGTTATCAACCGCCAGCTGCCTGGTAACTCTTACAATAAAATAGTCGCCAGTACACAAAACAATTCGCTTCAGCAGCAGGTTGCAGTGCCTAGTCATAGGCTAGTGTGTCAGTCCTTCTGATCTACATGCAGAGGGAAGCTACGGTTCGGGCAATACGTAATACTCTGCCATAGCCCAGCCAACTTGTCATTCAAGCCGGCAACCTGGTTGGTCTTGAATGATCATAATGGCATTTAAATAGTCGCGACAGCTGTGAGTTCATTCAGCTCAGTCAAACGACATCTCTGTCATGAGTGTCAGGAATCAGTAATTTGGTCATGTGCAGTTTGAACAGTACGGCTCAAGTACCGTAATTTGGCTTCTAATTGTACTTTTTAGTGAGTTCATTCAGCTACTGTCCCAACATGCAGCCCGCTAAATGTTTAGGGCTGGCTAGATGTCTGGCAGTACCTGGATGAAACATTTGCTCCATTGAAAGGGTTGAGAATTGCCAGCCCGTCTGTTTTTAGACTTAAGGAAGATAGAACCATATTGATTCAATATGTGCAGAGTACGTTGTACTAGGAAGAGGATACAGCTGGGACAAACCAAGGAGATTGAACCTCCTTGGACAAACTCGGCCCACTCGTCTCGGTATGACCGACGATTCTTATCACATTTTGTGTCTGTCTTTCATTCCGATTGCGTAACATTATTAGCAGGTTCAAACTTCACACCTCCATGTTGAGCCTCTCTGGACGTTGGATGTATTAAAGCAAAACCAGCCGTCTGTGCCAGCAGTCCTGCGGGTTAGGGCTTCCAGCTGCTGAGCCAACCTCCCCTAGAGCTCAGGTTCAAGGGTAGGTGTTAGTCGCCCGGGGTCCGGGAGGCAGGCTAATTCATCAACGGCAGCCATCCTGGTAAGACTTCATAAACAACTCTGTTGCAACGTAGTCTGACGTAAAACCTATGCGTTTGGGTGTCTTCTCAACAGGAAACAATCCACCAACAATCGACAATCATCAATCATTGCTGTTTGGGTATATACATATTATCTTTAACGGTTATTGCAACACAGGTGTCAGGTTATTATTGAACTCTAAACGCAGAATAGCCGGAGAGGGAACGCAGAGAAGCCCTTACGAAGAACGCCTGGGGACCCCTCTTAGCGTCTAACTTCCGAGTGTAATTCACCGTCAACTGTCGTTTATCCAGAAGACCCCACAGGATTTCGACATAAGTCTTGTTAACCGTTAATGTTGCGAAGTGTTACGCCACACTTAAGGCTACTCTTTCCAAACAATTACCACTTGCCGTAAAGCTTGGTAACCTCTCAACAGGACATCATCAAGTTTGGCACACAATCCCTACCCACGATCCGGATCTCTTATTTGGACAGAGGAATACTTTACTCAGTCCTGGTGAGAAGGTATCCACAATCCGCAGTAGCCAAAGCTGATTTACTGTATGTTTCATATGCATGTAGTTTGAAGTTGTTGTTTTGTTGTCCCCGTTCGTGCTTAAGGCTTGGTCTCAGCCAATCCTTCTCGAGTGTAAATTTGGGCAGGATTCCGCATCTGTAAGAGCTTTGCGTGCCAGTGCAGTAAGAAATGACATGGAAACACTCCACGGAAACCGCCGTGACGGCTTCAACTCTGCCTCGAGTCACGCCAGGCAGACTGGAAGAACACTACCGTTTGGCACAATCCTTCCGAGGCAGACTTAGATCCAGCCGATACAGACTGGTACCCGGTGATAGTGGTGTATAGCAGGAGCTGTTGTGACTGTTATATTCGCGTCCGAAATGTACACAAATGGTACAAGGGTTGTGCGTATCATGTCTTGACACAGTAATTGCATGTAATCACGAGCCCTTCTAGGATCTGCTATACTAAAGGACATTATATATGAAATATATATAGATAGAAGTGTCTTTGGTTTACTCAAATTTCAGAGGGCTAGGGGGTATCTCAGTTTTGATAATCTGCCATAGATTTCAGGTGGAATCAACTTGTCTGGAACACATTTCTGTCCCTTGCCGCTCCAGTCAATGTCGTGCGAATGCATCTAAGGAAGTGTGCTTTTCGTAATTCAATGAATGAATAAATGAATGAGTGAATAGATGATGAATAAAATTGTCTTGTAAACTTCCAGGACTGAGTATGCCATCCTCGGCCTCGGCTTCCTGAATTCCCTCATGTCGACCACTGGCTCCCGGCCAGATTCTGAGACTTTTATTTGTTTGCGTTCAACCCATTTCCCGTGTCCGACCTTTTGACCTCCTGTCGCTACCTGTCAACCCCCCCCCCCCAACGTGCAGCCAACATACTCAAACTACAAACAGATACACAAACTCACTGATCAGCCACCCAAAACAATACTTCCATACCCGGAACTGCGAAGCTTCAGTCGAAGTATTACATTAAATACGGCAAGAACCTCGAGGGACTAGACATAACACAACAACAGTGGCCAACAATGCAATCAAAATGGAGTCTTGGAGGCACTTGATGCAAGTTAAGTCATTGGATGGAATGGGCCTTGACGACTTTTTTTCTTACACGGTGCCAGTAAATGACGTATACAAGTGTACTTTTAAACTTCAGTTATTTTCAGGTAAAACTTATTCCATCTGTCGACGGTGATAAAACTTGCGTTTCATAACATCTGACCCCAATCTGTTCCCTCACAGATCAGGACCAGGTGGTTCATAATGAATGACGATGTGTCTTGTATCGGAAAACCTCAGGAGGGTCTTCAGCATATGCCATTGCCGATGGCTCCTCGGAAGCTTTCGAAGGCGGAAGGCATTGACGTAGTATAAAAGTTAGAACTGTTTTAGGGGCGTTTCAGTTAACTGAGTCTAGACACACAGGGTCCGAAATGTTGCGGGTAGATGTCTCGCAACTGCACCTGGTTCTATTTCAACAAGACGAGAAGGTAAACGGCATTATCAACACTTTGCAGGGAAAACGTTTAGAAGCAAACATTGTTACGTGACGGAAGAGCTGGAAAAGAGGTACCAAGTAGTCGGCACAACTATAGGCGCAACACAAGTTGTGGGGTCTGCAATCAAACTCAGGACTGAATCAAAATTCTCACTGATAGTTTTATGGGCATGAAAAGTCGGGTAGAACACCCGCAGACATCTTGAATTCGACCTTTTCACCCCCAGCGGAATGACAAGGAGAGTCAGGCGGCTGCGCTGATGATTCCTAGAGGGCTGCCAAATGACTTGACCTACAAGTAAGATCCCCGCTGAGAAAAAATCTCAAGACAGGATCGATTTGCCTTTCTGTACCAACAAACATTAAATAAAAAGAACTTGGCCACTGCGGGCATGTCATTCACTTGTGTTTCCAGTATAAAGAGGTGCTATCAATTATCCAGTAGCCGTCATCAGCCGGTTTACATTTCAGATTGATAGACTGATTTACAGAATCGCACTGGCGTATACATCACTACAGCACAACATACAACGACAAAACATTTAGAAAGCGACAGAAATGAGGAGACTTCCGTAGACAAATGCCGGGAGCCGACAGTTTTAGGTCAGTGTTGTGTGTGAGCAGTGCACACAGGTCACCTTGGGCTGGGTCAAGATCTGCCACCGGCTTTGAACTGTCACTTTTGTCTGGGGCGGTTATGTATTGCGCGATGTCTCAAGCCATTCCTTATGAAAGCCGGGGTTTGTCTTAGGGAGTGCCCTTGTATGCGTCTAATGTAGCCCTGCAGCTAAAAGCGGCTCGTTCCAAGCGGTGAATACGTGACCGTCCTCAGAAGACCCTCAGAAATATGGCGCTGCTTGAGACAATATAGCAGTAGCTTTTTTCGAGGTCTTTAGCGCACCATCGTGCCAACGCTATATATATTGAGATATAAACACACCGGCTTGATACTTTGTCCGTAAGAACTGTTGTAAGAAACATTTCCCCACTAACTTACCCAAGAGCATCAGGTATAAGATAGTCCCCTCCCCCGATATGCAGCTCAGCCGGAGACCACTGAGGGATGACCCCCCAGATATTCTCAATGCTACGACGGCTTCAAACCTTTAAAGATACGTAGAGGTAGACCCTGTCAATAGATTGTAGACCAAACTCTAGCTGTATTCTAAAGATTTGAACATATTTCTGACACGTACCTGGCTCCGAGTCGATTTCATTGGAAGATTCCGAGTCTCCGTATCCGTAGTATCCATAGTAGTTGTAGTAGTACTGATAAGACCCGTACAGGACGCAGAAAACCAGGAAAGATGCGATGCCGCACACACGGTATACCTGTGCGCACTGAATCTGCATGGTGGCCGGGAGATGTGGATGGATTCAGCGGGGATAACGAGTCGGCTTGCCGGACCTCAAATGTGAAATGTCGCCCCTTTCGAGTGACAAAGCACGACTTAAACACTGGCGCTTTTTCCTCAGTCAGACTGTCGCAGTCACACCCTTTTGAAGAGGTGAGTTGGTGGAGAAGAGGGGAGGAATGCGTGGCTGGCGCAGGCGGCTGTGACTGGAGCCTTTTGTACCGTCTGTCTGATGAACAGAACAGTCTGTCGTAAACCTACTTTCGTCTATCCACCCACCGCTGCGTGTGTGACGGAAAGACCTTCCCAACTGTTTAAATATTGGAAGCTGACGTACCCCCAGGATCAGTGCCCAGGATTGCATGAGACGATCACGTGACTAAGTTGCCATGGTACAGGCCAGTGCCCGGTCAAACTGACCTCTTACTCCGCGCATTGCGACGATAATCAACCATGGACGGTCCCGCAGATTCTTCATCAAACTCATTTGAGGGCTTCAGTTGTATTGGTTTTGATTATTTTGGTGGTCGTGACTTGGCTTGGACCCATGTTCCTAGTCGATAGTCCCACCCATTCCCTGCCTCCGTCGACATTGATACGTGTCGGCCGTCCTTGACAATAGAACAGCTAGCCACAGTCTTCCCACACGCCTGGCGAGATGGGGTTGCATCACCAATTTTCGGACCATGCGATTTTGGCAACTAGAAATGGCTGTACGAGAGAGCAAATCATCCAAAGACAGCTATATTTTTCTCTGTTTGATCTACATGTTTGAAATCCAAGTCTACAGTTTTACGGAAAGTTGCAGATTGAAGAAAACTTCCAGGAGGCCTAGCGCCTGAATTTTACTCCATACTGGAATCCAGCTTGAGTCCGCTTCCATCGGGCGCTGCCTGCCTGTTGATTTCCAAATTGTCAACAGAATTGGCATGCGGCAGTAAAAAAGGGAATGTATGCCTTTTCCGTGCTCTTTGGACTAGCACGAAGGTACGCCTACATGGCCTAGAAGTCTGTGAACCGTATGCCAATACGGGATAACTCCGGTCACGGTAATGTGTCAATCAGGTGTGACCCCTGTCAGCAAAGGATAACCGGACTTCAGGAATTTGGAACCTAACTTTCCTACGACTTGAGTAAAAAAAAACAGCCTGGGTATCTGACCCATCTAACCGATTCTGTGCACGGAATGCCCATCTGTGACCAATCACTAAGGTGCTACTCCTTCAGGTGCCGTGAGAGGAAGACGAAAATATATGCCATTCTCCCTAGTGCCTGTACGGTATACATCATGGTGGTAAAGAAAACGGAAAATTGAGATAGAGACTGATGATGTACTGTTCAGAAATATCGTAAAGTAGTAGCCTCCAAGTGGTGTTTTCATCGCTTTTGTCTGATTACGTACTGTTTTCTTGATTGTTGCCGCCTTTTGAAGGATGTAGGTTTTATTTTTTACTCCAGTGTTGGGAGCGGCAGTCATCAGGGAATTGTCAGAAAACGACAGTATCTAAACGTCATCTACTGTACATGTGACGTGGAGGCCGAGCATCAAACGACCTTAGTGTGAAATCTAGTATTACGGAATGTACCACCACTGTTATTCCAACTTGGACACTCCTCCTGCGGAAATAAACAGTCACTGTGCATCCAATCCAGAGCCAATGGCTAGCACTCGGTGCGACTCCAACGCGGTCCCTTTACTTGGCATTCTTGAGACAAACGGCGATATGTGTGACACAAATTATTTCAAGATGGTCTATTAGTACTAGTTTGGTAAATTCCCATCTCTTCATCATGCTCATACTGTTTGCCAAATTACGCCTCATCTGGACTTTTTTATGATCATGAGTCTTTTAACGATTTTCTTTAATTAACGAAGAGCAGCACGTGTTACACAACGCAAGGCGTTTGGTCTCCGTGGACATACCAAATATGCTCTGTTTGTATTTAATTGTTTTTGAAACATCTTATTTCAGTCTGCACACTTTGATGTTGGTGCAAATCTGTATCTGACCAGAGTAGAGCCATTACAAACATGGGTACAACTTCCTATTTGTCCACCGGGCCGAAGATCCCATTGTAAGTCCCGATAAGTTCCCAAGTAATTTCGTTGACAAAGGTGTTGATAAAAAGGACAACTTAAATCCATTATTATATTTTGGTGGCCTTTTTATTACAAAGTTCACAGCTGTGAGCTATTCATGCGTAAAACAGGATAAGAATATATTCATTTGTATCAATATTATTTATCACCAGCCATCATAGTAACCGGTTCATTATGAAAGATAATTGTTCAAATATACAAATGAACGCATTGAAGTTCTTACAGTGTCTTTGCTACCACTACGTGCTGCTTATACATGGACACGTTTCCTCTACGTCAAGTTACTCTACATTCTTCCTATGATGGCAGTATATGAGATTCATTTACAACACAGGAACGCACATATATGCTGGCGGAGTACTGGAAGTAAACACATGAAAAACAAAGTATGACACTTGACCGAGTGGTCGAGATTAGCAGTCGTGTCTGTGTTCTGTTCAAGTAGGAGACACGCTATAAGATGTGGACTAAACTAAATAAAACGTCATAGTGTCACTTGCAAAAGTTTACACGTACACGTGAGCGACAAGCACGAGATGTTCCCTACTGTTAACCTCTGTGTTTGAACAAACACAACTACATCCGGACAGAGAGATGAGGTAGGATCCAGTAAGTGGACAATACATGTCGGGAAATAGAAGACTTATAATTAAAGGGACTTTATTTAACAATTTTGTTAGAAACGCAAACTCTACCAACGCTGTTAGTATCACTGTCAGCTACCTTCAGTTTCTGTACATCTCAGTCAGTACCAATGATAATAAATATGATTCTGTCCAATATATAATACTTAATTATCACGTGAATGTCATTTAGCACCATTGTCTTCGTAGATCGTGGTCCTTCACAAAAAAGAATACGTAGTTCTATGTTTTCGAACTACAAAAACTCCTGTCATGTCCCTGACACCGTATTCGTGGAGTAGCAGAAAGACGCAGAAGTCTGGACATCAACTATGTACTGAGACCAGGAGTCTGAATTCTGATGAGGTTATAATGATGGGTTGAGATATTCCTGAATCCATGTTGCCATAAAGCAATTTTGGGAGGGATATCCGATGGTAATAAAAAGAATAGAGGCTCAGCAGCCGGGACACCCGGTATGCGGGAGAATGGCATATAATTGTATATCAACGTACACGGCAGTGTCGGGACAATATGTCAAGATATTTGCCGTACATGAAGCCTCAACAGAGGCGTCTACATTTATCTACATTTATCTACATAAATGTAGATATACATCTACGTAGATATACACCTATCTACATTTACAACGCACGAAATTTTGCAAGCTCGAGTTATTCTATCTGCACCCTGCAAAGCCTCCTAGCGGAAAGACGTGAAGTGCATAGTGAACTGTTCATCAGGCGAATGAAGCTTCCACCATGGGGGTTCCACCGTACAGTAATGGTGAGTAGCAGCAGAGCATGCCTCATAATGGTCACGTGACTAACATCCGGGGAACTCCCATCATCAGTATATACTGTTCAATAATTCATCTTCTCCTGTAAAGAAAGAAACAACATTGCAGCAGGAGAGAAGACGGGCATAAAAAGTTTATGCACGAGTAGATGAGGGTCACTAGACATATCAACTTCACTATGACGTTCGTTATTGAACATTATAAAACTTTTTACATTTGCTTGCCGAATCGCCAATATGTAGATCTTATGCAGGTAAGTAAACTTCATGTAATTGTAATCTATATATTTTTACAACAGCCATTGTAAAAGAAATGAACGTCTTACCTAGATGACATTCGGTGGCGACGACTTGATACCCATTGTAGTTAATTTTACACGAGATTCTGTTGTTTTCAAAGTCCATCTCTGCCACTGCCCGCAACGGGTTTATAATAACCTAGAGGAAACAAGTAAAACGAGTTGATTTTATGGTATGAAGTCATCCACGTCTTCATGCTATACGACTTTTTCATGAGAAACAAGAAATCGGAGATTGCAGACCTCTGGAAGGTTTTTGGGTTTTCGTGAATGTATTGGAGCTGTGGATGGGATTGTATGACGCAATTTAATCGAACATTACACACAGTCAACCACTTCCTGAATTCCTCCACGTACCACCCACCCAGTTACATTTTTTCTTGACATTCTAAAAACTGTTCATAACTTACCTCCAGGGTGTAGCTTCCTGATGGAACACCCGTGATATCAATCCACTGGCAATCCAGGCTGTGCTTGTAAGTGTCATCACACCCCATAGAGATTCCCTGTTCACCCACGTTACAGTCGTACTTGGGCTCATAACTGAGAGAGAAGAGGGGGCGGTAAGTCGACATAACAAACAGTTGGTAACAGGGCTGTAATCTGACGATTCTACCGATGGAAAACACAATGGTGAAATTGAAGCCCACAGGCATTAGAGAGACTAATGGATCATGGATATAGTCCAAATGTGGTTATTTTCACCATTACAGCTTTGTACGTACCCATCATAGCAGTGAGAGTCTTCCAGGCAGAAGCTGGCCTTGTGTCCCTCAGCCACCTTGGTCCCGTTCTCGGACAGAAGGTCGTACTGTGTGAAGATCTCCATGCTGTGGTAGTGGCTGTTGGAGTAGACATGGTGTGATCAAATTGATTTTGTCTAGATCAGCAGGGTAGCTCATCAACAATGTTCAAGTTTAGTGAAGCCCTGGGCATGGTATGCATGCAGATTCTTAACTAAACCTCCAATATCGCTGTATGTCGTAAGTTTTAGAAAAAACAACAGGTGCAATACTTTAATTTTTAGCACCTGTTTCTCCTCAAATCTACGATGTTCGGCACGACCGTCGCGCTCCATCGTAGGTGCGTCGTACGATGTGTGTGACCGGGGCTTAAATTTACAAGGTATACTACACATGTTGGTATGAAAGCTTGTAAAGTTCTAGATCACGGCTCAGGAATTTCTGCGGCATCTTTCATCTAAGCGAGATGATAACGACTGCTCCCATGTACTAAGTACTACTCAGTTAGCGTGCTGAATTCAACGTTCACAGTCTGCTACTCACGCGTGGCACTGGTGCCAGATCCACTGCGAACTGTCGATGTTGGGCCGGAAGTCGGCCTTGCCGAAATTGGCCACGGCCTGGGTAAACCTGAGGAGACGGCGGGACCCGTACGGCCACTCCATCTAGGAGGAAAAAATACATGGTTTCTCTTTGTCTTCAAGTGATATGACTATGTTCTATGCGGACAGAATGGGATTTTCGGTCAACAAAACGGGAGGGTCTCTATACGAATCTGCTACGTTTGTTTTACCTCCCTAGAAGTGAATCAGAAAAGTTGACAAATAAACTGAAAATGGAGAAGTTACCTGATATGCGGAGCTGGCTAGACAGTTCTCCTCGGCGGCACAGTACAGCAGGTACAGCGGCCGGTCCTCCAGGTAGATGGACTGCCGGACCTGGGACGCGTCTGGTACCAGGTCAGGTAATCTCGCTGCAGAAGGGCAAGGGGTACATCCCACATACCAAGTTATTCAGGCTTCAATCAATCATAAACTGGGAAAACAGAAACACCAAAGTTGCTCCTACATATAAATTTACTTGATGCTGATTCTAGTACTGAATGTGGGGACAGGTCGCGTTCAAAGTTTACGGTTTTCGTCGTAAGGTATGTAACGATACTACAAAATCCTCGCTGCAACATTGCAATACTGACATAAACAAGCTCCCCCTTCTCAAAGTTTTTCTCACCCTGGGTACAGATGATGCCTGCCACCTGGTGACCTTTGCATTCCTTGTTGGACCAGGACTTGTACCGACAGAAGTGAAGTGCCTCTTCCGTCCCGTCACACTTCAGGTCCGCCATGACAAAGTCCAGCTTGTCTCCCTCGAAGTACCAAACCTCCTGCGGAAACAAAAGAAAGAAACGGTCTTGTAGACATGAAGTAAATGTCACCCCTACTAGTGGTCCAACCTGTTGTGTACTGCTCAGAATCGCTTGCAAAGGACTTCATCTTTCTCCGTTTACAAATTGCTTGTACCGTGTATGTCTTCGACATTTTCGTCGCCTGCTAAACATTGCGAAGTACACTGTGGGCACGACATGGTTTCCGACAGTTCAATATGTTTATTGGTTTTCTTTGCAATAAAATCGAAAAAAGACCAATCTTGCAAGAGATTTAGAACGGGAGCTTTTCTGTCGGTCCCAAGAGAAGGGACAGAGAACACGAAGAAGCGGGAAGATGTGCGTACCTTCAGGGCGTGCAGGGCGTATCCCATCCCCAGCTGTCTGCAGGCCACTCCGGCCTCCTTGTACGTCCAGCTGTTGCTGCAGACGATTCCCCACTTGCGTCCTCTCTGTATCTCCACTCGCCCCTCCCGTGGGTTCCGCCCACCCGACAGACGGATCTACGGTGAACATCAGCCCCGTTAGTTTATAGCAGCACGCTACAGTAACGTAAAAGCCATCAAATGTGTTTATATGTTAAAACGTCTGAGAGCAACACATTAATCCACTGATGCTCTTAGCGCTAGCTCTATTGTTAGTTTTCAGAACAATATTAAAAAATTACCTTTTCCTTGACTTTTAAATCTGGAACATTACATTGCACTGATGCATCATGGTCATGGGTGCAGCTGGTGGCAGAAAAGTTGGAGTGTGCACAGTCCACTATCGACAGCTCGTTCCCAGTGCACACTACGTGGTCCAACCAGACTGGTCCATGGCCTGGAAACGACATCCAGGTAACGTTGATAGGTTACACGTTACTTATAATAGAGATTTGGAATCATAAGTACGCAGTCCCCAGTCATTATTGAGTTTTTTTTTGGTCAATTTGTTACCAATGAAATAACATGGCAATTGAACGTTTAATGCAACCTGATACATGAAAACGAATAACCTCCCATCTGCCGATCAATGGTTTATCTAGCCGTCCAAATCCACAGTAAACACACCTGAATAGTTTCTCACCTTGTCCAAACTGTGCCCCTTTCGGCGCGGATCGTGCGGACCCGTAGCCGAGCTCCCTGCACACCACGCTAGCCTGCTTCAGGTCCCAGGACTGGCCACACACCGTCCCCCACTGACGGTTATAGTAGATCTCTACCCGGCCCTCACCTGTGTTCGCACCGCCTTTTAACCGCACGAACTGGGGCTATGGAACATGGAAATGAAAGAATAGTTTACAGACCAGTACAGTTCAGTTTTTGCACGCTGAATTCGCGACCCACAGCCAAGGTTATGACTTTCGCGGCCTGTTTCTCTGGGTGACTTGTCTCAAGTCTACACTTCCATACTGCCTTTAAAATCAGAAACATGCCATTGGCTGAGCTTAAACGTTACGACACCTACCTGTGTGGTGATAGCAGATAACTTCCTATGTGTTGTCGGGGAGACTCCTGAGTAACGCGGGCCCAGGTCACACTTCACCACGGCGGTCATGTTGGACAGGCAGGGCAGGGACACGGTTCCCTGGATAAGTCTCTCCAGTCGGCACTCCGTCAGGGTCGACTCGGACCCCGTACAGTCCACCCGGGTGAGCCAGGCGTCCTTGTGTAGCAGTGGTCTCTCATACCTGCAGCAACAGTTGGTCCGGTCAGTGGCGGAGGTTACAAGTGTAAAAAAGGAGAGAGAATTTACTGTAAGGGCCCGGTCACATACGTCGTACGAACGTAGTACGATCGCAAACTAAATGCATTCTTGGGATATTCATGCATGTGCTGTTACGGAAAAGGCTGTCTTAGATCCTTGTCGGCGGTTGGTTCTGTCACAGACTGCTTGAAAATCCTACCACATCAAAATCGAACAACGACCTACGACGAATATGACCGTAAGAGATTATTCAAATGAAAAATTATACCGCCACACAATTTCTAAACCTTTGGTTTAGTACATAAGCCTCAATGAGATCGAATTCTCACAAGACATCTAGGCTGTATTTCTTCAGTTATCAAGTGTTCAGCAAGGACATACATGTAGTTACGGAGGGCACATACTGAGTAGTTGTATTCCCATTGTACCATGACAGCACAACTACATGTAAGGTCGACCTCTGATGAACTTTGTAGAGACTAACTTCAAGTTTGAGGGTACTATTATACAAATAGTTTGAGAACGTTGACTACCGCGGTATACCACATCCCACATGGCGGTGTATTTACGTCTCAACTACATATTAGACAAGCATAACTTTACATTACTGTACAGTGCTTAATTTGCCGCAGATCAACAAAGTCCTCCTGTATCGTGGAGGGAATGACAACAAATGTTAAAGTTACGAGGACGACAAAAATAGCATTTTGTAAACAGACGGCGTGACTATAAATAGGACCTAGCCGCCAAATCTTTAATGTTGAGTCGTAACCACACCTGGCCTGACAAATAAACCTCAGACACGGATAAGGTGTTCTGACGCACGAACGCAGTGTTCTCTGGCAAGATACATGTTGGTATTAACAAGGCGGGGGGCAGGACAGTTGGATGAAAAAAGATGAACTATTATTAGAGGGCCATGTACCAGCGGGGCGAAACCTTTTCACTCTTGTTGTCAAAAATAGCAGCGGCTGAAATGGATCACCCCAGTGACGTCAATGTTGATTGTTGACGATCCGCGCCGGATGTTTTGGCTGACCTGTGACCTCGATATGACGTAAATGGATGATAGACGATGCTTTTACCACCACGTGGGCTTTACGCTTTGATACTCGTTGTCTTAAAGGCAAAAAAACGGAATCACAGCCTCTATCATACTGTTTAGCTATGTTCTTTCTAAAATAGTAAAACATGTAACATTAGGACAACGTGAAAATAACTGCTGGTAAAAAAGATCTTCCATCTTCTGGTTTCTGTGGAATTCGTATTTTTCTCTGATGTCTGAGTCAACGTGACAAATATCTCTTTTAGATTTTTGCAAAAGTAACCGTTGGATGTTCCGTAAGACGCCTCATCTACTAGTTGTGTATAAATGACAAGTTTAAAGTATTTCCAACATCGTCGTTTTCATAGAATCGATTGTGCTCAAGACGGCTTAAAATTTACGACGGGCATGATCATCAGCCTATGTACTGACTTTAAAACTCTTTGATTATACAAAGACAATGAAGCACTCAAATATTCCCCACCGACATCAAAATCAATCTGACGGAGCAGAATTTCCCCGCCTCAGACCCTATGCTCATATTCCAGTTTTATTTACATCTGCACATACCGGACAATGTGCGCAATCTAACGCGCCAAAGTAAACAGTAATCACAAGTGCTTGAAATGAAAGCTGCCGATATCGGATATTGAAACTATCTCGAAGCGAGCTCTGGGATATCCCGCAATACCTGTAAAAGCTCACTTCAACCCAGTTCCAGATTACTTGGTGAGTGGACGCCGCTGGTCGGGCCCACGTCCAAACAGGAGCGCAGAAAGTTGGAAACACTTCCGCAAGAGCCCAGATGTATCAAAGCAAGGTACGTGGATCATTTTCTTTCGTAAGCAAACAGCAGTTCTCATCTGTGTTTGATTACTAAATCGTGCAACTGTCACACTGCTCACCTGGCGTCAAGGACGCCCCTCTCCGTAAAATTGGCTTCTGAATAAAAGGAGCCAGTCCATGACGGTAGTGCGACCCTCTTTTGGCTGCCAAGCCTGACTAGATAAAGTTTCCATGAAGATTTATGAGCTGGTGCTAGCCGCTTGACGCGCGTGTCAGGGAGAAACAAACCCGATGTTGTCTACAGTTTGGTGCCAAGCCAGGTGACCTTCCATGGACCACTCCTGGGTGCACCGACCCAGGGTACGAAGGCCCGCACGCCGCGTGTTGCTGTAAGCGAAATACGCAGGTCTAAACGTGCGGCCCGCATGTCTGTAATTGTTTTCTGGTGTTCACCACGTGTATTGGGGTGCCAGGAGTCATTGCTACGAAAGCGGTTTGACAAGGGCAAGCGACCTCTCATTCATCAAAGTTGCAACGCTACAAAATCATATGACGGGTCCCAGGTCGGATCCGATATAACTGAAACTGATTTTCCATGTCACGCTGAAGGCATCGCTATAGTGATTCCCTTCCCAAAACTCAAACACGAAAAGTGAAAAAAAAAAGAAGCATGTTTTCTTTTTATTTATTTATAAGTATTTGGTATAAACATGACATCAGCTGGCGCGGCTACAGAGAGTAACATGGCAAGAAAATATAGACACTGACAGGGATGGTTACAATTTCTGGTGGCAATTCGCCACAACATTGAATTTGTTTGGATTATCTGTTGACAGCGTCCGTTTAAGAGCTCCGTATGGTCTGACCCTGGTCACATAGCCCAGGTTGTTACCACGTACAACATGGGCGCGTCTTCTTCTGTGTTTTTATCTCCAGGGTTTGTTCTGGTTACATGTGGTTCTCATAGTCAAAATTCGTCCTTCACACTTCCATTCCAAATACCAGTGATACACTGTGATCGAAAGGTTCAGCAAACTTTGAGTCAGTCCAACATGTGGTTTTTGTTCTGTTCCTAGAAGACTCGAAGATTAATAGGTTGGGAACGGCGCTGTTACGTTAAAATACTTATAAGTAGCCAATTGGAGTTAGATATTCTGTATCAGAGGTTAAACGAGCAAGGCATAGTATGTCAAACAAGCAGAAGTTGGGGCACCTGTATTTCCGAAGGTCGACGGTGAGGGCGTCCCTGAACCCTAGTTGACCGCAAACAACCTTAGCGTCGTTATAGTCCCATCCATCTGCGCAAATCGGCCACCACTTGTCCTGGTACTTGATCTCCACGTATCCTTCCGCCTGAGGTATTCTTTTGGTGAGGCCTCGTAGTCTGATGTCACCCACTCTTAGGGTCACCTGCAAGAAACAACACAAATCTACAGATTCAGTGACGTGTCTTTTTAAGAATAAAAACCATAACCCTACGGTAGTAGATGTAGGGATGTCGCTCATTTTGTATTTCAGTAAGTTTGTTCCGTCAGTCACCGTCATGAAACTACACTGTTGGAATATGTTCTGTACATGTATGCATGTATATGTTGGTACAAAGCAGTCCGTTGAACTGAATCCTCATCACAACTTTTCTTGTGATTTCTGAGGGTGGAATGGACCCATAACATCAGGCTGTAACTGAGTGTTCAGAAGTGCAATGACTGAATAAAGTACGCTTGGAAGCCGCAAATGAGGTAATTATAGGTCCTTTACCTTTTGAAGCTTACAAGGATTAACGGGGTCACGTTGGGGGGGGGGGGGTGGCCCGCTTCCATAACATGTGGAAGGCGACAAGTTTTAAATAGCATGGCGGAAATGGAAAGAAGAATACATTGTTCTTTGAGGGGTTTAGGTACTGTGACGCATATTGCATGGCTATAGGTTGCAAAACTACAGGGTCGTAGTTACTGGGCTACTGCTGAGAACTCTACACTTATCCAGAGTGTTACAGTATAGGCAAATATTGTAGTTTTGGTAGGACACTATAGCATTTAAGACTACCACTTGATTGTGCGTGAGAACACTTTGGTTCGCCCCCTCCATCTTTCAAAAATTACAAGAATTCTCAATTTTCATCGTACTCGACTCAACCTTCAAAGGTCAGGTGATCGACGGTTCCTAACGAAAGTTGTTTATTGAAACAGAACGGAGGCCTGACACGGGTCACCCAGCTCAAACACGCGAGGTTAATACTGTTTACAAGTTACCCGGTGGTCTAGCCTCGTCTCCCAGTAAGAAATTCCTCACATTCTGACCCGACAACAACGCCGACTTCCTCTTCGATTGTTGACAACATATGCATGACTTTTGTCCGTAAAAAACCTCATCTCCAGAAAAACAGCCCGTATTTCCTGTTCTAATCTTGAGCAGGAAATCTGCACTAAGTGGAACCACTCCCAAGTTCAACGTCTCCTCCACAGGGCCGACGTGATAAGGGCTAAGTAGTCACAGGTCTGATGTTGAACTTGTCAAACGAAGGTCAGGCTGACAATTGACCGCATACGTTTCTGGCATGGTTTGTGGTGACTGATCACCGGTACGGTATCATCCGCTTCCATGTGGCGCTAGATCACAACAACAAGTTCCCTCTCTCCTCCCCATTCTTATATGTAATTACACTGAACATCACGCCCATCATCGCTTCATCAGATAGATATATATATATTCTGTTGACTCGTGATGCCATTGCAATAAGGCATTTACGTCAAATGTTTGTTTGTGAGATGTTCCTCATTCAAGATTCAAAGGATGTTTCAAATTTAAATAGTCGGTGAGTCAGAGACAGGAAAGCATTTGGTAAAACAATATATCCCTTCCCGCCCCCTCCCCCCTCGAGTGTAGGAAATTCATCATATGTGACTCTTCTCGTTAACCTTGGGTCAATAAGTCTGGGAGAGGTCACGGTCTGTAACTGATTAGCCAGTTTCCTATCTACTAGTGTATCCCGAAGTGACGTACAGCGGTCAAGGTCAAGTACAGCTAGTGCAAACATCAAATAGCAGTCAGTCTAGCTACAGTAGATCTACTTCAATATCCAGGTGTCTTAACGTTACATAACGTACCCCAAGGTTACTGATGATACGGATAACATTCTGCATGAATTGTGTCCAATGTGACTTGACACAAACTCTAGACCCTCGCTGAATTAGGGGAAAAAATGAAATGTCAAAAATGATCTTTCGAGGACATCCAGCTTTACACATGTACAATAGGGCAAAATAAAGGATCCTCACATTTTACCTGTCCAGTCGCTAGAACACCTGCGTGGTGGACATTCCGAACCCTACCCAATGTACCCTCCGTCTGCAGTGTGCATGCAAAACTACTTGCTTTGATGGGGTAACTCAATGTTATAAAACGTGTCAAATGCATAGGCAGATTTTGTACTAATGGTAAGAACTATAAAATTAACCCTACATAAGTCTGGATGCTTTCGCCCTGTCATTGAATGTTTCCAAGATACATGCATCACCGGGTGCTTAAAACTTAGACAAAGGCACACGTGAGAAAAGCAACTGAGAAACGACTGACATCTGTGTCTCAAACTGTAGACGATATCTGAACCGTTACTTCCGCCTCTTGTCACCAATTATCGCAAAAACAGGAAGACGTTATGCCCTTCATGAAAAGCACTTGGCTAACTTGGAAAGCACTTAGCTAACAAAGTACTTAGTGAGGCCGTGTTTCTGCAATTTAGTCCGCAAAGGCAAAGGAATGGCAGTAATGGACCACTACCATCTGTAACGAGTAGGTTAGAACATCACTCGTGCCAGGTGTGTGCGGGCCGAAGAATCGGGAGAATGAAGCCCTGTGTTTCTCCACAAGAGCTGTTGAAAAGCGAACATGTCCTGGTGAAACGACTTCCCACAACATCAGAAGAAAGGGCTACCCAGAGAGAATAGCGAGCATTCCTAGCAGTTTGACCTTTCTAAAATGGGACATCTTGGGAGGGGCTGGTCTACTATTGAATTTATGGGGACACTTCACACAGTAGGGCTCTTATTTGTTATACTAGAGGGTTTAGATGTCTAAACATCCCGGGACACGAGACAGGGCACATACACCTTAGGTACAAACTTGTAGAAGACACGACACAGCTGCTATGCATTGGGGGGACAAATCGTTTCTTATAGCTATCTCTGCCGTTAGATAATACATGCAGCAAATAGGCCGCCTCTGTGTTATACCACCCCCAACCACACTTATAAGCAATATAGTTTGAGATGTTGGAAAACCAAGCATCAATTAATCATAATTCCAATTCTTTCTTTTCACAACACGAACCGATTGCTTCGAAAGCAGCTGCCACCTCCAATCCTTCCTTAACAAGCAACGGCCCATCCCTTACTGAATCCAGATCGTTTTGAACTACGTCAGATGAATGACGTAGTTCTTAGTGCTACGTAACATGGTAAGAGAACATCCACGTGAGCGTCGGTTACAGTGGTTCAAGGCCCCGTCTCCTTTTTAGGTATTTCTCCAGACAAGGAAGTTAAGCCAGGATAAAGTCAGACATACGACACAGTAAGATCCTTTACAAAGTAGAGCTGAGTTACACCAAGCAGCTTCAAACAAGCTCCCGAGCTCCTTGGTTACACGTCTGGTGACCTATTCCGCAATTTCAAACATCCCAAATACAGTATAATACTTTGCCGGTCACATCACCCTGCTCACCATCTTCAAATGAACATGAAACGACAAAAGATGGTTAAAATGTCTAAGACGAGGCAATGCCAGGTAACCTAAACAGCTGACCGTTCTCAAGAGCACCTCTATGGCAATTGCCTAATGGCCAGCCATTAGAAATTTCCGTAATCAAAACAGGTACAGACTCTGGATCCTGTCCAGATTTCAGGCAACAGTTATTTTTGTGTGCCAGTTGCTTACGACAAAGACCGGCGGGTTCAGTGACACAGGTTTGGCACCATTTACCTTGTTTTCCCTTTTCCAGACTATGTTTACCCTGCCTATTATATCATGAGTCTTTGGCGTATGGACTGAAAATGCCAACCTTTCGCCCATTGCCTTGAAACCGGCGGTACTTACCAGCCAGGCTAGCGTGGAAGGAACTGCAGCCACCAAGAACAGAAACAGGACCCGTAAGTGTCGTTCCATTTCCATTGCTGTCGCCGGCTTGTCTCCCAAGTCTCAGGAATGGCCAGTGTGTTTGCTCCGGCGCTGTGAGTAATGAATTCCAGTATTGCACTATTTGTACAGTTCTGGGGGTCGCTGCGTCACCATGGGCACGCCAATCAGAGGCCGGGAAGTTTACTAGGTAGGGGATTCCCGTACTGGGGATGGTGCAGCGATGGTTCTGAGAGGATCATAAAATGCCTCAGCTATTTCTATCAACGTAGCTTCAACCGACACTTAGCTGTTGGATAAGACCACAACGAAACTCACAATAAATATATCAGCAAATTGCTTTTCGTTAAGACGTTTCGCCTGACTACATTAGACGTCTGAAGGACCCTTGATTGGGTAGGCTCTTGTGGCTGCTCAGAGGGCACAGGCCAACCAAACATCACACCCATCTGTCCTCTTCAAACAGTTCCAAAGGCGACAACAAGTTCTCCCCGTTGTGTTATTGTCACATTTACGTGAGGCATTGCGGTTTGGGTGAAGGAGGGATTTCTCACGCCTAATGGCTGACCGTGATCAACATGGCGGCTGATTGACAGGTGCACAAACGACCACGCAGAAACCTGTCACGTCACAAACATGTGTAGAACAGGTGCATCACGGTAAGGAGATAAGACCTGTCTTACACGCGTCTCTGAGGACCTATGTGTCTTATCATAATCAGGTAGAGATCAGCACATTGACAGGATTATCTTCTGGTTGGCGCTATTCTTGAGAGTGCGACCGAACAGGGTCACAGAAATTTTTAAAGCCATGCCCAATGGCATAATGTTTTTATGGCTAAAATAAATCTTTATCCATGGACATACAGTTCAGTTTCAAACTTCACTGTAAAAGAACATGTTTTCCCCTAGGTCGTGGAATCTTAATTTCTGTCATAACGTCTACATTTGTAGCGATAGTTGACTTCAGACACTAACTAAATTTCGTAAAGTTCCATTGTCTTTCAAATCTTCAGAGCTCAGTTTGTCATGCCTCGATTATCATATCCATCAGAGTTAAACTGATGTAAAACGGCTCATCCCTCCCCATGGTCTTAATTTCCCGCCATGACTCAGGCAGACGTTTTTGAAGCAGCGTCAGGGAGTTCCTACGCACGCCTCGCTAATTGGTCCGCGTCCAGGGCACAACCTTTACAAGACAGGGGACAGAATATTTTCTGAGAACTTCCTTGTGTCACGTCCTGTCTCGGCGAGGAAAAACAGGGAATCGTCTGCTTTGGATCAAAATCTTCTGCAGTTGTCGTCACGATCGTTCATTACCACCTGGCGCTGTATCTCTGAAAACCCCCTGTTTTCCCTGAAAGACAACGCCATGGTCATGGTCATGAGAAAGGCCATGAAATACAACTTCCGACAGCGATCGAGTGTGGTACCGAAACCCACGCACCGGAAAACGTAGTAGGGAAATTCTGACGTGTTCGTGGGAAAACAGACCTTAAAATAGAAGATAACAGACGTGGTCTTTTAGGACTCTAGCCTCTCAGAAGGCCTGTCAGGTCAAGGTACAGACGCAGTCTGTCTTTGGAGATGCGTTAGACACCGCATGTTTTCTTACAAAGCACAGACACCGGGGACAACCCCTGATACCCCGAATACCTGTGGGCTGGTTCAGACCAGTACGTCAACCACAGACATGGTTTCCTCTACTGTCGGCTGTTAAGGATCAGAACTGTGCCATAGGTTAAGCCTAGGCACTTATTTTTGGAATCTAGATCTAAGGCATCGACGTTGAACATCTCCATGGTCATGAGTATACGCCAAGCGCATTTGGCAGAGACGTTGGGTATTTTCGTCATAGCGCGGTTTCCTCCTCCCACGATTTCCTCTGTGCCAAACCTACTGCGGACACCACCGCCCACAAATATAGATATCCCACCACAAAACAGGAAATGAACAAGCACAAAACTTTATGTTATTGTGGGATGAGTAATGGCCGTCTATAGGTCAACGCTCACGCGAGCGAATCTGCTATCTCATCTCCCGTACTTTGCCATGATATAGGACTTCTTTTACTTTTCGAGGCAAGCATGTGACAAGATAGATAAGCCACAACCTATAATCAGCATTCTAAAGTTGAGAGTAAAACCACTATCTGACTCCAATTAAGATACCACCAGGATAAGACTAGTCATTACTCCTATGCGTTTCTCCATCCTGTGGATGACAGGGTTCGTGAATAGTCACAGCCTGGAACAGGAAGGATCGCTGATGAGCAATCCCTAAATCCCACCACAACTTGATTTGATTTTATAACTTCGCTTTCTGAGAAAGTATAGTGCATGTGAGAGGCATGGGAAGTCGATCGGCATGTTTAATCCAAAGAACGGACCTTCGAGCTCTGAAGTGAATAGACACCGAATCTACACAGTAACGTCGCGATCGTATTCATCACAGGCCTAATCTCCTAGCAGATTCCTTCGGGGGCAGGGGACGATCAAGGCAAATGGTAACTCAGGTGGCCGACAAATATATATATAAGACAGCTAGACAGCTTTTACGGTAACAAGACAGCTGAATTTTGCACGACACATGTACGACTATCCCGTGAATTCCCCTTCCAATTGTACGACGATCGTACGACGAATGAGGCCAGGTATAAAGTAGAGTCGTCAAGTAGGTTCCTTCAAATTCATTCAGCCACACTATCCGGGCAGGGTACGGATATAATATGGACGTCAGTTCCCAGCCCAGTGTAGTGACAATCCAGTTCGGACCGGATTCGGGCTTGAGCCGGATAGGTTATTGGGTGGAGCCGGGCTCGAAGAACAGGATCTGGGGATTAAAAGTCATCCGACTAGAAAGCAATCTGGATAAAATCAAACTCGAGTCGGATTGCTAAACCAAACGTCTGTTTTGCGGTGCGTGTGGCGTCAAGATCGACAATTTGACTGACAGATCGGGGGTCTTTCGTCGGAAGGTCATCAGATAAAAGTCTGTTACGTCACGTCTTCCTCCTACTCATCTCTCTCCTCCCAACCCTTATCATCCCAGCCCGGCGCTTCCCGTGACGTAAACAAGGGACGTGTCAGAAAGATCGCCAGGCAAGGGGACCAAAAATTAAAGACAAGGATAACTTTGACAGCCCAAATTGCTTGAAAATTGTTATAGATTATCTGAACCGTTGATTAGGGGGCAGTAATCAATTTTCAAAATAATAAAATTTGCATCCTGTTTGATAGCTCGCACTATCACTTGTGGATACCAATCCAGGGAATCCAGCTGAGCATACGCAGAATCATCGAGATGGTAGGAAGGTAAAAACAAGAACCACCAAGTCACCACTTATCATTTCTGCACACATGTGTCCAGCTGACTCGTCAGGGCTTCCCCAGCGTGGATCTGTATCATGTGTTAACGTGACCACGGGCACGTCTGAGCTGAAGACTCCGCATTCTTCGCCTGATCCCGACATTCTGGGACAGGGTGGGGCACTGCAGTCTTCACCACCCAGGGCCCAATAGAACACGACGAGGCAGGTTTTAAGTGCTGTGAACAATAACAGTCCTGAACAAGAAATCGGTGATTTCAGACTTCCGGGAAGTTTTTTGGGTATCCCATTAATGTATTGGAACTGTTCATTGTATGATTATGGGGAACTACCCGATTGAATTACATCATAAAATGGAATATTAATCATACATTTGTATTACCGAACTCATTACGCTATCACAATATGTTTTATGTTTCATACCATGATTACACAGTACACATTCCTCGAAAACCACACCCTACCCAGGGCATACCGGGTGACAATCCTGTTCATCAACAGAAACCTAACCTCTGCCCACTAAGTTCCAATCCTTGGTGCTGTGAACAAAAATACATACATACAAACCACCATACACCAGCGCCGCCCAAAACAATGCTTCCGTCCCGGAAGTAACAACAATTTTCATATTTCACTTTCCTCCAGGTAGTCAATATGCCGCAATATATCATTAGGTATCTGGAGTATCGGACAAGTAATGTTACAATTATCCAAACATCGACCGGTACAGACAGCACCACGTCAGCTCACAATCCTCCTGACTTTCCTCCTAGGACGTTCATCGGGTAGGCAGCTGAGATGCCATAATATCAAACTAAATCTGTGTCTGGGCAACAACAGTAATGGTGGCCGTCTGTCAACACTTCAAAGCTGTGACGCTTTTCAGCAAAGTGCAGTTTTGCACCACATGCACCACAAAGCTTACTATAATCAGCATCCATCACAAGTCAAAACTACAAACTGAATTCTCACATAACAGCATGTACTCGTTGCTGTCTTATGGTGTGGTTCAAATAAGGTAACTTTCGAAGAACCCCCAAGCGGTTAGGTTACAAACTGCACTCTCGTGTTATATCGGGAATGATTGATAAGGCCACGGCAAGTGAAGTTTATGGATGATATCCTCCGCAGACTCCAAATTTAATGCGATAGGACAAAAAAAATAAGGTGGACAAAAAAACAAGATTCCTACATGTTCAAATTTTAAGACCACAAACCTTGTTAAACAAGAATTGAGGCGACAAAACATTATATCACAACCAACAACTCTAGTTATTCCTGTATTCAACAGTATTACCTGTCCTTGTAGATGTGTATACATCTCAACTAACTGGAACAATTGTAGAAAAGAGCTTGTTGTCCACATGCGATGGAACACCTTAGACTGTCAACACTTGCCATCAAACACGAGCAATTGCGTCTCAAGTTTGTTGGATGGTCTCTGTACCGATAGACGTTTACGACATATTTGCCCATTTTTGGCATGTTGGCCACCGTCGGAAGGCAACAAAATTTCTTGTTTTTTTCCAAATCAGGCGAAAATTAATGCGCAGCTGATGCTATCCATAAAAATCACTTGCTGTGGCCTAACGAGACCTCCATACCTTAGGAGATATCTAGGGTAGGCTTTTACAGTATGTGTTCTGGGCTTTAGTCATTTCTTCCAAGTACACAGTAACCCTTAGTTGCTGTTGGTGTATAGACGGACCCGTGGTATTGTGTTATTTAAAATGGCGATTCGAAGCGGTACAGGATTGGAACTTAATAAGATTATGATAATTGACATTCAGAAGAAGTAAATTTGATCATTTGATGTATACTGTACTTGCTGACACGGGAAAAAAACTCCTATTGCTGCTTTTTAAGTACGTTCTCTTGCGAAGTTAGTCTGAACTGCAGGCACGCATTGTCAAGGGGAAGGTCGTCCGTAATAAATCACAGATGTACATCCCAGTCAAAACAAGGTTTTCTTACCTGCTGTTGTTGAAGATCAAAAAGTGAAGATACCGTCTTAACGTATCTAACTAACCCAGACAATACATGGGTTTCCCTCAGACTCGATTAAATCGGACTAAAATCCAGGGCGACTGACCAGTTGATGGGCACCTCATTTCACACTCGTTAGTCTCAGCAAGTCTCAGTCTCAGGTAACCATCACAGTTCGACACTGATAACGTACGTTCTGCCAAGAACTACAGACACTTGTCTTGTGTATGTCGTATGTCACTGATAGAGCAGTTCCGAAATCTAGACAGAAATGGGTCGGGTAGGGGGGGATTGGGAAACCTGGACGTGCGCCAGGCGGAAATATGCAGACTGACGAAAGGGCAGGATAATGACCAAATTCTGAATCACTCGATAACTTACATAGTGCACACTTGACCACGACACCATTTTTCCTGGCCTTATTCTTTTCCATCTGTGTTGAAGAGTTTACTTATAAGGAAGCCCAAAGAGGACATGTCGGTCAGTGTCTCATCTCTTTTGAGCAACTTGTGAAAGACATGTCACAAAGACTGCAAAATACGCAAATGTTTTCTCTAGTTTAACTTTGACAGAAGGTAGATGTAGTATATACTTGTAGATGTGTTGGAAAGTCGGCATAGGATGCGACTATGGTGGTAAATTGAGTAGTATGTCCGTTAACGTACTACGTTACTATCAATGTGGTCTTCAAGCAGATGGCGGAAGGAAAATGCCACATCTTTTGATACTTAGTCTGGATCTATTCTTGGAGATGAGGGGGTGGGAATACCTGCAGAAAACCTGCAGCTGAAGGTCGTGTTTCTATTTCCTGTTCCCATGTGCTTGAAGAAGACGATGTTGTGTTGTAAGTGTTGTGTTACTGTTCCTAAAGGGAGAGTCAGTCGTGTTACGTTGTTATACAACTACAGATTATCACGTAGCTAACATGCGGGACTCACTACGGGGGCTCACCTGACTTACGTATCGGTCTGAGATGTCGATGTCGTTCCGCACCTCCGTGCTGCAGATGACGCCGGCGTCCTCGTCATGGTTACAGTCGTTCTTGCCCCACCCACGATGGGAACAATCGCCTATCTTGCTCTCGTTCCCTTTGCAGACGACATTGTCCAGCCACACCTGACCTACAGACGGGACAGACGTGTACGTAAATGCAGTTTGTTTCATGTACTTAGTATTTCCCCTCCCCATCTAAACATGGTTTGGGCCAGTTTTATGAAACAACATCTTCAACCTGGGCGTTGTGGTGATAAACATGGTCCTTGGCCTGGTTGCTAGGTTACGCACCCACGGTCATCTCGTATAGCGCGGGTCATTGTCAGTTTGCAGACGACACTACAAACCTGAGTCTGACCTGCTGAGCGGTAATAAACATGGTGGCAATCTTGGTTGCTAGGTTACGGTCAGATCATCCCTCAGTTTTGTTTAACTTTATGTCCATTGGACAATATCTAAGCATTTTAAATAAACTATTTTTGTATCAAAATGATAAAAGTGTAATTTTCAGATGATGCTAGACGGAAAACACCAAACTCGTGCACGTCCATATAATGGGAGGAGTGTATTTGACCACAGACACCTGATAACGACAGCCCCTCCCCCTGGCTACTCTTAAGCAGAGGTTGATTGGGAAGATTGTGACCTTCTTCTATGTAGTAGATAATGTACCGTTTTTCGTCGGTGGCCTATTGGATAGTGAGTTGCCTATTGGATAGTGAGTTGCCTAACGGACATTCACATTGTTTTGCCGGTTGGTTACGACCACCGAAAGACCTGCTTGGAGATTAGCTCCCCCAACATCACCACAGCTGTACCGCCCCTCCCAGAAGAAACAGGTTGTTCTCGCGAGTCACGACCGTTCAATCACTGGCATCAGGAAACCGAGTCAGGAAACCGGATGGGAGGGGTGAGGGCGAGTCTGTGGTTTCCTGTTCCACGATCTCTGTGGTATTTCAGGAATAATATGAGGATGGCCTCAGACCAAAGTTGAAGTTTCTACCCGTGGGCGACGTCCGATGCGACAAGAAGTTCATCTTCGATACCGTTAATTAGGTAGATAATTTGATGATAATCTAAAAGCGTAATATATGAAGAAGTCCTGCAGACACCGTGAAAGGAAAGAACACATGGAATGGAATGGCAATTTATTGCGTGTTGGTACAGTAGTTAATCAGCTACTGAATCTGCCCACCGAGACGACCCAACGCCCCCACAGATACCCCGGATATTCGGCTTGTTATTTGCGTTGTCCTCAAGGTCACGGCCAAGGAGATTAAATAGAGCATTAAACATTCCATACGAACTCGGAAAAGCCTTCAGAGGGTACAAACCTCCGCATACATTCCTATATGCGATTTATATACTTGTCACCGGCAGGCCTAAACCCAACAACTTCTTCCCGCGACCATGCAAGCAAGCAAGCAAGCAAGCAAGCAACCAACCAACCAACCAACCAAGTAAGCAAGCAAGCAAGCAAGCAAGCAAGCAACCAACCAACCAACCAACCAACCAACCAACCAACCAACCAAACAAACAAACAACCAAACAACCAAACAACCATTCAGTGAACAAGCCAAGTAAACAAACACTCGGCTGTGAAAACATAAGCTTCCCGGTGGCGGCAGGAAAACAGCTAACGTTTCATGTAAATTCACAAAGGTGAACTCATTGCCCTTGGACAACAGTATCCCTACTGAATACCCCGGCAAATCAACATCATCTGGAGAGTGTGATGCCAGGTGATGAGGTTAGGCCACATTCCTCGTCAGGAGGAGGCATGTAAGGGGAAGGGGAGGTGTTAGTATGTAGCCTGGGCTCTTTCAAAGAATCTATGGCTGAAATCCCGGCCGCCGCACAGGTTTACTGCGATACGTGCACTGATGACGCTGTATCGTCGACGTACCTGCGAGTTACCCGTGGCACTATGAGTACAGAACGGTGACCTGGCAATGACCTGTCTTCACCGTGGTGACCGTATCAAACTGGTTCGTTCTACCCGATATATTGTGTTTTTTCGGTGTGCCCCTAACGACCGGTTTGACAGGATGGCACACCATTCTTTAGGCAATGATAAGACCGGGAGATGCCCCTTATATCCGTCCCCAACAGCGCATGACGGCTTCCGTTAGTAAAGCCACCTGTTCATACTAGATGGGGCAAAACTCGCTGTGCAGGTCGCGGTGTGATCCTGACTGTCTGTACACAATCACGGGCAAGCGGAGCGAGGAACACCAGTATTACAGCAGACAGGAAATATCGTGTCTAGACATGCACATATAACGAGACATGCACATAACGAACAAGTACCTCAGCAGTCTAGACTACAAAGGGAAAATCCCTGGTAGCGAATGACATTTTAGTAAATCATACAGATCATTATAGAAATTACGTAAATGCACATGCCATGGCGTCCTGGAAGAAATCGTTGCATAGTTCATTTTGCAAACAAGACATAACGTCACAATTTGTTTCTTTCCGTTGTCCAACCTGTCTCAGTGTTTCTTCCACGTCCTGATTTATTCCCTCTCCAGGTCTCCTCATGTTGTCAAGCTAAATTGTGGATCCAAAAAAAGTCACGTCAAGTCCTCCCCATCTCTTGGTCTACCACTCATTTATATATTGAACTCTGCACATCATGGGGTACATAACACAGAATGTTTGGCGCGCCAACAATCAAATGTAGCACACTGCGAGGCCACGTCTGTTTTCACATTTCAACACCCCCTCTGACTCTGTAACTGTTAAGATTTGCCATAAAACATAATGATTGTATCTGTATGTGCAACTCTGTGGTGAAGACGCTATAAGTGACTATTCCGATAACAAGTTCTTCAGGTGCATGATGCCTTTGACGCTGCTTAGTGGAGCTCGGTGTATTGGGATTTGTGAGAAACGAATTTTTCCATAGGAGTACCATGATCACAATATCCTGGGAACGAGTGTGTGTGTGTTGTGCCATCGTTTGGCGTGCTTCCTCTCACGTCCGACTGAAACAAGGTCAGAGGATCTCTGATTAGCCGAAAGTGTTGGCAGTGTGCCACGTGTGGTCCCAAGACGCCTCAATTCTAAAATTCTCCAGTCCACTTCTGTCAACAGCATGTTGTTTAGAATCCGAGGAACGAACGTGACATGGTGTCTGCAATATTAGCCCCCATGGAAGTGACCCGGAAACCACCAGGGTCATACTTGTCTGACACGCCTCTCTTGGCATGCTATGCACCTGTCCACATTAATAACCTAAAGCCGCTACAGAGTTACAGAGATCACGCCCGAGTATCCCCAGCCCCACGTGACTTGCCATTTGGAATCGTAAGTAGGTTATAGGTGTGATCTCCCTCGGGAGTTCAATGACCTCTTCCCTCAGACGTGACCTCCCATCCCCCTTTTCCAACCAGCATCACGATTCCTGACCGTGCGCGTCAGCATCAGGCGAGCTGCGGCTTGACCATTTTTCACCTCGGACATGGCCAACGTTACGGGACAGCACAATAGATATACGGCCAGGGAGTGCAAGATTGTCCACATGTTTTATCATTAGATTTAAAACATCGTGTTATTCTACGAAATGTTTATTGTACTACTACTTATTTAGTCCATTTACCAATATCCGTTTTCTTTCCTTTACACCTAATCATTGAATAATCTAATCGGAAAACATCCTCGCTTGGAGTGCGAAGCGCTAGCGGTCTCCCCCAAAGTCAATAATATATCGTATTTCAGAAGGGATGTGACAGTTTACCGATGATGCCGTGATCACACACAACGCAGCACAACAATTCAACAAAATCTATATGGCTAGAATGTCCGATATTCCTTTTAGTATGGAGAGGATTCTTCCTACCTGTTCCGGGTCCGAAGAACGAGCTCCGTTTGAAGTCCACAGCGCCCTTGTACCCCAGCTGACGGCAGACCACATTTGCAGCGTTGATATTCCACTCGTCGTCACAGATCGTTCCGTACTCTCCGTTGTGCAAAACCTCGACTCGCCCCTCGTTGTCGTCACTCCCTCCCCGCAGACGGATTTCGATCGTCTCCAGCTCTTCCCCGACCGTCGCAGACACCAGGAGGACCAACACAGCCCACAACACTCGCACCCTCGCGCCCGCTTCCATCGCCCTCTGCACAGCACCGCCCGCTGGCCCGCACATGCTCACCGTCTAATTGGAAACAAAGATATGAGAATCTAGTCGGGGTGAACAATGGGTGGGTGGGGGTTGCCAAGAACCTTCGTCACCTTGTGTTGTTGTTAGTAATCATGTATATACCGGAATGCCTTCTTCGGTCTTTTGTTCGCAATCAATGTGTTTGCTCAATGTGTAACGTTATAAGTAATAAAGGCATCGTTAGTCTATGTTGAAAGGCTAGGGTCGCGGTCAATCCAAGGTCAAGTGGGACCTGTCCACACATCAACATCCCATTTCGAGTTAAGTTTTATTTGTTGCAGGCCTATAACGTCATTGATAACACACAACACATGAGCCATACAATGATGAACATGGACGGTAAGAAAATGATTAAATATGTTTATAAACCAGCTGGTCTATTCCGGATTTTTCTTTTCTAAGTGGAGGTAATTTGTTGTAAGACAACTGGTTCACAATAGTCGTTTGCTCAACAGTAACTTGTGTATAATGATTAAAAGATCTACTGAAAACGTCTGTGAACCCGGGCCAACCTCAGGCGGTTTGTCAAGTTCTATTTCGGGTGTAATTGCCAGTGTCCTCAACCACAAAGTCAAACTCATGCAGAGAGATCCCATTTCATCTTGGCTTGGGCGAAATGATGGATCGCCTGCCAGTATCCTGACTAGTGCCGACCGGTGCCTGTGCCACTTTTGTCACAGTGCCAGTCCCAGGCAGCTAGTGACGTCACGATGCAGCTCGGGTGCAGGGTGACGCTAAAACTTGAAGCAAGTAAACTCTTAATATCTGATTTACTCCAACCGGCAAAAAAAGTTGATGACGCGGAGCTGCCTCGTTTTACTCTTGAATCTTGATGGCTCTTCCGCGAGAATGAGAATGACATCAAGGATGAAGACAACATTCCGATGTGCATTACCAAACAAGGCAGCGCGTCGTATGCTCGCCCAAGTGTGTACAGTAAGGGGATTCAAGGCTTACGGTACAATTTGCAATTGTGATGGTGATGCTAAGTCGTTTTTGATACTTCCGGTACAAACTCAGCCAAGACGATCTACTGTCTAGTGGTTTGGACTTGGCGTTCGTCCGACTTCCCTGCACGAACCACAATGGCGGTATTGGTACCACATGGCAACTTTGACACCATGGAAAACACGATATAAATTACCCCGGAACTCGGAAGCTTGGACTGATTTTGAAAGGCTTGTTGTTGTTTGATTTGCATTTATGTAGATGGATCTGAGTGTTCCCAATTAGCTTTTCAACCGTGCGGTTTCAGACATGGCAAAAAGGATCACCGTTGATAAGAACTCATCTCAACGGTGACTCAGTTGAGGAAACGTTATTGAAAAGGATTTTCCAGGCCAATGAAATCACAGATAATTTTAAAGGCATGGTTTTCTAGCAAGCATCTAATTTGCATAAGCAACATCCTAACTCTAGTTTTAAGTCAGTTTTCATTTTTTCGTCAGAGCAGATTCGTTGGCTGGCTCCGACCTCCGGTATGCTGGCGTGAAAATGCTAAGCCGGGCGGAGTGCAGAAGGTTATACATACTAGCAGTGTACTATAGCAGAATGCAAATAGAGCCTAATATAGAATACGATATGTGGTCCAGCCTGATGTGGTCCAACAGCAACGTATAACCAAGGTCGGTGCCTAAGGTCACCCCTAAGGATCGTCCTGATGTCAGCCGCCATCTTGGTAGGGAGAGGCCCTTCAGGAAATCTGTAGTTGCACCATTAGAGTTTCTACCCTCTTTGTACAACCACATGTGTGCAACCTGCACAATGTTCCCTCTCACCAGGATTGATATCTGTTGACAGCTAGTTAGTCTGGAGGTCAATCGAATATGAGGAAATACCCAGGGCCTAGGGGCATGTAAATATTCCCATCCTTCAAAGGGGGAGCTGGGGTGTACTTCTTCAACGCCATGATCACTGATTAACATAACACAACATGTCAGTGGCTCAACGGGACCAATTCACCTGTTCCGTGATGATGTAGCGTGGAACTTGCGTAATCTACGAAATGTAACTTGTGTAAGGTTTCCTATTTCGAATGTGTGAATGGAATAGTTTTGAGCAAGTCCCAATTTGATCAGGAAGAAGTACTTAAATTTTGATGAATGCTTTAGAGGACACCGCTTCTTCGAAGAGAATACAATAATTCGTGATTAATAATAAATTTTCTACATGTACATGGTTTCTATCGGGGAGAGGTCGCTATGCAGACTGCCCTACCCGCGGAGTGAATTATGGGTCCAACACACGGACGACACTTTTCCCAACCCACCGCCAGCAGCCCACTTCATCTCCTGTTTGACAATCATTTATCTTCATCTGCCTGGCAGTACAACACAACTGTTTTCTCCGGCTCCGTTTGCCTGCCATGGTTTGCCAGTTGCCTGCCTAATGCGTAACAGACTGTAACGGGCTCCACTCCACGCGCCTGTTTTACGAAAATATTGTGTGTCTTCTCTAACTTTTCGAGTGTCTCAACGTTTGCAAACTTTGAGACAGTTTCTATGATTTGTGAGATATGAGATACAGGTGAAACTGCACTGGTGAAACAAAAATATGACCAGTGCCTTCTGTGTTATACATCACTTGACACACGTTATATCGATAACGTCATAGCACACAGACGTATGCTGCTATGTGTGCAAATGCTTTGTGTTACCCATTGGAGTATACATGTACTAGTAGGTATTTCCGCCAATTTACATTCTTTCCACCCACCTCCATGCATGGGTTGAAGTGCAACGCGTAGAAGGTGAATTTCAAAAGACTCAAATTGCCCCATACATGCAAATTATATCCACAGGAGAGCATGTCCAACCCGATCAAATCTCATATGACATTGTATGATGTGCTCCCTGTTATCGGTACCGTCAGTAATTAGACGTTGCTGAAAGCCTGTCCGTTACACTTGCCCAAACGGTCCGTCATCAAACTCGCCGCTGAGACCTTTTTCAAGGTCTACACCCTGACCCATGGTAACCTAGTTCAGCATTTGATAAATCTGACACTTTCTATTACAGTGTTTTAACTTATAGGTGTGTCTTACTTTAATGCAGATCAGACCAAAAAGCAATGCACCAACATCTCGGTTTCATAGATCGATATTCATGCAGTAAAACGTGTAGTTACAACTCATGCTTCCTACCTGCCAGAACGCGGTAATCGAGTTGGCAACTTCTGATATCGCCATGCACACATGTTATTTCTGTACGTACCACACTAATACTGCCCCACACAGTGTCGTGACCCACTTGGCGACAACCCACATAAACGTGACTTGGAGAACTTCTTAATTCTTACCCTTGCCGTCCTTGGTCCTTTGGCCCCGCCTCCCTCTCACTAGTCTCAGCGTCTGTCTCCTCCTTGACTCTTTTCCAAGTTGCCTCCAGGAGAATCCTTTAGCGCATAACTTCTATTTGTAACCCACGTCAGAAGAACGCTCTGCAAGTTGGCAAGGCTCTGCCGCGAGAACGGCCCGAAAAAGATCTCCGGCAAGAAGGGTGTGTGCAGTTTTCCCCAGACGTCCGGGCGCAGGCAGCTGTCGGGTCCCAGCACAGCTCAGGACGCGTCTGCCCTCTGTTCTTAGAGCCCCGTGCGTGTTTATCGTCTGTACTTGGGGTGATTCGGTAACTTCTATCCGGTCGTGCAGCCGTTCTCCCTCGCCCTCCTGTACTCAGACACCCTGTGCCTGGTCCTCACGTCTCAGGAATGCCGCTCTGCGTTTCGACTGCCACTTCCTCAAATATTTGCGGGCACAATAGGATCTTCAAACAGACGGCCGACCAGGGAAGGGACGCCACTCTTCATCATCTCCGAGGATTTCAGCGGGGGTTACGCGTTTCCAGTTTCTCCAGATCTAGCTCACCCGCAGTCAAGTGATTAGTAACCCCGCTTCTAGACTAGTAAGAAGGTCGAAAAAATCGATCGAGTACTGTCCTGTTGTCGCTCATCTAATAACCCATGGGTAGCAGTAGCTGTTCACTGTGCTTGTCGGAAAAGAGACAAATTTCTCATTTTTGTTCGGCATCCTCAACCAGTACCAGATGAAATTCACAAATTGCGCAGGAACCCCTTCTAGACCCTTCAGATATGAACTTGCCTGATGCCACTAGCCCCCGACACCTCCTCATCTGTGTCGGGGACGGGACAAAATTCCTTCCGTGACGCCCAGAGGCCAAGGTTTAGATTACATGACACCCCCGTGGCGAAGTTCAGCGGGTCAGGCCGGCCTAATCCCCCCCGGGGCTGCGCAGGAGCCGCGAGGCTTTATGGACCATTTGTAGAGATGGGCACTTTACACTTCAGCTCCTTAAGAATGTCATTTACCGTGACATTTGGGCCCTTAAGGACCGAGTGGCTCTCAGACATGGATTAAGATGAGATGCGTGAGAAATTGGGCGGCTTAAGATACTATCATTTATCACTCTCCTCAAGGTGAAAACGTCCCCGAAGTGCCAATGAAGAAAATGAATAACACCAGTGAATGAAAAAACAAAAACACACAAAAACTTGCTTACCTTTTGTCAGCCTTCAAATTCAATAAAGTGAGGAAAGCACGGGTCAAGGCTGACGCCATATCCAGGGCCTCGTATACTTGACATGGTATCTGTCAGGTTAGGGTTAACGGTTAATACTGGCACCCAGCTGTAATACTAGTAGTTATATAACATAGCTGTGTGAGTACCAGCTTCTCACAGCCTGTATGTGTGCCGGTTCTGTTGTACCACATTAAAAGTCAGTGCAGTGCGATTCAGGGGCGTTTTTAATTCTTAATATCTTATTCAATAATATCAAAATATTGCCCCGTGTGTTCGCATTCGTCTATATCTCGACGATAGGGAGAGACCGTCAAGTTTAAAACTGCCTCGAAGTTACGATAAATAGAAAGGGTGTTTGAACACAACTCCAGGATGTGTTATCTGCCGCTCTGCTTGTAGTCAAGGCCATTGTGAACCGCGTCAAGGTAATCTTCGACAATCCAGGGTGAGGGCTGCTTCCTCAAGTTACTAAATCCACCTACAAACTCAGCTACGTGTTTTGTCATCTGTTGTTACTATAATAGCCACCTTTACAAACGCTTTCTTGCACTAGTGACATTTTAATGTGACTTCTTGTTGCCTGAATCGCCTTGTACTGACAGGGGTGAAAAGTTGAGAATGCCTTCTTCATGAAGTTCATCGTCACATATGCGGAGTGTCAAGTTCGGGAAGTTTTTAACGTTACCATGGCAACGGATAACAATCGCCAGTAGGCAAAAGGCTATACTGGACATCAGTATCTGAAGAATTCACGGTCAATGTAAGGAATGTTGTGATTGGACAACCAAAGGCGGGAAACCACTAGACAGACTAACCAGGAGTATCCGGCTGAGACAGGGAAGGACAATGCAGGGTCGCGACATTTGGGAGAAAAGCAACAATTACTTTTCAAGGTTGCTTTGCAAACGTCTTGTGTTAAGTACCTTTGGAACTTTAAATGTGGTGTATGGTCGTGCTGTATTCTTCCCAGCACGGTTCAGGGGATAGCGCTGTTTGATAACACTGTTTCACCACAAAGTGCACCACAGGATTCCCGCAGAGTACCAACAATAGCATCTATTGTCCTTGTCACGATACCAGCCTTTCCCGCGGTACCCATTTCCCGAACCATTAACCTCAGTTACTCTACTTTGCGGTCAAGTTCAACTTTAAATGTCATACCTGAATGTTAACAACAGTATTAAATACAGTAAGTCAAGCGGCAGGGGTACAGTATAATGTACAATCACCTAGACAGAAAACATAACATAGACGGCTCCAAATGATTTGTGCATGCTGTTATGTAATACGTATGTGCCTGATAACCATTTATAATGCATAGCGATCAATCTATAGCCATATGAAGGTCACATGTACATGTTTCAGTGAATGCTTCGTGAAAGCCATCAACACATACCTT
Source organism: Branchiostoma floridae x Branchiostoma japonicum (assembly GCA_013266295.2). Lineage (NCBI taxonomy): Eukaryota > Metazoa > Chordata > Leptocardii > Amphioxiformes > Branchiostomatidae > Branchiostoma > Branchiostoma floridae x Branchiostoma japonicum. The sequence goes on from CM023824.1 coordinate 12,626,743, forward strand.
GAGGTCACCGCCCGACCCGCCAGACCTGTGCGCCCGACCTGTCTAATAAAAGTCTATGCACCTCAGACAGTCAGAGGGCGCCTGGAATCCCACCCGTTCCTTCCTTCCTGTAGATATACATCAGTCCGCCAGAGGGCGGAGACGTCGGCACAGACGACATTTGGGGTGGTAGGCACACGTCAGACGGGCGGGGGTGGAGTGGGCGATATATGTCTACATGGGGAGATACACTTTTTTCCGCTTCAGACCTTTGTTATGTACGATGGAGCAAAAGATTTTGGAACCTGTGACCCCCTGTATCCAGGCTACCACCGTATTTAGTTTGTCCGAGGGACTTGTCTGTTTTAGATCTTAGATATAGCGCTAATGAAGTCTGTTTGTTAATAGCATTACTGCAACGCACCATAACGGTTCAATTAACGCTGAATGTTGCCTATACTTACTGTTGTAGCAAAAAAATGGACCATCGCCGAGTTTTTCTTAAGCATACATTTAGTATTTGCACGTTTGTGTCCAAATGGTAAATCTTTACTGATCTTGGATGCAAAGTAATTAGATTCTCTTCATCTAGCTGTTAATTCAACAGTTTTCAAAGAAAATCCGGAGGCAAAACGAGTTTGCTAGATAAGGAGTAATGCTCACACACAGTATTTGCACTCTTCCCGATCCACCTAACTACCAACAGCCGTGTGACCCGATCGGACCAACTCTATCGTGTTGGGGTCTTGAATCAAATTCCCACATCTGGTGTATTAAATATTATCGTAACGGAGCACAAAATACGATCTTAGTTAGTTAGGTGCAATGAGGTCGTTACGGCAGCTTATAATTCATAACGCACAAGGAAGTACGGGTAATAACGAAACATGTCCACAGTATAAACAAGGTACATTAGCTAAAATCAAATAAATCCAACGTCTTTTTGCTTTATATCATAGTTATAGTAGAGATAAAGGAACAGGTTTGCAATAATGGAAGGTTTGTCTAGCCGCATTAGATATATGCATGGGTTTGTCTACACGAATGTGTAGAACAACGGACATGCGCTATTGACGCAATAGCTTTAGGCGTGACACGGTGGATTAGGAGAGATTAGGCCGTTGACGGAAAACAGGATAATCCTTTCGGAAAACAGACGTCTGTCTGTCACAAGTGAGTTGATTCCAAGATAATTTCAGTTAAGTTGTAGCCAATATACTATGGTATTGTGGCACTGAAGGCCATATAATAGAACATAACGCAACAACAGCACTTTATCATAGGATTAAAATATTCTCCACAAATGTCCCTAATATGTTTCGTGTTGGTGAAAGCCAGTGGTAAAAAAACCTTTATATTATAAGTTATAATCTTTCCTGAATTCACGCGGGCGTGGATTTTTATACCATAGTAGGGTAAACACCCCGGACAAATTACTCGACCTTTTTGGACGACTTCTGGATTATTTTCCCAGTCAGCAGAATGGTCTGATTTAGACTACATAGCATCATGGGTAGAACGACATGAGACTGCAAGAGTGCACAAAAGCTCCAAATACGACTGATTTATGTTCCGTCTTTACCTTTCGCGACAAGATAAAGGTTCTGTAGTCCGGTACGTGTTGGCTGACACGTACGGTGAAGTTGGATCAACAGTGATGTTACGGGTCTGTCGGAAACTGTAAAGTGTGATTTGTAACTGCCGTCTGCGTATGCACCAAATATACAGGACAGCAGGTTGCAAATAGTCGCTAAAAGTGCTTTTGACAGAGTCCAGGCTGTGTCTTGTCTCAAACTTAGCGAACAGAAACAACAGGATTGAATTAACGCGTCAGCCGCGGACTAAAATTAACCTGTGATGAACCTAATCTTTCATCATCGTGTTAATCTCCGCCGGAATGCACACGGAACAGATGGCTGGTGGGACAGATGGATGCCTTTTAAAGTTCTCCAATGGATTACTGGAAAATAGTAAAATTGGCCAAATACTAGTAGCAGAATGCTATACCAGAGGAGTTAGCCCTTTATAGAAGTACACTTTGCAACCCACGGAGACTGGTACAGACCTCTAACAAGTCTTACAACATACTAGATCTGAGACTAGACAGTACTAGAACTGACAGTACTAGAACTGACAGTATACGTACTAGATCTGAAACACACGCTATGTTCGGTTAGTCTCCAATATACACTGTCAGTCGTTTCCCCAAAGCGGCCAGACTCACGTGTGCCTAACAAGGATGGCATCATGCTAAAGGTGTGTGGCTGACGCCATCCATATATAGTCACAGAGTGAGATTTAAGACTTTGTGCAACAACTTTTGCATTCTTAAGATTGTATTATTTTGCAGGTTATATTGGCGCGGTTTTATACGCACGCACACAAAGGGAGCTTGTCAGCAGAAGAGTATGAGAGTATGAGGTACTGCTGATCAGCTGATGAATGAAGTGAACAAATAGCGCCATCTGGCGGTTAGTTTAATAAAGACTAACCGAGGCCAAACATAGCCAGCTCTCCACTGTGACCTTTATTAACCCTGAGGGGAACTTTTATGAGCTTTGTATACAAAGCGACGTTTAGCGACGTTGAACAGAATGGCAGGCTTGAGTTTATCAGGAAAATCTATTGCTGCGGCAATAACGACCCAATGCGCTGGTCAAGAAACAATACTTCCATCACTACCATGGAACGCGTCATTGGCACAATATATCTATTTGTCGGAGATGTTTTGAAGTTGCTTTTGTAAGAAGAGAACATGACTATACGCCACGTGGCACGTCCACCTGTGTATCACACAGGAAGTTGGAAAACAGATCTCATCCTTCTCTCTACAAACGCTTTGTGTCCGAGCTGTGCGACCTTTCTTCTTGTCCCGGATCTCTTTTGAACTTGTTGAATAACGGGACAAAGCTATCAAAAATTGCCGGCCACTGATATGATGCCATAATGCGCAGGTTGATCAAACGAAAACAAAGGTAGCGTCGCTCGGCACGGGGCTCACGACAAGTTAGACCGAGGTAAAAAAAACAACAACAGATGCTTTGAGGCAGGTCTTTGGCCTTCCGCCTGGCGTGTGTCGTAATACATGGCCTTCGAAATGAAAGTTTATTTACTCTTCTACATAATGTTGGTGTTTATTAAGACTCCAGCACTATCACAAAGCAAGTGGAATGCTTGAGCTATTTTCTTATATCCTGTTCCAAACATTTCAATTGCCAACAATAAACTTTTCTACGCTACACTTTAGTCTGGATGTCACCTGTGATGACTAAGGTATTTCCGTAGTTTTTCTCAGTCCAAACTCCGTCGCCTTTTTGAAGGTCAGAACTGTTGTTGAAGTGGTAGAACACACACCGGGTCAGTTCCGAACACTATTATTACTCCTTGTTTAGCGCATGTCTGCAGAAAGTTGTGTCAACTTTAACAAGGCGGTTTCTAGAACAACGGTTTTGTGTCTTCCTCGTGACAAACGGGATACAAAACAGACAAGTTTCCGTATCTGGTCAAAGGAACATCTCCGAGTTTGGAAACCACATATCCGCCAACAAACAGTCTTTACCAGACATAAGCCTGCTGAGTAATATACCCGATACCCGGGCTGATACGCCGGATAGACAGCGGAGATGAGCGGATATACAAACACTGGGGGATTCTTTCTTTTCCTTGTTTCCGTCTTTCCACCCTTTTGTTTGAGTTGTTTCTTTTATCTCCTTTTGTCTGTAATATTGTAGGTACTTAACCTCCAAACCTGCTTTTCTATGCATGACAGCCATATTAGGCATTGGTCCGTCTTAGAGTTAGACATTTGTCACGAAGACCAAGAGTAGTACTGGACTAGGATGCATGTTCAACGCTAATGATACAGATGGCACCCTTTTTACCGTATTGTACTCTTAATTCGCACATATTGTTCGACGCACAATGACTAGATCAAGTCGTTATCGTGAGACAGACGAGGCGATGACCTGCCCCTGTCTCAGTGGTCCACGGACTGTGCCAGAGGGACAGATCACGAGGAGATTGACTATCCCGTCAAGTGACACGTGATTTCCACTATGATTATCTACCAATCAAAATCAAACACTTAATATGTAAATGAGCCAGGTGCGGGTCATGTGCTGCTGACAATATGTGTTTTTCACCCCAGACCCCCCACGTAAGGATCAGTCCGCCCCCTGCCATGTGTATGGAGCTCTTTGTGCGCCCCTGGTACAAGAGTACCGTTATGCAACTCAACTTCAGTCAAACACTATCGGAAAACATGTTTTTTTTGCAAAGAGTCCAAATTCCAATGCTAGCTTACGAATGCCAATTAATTACAGGTATTCTGGAAGTTAAATTAACTTTAAAGTTTACCTATGGACTGTAAGGTTAATCTCAAAGGATGATGATACCTACATGTATCTCTTCGTAGCCAAAAGGTACAGAAACAAGCATACATATTTCATAATACACTGGCAAGGAAAGGCGGGTTTGTTTCTCGTCTTTAGATCTAGATGTTCTGGTACGAATGTGAAAAGCTCGCCTAAGTAAAATCCCCTGGATATATTCCGTTGAGAGACTATGTACATGACTAAAATGCTATTACCTTGATAGCTATTCATGTATACCTGTCTCCTTGTTATAGTCTACGTGTCAGTTTTAGCGCTTTTGAAGAGTGTATCCTACTTTCTTCCGTTGCCTTTGTGAAGAAGGGCACAGTCTTTCGTCGACCCTTGATATGTGTTGAAAAGACAACATTGATCTGACGCCGATATCCCCTCTCCTAAAAACGATAATATTACGAGCATTCTTCCAGTCCAGTTATCGATACGGCTATCTTGTGTTCATGCTATTTCAAATCTACTGGACCTCTCTCTGTACTATTGTGCAAGCGCCTATACACTATAAATAGCCCGCACAAAGCAGGGAAGGTTATACATAAACAACAGACAAGGCCGCTGTTGATGGAGATAGGATTCGTACGCTTTTTATTTACTAATGATAGCAGCTATTTACGTATTCATTTGGCGTCGGCGAATCGTGGGAACGTTTTTGACGGGTTTTTGTATGCTGTCTTTTGTCTCTTCCACATTCCTGATCACCGTGCAGAGAACAAGTCTGCGGGCGCGCGGCCAGGGCCAACCACACCGCGCCAACCCGTGACTTCAGCTTCACTCTCTAGTTCACCAACAGTTTTATCATCAAGGAGGACCAACGGATTCACTCTAAAAATAGCAGGAGTCAGCCCGGCAGTCTACATTCGGGCATACTAGTATTGGATTGCCTGTTTAGAGGGACATATTACGGTTGAAAGGGAATCGCTAAATTGGACGAAAAGAACATCAAGAATTGACAGACCTCAGTATTCTCTGATAAGGACCAAGCAAATCTCCTGCCTGGTGAACTATATTGCTCACGGGACCTATTGGTTTAGTCGAAAAGTACTATAGAAGTTGGTTAAGAAGCCACCCCATTCAGAAGGTTTATGCAGTGTTGATAGCGTTGTCAGTCGACGTCGTAGTGCGGACGTGCGTTGCAAGACGATCGTGGAGAAGACATCGGATTACAAGACATCGGTAAGATTCATCATTATCGGTAAAATTACTGAGTTCATAAGCATATAGGAATGGCTATAGATAAGTCAGCAGATTTTCCAGAGTAAGAGAAGACGTTTAACAAACGAGATATAGGTTCCCCTTGTGTGATTTTGGCGACGCTCTCATTTTATGTTTTGTGCGTTGTTCGAGTATGGAGGTTCAAAATATAATTTCTTACCACTTTGTGCACATCGGAATATAAATTTAGTATCGATATATCTCTATCAAATACCCAAGCAGAAGCTAGACTGCAAAAGTTTTCTGAGCGGACCCTTTTTGTTGTGCGCTGGTGATTTTGTCTGTATAGAAACTGTGTCGTACCTGCAAAAACATCCCCGGAATCAAGTTCTGCATGTATGAAACTCCCAACATGTCGTCTAATATTTTATATAACAGACCTTATCTATAATTCCAGACTTCTGTGTATAGTCCACCTTGAATTGGCTACTCTTTTTACGTCATCTAGTTTGTTGTAACGTCATCTAGTTTGTTGATGATGATGATGATGATGAATGGTTTATTCACAATATAAATCACTTGCAGCCCGAAGGCTGAATTGCTGATTCATTACAAACTTTCTAAAAAAATAATAAAAAATTACATTGCCATCAGCATATTCTGGTAAAAACATAGTAACAAACACTTAAATACATTGATTTCATAACATCTAAAGCACCAAAAATGAGAAGTCGTATCGTTATTTTAAAAGCATGGCAGTATTTACATACATGTATCGTCACAGGTACACGTGTGATAGTTGTCACTAAGTCATCAAGAATTTAAAAGCCTCACTATGTATGGTATAGGAGAGTTGAAAAGTCGTTCTGTCCTACATTTGATTGTTCGATATTTGTCTCTGTTTCTCGTGCTTCTACCATGATAGTCTGATCCTTTTGGTGGAAGCATTGCTGGTGAGTGGATTGTCAAGTGAACACCGAACTTGAGGCACAGTTTCTGTCTGCGGTCTGACAGCAGCGGTAGATTTAAGTCTTTCCTGGCTTGATCATAGCTAGTGAAGCGTCCTCCTAGAAACGTCCTATTTGGCCAGTTTCTACTATTTTTGTCCGCGAAAAGGTCTTGTGGAGACTAGAGAACCCTTTTGATGAAAATGTAACAAGAAAGTCAGCTGATGAATGGAGGGTTTTCGTCCTCTTACTCCACATATTTCCACTAGAAGCTGCGACCGCTGAGCAACCGCTGAGCGACCAAAGATTTGTCAGATTAACGAAATTCATAGACAAAGAAAAAATTTTTTGTGTGTTTTGTTGCATTTTAAATCATACTTTTGCATCGTGCGTCATACTCCAATAAGTCCAATTAGATCAGTGATAACACAACTCCAATTTAGTGGTCGCTCAACGATCGCCGTCTAGTGGAAAAGAGCATTAGCCGACTTGCACGTGTGTAGTTTGTGCCGTTGATTGTGAACAGAAGGATCCGCCTCAACGATAAGTTGACTTCAACGATGGTACTGGTATTGTAATATTCGCAAAATTGATTAACGCGGTTTCCCGCTTAATCTGCTCCTGTACACATTTGATATTGCTGTGTTTTCACCTATCGTTACTCCTCGCCCGGAGTCAGAGAATCATCACCTAGTCAATCTAAAGTCATCCCGTAACGCTTTGAGCTCTTCATCTTTTAGAGGTTGGCCTTGTGAATGTTCCCTACCCCGAGCGGCCATAGCTAGCGGGCCCCTACAATGTTTTGAACACTGCCGACTTTACACGTCCCCCTCGCCCCACGTCTGTCATCACCCATTCACGGCTCCCTCCCCGCCAGAGGCGTTCAACTCCACGGCGTGTTTATGGTTCGATCGGGTTTCTGATGGACGACCGTCATGGCGTCGTGTACAGAAGCATACTGCGGACGGAATGTTTGCCGATCTTCACTGTTCACGGGAAATAACACGAGGACTGGCAACATTCCAACCGTGGCGACATGTTTGTTCTCTTGGCTCGGAAAGATTGTGTATTTTTCCCATGTACCGATGAAATACTGCGGGTTTTGCCAACCACGCTACTATAGCCTGGCCCTCCAAACTACCAAGTACGGCCAGAACTCTGTCGCCCTGTGGGAGACCAGTCGGCTGATCTGAGAATATGCTTACGTAACACCAGTCCAGTGGAAAATAGTTAGCGAGTGATATCTTGCCAGTCAATGTGCACCAGAGCTTACTGACAACACAGGTGGTTAGCGGGTAAAGTTTATCCACATGCTTGTGGCGATGGCCTCTGTTTTCAAACAAATTCTCTGTTGTGTTCTGTGCTTTACCAGGGCTGGAGGTCGTCCCCTTCTCTTCGACCAAAAATATTGTGTACTTTGAATGCAGACGCGTGCCCAGACTGTCTGAGTTCTCTTTGTTTCCAGCACCTACAGTGATTCGTAAATTTTCTACCACTAAAAAATTGCTTAATCTGTTGGTTCTAAATATCTCAGATTCCTAGCTTTGCATGACACTGTTGATAGTGTGTCAATAAAATGATTGCTCATTGTATTGATAGATTGATAATTATTGAGGAAAAATGATAGTAAAAGTAATTTTCACCTATAAAAGTAGACTTTTCGCAAAAAAAGTCACTGAAACCCCAGTGAAACTTAAGATGAAAATTGCGACATCTGTCAGCGCTCTGAAGCACTTTAATCCTAGCTGCGGTCAAAGCCGACACATGTTTACGTTCCATTAAGGTGTGGATGCCGGTAACGGACAGACAAGTTCAGGCGTGAGGTGCTCAGATATACAATCTTGCTTTCCCGAGAGTTATGCCACGACGAGACTTAAAGGCAATGTCTTATAGACTTTTGTCTGTACTATCCCATTTTAGGGCGTGGTCACATTCGTCGTAGGTCGTCGTACAATTTTGATGCTTTAGAACTTTCCAGCACGGTCTGTAACAGAACCAACAGCCGACAGGGATCTAAGACATCTTTTTCCATACTGACAAGACAGCTAAAGTTACATTTGCAGGACACATGCACAACTATCCCAAGAAAGTTGCGATCGGATCATACGACGATCGTACAACGTATGTGACGGAGCCCTTAAGGTCCGGTTCCATCACTCTTATCGTAGTGCATTTTCAGCGTTAGTCTCTTCATCTCGACTAAAAGAGTTCAACCTTTACACCGGAGTTGGCCCTTTCATCGGACTCAGCTACTTAACACCCGGCATTATCGGCTCAACCGCTAACTACACCTTTAATACACGTCTCCTTAAACATACAGTCCATTGATCTGGCTCCCTTCTCAGAAATGTGATAAAGCTCACGCCTTGAGAATCCCGCCACATGCGGAGTGCCGTCTATACACGGCCGGGCGGCCCAGTTTGTATTTTCCCCGCCAGGCGTGGACCCCGCGGGGGAGGGCGCGGGGATCGCGATGTACGCGCTACAAAGGGATACACGGAACGCCTTTCAGTCCCAGGTGTAATGTTTCCACCCATACAATAACATTTATTCAAGGCACAAGAGGAGAAGTTTATGCAGGGTGATCTGTTTACTCAACCTTCTTGTACTTGTTTGTTTCAATTCTATACTGCTATGTAAATTGTCTCCTGCGTTTGGAGCTCAGAAGGGGAGATATTGTTCGCCCAGGAGGGTCCAGCGCGTCCCGCTGCCATGGCAACGGCGTGTCGAACAAGAGAAGACACTTCAGAGGGCTAGCCGATTCTGTATGTGTGGGTGTTGCCATAACTGTGGGGTATATGAGAGTGTCATCAGTGACAACAAGCAGTGGGTTTCTTGGGGTAGAAACTGGCGTCTGTTCAAACGAAAGACATCACACAGCTCTAAGTCTGCCCGGGGAAAGTTTGTTACAGCTGGGGGCTTTCTGAATGCCTTTTCGCGTTTTCGGTTTAAGTTTGTAAGTTATAACACATTAACCAGCATATAAACTAACATAATCTCGATTCTGTCCTTGGCTCAAACTGGATGTCTTTAACCTGTAGCTTACGGACTTGTCACAAGTTAAGGTGGTGAAAATGATGTGCATAGATCTAGAATAATCAGCTTAAGGGGAACGTACAACTCTTTATTAACTTGTTGCCGGCATCTTACCTCCTCACGGGGCGGAACAAAACAACTCCCCCGGGGGGTGTACAGGTGTCCCCGGCGCGTGGACGGCACCGTCCCGTCAGCTGCGGTTTCAGGAGTCAATATCAAACCAAACCTTCTTCATGGCAACTTCCCATCCATCTGTCATATTACACCTGGGCTTGTGATCGTCTGAGGGGCTGGCTGGAGTGGGCCGTCTGCAGGGACAGCACCACCTCTAAGTTCTAACTTTGGGCGGGGCGGGCAGTTTTAGAAGGGCCTAAGTCGGATATTTCAGTACAGGATAACTATTACGTGCTTGTACATAGAAATATATCAAGAAAAGGAAAAAAGACGACGACGGCAGTACATATGTGGGCTGAGCATATTGATAGAAGCTCACAGTGGGACTATCCTGTTAAACTGTGATGACAGATTCATTGACGGTTATGTACTGTTATTGCAAATATACAGTTCCTTTCTCTCGCAAACGTTAAACATAAAACACTGCCCCTCTTTGTAATAGGGTCCTTTAATCTCTTCAGGAATGTTTTTTCCTCAGTAGGTTCTTTCTCGTCAGAAACTTCCTGTGCCGGTGTCCACGGTTAACTGGTCATGACCCAGAAGAAATACAACCTTATTCTTAACGTTTTCCCGATCTTATCTACACAACCGTCTCCATTTTGAATGGGAAGCAACAAGTGAAACTTTGTCTTCTCCCTAATGCCTAATTCAATAAGATGAAAGATGGCTACATTTCCTTTTCATTAGTTAATGTATCTTGGTGTTCTCATGACAAAAGCATTAAAGCAAAAGAAGAACTATTCAAGGTCTTGACGTTCTGAAGATAAATACTTTATTATTTTCGTTACTATGTGGTGTATTTTTGTTGGCTCTTGAACAAAGACATAAAGGCGTCTGAGGCAAACAAGCGGCGGCTGTGGAGAGGACAGACAGCGGGTGAAAGGTCTCGTGTGAGGTGGAGTCATTTGTCCTGACTCACACGCGCGCGCACTTTGCTTATCAGCGCCGGAGCCGTCCGTGCCTGCGCCTTCGCGCCAATCAAAACAATCGACACAAGCGATACAGCGGTGCTATGCCGTCTTCTGAGTTCTTGTCATGACAGATGAAGGTTAATTGGCCGCCCTAGGCACGATATCTGCTCTTCAGCTTCGCACAACAGCAAAAATTCGTTTGCCATGCTTCAGCGTGCTGCACAGCACATAAGAGTGGACACGGGCTTAGTGGGAGGTTCATAATGATGTTCATGCTATGTTTAAGAGAAGATAATAAAAAAGATAAAACGCAACTGATATGCCAGTTATCTATCTATAGTATTTAGGGTTTAACAGTCTGATAATTCCTGCAGAGCCCATGGAATAGACTCAGATCAAACCGTGATGCTCACGCCACTGACAGGTGTATGAAAGTGTTCTTTGTGAAAGGAGCCGCTTGGGCGCGACCCACCGACCAATGACGAGGCCGGGTACGTGCGGCCCTCCTCCTTACTGGCTCTCTGTGGCTTCTGGCACGCTCTCACGGGGATAGTCTGACAGAGGCACCGCGCGGTCGTCAAAACTATTCGTGTATTCGGCCTCATGGGTAAACAAACCACCGACCTCTGAATATGAGTAGACGTATGGAAAAGACGGGTCGTTTTCTGTGGGAGGGGTAGGGTGACGGCAGGACGCGGGCTGCCCACGGAACACTGGCCAGCGGGACGGACTGCTACATCAACAGGAAACTGGCTAATGATTTCCGGCTGGAGATTCCCGTGTGTCTGACGCTGTACCACAGGTGTTCTGCCTCGCCAGGTGACCCTGTGTCTTCCTCCGTGTCAGCAGCTCGGGACTGCTCGCGCCAAACCGCAGGAGTGGGGCGCCCATTGATACCGGGATATCGGAGACCGCGAAACAAGGGGGTTAAAACAACTACATATCACCTTAATATGCTTCCGTTGTCATAACCACCCCGGTGGTCATATCATATGATATTTGCCGACTTATGACGCTGCGTGCATGTGGCGGCAGCTTCGGCAGGTGAGAGTGGACAGGTGCCGGTACTGATGACTGACAGTTGGTCGGACGGGCGCGCGCACTCCTCAGCCTGCACTTGGCTCGGATTTTTCTCGGAGTTCTTTGTAACTGTTGCCAAGGTACGGACTTTGTGAATTCTGTATGACGTTGCTATGGATACAGAAGTCTTTGAATAGTTACCACTGACCTGAACGTTTCGTGCGGTCATCTACCGATTACGACTGGGAGGTTTCTACGTAAGTTCGACAGGTTAACTTTACTATTATTTCTTTGGTGTCTTCTATATGCCGAGTCATATTGTCCACATGGGTGGCTTTTCATGGCTACCACGAAAAATCACAACGACAATTCTAAATTAAGAAGACCTATTACAGATTGTATCGTCTCGTAATTAATATCTGTTGTTTCTTGCTCATTAGACGCTGTGTGTTTAAGATAGAGTGACGTTGTTTGCCCTCCACTTGGCAACCGTAGTACCCAACAGGTGCCACCAGATCGGTTTGAAGCCGCGGGATTTGCCGTTGTTTAGTCAGGCTTTCCTTACACACCGCCAGCGCCCCGTCTGTCATGTACAGCCGTGTTTGAACGTTCCGATATCAGCCACCTGTAGGCTTCTCTTAACCTCCTCAATAACCGCCTTCTTCATTAACTATTCGATAAATGTAGTGCGCGTATATGGCGAGCCCGAACGTCTTATTCAGTACAATTGTTGAAGACTTGTTACTTTGTGGACGAACTTATCAACGAATCTAGCGTGCACACGCCCTGTATTTGTTCTCTAATTCGCTGTAAACACCAGGAGCCTGAAGGCAGGCATGTCGAATGTGGACCTGGTGGTCCAAATTCTCGATTTCACGGAGATAATTAGTGCTTACTACATGGTGTCGGACACGTTCCCGCGGCAACTTCGCCGGCGGCCATCTTGTTTCAGACGACATTCACGACGAAATACATATGGGATATTCTTGTCCAACAAACATGGCGGGTTGGAGTTGTTGGTCATGGTTGTATGGTTATCGGACAGAGGCTGGCACGGGTAAGGCACGAGGCGGGATAAAATACCAGTCATGCCAGCTACGGACATGTCCTTGATTAAAGTTAGCGGCTGTCAACAGAGCCGTGGTGCAGTAGCCTGTACGGGAGGAAGGCTATGGACATTCTTATGTCCTAGAGCGGTACTATTCCGTTTTAAAAACTTGTGGACTCAACCTCAACAACGCAAATAAAAGGAATTATAATCTAGAGTCCATGGTAAAGCCTACTAGTGAAACTGTGATCGAACGCAAAACCGTGGTAGCTAGAAGTCACAACTACTGCAGACATGCATATGCCCTTTGTTCGCTGTAGGTACTGGATTAAAAATGATTCAGGAGAGGTTTGTAACTTTCTTAACTGGAGATGTTTATGACTTGTTTAAAACCATATGAATTGCAAGCAAAAGTCAAGCATTATCTGACTACTGTTACTGTACACTTTATGCCCCAAAATCCTGTACTGTTTTCATACAGTTATGTTTTACTCGCTGTTCCAAAGATTTGTATGAAAGTGTAAAAAACGTCCACGTAAGGACGTGTTGTCCCTAAAATATCTACACGAAAAGCAACATGGCAAGGAGGTTTTCAGATGGTTTTCCAACTTGTTTTTAGCGTGAATCAAAGGTGTGTTATGGTTGCGATAAACCTGTCAAAAACTAAATGTGCATACGGAGGTGCAATCCAATAACGTGTTGGTTATGATTCATGATAGTCAGTAACTAGGTAACTTTAGAAAACTGTGCTCCAAACGACATCTGTGACACCAAGTATCAGCTGTATTTGATGATATCATTGACTATAATTTACCGATAGAAATTACAACATACGCTCAAACTTTATGTACGCACGGACAGTTGATGTCCGAACATATAAATCTTCCTAAATAAGCTTATTGAATCGTTTACAATGTTCACAAATATTCAAAATCTTCTGCAGCAAATTGAAGGATTTCCGTGAATATCCAGATTCATCTTTCTGACTCCTTAAAAAAGATCAACGGAAGTTGGTTCGGTTGCTAGTGTACGCCAAAAAATAACGTTCACCAAACATACATGAAAGACGAAGTTCTTGTCGTGAAAGACGAAAGATTTTGATGCCAAAGAGGTCGCGTACGGACTTCACGTAAACTAATCTGGTCCTAGCCAACTTCTGTGGAAAACAACATCGTAACGTTAAACCACCGCTGCTGTTTAACAAAGCTGTTCACTCTTTTCAGGTACCAGTAGTGTGAGATATCAGTCAGCGACCTCCACATCCATAACTGTCGTCTGCGAGGGGTTTCCATAGCGACGTGAGCTAACGCAAGGTAGGCAAGGTGTTTCATGTGGATTTCCACGGTAGGAATATAGTTTTCCTACGGCGCGGTCACATTCGTTGTTGGTCGTCGTATGATTTTTGATTCCGTAGGATTTCAAAGCAGACTGTGACAGAACCAACCGCCGACAAGGATCTAATTCAGCTTTTTTCTTAACAAGACAGATGAATTTTGTACAACATGTATGCACAACTGTCCTCAGTTTGCAATCGTACGACGATCGCACAACGTATGTGACCGGGCCCTTCAATCAGTGGTTAGATTTTAACAGAAAGGGCAGGAAAAGCTATCACGTTGTTACACAGTCAAGTCTCAACGCTTGTTGATGTTGTCCATTCAGTTGCCTGTCTGGGCGTGAAGCCTGTAATGGCGAGGGATCCTTGAACAAATTCGTGGATCAGGATTGAATTTAGATCTGCTCCAACGTTTAGATGAATCGATAACTATGTTGAGTTAGACAAACGTGGAAGTGAGAAATTAGGTTGATAAGTTTTTCTAAAGAAAGTTTGAGGTTCGCATTGTTCCTGTTTCCTAACGTTTATCTTAGACATGGCATTTTAAGAGGGTTAGGTATATATATTTGAGAAACTTCAAATATTTCAATCACACCCTTCACCCTGTGTGGCTTTTTTTTAGCATAGCGTGACTTAAAATGTGACTGAAACTGTAAGAGAACACTAAAAGGGAAAGTACATGTCCTTTTGTCGGCTTTACATCTTTAACATCACTTTCAAAGTGAAGTGCCTACATAACGACATTTACTCGCGCCTTTGGGAAGTAGACTTTTGGCGCTAGTGACAGATTATACTGTAGCGAGGGAACAACACCCATAATTACTGACTGGCGACATGGCGTGACCTTCTTCACAAAGGGAGGTTACCCCTCTTAAAACTTCGGAATGAGGGGACGACACGGACTGTGACTTCTTTCAGGTGCAACCATCAGATCTTAAGATATTTGTCTAGATAAGCAGGCCTCTCTATAGTGAGTGAGCGGTGCCTTATGGCACGTATTATAGCGTAGCAGAAGAGTGGCGGGTTACGTAAACTAACAACTAGAGTTACCGCGCCTTCAAAGGACTCCATTCTATTCTTGGCAGGTAAAAAAGCAAGACAGCTTCCCGTCAATTCTCCGCAAACAATAAAGAAAACAAACCCATTGTGTGCGACGTTTGCACCTTTTCTTTTGAATGAGAAGTTCTGCATTGGCCATGAGACTTGTCTGGGATTCTAGATGTTGATGGTCTAACGGGTTGGGGGAATGTTTACTACTGTGAAGTTAATATATTTCTACTTCTAATGCGATCCGTTATTTGGGTCGGTCGGCTTTACGAGCAAGCTCTCTACAAAAGCATTATCTGACAAATAGAAAGTTTGGTGTGATATTCAGCATATTCTCCTTTTGTCCCATTTTCTAAATCATTCGTATATAAGCATCACTGTATCCGCATCAATACAGTGAGGATTATTCATTAAAGTACGTACTACTTACGGTTTTTAAAACTAACAAGCTTGGTGCTGTGTAAAATACCCGAAAATTTTGTATTATATATTTAAGACAAAGTTAGCAAAGACACGCTGTAGGCTCGACCTCTGTATCATCTATTGTCTCTACACTTTTGTTCGGAGCAGGATCCGCATTCAGCAAGTCAGTGTGGCCATAACTCAGAAGGAATGTCAGGAATTCATGACAAAATAGCCAGACCAGCGGGTCAAGTATGATGTACATTTGCACCGTAACCACTGGGCCACTCCATCTCGTGTGCATGCCCTCTCCATTCACTGTTAACCTTGAAACATGACCTCAGGTTCACCTTCAGTCTAATCCAGTTTCCATGTTCGCGGCGCCATGTTTGTTTGACAGTCGCCTGTCTGGCTCGTGCCGATGACCAGTCGCCATTGTTCGGTAAAAGCCGTCGGCATTGTTCGGTAAAACTTGCTGTCATGTCGGCATGAACGAACTATGCGTAATTCAGCAATGGTCCACCCGACACCCGTATTGACATTGGCAAAGAGACGCCTTCCGTAGTGTTACTGTATACAAAATAAAGATTATCAGCAGACATAAAACCCCACAAGAACAAGGAGAGAATCCTGTGGTTACTTAAAAAGACTGGAACGTGAACTCGAACTTGACAAGTATACAGTCAAAACGCTGCAACAATTCCAGTACTTGGTACTATTAGGTAGGTCAAAATATGGACATTGAAAAATTAGCAGTCAAACATGTGCGGTTAGGAGCTCTCGTCTATTATCAAAGACATAGAAAAGTATGAAAACTAAGCCACATCCTTAGTAAAATAAACAAAGATACGTCCATCCGTTTGAATAGACACTACAAACAATACCCGACCTAACTTTTTAGCAAAGAAGACGTTTTTAAGCTTAAGTGTAAGGATGTGACTCATACAGCCTCAG
Organism: Branchiostoma floridae x Branchiostoma japonicum; assembly: GCA_013266295.2. Taxonomy (NCBI): domain Eukaryota; kingdom Metazoa; phylum Chordata; class Leptocardii; order Amphioxiformes; family Branchiostomatidae; genus Branchiostoma; species Branchiostoma floridae x Branchiostoma japonicum. The sequence continues at coordinate 12,643,134 of CM023824.1, forward strand.
GAAAGAATTATTTCTTGTCAGCACAGTTACAAACAGATCATGTTTAGTAAGAGCTGCGGAAAGAGATAAGTACAGTTTCCACCGGCGGACCACAGCGTTAGTTATGTCCTAACTATGTCCGCTGCCATGAATGGCACACCTTCACGATCAGAAGAGGTTCCCTGGACCGTGGATAACAACAACCTTTTAACGTGCCCACGGCCGCTTTCCCGCACGCGAACTGATAATAAGGAAAAGGAAATCTCCCCTTAAACACCCATTAACCAGGGAGTGGCACGCTTACTTCAAAGGATGAACACATAGTCAGGTGGAGGTGTTTACTCTCCCCACATAGAACCCACACCGCAGAAATAACTTCGTTTGTGTGTCTTCTATTGCCGACAGGTGCTCTTAAACTTTTAAAGTCGGACAGTCGGAACGGTTTTTTCTGTAATTTTTGTTTGTTCTGCAAGGTCAGCTTTTACAGGAAGTTGTTTTGTCGACTTGTTATGTCTGCGTTTTGTAAGATTCTTAAAGAAATTTAAGACACTAGTGATGAACATTGAGGCTCTGCAGGGACGCGGTCCAAAATGTAGGTGGCGCTTGTAATCTACTACCTACGAAAGTCCTCTATGTCAAGCCTCTCCTTGTATGTTATTTTTCCCTGTAACAGGTACCCGTGTAGTTTATATACAATGATCCGTGCCCCGGCCCTTTTCAAGGATCCCAGGTGAATGAGCTGTTTTTCTAAGCAAGCTTTTATGGGGTTGCCTTGCAGAGGTTAGGGCGGGTAGGCTTACAAGATACAGTTACACTATGGCGCAGGCCCAAAAAAGTCTCTTTTTTTCTGCGCTCCATTTTTAATGAATATTCTTTCTTCTAATCGTCCCATTGCAACTTGTGAAGTATCAGAGTTGGCCACTAGTCTCTAAGTACCGATTAGCATTATATCATATAATCAAGGTTATAAAAGTCATATGGACATTGTTTATCTGGAATAAGTTGATTCCATTTCAGATGATTTTCGGGAAATATTATTGCAAAAAGGAGAGATGGACAAGAACGACTGAGCACAACAAATGTTAATTTATATGTTTGAATGTTATTTACATGTTCACGGTGAAACAACAAAAATATGTGTGGCAGGTATGTTTAGGAATGTTCCATTGTTGTTTAGACAGGGGGAGGGCAGGGTGCTTGTCTCAGGTGACAGTGGTGTGGTTGTTGCGCGTGCGCGGGGTGACGTGTGTAGATGTCCGGTGGGTGGCGTGCGCGTCACGCCGTTCTGTATACATGAAGAGCCTGTCCGGGCGGGCAGGACATGGCCACTGGTCTGACGTGACACGTCCCTCGCTACTTCAAACTTAGTTTTAATCACAAGCCTACCTCTTCATTTCTCTCCATGGCAGGGACAAGAGGGGACGTGTCTGTCTGGGTGACGAGGGCCAAGGAACAACTGCGGGAGGAGTCCCAGTACCCGGGGCCTCTCCTGGACTGCCGCCCGCCGCCTTACTCGGCTCCAGGTACGACTCGGCTCGGCAGGATGGCTGGTCTGGTCCGAACAAGAGTCCAGTCTCCCCGCCGGAACTCCGTCACACCTGTAGAAGGGGATGACATCCAGCTCCAAGACATTCGAGTCAAGAACGGGACGGAGAGTAGACTTTCCTGCGGCAATCAGCCTCCGAGCTCCGAGGACGAAGGGTTCAGCTCCCGGTCGGGCGGAACCCCAGACAGAACCCCGGGCAGGTCCCGGTTAGACTCACGACGAGGCGTCCCGAATCGAGCATTCGAAATGGACGCCAACATACAAGGGAGGGGGAAAGACGGCGACGTTACCTTCGACTTGGAGGCGAATAGGCCTAACACAACAAGCACTTTTCAATCTAACCTTGGGGATAACAAGCGCAGGACGCACGGCAATGTTGGAGAAGACATAGGGAGCACTAGTGACTTAAGCTGCGACAGTGATCAGGAGGAGGCGGAAGATTCTGAAGTTCACACTGATGACATCCACGGTGCTCTGGTTCAAACCGCGCCAGATCAGGTCTGGTGGCGGAAAGTCTTTCGGAGAACGTTCAGTCCTGAACCGGCAGGACTTATGCTGTTCTGGATGGTAGTTGTGACTCTTGCTGTTCTATATAACTCGTGGACTATACCTGTTCGGGGAAGCTTTACAGATCTGCAGAATAACTACTCTGGAGCCTGGTTCTTCCTCGACTACCTCTGCGACATAATCTACATTATCGACATATATGTCTGCTTTAGGACATGGTATCTACGGGACGGCGCGCCCGTCACAGATGCAGGAGCAATCACCAAACGTTACAAGAGGTCTCCATTTCTCTTCCTGGACATCGGCTCTATTCTACCCTTGGACATTCTGTATCCTGCGACAGGAGTCAACCCTTTCCTGAGGATCGGGCGCGTGTTACGTCTGTACAGACTGTACGGCTTCACAATGAGAGTTGAGCTGCGAATCCGCTGGCCAAACGTGTGGCGAATGGCTGTTACCATCCACAACCTGATGTTAGTGCTACACTATAACGCCTGTCTGTACTACTTAGTTTCACTGGGCGAGGGATTCGGACAGACAAGCGGGAGTTGGTCCTTCCTGGACCCGAACCTCTTCCCGGACTACTCCGCTCTGTCCAGGAAATACGTCCACTGTCTCTACAGATCCACCGCGAGCCTCACTCTGGTCGGCGGGCTGCCTCATCCTGAGACTAACGGACAGTGAGTATTGTCTTGATTTTTTATTCTCATTTCCTTGTTTGTCGTTCCTACAACCATTCCCTTTTTTTTTGGGGCATCACCACGTTAAATCTAAAATGAGAAAATATAAGGTATATTGTAGAATAGGGTGTTACACGACAAATCACGCGAGTTTCAAGCTTTTGGAAATTTTCTTCAAGTTGGTAAATACTGTTTCCGCTAGAGGCTGTGACCACTGAGCGACCAAATATTTGACAGCTCACTCGACGAATTTCATATACAAAGTCAAAGAACGATTTTATTACGTTTTGTGTGTTTTATTGTTTTTTAAATCATACTTTTATATCGTTTATCATCGTTTATAAAAGCAAGGGTCACACAAATCTAATCTTGGTCGCTCAACGATCGCCGTCTAGTGAAAAGAGGGCCTAAACATGCTAAAGAAGAAACTCCCAGTTCTGGAGAGACGTCGCGTCATGATGACGCACTACTATGAAGCAAGGAAGGATAGAATCTAACCTACCCTGGAACCTAAGAAAATCTGCTTATTAACCTATGAAATACCAAAACAACCAATCAACAACTAACAGCATCAGTTGAAGACAAAAATAAGCCAAACATGATTTACGTACCCACGTTTCTCATCAAGCCATGTTCCTCCCACAGTATGACAATCTGTAAACATCCCTACCATCTCTCAAATCTTGAAGACAAAAGTCCCCTTCCTGTTTTTATTGAATCATGCACAGATATTGTGTAAATGTGAAGACGTACTGAAGAGGTTATGAAGCAATAGTCGTAGCAAACGCTCACGATCAGTACCAAACAGAAGCAGGTTACATCAGGAAAGTAGTAAAAGATAGGTGCTGTCAATGCATGAAATCCGCTCTTTTTGGCACTCTTTAAAGCATGAGGAAAGGTTGCGTTTTTGGGACTCGTTTAGTTTCTTAACGTAATATTTACGGGTGCTTAAACGTTCCATTTACACCACCTTTACGTCGGCTCGTAAAGTGTACTTTTTAATGGCACTCATTTAACTTTTTAAGCTCCGTGAAATTGGCTTAAATCCTAAAATTTACGCCATGGGAGGGGCAGACGTGAGGTGCTAGCGCGGGAGTTTACGTAGTTCCGGTCAACAGCCCTGTTTACCGGTGTTTACCTGCCGACTCTCTCTTCACTCCTCAAGAGCAACGCTAGCAAGATGGATGCCTGATGCTTATCTCTGAGTCGGTCTCTCACAACAAAAACAAAACTACGACCACTGACTTTGGCTCTTGTTTCCAACATGAAGCAGGTCAAACAAATACCTCTGTTTCTTTTATAAAGTGTGCTTGTAAGCAAAAAGGCCAAAGTAAAGAAACCTCTTCACTTAAACGTAACCGTGGAAATACATCGGTTCTCTGACGCAGTGAATACTGTCCTTTTATATTTTCTAACAAGACAACACCTTGTTGTTGTAAACAAGTGGCACTGATCTCTAAAATTAGCTGTTTAGTCCACCAAAACGGTCAATGATCCGTGGCAAGTGTGAGGACGGCTGATAAAGTCATTGTATTGGGGCATTTTGGGCACAATCAGGCGTCCTCCTAAGCGAAACGCGAAACTTTTGGAGCGTCAACAGCAATTCAACAAGAGCTGACGCTTTGCCTGGGCTTTGGTGCCTCGCAGCTTTGTCAAACTCGGTCCTAAAGAATCCTTCTCAGCACCACAATGCGTCCCACGTACACATGGCAGTATATGTTTACGGAGTCGGCGCCAAAGGTCCACCAGGTTTGAACCCTCGTCAATTGGATGTAGAAACCGACCCTGGTACCTTTGAATGACAGCTGACACCTTGACCCTCAACCTTTCCGCACTTTTTGTTCCCGATAGAAAACGGAGTTCGTTGCCCCTAAACAGTTGTTTGGTGCATGTAGGAACAATTGGTAGTTTTGACTGCTGGAATGCGCAAACATCGCCGTCTTCATCTGTCATTTTCCGCGCCTCGCTGGGCGGTGGAAGGAGCACAGGTGCACCTCGAACATACTGTGGACCATGTTCAGGAAGTTGTTATATGAAATATCAATGTTAAGACTTTGTTTTCTTTGAGATACGATTACATAAGCTGATTTCTCGAATTGTGTAGCGGCCCGGGTATTGAGGGATCATAAACGTCACCGGAGAAACTACAGATTGTGATCGGTCGTAAGGTGACTAGAGTAACAAAGAAAGAGTCTTTTGAGGGGAGATTAGCTTCACAACGCTTGTGGTACACAAACTGTTTAGTAAACGATAACTTCAGACTGTCCAATAACTGTACCTTTACATCCCAACGGTCTACATGTAAGATCTTTCAGGGACCAAACAACTGTTAACACTTTGAAAGCTTCGTCAGACTCTCCTTGTAAACGGTAATGGCATTGACAGTGCTCACAGTGGAGCCGTCATTTTAGATTCAGCTGAAACGAACACCCTTATGTCGACACAATAACCTATTGCGCGCTGCCCCAGAGAAACAAAAACACCACGTCGTGTGCCTTGCACCAAGGCTTTTCAACCTGTGACCCATCTGCACATACTAGGGCAGCACCAGCGGCTGAATGCCACCAGAATTATCTTAAAAACACCGGCGACTTTCATGTAGTTTACAGATATTACTGCGGATCAAAGATACAGTTGTTATCTTTGCAAGTCGGTAGCATAGCGGACGGGAAATCCCTGTACCGTCATCACCAGGACGGGTGAAGTTTAAGAAAACAGAAGGAAAGACCCATTTGGACAGAAATAGAAATAACTCCTGTCAAGAAACAATAACAAGTACCTGACGGGTAGACTATGGTGACCGAGAACTCAATACTTCCGACCTGACGACCTGAAAGGTGAAACAACACCGTCTTATTGGGGGCCAAGGATGTAATTTGGACTTCTTAAGCAATCACACTAGGGAACATCCTGGGCCAACTGTCTGACACGGAACTACTGGGGGTGTCCTGGTTATGAGGTCTGTATGAATTGTTAGAAGCAGTGTACTTTATGTTATCTAGTCAAACTTGCGTGTCAGTGAAGTCTGTTGCATGCCCGTCGACTTCAAATCGCTTTTGCTAAGAATTCCAACTAGTGTAAACCAGATGATTAAAGGATATTATCAAACGCGATAACCTGATGAAAGTTGAAAAAGATAAATTCTCATTTATTAGGACTAATAAAATTGCCCGGTTTGAATGATAATGCAGCAATCAATTCAAATGTTGGTTTTGTGCTTATATAAATACTCTACACCAGTGCGTCAGACTGTCTCACACACCAATAAGTCCTTTCCAAACTTCCTGCCTGATGAGTGATAGCCGTTGATGTTTGGAGGATTTACAGAGAAATCGGATCTACAACATAGAACAGAAGTATATGCCTGGCCACATGCACGTGCGTGTAGGGACGGTGTTACTGCCATTACGACCAACGGTCACAGTCATCATCCGCTTACAAACATGTCCATCTTCTGCACACCTGTCTTTACCTTTAGCTGAAGTAGCCTAAACAGTTTGTGAAGGTGTTTCGTCTTGTGCTAGGTGTTTCCATGCCGCCAAAGGCAATGTCAGAGATGATACTTTAGTTGCTTTTGGCCTAACTGTTGGTTCAGTTGAAACCCTCGGTATCTTTTTTTGACAACTCAGTAACGTTGTTGAAAAGAAAGGACCGACCGCAGCAGGGATTCTATGCTTCTAGATTCAGAAGAAAAACGAGACCATCCGCCCACGACGAGTTTGTTTGACTTTGTTTCAAATCGCAGGTGGCCCGCTGCCTTATCTTGCACACCATCGCGTGGCGTCCTTTCTAACCGTACAAAGGGGATCTCACACGGCAGTCCGGGCGGAAAGTCTGGCCAGATCGCCTGCAACACGACACGAGATGTACGCACGATCCCCGCCATTTTCCACATGACTTCCCGCAGACTTCAAAACATCCAGCAAGTTTGAAAGGCTTTCTGTGGCGATGGCGTCATCAAAGGAACGAAAATAACACAGGCGATGCGGTGGAATGTGCATGCGATATGTGCAAGCCCAAAAGAGGAGAGAACGATATCGAAATTGTACCTTAACGTTTATCATAATATGGTAACACTGAAGACAGTGTTGAAAGGCCTCTTGTTGATTGCATCAAAGAACAGATAAAGAGGTGATCAGATTAGGTGATTCCTTTATGAAACATTATCATTTCTCTATCATAATCCTGTGAGGCATGATGTAAACATTTTAGTGGTAACAAAGAGAAGATCTGAATACTAGTACTTCAATCAGTTCAGAACAATGATGCTTCCAAACGTATCTCACCAATATGCACATTTCCTATGTTGAATGTTTGCCGATGACCTACACTGACCTATTTTGGAGTGTAAGGCATGGGATATCTTGACACAGATATTCAAAGGCAGGCATAGAGAGCACGTCGGCAGAACGTACTGAGCCTGCGGAAAACCCTGATTTTTCACGTTTTTCGTTGGATGTTTGGTCAAAGTTGCATCAAAATTTTGCCTGTTGCAGACGACATCTTTTCCTATACAACATCTGAAAACTACAGACAGGCTGTCGACCTTATATGCTCTAATACAACCTTATATGAGACGTTCTGCCGAAGTGCTATGCACAATACATTACGGGTTTCGCGCAGGTGCAGTACGTTCTGCCGACGTGCTGGCATAGAGCACTACGACACATGTCACGAGATTGTTCCTTGCTCAACTCACTACAAACAACATATGACAAGGTATTCTAAAGAACAAGATTGTGAACATAATTTACTACCAATGCCTATATTGATGTTGTTGACAAACGAAGCTCAACATACATATATCATAAAGGTTCTAAAAAAACGTTGAATCCTTCTACGTCATGTTGTTTTCTCCTTCCTGTAGTCTTAAGTAACCCTATAAACTTCCTTGACCTCGGCCTTTGTTCCGACACGGCCATAGGTGAATGGTTGGCATGGTAACCGAAGCTGACGCATGCGCGTAAGATGTTGGGCTGGTTCTGCATACAACCACCGGATGCTATCCAACACGAGTTGTTTTCTTACCGCCCAGTGAATGGAGCTGGGGGAGTAAAGTTTCAACACGACGTGCTACAGGACCCATTCATTCTCCTTCCGCCACATTTTACTTCATACATTTGTAGACAGAAGAATCGGGAATGAAGAATGAAAAAAAATGAACCGAAAAACGAAGCTTGGAGAGTCATCTTGGCGTTACACGGAATTGTTCATTAAATGCACCCTTCAGCTACGAAAGGACTACTAGTAGATTTTTTAAGGTAGAAAAATAGACAGAAAACAATCCATTGTTTCTGTGTTCCTTTCCACAGATATTAGAGATTGACAAATTTACTAGTATTTTATGTACGAATTTGAACGATGGCTAATGTCATGTTGCACTTTCTAATCTTTTGCTCCAGGTACATCTACACGGTTTTGCAGTGCATTCTGGGCCTGTTCCTGGTCGCCTACGTTATAGGTAAGTCCTAAACATAAGGCATGAGGATGTGGATAATTTCCACGCCTTCTTATAAAGAACAACATGTACAAAGTTTCTCTTCCGCTCACGGTCTGTAATGAAGATGATGATGAATTATCCTGACCACGCCCTTTAAGTACACTCACCGTTACTTGAAGAAGAATAAGGCTCCTTCAGGTTCAATGATCGTTTGGCACAGACCGTGACGACATAGACAGGTAGACTGGCGATGCCTTACGCAACTGATAGTGATAAAAACAAAGTTGGGTGTTGTTATTTCCGACAGGGTGTTGAAAGGGTGATCAATGATGCGGATATCGGACTCCAACTTGATCCGGTCTTTATAAACCTCACAAGTCCCGGCGCCCGCCCTTTTAAACGTTAGGTGACAAGGAGTCAATTAAGGCTTTGTTCTAGCTGAGAGGGGCTGCATGTTACGGCCTTGTCCTTTTCAGGACAGTGGACCAAAAAACCTTCACATGAGACCAGTTTTAGAGCCTGGTCTTTTGTTAGCAAAGTCCCATGTCTTTTCCTGCACAATGTTCCCGGCTTCTCAGATTAAGGATTCTAAATGTTTCGTGTCTTGACCAGTCTAGACGGTTTATTCTCTTTCTAAGGCGGTGATCTTGAACCTTAAGAGCACGGTTCAAATTCACCTGTAAACAAACGCCAATCGGTCGGATTGAGTTCAATGTATATAAAAACAATAAAGACTTAAACTGGCGCCCGCACGAACAAAGGAAAGACATCCCCGAAAATTGATGGATACAGAATCACAAGTTGATTTTCATAGCTCATATACAGGTAAACAGGAGGATATGTGGTTCACTGAGAGGCTATACTGTGGCTCCGGTAACAAAACAAAACGTCTCGCGGCGCCTAATTGAACGCATAGGGAAGTGTATTGTTTCCCTAAGTACATACACGTGGAGGTCAGTGTCAGGATAATGCGTACAGTAATGGGTGATGGTGGACCACCGGGTGAGACCAGCCGCCAACGAACGGTACAAACCGACAGGGATATCAATCTTGGGACAGAAACGCAAAATCAGGTCATACAAAACATAACGGAAAACTGAATCACCAACAGAAACATAAACAATGGATGATGAACAGAACCCTTATGTCCTGACTTATATCCCATACAGGCCAAGTGGGCTGTCTGATGTTCCACAAGAAGCTCCAGAGATTTGAGTTCGAGAAACTGGTGGTAAGTCAAGAGTTACTTTTGGATTAGACCACCGTCACTTTGTTTTTAAAATGTCATTTCTTAATAACTAGTAGTTTGATAACACACTTACTTACTTGTTTGTACTTGTTGAGGTCTCCTCAGGTGACTGAGTGAGTGACCTGTGCCAGTGTTCCTCCATCTCGCTCTCAGCGTCAGGCGCCATTCCTGGCGATCTTGGGCCAGTCTCTTCAGTTCTTCTCGGGTTATGTTGCTCCTACCCATTGCCGTTTGTTCAATGGCTCGTCTAATTTAGATCTCACAACTATAGTATCCATAGATGTGTTTCATGATTTCTTGAAAATGTGAAAAAATATCCCTTTTTTTTCATTCACAGCAAAACTCCCGGCAATTGATGCAACAAAACGACGTGGCGAAGGAAACGCAGGAGAAAGTACAACGTTTCTATGACTACTCCTGGGCAAAGTAAGTCTGGTTTGGCGTACGATAAGCCATATTAGATGCAAGAGTTGTTTGAGAAAATGTTATGATGAGAGAGGGAACAGGGATAGCAGAAACAGGTACATTTTGTAATATCTCAGTGTACTGTTTTGGGGCTTGTTTACATTAAGTTGAACCTGGTAGAAAAATGTTGATAAAATGTGTGTGCAATCTTTTCGTACCTGTAGCGCTCAAGTCAACTTTATCGACGAGGCGACGTGTTTGAAGCAGATTCCTGAGCCACTCCGGCGTCAGGTCACCTTGTCCCCGGCAGTGGACAAACTCAAACAGGTCAGTCTGTCTACACGCTCTCATTACACTATTCATGATTAACGGGCCGATAGAGTTAGCCTCGAAACTGTTGGGTGGCCATGGAACAAAGGCAAGAAGTGACACAGTACATGTCAGGCAACATACTGTCAGAGTGTACCTAAAGAAGAACTACATTGTACATGTGTAGTACAGATCTTCCCAGACTACCGGCTTATTGGTCACGTTCTGAAAAGAAACGTTAACCAAGTCTGTATCATGTTTCAGATCCCACTCTTCAAAGATTGTGAGATCCCGTTTTTGGAAGACCTGGGATCGCGGCTGAAGTCGAGGCTATTCTCACCAGGCGATTTTGTGTGCAAAGCCGGAGAGATCGGACGGGAGACGTACTTCGTGGTGCAGGGGGTACTGGAGGTCATCAGGTAACCCGAAAGCTTGTTTTCTTGTAGAACCCAGTGTTCCTAGGACTGCATCTAGAACAAAACGATATACATGTATAAGACTTCTCCCAGGAAGCGGTGCCAAAAACGTTGGCGCCTAGAATGAATGTGATTTAGAGCTTTGATCGCTGTTTTCTTTTACTACAAATGTGCCAGACGAACAAATTTTCGAACTGGTTTTGCATTTCGTTACGAGACTATTCAGCACAGTCCAACCACAATTTCCGGCAGAAATCTGGGAATACAATAAAACAAGACGCCTAAGTCATTCCATCTCGCCACCTTTTCTACGTTGAATGCCCGAGTGGATTGCAAGCAAAAATAAAAAAAAAGGCGCTCAGCACTGCTCCGCATGTAACCAAACCCGGCCCGGGTGGTAACTGACGAAAAGGAATCCTGTGATCTTCTCGCCATTTTTCAACACCTCGTGGCGCCAAGTCGGACAGGTGGAAGATCAATAGACACCTGGATAATCAGTACGTGTAAAGAAATCAAGCACTTCCGCCACCCTCCGATCAACTCGTCATCTCCTGTTACATTATCAACGTAATGACAACTCTGATCAATGACAGGTAGTCCATGTAGCACTGACTGGAATTTATTGTTCCTATTCAAATGAATCAGTGAAAACGACGACGAAGTGAGCCGGCTGACTACTGGCAGTGTTGTCGGGGAGGAGAGCCTGTTGAACCCGTACAGAGGGTCACGGCGCTCCGCTGATGTGGTGTCCACGGGCTTCTCCCAGCTGCTGCTGCTCACCAACTCCGATGTGGTGGAGACTATGTATGACCACCCCGCCTCCAGGGTAAGCACACGTTATTATTGTTCAGATAACATAGGCTAAATGTGTCCAGGTTGTACAGATATCAATATCGTTTTTGTAAGTTAACCTGGATCTCGATATGCGAAATCTATATACACTGTTGCCAAAATACCTAGCCTGTGTTAGACAATCTTTCGCCGTCAGGGGCTGACTGGGACTCCTCCTCGAGAGCTTGCAATTGTGGCCATACACCTCAACTCGAGAGAACCATTCCCATTCCAAGAACTACCAATAGGAGCACAGAGTTCTTTATTGCTCTGAAAATCAATCCAATAGCTACTCAGGATTCTGTGTCACTGTGGAAATCATCACAGCCTCCAACACTACATGTATGGTACATGTAACAGACGGTTCTCAGTGCTATTAAAATACCCAGATTTGATGAGTTTGTAGTGGACCCGCCAAATTCGTTCAAATCACTACAAGTACTGTACCTGCCCCTATCCAGGACGCGATAACAGTCCACAGCCGCCGGAGACTACAGGACGTCCTGAGCCTTCCGCCAGAGAGCGCTGGGAACGACTCGGGATTCCGGAGCAGAAGGGATTCGGTCACTCCCCTCTCGTACCCAGACTCCTTGTCCATCAGCCTGGCGCGAAGGATGAGCGACAACCAGCTGACGTCACTATCCAAGTACAGAAAACGTTTCAGGTAAAGGACTTATTACAAATATGATTTAGTAAGAGGCCGAGAAAAATGGATGTGAGATATTGCCCAGAACAGCAATTGACTCATACCAAGTGTACTCAGAGTTAACCAAAAGTGCTGTTGTTGAAGACAGACACTGCCAAAACAAGAAAAATAGCGTCCCATGGAAAGCAATAGAAAAAGAAAAGGAATACCCACGTGTGTATTTATCAATGCATATGAATACACGTCGTTGTAAGAACTTGCGAAGACGCGTCTGCAAACATATCCATACGTAGAAGACTTAAATGAATATGATGAACTAAAAACATAATACTATATTTTACAGGAGGGTGGACAGTAACGACAGTTGTGTGCCGCCGTCCCCCCTGGCCCAGAGCTTTGTGGCCCCGTCCAGTAGCCGGAGTCGGCGCAGTGGGATGCTGGAGCCCATCCCTATCGAGCTGGTGGACAGGCTCGCCGCCGCATACGAGCAGAACGCACGGGCATTGAAGTGCTCCATCGATAGCGTCTTGGTGAGTTAAATGAACCATGAAACAATAATGGTTACCTTGACGGATCATCCAAATCATAACGAAAGAAGCACATATTGTATGCTTCATCCGCAGTTTACTAAAACAAAGAAATGATGGTGTAACAGCACAGTTACGTTTTACTCGAAAATTGCAATTGACCTCTGGCAAGTGGTTCCCAGGCCATCTTAGCGTACCACATGCAGTTAAACCTGTACAAGTGACCACCTCTACATAAGATTAACCTGGCCATTATGGCCACTTTTTGGTGATCCTTTACATGATTTTTCCCATTGACACAAGCATTAAGAATCCTGTCTATAGTGTCACCTGTCCACATTGACCAGATTTTATCGGTCCCCTGAGTGGTCTTCTTGGGCAGGTTTGTCGATTGTACTGTTTCTTCATTTCTTCCCAAGTTGTGTTGTACATGCGGCTTAATTAATACAATGGTTCGGTGAAAAGCAAGCACATTGCTCTAGTATAGTAAGATACATATGAATTGAAAGATGTGGACTATTTACCCTGCCATGATCCGCCTGTCCCCAGGACCGTGAGGTGCGCGGGCTGCGCCAGCGGCTGCAGGAGGCGGACCAGGACCGGGAGGCACGGCAGATGGAGATCGCCATGCTCAGGAAGAAGCTGAAGGAGAAAGACGCGGTAAGGCCTTTGTCTTATTGAGGAGAGCTTCTACATTACATACGTCCCGGACCAGCTCTAGAAGTCAACGCATACAATTTGCGAACACTGTACAGTTTTAGAGCAAAGATAATAGAGCCATTTGGTGGACATTGTGCTAATGACAATTTGGGACGTCTTCTGAGGTACCTACAGTGGCAGTGCATGTTGGCACCTACATAAATGATACAGGCTTGAGATCTCAAGTTATGATTTTTTTTTCAAAACTATCGTTACTCAGTTAGAGCTTTGATTGAAAGCTGTCTTAAGAAGCGAGAACAAGTTGAACTTGTACATACTAAATTTTAGTTCACATTGGCCATTGTAGATGTAATTGTACCTAGAACTGCCACCATTCTGAACCCGTACTTAGCTTGTATGAGCATAAACGTACAATACATGCTTATTAATGAAACTACCTCTATATCTGTTCCAGTACTCCACAGCTGATGTGAGAAATCAGCAAGGCGAAGAGGCGCAGGTGTGGACCCGGCCGGCTTCGGGTACCAAGGCTATTGGCAAGAGGAGGCGGTCCGATCACACCATCGTCACCATGCCCGAGGAACCGGAACCCCCGACACCCTCCCCTGCTACTGTGGACGGCTCCTCCACTATAGACTCAGGCGCACATAGCACAGCTGCCACAGAGAACAGCCAGGAGAAGTCTGATGTGGCATCTCGAAAGTCAATAACGCCAGTCGAGGCCCCAGAAAAACTTGCTTGCACGGCTCCGACAAAACCCGGCCTCCCTCTGAAGAGGGTCGGGTCGCCAGAGGACTCGGATTCGGGGCTCTCGCCTGGCGACTCTTCCTGACCATTGGCTAGAACTTGCACGTGTATAGCGCATAAAACTTCAAACACATTCCTCCAGCTTCCAAGAAACTGTCATAATGCATCATCTTGTAAAATCGTGTCCCTATCATCAGTGCAGTGACCATTCAGCCAAGAGATTTCGGGGGGCACGATACTTCGCTTTCCTAGCTGATGAACGTTTCTTGCAGTTGGCGTGTGCTCCGCAAGAACGTCAATTCTTCTGTATCGCAATTTGTCCTCGATCAACTATTCTAGCACTTATTTTTACCTGCACAGATTGAAACTGTGCAAAGATGTCGATAAGTGCGTTATGTACATGTATAACCGGGAAAAATTACGTTTTATTTACTCTGGAATATTATATATTTGAACCAAAGATGTATGTGTATGGAAAGAAAATCATTATCTGGAAAGGCTTGTAGGGTAGTTCACGTTTTTTTGTTGCACATGCTTGTTTAAAGTCAGATGTTTCGAATGTATGGAGATTTTGCGGTGAAGATGATACGGAAACGCATGGAACAATTTCTTTAACTGATATTTTGTTAGGTTCTGATTACGAACTCCCTTTTTGTTAGCACCAGACCTGTTGTGCCAAATTTCAGACCTTAATATCATGTATGCTGTTTTGTGACTGGAAAATTTAAGTCACTCTCTCCTTCGAAGTTATGTCCGTGCAATCGGCTTCCATGAAATAGTGACCACTACTTTTATGCACATGGAATATTTTCAAAAGCCATAGTTGAGATCTTTGCTGTAACTATTAAAGCTTTTGCTTCTTCCTGACTACATCAGTATGCTTGTCTATTTGTATCCAATATGCGAGTCCAGTAGAAATGTAAAAACATAAAACTTTTCAACTTCTTTTAGTTCTTGTAATATCCAAAATGTAATCATCGCCCAATGGGAGAAACCAGTATGGCACATTTCTATTATTGTTTGTCACTTCACATCAGCACAACTATGCCACACTGCTACTAATGAACAAAACATGTAAAAATGAAAATGTCAACACATTTATTCTGAGATATTGCAAATACAACTGTATATTGATCCTGAACATCATCAGATACAATCTTATATAATCATGATTACCATATAAGTAGAAAACTTGCCAACTTTAATAAACTAGAAATTTATAATGCTAGGAACACACTATCAACAACTGTTTGGAATGTTGTTTTGTTACTGTACATAACAACAGTTTACTCTACCACATGGCATAAACTACAACTAACATAACCAATACTTTAGAATTGACAAAACTAGAAGAATTTTGACAAACTTGACCAGCCCAAATCTTGTCTGCTATTTCTTCATAATGTGTTGTAACTAAAATTCATGTCTATTCTAGCAAGACATGCATAGTGTAGCATCACACCTTAACATGGAATGGAAGTGTCAACCACTACATCTTGATACTAATTTACTCCAGTACAATATAAGCCAAGGAGTTGAAACAGAAGACATTTTATCTTTCGCAAGAACAACATTAATGCTTCTCTTTCTTCTCATTTCAAGTGCAATAGTCATAACATTCAGTAGAATTCACTTGAGGTGTTGTAGTGTCTACAACTGAACCAAACACAACCAAAACATCTGATAGATGATCTGATGCCAGTTTCCTTGACTGGCAAGTTCACAAGTGTCCAGTTGAGAAGTCAGGCATACATTAAATAGAACCAGCTGCCTGTCACAGCCAGCTCCAACTGTGTGACAGTCCAAACATACTTCAACAGAAGAGCATGGACATATTGATGGAATGTGATGTAGACTTTTGTTCAAGTAGTTTGCCTGATATTGGACCTGACCATTGAGTTTGTAACATAGTGGTGGTTGAATTTTCTCAGTGGTGCTGCACATCGTCTTCCACAAACTCCACAGCCTCTTCCTTGTTTACTGTTTCGATGTGGCTGACCTGTTGAGAGAGACAGACAAGACTGAGTATGCAGCACATCAAGGAACCCTGTTCCCACTAGTCCTGTCTCAGATCTCCACTGGTTACCCCAGTCTGCCCGATGTGTCCTGGACTACCTCCATTCTTAAGCTTTTGAATTTGCTGTGGCAAAAGTACTGTCAGAGCTGAGGGGAGCACTCTATTGTTGTACTTCAAGACGGTGTACAATTCTGTGCTTCAAGAGCAATCAGCTTCCAGAAGTGATCTTAAAAGCACCCAGATTTTTGTTGCAATAAGGCCAAATCAGTCAAATCTAACCCTTGCAACATAAAATGGCACTATCATGTCTCTTCAAAAAAGTGCTCCCCAAAGTCTGACACAGAGAGAGCTGAGAAGAGAAGTCACAACAGCTGTTACAGTTGGTACAAGTAAGCAGCATGTCATGTACCACTCAGGCAATCTCCACCTGTACACCTGTGTACGGCTGTGGGATAGGTCAGGGTTTCACAGTATCCAAGCTGGTCTGCCAGCCAACCTTGCCTGTTGGAGAGAACTCACAACGGCTCAGGACAAACTGCATGTTGTGTATAAACTCCATGGGTGCAAGTAGTCAGTGAACCCCTTACTCATGCACAAGGTGTTAGCATTGCACAGAAATCGGCTGGAAACATGACTGCTTTAAAGTCTTTCTGAATATCCCATTACAGCTAGAGCAGCTAGCCAAATGCAAACAAAAAGTAACAACACATATCTGTAGACAGGTGAAAAAGTGCAGCTCTATACAGTTTGAAGTCAGATGTTTTCAGCTACCCAAGTACATTTATATGGCCTTTTTTTCTTCAGATTCTGAGTTCACCTTTCATGTGTGTTAGTGAGCTATTCTTTGGCTTAGAAGAATAAAAAAATAATAAGCAAGCAAGTAAGCAATCAGACAGAAAGCAATGTGCACCCTTGGGGTCTGAATTGTTGTTGTAGTACAATGTGAGTTAACTATGCTACATAAGGAAGAGTATGAAGACCTATTGGCGTGTGGTATCATCTTCGACGAAGTCCAGGGCATCCAGCTTGACACAGGTTTCTATGTGGCTGACCTGACATGGTACAATAGGTACATGTAAGTACATGTAAACATACAATGTCAGTTGTCTCTCTTTATACACATAACGTATATGTGTCAGTGTTAACCAACAGGTAAAACTGCCTGTCTGTGTAACACCAGTTATGCAGGCATCTGGTAGCTGGTTACATTACATGGAAACACTGTTAGATCTGCAAAAGTATCAGGTTAGTAACAGAGACATTGAAGATGTCATGTAACCCTACAATTACAAGTAACTCAGGTCCAGTTATGCAGATTGAAACTGTGAACACATCACATACATAATGCATCAGTGTACTATGTGAATTAGATTGATATACTAAAATTGCTACAGTCAACTCATCATCACAAACGGTGAGTGCATATTGAATAATTCAAGTACAATATGCTAACACAAGCTTTGCAATCCTACAGCTTATGTACAAAGCAGGACCTCCTAAAACTTTGTTCCTGTCAGCTTCAATACACAACATTTCCTGACTGTATCCCGGAACAATTTCACAGAAACAGCCATAACTCAGAGGATTAGACATTTTGAAATTTGATAAAGTCATTTGTGTGGGCAGAGTACAACTTACCTTGTTCCTGTACTTGACTCCGTAGAACTTGTCTGCCGTCTCCAGCAGCTCAGGACGGAAGGTTGTGGTGATGAACTGGGCGTCGGAGGACAGCTCCTGGATCATCTCTGCACAGGGCGGGACAGACAAGTTTGATGAATGCAAGGCCAAAAGTCCACTTCTGGGCACTGAACTTAGTTGGTGGGAAGTATAGGTGACTATACTAGAAATGGCAGTGAAAGCTGGTTTTGAAAGAGGTTGTATTTGGAAGGGAAACACTTTTTCAACTTATGTTCCTTGTATATTTTGTATTTGTCTTCAATCTGTATTCTGTATGTCTATGTTGAGCAAAGGATCACATAAGCATGAATGTGCTTGCTATCTAATGCTCAAAAATCTACATGTATGACATTGTGAATAAAACAAACAAACAAAAAAACACTGGTCAGAGAGTTCCATAATTTTGCAGCTGTTGCTGTAGAAGGATGTACTAGTAGAGACTGGTATTTTGGCAGTGTAATGATGTGAGCTAGAAGAGAACCTAGTGGTATGCTGAAAAGCTCTCAATGGTGGAACAAGAAGGGACAGTTCATCGGAAGAGAGACAAAGACAGCTGATGGCCACACAAATTCTCCAATGAATATGGTCTAAAAGTTGTGGTCAGTCCATTGTGGCTACACCCCAGAGGTGCAAGCAATGTTTAACAATGTTGTACGAAATCAGTACAGTCTGACAGTATAGCACAATCCTCCTTACGTGCTACGGCTGTTCTGTGTGTGGAGTCCAGGGCGGCATCAATCTCATCAAACAGGTAGAAGGGCGCAGGGTCACACTTCTGGATGGCAAAGATCAGGGTGAGGGCCACCAGGGACTTCTGGCCGCCCGACAGCTGCTGCATCTCTTTCATCCCCTCGTTACGCTCGTTAAACGACACCTTTTAGGACAGATGATTGACGCATGATTTTAATGAACCATTCAGCATAAGACAACCAACATTCTGCAGCAATTCTAGACTTTCTGGGAACACTACTTTATTAGACTGAAACGTCTGACCGTTTCCAAAATCATATCCAGTTGCTTGAGTAACTGTTTTTGGCGTTTCTGGGAACAACTTTGATTTACACAGCAATCTTAGAGTACTACCACCATTATGCCGATAACATCATTAATTTTCGACTTTCTGAAATTCTACAACTCTGTATTGTAAATTTTGAAGTTGTCTCACCTTGATGCCCACCCCTGTGAACTGTTCCACAGGTGGCAGGCTGGTCTGTGATGATGCCTGGCTGCCTCCTTCCAGATCCTTTAGGGACAACAACATAACATTACGCTTAAGCTTAAACAGCAGATAATGTCATCAGTGTTCTAAAAATGGACTACATATACTGAAACACATATAGAGGTTGTTTCAACAACTACACTGAGCTGCAGAACACAGTGAATCATACATTAGGGTAAGTTTAGATGGGGAGTTGTTTTTACATGTATGACTATCCTACATGTATGTGATAGGTATAACACAAATACCATTCACAAAACATCCTCGCTCGACAATACTCTTCTTCATTTCTGAAGACATTTATCCGTCACTTGTGTTTAGTTGGAATTGGATAGTCCCCCAAAAAACTACATTCAATATGTGCAGATAAGTTAGTGTTCAAGATACTGTTCTTGTTCTTCTAATATCAACATCTTGGACGGTTCTTACTTCTGGGTTCTCTGGTGCCTCTGTCTTCATGATCAGTTTCCCCTTTCCTCCTGGGACCAGCTTCTCAAACACCTCACTGAAATACTTGGAAACCTGGAAAAGAAAGAGTCAATTCATCACATGTATAAGACACATGCAGTATTTGTGTTTTAAGCTATTAAATTGATGAAGTCATACGGTCTAAGGTTTACAAGAAACAATCCCACACCTAAAAGGCTGTACAAGAGTCTTAAGTTGCCCTTACCTGTTTGAAAGTGAGCTGGATAGCCTCATACTTCCGATGTTCCAGAACATCCATCAGTTCTATGATAGACTGCAGAAAAGGAGGGGAAAAAGTGTTCAGAATAGTTCCACAGTGACAACAGACTAGATCCAATAAGGGCAGAAAACCTGCATTGTACTGTTTAACAACTTCAAAAGTGTTAAAAAATGTGATTAGTCGAGAAGGAATATCACATTGTTGTTGATATCCACTTTGCCACTGACTCCATGGACAGTAGCTGTCAGTAACATCCAAATAAAGGAAGTACAGAATATGTAAGAGTGCACAGTACCCTGTGTCCCCTGTCCAGTTCATCCCTTCTCTTCAGCAGTTTTTCCTTCTGTTCCGAGAAGTTGACGTACTGGTCCAACGCTTTCTTATTCACGTGGCTGTACTTCTTCAACTCCTGGTTACACTGCTCCAGCTTCTTGAACAACTGGAGGAACAAAAAAAGATTCACCTTCTCTTAGCACTAGACAGCATTTAATAGACAAATCACTTTTAGATGGTATAAATTTAAACGCATGAAACAAAAGCATGTCAATGAACTTGAAAGCAACAGCACTAAGGTAAGAAATGTGTACTATCTATCCTGATTACAGAAATGACAACTAGTTTCCATATACAGCACAAGACTTATAAACTAAAAGCAATAAACAAGTCATCTTTACTTCAGGGCAAAGCGTATGAACTTGAAATTAGACTTACGGCCTTGAGGGACAGGCTCTGATATTTCTCAAAAGCATCACTGGGGAGAGAGCCCAACTCCCTGATCTTGCGCATACACTCTTCTTTCTGTAAAACAGAACAGACCTGATCAGTACTAATCACCTCCAAGGCAATCTTCCCAGCTGGTCACAAGTTCCGAGGCAAAAAGAAATGATGCATCAATATACATTTGTAATATCCGAAACTTTTAGTCTTTGAAGGCTGGAAATATTAGCACAATATAATACAACCAGAACAACAACCCAAAAGACAGCTTGACCCCAGAACATGTACCTTCTTTAGAAGCAGGCTCTGCTTGTTGGTCATCTTCTCCAGCTCCTTGGCATCATCATTGATTCTCTCAGAGTGCTCAACCTCCTTTCTCTGCAGGAAACAAAGTGCATTTCAGAGACTGGTGATATGACTGAAAACAAACTGCATCTTTGAAGGTGAAGCTACAGCTGACAGGTCTACTTGTAAAGTAACACTGCCTTTGGGGAGCTACCAAGTAAGGTCACATAGGGTGGTCAGGCTTGCCATACCTGTTGTCATAGTTCGTCTGACAGATGAAGGATTGAAGACGACAATGGCACTTCTCTTGGGAGTGATTGTTCAAAGACTGTGTACTAATCAGCTATTGATTTTTTTTAGCTTAAATTACGTGTACTTGTTATTACCACTTAATTCAAAGTGTACGCTGACTAACAAATTGTTGCAAACGCATCCAATGAAATGTCAACGACTATGATCAAGATTCTTCAGTGACAGGTAGCTCTCAGGCCCTAGAAGTAGTGATGTAGATTTGGGCCCCCTCACAGTTATTTATTGGGAACTGCAGCAACTAGTTCTGTACAGTCATCCATGATCCCTTGTGTTTCAGATGTAGACCCAAAGAGTTTTACCTTCCATTCCTCCAGACTAGACTGCAGGTCGGTCAGGTCCCTGTTCATGTGGTCAACCTCTCCTTCAATATCTGGAAGGAAATACACTTATTTTAAGGAAAGGTATCATCCAGTTTTAGCTTACAAAAGCTACTTTCCCACTGCTTGTGCAAGAAAGGATATAGTATATACTACAATAGATGTAAGTTGGATGTATCTGGAAGATTCTCCCCTACTTCCAAAACACAACAGGAGACCATGTCTTACCATGTCTGACTTAGTCTGTTATTCTAAAATAACTAACATTATCTTAGACAAGTCCTTAGTATGATGTTGTACATTTCTGTATCTTAATACCAACTGGCAAGTGTTCCAAATTGAAGGCAAATTTTCTTTAAATTTTGCAGGACCTGGTGATTTTCTGCCCTGTCAAGAACTACTTGAACTTCTAAGACAGTCGTTAAGACATCTGTTTCTGACTCACCATCTAGTCGTGTGACTGTTGACTCCATGCCTCTGGCCAGGGTGCTGAGCTCCTCCCTGGCTGTGTCCAACCGGGACTTTTTACTCTCCACAGAAATGTCTTGAAGCTCCTACAAAACAGCAAAACCAGCAAACTACTGTCAGGAATGATGTTTTGCTCCTGTTTAATTTCAGCAAATTCATCAGTTTCGCTCCTTTTAACTTTATCCCAGGCAGCATAAACATTTCTGCACATTGTTCCATCCAAAAGCTGTGCTATCTGTTAAACAAACTGGCAGCTTTGATTCAAACTGCAAATTACAAGACATGTAATTCCTATCTCCAAAATGGAGGTAGTGATAGGAGGGAAGCTACATCCATAGTATATAGTGGTATATGGTATAGAGTTTTGTGGTTTTGTAGTGGTATCTAGTTTGTGCAACGTTAACACAAGTCTGGAAGGTCGTGAAGCCTCACCATCTGTAGCTGCTCACGGCGCCGCATCAGGTTGTCGGTGATCTTGTTCTCCAGCCTGTTCTTGCGCTGCTCCAGGTCGTACCGTCTCTTCAGCGTGTCCTTGTTCTCCTGGCGCAGGGCTGCAATCTCATCGTTCAGACTGTCCACCTGGGGGACAGCAAAGTCAGCTTCAGTCTTTTTTAGGCCTTTTTATGAACAAACTCTCCTAAACTGGAGAAATAGCTAGATGGTTGCTTTACGAGGATGTCGTGAGGTGTTCACAACATGAAATGGGACCAACACTACAAAAATATGTGATAAAGTAAGAGCCAGTCGTCTGCTGGACACTGTTTCATAAATATCAGAGAACTAGTGTCAAACTTGGTGCTGTTGTCTCCATCACATGGGGAAAAAGGAGGCCTGGAAGAAGGTAGGGGAAGGCTATGCAAGACAGGAGCTTCTGGGCTCACAAGATGGTTCCAGTGCGCTAGTGGCAGAGGAGAACTGGCAATCCGCATAAGTCAAGTCATGAACAACTTGAGCTTAAGTTAGTTATTTGATTGGTGCACAGGAACCATGTCGGAAAACATAAAAAAACTAATCTAATGAACACAGCCAACAATATATAATAAAGAACTGCCATGACCATACCTCTCTCTGGTCATCCACAGTCAGCTGGGACATCAGAGACGTGCCCATCTCCGCCTGCAGGGACTCTGTGGTGGACCTCATGGCCTCCAGCTCCGACTGTTGGCTGTTCAGACTACGTTCCTACACACACAACATTCATGTCTCAACTGGTGTGTTACGCCGAAGGGCGGATATACCGGCTATATAAATACAGATACAGATGTCACAAAATTTCAAACTGTCCAGAGATGTACATGTATCTGCCAGGTTACATACTTTGAAATACAGCGTGTTTGAAAGATCTCTAGTGTAGTACTCCACAGGTATGTACAGTACAGTGTAGTGCATTATACTTTGAGATGTTACATTGGAGATTTCTTTATACACTTCTTTTCAGGGTGGAGGATATATGTGACCTGGTGGTTATGTTAGTAGGTGTTAGCATTAATGGCAGAGAACTTGGGGGCAGGGATCAAGAGTTTCTTAAACAAAATGGACCCAACAGCATGATTGCACAGTTACACTTTGTTAGTACGAAGCTTTAGGAGCTTTGGTTAGTCTTCAGTCTATCTCAACAGTATCTAAAAACTGTGGAAATAGTGAAAGGAACTCCTGTCTTCCCTACACTATTCTCTGATGACACTGAATTTCATCAGTTTGAAGAACTGCTTTCTCAATTTTCAACCGAAACTGAACCCAAAAGAACTGAACAGAACTGAACAAGTCTGAACAGAAGTGAACTTGTTTGAACGGAACCCAAGTTCCAACAGTCACCACACCATTTTACAGATCTCGTCATCGAGGCGGAGCCGTTTGCGCTCCCTGTTCAGGTTAGCTACATCCCTGCGAATCCGCTCATATGTGTCTCTGTAAACACAACATGTGGGGAATGTATTGAGTGCACAGGTAGAAGGGAAGGGGGACACTAGTCTTGCTACCTGGGGCAGGGGTGATCCCAAGGAGATGGTTGTGAGGATGGCTGTAAGGATTACACAAGTACAAAAGGACTGACCAAAAAGGGAGGGAAGTTCCAAGGGTGCAATTTTTTAAAATCAATTTTTATTCAGTTGAACTGCTTTTAATCTAATTATCTTTTTCACTCAATCTATCCTTTTCTGATCTGTTAAGCAGAATTGTTTCCCTCCATTTTCGTCCAACCCCATTATCCTCTCAGGTCTATTGCTAAAATAGAAGTGTGCAGAGGCAGAAATCAGCAGCATGCAGAAGATGGTGGCAGTGCAGCTGTCTACAGGTGGGAGGGGGGCAGTCATATCACGTCACCAAAGATCTACCTTAGGTTGCAGAGATCTCTGCAAGGCCTGAAATTGTTCCTTCATAATCCGCATGTCGCTTCGCATTCTCTCGTATGTGTCCCTGTGGAGTCAAAGTGTAGGGTTCATCTCATAGGTGCAATGTTAAATCTTGAAGAAAGTACATCGTGCATTAGCCTCACCATGAAAATCAAATTTTGCATCATGCCTTACTTCTACCCACACGGCTGAAGGAAGCCCTCCCAGTTATGAAGTCATTTTGATGAAAATAAAAAACATACTACCGAAGAGTTAAATTTTTGTTTCAAATGTTACTTTTTGTAGCTCATCATCATGCAGCAAATCCTGATACTAATAACTTCTTCTGATAAAATTAGAATTAGATGACTAACTTGTTTTTGCTGTTTCTAGTCTCCAGTTTCTGCATCTCACTGAGCACATTGGTCACCCTGGATTCAATATCTGACAGTCAAGTCAAGGTTCATACAGAAAAAGCAGCATACAATAGGACTGAGTTACATGTATGTATTACAGAAAGGCATCAGCTTTAAGTGTCCATGTCAACCAGAGTAATAGTGGTTAAGCTCTAAATAAATGAAACAACTGACACTTTTTTTTAACTGTCACATCTTTTGCAAAGGAAGGATACCATCCAGTTTCTGTTTCATGATCTCGTACTCTGTCTCCTGAGCCTCCAGCTGTTGTGTTAGAGACACCTTGGTCTGCTGTAGGTCCAGCCGCGACTTCCGTGTGTCGTAATACCCGCCAGTCAGGGCTCCCCGACGACTCACCTGGTCACCTGGACAACAGACAGGGTTAGAACATGAGATAATCTCAGTGAATGAATGTGGTTGTTATCATTACCTCCACGTACGGAGGTTTTGCTATTGGCATGTTTGTCTGTTGTTTGCTTATGTGTGTGGAAACGTTACAGCATACCCACAGACTGACAGGAGGTCAAATTGGAGGTCAAAATGGTCTCCTCACAGGCTGGGAGGAAGTGAGGTTGAATTGGAGGCCAAAATGGTCTCTCCACAGGATGGAAGTGACAGTGCAATATGCACAGAATCAGCAAGAAATGCAGAGACATATTTCTGCAATGATCACATGAAGCCCAAACCTTCCAAAGTAATACAGTCCAGGTTCTGTGTGCGTGCGAACTGTGTGGCCACCTCCATGCTGCGACAGATCAGTGTCTTGCCGAAGACGTGCTGGAAGGCTTTGTTCAGCTTCTGGTCGAAGCGCAGCTGGTTGATCATGGGCAGAGCATCCTGTAAAATGGGTGGTGAGTCTTGTCAAGCCTCAAGCTTTTACTATTTTTCGTAATATTGTTATCACTCTTTCTCTTTCTTGGATAAATGTTCTTTTTGTACTTGCAATTAGGCATGCAAGAGTTTGAAAGAAACAATCAAGTGATATATCAATTCGGCAAGTATTGGTTGTGTACTCAGGATTCTGTGAGAAAGAGGGCTGGTGTTAAGAGAACTCACCGGTGTCTCCGGGTAGTTGGTCCCCCTGACATCCAGGCGGTTCAGCGGCATGAAGTTACACTCCCCTGGCATCTTCCGTTTGTTCATCTCCTTCAGGATCTCTGTTGCAATGTCAGCATTATCCACGATGTGGTAGAATAATCTGAAATACATCACAAAATATACTAGTATCTGAGGCGTAACTCATGCTGACACTGCTATAACAAGGACACAGGGACACAACACAAGCTAAAACGTCTTCACAGCAAGGTAGTATGTGCCGGGCTCCCTTCTACCAAGGACTATACCATCAAAAACAAATTGTGAGGGGTGTATAGGAACCCCCTTCTCCGTCCAACTGTCGTCTTGATCCTCATCATCTAACCCATTGTCCTTTAAAAACTTTGACCGCCAACCTTAACTTGACATTACACTTGAGAAATCCCCTAGGGTTTGTTTGTGTTTCTCTCACCTGTTCCCAGCTGTCACCTCCACACAGGTGAAGAAGTTTTTGTCGCATTCGAAGTTCTCAATCATGGTGCCGTGGTAACCATCGGCAACCTTCCTCTTGTCCACGTCTCGTCGCCACATGTCCAGGATCTTGTGCACGCTGTCCATTCCATTCAGAATGGCCTACAAAATGCATAAATGCTTTGGTTTCAATGATACATGTATTTATCTATTTATTTAGTGAGCCCAGAACCTTCATATTCCAAGTCAACAACCCTAGCCACAAGACTACCTGTCACCTAATCCAAGACCTATGATACATCCACACATCCAATAGTTATTGTCACACTCAAACATGCCTTTTTCCTTTTGGTTACATGACAAGTTTCAAAGTTGTAGTACAAGAATAAAACGTGTAGAAAGGACAAATGTGTGTATTGTGACTTCTGTTTGACCTTACCTTGCCCGTGAGCGAGCGCAGCTGCTGTTGTGTCTTACTGAGCTCCTCCCGGGTACCTGCGATGGACTGCTGCATGCTGTTCTCTGTACGCCACAGGGAGCTGGGGGTGGGGGAGTGCTGGTTAAAACCTGATACTGATGCTATGTCTTTCATTCAAAGTCCTTCCTCATGGACACTAAATCTTAATTAAAACACTTAAACGCATCTAAAAACTTAGTGGCAAAGATTAGTACTAGTAACAATCAGCCATACAGTTTGCATGATTCAAAAGACTGAATACCACTAATATAGTCTATCACACATTACAATACCTAGCTCAATTGGGTATACATTTAAAATACAAAAACCCTTCACACCCAGCACCCTACATGTCACCGTTCTTACTTGCGCTCATTCTGCAGATGGTCCTTCTGTGTCTTCTGTTCGTAGTACTTCCTGTTCAGCTCGTCCATCTGACCCCGCAGGTTCTCCATCTCCTCTGTTCGTTGCTGGAAAAACATTTTTTTATATTCCTATTCAGGCAACACGCAATTCCTATTCAGGCCACAAAACCAACCAGGTCCCGGTTAGCCAGACGATCATCAAGCACCAGCTACGCCTCCTGGTACACATCTCTAGAGCCACACCCACCCAGGAAGTGATCAAACTGGTTACCTCAGCTCCAGACCCAACCTGGAGGCGCCCTAGAGGCCGTCCCAGGAGCAGATGGGAGGACCAAGTTTTCAACGTGCTAGACAGTTTGGGGGTTGGCAGAGCCAACTGGAGAGCTCTGGCCGAAAACAGAATATCCTGGAGGGACATGTCAACAGCCGCTATGCATCTTCCTTGATGCCTGCGGTTGATTGATTGATTGATTCAGGCAATATCTTGTATGCTAGACATTTCTAATGAAAGTAATGGTCGTGTAAGATCTTAAACAGTTTTCTTGTACCTTCTTGACCTAAAAGTATTTATGAAATGTTCACTGGTCTAGGGTAACAACCTTCAAAAGTGACCAATTACCCGGGCAGAAACCAGTAATCAGCCATCAAAAGTCCTTAATTTTTTGGCTGCAGAAAATCTTGACTTTGGGGTGATCATCAATTAATTTCCAATTCTCATAAGTACAGAACAGAGAATATCACCATAGATTTCTTACCTTTGTTTGGTTTCCTAAGTCCTCCTGACGCTTGTGGTTGCTCTCGATGTCCTCCCTCAGCTTGCGAATCTGTTTGGAATTGAAAAAAAAAGTTTGCAAAAAAAGTTTTATTAAAGTTTTATTAAAGTAAAATGCACAATACTCAGAAAGCATACAGGGCCAGAAATGCAGCATAGTTTTCCCCATTTATGCTCTTCTTCTCTGCCCATATTTCTTAAGAAAACATCAAAAGACAACCAGAACTCCTAGATGTTCCAGATCTTAGCACAGGTACAGTGCATACACTAAGGTAAAAACAATGCCCTCTAACCTGTTCCTTCTTGTCGTTGACAGTTTTCTTCAGAGAATTCAGCTCTTTTTTGATCCATCTGTCCCGCTCATCCTCATTGCGGAACTGGTTCCCACGACCTTGCTTGGCGTACAGTGCTGCCCGCTTCTGTTCACAGGTGGCAAGCCTGGGGTGTGCAAGGGGGAGGGTCAGAAGAATTTTTTTTTAAATCCAACAAATCAGAGATTTCAGCCTTAATGGCAGTATTTTGGGTTTTTGTAACCTTCATGTTCACCCCCTTTCCTGTGTTTAATCTTTTGACCTCCTGTTAATCTGCCTGTCAATCTCCTCAACCCACATGTTGACAACCTACGTTCAAAGCAACAATTTCATACTCCTAACTAATAATGTCCTTCACTCCTTGCATTGGTTTGACATTTTCACACACACAAAAAATTGTACGCATGATGTTTACCTGTTGGTGACTTCATCCTCCCTGGAGCGGAGCTGGTTGTAGGGTTCAGTGATCTGGTCCAGCTCCTCCTGTCGTACAGCTATCTCCTCCTGAAGCCTCTTCAGTTCCAACTCTGCATGAGCCTGGAAAAATCAAGCAGTAAAATTTCCTTATCTCTGACTTATACAGATGTCACAGGTATGCTTGCAATAAGTTTCACATACCTGGGCACAAAATACTGGGTACATATGCACTTTTGTGTACCCATAATTGGAGCTTTTACATTGGGTGCTCTGGTGCACCTACATATTTGTACAGGGTTAGTCATGTTAAGATACTATTATACACTAGTATACAGCATATTCTTGACATTAATTTTAAGTGTCAGGAAAAATAACAAAACATTTGTTGTAATGACATTGTTTAAAATTTTGAAGAACGCCGTCCCCTACCTTACTGTCCCTGTCCCCCTGTAGTTCCTGCTCCATGTCCTGTACACGCAGCTCCAGTTTGGCCCTGCGTTTGAACACATCCTGACGCTCTGACATCAGCTGGTCCTTCTCCTCAACCAATGACTGCATGTTGGCCTTCAGCTCACGGATGTCTTTACTCAGTCCCTGTAGAGGAGACAGTCAGCATACCGGTTCTTATGTTGTTGTCCTTTTGCATACACGCATAAAAGCAGGAATGGATCTTTTGTACAAACACAGAGCTAGTTATTCTTTCCAAATCAAACTGCACTCCTTACAACAATATTTACAACTTGTTGATCCAGCATGAAAATAGCCCTCCTTTGTAAATCTTCAGACTGCTGCTAACAATACAGTACCTTGCACTTATCTCCGGCTTCCTGTGCATTATCACGCAGCTCCCGTGAACGCTGCCCGCTCTTGTCTCGCTTATTGGAAAGCTGAAACAGACGAACCATACGTTAAAAGCTTAAAATCAGATATGACACCTTTACGATATTACACCTTTAAGACTTCAAAGTAGTGGGCATCATTTCCTAGGATTGTCAGTTTCACTTCAAGTGTGTATAATAAAAATACAGATAACTCACATCCTCAAGCTGGTTGCGTGTATTCCTTAGCTCATGGTCATGAATTGTGTACTCCAGGGATCTAGAAAGAAATATGCAAGAAAAAGTTTCTGATAACTCTAGTGACATCTGTCTGAATGATACAAGTTTTCAAACAGAAAATACATTTGTTTAAGAGATAACAGCTTTTGAAAAAGAGATAAACCTATCACCAAACACAACTGAAGTTGGAAAAGGATTTTTAGAGTGACAAAAAAGATACTCAAGTCTTACCGTCTCATCTTGTCATACTTCAGGTACTGGTTCAGCTCTTCTTTCTCCTGCTCCAGTGTTGCCAACCTCTCCTCAATGTACTTAAGCAGTTCTTCAATCTTCTCTTGCTTTCCCTCTGAAATAAGACATCAGAGATTTCAGACTGCTGGAAAGTATTTAGGGTTTTCGTGAATCTATTGGAACAACCGAGGAGATTGTGTGACCTACTTCAATTGGGACTAGGACAGAAACTGTGCAGGGTTGGAGGGTCGCTCATGCAATCCTTGACTTCCTGAATTTCTTCATGTCGACCTTTTAATTCCTGCTGGCCCCCGGCTAGATTCTGGGACCTTCAAGTTCACCCCATTTCCTGTTCTAACTTTTTGACCCGTCATTCTGCCTGTCAATCATCCCCCCACTTACATGCTGACAAGTGTACACACAATCCCACAGACAAACCCACCCAAAACAATAATTCTGTAGTGGAAGTGAAAAGCAGGAACTACAATTATTGAAAGCAGCTGTGGTTCATGCATTTGTTAAAAAAAGAATCTGAGAACAAGTAAAACCAAGTACAAAAATGTACCCGTCTCTTTGAGGATGTTCTGGCTCTCGGACTTGCGCTCGTCATACACCCTTGTGCCAGCCACCTCTCGCAGGAGCTTCAGACGCTGAGAGTCTGGGGCTGTTGCCATCTGGTTAATCTGTAACAGACAACAAGGAACTTTTATATCTCACACCATGCATATTAGTATATACTCGACATATCAGAGCTATTGTATATCTACATTATACACTAGACAAGCAATGGCAAGCTAAATGATGCTATTCTAATGATGATGAAGAACAATCTTCTTTTTGAAATATCTGATGACCTAAGACTCACTGCAAAAGAGACAGTGTTTACACAATGTGAAGAACAATCCTTACCTTTCCTTGTTTGACAATGTAGTATGGGTTACTGCGGGAGAACCCAGCACTCTCCAGCAGGTTCATCACGTCTGTCTTACTGCAAGGATAAAATGTCTGTCGCTTTATACACTGGTATATCTCACCTTAACAACTCTTAAATACCATACTCAACTTCTGAAGCAAGTTGGCAATCTTCCGAACCACACTACCAATTAAACTATCATTCAGTTATCATTGCTGCTTTCAGAGAATGTACTGTCCAGTCCTCTCTAAGTTCATGACTGGGGCAAAATGTTGTTGAAAGCATACATGTACAACAGTTACTGACCACACTCAGGCTTAAGTTTATAACATTGTTTGTATCACACTGTAAATTAGGGAGAATGCAATTTTCAGAAAAGTCAGTCCGATGGGAGATCTAATGTACTGTTTACAGATCCAACTCACGTGACCATCTTCTTGTCCAAGAAATATTGGTCCTTCTTGGAGCCGATGACACGTCGAAGAGTAACCTCATCCTTGTCAATCTGTCAGGTACAACAAGAGGATTAGTCACACAGTCGCACATCTGGAATACCATGGTACATTGCGTAATAACTGTACACAGGTATGTGCAGTTTAAGACAATTTACAGCATGAAATAAGAGATATCAATTGATTGGCTGATATGCTTTTATTCTGGTGTGTGTCGTTATAACACCTATCTCCAAGTGGTTTCTCTCAAGAACCTGGCTTTTTGTACACAGTGCTTATGAGGCCTTCATACATGTACTATGTTAGGATTAGTACTTAGACATTGGTAACATATGCACAAAGAGAAATTGACCTACCGGCAGCCTGTTGTCAGAATTGTCAAACACAATCTCTACAAAAGCAGAGATGACTCTGGGCCCTGTGCCCTCCTACAGTAGAGAGAAACACAGATATGACTATGTTATTCAGTCAACATAAACATTGTATCTCAAACATTTCCAAAGACAAACATAGCCTACACTACAGCAAATAACCAGGTGAAAGTATGGTTTCTAAGAAATTAGACCATCTGGACTTACATGTAGCAAAGCCTGCCTCTGCTCAGGACGCAGGTGGCTAAACTCGTCACTCAGGACAAATTGGATCGCTGAGGGCGGGAGGGAGGAAGAAAACGATTATTACATGTTTGTATCTGGCAGTATGAAACTGTATGTTAAACCTTTTATTATTTCAACTAGAACATAAGAAGATGTAGGGCTCACCATAAAAGAAGTTGCTCTTTCCTGATCCATTTCTCCCAACTGCAAATGAGAAAAATTTTTTTAACAAATCAATCAGATACATGTATCAAGTATGTACAATGGAATTACACATATACATGTATACATCAAAATACTTCACCAAACACGTCCTTAAAAAGTAGGCTTCTTCCATGTGATCATAATTAAATTACAGTGCCTTCTCACTATCTTATTGTTGTTATTAGAGAGGACAACATCTTTGGATAGATGATAACTGATATCAGGGAAACTACATTTGTACATACTCACCCACAACATTGTGCTTGGGACTGAAGGGGTCGATGGTGGTTTGGTCCCGGTAACTACGGAAACCTTGGATGATCACCTGGAGATTTTATAAAGCACAGAAGATGGTCATCTTTACTTTGCTGTTAGTACTGCAAACATATGTACATTCGGCATGACTTGAGGGAAAACCGAATGCAACCTGTATTTCCCAAACTGGTTCCATACTGTCATACAATGTGGTGAGTAACTGGGTCAGGTGTCACCTTTTTTTTTAACCTTGAAAGTTGAAGGACAGTATGGCACACAACTGGAATTCAGATCATAACACTATAATCAGTACAAAATCTAATTATTCAAGGTGGTGTCAATCACTTCTTCTCTGAAGTAAAATAAACATGTATGCACATCATATTGCACTAAAGACCTTTAGTTTCTCTGATTTACACATTTTGTGTGCGTATAGAATACCATAAATGTGAAGATATTATGATCATAATAAATTATTTTCCTCACAAATAAGTGACACGGGAAAACAACTTAGAGTAAGGTGTTGAAACACACGATACCAAACACACGGACACAATGCATCCACCTCGATAATTTTACAGCAATATTACAATGCTCCTATCAATCTACCATTCCATCAATAATTTCACCACAATGAAATCATACATAATATGTTTCTTTTCCTGCCCGAAAAGATCGATCTTCAGTCACATCACACTTTGTAGTGATCAGTGCTCTGATCATGCAGAACCAGACATACACAACAATAACACGTTTTGCGTTGTATAAACGCCCATCATCTTGGAGAGAATAAGTCTTACCTGTTTGATGTACATCGTTGTAGCCTTCCAGTATCCTCAGTGGACACAAATCGAGGTAAAATTGGCGAAAAACAATGGATTTTTGCAGATCCTCCTACCTAATTCGCACAAACAAAATGGCGGCAAATTTGGGACAAGTCCATTGGGCTATCGATCATGGGTAGAATTACTACATGTTAGACAGAATTATAGCATCTTTTAAGTTTATTTTGTTAATTTTGCAACAGTACTACATTATAACAGTATAGAAATATATAAGAAATCACTCTATATGTCATTGGCGACATTGAGTTTATACTGTTATATCATTAATTCTAGTCCAGCTACCGATGGCAAATGGTCTCTTCCAGAGTCTGGGCATGTACAAAATGGCGCGAAAATTGTCTCAAAGGGTCCCACTGTACGTACTGCAATCGCTATATATCTATGCGAATATATGGATATAACACATAAAAGAATTATGGATGTGGAACATAAAGAATTATAGTTATTCAACTTTTGCAGAAAAATCATCAAACCATACAATTTACTGCATTATGCATTGGTATATAGTCTGTTAACTTTCCATCTTCCCTCGTGAAATGGGGATGTAGCTCAGATGGTAGAGCGCTCGCTTAGCATGCGAGAGGTACGGGGATCGATACCCCGCATCTCCAAACAAAATTTTTTTCTCCTCCAAAATAGGGGAAATGTCTTTTTACCAACTTTTAAAGTTAAAACATGCTCAGTATTTTGAGATATTTTAGTGCTAATCCGCCACTTCTGTATGAAATGGAGTCTAAGTTGTTTTTGTGAGTCAAAACCATTAAAATGTCAAAGTGCCCTCTAGCATGACAATACAGAACTGCACATGCAACAGGTAGATGGAAAAGACAGGGAACGTCACAACATCCCAGGTTCTTTGCCATGGCTTTATTTTGAAATACATGTAACTAGGCTCACCATCCCCATTGATGATTTCTTCATAACTTACATCAATGAAAAAATAGAAATCATATCTACAGTATTCCAACATATTTCAACTTTTTGTCTAGGCAATTTATACCAGTCTTCTGCAAAATATACATCATGAAAAAAATTGCTATGATAAGATTTACAAGAGAATTCTTCTAAATTTTTACATGCAAAGAAATTCTATCAAAAAGACTATCCCCTTTCTCTGAACATTTGTTACTGTCATTACATACATGTTAAGTACAACCTGGACGGATTACAACTAAATGTACGGTAATATATGTTTCACATGTACATTGTACTGCTAATCATTCTTTATGGTTACCTTAAATCCATAGAAAATACTCATTTGTGGGAGCTCTACAGCCCTGAGAACTGTACAGGTTACATACAAAACTAGAAGTCTCCCTTATGTACTGCTTATGGTGTTCTGACATGATAAACTAGAACAATTATTTCAAGAAGACTTTACAAAAGGTGGTGTGTCAGCTGCACATGTATGTATGACACAGTGCAGGTGATGGCATAGCCGCATGATACTTGGCAAAGTGCAAATCTAAGAGTTAACTGTTGTTTTCCACTGTGTTCCTCCTTTCTGTGCACCATTAATAATATTTCAAAAAGTATGGTTACAATACTTGAGAAAGTCTGGGCCATCCCTTTAAAAAAGTATGGTTAATACAATGCTTGAGAAAGTCAGGGCCATCCCTTGAAAAATCTTATACTAGTCATTTAATATTGAAAGCCTAGTCATTTTCTGAGGTAATTTGGAGTTACAATGTACAATGTACAAAATTCCTCATGTCACATGACTTACTGATGATTACAATTACATAATCCTCTGAAAATATGTTTAACAGAGAGTTTTGTAGCTTGAGAAACAAATACAGTACAAGTCCGTGCCATCAAGTTAAAGCATGCTGGCTGCGAAGACAAAGTTGAATACGGTACTTTATGTCATGTACATGTACCTTGTAGTATAAATTAGAATTATCTGACCAATTACAAATACATTTGTACATACAAAAGAGAAACATATTGTGCATTGTTTACTTTATAAATACATTCAAATACATATATCATATTACTGCAGCAATACTTATATTACACCAGGATGTCTGTCTCCTTGTGCCACTGTGAATTTGGTCCTTTGGAAGACTTCCATTTCTCCTCCACATCAGGTATTATACAATTCTCTGAAAAGGGCAGGAAAAAATGATTTAGACACTAGTAAGAAGATTCAGTACGAGACTAGAAACACAGGCACATTTAATAATACGTATATTAGTCACTCAAATCTAAAGATGATCATGATGTGTTTTTCCTGAATTAATTTGGAATATGAAAATATGTACTAACATCTAACATTGTCCCAGAAGAATCCATCATGATATTGGAGGGGGTGTGGTTGGCCACAGTAAGCTTGGGGTCTAGTGATATTTTAATTCACGTGTATTATGTTTGTAATTTCAATATGGTGGGGGGGGGGGGACCTAGAGGTGCAAATCGGTAGAAAGAATCTACAAGATGCTTTTAAAAAGTGGGCCCGAGAACCCCATTATTACTCTAATGCCATATTCTGTTGTTAGTGTAATAAACCCTGTCACACCCACCTGTCTCCTGTCTTTATGTGTTGTGGCACCCTGACGTCGTGACCCCCGATGACCCTCCTTCTGTTTGGATGTATGTCTTTTACTGGGTGATCGTCTCTGGTGCTACATGATGAAAAAATGGACAAGTTTTTAAAACACTTTCAAAAAGTTTTGAACCTTGGGGTACCATGTACATGTGCCATGCTTGTATTTGAGATGAGATTTCATGAAATCAATAAAAGAAAAATCCAAAAGAAAAACATTACATGCATTAATGACCAGAAAAAAATCTTATCTAAATAAACTGTTTTCCTTGGGTTCATTTCCAAGTCCTACCTTTCTGTGTGTGTCTGTAGGAGGTCTGTCTTGGGATGTAGAGATCTCCTCCAGGAAACTGGCTGGGACCAGGCCTCTCCTGCCGTCTACTTTTCCTTCGTAGAAGCCGTCATCCCGCAGCGGGCCGAACACCGTGACCACGTCCCCTTCTCGCAGCCCCAGCTCGTCCTCAGGGTAGTGGTTGGGGGAGTTCCTGCTGGGGCTGTAGTTGTACACAGCCAGGTACTGGGAACAGTCACAGTGGAGAAGTTATTGATGAGACTGAGCATTGCTACGTGTAAAATCTAAACAAGTTAGAATAACCTTCATTAACCTTGTACATTCTCCATCATACAGGTGGTCAGATGTGAGAGTCCACATTCATGGTGACAGTACAGACTAATTTTACATGCTGCATTCACAAAATGTGTCTGAACTGCACATTCAGCACCTGTCAATCGACTCTATTTCTTGTCAATGGCAAACTGAACAAAAGCAACACAACTCACCAGGCGAGGTGGTTCCTCTATCACCGGGTCTGAGTACACTGATGTATCCTGCATTAGAAACAAAATTAACATTGTTGATTGTTCTTGTTTAGAATGAAGACAGGGATCTAGCTAGCTGAAAATGACATAACTGTACGAGAATGCTTTATCACAATATTCCTCACCTCAGACAGAGCGGAGCTGGGTCGTGATGATGTCAGTACAGAGGGTGGTTCCTGGAGGTCAGTGAACTCTACCTCCACCCTGTCAGACAGCTGTCTGTCTGTGGACATGGTCTGTACACTCAGGATGAAAGGTACTGTCAGGTCCAACCCCTCCACTAGGGCCTGGGGTGGGGGACAAAACATTCATGGAGGTTATGATGTATCAGGTGCTGAACTTTATAACTTGATAAAGAATATCAGCAGCAGATGTAGGTAATTCAAATATTGGCATTTAGCCAGAAATAAGCACCATTGTGTCTTACCTTACTGACATGAGAACTGGGCACCACTTGAGTCTCCTCTCCATCTACCTTGATCTGACAGAAAAAAAGATTATGAATTTCGAAAGATCCAAAGCCACTTGAAAGTAAATTTACTATTAAGAATGTAGTCAACTACATGTAGCACAGACCACTACTATCTACATTTGTATATACATGCCTGTAGTGATAACCTACTGCTACCATGTAATGATGTAACTTTTACCACCACCCTGCATGCCCTCTTACCTACCTTGTAACCCGACACTTGGACCCCATTGCTGTTTCCCATGTCATCAATTGGAGGTAGTATCCAGCCCACCAGTACAGAGGACTTGCCCACAGAACGGAGGATCCTCAGGTCTGATGGAGGCTGAGGGGGACCTGGAGAAAAACGCAGGTGTGTTCAGATCGGTAAGTGGGAAAACATAGACCAAAAATTCTGATTCAGAAATGTTACATTGTCTACAATATGCACATATATACAAGAAAGGTGTGGTCAAAATAAAAGGACACCTTGTTGCCGTGGTGATCCTGTTGTCTGGGAGACAGTTGACAAAGCATCAGCAGTGCTGGAGACAGTCAGCCAGCTGCCACTAGCACCACTGCCATGCCGGGCTCTGTCTCCTCCAAGGCCATTGGACAGCAAGGAAGCTGGGACCCCATTGGTCAGAGGAGGTACTCCATGTCCATTGGTGAACAAAGATGATGGCATTCCATTGGCAAGACTTGTGACATGTCCATTGGTTAGTTCAGGTTCTGCAACTCCATTGGTCAAAGCTAGCTGGGAGCTACCTTCATTCAGTGGAGGTGGGTACCAGTTTGGTCCATGTGATCTGGATAATGCATCCTGTGGTGAAGAATGGGTCCCAGATCGCTTTGGACTTTGTCGAGATCTGTAAAAGGTCAGATAAAAATTAAGAGTGACAGTTTCTTGAAGCTTTATACCATGCTAAATCTACTATGACCTGGAAAAGACTTCCTGTGGACAATTCTAATTTTTGAAACAGAAGGAAACATCAGCCATGCAAGAATAAAAACAAGGTACATTGAAGGTCTGAAAGTGCACTTCCTACTAGTTTAATTTGCATAATTTCATCAATAGCAATTGGGCCAACAATACTAATGAGATACATGTATGGCAGCATCAATGGCAATGACCTTTACAAATGGAAGGAAAAAATGAATGATTATAAAACCCTTGCCTTGAGGTGTGAGACCTTGTTCCACTACGGTTTGGGGTCTTGTCCGTCCCATGTTTGTTTCTGTCACCGTCTGAACTGGGAGAGGTCCGAGGTCTCCTTGTCCTGTTCTCAGGAGAATCCAGCTTAGGGAGAGGGAGAGGCAGGAACGGCACTGGAGAAAAACAGAGGTAAGGAGATATAATCAAACTCACCGTATCTTTTTCAATAGGCTTAGTAATAGTACTGTCTTTGTCATCCCAAATCCCTCTCCCCTGACGCAATTTTTCAGGACCCATACTTTCAAAACTGTATTAGCAAATCTGCCAACAGATCCTGTTTGACTTACCATCATAGTTATTGGTGTGTGTATCCTGTAGGGTCTGGTGTAGCTCCAACATCTGCTCAGGGCTGGACTGGCCTGCTGTCAACTGGGCAAAAACAAGCCAGTAAAGATTCTGTTAATCAAGCAAGCAAGCAACTTTATCTGTCTACCCCACACCCACCACCCCACTACCCCCGTCCTCTACAGATATTGACTATAATTATGCATTGTTGACTTGAAACTTGACTGAAACATACTTGCAAGAATGGTGGAAACAAAAAATCCAGTGTACCTTTGGCCTCTGTTTCCTTCTCCTTCGTACAGGCACCAGGTCCAGGTCATCCTTGATGGCATGTCCATTATCTAGTCGTGTGGGGAGGATGTCAATGTCATCCAACAAGGGTGATGACCTGGTGCCACCACCGGGGGCCAGGGAGGTAGATGCCCCAGTGGTGGGGGTACTGTGTCGAACCATCTGCCTTCTA
Organism: Branchiostoma floridae x Branchiostoma japonicum; assembly: GCA_013266295.2. NCBI lineage: Eukaryota > Metazoa > Chordata > Leptocardii > Amphioxiformes > Branchiostomatidae > Branchiostoma > Branchiostoma floridae x Branchiostoma japonicum. The sequence continues at coordinate 12,681,683 of CM023824.1, forward strand.
CTGTTGTCTGAGGCTCGACCACTGTCAGCCTGGTGACAGATAACAATATACTAGATGAGTTTTAATAAGATACAAGGTTGACCCTGGAGAAATTCTGTGTTATGGAAAATGAAAGGGTTACATGTACAAGACATCCTCACGTTCGGTATGATGACACTACAGAAAAAAAGGAAGCAGGCTAGGGCAAAGGCAAGTTAGGTAAGGTATGAGCCAGACAAATGCAAGCCTGCAACATTAGTTTTTCTACTGTGGCTATTCCATCTCCTTCTTCTACTGTCCAACTGGAACAGAACAATGATGTTAATACCCGGGTTAACTTTCCCTCCAGTACTTGTAACTTATCCTAATCAGAGCACAGCTAAACTTCAGCCTGTGAGGGAAATCCATCTTATCCATCTCAGTCAAGAAATGTGGAACAAAAGAAAGTGTAAACCCTTCACCATAGAATACAACCAGTTGGAAAAAACAATTACATGGACAAGCATACTATATGCTTGGTGGCACTACAACAAATTAAACCCTGGTCAACTAAAGGTAAGTTTCCAACACCAGCAGCAAGGATCTAGGAAAGCAACCATGTCACCATTTCCACCTGAAAAATCAGGACTCAAACTTGACCATACATAATTATGAAACACTGCCAAAAAGAACATATTTAGCTCCCCTACACCAAGCAGCTCTAAGCCAATAAAAGGTGGGAAGAGTTGAAACAGTCTTTATCCCTGCACCGACAAAGACGATGTACACTGTGTCATGTTGACCCAACACACCTGGCCGGAGCTATGTTCTGAGGATGACCCGAATGCTGCATAGCAATAGAGATTCCCCATGCTCCCAGAGATGGGGCTGATGGGGTCATCATACTCCTCTATCATCTCTGATGCCAGGTCTTCAGCCGTTCGGACTATTGTTACATCAGGGTCCACCGAGCACTGGAGCTCATCCAGCAGGGTCATGATCATCATGTCTCTCTCACGACACTTCACACGCATGCGGGACACCTTGGCCTGAGGGATGTCCACTTGTTTTAGTCAACATTGTCTGATTTCTGATTGTCTTTAACAGCCACCACAAACATAAGTTCTACAGTTGTAAAAATGATAATTACAAATCAAAGAATTGCACACCTTCATAACCCTACACCAGTTAACAAAAGTGTTTCTTGAGGCTTTCTTATACCTGTAAAGGAGCCAAGGCCGTCCTGACCTCAAGGTCAATGATACTGGAGACCTGTAAGGACATGGAGCATGAGGTTACATGTGATCAAGGACTCAAGAAGATGTCCAAGTCTTATCAGGTTGCTGATACTCTGCATGTCTAGAAGCTGTAAATTGAGGTCAAGAAAATGTATCATGGAAGGATGAAGGGATAGATAAAAATTCTAAAAACACTGCTTGAGGGAAGAAAAGGCTTAGAGTAATTATTATAATAATATTACATGTACATGTAACTATTCATCTTTTTGACCTGTGGTCTGGATACAACTATACACTGCAAATGTTGAGATGCTGAAATCTGAACAAAAACAACATAATGGTGCAACAGGTAAAAACAAAACGGTTACCACAAATATCTGGTACTGAATGTGGCAAATATGCTGGGAATACCTGATGAATATCTGACTCCAGGTGGCAGACACACTTACATCCCAGCTGCATGGCAGCATGTGGGGAAGGGAAGGGGATTCAGTATTTCACAAAATTCTATTGCAATGAATCATGCAGGCAAACGTACAATGAAAATGCCCCACGCATGATGTTACTGATGTATGTGAACAAGCCTGATATGAGAGATGATTGTCATGCTAGCTACGTGGACCATGAACCGGGCAATCTTAATACGTTACCTCGTCCATGTCTGCTGTAGTTGTGTCTGCAGGGGCAGCAGGAGTTCTGCTGGACAGATCCTTTATGTGCAGGTCTGCAGGGAGGGTACGGGTCATCATGTAGGGGGAGCTTCTACTGGGATGGTCCGTGTCATAGTCACTGGTGGGGATAGCTTCCATCTGGTGGGGAGAGGGAAGCAAATAAATGAATCATCTGTCAATAAAGATTCATTCAATGTATTTCAGATTTATTCAAAGCATTTCACATACAAAAAAAAATTGAATATGAAAAATTAAAGATAAGAAAATAGCTGCTGGTGTTACCCTTTGTTTGAGGTCGGATATGGCCTCCAGCCTGGCCCTGAGATCTTCCTTCTCCTTGTCGACTGCCTCGATGTCCCGCAGGTGTGCCCGCAGCGTTGCCACGGTTTCCCGCAGCAGATTGATCTCTTGCTCCGCCTTCTGCAGCTTCTCTGCCTTCCTCAGCAGCTGGTCATTCTAAATGATCAAAAACAATAATCATCAAAATTCTATTTGAGAATAGATGTTCAACTGTCAACATGAAAGTAAACCTGATGTAAAAGCACGAAAAAAGGCAAACACATGTAAACGTGACAAGGAAGAATATGATCCCTTCCACATACCTCCTTCTTGAGAGTGTCCTGTAGCTTCTGCAGCTCGGCACACCTTTGCTCCAGCTGCTGCAGCCGTGCCACCTGTGCCTGCAGGCCGTCCTTCTCCTTCTGCAGCTTCCGACACTGTCTGTCTGCCTGCTGAGCTTCACCCTCCAGCTTCCTATTCTGTTAAGACCATCAACAGATGTTACAACAGGACGTTTGCATGGCATAGCTTAGCTGTTAGCAACACTGCTTATGGACCAGAAAGTGCAGAGTGCATTGAACCTAGCCATATACTGCAAAGTCATCCATGTAGCTGTCCTGTCCTCTTTGTTATAACCAGTAGGAGCATGTTGAAGTGCCTTTTTAAAAGTTTTTTCCTACAGCTTTGCCATAGGGGCTTGCAGCATTTTTCGTCGGGGAATTGAGCACAAAGAAACTGAGTTTGCAGTCTTGCATTCAGTGAAGACCACCTCATACCTCTGTTCTCAGCCTATGAATCTCCTCGTCCTTTTGTCGGATCTCTCCTTCCTTCATTTGTGCCTGGGCCTTGTAGTAGGTCACGTCGCTGTCACGTTCTTTCTTCTCCAGTTCACGCTTCAGCCGTTCCACCTGAACAGAACAGAGTTCAAATTATCATGTCATCTAGGGGTAATGATAATGATTTTGCTAAAAAAACTTGGAAAGAGATAACCTGCTGTGCTGATGCACATCTGTTCATCATGACTACTGAAAGATATAGAGTCACTATTTTTAGTGTTTATCTAAAGAAATGTTCCACAGATATGCTGTGTGGTAGGTTTCTAAACTCAGATAATCTTCCTCACCTCTTGCTTCAGTTCCCTACACTGCTTCTCTAAATTCCGCAAGTAGTCATCCTTTTCATGGAGTTCCTTTTCCTGACCAAGTACCTGGTGTCGAAAAAAGGACCAAAACTTCAGGTTACAATTTGTTAACCATTAGTATTGTAATGTCCATCATAGTGAACATCTACATAAACAACATTCAATGGTTGTGAGAAATATGTGAAAATCACAGGTCCTTCTTACCTTTTCCCTCATCTGTGCAGAACTTGCCATGGCATCTTCTTTGGCCTGAAAAGAAGTGAAGAAAATACTTGAAAAATCTGTATAATGCATTGTACTGCCATCCAGAATAAGCATGTATTAGTAAGATGAAGAGAGATGGGTGTTGAAGCTTCAAGCAGATGTACAATGGAAAACAATGTTATGTTCAGCACCAAGGACAGCTACATCATACGTTTGGTGCTTATCAAAATGTGACTGTGACTGTTGGGCAACTCTGACATGTATAAGTAAGATTAAGATAGATAGGTGTTTGATATAAGCTTCAGGCACATGTACAATGGAAAAAATATCATATTCAGCACCAAGGACAGCAACAGCCCAACTTAGGTACACATCAAAATGTGACTGATAAAGATGTTGTCCACCTCTTAATATTTAATTAATGTAACTATTCTTGTATAGTTAAGGATCAACATTCAGTGGCAGTATTTTTCCAAAGATCTGGACTCACCCTGAGATCTCTCTCTAACTGTCTCTGATCCTCACGTAGCTTCCGTAGGTCCTCTTCCTTGTCCTGAGAATGCAATTTTTTTACAAGATAAGTTTGTTTCATGTGAATGTCAACTGCTTATCTATTCTACCACCACCTGGAGAGAATTTACACCCTGTGTAGGAAAGAAACATTGAAGAAAGAGTGACTAAATGTAACAGATACCACCAGGACATGGGGAACTAGATGACATAAAGTGTCAGTAACAGTGAATGATCATTTACTTGGAAGTACACCAGGATAAGGCATATCTGTAAGGTTAACCTTGGAGTAAGTTCAGTGGACACTGAAACTGAAATACATTAAGTGCAATAGTCTAGATTAGTTATAAAAACAGAACATGGCATTCTTTTTTTCTACATAATCTGTGACGGTGAAACTGTCTAAATGATCTGTATGATATGCAGTTTCTGTGGGTGAATAGTAGGTGTAGGTTAAAAAGGAGTTATATAAACAATGTTAGCAATGGCTTAAGTCTGACAATACAGGAGGGCTACATGACCATGTAGACATGCAAGAGAAGGTGCAGGGCTACCTTTAACCCTGCTCTCACCTTGGAAGGCTGGACCTTGTCCATGAAGGGAAATGTAAGCATGCAAGTCATATAAGCCACATGCAGTTAGTACACAGTAAAGGCAATGTTTGCATATATGTAGAGTTCTCAATATCTTTTCACAGGAGTGCAACTTTGTGAAATCAAGTTAAGTCAACGTTGGATGGTGCTATCAAAAATGACTTTCACTACACTGTGGAGAAAGGATGAGCAGAATTATCATAATTGCAGGCATGCAGTTAGTGTGCAGTAGTGATGGTGACACGGGCTCAGGACTCACTCTCAGGGTCTGTTCCAAGTACAGGATCTCCTCCCTCCCGTGTGCCAGGTCTCGAGCATGTTTCTGATTAGCAAATCATCACAGATATTGTAGATTGGTTTGATTCACATAAGAGTAATTACATTTCAAAATCTCAAGAGAGGGCAGTTAGGAACATTTGGGCATACATTTTGAATACAATAGCTTTTTTTTTTACAAATTGTTTTTGATCTTCCCATCCTTAAAAAAACCCTGACTGCCCTCACAAACTTAGGGAATAGACTAACCATAGATCAATGTGGAAATCAATTTTAAAAGTAATTTAGTACATGTATGTGGTATTATCTATCATCTGTTGCATAGATAGTGTACAAAATTGATAGGTTAAAGTCAAGGTCTATTTGCTGGTACAGGTATCTGTGTCTGATGAGTAACTTCCCTTAACTTATCCATAAGAGTAGCGTGCTATCATGATGACACCATCTGTACCCACCTTGATGTCCTCCTGTAGTTGTCTCTCTGCCTTACTGACATCTTGCAACTTTCCTTCCTTGTCCTGCAAATGACATATTGTCAAAGGTTTGTTACTCAACTGCATGTCTGAAAATATGTTATCAAATTCAAACTTTGTAAAAGGCCACTTCTAGGTAAAGGTATGAACACAGGGTTGCCTATTCAAATGAACACATTGAACACATTAATGTCAGCAATGGCAACTTGGCCATGATTTATAATTATACCGGTACTTGATACCATTATGCCCTACTAGCCCTGAATATATTATTAACTTACAACTATCGTCCTCTTAAGTAACTTGTGCTCTGCATTATCCTATTTTCTATGCATTCTTACCTTCATTTCTCCTTGTAAATCTTCTAAAGCCTTCTGAAGATCCTTCAGTGCTTCATCTTTCACCTTGGGCAAAAATAAGAAAAAGTGTTGACTTAAAAGTCAAAGAAAACCAACTTTCGATACTCAGACTCCGACTAGTCCAACTCCTCACCAATTGAATATGTCATTGCATTCAAATATGTTTTCCAGTTTCATTCCCTTTTTTCCAATTTGTCAATGGTCATTTTTCTTGGCTACTTCAAAAATATGTCTGACATGTTTATGTCTTAGTAAAGGAAAAGAAAAGAAACCCTCCATACCTGGTTGTCCTTCTGCAGTTGTTCAATAGTGTCCTTTAACTCCTTCACATTTTGCTCGTCAGCACTGTCCTCAGCAGGTTGACTCTGCAGGGGTGGATCGTCTGCCAGGCTGTTCTCCTCACTCCTGTCATAGAACCGCCTGCGTCTGGTTCCGACTGGAACGGTGAAGCCTCGGGACAGACCTTTACGCTGACGACGATTCTCAACCCACTTGTTGATTTGGTCCTGGACAGAAAGGAAGACATGAGATTATACTGTAAATTCATTTAGTTTCACAGGGGTTTAATTTTGCAGTAGAGGGAGAAAGGTAGTTTTCGCAGTGTCTTAAATTCGTGCTCAGTATGGAAAGGTAGCATACTGAAACCACCATGAACATAAGATTAAAGAGTACATACACAATTGTATCTCTTATCCACACAAATACAGGAGTGAATGGAATTCCAGACCTACATATCAGAATACAAAAACTCTGTAAAAGTCAGATAATCTACCTGAGGGTCGAACAGGCCTGTGGGAGGACTAGCTGTTGTGTCCAGACTGCTGTCTCCTCCCAGTAGTGTCTTCCCCAGCCCACTGTCTGGCATGCTCCTGTCACCCGGGGACTTCAGCGGACTCTGTGCCTCAAATGCTGCTACACGAGCTGCTACAGCACCTTCCTCTGGGAGGTCTAACCAAACATAGTCATACATGTATACAGATTATAAACTTCCAGCCTTATAATCCTTCAGAGATATACCGTATAGTTTTGAGGTGTTTGAAGTTCATGATTGAAATAATTTGTTAGTAGCACAGTAGAAGTCCAAAACACATATTCATGGTGTTATGATGTAGTAGTAAGAGGTCACTGCAAAAACTGTGAAAATAAAACCTGTCACTCAGTCACAGTCATATTATGCACCATATGCATACATGTACCTTCTATACTGTACATTTCTCCACTACTACATATAGCAATTCTATCAAATCTTCAAGACTGGCTCACCTTCCCCATCCTGATCTGTATCTGAGCCAGCATCATCCTGTGGGGAGGTAAAGGTCGCGACCTTGGCACCCACGGAACCCTGCTGAGGGAATCCCTGGGGAGGAGGGGTGGGAGGGGAGGTCCGTATGGTAGGGACTGCCCCAGCCTCCGACCCTTCTGACTCGGTGGTCTGTGCTCTCGGGCGGACGAGAGGCGGGGCAGAGTTGGGGAGGGGCGGAGCTTCAGCCTCACTGTCCATGTCTGACACATCCCCCATGGTATGCTGGGATAGCTGAGAGCCTGAGCGAGGTCGAAAGTGTGGCGGAGTGGAGGTAGGGAGCGGAGGTACACCACGGGATACAGGCTTCTGCTGTAGCTTTTGTTCCAGAAGATTCCCTATGTCCACATTCTACAGGGAGAAACATACTCAGAGTTACCATGGAATACTGTTGGAGGAAAAGAAAATGTGTGAAATTTGTTTATTGTTCAGGTGCAGTGACAGATACAATGTGCTTGATACAGCTACCGAACATGATGATGGACAAATAGACTGTGGCTAGTGGTGGCTTAGATAAGCTATGCTCTTCAATAATGTACATGTACCTTCAATGATGGGTGAAGGTGCCAGATGGTGCCACCTGTTACCTCAAGAGCCTGATGGCTCATTAAAGGACTGAATGATTGACTGAGTTAGTGAGTGAATGAGTGAGTGGGTGAGTGAGTGAGATTAGTGAATCAAGATCTTTAGTGAATCAAGATCTTTAGTGGTAATTACTATATCTAATATTAAATACTTGTCATCTCTGATCAGCACACATTTTCACCCCACACACAGACAACACGGGGATCAGGATCTATCAGGATCATCATGCTGAGGGCTCCAGCACAACTACCTTCATGGGATCCTGCACCAAGGATGGGGATATTTCATCCTCCTCCACCATCACCAGTTCACAATGCACAAGCCCGTCTGGGACAGCCTCCATGAAGGCTTCGCCCGCCGGGAGAGCGTTTACCAAGTTCTGTACTTCCTGGTCCAGCTGCTTCGGGCTGACCCTGCCGATGGGGTGGGGGGACCGCGCCGGGCTGGAGGCAGGGCGGGGGATCTCCGGCTCTGCCACGACCGCTCGTCCATACTGGTCTACAGTACCGTCCATCCAGGAGAGATCCGTCTGTGTGCGCTTGTTACGAACATCTTTCACAGGTCCAGCTAAGGTAGCATCCTGGATAAACACATGAAATGCTATCTGTCAAGGCTCCTGTGTAATACTAATGTCAGTGTGCTTCCAAAAAGTATCAATGTCAATTTTGAACACCAAACACCAAAATGTAGGACTAAACCAAGTACATGTACTACTGTACCTGAAGTGTTGGATAAGTTTCCCCAAAGGTAGACCACAATCTGAGCCAAGCATTTTCATCAGAAAAATCAGACTTTTACTGGCACAAAATCCAGCAGAAGAACAGGATCTAGCGGTTTTCTATGCACCTGCCTCCAGTGTGTTATTATCAGCTTCAATGTCCCCACACTGACGTCCTCATTTGCATATCAAAACCCAAGGATTTTAAGGAGGCTCAAGTATCTCATTTGCATGTCAAGCCTTGTTGGTTAAACACTTGTTCTAAAGGAACTTAGACTGAGGTTGGAGGTCCTTACAAATACACCAGCTGTTTTGACTCAGACGTGGGTTTCAGGGTAATTTCTAGTGGTTTGAATTGGCAGCAGTAAGGGCAATACCCATAAAACACCACTTCTCCTATGTTGTTATTCCTAATTCTCCTTGACAGGAATGACTCCAATCAATTTGCCAACAGGCTAGGTTACCAAGGTAACAGGACTCCTGATACAACACAGACTGATGTTATTGTATCAATATTGCTCTCCTGGGAATCAAAGATTTAATTGGATTAAGCTATATTTAAAGGATACGTCTCATGGGAAAAACTTGTCAAATTCATCACAAACCTTTTGTTGCATTGTTGGTATTTGCAATAGAATTTGTCATCATCTTTCTGAAGTATTATTTATGGATTATCTGAATTTTTACAACTAATGGAATGCTCTCTTTTCAGAATCTGAAAAATTGACACATTGTTAAAAGCTCACCCTCAACTTGGCCTTCAGCTGATGCACTTGAGCCTGCAGTTCTTCATGTTCCTGCTGGAGGGCCTCGTAATTCTGTGGATTGATAGCAACAGTGAGTCAATGACATAACTTACAGTCAATGACAGGAGATACACTATATTTGTAGGATACATGACAAACTTATACAGCAAATGTTGATACATCTTCTTCCTAATGCTAAAATTTTACAGAGATAAATTTTACCAAATGAATTTTGACACAACAACCAAAATTAGCAAATCAATTTTTTCCAGTTGATGTTGTAGCTGGGCTAGATTGGTATATAAAACAGAAATCGAACTATGTTTTCCCTATAGAAATGAACAAAAAAAATCATGCGGTCTGTGTTGACTCTACCATGCAGGCTACATAAAGGAAGAAAGTGGATAAAAGACCAGAGGTGTTAGTTCCTGTATCATACAAGCATCCCTAAAGTATACATTTTACAAGCCATGCACTGCCATATCTGTATCTTTTACCAAGCAAGCTTTTCAAGACATCAGCAGACTCTTCTCCTTATCAGCCTCAACTACAAGACTTGGTGTAATTAACCTTCACCCTGCTGCACCCAAAGTTGTACAGATTACAGCAGCAGTCAGCAGGGGAGGGTTAAATGGAAAGTAGGAAGGCCTTCAAAGATCTATCCACACATGACCATGGTGAGTTCTACACAAAGGCTGGCATGTTAGAGAAAAGTAAGGAAAGTTATTAGTGAGTATACAGTAATGTGAGAAGATATTTCTCTGACGTATCCTGAACTGCTGCACCTTTTGGAGCTTTGTGGCTCGAGCATCCATCCTGGATCTTTGCCTTGGATGCTGAGAAAAAGATGATCAATATTGCACAATGAACCTAACTCTGATATATTATAATCATAATAATTATACTTGCATACACCTGTACCTTTTACAGTCTACTTTTATCCCAAGTGATAGAAGTCTGCCTGTCAAGCTTAGCATTATGTCACCCAGAAGCATACATATTCCATTTAACAGAAATGTCCAGGGATAGACAGTTTTATTTCTATGCTGATATGTTCACATTTTAAGTACTCCTCAAATCATTGTATCATTTTGAACTGATGTGATAGTTACCTGTAGCCTGTCCCTGAGCTGCTCCTCCTCCTCTTCAAGGTCATCCAGCTTCTCCTCTGTCTCCCGCAGGAGGGACACCTGGACAGGTGAAAACATTACTTCAGCAACCATAGAAGATATCTTATCCCACCTTTATTCTTAAATTTCAAATGTCAGTGGAAGACTACTGAATGCATTCAATTTTTCATAGCAGAGGTAGTGAACTTTTGCTGTACCTGAGCCTTAAGCCTGTCCAGCTCTTCTCTGGGCAGCTGCACCATGTCTGTGCTGTCCTGTTGCTGTACCTGGGCCTTTAGCCTGTCCAGCTCCTCTCTGGGCAACTGTACTATGTCTGTGCTGTCCTGTTGCTGTACTTGGGCCTTTAGCCTGTCCAGCTCTTCTCTGGGCAGCTGCACCATGTCTGTGCTGTCCTGTTGCTGTACTTGGGCCTTTAGCCTGTCCAGCTCCTCTCTGGGCAGCTGCACCATGTCAGTGCCAGCCTGCTGGTACTCAAGTTCATCCAACCTGTCCAGCAAAGCTTGCTCACTTCCCTCAAGCTCCTGTACCCTCTGCAATAAGCATAAAGCACAGATTTTCCGTTAAGATGCAGGAAACCCTGTCAGTTTTCATCACATGCGAGGATGGAAATATCATCTGACTTGCTCCAACTTTTTGTTATTGAATGATTGAATGTGTGCAAAATTACCTTTTTGGCTTCTTGCAATTCCTCCTCCAATTTTTTCTGTTGATTAGAGGGTGTCAGTTCCTGCAGAGATCACAAAGTGGGAAGGGTGTTTTATACAACGACATCATATTCAGTTGAAATAAACCAGAACTACATGTAAGCTTTTGGCTTCATTAAATTATATATATCATGACTGCCAAAGATTCTTGGTACCTAGTAAGTAACTACAAATTCTAAAACCCTTCCAGTGTTTGATTTCTTTTAACACTAAGGACAATTATTCTAATAAATTATTCTAAAAAAGAAAGAGAGGGCACATAAAACCAAGAAACCTGATTCAAAGTTGACAAAAAAACTCAATTGTACCTCTCTATCAGCAGACTCTGTACCCATCTCCATCTCCAGAATCCTCTCCTGCTGTTGGAGGTCCTTCTCCTCCAGGTCCAGAACCTTCTTCTCTAGCTCCTCCTTCTCCTTCAGCAGCTGGGCTACCTTCTCATCCAACCCACTGGATTCAACCTCCTGTAACCTGGCTTTAAGTTCTGCATTCTCTTTCTCAACACCCTCAACAGTGTGCTGAGGTTCGGTAGTTTGTTTCTTTGCTTCTGCATTCCTGAGATCAAGGATCCTCTTGTTCAGTGCAGTCTCTGCCTCCTCTAGCTCCTGTATTCTCATTTTCAGCTCAGAATTCTCCATGGCTAGGCTATGTTCTTTGTCTTGTTGCCCACTTTTGTCTGCATTTTGGAGCTCCTGTAATCTATCCCTAAGTAACTTCTCTGACTCCTCAAGTTCTTGAACTTTCTCTTCTAGATCCGACTTCTCCTGGATTACTTTTTCTAGCAGCTCATTTAAGTCCTCATCTGACTTTGTACTTGGCTCCTTGGTATTGGCAAAGCCGCTCATTTTCTGCTTCAAAGAGACTTCTGACTGATCCAGCTCTTTGATTTTGACCTTAAGGCTTCCATTTTCTTGCTGTAGCTCATTAACAGCATCCTTCAAAGCTTTTTCTGATGTCTTAAGGTCTTCCAGCTCCTTCTCCAAGGACCCATTTACGTCATTGAGGATTTCAACTTCCTGCTTCAGGTTTTCTTCAGAGCCTTGAAGGTCTTTGACCTGCTGTGCCAGGGATGCTTGGGATTCCTCCAGGACTTTACATTTTTCTGAGAGAAGCCGTTCTTCTGCCTCTAGCTCCTTGTACTTGTTCTTCCAGTTGATGTCCTGTTGTTCTAATCTAGCACTTTCTGTGAGAGACTCAGCTGCACTCATCTCTCCCGTCACCTGCAGCTTCCCTATCTCATCTGCCAGAGAGTCTCCTTCTGTTTCCTGGTCTCGCACTGACTTCTTTCTTTCCTTCCTCTTTTCCAGATCACCGTCATCAAAGACAACCCCAAACTCAAAAAGCTGCTCCTTAAGTTCCTCCTCAGATGTCTCCAGCTCAAAGATTCTTTCCTTAAGCTTGACCTGTGTGAGGTGCAGTACTTCTATCTGGTCCTTAAACCCAGCCTCTCTCTCACTCATGATGCTGTCAGCCTGTCCCAGTGTCTCACGGAGAGCGCCTTCCGAAGCTTCCAGGTCTGCGATTCTTGCCTTCAGCTGTGTCTCTGTTTCCTCTGAGTCAATGAGCTGACTTCGCAGCCACTGTAGTTCACTCCCCGGGTCACTCCCTGGATCCTCAGGCTGACTGATGGAACTGACTTTTTCAAGTTTCTCCATCAATTCTTCTTCTGACTTCTCCAGGAGCTCAACACGTTCTTGAAGTGTCAATTCTGAAGCTTCCAGCTCAGCAATCCTTTCTCTCAGCTGAGCCTCTGTTTCTTCAAAGTCACTCAACTGCCTTCTTAACAACTGCATATCACTTTCTGCATCACTGCTTAGATCATGTAGCTCTGATGCATCATCAGCTTTTTCAGACTTTTCTGTCAATTCTTGTTCAGATTTCTCAACAGGCTGAGGAAGAAATCCTTCTAAAGCTTCAAGAGCAGCAATCCTTTCCTTATGTTGCATTTCAGTTTGTTCAAAGTCTCCAACTTGTTTTCTTAGATGTTGTACCTCACTCTCAAGCTCACTACTCTTGGCATATGTTTTTTCAAGCTTGTCCAATAAGTCCTTTTCAGACTTCTCCAGAATTTCAACACGTTCTTGAAGGGCGGCTTCTGAAGCTTTGAGCTCAGCAACTCTTTTTTCCAGTGGAACTTTTGTTTTCTTAAAGTCAAGGGCTTGCTCTTGGTCTTCAGGCTGAGAATGTGCTGTCTCAAGTTTTTCCATCAACTCTTGTTCTGACTTCTCCAGTGTCTCAATACGTTCAGCCAGTTTGGCTTCTCTCTCTGTGAAGTCTCTTGCAGCTTCACCAAGTTCGTCAACTTTAGTGTTTGCACACTTTAGTGATTCCCCTAGTTCCCTTGCCTTCTCATTAGCACACTTTAAGGATTCAGTCAGCACTGTTTCCTTTGCCTCTGCATCAGTAAGTCTACTCTTCAACTGGGATTCAGAACCTTCCAACTCCTGGATTCTTTTCAACAAGGACTGGTCATTCTCATTAGCCTCATCTCTCTCCTGCTTTGTTTTTGCCAGTTCTTCTCGTAACTCCCTTTCAATTCTCTCCAGTTCCAAGACCCTGTCTTTGAGAGTTTCAGCTGTTGCTTTTGCTTCCTCCAGCTCCAGCTGCAGTCTTCTTTCAGACATCTCCAGTTCTTTGATGGTTCGTCTGGCATGGCTCTCACTCTCACTTTCAGTACCACTCTGTCCGATTCCCTCTAGCTCCTGGACCCTCATTCTCCAGTCCTCCTCGGCTGCCTTCAGGTCTGAAATCTGGACCCGCAACTCTTCTGATTCTCTTGCCATCTCTTTGTTTTCTTCTGTAAGATTTTTCTGTTGGACCTCTAGGTCCACCACTTTCTGTAAGAGATCATCCTTTTCTGCACCTTTCAATAGAGATAGCTGCTCCTTGTATGTTGTTATGGTTACCTCCATTTCTTTAATCTTCAGTTTCAGCCGCTCCTCTTCCTGCAACAGCTGATGGTGTTTCCCTAACAGAGGGCAGTTTACTCTCCTACATTCTGCAGGATCAACTCCAAATATGGCACGATCCAGCCCGTCACCTATTGCCTTCTGATGGGCCAGTTTCCGTTCAAACACCATGGTGGCCATCTCCAGGGTACCGATAGCACACTCCTGCTGCTCTTGGTCCTCTTTAAAGCTCTCATAGTCCTCCGGCTGGTCTCTCTCCTCCTGTGCTCTGGACAGGTTGGCACTCAGCAGATGTATGGATGTTTCCAGCTCAGTGTTCCTGGTACGGAGGTGAGACTCACACTTTTTAACCCGTTCAAGCTCCTCCTGCAGGGCGTATTTGTTGGCTTCGAGCTCACGGATCCTCTTCTTGGCACTCTCACTGATGTCAGGCCAGAAGTGAGAAAACCCATATCCAACCTTGGGTTCTTTTGGTTTCTCGGGGAGAGAACTACTTTGACCCTGTACTTCAGGAGACTTCAGGGAATCCTCCAGTTCTCTGATCTTCTGCATCAACCTGACATTCTCCTTCTCAACATTTGTAACACTGGCCTCTCCCTGTCCTTCTGTCTGTACATGTTTTTCCTCCAAAATCTTTGGAATCCTGATTGGCAGAATGGTCATCCTGAGATCAGGGTCTTCCTTCTTTGCTACATTTACTGTCTGTGTTTCTTTGTCTTCCACAGGAATGTTATCTCTTGTTGGCATGGCATTTTGAGTGTCTTCTGGAGTATCTGTCTGTGTCTCTTTCTCCTCAGACACCTTAGTAACCGTGGCAGATGAATTACTGTCCCTCTTGAACTCCCAGTTCTCAAGTTTCTTCCACAGTTCTGTCTCGTCTTCATCAAGATCCATGGAGCCGTCTCTGGGTATTGACCCTTCTGAACCAAACCTAGGCAAACTACTCCCTGCAATCTCCAACTCCTTCATGGTCTCCTGAAGATTTTGAAGTTCATCCTTCAGTCTGTTGTTCTCATCCTGAAGGTCACCCTCTGTATTATTGAAGTCTTTAACAACTTCTTTCAGGGTTGTTTCTTTCTCCTCAAGGAGCCAGATTTTTTCCCTTAAGCTCAGACACTCCTTCTTTAGCTCTACTTCAGCAGCCCTCACACTTTGCAAGGCATGTGTCAACTCCTCTTGGGTATTGTTGTGTTTCTTGGCCTCCATTTTTAATGTCTCATTTTCTTCTGTTGTTGACTCTGCCACAGATTTCAGCCTAGAGACTTCATCCCTGAGTTTGGCATTTTTGTCTTCAAGACATTTCTCTGATGCAGTCATCTTCTCCATCATCTCCTTGAACTCACTGGCCTGCTTTTCAATGTCTTCAATGATGTCCTTCAAGTTGTGGTTTTCCTCTCTTAGAATGCTTTCTGTGGCAGCCAAGTCTTCTGCCTGGCCTTTAAGTTTTCTATTTTCCTGTTCTAATTTTTGTAGTCTATTTTCCAATTCAGTATTTCCTGTAGGGCTTGTGGCAGTGCTGTCTTCAACAGGATGTTCCTGCACCTCAAGGTCTTGCAGCTTTTCTTTAAGATCAGCATTTTCTACCTCAAGTTTACTGCTTGAGTCTGTCAGCTTGTCAATGAGTTCTTTATATCTGTTGATATTTTCCTCTAAATCTTCTATTCTCTCCTTCTGTCCATTAACATCCTGCAAGGAACTTTCTGACAGTTTGAGAATCTGTTCTTTAAGTTCTGTGTTCTCTGCTTTTAGCGCCACTTCTGATGTAGACAGTTCTTCCACCAAGACTCGAAGCTCTTTATCACAGTCTTCCAGTAATGTCACTCTTTCCTTCAGCTGAGAGTTCTCCTCCTTTAAGGAGTCACCCTGGACAGACAAGTCATCGACCTTCTCCTGGAGTTTTCTTTCACTCTCTTCTAAGTCTTGAATTCTCTCCTTAAGACTTGAGGTATCCTCCTATTAAAACAAGTCAAGTGTTAATTAAAAAAATTGAATAGACACCATGATATTGTGATTGGTCAATAAAATGCTTTCACAATTATAAAACATCTTTTCTTAAAATACAAAACAAACTTACACGAGCAGTATTCTCTAGTTCTTTTTTCCTGGTCTCCAATTCTGTCATCTTAAGTACAAAACAATAATTAAAATTCAATAAATGAATGAAGGAATGAATGAGTGAATAAAAAGTAAAAATGAATGAATGAATGAATGAATAAAAATGAATGAATGAGTGAATAAAAAGTAGCCAAATCATATTATATTTAAAGCACTTTCCACATCTTTCCATCAACAGTAACTGATTCCTTGACTCCTTTATTTTTTACAATCCTCAAGACTGGGGAATTAAGTATTAGTGCCCGAAGGACTTAAATCATACCTGCATCTTTGCAGATGCATGTATATGCACCAAGAAAGTGACAGATAAGAACACCTCACCTTCTGCAGTACATCTGTTGCCGACAGTGCCAGTGGGGACTCTGGGTCAGACTCATAACTAGCCTGATGAAAAACAAAACAGTCAGCTATACATGTAGACATTCATTTGTCTTATTTTATCCAAATCTAATGATAGTGGCCAATTTTTGGTCTTGAAGCCAATCATACGATCTAACATTTGCCAAATAGTAATGAAGCAAAAAAAATTGATTTTAGCTATTAATAGGTTATTACGAGTCATTGTTTTAGGGAAGGCAACTTCCCATTAATAGATTTTACCATATACACAATGGCTTGAACAAATTGTCTATTTTTGATTGAGTGTGCTGTGTTGTAGAGCATAATGGGAAGCTGTAATCATTAACAGCCATTGGCACCAGCATTTAATTACATGTTCGATTACATGTTGGATTGCTATCGATTCGTACAATATATGCAATAAGTGAAAATTGTCTTTTGCACAATGCTTGTCCCTATAATATTCATAATTGACACAAAAATTGATAGTTCATACCCTGATGTCTTCCAGCTGTTTGATGTAGGCCTTGTGTCTCTCCTCTTCCTGCTCCAAGTCAGACAGTCTCTACAAAGGCAATCAGTCAACAGGTTATAGAAGATATGAAAGCTCACAAGGCATCACGACTCAAAGTTTACTGTGTCCTATGCAGGAAAGGCTTAAGAACAAGAAAAACATATTAAGCTTGAAGTTGTTCTGTGTTAAAACAGTTCTACTAAAACCTAAAATGTGGAGCTAGTTTCCAAATACCAGTGGACATCTGCTACTAGACAATAACTGGAAGTCAAGAAGAAACAAGGACAAAACTTTGCCAACCTTTTGGGCCTCCTTGAGTTTGTCCAGGTTCTGAAACAGCAGCTCGTTCTCGTAGGTGCGACCTTGGGTTGAACTCTCCAGCTTCTGCTTTAGCTCCTGCACAATTCCTTCCAGCTTGTCTGCCTGTTGCCTAGCAACATCCTTCTCTGCCCTGGCCTTGGCCTCCATGAGTTTCAGCTGGGCGTTCTCGTCTTCTAGAGACTGGACTGCAGTCGCCGTGGCCTCCCGAGCAGACTGGACTTCAGCAATCGACTGGTCTTCCAACTCCTTAATTCTCTGCAGGAAATCCACAAAAGAACCATTATTAGGGAATCAATATACATCAGGCAACGAGGCATGAAGACATGAAAACGGATCCAAGAAACCAATGCCTCTATTCTACTTCTACAATGTTATCTAATGTTGTCTTAGTTTACAATAATTATAAGTCTGAGCATTTGTAGACTTTAGGTGCATTTCTCTTACTGACCTGGTTAGCTGCCTGTAGGTGCTGTTGTGTTGCCCCGTGATCATCTTCACTCTGGGACATCTGTCTGGTCAGAACAGTCTGTGTACAGGAGAGATAAGTAACATGACTACACTCCATCCATTTTCCCTTGAGACAAGTTTTTTGGCTTTAACACATTTTACATCCAAAACAATGCATTCCTCAATATATTGTATTTTTAATAAGCATAAAGATTCCTTTTACTGGGTGCAAAATTGATCCAACACTCGTAGCTTTAGTTACTAATAGGTCTGTTGCACTGTATTACATGTGGCACACGTGCAGAGTCTAACACACTAAACACTAAAGGTGCTAGCCACCAGGTGTTGTACATGTGTACATGTAGATGACTAGAAATTAATTTGAGGAGAACCTGTAACATACCTTTTCCTCTGTGAGTTTCTCTACTGTCCTTCCAAGGTCATCTTCTACTGATCTCCAGTGTTTCAGTTTCTAAAAAGTGTAAAAAGAAGTGTAAGGAAATGCTTCACACAATTTTGTCCTCTTCCTCACCTATGCAGCATAATCTACGGTCTCCTCTACATATACTAAGTTAATTGTGTTATATCTAAATAATCACACTAACTTAAGTACAGAGCAAATATTAATTAACATACAAAAAGTTACAAATTTAATGGAGTTATATAAACATCCAGCCAGAATGACAAAGGACAGAATACCACATAATACAACATAAACATCCCACTATTGACCGTGTAACAGGCATGGTGTACCCCACCCATCATTCATCAATGTGCAGGTATGCATCACCGGGATGACCGATGACTCATTAAGATACAGATCAGTAAATGCCACACAATACATTTCTGTGCTAGCTTCATGTTCATGAAAAAAATAATGTTGGTATAACAAAGATAAACTTTATGGCAGTTTTTTTTACTGTCTTTACTTTTTTTTGCCATATATCAATCTTCATTAGTATAATTTATAATCAATTGATTTTATGCCGTTATTACATTTTGTACAGTAAGAGTTAAGAATCAATGTAATATCAGGTGGACTGTCTGCAGATACATGTACATGTACAATACATCTAGGCCACGCATACATGTATGCATAAACAGTGAGTGCCCTCCCCACTCATGCCTCACACCTGTACATGTACATAGTAAAGCACACAGTTTACAGGTAAAACAAGCCATTCATACCTTGTCCACCAGGTCCAGAATTGTCCTGGCCTGCAGCAAAACAAGCTGTTCCTCGGAATCTAGATCCTGAAATGTCAAAACACGAGAGAAAAACAAACAGTTGTGTTAAGGTTGGCCCAGCGTGCAACCATGAGAGACGTACGGCAAACATTTGCTGGGTTATAAATAATTAATGTTGACCGTGATCAAATATTCAGGTCTCCATATCCGGACAATGAGCAGGTATCAAAGCAATTGGTGATTACAGAAAGGAAGGCTCCCTGTGGAATGCTGCCATTGGAGAGTACAAACTGACAGTTTAGATGGATTATCACAACATATCTCAGACTAATGTCCTACACGAGGAAAATATTATGATTCTATAAAAAAAATGGAGAGAGATGGAAAGGTAGGCAGATAGAAATAGAACTACAATATTGTATAGAATCATGTAGCTTGACATGTACTTGTACGATAGCTTATTTTTGGTCAAACCATTATTGTGTACAGGTTGTACATATTTAATAACTATTTTGGAATTTGACCTTTAACCTATTTACACCTGCAAAATAGTAAGAATTGGATTCCATAAAATGCAATGCCACAATTGCCAATGCAACAAAATTGCAAGTATGTCTAAAATACTGCATGCTTTTAAACATGTTATGAGGCAAAATTGCTTGAACGTTGAAGCAACTGAAAACTGGACAGTTTTGGGATCGTCCTACCCAGGACGTCATATTTACATGTAAACAATAACATCCTTGGTCTTACCATTTCTGCAGACTGAGTCATTTGCAAAAGCGGAAAAGTCGATTATTTTGTAAATACCCTTTCGGCTGTACGTTTCAGGGATTACAAATTTGCATGACAACAGCTCGATCAATAGTGCCACTGTCTGACAGACATACTTGTCACATCTGTGGTGGTATCCAGGCAAGGGCCAGGCTAACAACACTTCCTGTCACACATCATTTTGTTACTCATTCGACAAACTGTATGCATCTGAGGTAATTTGATAATGAAATACCAGCAAGACCATGCAAATCTTCTCAGAGATTAATACTATTAAAACTCTTAACTAATATCATGGCTTCCATCAGAAAACTTAATTTCTGTCATTGACACTGTCTCTGTTTTCTTCACAACGGCTGATCATTCAAGGTCAGTAGTGACCTTGAGACCCCTAAGCTGCTCATCACTGTTCAATCTAAAACTCACACGCATTTACTTG
Organism: Branchiostoma floridae x Branchiostoma japonicum; assembly: GCA_013266295.2. NCBI lineage: Eukaryota > Metazoa > Chordata > Leptocardii > Amphioxiformes > Branchiostomatidae > Branchiostoma > Branchiostoma floridae x Branchiostoma japonicum. The sequence continues at coordinate 12,701,614 of CM023824.1, forward strand.
TCAATCAAAGTCTGGTCACAAATATATAGACCATGACAGTTAATTGGCCAGATAACGGTTCCCAGATATTCCTGTTCAAAAGGTGAAACCTACAGCAGCTGTTACCAGGGTATAACAAACTAATCAATAACTGGGTAAAACTTAGTACAAATTCCTGGACATAATCCTTGGGGACAAATATCATGACAGTCACTGTGGATTCTAAAGTGAACTGAACCACAAGGTTTCATATTCAACAGTTTCAGTTGATATGAAAATGCACACATCAAAATATTTCCTTTATCTGATTTACCGGTACCATAACAATAGAGCATCATGCTTTGAAATTTAAAAAATTGTTTTCTGATTAATATATAATATCATAACAGACTTTTAACTGAGTTTTGGTTGCACCTAAACTCTATACATAAGAGTGTGTATGACAGACTCACCTCTTTCTGAGTGACATCTTCCAGCTTTCTCTTCATCTCAAACACATTAATGTCCTGCCAAGTTCAACAACAAAAAATTTGTCAACAACAAGTTTGTTTGTACCTTCAAAATGGGAATAAATGTGGTGATGCAGAGAGTAAAAATCATGTAGACAAAATTATTCACAACTTCTAAAATGATTTTAATAAACAACCCTTGATGCATACAACATGGTAATAAAGATTATGATCCGAAGAAATTCTATTATATTACCTGCAAGCCCTCATCATTGCACAATCTCTGTATGGCACTGTAGTCATCATCACTGTTAGCAAACTGTCGCTGTGGAAGAACATGAAAAATGGTGAAATCAAAACAAAGTGATGCCTACTTTCTCATCCCGATGTAGAAGAGGCAATTCAGCAAAGACCAAGAGAACAAGCTTAAGTGAGCAGCAGATTTTAATAACTTAAGAGAAGCAGATCTTGGTGCAACAATTTGATAAAAAGTGCAGATAAGCTAGCAATATTGAGAGTTGTGCACTATAACACAATACACATCAAAACGTGCCATCGGTGCATCTACCAGAGTATTTTAAGCTGCAGTTAAGACATTTATACCTTGGCACCATCTACTGAAGAGGTCTTCTCTCCCAAAACAAAGTCCTTAGGCTCCTGAGGTTAGAGTTTCATTTTTACAAGTTAGAAGCACCACCACACCACAGTACAAAGTATGTAATACAGTGGGGAAATAATTAATAATGTAAGTAGTTATTACATCAAAAACAGAAAAGTGATAGCTTTCACCAAGAACAAATACTTAAATAAATACTCAAATCAATAAAAAGAATAATTACCAGTACCATACAATCAAGAATGTGAGTCCAGGAGTTTGTGTTGGCAAATTAAAGGCGGGGGGACTACTAGATTTGCATTTGGAATATGTGGTTACCTTCAACTTAAAGCAAGGGAGAATGTAGTATTAAGGTAAGAGCTTTACACCAAGAGGAAGAGGTGAACCCTGAGGAGACAGTACCTTGAGGAGCGGTGAGGAGCGCTCCTTCTCCTCCAGCTCCAGGATACGGAACTCCAGCAGTTCCATCTGCTCCTCTGTGTCTGCCACCTGGTGCTGCAGCCGCTTCTCCACAACTGGAAGGATGTTAGCACCTGATTGAAGCTACATACTTCATCATAAACTTACAATGTTTGAATGGCCTATTTACTACCAGCTAAGATGTTGAACACAATTTCTAAGGGGTGAATTTTGAAATTCCCTAGATTTATTTCTAAATGGTTACCAGACAGGTAAGGACTTTGGACAACTCTAGAGGACATAAAACGTGTCCACCCACCTTCTAACTCCTGTATCCTGTCCTGTAGCTGCCTGTTCTCCAGGTTGAGCCTCTCCTTCTCCTCCACCCACCCTGTGTCCTGCCCCTGGGTGCTCAGCGCTCGCTGGAGGTCCTCTATCTTAGCCTGGGCCGACAGGAGGTCATTCTGCAGCTGGGCACGCATCTGGTTGCCATGGAATAGGAGGAAAAGGAAACAGGTGAGTATCAATTCTGCAAAGGCTTAAGTGTGCAATGCCCCCTAGCAGTAGAATATAGTACTGCATACATTAATAACTTCTGGTGACAACACCAGACCTGAAAATGACATAGCCTTTTAGGAAATCCTACCTGCTGGAGAATGACACATCCCTACTGGTTCATGTTTAAAGGATTAATCCATTTACGAGCAGAGAACAAGCATAGAATGTAAATGTTGGCTCAGTATTGCACCTGTTCATTACCTTCCATGTGGTTGTTTACAATGGAACATCAGATATGATCTTTCTCTTTAAGGTTTAGGGTGCACTTAATTATGAAAACAATGGAGTTAGACTTTGGCAGTCTTACCTTTCCCTCCCTCTCTACATCTGTGGTAGCTGCCAGGTGCTCCTGCAGCAGCTGGAATGCCCTTTGCAGCTGCAGGTGCTCCTGAGTCAGCTGCTGCATGGACGCCTCCAGCTTGTCTTTTTCAGGCTAGACAAGGGAGGAAGAACAAGATGAACATTGTACGTAGTTGTGGAGACAAACATCTGATGACAATATTAAGTTTTGTCAGTTAAAATCTTTCTTCCATTTATTGAAGGAAAACCAAGTGAAAAAAAATCAGATTAGACTCCAGGCCTTCTTATATGTTAACTTAAAGGTAAAAACCATTTCCAATCACCTGTGATATATTTTGCTGTAGAAATATTAGTTTTAATCCTTCCAAACACCTGCACACCTCACCAATTAAACTGCTATTATACCCCCTGGTTAATGCACCCTCCTTCACACCAATGCATAAAAGTTTTAGCAATTCTGTGTTTTTTGTTATGACTTACTGTGTCTGAACCAAAGACTGAACTCTGCAAAGATAACAGTGATACAATGGTTATGGTGCTGTGCTGTACTATACTTCAATGGTGCAACATCTGCATCAGATCCCCTCATCTAGCTGTACAACTTTAAATCCTGTACAACCGCCCTTCAGTGTAAAGCCTGGGTCACACACATCATACAATGCACCTAGTACAATCATGTCTTTTTTGTCATGGCAAAATTGTCATATGTCATAGGTTTGAGAAGACATGGGTGCAATAGTCTAAAAATTAAACGATTTCTAAACCTAAACCCATTTATTTTCAAATCTACAATGATTGTCGTAGATAACACTCTTATATATTGTATGTGATCGGGGCTTAACACACCAACTACAACAGTCACAACACCTGGATACACCTGAGACCAGTGTCAGCACCTGGCCTCCTGTGATAAAGTTTAGTTTGTGGGACTTGCAGAGTTTCCCCTGGTGTTGGGGAAAACGCAGGGATCTCCTGTGTACATGTGGTCTCTTCTGGACAGCCATGCAGTAAGCAACATATAAGAACACTGATCTCAAAATGTGTCACGAAGAACAACACATGGCATTACACATTTTTCTTTCCTGAGACAATTTTACTTTGAGGTGAACCACTGGTATGTCAATTTTGTTTGTTTTACTTCACGGGTTATCAATTTTTTTTGCTAAGGCTTACAAAAAATTGAAACTTTGACACTGTGAACCAAATACAACTTGTCATATCTATCCATCATTTTTACTTTTCTTCTAATAAATATTTTTCTTCAATTCAAAAACAAATCTGTTTTGGTGCACTTACATCTTCTGAGAAAGAGATGTCCAGTTCAGAGTTGGTGTCGACAGAGAAGGAGGACTCTGAATCCCAGGACACGCTGGCCTCCTCATCATAACCAAAGTACGTCTCCACAACACCACGAGACTGGGAATGGAAAGGTGAGAACATTGTAGAACTGACAGTATTTGTAAAAAAACAACTCATTGTTACCACTATACTGAACGTCAAACAAGTAAATATTACTATAAATGAAAAAGCATCATTCTCAAGCTTAAGGAACAAGTTTTTCACATATATAATATTATATCATCTTAGATTCTTAGAATTGTACATGTACCTTGGCTCCTTTCTTCCTGGGACTGGGGAGTTTGGACTTCTTTTTTCTTAGTGAAACCAACTCTCTCCTCTTCTCACTATCCTGTTAGAGTGACACATGTAAGACTGTTAATACACATCACTATATAAAATATCATCTTGGTTAATAAATGTGCACTAGACTTCTATTACTAGTATTAGTAACATTTTTCATGTAAGTCATGATGTTTTTCCTTCAAGATACATGTAATTCAAAAGACAGTGATATAAGTTTTTTGTACTTGCTTGTGAAGTTTCTTGATGTTGACAGCAGTTATATCATTGTACTACTAGGTGTCTTTTGGTTGCTAACTCATTTGCAATGATGTGTCTACCAATGTTTGTTTGTTTGTTTCTTTGTAACCTTACAGCTATGTGTCTCTTGAGGTCGGTGATGGTGCTCTTCAGCTGCTCCAGGTCATCAGTCGGTAGGCTGGACTGGGAGTTGGACCGGCTGCGGGTGGCTGTCTCCTTCCGTACCCGTGTGTCCACTATGTCCAACTGCTCTCTCTGTAGGGGCGGAAAGGTTGTGGCTAATGGTTATGAGATGTAGATACTATTAAGTAAGTTATAATTAATTACAATCAGTGGAAGAAACTATGTGGATGAATTCTAACCTTCTTATTTTATGACTAGCAATCTTTGACTAAGAAAGGAAAATCCTACAATCCTACAATCTATGTCAGGGATTTTCACTGACCAGTCTGCGGTTCTCCTCGTCTTTCCTCTTGACCGTACCGGCCAGCTCATCCACCTTTCTCTCCAGACGCTGGTTCTTATCTATCAGTGGTCGCACCTGACTCTCCAGATCCTTTACCTGTTTTGCCTGTAGAAGAATAATTAGAATGTCACATAGATAGAGAGCTATAGGCATGTTAAAGCTACGTGTATTTTCAATGTAGTCTGGTCCAAAATAAATCCATTCTATGCATTCTTCTGTATTGTATTGCCAAGGAGCATATTAACTATTTTCCAGTACAGCAACTCAGAAGATTCACAAGCACAATATAAGCACAGCAGGGTTTATGTTATAGCTAAAGCTCTCACAATGTGAAGACAAGATACTTGTTTTGTAGACAAGAATGGCCCAACTGTACTCATTCAGCCACTTTGGTTAATGGCCCAAACAACCAGGTGGCGGTGGCAATTAAAGTACAATTAAAGTCAGTAATTAGATGGTATCGTGTATCCAGATTGGACTGGACTAAACAGGCATGCCTTCAATGCTGTCTTTACTGGGTATCGTATTAACTGACAGGCTCAGTATCAACCGCAACTTGTCACAACCAAAACTTTTTTGTCACAGTAATCTGAAGCCTTTTTCACCCCACAAGGGATTTGAAACATCTAGTGTCAGTCTTGTCATGCTAGTGTTTAAAAGTAGTTTCCAACAATGCTTTAGGGATGTTTATAATCACCAACTCACCATAGTGGTCTTGTCACCTTCTAGTTTCCAAATCTTTCTCATCTGATCTTTCTCCTCTACAGATCCCTGAAATATAACACAGGACAAATCTGAATTAGCACTGAAATTTCTCATCTACACCTCAAGGAAGATTATGACATGGCCTTGAAAAAAAAAGCATCTCATACAACAACTTTTCTGACACTAGAATTGGGTCAGTCAACAAAAATCAAAATGCAGAACAAACAGGATAATGCTATATTACCTATTATATGCCTATGACAGAATACAAACCTGGCAGTGTGTTCTTCTTTTTGTATAGTTAAAATACATTCAATTTGAAATTCACTTTTTGTACATTTCTACAGAATTTATTGTGTAGAAAAAAGACTAGCCTAAGGGTAGACTACTTTATCACAAACTTATCAACTGTATTTCAAAGAAAAACAGGATGAAAGCACAACTTACATATCTGATAGGTCTCCGATATCCTTGGTAAGACTAGGGAAGTTTCATTAACTCATTTAGTATCCTGATTCTTCTATACTGAGAAAACGTAACTAAATTTTGGGGGAAGGCAAGGGTTGTCGTCAATTAACTGACACAGTGTACACTTGCCAATACACTCTAAGACTTTAGTTTGTTGTATATATGAGGAGAGTGAAAAGAATGGAACTACCTTGTGCCATCTCTGATACCGGTACTTGTTTGTCCAGTTTTGAAGTAGTAATACAATGCCCGGATGGGCTTTTGAAAAGATTACATGATAATTATACCCCTGCCCTGCTTGCTCAACTTTATTCATACCCTGCTTAAGGGGTTGTTTTCTCACATTAATGGAGCCGTCAAACAATCTAAAAGATTTAAAGGTCGTACGGAAAAACTGTGCAAACTAGGCACCTCACTGTTTTTTCCTGAAGAAATTTAATATACAGTATTTATTACATGAAGCATTATACATGTAGGATGAAAGAAATCCATGGAATCGAACTTCCACTACTTTTGAAATGATCAACTTTTCAGTATGCTGTTAACCCATGATGATAGTGTTATATATTACACATTCACTATCCATATCACACCTGAATGACCTGACTGACCTCTACAGACCCCGCCCTCCTCCTGGGCGTGGTCCTGTCAGGTGACGTGATGTTGCCCAGCTGCATCTGTCTCTCCATCTCCTCTCTCTCCACCCGCAGTTTCTCCGCCTGCCCCGTCTGGCCACCCAGGTCCTTCTCCAGCTGTTCTATCACATGTTCTCTACTCTTCAACTCATTCATCTGGAGAAACAAACACAAAACAGTACAGATTAGCTATGTGGTGTTACTGATCTGTACCCTCCATGATGACACACAAGAATTGTTCCATCAAAGGTTGAGCACAAATAATAGCAATTGTAAAGAAATCCTATGTCTCAAAAAGCTATATGATCATGATTTGAATATTTGTAGATTATCCCTTGACCCTACAAGTGGCTTTGGAAACAGTCTGGACCTGGATGCTCGTAATCATGTCTACAACAGACTGATCCAGACTGTCCATCAACAGTTCAACCAATGATGGCATGTTACATTATTCTGTAAATTAGCAGTTCGACCAATGAAAGAGTGGTTGCATGTCAAATATTTGCATTTTTTGTGTTTTTATTTTGCATTTCTAAGTTTGACGGATTGTGGGCAAGGCTATGGGATCGGTACATTGAGTAAATAGCTTCTTGATGAAAAGCTCTAGAAATATTGACAAAGTAGTGTTTAGAAGTGAGCTGCAGGTACACATAAAGGGCTGGCACAAAAGTTTAAAGAAAAGACCCAAGAAAAGAAAGAGAGTACGAAGGATGCTTGCCATACCTGTACACACATGTATGTACACACCTGTACTACACTTGTACACACATGTACATGTATGTACACACCTGTACCTGACAGCCACAACCCTCCAGGACAACAAATTTGCAAATCACTAGAGCTGAGGCATGGGTCAGGGAACAATAGGAAAAGTGAATGGAGTTTGCTACAAAAGCATTGCTGACCGGCTGGAAAAATAACTTCACAGGTTAAGGAAAACAGGCTTATTTATCTTTCCTGATTGACGTGGTAGCATGTTACACACTAACATGTAAACAACCTCTACGTTTGCCAAAAAGTTACGGTAACCGCTTTGTGAACAGTTTCTTTCACTGTTAGATACATGTAATATCAAACATAAGAAATGATTTGCTACAGAACATGGTATTGAGGAAGTGGCTTCCCCACCTTGTAACCCATATTTGCACAGTTTTACAGAAAAGGCCACTCACAATAATCACAGAACACCTTATCTCGTTTCATTGTTGTGCTGTGAAAGCCTAGAATAGCCTGGGTGTTGGGTACACACTACTCTGTTTGACCTCGCCAGACTTTTGTGTTTAAATCTGTATTTAAACTGCTGCGGCCTACCTTTCACTCACCATATCAATCTGTAGGGGTGAGCTTTCACCTGTTGGGGACAGGTGAGGCGTGTTAACACGCTTGACGACACAGAAATGGCCGTGTACTCGCTAGGGTTTCAGTTGCCAGTCAGCTTATGTTACTAGAGGAATGGGTTCACAACATCAGCTGTCAAACATTTGGGATGTTTTTTCATGGTGTCTGGCTAATTAGCAAATGGGTGACTGAGGGACAGCATCATAGTTACATTTTTTTCAGAACCTGAGTAGCAGAAAGTAAAGATTGAAGTCATAAATTTTTCCCCATTCATGTCAGCTGATCCCGTATTTATACAAGTCTCCCTCTTACCTGTCTTTACGCCACAACAAAGAAACTCTCCGAATGAATTACTGGTTCCTGCATATAGGAGTCAATTTTCCCCATCGACAGCATGTTATCTGAGCATATTAGGTCAGTCAACAGCACTCGACTTTGCGAGCCTGTTGTTGCTCGGCTCTCGGTAAAGACCACTTAGCTGTAGGCCATGTTGTTATTGTCCCCTCAAGCCTCCACTGCTATACAGACCTCACACACCACCGTCTACAGGTGTCAGGTGTTCTGTGGACTCAGCACAATCCAGACTTTTAACTTAAAACCGCTTTGATCTTCACGAGTTGTTGTAATCCGGTTTTGTTGGCGTACCTCGGAAGGAAGTGGGCATTAGTCGTTTTCACTGCAGGACCACAGAAGCTAAGCAGGCTGAGGCAAGGAAAACTTTGCATTAAGCAACAAGTGCCTACTTGGCTCTGAAGATCATTTCCTGCTGATGTTATTTTTAATGGAAAAAAGGAGCCATTTAGAAACTTATAGAGTATCATCATATCGGCAAACCACTTCAAACAGTTAGTAGTCATATACCGGTAGTTCCAATCTCAGCCCAGTACTGTACAAACCAAACAAAAAGGCCAACAATTCTGACTACATTTACATCTATATAGAGCACCTCAGACATTGAACTACTTAAAACTTAACACTTCCTAGAGACAACAATTTTGCCAATGGTTGTATATGTTAGATCAAGTTACGGACAGTATAATCTGATAGCTTATGGAGGTACTATAATAATACAAACATTCTATCACAACCATATATAATACTATTGTGTAATGCCCTTTCAAATCATAAAACAATCATAAATTAATATACCTTGAACCCCCATATGCTTGTGTCTGAGTCACATCAAAGTAGAACACAGCTGACAGCCCTGTGACAGCTTGCCTGTATACTACCAACAAAGGTCTATTCAAACACAATAGGCAACGTGTCATCCTAGCCTTCAGAGATTGGACTGAATATACTTTGGCCTTGGACCCATTCCAACTACATGTAACTCAACATCACTTTGTTTATAACGCTCATGACCTGTTATGGTATATTACTTTAGATAGGATCTAGACAATTGGTAGGTCTATTGAGAAAACAAAGAGAGACAATTTATATATCTGTAAATCTCAGTTATCACAAAACTGTAACACAAAAGCAGGTGCCCACATTGGAGACTATCAATTATGTATGAGACCAGCATGCAATTAGGGGAGAATAGGTCGTGGCCTCCATAAATCTGACTTTATTACTCGGGAGAACACAGGGTATCAGACAGGTAGAAGAGGAACGATGTTGTAACATGCATGTTTGAGCACAGGTGAACAGTCTGTAATACTACACTTACCTGGCTTTTGTCTCTGCATAGGTCACATGTAATGACAACCAGGTCACTAGAAACTTTAGGCAGAACAACAGTGTTTTCAAAGTTGTTTTGCGTCCTCCAGGACAAACGTTATGAGTATTCGAGAGAGTAAGAGTCAATTTTGAACACAGTAATACGCAAACAATTACTTGCTGAGTGAGGAAGAAAATTGTTTCCAATTCAGGCTGCCTTTTAAAGCCAGTAAATTCTTAACAAAGAATTATATAATCACGGGTGCTAAAGATATTTGTGACACTTATGCAGACCCAAGTTGATGCTACATGTATTACGTAATACAATGTACATCGCATATTGTATTATAAAGTATCATGGGTCAAACTAATCAATACCAATATTTCTTACCTGTTGAGTCTACATGTAGATTCAACCAACGAACTATATAGGTTTATAAACAACAGTACAATGATGAACATTCAAGGTAACAACAGTATATGTGTACATATGTATGTAAGAACTTACCAGAAATGACCAAATGTAGCATATTCTTCAATCAGCAACCAAGCAACCTTAGTTTGTGTCCCCATAGCCTACATGACTTAATTCCGTTAACATGACATGGTCCAACTGTTTGAAAGTACGGAGTAGCTCGGACTTTAACCCAGCACAGATGACAGGCAGATAAACAGGTACATGTGTAGGAGAGAGAAGAGTTCAGAGGTCAATGCCAACTTTTAGCACTAGGCTTCAGAATGGGGGTCAGCATTCTTTAAAACATGGTATAAAAAGGAACCTTTTGTAAAATATGGACAATACATGTACTATTTATAGATTGAAAAATTCTTTGTGCACTCAATTGTTGTACATAAGCTAAAAACATTGTTACGGTATCATTATCATATCAATTTCATTCTACTCTGCCTTGCACTGAACTAACCCTCCAGAACAATAACAGCTGGGCCCTCCAGGGCTTGTTTATAATCACCATGACAACAAACTGATTTTCCGGCTGGGTACACCATGTAATGAATTCCCCACTAGCTACTGTGTCTCCGTTAATCCTTACAAACTAAAGAGCTGTATAAAGTTCAGACCAATTTCACATACAAAAGAAAATACTGTTAAATCCTCATAACACATAGCCATTATGATAGTACTGTGCTGTGACTATTTACTGTGATTATGCAAATGGTGTTGCCATGGTTTTGACAGTACTCCAGTAGGTTTACTGTCCTCATCACAGTGGATGCATTGTTCCCCCTGAGTTTCTGTTGACCTAGAAACTTTTTGAATTCACACTTTACAATGTTGGCAACACAGTACTTCTCAGTAATCTCCCAACAAAGTAAGGGATTTTAACAGGCAACAGTTCGTGACTTTGAAGTCCAAGTCTTATACATCATGAATTGCCATAATCTAACCCTCTGGATCTGCTAGAGGATTAGGACATAATACCACTTTGATAACTTAATGGTTCTTAAATTGTACCTGTAATATTAAAACTTGTCCGACCAGACTGGTTTAGGGGACCTTCTCAGAATAAAAAAAAAAGAAAACAACATACAAACAATGAAAGATGTGTGACACGTTTTGTCGAAGATTTATATATGTAGGTATATAGGTCACTCACAGACCAAGGAGTTTAAATTGCAAGACTGTAGTCTCTATTAGTAGACTCCTCTTAGTAGTTGAATAAACAGTGCAAAATGCCACAACTAGCTGACTAACTTAAGCTCAGTTGGTCAAACTTTTACCCTAATTAGATATAATTATTGTAGTGAAATTCCTTTAAAATATGTAATCTTACTCAGATATCCCTACCACGCCAAGGTATTTCATACAACACGCAATTATGCCAACATATCAAACAAGGTACTGATTTGAATCACAATCATAAACAGTGAAGATATACAGTTTACCATGACCTGCACCAGCCCACCTCGAGCTCGAACATGTACAAAATGGTTTGAAACTGTCCACCACCTGACAATGCCTAACCTATGCTCCTGTAACAGCTTCCTGCCTTTTCTTCCCTGATCCCCCCTTTACCCTGGGAAACAGGGCCCTTTTCACAAGAATGGCAGCACAAGTAACACAACACCCGAGGACAATGGGATGGAATACCCCGAACACGACAACACCATCGCCTTATTATCTATGTGCCGCTTTTATCTAGGGCACAGGAATGTGCTCGAGCCTGAACACATCACGTCAGGTGTTTATTTTCCCTGGATATGGTAGATTTACCTGAAATGGAGAGGGTTTTCTCTAGGAAAATATCACATTTATTTGGATGAAGGACTGTCTGTGCGTAGACTAACCTTACTGACCCACCTGTATCACAACAAATCACAGGTGGCTGCAACAGGTGAAAGGTCAAAGGTTGTAACTGATAAATCAGAGCAATTCCATGAACATGTACAAACATTATGAGATTTACTACCTTCATTTACTAGTTCTAAATTTAGCCCACATAAAACCTTGTTGAAAACTGATGCCATTGAGTAGAACCCATAATTTTGAATGACACCAAGGTGAATGTAGGACACATTCTTGTACAATATACATGTAAGTGTTACATGTACTACAAAACTGCAGGACAGCCAATGACATTTAAATTTTTCTTGGCTTAATAGGAATCCTATAGCTATCACTTTGATTTATAGTGACAGACTGTATTGAGAACATAGCATTTTACTCTTTTTCACGTCTACCTTTGATGACCATAGTCCCCCGGATAAAAACAACATGGGGTTTCTCACTACAAATGGGATTTGCAATTATTCAAGATTAGGTCTTTTACACGTGGCAAGCCAAGCGTGATGGTCCTCCGCTACCTTTGCATTAAAAGCAAAGACTGAACTAATGACTTGAACAAATACTGACCTTCCAGTGTTACACCAGTGTGTGTGCTCTAATGCACAGTCCCCGCCATGATAAACACTTCCTCCTCTGTCCCCAAGTTGAGACACGGATAACTCTGTCTGAGCCCAGGGCTATTTACAATGACTGGCATAGCCTTACAGTGGGTTGCTATGGCAACCATAACCCTATCATTACCAGGCTAATCACCATGATGATGCACCTGACTTCTGCCTCAGGCAGCTTCTCACAGTAATTAGTAACCATGGTTATATAACCACAGAAATACAGGACTGATTGATATCTGAACTAAATCCAGCTTCTCACTAGGAGATCATAGAAAGTATTTTCTTAAGTGGTTTGGGAATCAGGTCAGAACATTCGTGGAATGCAGCACTGCAGTAACTGTAGTTGAATCTTGTCACCCTAAGGCTACAGCAGAGAAGTTGGCAGTCTGGGTCTTACAATGACATGCCTGAATGTAACGCATACATCATATAATGCATGTGTGGCATAGCGTGCATAGTCCAGTGGTTTAAGTGACCCTGCCTCTGGACCAAGAGGTTGGGAGTTTGAATTTGAAGCCTGGCTGTTGTTGCTCACCTGACATGGTTACTGGAAAGGATTGCAGTCCTTAGGATGGTTCATTGTACTAGTCTTGTCAAAAACAGCTAGGAGAATTTCCCCGGTATGATGAACTTATAAAATACTTTATATCATACCTGGGCCGCAATACAGTGTTCCCGACCATGTTGTATTTTACTGTACTCTCCAAGCAGAGGTTTGGGTTTTGGGCTTATTTTTGGCGTGTTTTTAGGCTTTTTTATCGGGCTTTCTTTTTTCACTGAAATTTTTTTATCCACGTGGATCAAAAAATTTCAGTGAAAAAAGAAAGCCTGATAAAAAAGCCTAAAAACACGCCAAAAATAAGCCCAAAACCCAAACCTCTGCTTGGAGAGTAATTTTACTGTACGACCGGGCGTATAAACTGGGCTTCCATAGAACGATTCAAATGCGTTTTGCCCCAACCATGTGCGCCGCTTTCGAAAATTCGAATACAGGATTCGGACATTGGAATTGATGTTGTTGCAGTTTTTTTGTTTAGGGACACCAAATTTTCTCTCATTTCGCATTGAAAGACGTGTTTTCTAGGGTGGGTATGATATAAATAGCATACAAAATGGTGTATTCCGCATCGCCCTTGGCCCTCCCGCGAGTCGGGCCGATACCTTGGGCAATACGAAATACACCGTGTTGTATGCTATATGTATATAGCATCTGCCTTCTCTATCATGACAAATAGCTCATGACCACTGTTCATTGAGTTAATTTGAGCTGAACTGGTTGTTCGAGACCATTTTCACACGTAAGTCTTATTAACTACATGTAAGTCTTCCAAACTCACCAGTCTGCGGACTTGTTGGTCCGCCTCCTTCCTGAGCCTGGCTGCTTGCTGCTGTAGCTGGTCGTGAGCCTGCCTGAGTTCTGTAGCCTTCTGTCGGTCAGCTGAAGTCACCGAGCTGAGCTCCCCCTCCAGCTTCTTCTTACTTTCCTTTAAGGAGCTGATCTCTTGTTGTAGCCGGGACTTCTCTGCTTCAAAATTGCTGTGCAACCTACAGAAGTGTAAAAGTTATTTCGTTCTAATTTTCAATTTGATGCAATGTGAAGTCCTGTGCATAGAAATTGAGTAAAGAACCATGGACTCAAGTAGAACATTTGTGCTAAACTGACAAAAACTTATGGACTGAATGCAATGAAAGATCTTTAATTCATTATTTTCCTGTGCTGTTCAGATGTTATTCATTTAATAAGAGTCACCTGTCAGTGTTTGTTTCCCCCTTCTGAGCGGCATTCAGACGAGTCTGCAGCTCCAACTTTTCCTTGTTAAATATAACCTGCATCTGTTTGATCTCATTTTCCTTCTGTCTTAGTAACTTCTGCACCTCTGCGTTGTGTTCCTTGGTTAAAGAATCCCGTAGTTTGGCAAGTTCTTGCTCTTTCTCCAGCTGAAGCTGATTTCTCACAGCTTCTACTTTCATGGACACATTCTGTTGTTCCTTTTCCTGGAGCTGTTTTATCTTTGCAAACTGGTCGCGGTGCATGTGTCTTATGACGCCCCGTTCACGTTCAAGGTCGGCCTTTAAGCTGGTGTTCTCTATCTGTAAGATGTCGACAGAGTTCCGTAGGGAAGCGATGGTCATCTCCGTGGGGGACGGGAGGCTGCTGCGATTGAAGGCCATGATTGGGTCGTTGGCTGGACGGATTTATGTAGACACTTACAATCACACACTATTTTATCTGTGGACAAAACGAGACTAAGTTAATGACATATATTAAATTGCAAGTCTCACATTACTTGTTTTAAAAACAATGATTATCATCATTTTATAACTTAATTGCAAGCATAAAAGAGAACATGACAGAATGGCAGACAATATGGCACTTAAAAATGAGATTGCCATCTATTATAATGCTTAATTTACATCTTACATATACAACAATAATATCATTAAGCTACATGCCCTTCTCCTTTCATATACAGTTTACATACCAGAAAAACATATGTCATATGTGCATAATCATATGACATTAGTATGTTAGCCTGACCCATGGGAATATTGCAATAATGATATCAACATGATCTCATACTAGTACAGTATTCCCTAGAACATTTAGCTTTTGTTTCATGTCTAACAAAGGACAACTGAATACAATATACTAGTACTCTCTGCACTAGAAATTTCAATAATGTTACATTTTTCAAATTCCATCATTGTTAAATCTGATACCAGACACATTAGACCCATGAGCACTAACGTTATTCATTTAGTCCTGATGGAACCATATTGAAATTTAATAACTTACAACTTTGACTCTTTGACAACTTATTTGGGACAATGTCCTGCGAATTGCTGTTAGACCGACATTGTTTCCAACATTGTCTGCTGCCTATTGTCCAGGAGTGTCCCAAGTGGATCCACTATTTACATATCAATTGTCTGTCCCAATCAACTTTTACTGCTTGTTGTACAAGTGTTGACAAGCCGACCAATTGATGGTCACTCTAGACAATGTGTACGTAGGAAAATTGAACATCTTTTTTTTAATTTCTTTTAAGATATTACACACTGCACCCAAAGCAGTTGGCATAATAAATAGTCTAGGGCAATAGGTGAAGGACGAGTGAAAATACCTTACGTAGCTCAGATGACATTAAAAAAACTGTTACCTTCACAACAAACACTACAATCTAAATGGTAATGCCTATAAATAATAAGCAAGCACGTTGCCCCTTGATTAGTTTCATTTCTGACAAATGAAACAATTTTCCTGTTGTAATAAGAATTAAGATGTTATCCCGCTATCCTATCTGTCTCTCCGTTACGCCCCAGGCTATATAGCAGGTGAACAGGTGAAAAAAATAAACTGTTTCGTAATAGTTTCGTCAATTTTTTAGGCAAGTGTTGCTGGTTTATAAAAAAAGACAATAAAGAAGAATGACATAAGTAACGAATGTACGTGAAAAACACTTGTGTAGCTTTTGGTATAACATATTTTTGTAGAGATCGCGATCTTCACTCTTCAGTGCCCCCCTCCCCCTCCCGAAAATTTGACAGACGACGCTTCGTTGTTGTTGTAACCTACAGTTGTACCAGAAACACGCTCACGTGCAAACTAGACATTCGGTATCGCTTATATATGTAACATGAATCCATCACAACCTGATAACTTTGAAATAACGTGCGTATTCTTTGAGGGGAAACGGTTACGTGTTTGTCAATATGGTACGAAGATAAACAAACAACTGATCATCGATCGGAACTTGAAGACAACCACACGCGGATCCCAGGCTCAAATCCCCCGCCACTGGGCTAGGACCAACCCCGCCTTCCACGAACACGCAAACAGCGCAATAGGGACACGATTTACGTACCTCGGACGGTGTTTCATGTCTTGTGTCTCGGCAAGGCTGGTAGCGGCAAGATTCTGTGTCATACTGGACCGACAGGAGGTCCCAAACCTTCCCTCAAATCTCCCCCGTAAAGTTTACATTCCTGACGCGTCACCCCGGAGGTACGGTAATTTAACCCTCCTCCGCCTACGCGAAATAGTGCCACTCAGTAATTGGACATCCTTCTGGGTTTTCAGCAACAGGAAACGAGAACAATACAAATCATTTGCAACCCAAATTCAGTACACATGTTGTATTTCCAGCGTCAATTCCGATCATTCTGAAATGTGTCTTAAATTTACTCTTAAAACTTCTGCGACGGGTAACACCTGTCTGCGAGGCGGAGTGGTACGGGGGCACGCCCACAGTCACCTGGGACACCTTTACCAAAGGGCAGGTGTACGCCAGGTATGCGTCAACTCGCACGCGTGCCTCAAGGTCGTCACGGGTGACGGGTTACTGGCGCGCAAGGCGTCCTTATCGTATCACCACGTTTATTTTCACGACCAATTTGACTAGAGTGCACGTTTTGTTGAAGGAATGACAGATAACCTAGGGTAACATTGTGTTCTTTTCGGATGTTAACAACACAGTTAAGCTCGAATTTTGTTGACATACAAGAGGGTCTGCATGGGGGGTCCTGATTACGCTTTACGCTAAATTCATCGAGGCCCGCAACGCTTTACGTAAAATTTAAGAAGGCCGGCAACGTTTTACGCTAAATTCTGGCGCTTCGCTTCGACTTCAGGCAGAGTTGACTGGTCTATTTTGTTTGTCAACTGATTTACATCAGTGACTTCGCTGTTTTAAACACTGTCACGACTCCAAATTGCACTGATACTGGGTCAGAATGGACCCAGAATGTGATAAAATGCCGATTATCACGGGCGTTATGTGGTCGAGCCATCGTGCACCACACCTGGACCCAGATGGGAGAAGGAAAGCAGAGACGGCAGCAAAGCGACTCTACTTCTATGGGAGGGGGCAAAATTACATTTTACTGCAGCGGCGAAGGCGTGACTCATCGCATACATTTTAGGGGGGTCCGGGGGCATGCTTCCCCGGGAAAATTTTGAAATCTTGACCCTCTGAAACGGTATATTCTGCAACTTTTTACGTGCAAATCCTGCGTACAAGGATGACCCAACAGGTCAACCGCAAGTTCATCCACTACGGCCTACGAAAAATTGGGAGTCTGAACTACGATTTACGGGGAATTTTTTGGCTCGATTACGCTTTACGTGAAATGCACTGGCTACGCTTTACGCAAAATTTTCACCTCCTCACTACGAATTACGCTGAATAAAATAACTTCCCTACGAATTACGGGAAATTTAAAAGGCCCGCCTACGCCTTACGGAAAAGAGCATGCAGACCCTCATACAAAGTATACCCTCAAAATGTTTTGCTTTCCATCTTTCCGAAAAGCAGTGCCCTCCTTGCATTGCATTAATATTTCATCAAATTCATATTCATGATGTGACGATATAATGTTACTTATACTTGACATTCTCCTCTAGCCGTTTTACATCTCATTGATTCGGGACTGTGAATTTGGTCATCCTCAAAAGCGGTTGAAATAGCGGCGTCTAGCGAAATTTCAATGAGGCGCACCATACAGTGAAAATGTGTGAACAACTGAATGAGATCTGAAATCAATGCACTCCCAGTTGTAGCCAACAAGTACCCCCCCCACACACACATATATACACTTAGAGTTCCTACAGCATATAAGTAGTTATAAAAGTAGTATAGCCGGAGCTAGAGAGTCTTAGTTCTTCTAATGACTATCAGTGTTGCGCCTTACTTCAGCCTTACCCTTACCATTATCGGCGTCGACGAAAGCTGAGTGCAACGCACGAGCGCCGCCTAGCCGAGAAATGATTTGTAACTACATACACCTGTCAACACGGAGCAAAAGCTGGTATTCATGACGAAAGAAATACATATGTGCACATTAGCTGTTAATTCGGGGAAGACCACATGCTGTAACTTGACAGGAGTGAAAGAAGCAAGGAAGGCAGAAATGTAACGAGGGAACCAAAGGAGGGACTGTGACAGAGACTACTCATTAGTAAAGAAAACCAGGGACCCACAAAATCTTAAGGATTTTGTAGTTCTTCTTATTTCTGTAGCCAACGCTAATACTTGTAATCTCGAAGAAAATGTATGGCTGCCGCTTTCTGGGCCTTTCAATCATTTTATTACGGTCTTTCAAGTGCTGTTTTTTCAATGGACATCTGTTGCGTTTATGTGCACGGAATATTTGATAGAAAGTTTTTTAACTTTATTGCCCTCGTCTGTATGTAATCTATTCGTCTTAATAGATTAAGTAACACACTTGACAGAAAGGGATTGTGATATTTTAAGCTCTGGGTTACAAATAAATCAGCGACGCTTCTGCTGGCTGATTCTGTCAGCCCGACAATAACGACATTTCTACGTGCGCGCTAACAGGTCCTGCGGTTGCCATGGAGAGTTGAAAGGCCAGACTGGGTATCAGGTGTTCTCCGATAATCAAACAGAGGAGGGCGCTATGATGTGCCAGCGGTACCTCCTGGAGCGGAAATTACCATTGCCTTTCTCAAGGACCTTTGTGATCCGATCTGAGGCCCATCTATGGGCAATCAGTGTGTGTCGGACTTATCTGTATATCAGAGGTGAACCGGAGCCATTTAATCGGTGTGGATTTACTGTGGAACATTTACTCACACGAACGTAGTAGAGCTGCATCTTGCCCCCCCCTCAATTTTCCATCTTCATATAACGTTACATACTCTTTGTCGCACCGATGACACCGAATAGATGAAAATACAAACATACATCAATGTCCCCATAATTTGATGCTTCTGACTTCAAACAATATCTAAAAGGACCTGTAATGCAAAGCTGCTCTTGTCACTGAGACAGAAATGTTCGGACGTAAAACTATCACTAGCTCCCTTGCAAGTCACGTTTACTCACTAGGAAAAAATACCTGTGACCTCTAATAACAAAATGGAGGAAGCCAAACAACATTTCAACTTGCTGAGGCCCACCCCGATGTCAACACGCCGCCCAGATTTAATTGCTCCAAACTTGACGCGTGGCGCCCGAACGATCTAATTAATTCACCCATAATCACGGCCTCTACAAATATTAGATCTTTGCATGAATACGTTGTCTGTTATTTTCCGGTTGCCGGGGAACGTTACCGGAGAGTTTGAGGGTTTCAACATCGTCCAAACGGCTCGTGTAGTCATCCTCGGGTGCGATTTGTCAGTTAAACACGGAGTTGGGGCTGATGTGGTGTAAAAGTTAGGCGGTGTGCTGATATTGAACATTCACACGGTGTTATTCTGTGTGGTGGTTCCCCGGGGAGACGTGACAGGTTGCCTGTCCCACAGGGATGTACGGGGCGCGTGTTTACCTGCTCGGCTGACAGCAGTGCGCGGGGGACCCGGGGTCGGCTGCACGGGCCCGTCAGTCCGCTATCAACCAGGACTCAGGCATTAGGAAAAACACCATTTGCTGTACCTAATGTCTGTGTGAAAGGGTTGCCGTGCTGCCATACGTCCATGTGAAAGGGTTCAGATGAAAGGTCCTGCGATTTGAGACCGCCTTAGAGCTTTTGCCCGGACTTATCTGTGAGGGCGCAGTCCTCGTGGTGTCGGTACGGACGGACCTCTATTCGCACAGGTGAGGATATTTGTTGTCTCATTCAGTCGAACGGGACCAAATAGATGTCTTTTTACTGCTTTCCTGGCTAAAGAGGGGATAGAAATGTATTGAAGTGAGCTTTTACCGTTTTTAGCTGGCAAAAGTAACCTTGCCAATTAAAGAACGGATTGTCACCCAAGAGTGTTTACACTAGATAATGGCAAAGTGTGGTGTAGCCGGACTTTTTAACTCACAGTTAAAGGAAACATTGACCGTACCAAGAAGGAAGGAGGTTTGGACCCGGACGGCGCCGATAGCTATATCCGTTATACGGAAATGCACTAACATCCCATTTTGCGGTGTCGAGATTTGCCTGCCTGACTGTGCCGTTAAGGCCCATGGGAAAGGAAGCAAAGGTGAGAGAACCCTCAGAGATACATGTACTGTGGTAGGGGATAAGGTTATTATCAGACAAGAACGTGTATTGGTTATCTAAACAGCGAGAAAAATTGTCAAAACAAAGAAGCATATCAAAATCTCAGCAGGTGTTTCCCTGTATGTTGTGTAGTACGTGTACGTACACTATGTGTGCAATGAGTATTTCTACTTTGTGGTCGTCGTTTCATGGCTAATTTGACTTTTGCAGTCTCACCAAACTTGGTGTTCGAGTCGTGTTTGTCATGTGCATAACGTTTGAAATCTGGGGAAAGATCTTTATCTTATCCTGAGCTCGTTTTTGACCACTGATGTCCTTGAAGCAGTCGGCCAGCGCCCTGACCGGAGCCTCGGCAGGCTATCGACCGGCGCCAGCCAGGCCTGTCCACGGAGTGTTCGCAGACTTGTTCAACGGTTTTCAGAATCGACTCTGAACCCAGCGCGTTAATTAGAAAACTCAACGATGCAGATTACTGCCATGTCCCGATGGCGGCATCCAGATATCGACCAGGTTCTCGGGAAAGTTAGGGAGAAATTAAACGTCTGGTGAAATGTAATTGTTTAATTTCCAGCTAATTATGGGTTTTCCATGCTAATCCTTCAATGCTTTGCATGCATTTGTATCTGATGGAATTTTACATCTCTTGATTTCACGTAAGCTAAGTACATTCTGAAACTGCTTATCCCCCTCACATTTACTATTTTGTCTCTAGTATACGTACGCGTTTTTCTCTAACCAAACATTAAATGCTGAGTTAACTACCACATATCTATATAGCTTTTATTCTCAGATTATTTTGAAAAAGACATTTCTTGTGCCATTTTGTTTCATTTGATTTTGTCGTTATTAATTTGCATGAGGACCTGAAAGGACGCATCAGGCCGAAGGCTCGCAAGCAGAGGCAGAGAGGCGGGGAGCTATAGGATAATGACATTTCCATAATGTGTTTCCAACACCTTTCAAAAATGCATTACTGAATTTCTGACACTTCTACATATTTCACCAACATTGATTCTCTCGAAGAGTTTCCTATTGTACACATTTCGTCGCCTGAAATTTACATGACCTCCAGTGCGCTGATGTGAAAAGGCCACGTTATCAGCAGGTGCCATTGATCCTGTGCACCGCCGCTCCCGGCTGTAGCCTGCCGCGCACCGCTAACAAACACATCTATCACCAGGCTAGAAGTCAGGCCCATGTCAAACCCAACGGAGCTGTGGGTGGGACAATTGTACCTAGAAAATGGACAAGAACCACTGCATTGCATTTTCTACCAGCTCTGAAATGCAACGTTTTGGATAATGTTCCAAAGCCTTTTGCCGCACTTTCTGCTTCCACTGTCACCCCGCGTCTTGTCAGTCACTCCTGGTACCATTCCGTCATGCCATATACGTCACACTGGTAAACCTGGTCTACAGTCTGTGCATCCTCCTTAGATCCCAGTAATCCCAATGAAAGGCGTCAGTTATCTTATGAGAGAGTTGGACACCGTACGTTTTTATTGCCCTAGTTTCGTCCAAGCCCCGCGTATCATTGTGTTGGATAGACAGTGTGTGTCCATCTCACTCCTAGTTCCTTTGTGAATGCCGTGGATGTGTCTAACTATTCTTACATGGACATAATTTGCCCTACTCCCCCAGCATTGAATCACCAGTAAGTTTCACTACATACTAGAAAGTATCCTTAGACCACACCGCTAACTTTAATGTGCAAAAGATTTCTGCATTTAGTTATGTATGATCATCACTGTTAGAGCGAAGGAAATTAATAAATGCAACCAATAAGAATTCGATATAGATTGCCAGGAGCCCTACTGCGTTTTATGGCTGTTCTGGTCTCTAACGTAAGCCTGCTTCATACCTTAAGCTGAAAACTCCACCATCCACGAGCCGGCCGCGGAACTGCAGTACGTAACATATTCCGACCTTTCATTGATTCGCACCTTAACTTTGATATGCGCTTCGATCGGTAGTTTCTTATGCACTGATTGGTCTCCTCTTGGTTCTCTCACCTCCAGAAATCCCAGCTCCTATCCTAGTAGGATTTTCAGCTCCGCAGTAGAACCACAGGGCGAGGTGTTGTTGGACGTCGCGGACGTGAAGAGCGGGCGGAATGACTCCAGTCACCGGGCCGCCCATGGCAACAACCACCGTCCTGCTGCTGGTGCTGTCCGGGGTGCTGAAAGGTACGGTATTCTAAAAAACGTTAGAAGAGCATGTGAAAACAAGGCAAAAGAGGCAGGGAAGGGTGAAATAGAAGGACGAAGGGGGCTTGGGAGAACCAAAGTATCTCAAGGAATGCCGACTGGGTGGGAGCAATAAGTAGAAAAAAAGAAGGGGAAAGAAAGTGAGAAAACAGGATGAGGGGTTTAGGGGAGTAAATACTGCTGTAATAGAGGGAAGAGAAAGCGACGGAAGAAGAGGGGAATTGAAATGACACCATCATCATGGTCGAGGCATTGTTGTAACGCGGTGACTTTAGCTATCTTTGACCTACTTATCTTAGAAAGAGTATCCAGATGGATTGACTCAGGTAATGAAAACTAACCCCCGCTCTCTACTGCCCGTATTTCTTCTGGGACTCGGCCAGACCTTCCGGGTGAGTTTGTTGGAATCGATGTAAGGCTGGCAGTTCTTTTAAACTGCGAATGTCGGCAATTACTGCCGCAGCCTCTGGCACTCCCAAAACCAATTAAGCTCCGCATTTGAAACCCCGATTCGGCACAGCGTGAGGGTGATGGATGGAGTTCAGGGCAGGAATGTTTCTCATTAAAAGGTACTCCGTGAAAAATGGTTCTAATTAGCACACGCCACGCGTGTAAAGTTAATGCCAGGTCTAATTTGACTTACAGCCCTGCTTATTGTTCGGGGCAACAATATCGTTTCCTCGTAGGTGGAATGTGCAAAACGTCGCTATACTCTGCTGTATCTATTGCACATATGACGATTACATGTACATGCATATATATTGAAGTATTGGACTATTGATTTTTACGTATTTTCTACTTTTTGTGTCAAATATCTGCGTGAGACCATGGATCAATGCAGCCATCATCAGCCCCGCTTCTGTGAGAAATATTAACGAACAGACTGTAGCATTCCTTTGATATAAAGTAGTCTGGCATGTGATTGGATTTTTACATTAACTTGTATTCATTTATGCAGAGAAACACGATCAGAATTTGTAAAACTTGGTTAGACACGGTCCCCTGGGCCCCGTGTGCATGTTTCCCTAATCACATCACCACAGGGAAGCAATCCGGATGACACGTTCTATCCATTTGATGGAAAACAAAAAACAAATTCATTAATCAGAATTCTACATCTAGTGTACCAAAGAAATACAGAGGCTATACGTTACTACCAAACAAACAACCAACACACATTTGCACAAATCATGCCCGAAAACATTGATGCAACTATTTATGCATGTACTCAACGGCAGTGTAAGTATATTCAATGACCACACAAAAAGTAATATCAGTGATAATGTAAACAATGGGTCATATCTACAACCTCAAAGACCCGGACTTTTTCACTAGTAAAGAATGGCACTTCCTCTGCTTAAAGTAAGCCCCAAGTGCAATGCTGTACAAGAAGGGATGTAGAAAGAGTCAGTGGGTTTTGAGTTTTTTTCTGCGCCATTATACATATTTACATGCGGATACACAAAAGCTAGTGGTAGATTGTCATATCAAATTCAGTGGTAGCTTGTCATATCAAATTCAGTATCTAGAAGTAGTCAAAAAACAGGATTCATGTGACACTTCATCGTTCGTTTTTGCTTGGATACGTTACCTTGATATTTGACGTTTTATACGTTTTCAGAGCTACACCATTAATCATCACCGAATTTCAGCTGGTTACAATATCATGCAAAACTTGATACAAAATGTAAAATGCATTATAAAACATGTAGCAAGGTGCGCACACGCCGATATCATCGCGCATTCCTCGCAGAAATACTTTATTCCAAGAATCCAATATGTCAGAATCGATCTGTGCTATCTCTTCACAATTAAACCCCTGGGCGACGCGTTCCTCCTAATATATCAGATGCTGAACGATTTATTCATCCCTTTCGCTTTACCAAACTCCTCCAGCTACAGAAACCACTAATCCTAGAGACCCAAATTCCAGGGAAACATCTGTTTAGGATTCCTGGAATCGATTCTTTCCATCTGTAGATCCTTACAGTCTCAGGAGAGCGGCTCTTATAGATTCTGCAGCGCTCAACCTGCCAATTAACAACATGATTTAAAATTCTAACATCATCGGCAGAGATTGACGAGCTGTAAGCAACATTCAAATTAAATCTGCGGTTGAAAACAATGTATGTTTTGGACCGTATAAAACGAGAGTGTGTTTTCTAGAGGCATTACTTCAATAGGTTACAAATAGCAGTTTGTCCACTTGTTTTTTGAGCGCATAGGAATTATCGTACATGTATAGCACTAGTACTGTTTCGGCAACTCTCTCGTGCTGCAAACCAAGTTCCTGGTGACGCGCGTAATCTGAGGAACCCTCAGACTGAACGCAAAGCAGGGCCGTATGGAACCGTTCGGCTAGCTACTCCAACAAAATATATCCACTCTGAATACACCTTTCAAAGATGTAGGTTCAGGTAACGATGTGTCCTGAAAGCACCAGTTATCTATATCTCCGTGCTCTATGAATGTTTCAAACGTTTAGTGACTGCCTCCAGACATGTCATTTCTTGATGTAAGATGCACGTATTTTTGGTTATCCGCCAATGTAAGAACTACAGCCATGTCTGCCCTGTACGTACTAGCAGCTACAGACCCATCTGTGGTACTAGTTAAGGCACGCCCGAGCTGTGGTAACACCATTACAGTTGCACTAAAGACCGTGGTGGTGTATTGATGGGTTCACGGGGCACTCACTGGATACAACATCAGCAGTTTTTCGGCAGTTATTTCCCATCTGCGCACGCGAAAGTGGAATAGAATCGAGAAGCAATTGTCAAGTGTACCGGGGAAACTGGAGGGCGAAGTTTCGCTTCAATCATGCTGCATATGGGTTCACCCGGAAAGACCGTTGAGATCTGTGAGGAAAAGGGGCAAAAACAGAGTTGATGGGTAATTATAAGAACTTTCTACATTTGATAATGCATGACAGACTGAGACCTTTTTAAGGTCCACCAAGCTGATGAACTGTGGTAGCCCCCCTCCCACGAGACTTATTTCCTTACATCATCACAGAGGCATTGGACGGAAACTCTATAAATCCCTCTTCAACACCTCACCTCAACAACATCTCTCTCACACACATCGTTGAGTAAATGAGAGCGGTGCAAAGTAATAACGTCCGTGTCACATGGCTACAAAATTATCCCGCCCACTTCCATGTGACTGGACGATAACATTACGTCCCCAGACCCTCCGGCATCAGGAGAACAGGATCCACCTGTCCCCTGTTACTCTGTTCTATCAGCGTCTCATCCACCCGCCATAATCCACCAACCCTAACGTCATTACCTCAGTAAGACCCACATTACATAGTCTGGATGCCATAGTGATTGTGTAATTAGTTATCTGTGGTGTACAGACACGGCAACGTCACAAAAAAAGTATTGTTGAGTCACGATATTCGATAGGCCTCGGGCACGCCGGCTGAAACTCAAGCTTGGATGAATTCTAGATACAAGGGCACTCATCGCCTCACGGGTGGCATCGGAAGGGGACATCGATTAAATAATTTAGAAAACGAAATCACCGACAGCGCCATGTGTCAGCGCTTTATGCCGACATAGAACTAATGAAATTTTTACAGGGCTCAGGCGATACCAGACAAAACACCGGAGAGTTAACTCAAACGTGACTGGGGTCTGTAACCACGACTGTGTTAAGTCTCTTATCTTAACAACATTACTTTTTATTTCAGGCAGCTTAGGCATACTTTGTGTAATCTATTCAGCAGTCATCCACTTATGTTATCGACGATAATAACTTAAGGTTACTGGTTATAATGGTCGCTCTCTGCTCGCTTGTTTGGTAGTCACAATTTTATCAAACAATGTATTGTCTATTATTTTTATTAAGAGATGAAAATTTATTAAATATATTATATATATATATATATATATATATACTATTCTACCATGTATGGCTGCGGCAAACTGCTCATTGCGGGTACGGACGCGCCGTGTGACTAGAATAGAACATTCAAATTCCGGTATACTGATGTTTTGGACAGTCCGGAATACATCGGAGGAAAACCAACTCTGATCTGCCCCCTGTAAGACAAAGGTAGTAAATCATAAAAATTCAAAACAAGAAATCAAAATTTTCATACCTCCGTGAAGTATTTTCTTGTTTTATTCATTGATGTAAATTCCCTGCTGATACTGAATATACATTTTGTCACTGGCTTCCATACGTACATCATCAATGTAGCAGGAAACAGAAGACAGGAAATGAAGAGACCTTTGTACCATTCACTTCCTTCCAGCCTGTGGGGAGACCACCAATTCAGCCTTCCAGTCAGTCTGCGGTTACATAATTCCCCCTCCATTCCTGTCACTCTATTCATTGTATTCAAATAAGTAGGGAAACACAAGTTCATAAACAAACAGACACACCGAATATAAAACCTCCGTACACAGAGGCAACAAATACACAAAACATTCGCTAGGAAACGTGCAAGAACAACTCAGGAGATGTATTATCCCCTAGTTCCCCAGATCACAGCTTCTTACGTGTATTAAAGAGAATCATGCAGCTGTTCGCACCATACTGTGCACGCAAAATGGTACTCGGGTCAGCTGGTCTTGGCATCCTAGATATGTTTGTAGACTCTGGCTTGAACAACTGCGCTTGCGCATGTACACTAATGAAGCATCACCGTAGGCCATCCGTCTTTTCGGTCGTCAGGTTAGCACCACATGTGAATATTTTTCCACACCAGCGTCTAATCTAGCTGTATTTTGTCAACAACTGAACGCGTCCTCTTCATTTATTTGGTAAAATAAAGCTTTCCATTGTATGTACTTATCAGCAAAGTATTTCCAATTAACTCACAGAGGGACCTTTTTCAGTTATCTTAAATCATGATCACGCAGTAAACACTGCGTCACAGAAATCGTCAGTCACCAGCTTTGACGCGCGACTCACTCCACGCGCACGGCACTGCTGCGACAAACGACCGAGCTGGTGAGATATTAATTTGACGCTGAATTATTAAACAGTCTTCCCGTAATATCATCTCCCTCCCCGCTGCCAGGAGTGCTATTGGGTAACATTACAATGTGACCTACACAAGATGTCACACACTTTTCCTGAATGTTGCTCTGTCTCGCAGGGTGGGCTAGGAAGAGGCTATAGGAGTAGACTATAGGAAAGAATTGTAGAGTTCGTCATAAGAAAATAACAAACAATATTATTTTGGAGTGATATGAATAGTGCGTGCCCCTCCCGTTACCCAAGGTTGTAATTGACTCGTAACTATTTACGTACGATATATATATATATATATATATATATATATCGTACGTAAATAGTTACATATATATATATAATGAGTAAAGAATGGAGTGTTGTGACATCTATGTCTAGATAGAGCTAGAAGCGCTTAGTGCCTTCGATGTATGTTTGTAATGTTGGCAAAATATGCCATTTGCAAGCATTTGTATGCGTTCTTTAAAGAGTATGAACCCTCGCGAAAAGAGAAGAAAGGGGAGCGTCAGGAAATGATAGTTTCCCGCCCGTGAAAGTTGAGTTGACCTGAATTTTCCTGTCTTCTGACCCACATAAATATCCCTGACATGCCGGCATATGCCACAGTCATCGGGCTAATGGTTTTTACTGCGCCCGCAGGCTACAGATAGATATATGGCGAATGTTACTACTGATAAGCTCATGCAACATAGTCACTTGTTTGGCATCAATTGGTGTTAGCTGCTGCAGTTCTGTGCAAAAAGACTACTACTTCATGATCTGATAAAAAATCCTGAAGAGATTAGAGAACGTTTTCAACATCTATACCGGTGAGTTATGGCCAATGTATGAATCTTAACTTGCTCCTGCTTCCATTTCAGTCACAGGGCTCCTTTATGCCTATATTCTCGCATACGTCATTCTCACCACTCATCACGATATATCCACGAGAGAACGGTTGTACCGGCAAGTTGAGAGCTTCCTTAGGGCCCAGATGGATATGGCTAAAGTGTAGGATGACAGCTAGATTGTGGGCAATGGGCAATACAAACGACTGCGATGAAATAACGCGCATTTCTTTGTGGCAAAGTGCTCGTGCTTGCCATGGATCATAGACTCACTGCTGTTAGATCGATCTGAACGGTACAACAGCTGCCAAGACCCACAACTGTACAGGCGTGCAGAGTTTTAGCCTCGGTGCCAGACTGTTTCCAGGGCCTGTACAGGCCAGCTCCTCTGGTGTTGTTGGTAGAGCCCTACTGAGTCGTTTGTGGTATCGTCGAGGGTGAAATAACTCAGTAAGGTATATATCGTTATGCTGTCATATCGATATAGCGGCTGTCGATATCGATATAGCGGCTCTACCGTATCGATAAGTCTTATCATAGACTACATCCTCACCGCAAACAGGATGCTACTTCGACGTCGACCTGACAAGTGTACTTATACATGCATTTGTGATTGTGATTGTAACAGTAGTTCGTACGGCAAAAAGAAAGCAAACGTATGATCATTTAGGGCTTTTTTTACTACTCCTTTCATAAACAAAACACAAGGAGAAATGCAAACATAGAAGGAGAAGCGGTATTTGTAAATACAAAGAAGACGATATAAGCATGGCACAAAACAGAGTCTGGGAAGTGCCTGTAGGAATTCACCAACGTCTGCCCTCTGAAACAACATGCATCCTGCGCTTTGTTAATATATTCATATCAATGATGCCCAGGAGTTCCCATTTCATATACATGAGACCGAAAATCGAATTACAAGCGTCTGGATCTGTGCTGGGGTCGGAGCACGGAGGCACCACCTACGGTTTAGTCACCACAATTCAATTTGTCGTGCGGTGAAGGTGATTACCGGATGTTACAGAACGGTATTGCCTTATTTTTTAAGGATTACAGGTATAGAAACATTTATGACAATATCCCAGGAATTGTTCCTCCAAGCCTGGAGTTTTGAGAGTGTCCCTCATTTCTTCCGTATTTACATTGTTATCTTGCGCTATCTCTCTTCTGTTCGGCTCAACTCTATACATCTAACGTTATGTATCCTTCTCCTTTATATGTTATGACTATAGCACGGTGATTATTCTGGTGATTTTAATAAATTTGTTGTCGTGTTGAGATCTGGTTTGTTGTGCAGAAACACGAACTCCTAACGCGCACCATCAATCTTACATGTATGTCATTACCTACTACTCAACTTCTGTAGCACCAAGCGGAAAACATATGCATGGTGTATATTGAGACATCAGATATACAGTGCTAAATGTGCCATCGTTGTTCCCTCCAGCGGCTTTACCGGAGTTGGACATAAATCTCCAGGTCTGCCCTTTTAGATGATGACACTTGTACAAAATATCTCCCATATTTTCTTCCCATCCAAATGTACCCGTGACAAATTTTCGCACTTCGGCAGTAAATCTGCGAAATGGGTTTGTATAAAAGTGGGGGGATGGCTTACATGAAAGCTTTCCCGCAAGTAAGATACAATTTACCAGTCGTGTGTAGATAGAGTCCATATGATCCCTTAAAAGTATTAATAAATCATACAACCAGCGCCTAATAGTTCCCATGTAGCACTGAATGTATAACAGTGGAGACAGATCCTTAATGTTACACATTATCGATCTCTGAACATCAAAGTTTCTTCCCTAGCAGGCATTGTAGTTTCTAATTCTTGATACACAGGGGACATCAAAGTACCCTCCAAATCGGTAGTGCAAGTCTTGATCTTCTGAGTGTAGGGTGTAAAATGGCTTCGTACTCCGGTCTCCTTGTGGACTGATTGTATGCAAAGGCGTTTGACTGGATGCCAACACCTGTATATGTGATGGATAGGTATATCTTCCAGTTCAATAAATGACTTGGAGATTGGTGTGGAGATTACTTACTAGCCATGTCTACATGCACTCTCTTTACATACACAGCAAGAAATTTCAAACCTCCAGGAAGTATTTTTTTAATTCATTGGCATAGCCAAACAGAGATGGTCGGACGCACTTTCAACGGGCCAAAATAAGTAATATGACAGAAACCTTGTTGTGAACAAGCCCTTCGAGGGTGACTTGCGTGGATGGAACCATCACTTCCTCCCAGCTTGCCAGCCATCACTTCTTTCCAACTTGACCTTACGGACAATCTGCGGTAACTAACCATACATTCAAATGCCTATAAACACATTGTTTCTGTCAAGCAAACACACAAACAGACCCAAAATGATACCTCCATGCCCAGAGGTAAAAAGGGATCAAGGAATACATTTGAGAGGCACATGAGGCGTACGTGCCACGAAACACATTACGTGAATGGTGTGTTTGAAATTCTAAACACATCGCCTTCAAGTGACAGTAGTGCAACACAACACTCTGGCGCTAATTAGCCTGATTGACGGAGAACGAAGGGCCTGTTGGAGAGCTGTCATCAGACGAGGCAAGCCTGTCATTAGCGGGGACATGTAACATGGCTTATGGCTATCAAGTACTCTCTTCCGTCGTAAACAACGTCGGGAAAGTGGTTGTTTCAGCTCAACGCGCTTACTATCTGATAAATTACAAAACAATATATTTTCTTCTTCTCATCATTTTAGTTTTTTCGCAGAGAATCGTTTGAAATAGATATCTTATCATGACATACTAGTATTACTAATAAAAAATATGACTATAGAATGTGCCATGAAAAACATAACTAAGACATTGCAATGGAAATATGGACAAGCTTGGATAGGTCGGCGGAGTGTCTTTCTCCTTGGTACTGAATGGTTTTCAATGTCTGAATGCTTGATTTCCGAACAGTCCACAGCGCAGTCTACCGAGTAGAGCCGGAACCGACCGCAGTCCTCAGAGGACAAACAGCAACCATTCGGTGTTCCTTCAACAGTCTGGGCCCCTCCAGCATCGTGGAATGGTTTGGTCCACCGAATTTGCAGCACATCTCCCAGGGAACAACGGTAGCAGCTGAGTATCCACGGCACCGTGTTGTGGGCGACACCTCGCGGGGAGATTATGACCTGCAGATCCGCCGCACCCGCCCAGAGGACGAGGGTATGTACAGGTGCAGGACATTCCCGCTTCCACCTGTGCCGGATGTCAAGCTAACAGTTGTCGGTAAGTACGTATATATACAGACGGGGCTTTTCTCCACTTTCTTCACAACTATGGGGTCGAAATCCTCTTCTACTTATAGGAATAGTTATCAACAACGACAAAACCACATAGATTTGTGCGTGGTCTGGCACACACACGTCGTGCATACCGAAAATATATACGAATCATTATAACTGCATGCGAATAACTGCGACCTTGTATCCATTCAGCTACCTCATTCCACATACTCTTGGTCTGTATCAATGACTACTTTGATATTAACTCTTCTTCTTCAGAGCCCCTTTCGGGTCCCCCCGACATCGTAGGCAATGAAAAACCACGCAGTGCCGGACAGGGGCTCATACTCACCTGTCGCGCGGTAGGGGGGCGGCCGCCACCCCGCCTCACCTGGTACAACGGCACGGTACCATTTAGGTACTCGTCAATTGTTTTTTTTGGGGGGGGGATTAAACCCTGTCTTCGTGCTGTTAATTATAAGCAAGTAGCGTTGCAAACGTACATTGCTGCTGGAAATGTACTCTGCTGATCGGACATGTCGGCTGACGCATGTAACTCCTCATTGTGTCGTCTATATATATTGTATAGCTTAGTATCTACGCGTAGATTGTACTGGACAATTAGTATTAGCTGGTAGACTTATACAACGCTTTGCCTTACAATTTGCTTTACCTGCTACAATTGTTGTGCAATAAACCTTGGCTTGATCTACATCGTTGACAACTGTGTTTGTATGAACCAACCTCCAGATTGCCGGAGTCTGCGCACAACACGTCACCACAGAGCAACGAAGTGTCGCTGAGCCTGGCCATCCCATTCGTCTCCCGCTGGGACAACGGTGCCAACTTCTCCTGCCGAGCTGACCAGGGCCTCCCGACTCTCGTGGAGCCCAAAACGGCCTCCAAAATCCTCTCCGTTCAGTGTGAGTTAGCAGGCCTCCAGCTATCCTTGGTTATCGCATCATTCAATACAAGGCGTTATGGAAGCACAAACCTATTGTATCCTCCATTACACCCTCGTAGCATGTTTATACCAGGCAGCGTCTATGATCTTTTCTTCTGTACAGTTCCACCTGAAGCTCGTGTCTTGGTGACGTCCATTCGAGTCAAGGCGGGACACACCGTCAACATGACCTGTTTGGTGAGCAGCAATCCGCCTGCAGTGGTCACGTGGCAGAAGCTAGGGGAGGCTTCTCTGGTTCGGGGAGAGGTCAGGTGAGAAGCTTTTCTACAGGAGGCAAGAGTGGATTCCGACTATGTTTTGGGATTGCGTTTTTTGTGTGTATTGTAGAGTTTTGACGTTGTTTTTTTTGCATCAGAGGCCAGAACCTACTGATCAGCAGTGTCCACCGGTCTGATGCCGGGGTGTACCGCTGCAAGGCAGAGAACGGAGTTTTACCTGACGGCTTGGCGAGAACGACGCTTGACGTTCTGTGTGAGTCGGCTTGGTGGAATGATATAGTAGGCTAGTCTTGTCAGAAGTCCACTTCTATTCGGTCAGACAATATGTATATACTGTTGTATGGTGAAAGCTGAGGAGAATGTTGCCAATGAAATAACATGGTAAGTTTATCTCGTAACAAATCATGTTGTCGAAAGGCTCAAATTATATCAGTCTACTCTCAAAAGATTCGGTGATTTCTGTGTATGAATACATTTTACCAATGGTAATGAAAAGAACTTCACCAAGACAATTATGAAAAAAACATGGGCGTTGACATGAAAGGAGAAAGATGGCTGTTGACTTTTTCTCCCATCTTTTGGCTTGTCCCTTGCTCTTTTCTTTTCACTTAATGTAGATTACATTTGTACAGACGCCCCAGATATCAAGGATACCTTTGCTGAGAAGGTTGTGGTGCTGTACGGACAGGACGGGTACAGTCTGGACTGCACTGCTGATGGAAACCCACAGCCGATCGTCAGATGGCGACGGAAGGGAACTAATTTCTACTTAAACAACCCCCTAGTCTTGTCACAAGTTACGTACGATGTAGAAGGGGACTACGCATGCGTCGCCACTGGCCGAGGCTTCCCGGATGTACAGAGGGAAACCTTCATAGATATCATCGGTATACAATGTTGGAGTCTTGGAGACAAATTGAAATGAATTTTGTTTAAGACCATTGCGAAATGCTTGTGTTATTGATTGATTAAATGCGTATCCGGAGTTGAGCAGCTTGAATTTTATTTCTGCATGCTCATCTCAAACCTTCATGATAATCCCTCTGTTTTTCCATGACAGGAAGACCAGATGTTCTGGGCCGCTCCGGTCAGACTCTGTTCGTCACAGAGGGCACTGACGCCTCCCTGGTGTGTGAGGTCCGGTCAGACCCCCGACCAGAGGTCATCACGTGGTTGTGGAGGGATTCAAACGGTGAGTTTTACGGTTACCTAAAAAGGGACAGCCCTATGTCCTGAATCCCTTACAAGTATTTTCCGAAACCCCTATGTTCCGACGACCCCACGTTTCGACAAAGGGTTAGGGTTGTCGGAACTTATTAGGTTGAGTTTTCGGAACATAGAGGTGCCGGAACATAGAGGTGTAACCACTGAAAACATCACGAGGATTGTTGAAATTCTGGGAACAATGTAATACATGTAGAGTAAATAGTGTATTGTACGTACTTACTTGATGGCAAACAGAAGCATAACACTTACATTAGACCTTAGGTCCCCCGTAGGTGTCTACGCACATCGAGCAGCAAGTTCCCATCTAACTCTTGAAGCATGTTGAATCCATGGATGGTGAAGCTTACCTACATGTACACCTGTGTTTTCAGGTAAAGAGACCATCTTCTTGGGTGCGGAGGATGACTCCATCACCGTGCGGGAGGCGTCGGTGACTGGGGGCAGGAGAAGTACTCTGGTTGTACGGGACATCGGCGCTGGGCAGGCGGGCAGTTACGTCTGCAAGGCAACCAACATGTTCGGCTCAGATCAACGGGAGTTCCTCATAGAAATACAAGGTACTTCATCTTTTTCTTTATTTTTTTTATCGCAGTATTCCCAATTTCATGTGTTTGCTGCTTTAGGGGTGCACCGTGATTGTAGCATGGCATAAAGAACATATTTCCCTTGTGTCTAAAATACATGTTTTATCTGAATCTGGGTTTTCTGTAGACTCCCAGGTGCTGCTCATCACCGTGGTAACCGCCACTGTTCTGATCATCCTCGTCGTCACCGTGGTGACCGTCCTGCTGGTGCGGAGGAACAGGTGTCATATCAGCGACCAGGAGTCAGGTCGGTAAACACCCAGTCTCAGTCTGGAACGTTGTTCTCTTTACTAGACTTTAGGATAGCTACCACAGATTTTCATATTGAACCTTGATTTCATTCTCTTCTCTTATTTTTCGAAGGGTGGGGGGCGGGAGCATTATTTTTGGTCACTACATAGCCTAGGCCTCCACCAGGCCTTCCTGAGATTTGATAAGGCATATAGCGAATGTTGGGCAGGAGAGTGAGCCCGCGGTAAGAGAAACAATTCTACTGCGCGGGCAAATAAATCCCTGTGGTGGCTAAACTCACCCCGCAAGTTATTCTCCCTATTTGGCTAAAGGTTATTATTTTTCAGCCGGCGTTGGTAGGCTGTTGGGAGTAAGGACTATGATAAGTAACATTTCAACATTAACCCCACACAGTGGCTTCCAGTGAGCCTGTATCGAAGCCGATGCCACCTCTGCCACCGAAGCATGGCCCCATCGCGCAGGCGCAGGAGAAGCCACGTGAGATGTCCTTGGAGCTGGACGAGCTGGACGGGACGCTGAAGCCACGCCCTCCCCCCAGACTGGACAAGGACCCTTACTCCATTGGCCTCTCGTATCCAAGTACGCAGCAGTAGAGTGGATCGTTTCTCAGTACATATTTGAAACGTTACGTTGTGAAATATCACTCCATAGTTTAGGTATTACACACTTCTATCAGTGTAAATGTGCAGTGTAAAACTGCATTGATATTACAAATCTGTATATCACCCACAGTGCATGACAGATGATTCTCCTGTGCGTTCTTTGTGGCCGGACAAGAGTGCACGTCTGTGTGGCGCATTACGGAATGCCATGGTCTACTACAGTACCATCACTGTGAACCGCAGCACATTTGATAGTCTCCAGTTTTGTGCCTTGTAGATTATGGTGCAACATAAAAACAAACAGTTGTTCCTCCCTGTAGGACTAATACACGCCCTCCCAGCTTACTCTGCGAAGGACCAGCAGATGAAGTCGTCTGACAACAACTCCCCCCTGGACGACAACAGCGGAAACCCGGTACAGACGAGGGTACGTCAGTTACCTATCACAGGATTACATCCACGGACAGTAGTCCTTTACACACTGTTTTGCGTACTATCCATGATGTGATGCGTTCTTACTTTAAATTTGTTTCTCTAGCTGGCACATCACGCTAGCATTGATTCTAGAGAAATTAGTAGGCTGTTGTCTGCACTTAAAAAAAATGTCGTATCAAAGTGAATGTGGTCTAAACCAAATGACTGAAGCCTTTTAAAAAGGCATGCTGGTCTCTGCTCTTGCATTCAATACTGGTTTATAGGCTGTGGGAACAACTTGCACGAAGCTAACACAGTCTTATGCAGAGATATAAGATACGAAAAAGGATTCAATAAAAACATTCAACCTTCAGTACCTTCAGTACAATGTACCAAAGTACAAATTTAAAAAATATTGGCATCACCATTGTTATTATTACATGCCAAGCTCCACGCGTTAAGGACTGAGAATCAGGTCTCTCAGGTCATAGCCAATAACTGTTTATTTGTCTTCCCCTATCCAGGAAGGGTCGGGGATAGAGAGCTGGAAGCTGACTGAGGCAAACAGTAGACGACCTCCAAACTACCATGAAATCCACGTGCTGGAGTGACTAAACCTTGGACAGACTTTACCCACAATAATCCATCACACCACAGCAAAACTATTACTATTTATTGAATTTTGTAAGAGCAGTAGGCTAGCTGCAACAGTACCTGTAACTCACTCGAAGGCGCAATGATATCATTACGTGCATAGTGCGTGTGCGCTGATATCTGTACATATGGACGATTTTATAATAGCTTTTTGTCATTTTGTAACGTCGAATGTTCTACTGTTGTGTACGTGATTGTTAAAACAACGAAAAGAACACTAGCTGAGAAAAGTCTATATGATAGACCACAAAGGAATTTGGGAAAAGTGCAGATACATAATAAAGAACCTTCACTTGAAAAATGCAGACACAATAACATTACGTTAACTACAAAAAAGACACAGTAAGAGCACTTGTGTCGCCCTTTTAATGTTGAGACCAACCTCCCATGGATCCTTTGCTTAGAGAAGGTCAGTGGGTTTTGATTCAATCTGGCATTGTTCACACATTTACCCATGTAACTATTCACAGCATCGTGCCATCTTACATCTGTGCCAGACACAGGAGGGATGTGTTAGGTTAGTTTTTATAGAGTCCTCTAGTGCCTCTTGGACATCGACTTTGTCATGACCGTGTTGTGATAACAGAGAAGTGCTTCTTGTTGCTCTACTGTAATCTTTACTTCCTTTATCTAGCCATATAGTGGTACAATTTGGCACGATTAAGGTCATGGTGGTTAGGATTTGTACTCATAGAAAGAATAAAAGAATTAAATGCAATCAATGACTTATTTTTTTACTCCAGTTCTGTAAGGATCTTAAAAGTAAAATTGTGATACATCATATTGTCGTGCAGTTTAGCACCAGGAGTACCAGTCTTGTTAATGTGCCATTCAGCACCAGGGACAGGAACATAAGTCCTGTTGATGTGTCATTCAGCACCAGGGACAGGGACACCGGCCCTGTTGATGTGTCATTCAGCACCAGGGACACCAGTCTTATTGATGTGTCATTCAGCACCAGGAACAGGGACATCAGTCTTGTTAATGTGCCATTCAGCACCAGGGACAGGAACATAAGTCCTGTTGATGTGTCATTCAGCACCAGGGACAGGGACACCCGTCCTGTTGATGTGTCATTCAGGGACAGGGACACCCGTCCTGTTGATGTGTTATTCAGCACCAGGGACAGGGACACCCGTCCTGTTGATGTGTCATTCAGCACCAGGGACAGGAACATAAGTCCTGTTGATGTGTCATTCAGCACCAGGGACAGGGACACCCGTCCTGTTGATGTGTCATTCAGGGACAGGGACACCCGTCCTGTTGATGTGTTATTCAGCACCAGGGACAGGGACACCCGTCCTGTTGATGTGTCATTCAGCACCAGGGACACCCGTCCTGTTGATGTGTCATTCAGCACCAGGGACAGGGACACCCGTCCTGTCGATGAGTCATTCAGGGACAGGGACCCCGTCCTGTTGATGTGTCATTCAGCACCAGGGACAGGGACCCCGTCCTGTTGATGTGTCATTCAGCACCAGGGACAGGGACACCCGTCCTGTTGATGTGTCATTCAGCACCAGGGACAGGGACACCCGTCCTGTTGATGTGTCATTCAGCACCAGGGACAGGGACATCCGTCCTGTTGATGTGTCATTCAGCACCAGGGACACCAGTCTTGTTGATGTGTCATTCAGCACCAGGGACAGGGACACCAATAGTATTTCAGTGTCATTCAGGAAAAGAGGCTCCACTTGTTTGTGTGTCATTCAGTATGGGTGTCAGGGAACTAGTATTATCAGAGTCATTCAGGTGCATAGACAGGGACAAGAGTAGTGTTCTTGATGTGTTATTCAGTACCAAGGGCAGGGGCACCAGTACTAGTCTTGTTGATGTGTTTTTCAGTACTAGGGACAGGGGAACCATTCTTGTTGATGTGTTATTCAGCACCAATGACAAGGGCAACAGTCCAACATGGCTTCAACAGAAGAGCAACTGAGCCAGAATATATCCCACATGGCTGCATTTATTGGCAATGTAAAACATGAAGCTTAAGGGACATGTCAATTGTTACAGATAGTATGTACCACAGCTATTTATATACACAACTTCATACAATGGAGCGTACACAAATATTCTCTGCTATATCGTTACAAATGAACAGCACATAAAGAAGATGGAACATATATAACACTGTAAAGTAACACATTACATGGCTTAACGTGGTGGTAAGACATATTACATTAACTATACAGTCAAATATGCTGGAGTCTCATGATACAAATAAATCTGTAATGAAAAAAAATACTCATTTCTAAAGATGTAATGATGAAGTGTGATCTCTGTTACAAACAGTGTTTATGTGCAGCCTGGTCACCCTGAGAGTTTGTTCAATTCAATTACATTGTTATATTGCTCGTCCCAAATTTCAATTGAAAATTCTTGACATTCAGACAGCTTATGAAATCAAGAACATTAAACTTACATATACAGTCCACATAAAATCAATAATTCCACAAATAGTGAAGCTAGTTACAGAAGTTCACTTCATGTGTGATAAAAAAGATTACACTCAAATGAAAACTTTCAGAACAGCACACAAGGAAGATGGAAAATATATAACACTGTAAAGTAACACATTACATGGCTTAACGTGGTGGTAAGACATATAACATTAACTGTACAGTCAAATATGCTGGAGTCTCATGATACAAATAAATCTGTAATGATCAAAAATACTCATTTCTAAAGCTGTAATGATGAAGTGTGATCTCTGTTACAAACAGTGTTTCTGTGCAACCTGGTCACCCTGAGAGTTATTATAGTGCTTGTCCCAAATTTGAATTGAAAATCTCTGAGATTCTGACAGCTTATAAGATTAAGAACACTACACTTATATATATCCAGTCCACATAACATCCAGAGTGAAGCTAGCTACAAAAGTTCAATATGGAAGTCCATTCCATGTGATTTTACAACATTGCAACAGAACCTACAGGTCTTCCACACACCCCTACAGTAGTGGAACGGTCAGTGGACAAGTCTTCAGACTTGTACAGGAACTGGACACTCCCCCCTCCACAAGTCCTACTGGAGACCACCTCATGTGTAAGTTCCTCCACACACCAGTCCCACTCAGTGTTACATGACAAAGTCTGTCATAGATGGCTCACATGAGACGATCCCACTCAAACTACACCAGACCTCACAGTACAGCTCCACTGCAGCTGGGGTGGGGGAGGGGACGTCAGGACCAACTCCACAGACAGTAGGCACAAGTCCCTGACAGACTAGTCCAACCTCCCAGCACTGCTAACAAGCTGACATGACTCGGAGATCCAGTGAGGATGGGGCCCGACATCCCGATTGGCAGGTCGGGTGCAGAGCTGCCATCACTTACTGAATCTCCGAGTCATGCCAGATAGATGGTGCAGTGTGGGAAGTTGAACAGTCTGAAAGAGACAAGTGCCTGCTGTCTGTGGAGTTGGTCCTGACGTCCCCTCCCCCACCCCAGCTGCAGTGGAGCTGTACTGCGAGGTCTGGTGTAGTTTGAGTGGGATCGTCTCATGTGAGCCATCTATGACAGACTGTATCATGTAACACTGAGTGGGACTGGTGTGTGGAGGAACTTACACATGAGGTGGTCTCCAGTAGGACTTGTGGAGGGGGGAGTGTCCAGTTCCTGTACAAGTCTGAAGACTTGTCCACTGACCGTTCCACTACTGTAGGGGTGTGTGGAAGACCTGTAGGTTCTGTTGCAATGTTGTAAAATCACATGGAATGTAAAATCACTGAACAAGCTACATGTGTATCTGGGATTGTACAATAAGGTGTAGAAAATTATAATAATAATTAACATTGTCTATCTCTCCAGCATAATTTGTGCCTGAACAAGCTACATGTGTATCTGGGATTGTACAATAAGGTGTAGAATTATAATAATAATTAACATTGTCTGTCTCTCCAGCATAATTTGTGCCTGAACTACCTACATGTGTATCTGGGACTGTACAATAAGGTGCAGAAAAGTATGCAACATTGACTGTCTCTCCAGCATAACTTGTATATAAACATCCAAACTGGTACTGTAGACTGAACAGGCTTAATGGACAACACAGTTTTACCTATAATTATATACACACATGCAGCATTGCCAATAAATATACTGGGCATGATGGTAAGGCATCCACCGTTACAACTCACAGGTCTGGTAATGAGAAGTCGGGGCTGTTATGGCGCCGTTTCTGGGACTTCTTGTCCTTCAGCGAGGCGCGGTCAGTCTTCTGGCGCCGCTTGGTGCTGCGGACTTTGGACTTGTCGCTGGGCTGTCTGAAGGTCACGGTGTCTGATGTCGTCTTCCCGACTTGCTTGGTGCCAAACTGCAGCTGGTGGGCGTTATGAAGAGAACAAACTGTTAGAGGACAGGAAAGGAGCTGCTACAGTTTCCTTCAGTCAGCCATTCTGTCTCTGGGAAGGACGTTACACTAACTAATCACTCAGTACTCCCTCAGTCATGGAACAGGGAAAATCATCTCTTTCTTCCCAAGAATACAAGACTCACCGGTGGCAACTGTGTGCCCATTTCCTCATCAGGGATGCTGGGTAGGGCAGCAGTAGACAGAACACCATCTCCTACAGAAGGGAGGCTCACACCTGTACAAAACATACAAAATACAGTACTGGATCAGATATCTGTTATTAGCTAATATGTGGGTTAACGTACTAAATATATATAGCCTACCTTGTGTTTTCTCATCCTGATTTTATACCCTACAACAATGTGTGTAGCTTCCTCACCCTGTAGCAACACTGTCAAATAGAAATCAGTATACCTGGACACAGTTGAGCAGCTTGTCTCCGGCAGTGAGTGAACCTATGATACAAAACTCACCAGGTGTTTGAAGTTTGGTTCCCTACACTACAAAACTCACCAGGAGCTTGAAGTTTGGTTCCCTCCAGAATCAGTCCTGGGTCTGCAGTCAGGCTGGGTAGGACAAGCCTCTCCTTTCTTGCCTTGTGGTTGTTCTTGGTGGCTTTGCTCTGGACCGGTGTCCTCCTGTGCAGACTGTCCTCGTCCCTGCTACGGTCTTCCTCCATCATCTCCTCAATCCCAGCTTTCCTGATGAAGTACATCCAGTCCTTGGTGGTATCCTGGATCGTGGGTGTGTTGTCCTCCCTGCTCAGGTGTCCAGGCTGTGGGGACGTGTTGTAACAGCTCGGCACTCGACCTTCCTTCTCCCAGTCAAGGTCACACACTTTAAGAGACGTCACGCTCATGTTGTCCACCTCAACATTTGCTGTGTAGTCGGGTGATGTCTCCATACGAGTTTTCCGCTTCTTCTTCTTTTTCTTCTTCTTCTTCTTAGCCTCCTGGTTCATGTCTGCTTCCATCATCTGCTCCACCACAGCTGCTCCGCAGTCTTCCATGTTGTTTGTGGGAGTGAGAGCTCCGGCAGGCTCCGGAGATCTGAATTCTTCTCTGATGTGTCCCATCCAGTCATTGTACTCTGCTGCTGTAGGGATTCTCTCCTCATAACGTCCGAGTGAGAATACCGGTACTTGTTGCTCTTCCACCGACTTCATGGTGGGAGTTTTTGCAGCAGGCTTGCGAGCTTTTTTGGCCTTTGTTTTGTCAGCTCCCATAGACTGTTGTACCTTCTTCATGGAATCCATCGTTGCCATGTAGCAATCCATCTCTGTCATGTTCTCATCATTCTCCATAGAGCGCATCATCATGGAGACAGGAGCTGGAGTCTGCGCACGTCTGGAGGGTTTCCTTGGTCGTGGCTTGCCCTCTCCCATGCTGTTCTGCTTTTGTTGGAGATCGTTCATCTTTTCTGCGTACTCCTCAAACACTTTGGAATTTTCGTCTGGGTGCGTGGGAGTCTTGGCATACCTGTGCCCAGAGAAAAGCAAGGAACTATTACTAAAAGACTTATCTTACTTCTGATGAACAGATCCTGAACAAAACAAACCCTTACCCCACAGGACAGGTGGACATGAAACTTGATACGTTACCTGTTAGCTGCAGTGAATCCACCCTGAGGAGCTGGTTGTTTCCTGTTGAGGTTTGTGACCAGGCGTGGTGGGTCGTCCCACTCAGGTATCCGCTGCCTCGGTGGGGAAGGCAGGGGCACAGGAGACAGTGGGGGGGCGTCCAGGAGAGACGACGCTGGGATGGCCTCAGGGGTGGGGACGTGTCGACGGCCACGGATAATAGCGTTGGAATATTTCTGCTGGCGCAGAGCGTAGCTTTCCTTCTTAGAGTTACTCATGTTGATTTTTGCTGTTTAACTACTGAAAGATGGAAAGGAAAAATGTCAAGAATGGCTGAAGAAATCCTGTCTAATTTTAGGGACTGGCAGCTAACAATAATGTGACATGCAGCATGTAGGTAAAGAACTGATTCTCACTATTGTTTCACACATGGAACATTGACCATGAGGTAACAGAGTTAAAAACGAAGCTGAAAGAGGTAACCCCAACCAAATAATTAATGCTTCAACAGAATAATCAAATTTCACTTTTGTTCATAAAGATTATTCATTTCCTTCCATCTGAAAAGTTATAAGAAAACATCATTGGTTTAGGGCATTCCTAGGCTACGTCCATAACAACCAAGTTACCACACCATTCCAATAGTACATGAAGATCGACCTAGCACATCATGTCACTTTTTTTCGGTAGGATAACGGAAAAGGCAGTATGGGTCATGCGGCTATGTAAACAAATAAAATAAGATATATTTTTGTTTAGGTTGACAGTCGAAAATAACTTTCTACGACTTCAATATTCATCGTTTCTTGCTGCACGAATGTGTGTGGGGAGGGGGGCTGTGAAACCGCTGAAACACGTCCTGGTCAATCCAGTTGTCGCCTCTGCTCCGGACCAGAACGGCGCCATGAACAGTTAGCGACTGGACCTGGTTGCAGTCAGACAGTTGTAACTACACACGGTTCCAAGTTTTCATGAATTCTACCCTTAAAACTCTACCCCTCCACTTCCAAAAACTTCATATCATCATGAACTTTACGCGCTCTTACCTTGAATGCTTGATTCTTGAACTTGAGTCGCTGTAACAACGTAAACTGGTCAGAACGAAGAATATTGTCCATAAAAAAATTAAAGTTTGTGATTAACAAAACAACAGTTCTTCTCTGTGATAGAGTCTTTGGTCCTTAAGAGCCCCTGAAGGCACTCAGGACCGGCGGAGTCGTGACTTTAATAGTCTAACCCATCTTGCTCGGTCCGACTGCAGTGTTGAAATGGATGGTGGATCACAGATTTCCCACGGTACTTAGCGATGGAACGCCCTCTTGCGGAGATAACGGGTGCTGCAGGATGGCGTCCGGGGAATCCTCCAGATGTTCTCTCCAGATGATGGGCAACTTTTCAACTGCCCATAACTTCTTGGCGTCAGTGTTTACGGCAAGAATATTTCAACTGGGAATGCAGACACGGATGGTGCACGCTTTCCCAGAGCGTGTGGCGCTAACACGTGCGCTGGCCCAAACGGGAAGCAACTATTTGGCAGAGAAGTGCGTGCACGTCCGATCGTGTCGGAGGTTGCAGTGTAATGTCTATTGACGTTACCAAGGTGTTCGATTATGGTCGTCAGGGCTTCGCGCTTGACATTGTTCCAGAACAGACGTGATAAAGCATTGTTAGGGGTGTACTATGAATGTAGAAGGGGTTATTTCATGATTGATATGTTTTAAAAGTTCGGATAACCCTCACCGAGAAGACAACACAGCTTATAGCAATAATGTTAATGTTTTGTACAAACCATATAGCAAAAAATTCTCAAACGACATGTGCAAAAATTCTACTTTGAGCGGTGCTAACGGTTGTCACCCCCCCTATCGTAATCATTAGTCGTCTGTCCATAAATGGCCAAGTTTCTTTTTACCTGTCCTTTTACCTGAAAAATTTCCATCTCTGACAAAATACACAAAGTTCTGCAAAGTGTAACCTGTGAACATGTAGGCGTGAATTCGAAGGGACGCCCACATCTACGTGGCACTGCTCATATTGTATACATCCATGACAATGACGTCAATAAATCTGTTACAAATACGTTGGATAACAACAGTTCTTTACAGTTGTAGTAAGAGGCATGACACTAGCTTTCAGACTATCCACGAGCACAAGAAGACACAAAATACAGTATCAAAGATCTATTTGTATTCAACGAGACTGATTTGTAGTACGCAACTGGTTCTTCGTCCCAACTCACATCTTCCCAACTGCCGCACGCGTCTATCTCTTCCAACCACTGAACCCCCGGCATGGTTTGTGTCCGGGATCCGGTGATTGGACACAAAATTCCGTGTCCGGTGATCGAAATCTCCAATTTCTGTCTTTACTTCCACGAAAGATTACTCTTCATATTTCGGAGGTTTTATCAATTTCGTGATTCAACTTAAGACTTTCATAGAAAATTACCGTTTCCTTGCACGGTGAGAAGTTGTAGCAAGT
This sequence comes from Branchiostoma floridae x Branchiostoma japonicum, assembly GCA_013266295.2. Classification (NCBI taxonomy): domain Eukaryota; kingdom Metazoa; phylum Chordata; class Leptocardii; order Amphioxiformes; family Branchiostomatidae; genus Branchiostoma; species Branchiostoma floridae x Branchiostoma japonicum. The sequence continues at coordinate 12,746,556 of CM023824.1, forward strand.
ACCGTAGTAGTAACACAGCACGAGACAACACGACAGATCTACTGTCAGAAGGCAATTCAACACAACAGATTGTCAGTAATAACGTCAAGATAACGTCCTCGGTGTATTTATTCACAACCACCCACATACTAGTAGATTCTCTTCTATATAAAACTACAGTCCGCCCTGGTATGACAAATCCTCATCATAACAATCTCCGTGCGTAAGCGAGGTGTGGTACGGTCCAGTAAAAGTAGGCGAGGCTTAGCACAGTCACATTCAGACTCTGTGCTCTGACGTATGTGCTTGTATATTGCCTGGAGGTATATACGTAAACAGTAATGATTCTTAGTTGGTGGGTTACGCACACAAATGACCAAACCAACCGGTTTCTTTTGACGCAGGCGAGGTCAATAGACACGTAGACAGTGACACACACTAACGGTTGCCCTCATTTAGATCTCTTGGGCGAATTTGTTCAGTACGAGGCCCGAATTTCCGCAGAGAACGACAATATGGCTTTTCTACAACTAATGGCGGTTACCTTACTGGCTGTGGCGTTTTGTGAAGATGTCCCTCAACTAGGACAAGCATTGGCTGGTCCTTCATTCAAACAAAAGGAAAATGCTCGTGAGTATTAACAGTACTAGATCCGACTAATATGCTCGACTACCTTGTCATATTATCGGCAAATTTAATCAATCCAGTGTATTATGGGCACGCACCCGAAGTTTATTTTGTGCCTGGGACGCATTCGTGTTCAATACATGGAATATACATGTGCCTCCCTCCCCCACAACCCTTCACTGGCATATCTGTTCACAATTACTAATAACGCTAACATTCTATTCAGTTCTGAAATTACTTCTCGGGGAAAAGGATCTGAAGTGGAATGGGAACAAAGTAAACGGAGTCCGTACAGTCATCGACGACATTAGGGCAGGGAAGGACCCTGGAGCCGAAGGTATAGTTTCTGATATTACGAAATATTTTATGAATACTTTTAAACTTTCAAGGTCATTATTAAGTAATGACAGGGTCAATGAACTTCACGTTGTTTAAATGTTTTTAAAGTATTTCATAAGATATGGAACATGAGCCTGAGTAAAATAAACAAACATGTTGTATGACAAAAAAAGGAAAAACACTTGGACTATGATATTTGTCAGACGTAGACGTTAAAGTTTGACATACGTTCGCTACTTTCCCTTGTTCTGTACTACATGTGTTCCTTTCTAACTCTTCGGTTCAATGAAATGCTCCATATTGTTTGATGTAGACCCAGCTACAAAAATGGAACTGGCATTGGCCTACCGGAATCTTCTGGACGAAAATCCATTCCGAGAGGAACAAAGTAAGAAATTTTAACATTTCTTGGGGCTAAACATAAAGAGCGGTAACGGCGTAGGTTAGCTCTAAGTGAGGACACGGTCACATACGTCGTACGATCGTCGTACGATCGCAAACTGAATGCATTCCTGGGATTGTCGTGCATGTGCCGTGCACAGTTCAGCCTTCTTGTCACGGAAAAGGCTGTCCTAGATCCTTGTCGGTGGTTGGTTCTGTCACAGCCTGCTTGAAAACACCGTGACCTTAAATCGTAGGTAAATTAAAAATTTGCTGTTTCATGTACATCTGACAGAAAACTAAATGTTTTTACTCGAGCTCGACAGCTTATAGCAACTAATCGTTTCGTCTATACCATGTTTACTGATTGTTGGTAGTGCTACTGCAACAAGGTTTTTGTGATAACTGGTATGTTTGTCTTTAGTAAAAGAAGAATTCCGCCAAAATCTTGGACCAGACATTGCTCAAGAGCTCTTTGATGTGAGCGAACAAATCATGGTGGCTGAGTTGAAAGGTAAATAGCTGATGTTTCCTGCTTCCGGAGAATGGGTAGACCTACGCCCCCCACCCCCACCAACCCGTTTGTTGTTGTTCCTCTAATTGCAGCGATAATTGATTGTTGACAAATGGATATCACCAGTCTATGCATTCCAACATTGTTGAAGACATTGTATCCGTCTAATTTTGTACCTTACGCGGAGACTCTGTTGAAACCTAAATCTTATTCTTACAGCAAAGGAACAATTTCAAAGAGATTTCCAGATGAACTACCACGAGAAAAATGCTCTCAAAAAACTGGAGAAGGACGTTGTGGCCGGAAAGGATCCACTCAAAGAAAGTAAGAAATTATCTTGTTTTCAGAACGTCATTCAGAGGTGTCCTCAGTTACCCTTGTACATTCAGTCCTATGATGAATTTATTGAACACCAAAGTCTGTTAAACGTAGTACCTTATAGTTGATCAGACAGTGGTTGTATGGTCTCTATTACTTTACTTTTACTCTGACAACGTACATGCAATTAGCCTTCGGGCATGATTTTGCAAGTAAAAGTTAGTCACACCTTGTTAAGCTCAAGAACTATGGGAGGGGTTTCATACCCGTCTGATCAGGTTCAAAGATATTCCCTGTAAGATTTCAAAAGAACAAACAACTGCTGGCTGCCTGGGAAGTGAAATATTTGTCAATGCTATCAATACAAATTATGTCATGAGAGCTAAATTATCTAAATGACCTTGCTTTCCTTTCCTTTCATATATTTTGTTTTGTATTCAGTGAATGTTTCTGTGTAGTGAATAGTTAGGCCACCCAATTGAGTCAACACATTTGTACAGTATATGTTCATAGCTGACTGATTTAACTTGCAAAATGAAGGATTTTGGATATCCACTGTTCGAGTCACGTGCCCCTATTTGCATAAGTTGGCGTGTAAAGGACAGCAGTGAGTCATGCTGTACGTATTACCATGAGTGAATTCACGAATTCCGTAGGCGAAGTAATTATTATAATTGAAACGACCCCGTAAAAAAACAGGGCGTGCCCTAATGCGCGCGACACTCCCAGCACGGTAGCTAAGATACCTGCCATGGCATGGGCACCAGGCTACTCATTCCTTGCAAAATACCGCGGAGTTACACAGTCGAAAAATTAGGTGAGTCCAAAAGTTAGTTAGTGTAGGAAGTCAATGTTAACAATTTGCTTCATACTGACTGACTCTGTCGCTCTATCTAACCAGGCCCTAAGATCATGAGGAGGATCAACAAGGACGGGAGGAAGCTGTTTAAGTTAACACAGGAGGAGCAGGACACAGGTCAGTACCTGTACTCAATTCGCCATCTTGTATCGTGTGTATAAATAAAACATTTTGTTTTAACATCATTTGTATCAAATCTTACATTTGCTTCCGGGTACGGAAGTATTGTTTTGGGTGGCTGAGATGTGGGTTTTGTGTCTCTGTCCGTCCTGACAGTAGGTTGACAGCACGTGGGTAGAAGGAAGATTGATGTCAGGCAGAATGAAAGGAGGTTAAAGGTCTCAGAATCTGACTGGTAGCCATATGTTGACATGGAGGGATTCAGGAAGTCGAGGCCTGCATAATTTCCGGAAGTTTGAAGTCTCCCATTTATTGTTCCACACTGACACAGCTCGGGGAAAATGAATGATATGTGTATTTCTTGTTCTTGTTTCAAGTGTGTGGTCTTGTTATCACCATTAGCCATGGCACGCATTTATCTCCCTTGGTCACTATTTACATGACGATGTGATTTTACTGCATTACAGAGAAAGCACTACTGACAGCAACCTACGGAGAAGAAACTGCACAGCAGATCATTGACGCCATCACGGTTATTCGGGAGGAAGTTCAGGCAAAAGGTTAAAGATAGCATGAAACCACTGAATATCGTGTATGTCTACTGTTACAACACATCAATAGGACACCCGTTCTTTCAATTGGTCATTGACAGAGACTATTGCTCTCTAGTATACATCTATTAGCCATTTGATTACTTCAGGGAATGGTAGTGCATGTAATGTTTTGGGTAGCTGAGGCGCTGTGTGTTTTTGTGACTGTCCGGGCATATGTGGTAGGTTTACGACATGAGGGTGGGAGAAGGTTGATAGTCATAATGATAGGAGTCCAAAAGTTCAGACACGGGGAATGCTATGAACTCGAGAGTACATTGATGGGTGGGGAAGATTGGCAGGCAGAATGACAGGAGGTCAAAAGTCAGACACAGAAAATGGAGTGAACTTTAAGGTACAAGGTCACGATAACTTAAAATGCTTCCCGGAAGTCTGAAATCGCCGATTTCTTGTTTTGAATGAATAGTTTAAAGCTTTTTCTGTTGTTGTTCAATGTTTGAACCTTTAGGTAAACACATGGTTGTAAAAATGTCAAGCTTCTGTTAACTCTTTATTCCATGCATCTAGCCGGTGCTGAAGCAGACGCGGAAAGGGCTATGAAAGAAGACATCGGGGGCTAGCCAAGGCTGAACATGTTTGTCAACAATCGCTTTTACAACTATTCGAATTGCTTATGCATTCCAACTCAAATCTTTTGTAAAGAAAACTTGCTCGTAAATTTAAAGGTGGTTGTAATCCACTGCTTGTAAAACGTATGCAGATGACTTCTATGATGTTATACTTGTGTCTGGAAAGTAGTGAAATGTATTTTGTAGATATGTGATTTGATATAAATGCCGAGGCACATAACACAAAGGATCTACTGTATGATACTCGCATATATACTCGAGTCTTTTGTATATTCGGCACCAAACCAATCATTAAACTAGTTAGTGCATTGTATCATTACGTCTTGCTTCACATCATTAGACCTATAGCATGTGCTATTGAACACTACAGAGCTACACAACATGGGACTTCTTTCACAGAATCAACAGACGCCTTGCTGCAATTTAAAGATATTCATTGAATCTCTGTCTGTATGTATTAAAAATAAGATGGGAAATAAAAGCAAATTATATATTGAAAGATACACAAAGATGGTTTACTCTATGTCGTAATGTTATTCTATTAAAAGATTTGTGAAGTGCAGGCTGAAATTGCATCTTTTCGATTTTCTATCTGCTTTAACGTTACAATAAATCTATAAAGACATCATTACCATAATATGATGAAAATTACGAACTACGGCGAAGACAAAAAATAAGATTCACAGATTTTCTACGAGATAAACTTGGGTAGACTGGGACTTCTGCGGTTTGCTTTCTCGTCGTTTACAAACATGGGAAATGTGAGAAAACTATGCGAATGTGTTGAAAATTAGTTGCAAATGTCAATCTGACTGACCTGATTTTCAGATTCAGAATGTTTGAAGTTTTGGTGCTAAAATTCTACAATACCCACCCTTTAACCTTTGCACTTTGCAGATTGTGACCAAGGTTAAAAGAGGTTAAAGATTCCGCTCCAATTAAACACTGTTTTGGGTAGCAGGAGTCACAACCTCGTGACTGGAATTATCATCGCCTAAGGCGTGTCACAGCGACAAAATGGTGTACAGACACAGCTATCGATGCGCAGACGTGTCAAACCGGTTTTTCTCCATTCGACCTGTGAACTCAGGGCCTTCCAAGATATCGTGCAGTTCTTTATTTCAAACCAGAAAAATGGCGTCAGCCGTATATCTTTTCCTGTTCCTGGGGTTTATGTGCGAAGTTAAGTGTTTTCCGGCCGCTGTGAACCAGACTGGTTTATCAAAAAAGGAAAATACATGTAAGTGTGACTTCTCTACCTTTAACGTAGCAACGCCGTGTGTTCGAGTGAATAATCATGGCTTGTCAAGAATATCCTCAACTCAATAGCATTGAACAGTTTTCGATTTGAGTTGTGTATACGTAGCCAGGATAACACTGACACAAACCAATTTAGATTTGTAGAATAAGTAAGAGAGTACATTGAAGGGTAAAAAGTTGGTGATTAGATAAGTAAAGGGGACTATCACTTGCAGGCGCACAGGTTCCATTTTGAGTCGCCCATTTAGGGTTCTAGTTTTGAGACTTATAGAAGCCCTTTCTTAGAAAATGTAGGTGAAATCTTATTATTAGGTGGATGAGACAGTGAACAGTGTAGACTTCCGTATTTGGTAAAAAAAAATATGTTGGCCAATTGTTTCTAGAACTGTAGACACCCCTATTATGCAGTGATCAGTCCCTGACCTGACGTCATCAGACAACTTGAAATGTTTACCGTTGTTAACGTTGCTTTGTTCAGTGTTGAAATTGGAGGGAGGGGGGTTGGTATGGCAAAGTAGGCGTCGTTCACAACCTCTCGTTTGTTATCAGAAGTAAGCCATGTAATGTAAGGTTGCTTTTTATAATATCCTAATAATGACCTGTTTACGGCCTCAATCCCTCTAACTTCCATATATGGACTCTGATACTCAGAACTTAGACTGAAACAGCGCCACCTAGGGTCAAGTACGCATGCGCCTCCAGTACAATGGCGGGAGATTGTTCTCAGAACGTACTGCGCCTGCGCAAACCGTCCTGATTTTTCACGTTTTTCGTTGGATGTTTGGTCAACGTTGCATAAAAATTTTGCCTGTTGCAGACGATATCTTTTCCTATACAACATTTGAAAACTACAGACAGGCTGTCAACCTTATATGCTCGAATACAACTTTATATGAGACGTTCTGCCAAAGTGCTATGCACAATACATTACGGGTTTCGTGCAGGTGCAGTACGTTCTGCCGACGTGCTCGGGAGATACGAGTATAATATAAGTAAATAGTAGTAAATGTATACAGAAAGAGACATTCACTTATTTTTCATCTACATCAAACAGTACTGAAACTGCTACACAAAAAATACCACTTCAACGATGCAGAAGTGGAAGCAACAAAGGAACTGATGGAAGATGAAAAGAACAACATTGACCCTGAACAAGACGGTAAGTAACAAGGCAACCAGAGATGGCATGTTTTATTGGATCAGGTGTGGCACTAAAGACTAGCATGATGATGTACATTACCTCCGGAAGTATTGTTTAGGTGACTGAGCTGTGGGTTTGTGTGTCTGTTTGTCCGGACAGAGTAGGTTGACAGCACATGGGTGGGGGAAGGTTGACAGGCAGAATAATAGGAGGTACACAAGGTCAGGCACAATACACAGGGTAAACTCGAAGATCACGGAAACCCAAAATACTTTCCGGAAGTCTGAAATATCTGACTTCTTGTTGGAAATGTGCAGATACACTGTAGCTACATTGTACTTTGACACTTCTATAAATCTAACGTATTTTATCATGTCGTACAGAAATAATTTTCCGGCTTCAGGTTGAAGAAATCGTGCGAAAACTACACACGATGAACGACGAGGAAATGACACAAAGTAAGTGACCTTCGCTGTTATATTGTAAGAAATACAATTCCAAACATATCCATACTATAGAAATATATTTGCATTTTCAAATTTGCTATCCCTATTAGTATGTCAAAGGAAAGTCAGTCATTCGTCCGCTGGTTGGTACATTAATTCATCTGCATACCAGACGCATAAACATGGAAAATACAGGTCCTAAAGTTAATTAGAAATAGTGATAACAATACATGAATTTCTGACAAAATATTAATCTTTGAGTTAATATTTCGAAATTTTGGTTGTGGAGATTCTTGTTGACATTTATAATCGATGGCAATTTTTTCAGTAAAAAGCCTTTTCATTCGTAAAATGGGGCTGTTCAGAGCAGAGGCGGTGTTCAACGCGGCGGAAGAACTGTACGAGCTTGAAAAAGCAGGTAAGCTAAGTACTTTACCACGGGAATGTTATTACATTGTATCTTCACTAGGTTAATAAAGACACACCGAATTCAATTTCTTGATTCTTTGAATTTTGCAGAAAATTAGTGAACAAGGCATTCTGGGATATAAACACACATACTTTCACTTTACAATGCGGAAACATTTTCGCAAAATAATGTTCAAGTTGATTTACTTGCAGGGAACAAGCTATGTTTCTTCCTCCTTTAAGCGCATCGAAACCTGGGCCCGTTCATAGTTACATACTTCTGGTCACAATTTTTGGGTGGCTGAACTGTGGGTTTTTGTATCTGTTTGTCTGGACGGCGTAGGTTGACAGCATGTGATCAGAGGAAGATTGACAGGCAGAATGACAGGAGGTCAATGGGCTCAGAATCTTGCTGGGGAGCCAGTAGGAATTATAATTAGAGGTCGACATGGGGGAATTCAGGAAGTCGAGAACTGCATATACTTCAAGGAAGTCTGAAATCTCTGATTTCTTGTTATCAGTTAGATTTATACTTATGCATATGAATGCTTCCCTCAGCAAATGAAGAGTTGGAAAAATCGTTCGAACTAAACAAAGGAGAAGAGGAGGCTTTTGAGGAACTTGTTGAAGACACCGAAGATGGAAGGGATCCAGAAACTGAAGGTTAGTACTACCAATTTTTACTCCAAATGTTATTGTGTTTCTCTACTCTATACAGGAAATGTATTTAATATGTTTCGATCCACTTTGTAAAATAGTACTGCGAAAAGATAGCGCGTTGCCCACATTCGTCAACTTAACCCATTCAAACCCATTGTAAATGCCAGCCCTTTCAGCTTCGTCGCTTCCTTGCCAAAAAGACTGGACCCGCACATATTCTACCCGTCTGGTGATGATGTCACGCATTGAGTTGATGCAACCGTCGCGCGCTGGGGGGGGGGGGGCTCTGCGGAATGGAGGACCCCATAACGCCGGCCAGGTTTGCTCAATCGCCTGTTGAAATTCTGAATAAATGTTCAAATGCAGACTATTCTGGGCCTAGTCTATACTTGGCAGGGCACTGAAGTTAAAATGGCTGGCATCCAGGTTACTAGATACACCTTGACTGTGCCCTGAGCTACGATTAACCTTCAGTTGATTCTGGCAGATATGGAGTTCAAGGTCGGACTATCCGAACTGGCAGACAGCTATGCCCGACTGACCCCAGAGCAAGAAGAGCGATGTATGTATCTTCTGTCCACCTTATCCATACTACATTCTTTTATGAATATCATACACCTTTACCCGATGATACAAAAAATATATAAACCCACTTCCGATGTATGGTTAATTTTCTCTCTCGCAGTCATTGAAAGGAATGAACGCCGACTACACTATGCAATACAAAATACTATATCAAGGCCTACTGTTTAAAATACCTTTGATGACATACGAAATCAGTAAGAATATAGAAGTTACTACCACAATAAGGACCAGTAGTTTAATTCACTTCATTTGCAGGTGAACGTTGTACACTTGTACAATTGAGTACAATTCTTATACACAATGGTTACATAAGATAAATGTTGCCAAATATAGTGATGTTATGCAGCCCCAAATGGCGAAAGCACTAATGGTTACATAATCATTACAGTTAAAGACCTGGTTGAGGAAGAATTCGGATCGGAGGAGGCAGCCAAGATATTCCAAGAAATCCAGGAGATCCACAAGGAAATGGAGGCACTAAATGGTAAGAAAATGCGTTACACACATGTACATGTATAATGATAAGAAACATGCATAAACGACGCTAGAATGGTTGTAGATTCTGCCATAGCACAATAAAACATTTTGCATCATTCTACGAATGTATGACCAGATTTTATGTACTGCCTTTTTCAGGGACTGCCGTTGGAGATGGTATCACTTTAGCCGCGGGGAAAATCAACATAGTTGCTGACGATCAGGACAACAAAAAGTTCTGGGGTGAGTTGGAGGTGGAAGTACCTGATGAGGGAAATGAAATTAATGGTAACCTCATCAGTAATAACGTGGACAACGGCATGGAAGAGACCGAAGAATTCTGGGATTTTTTAGGAGACCCTAATACACTACAGGCTGAAGGTGCGAATCCTACCCAAGCACAGACTGCAGGTGTGAACCCTGACCAAGCGCAGTATCCAGGTGCAAACCCTGACCAAGCGCAGTATCCAGGTGCAAACCCTGACCAAGCGCAGTATCCAGGTGCAAACCCTGACCAAGCGCAGTATCCAGGTGCAAACCCTGACCAAGCGCAGTATCCAGGTGCAAACCCTGACCAAGCGCAGTATCCAGGTGCAAACCCTGACCAAGCGCAGTATCCAGGTGCAAACCCTGACCAAGCGCAGTATCCAGGTGCAAACCCTGACCAAGCGCAGTATCCAGGTGTAAACCCTGTTCAAGCACAGTCTGCAGGTGCAAATGAAACTGAAACAAACGTCACGCCAAGTAACGTGGAAAATATTCCAACAGCATCGGCTCCAGTCATCGGAATCGTCGCCGCCACTCCAGTAAGCAACGTTAATAGTTCAGTAATGTCTGTCAATAACTCTGAAGACATTTTCAGTACACCAATTCCTGTAAACAATTTCAACACGTCTCAGTCATTAAGTGATCATTTAGAAGAATCGCCAATCAACGACACATCCAGTAACGTTAACGCAACAGGAACCTTCATTACGAAAACGACTTTGGCACAACCTAACGTCAGTATCTCGGGAGAGTCATCAGTTGAGGGATCTCAAAACGTGTTAAGAAATATTTCGGGTACACCAACCGCAGTTCCGAATGCAAACAACGTTACTACAACGGGCAATGACGAGTCGGATGGATTAAACAACATCACAACTGAAATCTCTTCAAACGCCAACACGTCTGGACAGAACAACGAAGGTAATTCGTCAGACGGAGACTTTCTAGGGGACATCTCAGTCACAGCCTCAGCAACACCAATTATAGATGACATGTCAGTCCCTTCTACTCCAGTGAGCAACGACGAACATCCAACAAGCGGTGGCAAAGATGATACGAAACCCACAACCACACCAACTGCCATATCCGAGATGACAATGACGACCTCAGACGAGTTCCCTACTAATGTAACTATACCTGTAGATGTCGTTGATGGTACAGCTACAGTTCCTATGCCAATCAGTAACAACGGCAGCCTAACAGAGTGGCCATCTAAGGACATGGAAAACAGCAAAAACCAAACAACTGCAGCAGCTACGGTACCAACTAATGGCACAGTGGATGCCGAGGGGACAGTAGATAATGGCACCGAAGGCGGCGTCTCAGCAGCAAATGTTACAACAGGTAAGTTAGAGATTGTCTCGTTATAACTTCCCGGTATGGAAGTATTGTTTCGGGTGGCTAGGTCGTGGGTTTGTGTGTCTGTCCAAATAGCTTCCGTTGCATGGTGGTTGGGCAGTAGTTAGTTGATAGGGGGTCAAATCTGAACGTGCCTGACCCAGCACGCGCCGGGTGGGAGTAAGTAGGTGGAATGGGAAGTGGTGTAATACCTGATTACATTACGTCATACAAACGAAGTCTGTGGACAGGAAACCCACGAAAACCCAAAATGATGAATCTGTGTTATATTGTGTTTATCAGTAATTGAACAAATGGACCCATCTGCCAAAGAAGTCAGCTGTCTCATGCCGTGAAAGTAACGTTAACATCTAGGCCTTCTCCCTGCAGGTATTGGGGACCGGGCGGGTGAAGAAGTTAACAAGAAAGAACTCCATCACTGGACCGAAGATGAATATGAGGATGATGACGAATGGACGACCATAGCCATGACCGTCGACATCCCAACAAGCAACGATAACAGCTTAGTGACGCCTGTCAATAACGTAACAAATAACTCAGAAGACATTTTCAGTACACCAACTGCTGCAAACAATATCAGCACACCTCAGCCATTGCGTGACTTCGATCGCTTAGAGGAATCGCCAACCAACGACACATACATTAACACAACAGGAACCTTCATGACGACAACAACTGTGGCCAAAGAGAGCGCTTTCACACCACAAACTAACGTCAGCATCTCGTGACCAGTGATTTGTTGTATCACATACTCGTATGATACATATGCATGATAAGATGGTTAGAAATGTTTGCTAGTATTTGTTCAAACTGGTCTGGCGTACTTCTTGAATCATATGGGCTACAATGTTGTTCAGTAAATAGACTAGACTGCTTACGTTTTCACGGATTTTGCTGCCTTCATGAGTTGTGAAACAAACAAACAAACAAACAAACAAACAAACAAAAAAAACATTTACTACTGGTATTGACTGTGATGTTACAACAGATCGAAGGCAAGTGATTACAGTAAGATTTATTGCGAGTGAAACATAATTCATTTTGTCTATTTCATCTATCTTAGATTGCTAAGAATGAAAGAAAAGAACACTTGTATTTTGTAGCTAAGCCTCCATGCTGCTGATCGATTGGCCCAGTTGGCAATCCCTGACTTCTATCTATTATCATCACCGGGCCTCCTTAAGACTTGTGTGTGTGTGTGTATTTTGTGAAGAAAGGAATAACCCGGGATCGGCATAGAAATGTCTTTTGAAAGATTAACTATTCTATTATCGTTCACTCTTCCCATAAAACATAAATGTAATACATGTTATATATATCTTATGTATTACAATGCAAATCAAAACGGTCAAAGTTCGTAAATAACTCATGCAAACATGCCACCATAGATCTATACTGGAGCCTACGGACGATTACGTTAGGGGTATGTGACGGTCACATGGCCATGTTTACATGTACCATCATTGACTACAATAAAAGTACCGTGCTACCAGTATCGTGTGACGTAAAATAACTTTAACAACATGCCATCCAAAACCCACTACGTGGAAAACTACCAAGGCTTCGCCGAAACGCCAGTTTCACCTGTTGACGTCACTCGAAATGTGAGTAAGGGTAATGTCGGCGCACGGAGAATCCTATTGGTCCACTAAGGCACGTGACCTGGTGGCACGGAGACGACAAAGTCCGCTTCCCTGCCAGGTCTGTACATCGGTTCGGACGACAGGTGGATATCTGGGGGAAACTTTACTTTCTTCTGTGCACTTGAAGCAAATACAGACAACGTCTGTGGCCACCAATTGCAAGCCTGCTAAAGAAAGGAGCAAGCTGACAAGACAACCAAGCGGTGTGAATTTAAGGTCAGTATGTAAGCGTTATAGTCAGTATATAGCATTAACGTGCTAGCTACGCAGTTTACCATTAACATTATACCCAACAGGTTACATTACGGATCACCAAAAGCCACATATCCGATTGCTCGATATAAAAACAGTAGAAAGCTTTCTAAACGACACTGCATGTTGTTGTTGATACGAGTGTCATTAATAGTGCTCTAAACTAGTCATAAGGCGTCTGGTTATGAATTTAAGATACTACTAAAACCTGCCAAGAAAAGCGTACGATTCGCCGTACGGACAGTTTCGCTTCCTGGTCGACGTTGATTGGCCATACGACGTCACCTGATCAATCGGCGGTTGAGTCAGGGGAACCCCCGACTCTAGAGCTCGAGGCATTTCTATTGGCTCTTTACTAATCACGTGATATAGTGCCTAAAAGGTAGGGATACGAAAACACTTTCACTTCCGAGGGTCGACTGGGGTCGGGTCTTACAGAGATCGCGAGAGGCGCGGACAAGAACCGTTTCCTTTCACGAACAGGCCACCCGAAGTCGCTACTTGTTCAATATCCCGCAGCACATGAAAAGTAGGCTGTAAATTTGCCGCCCAGAACGTGCGAAACTGTGTCGAGGTAAGTGAAACTTTCGGTAGCACTAGGCACATAGTTCCTCTTTTCGGTTCTAAGTCTACTGAGTGGTATACATACATGTAGTAAGGGGCGCAAAATTAAGGGAAGCAGATGTTAAAAGGGGTAATTATTGCAACACTCCATGAACCACGTCAAGATTTAAACTCCCAAGAGCTATTGTAAGAACAACCCTTGAACACTTTCTACAGTATCGTCAGCCTGTGTGTACATTAGTCCAAGGTCATGTGATTTACATATTGCACCTGTCAGTGGCACACCTACGGGGAGGGGGTAAGAGGAAAGGACCAATGAACTATTATATTAACAGTCCTATGTATCTCGTCGAAACAGTGGAAAACCTGGAAAATCTAAAGGACTTTGTTGGGAAACACGTTACCATGTAACGTGTGTATATTGAAAGCATCTTCTTTAATCATCAATGCTTATCAGACATGTGTTGTTAAAGGTGTTGTTTGCCCATTTGTGACTTAATCTGTTATTACACCGGGGAGCTTGCGTACGGGAGGTGTTGTATGCATTAACCGACCTTCTAAACGCAACAACATCATTTGTGCAGGATTGAATAACGTGACCTTTGTACCCGAGAGGTTTATCAGAAACACATTGATATGACAGGCATTGTTTTCCAACGCAGCGCGGCACTTGTGACAACATGGACGTAACCGGAGAGGGTGACCTCACAATGGACGACAAGGGCAACAGAAACCTGGCCAGAAGGTAGGGGCTGTTACAAACTTGGAATATTTCTCATATTCGAGAGACCATTGATAAGATATTGTTGGGTTTACCTGTAAATTGGTCCACTTGGAATTTGTTAAAAGTTGAAACAGTTAACGTTGTCAGCAATACCTAATAGTATATACCTTTTCATTAGATCATTCACCATTTTGAAGGTGTCATGTCATGATGATTAAAAGTAAGATAGGGAGGGAAATGTAAACAAACGTGTGCTCGCTGACTGTCACGTAGGGTCTGCATGGGTAGTGAGGGGTGGTGATAATGGTATAGTTTTACAAATTTTAAACATACATCACACAAGTGGAATGCTGTTAACATCTACTGATTATGTGTTCATTGATAAACAATCTATTTGAAAATATCACCCTCCCCTAGACTTAAGTGCTTCTTTGACGTCTTTCTCCTTTGATGGTGTCAACTAAAAGTGTCATCTTAAACCACCATTAAACTACTGTTTCTCTCATTTCTCACTCTAAAAAACAACAAATGTTTACATTTTAGTGGAGACGGCCCTGGTACTGACGGGCCTTCCGTGGATGCTGACAGACGGTCCATTTTAGTCTCCAACATCCCAGACGGAATCAACCCGGACAAACTGGAAATCCACTTCATGAGGAAGTCTAACGGTGGAGGCGACATCAAGAGCATCATCCTGCTGGATTCTTCCACCGCAAAAATCACATACTCAGACGAATCATGTTAGTTGTCTTCCAAAAACGAAAAGCATACTGGTCACGTTTGCTTATTTGTGTCGTAAAAAATATCATCAAGAAGAAAAACATTTTTAACAAGAGCAAACCATCTTTGTTGGCCAGTATCACCATGTTTATACAGATAGACAGACTGATTTGTTGTTTGAGCGCAAATGCGTGGAAAGAAACACATTATTACTTCCGGGGATTATTAAGGGTGGCTGAGCTTTGGGTTGTTTGTCCAGACAGAGTAAGTTGACAGCACGTGGGTGGGGGAAGATATAATTGACAGGCAGACTGACAGGAGGTCAAATAGCCAAACACAGGAAATGGGGTCAATTTGAAGGCACGAAAAACCAGAAACACTTCCCTAAAGTCTGAAATCTCCGATTTCTTGCTTTATAGCTGACTTAGTTAGATTGTACATTATAGGGACACGTCAACACATAGTCCAATTAAAACATGCATTGCAGTATTACATAGTATCAGACATTATCCAACATTATCGAAGGATGTTATAGATATGGTAAATGTATTATAGTTTTATATTATAAGTTCTTATTTTCCTTCTAAACAGCCGTCCAGGGTGTGCTGGAGAAAGAACAATACGTTATGGGCAAAAAGGTTGAAGTACAGAGGTGGCGGCCCAAACCTGATGATGTCACCAAACATCCACGTGTCCCAGAGCAGCAGAAGGACTCCCATGAACGCATACAGGTAAGCGCACGGACGGAGCCAAAATCAGCACCTACTTGTGGGGGGGGGCTTCCGTAGCAGGCTATCGAGTTGTGCTTTGTTTTGATTGTATGTCAGTTTGTACACGTTTTTTGTTAGCTGGCTGTAATTTATAGCATATAATAAGTTGAACTCGTAAACCTGCTAATTAGGAGGCTGTGCTACTGGGTACACAAAGCAAGATTTGTTTCCTCTGATGAAATTTCTCGAAGTTGTCGTCAATGTAGCAAGTATATGTACATCAGCATATTTATATGCATGCACCTATTTTTTTTACAACTTTGCAGGTTTTTGACCGCGTCTTTGCATTTGTCGGGCCGGAGAAATCTCGCTACATCCCCGAATCGTGGGCAAACAAAGTTAAAAAGAGAATTGACGGCGTAGAATTTAACATAGGCAAAGAGGGAAGAACCGTAGTGGAGGTAGTTGGCAACTGGAACGAGGTAACAAAAGTTCGCAGCCTGTTGCAGATACAGGTTTGGTGTGCTCAAGGCAAAATTGCTGGAACCGATTCCCATGGTTTGTCTGGCTCAAGGGATGTTGGCACCGCAAGCGCGGGGACAGGACAAGGTGGAGGTGGCGTTCGCTCCAATACACCGGTACCGGCGGGTATCACAGCCCAACAACCAGGAGGCGAGCCGGCAGCTGCAGTACGTCAGAAAAAGCGCTCCCTAGCGACAAATGAACACGGAACGGAGCAGCCAAGTCCGCCAGACAAAGCCGGTGGTTCGACCCCACCAACGGCTCCTAAAACGAAAGTAGATATGAAGAGGAGAGCGCCTAGCCAGCTACAACACAATGATGACGGACCGGATGGTTTTCCAGGCGCATCTGCAACAAGCCACCCCACCCCTCACAAGCAAGAGCATCGCACCACACAGACAAGCCACGACGATATCGATCCGTCCAAGATCGTCATAGATCCGGACATCATGTCGTATCTGTGGCAAGTTAACGGGTCGGAGGTGTTAGATATCATTATGAAGAACAAAGCAGTGATCGCCACAAAGAATGTGAACGGCCAGACAGAGGTGGAGTTCTTTAGAAGCTATGCGGCAGACAGCGACCCAGATAACGCTATAGAAGAGTTCACCACCCTCTACCAGAAAACACACCATGGCATTGTGTGCAAGACATTAGATCTGCAGTCCATGCATATCCCACCAGATGATGTCTCCAAAGCAGTCGCAAAGATCAAGGAAGACTTCCCTAGAGTGATGCCGAAGATTAGCCCAGACAAAGTCGTGATGTTCTACGGAACAGAGAAAGAGGCCCAGGAGGCGAAGACGGCAATGTGTGAGCATCTCGGTATATCAACTGCGCGAGGTCGAAGGAGGAGAGGCGCGGCTGTAACATCAGGGCTGCCCAAAAAGGTTGGTCAGACTGGGGATGGGACCTCGTCAACAAGAGAATGGTTCAACCACACGACAACGGAGGGGATACAGATCGTGGTCGCCCAAGGGGACATCACAAAACAGCCGGTGAATGTCATCGTTAACGCCGCGAACGAGTCCCTCGACCACGGAGGCGGTGTAGCCGGAGCGATCTCCAAGGCAGGCGGCCCGTCTGTCCAGAGGGAGAGCAGCAACCATGTCAGAACCAACGGACGTGTTCAAGTCACAGAAACGGCGGTGACAAGTGGAGGACAGCTACCCTGTAAACACATCATTCATGCAGTGGGACCGAGATGGGAACGAGGTCACAAGGAAACGAATGAACGGCAACTGCGGAAGACATGCTACAACATTCTGACCAAAGCTTCGGCAACGCTTCATGCAGAATCGGTGGCTATTCCCGCCATAAGTTCAGGTGAGCATGATAATTTCCGGGTTGGGAAATATTGTTTTGGGTGGCTCAGTTGTCGGTTTGAGTGTCTGTTTGTCCAAGTAGCGACAGTTGTGTGGAAGGTGGCGTGGTGGGGGATGATTTTGATAGTTCATTTGACAGGGAGGTCAAGCCTGAAGGTGAACCAACACGCGCCAGGTGGGGGTACATGTAAGTGGTTGGTATGTGGAGGAATTCAGGAAGTGATGTAATGATTAAATTACATCATACAATCCCCTCCACAGTTCCAATACATTCACGAAAACCCTAACATTTCCTGGAGATCTTGAATCTCCAATTTCTTGTTTCACATGGATAGCAGTTGTAACAAACAATTCTATTGTGTGCTACTTTTTTGTGTGTGCAACACCGAAAATTATCCGTTTGAATGGCATAAAATGTAATTGATGACTGTATATTTTAATTTGTAATCAACATTTTTTTTTGCTGTAGGAATCTTTGGCATGCCGAAGAAGAACTGTGCAGAGTCCCTACTCTCCGGCCTGCAACAGTTCCTCGATAGGGCAAAGTCTCCTTCCTGCACACTGAGAAAGATTCTCTTCATTGACATGGACCAAGCAACAGTCAAGATACTAGCAGACACCTTTAGTAAGAAGCTCTCACCCAGCGCCTCGCCAACTACAACAGAGGCAGCAGCGCCGCCTGGCGAAAGTGTCAGCCGACCACCGTCGGACCAGTATTCACAGACCACGTCACGTAAGTCACCTACAGCCCCGGGAGACACAGGGAATGGAGATGCTGCTGAAGGCGATTGTTCCATTTGTATGTCAGGCATTACTGATCCCAAGTCTCTCCCATGTAAACACACGTTTTGTAGAGAATGCATAGATACAGCATTGTCCTACAAGTCCCAGTGTCCCATGTGTAACACCATTGTCGGAGAGCTGAAAGGAGACCAGCCCCCAGGATACATGACCTGGCAGGTATCACAGGGAACACGGCTTTCTGGGTACTGGAATTGTGGAGCCATCGTGATCAGCTACTACTTCTCGGGTGGAACACAAGGGGTAAGTGACATCCGCACGTTCTCTAAATCTTTAGAAAGAACTTGTTCCAGAGAAATGAAGACATGCTGGGCAGAAAATGTAATGATTTATGTTCACAGAAAACGGCTATTAATTATGCCTATGAATATTGCTATGCCCCAAAGACCTGTACAGCCATATTTTCATCTACCTCGCTCTGTACTTCGAACCCCTTCATGCAGCCTGAACACCCAAACCCCGGCCGTCGCTTCAGTGGTACCTCCAGGACTGCCTATCTCCCTAACAACGAAGAAGGAAGAGAGCTGGTTCAGCTCCTGAAACGGGCCTTTGACAACCACCTGGTCTTCACCATTGGAACTTCCGTCACAACCGGCGCTACCGACACGGTGATCTGGAACGACATTCACCACAAAACAAACACCAACGGAGGAGCCTCTGGGTATGTTTCTTTCTCCTTGCCTAATTCTGCATATATATATATATATATATATATATATATGTATATATATATATATATATATGAAGAAGAAGAACTTTATTGCACGACAGTTGTACCCGGTATATATATGCTCTACTTCATCCAATTACATTGATTTAGTTCTTATGTCGCCGGAGGCCACTTAGTCGCCGGAGGCCACTTACTGTTTCAGCTGATAGGCCTCACTTGAAACAAAAAAGAAACGGAGCCTCGGAGTAACATGATTGCTGAGGATTCGTAAATTGGTACTGATTATGACTGTGTACTTTTCCAGTTACGGCTATCCGGACCCAGGTTACCTGAACAGACTGAGGGAGGAGCTCGCAACTAAAGGCATCAAGTAAGACCAGAGACGCGGTAGAACGTTCCGCTGATATCTGTTGGACAATATAGGTTGTCACAACGGCATGATGGTATTTACGTTGTGCTGAGTGAATAAGAATAATTAACAATATTGCATACCCTTTACCAGGATATGGTACATAACGATATCTGTCTGTTAATTGTTTCAAAATCAATTAAAAAAGGACTAGGTATTCGTTAAGGGCTTGGTGTAGAAAATGGTCTTTATATCAAGAACAAAGTATAATTGATGCAAACAATTATAACGTTCAAATGAATAGTGTTTGCAGTGTTTGCTGTGGCATATATAACGTTAGCAGTTTTTCAGTTGAACACAAGCTGTTTACTTCCATTGTTCATTTAGACATATTAACTAATATGCGCTAGCTACCTTGTTCCTGAAAAAAGAAAAGACAAACTCTTCAGTAAAATCTTTATTGTGAGATGACAACAATAACAGCGCAGCGCACCCCCTAAGCACTCTTGACCCCAACTGATGTGTTTTGTTCAGCATAAGGACAAGATCAAGAACAAGAGCACTTGACAAATTTTTAAAACTCTTTGACTGTAGACCCCATATCTAACCAAAAATGTACAACAATAGATAAGCATAATTTTTTTCTACTATTCTAGCTTTTGACTAATGTTGATTCCTGTGTAAGTATGTGTTTTAAGTTAAACTTTTGTTCCAACACAAGAGGGATCTCACCTAGAGCTTTCAACCAGACACTCTGGTCTTCCTCAGTAGACTGACCCAGTGAGACTTGTCACGTGGCTTCTTTGAAGTGTGACGTCAATACTGGGTCAAAGGTATCAGTGTAAGTATATTCTGCATAAGTATATTCGAGGTTGGTAATTATTTCTAACACAGTATATCTGCTGGGGTTGTATTAATGTATCCGAAGAAAATATAAATTCATTACAATTAAAGTTTACAAATTGTCGTTATCTTTTTAGTAGGAACGAACAGGCACTAACAAATTTCGAAGAAAAATGGTGAAGCTTGTAAACTAGCTTTAATGTAAAATAAACAGAATTGTAATCATGCATTGCCGATGAATAAACGAAAGCAAAGAATCATGCCTGCGTAGTACTCATTACTTCCGGAAGTATTGTTTTGGGTGGTTGAGCTGTGGGTTTGTGTGTCTATTTGTCTGGACAGAGTAGGTTGACACATGCACGTGGGTGAAGATTGACAGGCCAAAGGTCAGACACGAAACCCAAAATACAGATCTCTCATTATTTCTTCTTTAGTGCGTATTTGTCTGTGCATGTGACAGAGTTCATAGTCAATATCCCCAGTCTATGGATATCAATATGTGCCAAGTATGCTTGAACAACGCATGTACAAAATGGGCGATACAAGTTCAGATTGCATTTTCAACTAGAGGTCAACGATCTCATGCCTTCGTCAAAAGATGTTATCGTTATATAACTTAAGAAGGTAGAAGTGATATATTAGTCCCCCTAAATATGGAAGTTGGATTGTGAAAATTACCCCTGCCGATGCAGTCTGCAATAGAGCATTAGGCAAGGGAAAAAACACATGTGCAGGCTGTAAAGCAACACCGCCTGCAGCTACATGGACTATCCCCTCTGGGACTTTCTCCCTCTGGGACAGCCTGTAGCCCATGTGTCACAATGAAGGTAGAGTATCATGGAAGGTAACTGAATTATAGAATTGCTTCATTTATTATGCAAATTAGATCATAATTTGCATAATTGTCATCTAATTATGTCAAGCATCACTTAAGCTACCTACACACCAAATATCAGGACGATCCGTCGACCGGTTATTGAGTTATCCTACTTTAAACATTTTCATACAAATGCTCCTGCAGTTCCAAAGCAAGCCGCTAGGGGGCCCAAACTTATGTCACTTCTTCCCGAGCACAAGACCTATCTACCATCCAAAAATCATGACCCTAGCTCCTCCAGATCACCATATTTCAAAACCGGAAGTACCGCTGCAGTACCATAACGAGCCGCCAGGGGGCCCATATTCCTATCACTTCTAGACCTCATCAAGACCTACCCACCTACCAAATATGAAGACAATCCATTTAAGCCTTCTCGAGTTATACTGTTGACAGACTCACGCACACACGAACGCCCATGAAAACATACCCTTCTTGACGAAGGCAATTACAGACAGGATTTCTTTTATAGCACTTTGAACGAGATAAGGTACACTGGATACGCCTCCGCTCCGTTACACACTACATATAAGCTCGGGTTGACTTTGTGCATGGATGGGTCACGTTGTGGATTTCCCTCGTCCAAAATAGAAGACACTCCTTTCACGTCTCTACTTGCACCAACACATTCTTCCATGAGAACTTTGGCCAGAATGATATTCGTACGACCACAGTAGTCGGGGGTGCAGAGGTTCTTTGTGGCGCATGCTGCGTTGTGGGCAAAAGTAGTGACTGTCCCTTTCTGCGACTCTCCATCTGCAGAGAGATAACATGGAAAATTGCATTTCTTGTTGTCATGGAGTAAAACCTGGAGGTGAGACCGATCCTACTGTCCAACTAGCAGTTCAACCAATGATAGCATGGCAATTAGTGGTTCGACCACTGAGAAAGTGGCTGCATGTCCGTCAAATATTTGCACTTTTATGTGGCGTTACATGCATTCTTTTGCATTTCTACGTTTTAATGAAGGTGGGTGGGGCTATGGGCATGGGATTGGTCTATTCAGCCACTCACACCTCAAAAAAGAAAAACTAGAAATTCGGCTGAGCAGTGAGCAGTTATGTGCGGCAGCGACTGTACAAAACAATATTACCGTGGCGGTGAGTGACGTAACTGTTGAACCCATGAAGGGAGATCATCTGACAGGCTTCAGCCGAGGTACCGTGCCACAGGTCTGTCTCCTTCACCCTGCAACGACAAATCCAAGTTTCAAGTACACGTTCAAATAAGAATTACACAAAGTCTACTGCACAATGATTAAATCTATACAAAGATTTTGTCTGCTATAACGTTATCTAGGTTTTTAGAACAAAAACCATTTGCAAACTATTAGACAGGAAGTCGTACCTTCTGCCGTTTGTCCTTTCCTTCCGCACGCAGTATTCCATCCACAGCAGCTGGTTCTGTACCCGTTCTATCCGCAGGACGATCGCCCTCATGTCCCCCAGGCTAGAGAAGAACTTCTCTTGCACGGTGAAGAATTCTGTTGAGAGTGGGTCCAGCTTCACAAGATGACACAGCTTAGGCTTCCCCGTCCTAGGGTCCTTCGGTTGAGGGTCCCATCTACTGGGTAAAATGATGTCTATACGACAACATGAAAAACAAGAAATCAGAGATTTCAAACCTCCGGGAAGTTTAAAAAAAATCTATTGCATAATAGGTACAATCAGAGAGATGGTTCGACGTACTTTCAATGGGCCTTGACACGTACAGAAACCTTGCCGACTGAGAGCTTGTTTGACTGAGAGACTGGATTGACATAACGTCCGAAGGCCTTATTTGTATAAAAAAAAGGAAACAAGTAAAAAGAGGAAATGATTCATACCTGAATAGATGGCCAAGTCTTCTCTACGGACCTTGCCGACATCTGTAGACGTTTGCACAGTCAACGTCATGGCAGAGAAGTCTACAACAAACGGCCTACTGTCCTCCACACAGAAACACTTCACGGCTTTTGCCTGAAAAGCTGTTTCTATCCGACTGTTGGACGCTGTTCGAAAAGGACGACAGGGTTCATCTGGCAGCTCATAGTACCTGTTAAGTAGCACGAAAGAATTAAAAATGAGAAATGATAAAAACAAATTTGTATGGACATGTACGCCACAACCAAAGGTTTCTGTTTACATCGCCATTCCAAGTCAAATTTAAAGGTACCGTGTGCAGTTTAGTTATCACTTCCGAAAAGAGGTATTTGTGTGTGTGTTTATATGTGTTTGTGTTTGTTTTTGTGCAGTTGAGTGACTGTACGTGGATGGGGGAAATCCCTAACCACAAACCACAAAAGGTCAGACACAGGAAGTTAAGTGAAGGGGTCCAAGAAGCCAGTGGGAACATGTCAGTGGAAAAATGTCGACGGAAAATTTATAAATGAATAAAACAAGAATTTTTTAAATAAAAATTTAATATTTTACGGAGGTATGTAATCTATTATTTCTTGTTAAAACTTCTGTTGAATACATGGAACAGGTACTCACCACTGGTAGCTCTCCGATGACATCATCCTTGCAAACCGGCTGCGTTTCTCCACGATTGTCCTCAGGATCAAACGGACTTTAGCTGCAATGCCCGCCACGTTCCGATTTCCCTCGATACGGATGCAGTTTTCCTGTCCTGAATACATCATAACTGTTACTTCCGTGTACAGAAATAAGATTGTTTTGGGTGACTGTGTGCTTGTTTATCCGGATAGAGCATGTTGACAGCACGTGGGAGGGTGGAAGACTGACAGGCAGAATGACAGGTCAATAGTTTAGACACACGAAATGGCGTGAGAGTCGGTTGACAGCACGTGGGGTGGAGGATGTTTGACAGGCAGAATGACAGGAGGTCAAAATGTCAGACACAGGAAATGGGAGATACGTGAAGGTCACGAAAACCCACTGTACTTCCCGGAAGTCTGAGAATGTCAAATAGGTAAAGTGCTGCTGCTATAAGTAGGAAACAGATGTTATCTTTCAACACAGACCAATCATCGGCTCTAACGTAAACAATATGCTTACAACATGTATCATTGACAGAAGACTCTCTTATCAAAAATAATGATAGGAAGGTAAACATCCATCCTTTTAAAACTCACCGACTGAAATGGACACGTTTTCTTCGCGTCCCAAAAACCGAAGCCATTTGATCTCCTCCTTCACGAGAAGAGAGATTCCTGTCTCCCTGTCGTCGTTGATCACCACAACAGTTGTATACTGATGGAGAAATCCTTCCACAGCTTCTCGGGCGTTCTGTAACTTTGTCTCATCAAGGCAGAAGATGTGAAGCAGGATTTCGTCTGGCTGCAGAGCGTCTTCGGCGTCAGCTTCACCGCGGCCGGACGATTCTAGCCTCGGGAGTCGGACAGTGGAGCAGGGTGTTTCCCCCTTTGGACGTCTTCCTATGCGCTTCATCTTGTCGGTGGCTATGTCTGAACAGTAGGTTGGATTGTTACCTGAACGCTTTTATTGGACAGGAAGCTAAGAAAAGTCGTTTATCGTCTAAGATAAGGTTACTACAGCTTTGAAGTAGCCATAAAAATACCCTATAGTTCTTCCATCATACGATATATGCGCATGCAATAACATTTTAATAAAATGTTCATAACGCATTGAGCCTCTATAATTATATACACTGTAGCACACTATCTATGATGATGATGATGATGGTGATCTTTATTTGCATGTTCTTGCCCAAACATAATGGCGTAAATGCAGTTGTTATAATATTACATCAAAGACTAAAGGTAAATATCATTACCTGTATTGTTGACAGTAAATAAGCGAAGACTTAACCAACAGATAAGCATATAAACCTATGTTATCACGCCATCCATCATAGCTATACATGTACAACAGATCCCTACTTTTTAGCCTGTTGAGGCGGTTTGCGTTTTTCGACGGGGTGCCTTTCCCTCTGTCCTCCGAGGCCTTCCTGTGGACGGCTGTGTGGAACGTTTGTAACATGTGGTCCTGGAAGACGACAATCCTGATGATTGACAGGGTGGTGGGGCTCCAGTCTTCCACGAACTCCACGATACCGTCAATCATGCACCTCGCCGACCGCTCAGGTTTGATGTGGAAGCCTCCTGTATCAGAGACCGGCGAAGGTTTTTAGATTTTTACGTTATAGTGTGTCTTTGGAACAATTAATAAACTGTTCTCCCACTAAAAGAAATTGGACTCACCAGAATTTTCGACTGAATCACTCAGTCTCTTTCAGCTATCTGACCCAATCACTTAGGACATGTGACTTTATGCAAGTCGATATCACCCTCCCTCCCGGTTAGTGTGCCCTCCCGGTTGAGAGAAGGTTGGTGCGCCTTCAATTTCTTGAGTTCAAGAACAGTGTGATTGTTTCACAATGTACTTTACCAAGACAGATGAACCGTTATGCTAGTAATCAAAACCAAAGCTCCATACGTTGGATGGATCGAATTACGCTTCCATATGCAACATTGAAGCCTCATTTTGTTGTTCGTCGTTTTATCCAAGAAAACTGCCAGTCAACTGTTCTCACCTGTTCCCACCGCAGGGAAGGCGATGGACCGCAGGTTCATCTGGTGCGCAACCAGCAGGCAGTTCTTCATGTCCGACCGCAGATATTTGGCTGATGGCTGCACGAGATGGATGACTTTTCCACACGGCAGGTCGCCAGCTCCTATGGAATCATCAATACCGATCCTGACTGTCAAATAGCAGTTCAACCAATGATAGCATGGCAATTAACGGTTCTACCAATGACAGAGTGGCTGCATGTCTGGTAAATGTTTGCATTTCCATGGTTTTATTTTGAGTTTCTATGTTTTGACGGAAATGGGCAGCTGGGCTATAGCATCGGTCTATGAGCTTATATTTGAACAATTTGGCAGGAGCGGAGTGACAAAACAGTGAACGACTTTACAGGACCACCCACCTGTTGCAACTACTTCTCCTGCCTTGGGAGACCAGTTGTCCCTGATGTACTGTCTACACTCCCTCTGGACACTGGGGCCGGCTGCCATCGATATGGCTCTGCTTACTCCCTTGTCCATGTCTGTTACAAAACAAACAAGTAAGTTTAGTCGCTACGACAAAGTCTTCAACGTGTGATGTAGGGGCATTGATTTCCATTTTTGCTGGCTCCGTAAAATAAAACACTAGCTTAGCGCCAGACAACATATCTATTCCAACTTATTAAAATTCTTCCCTATCATTAACATAGAATCTAAGATTCCAGACTTCCGGGATGTATGCAATCCTCTGCTTCCTGAATTCCTTCATGTCAACCTTCTATTCCCGTTGGCTCCCGGCTAGATTCAAATAGATACACGAAACCCGCAGTTCAGCAGTACTTCCTTATCCGGAAATAATTACCGAAAAACAGCATTACAAGCCATTGGCTGATTTGAAAGGACCTACCAAGATTATTTTGTGAAGGGTTGACGATGGTGTCAACTTGCTCCATGGTAATGTCTCCCATCTGAACTTGTACAATGACGTCACGGATGTGAAGTTCAGTCTGGCCGGGCTGAGATGTGCAAGAGTACATCACAGGTACCGCGTGACCTTCGGCCTGATACAAGACATTATTAGACTGCGTTACACAGTCTCTCACTGTCGGGCTGTTTGGTATTCCTCCCCGAGAGCTTGTGGCCACACACCTCTAAACCCGAGAGAACCCAACCCATTCCCAGAACTTCCAATAGGAGCTCCGGGTTTTTTATCTCTATGAAATTCAGTCCAATAGGAGCTCAGGATTCTATGTCTATAAAACCAGTCATCACAGCCTCCAATACTATGACAATAGACAGTTCTCAGTCTGACAATATTTGGTACATGTTAGCATATATGTATGGAATTAAGATGTCAATTCTCTGACTTAGAGGTGTTGGCCATCAAGCTTCCAGGGGTCAGACCAATGGACGGGCCGCTATAAGCGCTTAATCATGTAATCAGGCTAAAGAAATTACATAACAGAGGGAAAGTTCATTGGTTGAATTGTTTTTAACATATATAGCTGGCTCGCCAAGATAAATGTTACCGCGCAAATTTTGCAAAATGAATTCACAACCAGATCATACTCCTACAGACCGTACCTCTACATTCGAAGTCGCGGATTCGCCTCCTTTTCCTTCCGATGACTCGTTCCCAGATGCACTCTCCACAAGGATGACACACCGGAAGTCCTGTTCTACGGACTGTAACACTTCAAGGCCTTCCCCCTCTTTCAGATATTGGTATATCCCTGAATGTTTTGTTTGTGAACAAAAGGGCTCTCTAAATATGTACTTAACAGTAAAATCAGCACTGTTTACATTACTATATATATATGTCGATTTCCCATGTAGTTTTTAGAATCTAACAAACTGTGTCTACGGTGGCAGTAACACATTTGCTAGCTATTATATATATACATGTAACTGCATAATGAAAGGCATTAATACTGTTGGGAGCCACCCATACAGGTGAATATGGCGACAGCCGCTTATGCCGTGTGCCTGTCCTTGGTGCTGAAACCACCATTACAACAACGCGCCATCGGACAATGTTTTCGTGCGGGGAAACACTACACACTCTTAGCCCACAGGTTACACCATTTGTCCATATATGGCGCACAGATATGAACAAGGGAAGCAAAAGGGGTAGCATGAACGGTATTGAAATTCTACTGGTCAAATAGTTCAGTCTGAAGGCATGTCAGAACTAATAGTGTCTCAATATCTATGATTTCACTAAAGTTGGTTATGTTCCCGATTTTCATGAACTTATTTCAAGATCAGAAAAGTTTACTATTTGATAGATATCTGATTATTAATTCAATCAGTTTTACTGAATAACAATTGATCTGATTAGCTGCAGGTATAACCGTAAAACAAATAGAGATGGGGCATGCATTTGGAAAATCTATCAATCACTAACCTGGTTTGAAACTCTGCAGCACGTCTGTCTTCACGGACGCTGCTACATTTGTCAAGAAGACCTTCGCCCCACTTACTCCTTCGCTGGTGCCGCTGACAGAGAACCCCGCGCTCTCTGGCTTGACTCTCACAGAGAAGGACTGCTCGGCTTCCCGTATGATGTTGCCGTGGTGCTGTAGTAGTAGCTTTGCACACCCTTCAACGATTTCTACTTTCATAACGGTCGTCTCAGTGGGTGGAAGACTGCTCTCGGGCTGTTGTATTGCTGGTTTCATCGCGTTTGGGCGGCTAACAGCCCCCACCACGCCCGATGCCCGCGGTAACCGGCACTTGTCATGCCGTGAGTGGGCTGACGAGTGCGCGCCTCGTACCACTACGCTGTTGGTGGCGGTCGTTTGGTTTAAGTCGCCACATAGATCTGCGTCTGCCTGTCCCCCGGCTAAGAGGTTTCCTGAAATGTTATCTAAAGAAAAATAAAAAAAAAAGATATTGCCATGGCTGTTTGTCGAGAATTTTCAATTCGAAATCCCCGGGGGAAATGGCAAATACAAATTGTGGATATACACTCAGGCAGACGGTAAAATGGGGGGGGGGGGGGATCTAGTCTACAGACACGATCTACGGACATAATGAATATGTCAAGAAAGGATTCTAACGTTTCATTGCATTCATCTGCAGTATGCCACAGTCTTACTGACCTGTTTCTACTGAACCACCTTCGTCCTCCTCGTTTTCCTCGTCAGAGAGGTGACGTGACCACGGCCCAACTTGTAATCTGGAGCCATGGAACAGGTGCTGAGGGTGGGCCAACACGTTCTGGGCCACTGTGGTAGTACATGTGAAAACCGTGTCAACATGACTATTGTAACTCTGAGACAACACTATATACGAATAGCATGAGCCGATGCGAAATTTGGTGCCTTTGTGACAAGTCAGTGCTTCAATTATTGTTTTCAGAGTGTTTGTTTGTTTGTTTGTTTTATTGCTAGTGTGTCCGTACTTATAAATACAGTAGTGTCACAGGAAGTAAGGGGGAAATAGTGTAACCGCACACTGACAGGAAGGTCAAATTGGAGGTCAAAATAATCTCCCCGCAAGCTAGGAGGAAGTGAGGTCAAATTGGAGGTCAAAATGGTCTCCTGCAGGCTGGGAGGAAGTGAATGGTATGGTGGAGGAACTCAGGAACGCGAAGATTGCATGTGTGCAACAGTGGAATATGCAAAGAATCATCCAGAAATTCACAATAATAAATTAAACAAGAAATTCACAAAAACCCTAAATATTTTACGGAGGTATGAAATCTCCGATTTCTTCTTGAGCTTTGTCTTCGACTTCCTCTTTCACATCATACTGTATAACGCAGTCAAGAAAAGGAAGTGACATAAATAGGGCATGCAAACAAAGGAAACGGGAATTAGTACAAGTGTTGGTAAACTTGTAGATATTCATTCAATCTTGTAAAAAAATATTGGTTTCGTGTAAACATTATTGGTAAGGCAGTTCACGCTATATATGTTAAGGAATGGCAATAACTTTAGATAATTCAAGTCTAAGGTTACTCTTGTGCTGTTCGATAGTAGCAGGTGGAGGCCAGCATTTGGCATAAGCAAACAAGCAAGCGACGGTAGTAACTAACTTATACCAAAGTCTTACCTGACTCATTCACAAAGGTCACCACAGCCTGTCCCGGCCCCAGCAGACTCACATGACTGACAGGTCCGCCGCACGACTGGTGTTGGAAATACTGGACGATAAAATCCTGTAAAGACGGCAGCTCAGGGAGCCCGCGTACAAAAACCTCACGGCCGGACATGTTTCTGTATGCTGGTAGCGTTCATATAGCCTCGGGGAGCAAAGTACAATGTACCGCTAAAACAAACAAAGGTCAGTCCAAACATAACTAAACGTACTTCCTCATGTCAGGTTCATCAAGCACATATTTTGGCAGCCAAGGGGCCGGTCACATACGTCGTACGATCGCAAACTGAATGCATTAAAAAAGCCGACATCAAAAACGACGTAACGACAAATGTTTTCTCACGGAAGAAATTTCTGCGGAGCAAAATAAAAGAGAACTCTGAAGCGTTGCAAAATCAGCTATAGTGTTAGGTTGCAGCTAAATTGTAAAATAACAAAGTTCTATTTTAGTAGCTTATCGTTTTCATCGACGTACGATTATGGTTCGGGGATTGCCCTCTTACACCCCAGTAAGAAAGGGGAAATGAATGACGGCATGAGTCCTTCTCATGAAAAATTGGGGAAGCAGAACAAGAAGCAGAAAAGGGAAGTACAACCATGACTTTACGTAATCTTGTATTACTAAAGGAATGTGAAAGAGGAACACGCCATAATGTATTGAAACGATGTTAAATTGTCTCCCAGTTTCCATGGCAAGACACGAATATAGACATTTACGACCAACAGTCTATTTCTTCATGCACTATTCCTCTTTCGGGTCGATGTACATGGATTCTTCCAAACACTGGCTTTTCCTCTACTGGTCTACGGACTAAAGCCTGCACAACAGTACAGTTAAGTCTATTTAATTAATGACAAATAATCCCCAGGCATCTTTTACTTTCTGTTCGAAACTTCAACTTTCAACTTTATTTATTCAATCAACTTTGCAGAAGTAACATGATGGTAACCTTCTCAGTTGTGTTGATTTTACAAAGTTAAAAGTAAGACAATGTGATTACAGAGAAATGACACAAGTAGATAGACGGAACATGAACATGGACACACAAGACCGATTATGAATCAGTCTGGATTATGTACAGTACAGGCTGTACAGGCTGATAGTGTAATGGAAGAAAGAATTGTTCAGTCTACTTGTCCATGCTTTGGGAACAGTGAGTTTCTGAGTGACCTCCCAGTGCCATCTTAGTCTCCACCAGACTCCTTTGCAGGCTGAATAAATGATAGAAATCGGCCTAAAAAGGGATATAATTGGCCAGGGGAGTTAGCCGGCCATAGAAGGATCGGTTTGCCGTGCAGCCGGCAAATAGGACCCTCTCTGGTCGGCCAACTCTCCTGGCCAATTATATCCCTTTTTAGGCCGATTCCTACTATTTATTCAGCATGCAAAGGGGTCTGGTGGAGACTAATGGCATCTGACCAACCCGTTTCACCTCGGTATCATCTTGAAAGTAATCAGATACTGCGGATAAGCCTGTGCGTCATGAAAGACGACAAATGTTGTCGGCTTGTTTGTGTCATCCACGGTGGAGTCGTAAGGTAGTCGGCTGGAGTCCTGCCTACGCGGTGGAACTACCATGTTCCTGGTGCCCTTTGTGTATTCTCCCGTCAGTACTTTCGCCAGGTACATTTTTTTACGTCCCTGTGAATCCGGACTGGAGTACCTGTCGTGTGCGGAGTAGGACGCGTTCACCGCGAAGTATGTCCCCTTTCCGTACGCTGTCCCTGGATGGAACAAAGGATTAGGAGTGTCACGGAAACAACAAGGACAGAATTGTGAAACATTGAAGCACTGTTAAATCGCAACTGTAAAGAAAGTACATGTAGCATGCAGCCACCAATGGTAGTATTTTTCACTTATAGCAACATGTACATGTATTGAGATCTCTCAAGTTCAAGTAGTGCATGTATAAATGATACTTTGCAACTAGACGATAACATTACTTGACTTCTTGAATGAAATTTCATCAATTCCTTCATTCGGACGTTAATTTCTTAATTCATTTCATCTTGAAATGGTGAGATGTTCCCATACCGTGTTGCCCGCTGTAGCGCCTGTTGAAGCCGTTGAGGTTGATCTCCCGGCATGCCTCTGCGTTGGTACCGTGCCAGAGCTCCTTCTCGATGGGTCTGGAAACGATTTCGTCATTAACTTCTTCATACACATGATTTTACCAATCTCCAATTACAACGTAAACCTTGACAACTTCAATGACATACTCTTGATATACCTCTTCTAGCTCACATATTTATCTCGGTACGGAGGTATTGTTTTGGATGTGTTTGTGGGCGTGTTTCATTGAGTGGTCGTAGGTACATGTAGTTGAATGTGTATTAGAGTGGCAGGAAGGGGGGATTTGTAACCACAGATTGGCCCTGAGGTCAAGTTGGCAGTCTAAATTGTCTCTCTCCAGGCATGGAGAGAGTGAACCCACCCACACAGTTATTTGGGATGTACCCACTTAGGGCCTGTCACAGCTTAGCCCGCAAGATTTCTGTTCTAGGCCCGTTCACAAAAACTCTAAATAAGTTTCTTCCCGGAGGTTTGAAATCTCCGATTTATTGTTGCTTTTGGACCAATTGTCCACGTGTAGAACATATTCCCTGACATGAAGACATGCATGATGAGGAGACAGGTGTGAATGAACATACAGCTACAATATTACACATACGTCGTTGAGTTCCGAGACAACATGCTCCTCTTTCTCACAGAGAACTGCTCCCACAATGCTGGGGACTGCACTCTCTCGATAGAGAGGATCCTGACAGGACCACCGCTGGACTGGAACTTGCTCTGAACCAGGATGTACTCTGGAGATCCAGGGCTGATCTTCACCATGTGACACACTTTAGGCCTGTTGGTGTTCCGGTCGTAAGGCTGAGGGTCCCATGTCTCTGGTACTGCCCCAACTGAAAGGCAAGAAAAGACTGCTGAAATCATATCGACATAGCCATAGGCAAATTGCTACCGCAGGAACATAAGAATGTAACTATCATAAAGGTAGCGAATAAAAGTACATTTTTCGGAAAAAGTCTGTGCCATACGGTTACATGTGAAAATCACACACAGTTCGCTAGATAGCCAAGCTAGTAGGTAGCGTCATAAGGGCAATGCTTTTCTATTAAGGCATCGCACCTCCATCGGAAGCCAAATCCTCCCTGACGATGTCATAGGTTGTTCCCGATGACAGCACAGCCAGTGTCTTGTCATGGATGTCCACTACACACAGTTCCCCACCGGTGATGCAGTACGCCGTCTGTTGATTGGCCTGGTAGATCTCCTCTGTACGGTCGTTATTGTCTGTGCTGAAGGGTCGACACTCACCGCTAGGTAGAACGTAGTACCTTAGATAGAGCA
This sequence comes from Branchiostoma floridae x Branchiostoma japonicum, assembly GCA_013266295.2. Taxonomy (NCBI): domain Eukaryota; kingdom Metazoa; phylum Chordata; class Leptocardii; order Amphioxiformes; family Branchiostomatidae; genus Branchiostoma; species Branchiostoma floridae x Branchiostoma japonicum. Next base: position 12,779,409 of record CM023824.1, read on the forward strand.
TATCAGAAACAAAAGCGTGTAGAAGTTATACCCAGCAGATGAACAAGAAACTTCAGACTTCCAGGAAGCATTTCGGGTTTTCGTGACCTTTCGTGAATGTATTGGAGCTGTGGAGTGGATTGTATCATGTATTTTATTTGGGTAATAAACCATTTCCTGAATTTCTTCACTTGCTCCCACCGTCGACCGCTTGCTGGGTCACCTTCAGGCGTGATCTAAATATCAATCAACTGTCAAAATTACCTCCCACCCACCATGCAACCGAAGCAGAGAAACAAAACACACCTCATGATAAAGCCACCCTGAACGATACCCAGTAGTAATCATCATGAAGATGATTTGTTCATCATGAAGATGATTCGTCATAACTATTGTCTGTAGTAAAGTTTGTATCCTCACCACTGATAGCGGGACAGTCCCAGAATTTCTCTCCGTGCCGTCCTGTTCTCACTTCTGTCCGACAGAAACCTCCGCACGACAGAGGCTACCGCGGACACATCACATGACCCTTCGATGTGATAACAGCTGTCGTTCTCTTCATCTGTTAAGGAAACAGGGAATCGGAGGTTTCAGATCTCTGGGATTTCGTGAATTTATTGGAACAACCGAGGAGATTGTATCTTTCACCCACGTGCTGTCAACCTACTCTGTCCAGACAAACATGCACACAAACCCACAGACAACCCACCCAAAACAAACTATTATAATAAATATTGCATAAGCATACAACATACCGGATAGTCTCTTATGGTACTTTTGTATTACATGTACATTAGGTGAGAATGAGTCACGAATAATGTTAAAGTTACCTATCGTGATCGCTACGTTCTCTCTGCGGCTGTACACTTGAAGCATCCGCCTCTCCCTGGCCGACAGTTGCCGTACTGCAGGGTCAACGACAATCTCATGGGTGGAGTAGTTATTCATGATCTCCTGAACCCTCCGCTTGGCCTCTTCTACACTGGGTTCGTCAGGGCCGAAGAAGTGTAGGAGCAGTTCGTCTGGGTGCCCGTCTGTCAACCGATCAAGAGTCCCGCCATATGCTGTGAGGATAGTAGAAGTAGTAATGTACCAAAACAACATAAGTTCACAATTGTCCCTTTGATAGACATTGGACGTTAACACTAACGTATGGATGTTACAAGGCCAAAAGGTTTCACTTAGAGTGGAAACGAAACAAAATGGTAAAAGAACCCAATAAAACAATTTCAGACCTCTGGTGAGTGTTTTGAGTTTTCAGGAATGTATTGGTACTGTGGATGGGATTATCTGAGGATATTAGTATGTATTAGAAAACGTTATTCACACTAGTCTCACCGTTGCTTCTCTTGAACATCTCCGCCCTGAAGGCCTCCATGACCTTTTCCTGCTGTACAACAATCTTCACAAGAGTCAGCTTGTTTCCTCCGGGGTGTTGGGCAAACTCCACGATCCCTTTGATCATACGCCGTGCGCACTTCTCAGGTGTTACTCCAAATCCTCCTGGAAAGTAGATAAAGCCTTGGTAATGTTAATCTTCCCAAACGGCATGGCACGAGTTTTATTGCTTTCAGGTACGGAGGTATTGTTTTAGGTGGCTGAGCTGTGGGTTTGTGCGTCTGCTTGTCTAGACAGAGTAGGTGTATGGGGAAGATTGACAGGCAGAATGACAGGAGATTGTTCCTAGAGACACGTACCTGTTCCAATAGCCGGTAATGCGACTGAACAGCCTCCATGGTTATTGGCGAGACAGAGACAGTTCTTAACATCACTCCTGAGATGTCTTACATCCGGAGATGTCAGGTACAAAATCGCACCACAAGGCAACCGTCCACCTTCTGTATAGATCAGTGAAAGGAGAAAATACATGAAAGGTGATAACTCAAACATCGCAGATAATGTGCGCCAACGAAACAAGAAATCGAGGATTTAAAACCTCCGGATAGTGTTTGGGTTTTCGTGAATGTATTGGAACTGTAGAGGAGATTAACTTTACATGACGTAATTAAATTAGGTTACCGTATTACATGAGTACATATATAGTCAAGCACTTCCTTGTACCCCCCCCCCCCCCACACACACAATTACTCCCATTCTGGGTCACATGCAGGCTTAATTTCCCTGTCGATCAAGTAACCAAATAGCCACCCACTCTTCCTGCAACCGTCTCTGCTGGACAAGCATACACACAGAAACACCCTTGAACTCCGTACCCGGAGGTAATGACAGATGTCGCGTTGTATCAGAGTTGTTTTCAACCAATGTCTTTTATGTGAAAGACCGATACAATACTAGTGGTGTCCACGAACATCTTCAGTTGGTCACAGTTGTAACGAGGTAGTCTTACCTACATCCACGATGTCGCCACCTCGCGGAAGCCCTTCCGTCCTGACGTACTCACGGCACTGTTCCAACACGCTGGGTCCTGCCGCTTTGTAAACGGTTCTTGCTATTCCTCGGCTGTGATCTGGATGTGCGGCATCGTTGATTTTACAACGAATAAAATGTAATTTACGGATACCATGCCCAGCACGGATAAAGGAGACACGCCCATGTAATTCATGGAGAACAATTTTGGGACATGTCATTACCGTCATCATTACCATCATATGAAAGACATGCTATCATGATACTAGTATGATCATTCATAATCGTATTACCGTCTATCACAAGTTAAATCTCATCTATCATAACGTTAACGTGGCATTACGAACACCATGGACCAAAACCAACAGTACAAAAGAAACATGTAAAGAGATTTCTTTCAAAGGTCGTTTGCATCGTATCGAAGACAATGGCCTTTTGTCAGTGTAATGGGCATTTGTATAAAAGCTGAGTTGCAAGTTCCTTACCCCGAGGAGATTTTCGAGAGAGGTTATATAGAGAGCTCTCTATAACCTGCTTGCTTACCCAGAACATTGCTGATAGGCACGACAATGACAGCGGCAGTCTCTGTGGTGAGATCCCCCATCACGACCTGCAGGATGAGTCCACCAGCGCGCAGCTCACAGTTGTCCTCGTCACATGATGAGGGGGACGTCGGGAAGGCTGAGATATCCTCATTCTAGCCAGAAAACCGTGTAATAACAATATTTGACATTGACAACAGGACTGAATAGCTATCTGCATACGGCGATAATGTTCGAAGACCTCATACTTCCGTGAAATTTTTAGAGTTTTACGGAGGTAATTAGAGAATATTTACCCTTTTGGCAAACGTGTCGAGTGACTGTGGTGAATGCAACAACAGTAAGATGTAAACAAACGTTCATTCTCTTACCTCCATGGAATGGATCGAACACGTGTCATCAACGACGATCAGACACTGTTTGTCACGTTCTATGTCACGCAAACGCCCTGCTGTCCTCTCTTTGGTGATGAATCGATGAAAACCTTGTAAAAATGAAAAAAAGAAGACACCCAAAGCGGGGATTTCATACTTGCCGCATTTGGAAGTTACGTGAAGGTGAACATGAATAAGCATAATTCATTCCAATCATGACCTCATTTGCATAATTTATGAGGAAGTGTTAGAATAGCCTTTTTTGTAAAGATAAGGCTGTCATTGGGTGGAGGATATGATCAACTGATATGATCCATGATGAAAATGACATGAGGATCTTATTTTCATAATCAATGACAAAAATTTGTCATTTCGTCAGTCAGAACGGTTAACATCATTTGTCGAATTAAGGTATGAGATCGTGGAACTCTTGTTGATAGCTTATATAAACACATTGATGAACAAAGACATTGCAGCAGCATCCATACCTCGTAGCTGATCAGTATTCTCTACTGTTAGCACTGCGGTCTTGACAGTGGCCGCCATGCCTTCTAGGCCTTCCTTCGCATGGCTGACGCCTGTCGCGGTTCCACGAATAGAGAAACCGGTTTTGGTGTTCCTGATTCTCACTGCCTCCAGGGACAGTCTTCTCCCCACTTCCATGATGTCGTCTGATCGGTAGGTTTGTAGGTAGTTCGCCATTCCTTCACCGACGTCAATCTCGCCTGAGGTCATCTCTTCCGCACTCGCTTCATGTGCTGCAAAATATCGGAGATTTCAGACTTCAGGAAAGTATTTTGGGCTTCTTGACCTTCAAGTTCACCCCATTTCCTGTACCTGACCTTTTGACCTGTTATTTTGCCTGTCAATCTTCCACTACCCACGTGCTGTCAACCTGCTTTCATGTCCTGTGTCTGACCTCCTGTCATTCTGCCTGTCAACCTAACCCAACCAACGTTCTGTCAACGTACTCTGTCCGGACAAACAGACCCACATACCCTCAGCTCAGCCACCCGATACAATACTTCCGGAAGTGAGAATCAGAGGGCCGCGACGTACTCCATGTTTGTTTTCCATAGCGAACAGTTTTGCGATGAAGATCAAAATTTACGAGGATACTGTATAGAGTTGGTTTACGTTCATAGTTACACTTTCTGATGAAAACATTAAAAACTGTCATGCATGCTCTGTAATGTAAGCGCAAGCTAGAGTCCCAGATAATGTGATAAATTAACATTGTCACATTCGTTGTAGGTCGTCGTAAGATTTTGATGTAGAATTGTAAAGCAGGCTATGACAGAAGCAACCGCCGACAGGCTTTTCTAGAACAAGTCAGCTGAATTTTGTACGACAAATGAACAACTATCTCAAGAATGCTTCCAGTTTATGGATCGTACGATGATCGTACGACGAATATGACCGGACCCTTACCTGTTCCATTTTCTGTCATTCCTTGTTGATGTTCACCATCATTTATGACCAGGTCACGTGGGCAGGGCTCGATTTTTATTCTCGTGCCAAAGAAGAGGTGCTCCTGCTCGCATACCAGAGCTTGTGCCACTGTGGAAAGACAGAAGAGCTTAATATCGTCTCAAGAAAACTTTGGGCTGAATAATGTTCTTTTGTGTTGGTTATGATACCTATTTACAGGTCAGTGACCCCAAATGGCGTCTTGGACACAGAGTGGATATGTTGGAGCAACGCTTATGAAGAAAATTGAGGTTAATCTGATGATATTGTGACATCTACTGGTAGCATTACCAACAACTTATGTACATACAAAGGGAGCTCTACATGTTATGCTTCTTACTTCTCAGTATTTTTGGAGAGATGCTCATAAAACCCCGCTGTAATTGTGTCAACAAAAATCATGAATCCCTTCACAATATCCACCCGTGTCTTAATGTATGTAATTAGTCGCATTAACAAAATGTACATACTGGTGTGGAGCCCAAAATTATGAAATCGAGGAAAATGTTACCAAGCGTAGAATATTTACGCACTTTGTTAGTAGACTGTTGGCATATCATTAGCGGCCCGCCTGACTGACTACCCTTCTAGAAGGGGCAGCGAGATATATATAGTGTAACAAAGGCTATGTGAGTATCAAGTCTCCAGGATAACGATTTCTCTTCCCGTTCTGCTTTCGCAGGTAAAAAGGGAACTATTGTCAGGAGATAGAGAAGTGGTCACCAAACAATCAGTCCCCAGGCTTTCGATGAAAAAAAATACTAAATGTTTGTCGCCTAATCACATTGTGTTTTCTTGATCTCAAAGCAGATATTGTGGTGGCTGCAAGACAGTATCAAATTGACAAGACAGTATCAAATACGTAAGGCAGTATCCATTTGCCACCCGAAAATGCCAGTACAAAAAAGGAAGCCCGATAAAACGCCTAAAAACACGTCATAAATAAGCCCAAGCGGAATAGACCTCTGCTTGGAGAGTAGAATTTTCTCGAGCCTTCGAAATATGAATTGTACAACAAATATGTAGATATGTCACCGAAAAGTCCACTTCTGAACAATCTTATGCCTTTCTCGAATTAAAACGCCATGAATATTAAGGATAGTTTTACATTTTTGTTCCAACTGACTTACCGCTGACTTCTGCAAACGTAGCGATGGCCCGTCCCGGACCCAGCAGCCGCACTCCCCGGACCCTTCCGCGCCTACTGAAGAACGCCGTCAGCTGGTCCTGCAGGGCCGGCAGATCGGGCAGACCCCGGAGAAGAACCGTCGACCCGGCCATGGTCTACCGCAGCGCTGTGATCTCCCTCGCGATACAACACCGACAAAACAAAAATGTCGATCGGAGGTCGCAGGACGGAGACCCAGGGGACGCCTGAGGCTAGAAACAGGCCGGGCACATCACTGAGGAATGACTGTTCCATAGCTCAGCTTATATATGAGGCTTGGGGGAAAGTTTCGATGTACCGTTTTACTCACCAGCATGTGATGGTTATAAGTTCTATCTAACTGAATATTTCCTCCCACAAAAGTCCCACTTTCTTTTTGTTTTGAACAATGACACTGTTATGAAAGCACTAACAAAACGTCCTGTTTATTTCCCTATTTTAAATCCGTCAATGTTTACATTGGTACAGACCACGAACGTTTAAATTTGTGAGGGAGTGATTGTTACAATGATGGCGCAATGATTGTACTGAATGAATATGAACAACCCGACGTGAACTTTTTGTTGTGTCATTCTGTACTTGTTATTCCACTCAACCTCCTTGTCCGAATGGTATTTATGACCTCTCAAATACAAATGCATAGCTTTTCTAGCCTCCCAAGAGCATTCATGATTCGTCCCTTACGGTCTTGACTGCATATCTAACCTAGGATTTCCCCATGTGAGGAGAAACTGTTCACTGATTATTAGACTGGTATTTCCAAGTTCATTGATAAGACTGGTATTTCTATGTTCATTGATTAGACTGGTATTTCTATGTTCATTGATTAGACTGGTATTTCCCTGTTCAGTGACGGTTAGATTGGTATATCCCATTGAGATAGCTGTGACATACATATATTGTTGTTCACTTTCCGCTCTGTTTTCTAGTTGAAATACGTCATCCGTTTCAATACCACATTGTTACTTATTTGACTTTCTCTTCTGTTCCATATTTTGTGTTTCTTTGCGTTTTTCAAATTTCGCTTGGACATATGCAATTTAATTCTGTCACGAACCTTGACCATCCAAACGTATCGCAAATTCACTAACACATGACCAGTTTCACAGTCACATGACAGCCCTGTCGGGGAATTTTGGCTTACCTAAAGGGGAACAGAGCAACTAACATAACAAATAGGGGACTTTTGGTATAGTTATGCATGCGTGACTCTGTGTATTTCATCAAGTCAAAAGGAGAAGTTTAGGTAGTCACCAGTGTTTCCCTAATCACAATGAGTGGCACCATTAGTATGCGTAAAGCATACATGACGAATCTGGCACACATACAGTTTCAACACAAATATGGACAAATATCTCATAGCAAATTCCAACCATTACAAATAACAGATCATGTTGGTTTTGACACATGAAAATCTGTACAATCATCATTACATGCGTCAGTCTGATTGAAATGATACAGAGTTTGGTACAGTATGTAACTTGTAAATACAGAAGGCAGTAAGTTCCATATGCCTAGCTACCTGTATGTTTCCCTTCTTTGAAGGTAAACATATTAAACAATCTACATTGTAGTCATTCAGACTAGTCGAGAGGGATGTCACTAGAACCATACGAGCAAGGATGTGGTTGAGAAATAGGCCCCAGGGCGTCCACTGCAGCTTGTACATTTCTCCACCTGCCAACTATCATGTGAGTATTCAGGGGTAGGTTCCGTTGTGCAGTGATTTCTTCCGCGGCTTCTTGGTAATCTATCAGTATTTGTAATGCATCATTAAAGCATTGTATAGAGTTAGGTAAATCGGATCCAAAATAGAGATACGCCACCCCCATCAAAGAAAATAGGCAAGCTAACAACAAATCGCCTCCCACAATGTGAGCCATTGGACGACAAGCCCGGAAGGAACTAGCAACATGAACCATCAGTGGTGCGTTCGAAAAGCCAGGAACATTAAAAAGATCGATAAACTTTGCTGGCAATGTTTCCAAAGACTCTAACAGTTCAAGGGTTGCGAAAATCCATTCGATACCCTTTCTTGCGTTGCCATCAAGGGTGTGCCAGAGACCAATGAATGGTAATATGTAGATATCGCAATCGTGTCCGCAGCGGAGACCATAAACTCCGAGAAGTCTCTCGTATTGCAGAACCAGTTCGCTTGTTTCTGCTCTTCCGTCTTGCTCGTCTTCTGACTTCAGTTCAGCTGAGGATGACCGATGAGTATGGCTTCCGAGTGTAAGCACTGCAGGTAATAGATTCACAGAGATCATTTCTGCATACGCTAAGCCATGGCGAGTGACAAAATCTACGCAATCGCGCAGGATGTCTGTGTGAGGCTCTTGGCAGTCAAGCTCTAACACATACCAAAGCAGCTTCTTGAAGTACCAGGCTGCTTCAGCCACCTGTCTCTCTTCTATACACCTATTTGCTAAAGAATAACAGACGCTGATATGAAGCCTAGCGGCAAATTTGAACGCCATACCCGCATCAACAGCTTGCTGCACCATAGCAAAGTGCCTGCTTGAGTTCTCTCTTCCGTCTATCGCCGAGCTGGTTATTGCCCCTAAACTGTAGTAGCCATACGCGCCGCGACTCAATGATTCACGGCTACATGTTCTTGCGTTTTCCATCATGACTTTGGCTATTTCGTGATTTGACAACTCCTCGTGAGCTCTCGAAAGCAGCAGAAAACAATAGGACATCAAGGGATGCGCACTGTGACTGCCATATAATGTCTGCAAGTATTTCAACCCGAGTTCCAGGTGGAAGACGCATTTCTCATAGTTTTTTAGGTCGAAGTAAATCGCACCAGCAACCAGGTCAATGGTGCGAGCCATTATAGAGCACACGCTTGACGGTTCCTCAGTACTTTCCCATTTCTCTTTGATTTTCATGACTTGTTCAAGAGAAGACTCGGCCTCAGCATAGTCCCCTTCTATTGCCGGTAAGAAGGCCTTCAAGAGAAACATGATGACTGAATGTTCCTCACTCTCTGTCGAGTGAACGGGCGAATGTTCCATAGATGAACCGTGACTAGCTGTGTCTTCGTTGGCACGTCCCGTCAAACGAAAAGGGTTCTGTACAAGAGCGAGAAGACCAAGGAAGTCGATGCTGTTATCATAGATAACATCCGAAATAGCAGAAAGACTGTCAGTGCTGTTCATCAGTACATCTTTCATACTGCTGTAACGATGTGTAAGTGCGTAGATCTGCAGTAAGTTCCACAAAGCAACACGACTTCCAGGATCATCCTTCAGCACATCTAAGAAACATACCTCGGCCTTGTCATACTGAAAGAAATCGAAATACATCAGTCCTCGTATCAAAGGATTGTTGTCGTAGATCTCCGTACCTTCAAAGGAGCTACGAATCACCTCTTCAAATGTTGAACAGCTACATTCATTGGCCTTACGAAGGATAGTTACCAGAGTTTCATGATACGGATACGATGTAAAGTAAAATCGGTGAAGCGTGGCAGGGTTCTGCTGAAGGTAGAAGACTTGTCCTGTTTTAGGAAGGTTGGTGTTCTTCTGTTCAAACTTAGGAAGTGTTGAGATCAGTTCCTTCTGTCCCCTATTTGCCAAGTAGGTCTTTAAACGCAACTCATCGGCAATTGCAGCAGCTACCCGAATGTTGTGCCTCACAAGACTAGTGACAAGTCCTCGTTGTTCCAAAGATAGTAAAATATCTTCAAGCCTACTACACTTGGTACTCAATAACAAGCCTATGCTTTGCATTGTGCAGCTGATCAACCGAAAGATCATTTTCTTCACGTCGTATGCACAACCAAATAAGAGACCAAAACCAGATCTAGAAGGATCGTGCAACGCTGTCGGGTCAAAAAGGGTAACATCTTCTGAAAGTGTCTGAAGCACCCTCTTCTGGCCCACAGTGGTGTTGTCAACGTCACTCAGTGGAGAGTCAAGTATGCTGAATACTGCCTGTCTGTACTCGTCAACCAAGGATTGATCGCCTTTGATTAAGGTTACAGTACCGAGAACACCCGCAAGATGGTATCCTTCCCTCAAGGACCGGTCCAGTGTCTGTATATCTGCCATTTCCTGTGGAGTCATGATGAGTTCAAGGCCCGGTTTTGTTGCCGTCTCATCGCGCCCAATGGGAGTCTTGCTCGCCCATGGCATACAGCCGTCAAACGAGAAACCATGGGGTGTCACAGAATCGTAAAACTGTTCTTTGCTCATATCGTTGTAGTCGTTAAGTTCTTCAATACACATGGATGGGAGGATTGTTTCACCGAGGTTCAGAACTTTGAGGTGTAGCAAATACGTCATTGAGCGGAAGTATGCCCTCTCGTGATCCTGGCGTTCCCCTTCTTCTAGCAGTACGGCAAACTCAAGGTCTGAGTATGGAGTCATCTCTTCTCTTGCCAAGGACCCTAGTCCAATCACGGCATAGTTACAGGGAGGGGGTCCCAACACAAGAACACACTCTTGAATAAGGTCGGAAACAAATGCTTTCATTTCCAGTGATATCTGGTGATAAAGTGTACGGATCGTATCGGCTCTTTTCTCCTCATCTTCTCTCGTTTTTGCACAACTTGACGGATTTCGTAAGTAGTCGCATGACTCGTGCATATCTTGGAGCTGTTTCTGACACCTGACGCGGATTTTTTGAAGCGTAATTTTATGAGCGATGTCATCCTTGCGACTTGAAAGTTTAGCATGATCCAAACCAGCTACGTGATGCAGTAGCAGTTTCTCTATTGATTTGATCTGTTCGATCAGATTCTGCCTTTTGGCCCAGTTTCCACAGCGTACCAAAGCGGCGTTGTATAGGGCTGATGCCTTGGTAAAGTCTCTACCATCCTTGCTTGATATTCCCTTTCTAATATAAGTCTCTCCTAGCTGCACGAAATCCTCTACTTTCATGTCCCCGTCTCTGTCCCTGAGCCCGGGAGAAGGAGGCAATATGCTCATTGAATTTCCCATTTTGTCTTTGTCTCTAAATTCTGCCAATTCAAGGTATGATAGTTGAGGCAATGAGAGTCAAGCCTGGTCGATGTGTGAACTAAGACCAAATTTTGTTGCTCCTGGTGTTGATACAGCTCCCTACAGTGACCTCATCTGGTCTCTATACCTTTGCAAATAGGAAAATAATAGCATCAGTTGTGTATAAAGCGAACAGCCTATAACAACAAATTAGGCTGTTTATAGGGCAGGAAATACAGTACAAGGGTGTAGGAAATTAATAATCATTATGTACTAAGTAACTATATGTTGTTGTATTCATTGCGCATGTAGCTAACTACACCTATGAGCAAAGTGAATGAAAGTTAGCGTTGTCATAACTACTCATACTATTTGATACAGTACCTGTATTACATGTATGCAACATACAACGTATAGTTATAGAAACACTTCAGCACTAAGGACGTGGTTGGCATGCAGTGTTGACAAGGATTGCTAAATGTCGCTTTTGAACTGTAACTTCACCCTTAAGGCCGGGTGCTCAAACAATGTCACAAAGAACTCAGCATGAAAAGTGAAAGGGCCAAAAAATGCGGTCGCGTTAACGTTGTTCCACGGGTTCTACACTTCATATTGTAACCAACGTTTCCGCTAGACGGGCGTCCAGCACACTGAGTACTTCTGTAGGATAATAAGTTCCTATTTCGACTCGAAAGACAGGAACTACGTGGCAAAAACAACATGGGGGAGGGGTGGGAGCGAACTTTCACAAATTTACAACATTCGCATCTTCACATCATGCACAACTCCATACTACTTCAGCATTTTAAACTGAGAAAGCAGACAATGCGTGGTCAAACGTATGAACCGCAAATTAAACTTGCACGTTTAACGTTTGAGCATTACTCCCACACGGAGCATTTGCCCCCTCCCCCATCCTCCAAGGCTATTAGTATTGCCACGCGGGAATGCCCTGCGTGGGAGAATGGCGTTTGAACGACGTTCTTCAGAGATTATATAACAAATAAATAAAAAAATTACTTACCATGCTTACCAAGAACACATTAAGCAGTTTTGAACCAAGGAAAGCTCCAACAGATTTCGATGATAGCAAGAGTAAGAAAGAGGAAGTATACTGCTGTTAGCACGATACTTGGTATGTTTACCGTTTATCCAGCGTCATGGAAACGTATGACGTCTTATAACGTTGCCTAGTAGCTGGGGAATCCCCATCATCATCACGTGACCATCATCTTTGTCGCTTTTCTCCTTATAATCGCGTGATCGCCTCGTGATAGAAAGACTGGCGTTCAAGTAAGGAAATCCAAAGTATCTTTGCACATTTCCGTCCTACAAATGGGGATTTTCGTCCTTGCTTTTGTGAATCATGTCAGCCGTTTGGTATAACATTTCACATAAACACTACCTACCTTCAAGTTAGATATCCGGTAATTACATTGTAGGCATGTGATCCTATGACATGTAGATAAAGAACGAGAAGTAATTGAATTCATTCAAAAATAAAGTGTTCAATTTATCTCAGATACTAGACAACATTATCTCTTAGCACTGAATGTCCAACATTTCAATATTTAATGATTTGGGTGAAACTTCCTGATACTTTTAGCACAAAACATTGGGCATTGCTGTTAAAAATGCTTGGTACTAGCAACTGTAACTTACATGATGTATATTACCTCCATAGTTACATATATATGAATGATCATGCTTGGAAATGGTATACTGGAGATACAGATTGTCATCATCAAACCATTATCATAACAGTTCCCTTTGTGTAAGTTACACACTACATAGCCTTGTCTGTTACATCTTGCATGTCTTGGGTAATGTCTGTTACATCTTGGCATCCAATGCAAGTACAAGTATCATACTGTAAAAGTTTTAAAGAAAGAATACCTATTGTCATTTACTTATGATAAAGGAATATACTCTGCTTTGTCAAGTAACCTTATTAAGAGTAGTTATTAACATTTATAAACGTTGAAAAACAAGGTTTTACTGCAGGTTTGACACCAATTCCATGATCCAGCATGTGTGTAACTCCAATGAGCGATATTTGTATGGTGCAAATAGCAAGTCCATAATACCTCACATACACTGACTACTACATGTCTTGAGTTAAACATGGGACCAAAGTAGTATCTTTTATCAATGCTGTATATACCTTAAAGGAATGCATGGCGACTCCCTTTTTCATAACATCAAAATTTCTTCAAAGAATGAAAACTTCAGAGCTACATAAACGTTATCAAATATTCTGGGTATGCCTGTGCATCATGATACACACAGAAAATACATGGATTGTTAACATCATTCACAGTGGAATCATAGGTGTCCAATGGATTTCCCCCTGGTCTTGTAGGAGGAACGATCATGCTGGAGTCTCCCCTGACATACTCTCCTGTCAGGACCTTGGCCAGGAACAGTCGCTTCAGTCCATTGGGATCAGGGCTGGCATATCCTCTTGCTGAATAGGAAGCATCCCTGGCAAAGTAGGTGCCCTTACCATAGGCAGTGGCTGAAAGTGGCAACAGAATATGCAAAGTTATGCATTTGTACGCTAGGATACAAGCACAATGTAATAATAGGTAAATTTCCCAACAAGCTTAAGTCATTACAACAAGCACTTTCTGCACTACTCCTATGTTAGAGCAGTCTGACAATACTTTGGTCTATATACAATGTACTTACATGTAACTCTTAAATTGGTATTAAAGTACAACTGAACATGATAATGAGACAATGAACTATTATAGACAGATAATATTAAATTCAACATACCACGGTTTTGACTATTTTGTTTTGGTTGTTCCGTTGTGTTGGTATGATTGATTATTTGTACACTCTGTCTATATTATTTATTGTCATTTGCTATGTTTGATTATTTGATTAGTTTGTTTCACTTTGTTTAACTTTCATTGAATTCCATGTTGTCCTATGTGTATGTCTTGTTGGGCTACCTTGGAAATCAGTCTATCAGAGACTGAAGGTACCACCCAACCGTTTTTAAGATTAATAAATAAATAAATTCAACATACCATTCATTCCAGCATAGCTTCTGTTGAAGCCATGGTGACAGATCTTCACACAGGACTGTGCTGGTGAGCCATGCCATAGTTCTTGTTCATTTTGCCTGTACATGTGGAATGTACATGTAAGGACATGCTCATTGATAAAGCCTATAGACCAATCCTTACTGTCCATCACAATAAGCAAATTGACCAATGATAGCATGGCAATCAGCAATTTGACCAATGCACATCTGTGAAATATTTTCATTTTCATGCTTTTGCTTTGCATTTTTACAAGTATGTTTTGAAGGACGTGGACTGGGCTATGGGATTGGTCTACTGCATGCCAGCTAATCTGTCACTACTTGTGTAAAGTGAAGCTACCTGTAATGCACCTGCTTAAAGTACTGGGGGAATTCCTCTGCTCTTTTTCATATATTCTACAGAATACATTAACTCCTGTACTGTCAAGTGTATAATCAGCAGCTCCAATAACTTGTAGAACACACAGAAAAAGTGCATTTGTATTCAATTTGACACAAATACATTTAGTGATATCTTTAGACTTTTTAAAATCTGACAATTCCAATTGCTAACATGATATCCTATATCTAATGTATCTGGATCAACAAAAACATACATATGTACCTGGAAGGGTTTTTCTGACAGAACTTCTCCCTCTGCACACAGTACTGCTTCCACAGGGTGGGGTTCTGTACCCTCTCAATCCCCTGGATGTTTAGCCTGGTGGGTAGCAGTTTACTGGAGACTGTGTTGTACTCAGCTGAGGTTGGGGCCAGTTGTACCAGGTGGCACAGTTGGGGGGTTCCTGTCCTTGGGTCAGTCGGCTGGGGGTCCCAACCTGCTGGCAAACCTGCACCTGATGTGAACAAAATGTCTTAGAAAGAAGCAGCTTCGGAAGGTTTAAGCAAATTAAAAAGGATCAGTAGAGGGCACACATTCATGCCAATTCTGCATTATGAGCTTAAAATAGCAAATAAATTCAGCCTCAGTGGCTAGACATGCTCTTCCTTTTCTTCTTCTTCTTAACTAGTATACAGTTAGCAATTTGAATAAAAGCTTTGGGAAGTTAAATGTCAAAGTAGTATAATGAGAAAGAGTCCTGATTATTAATGTACCTGTATCAGCTCTCATGTCATCTCTGCGGACCTTGGTTACAGCACCAGTTGACAGATTTTTCTCCTGTTTGGATTGGAAGTCTATCTCATA
Organism: Branchiostoma floridae x Branchiostoma japonicum; assembly: GCA_013266295.2. Taxonomy (NCBI): domain Eukaryota; kingdom Metazoa; phylum Chordata; class Leptocardii; order Amphioxiformes; family Branchiostomatidae; genus Branchiostoma; species Branchiostoma floridae x Branchiostoma japonicum. Next base: position 12,794,496 of record CM023824.1, read on the forward strand.
TTTCTCTCCTTCATCCTCATATTGCACCTTTTGTCTCTTAGCCTGGAAGGCCTCCTCAATTTCTGCATTGACCAAGGTGTCGAACTCCTGATACGAACCATCTGGCTTTTCATAACACCTGTAGATGATTCAAAAGTAGCATGTAAGATAAATGTATGTAGGCATATTTTAAGGTGTTGCTATAGCAGCTAGGAACCACACATTTTATCAGGGATTTCAAACCTCTGGGAGTTTTTGTGAATTTATTGCCACAACTAAAGGGATGGTCTGATATACTTTCAATGGGCCTAGAACAGACCCTGCAGGCTGAGAGGTGGTTGTGACAAGCCCTAAATGGTATACCCCCAGTAACTGTGTGGGTGGACTGACTTCCTCCTAGCCTGCGGGGAGACCCCCACCCCTTCCTGCCACTCTAATGCAATTCAAAGACGTCTGGACACAACCAAACACACACACATGCACGCACGCACACACACACACAAAGTTCACAAAAATGATAGTTTGGACTCACCATTGCACATCTTTCTGCAAGGACAGAGCTGATTCAAACTTCCTACTCTCCTCAATCTTGATACTTAAAACTTCCCAAACTTTGGAGATGACTGATGTCATGTCACTGGTGCCCTGGATGCAGATGCGATGGCGTGTGCCTTGTTCTGAAGCACAATTAACAAACATAATGACTAGCTTCAAGATGATTACAATTATGAAAATGAAATTCATGATTTATCCTTTAGAGATCATACATGTATTACGACCAAGATGCCCTTTAGCAAACAGTCTTAATATATGTTAATAGCACTGTAATCTTTTTGTGCTTGTAATGCTTATTAGATATAACTTTAATCTGCTCATAAAGTATCAAGCCTGACTGGGGGTAAATATCATTTCATAAATAACTAATAGGATTTTTCTCCACAGGAGAAAACAACAAAAACAATGGAGCTCACTAGTCTGTGTCCAATTAAACTTAGAGCCGTGTATGGCCAGATCAAAACATATATAAACAACAGTTTATTTTACATGTACATGTACCGGTATTACCAACAAGAAGGCTTACCAACAGTGAGGTGTACGCTCCTCTGGCGTCCATACGCCACAAGCAGCTTAATTTCCTCCTGTGTGAGCTGTGCTACAGCTGCATTCTCAATCACTTCATTCTTGGACTTTTCTTTCACAAGACCTTCAACCTTACTTTTGGCAGAGTCAATGCTTCTTTTGTCTCCACCGAAAAAGTTCAGCTGCAGAAGCTCTGAACGTTCCGATGACTCGGCGGATGGAGACGACAATGTCGGATCAGTTGTTCCATCCCAGGAAGTGAAGCCCAGTGTAGATGCCACCTTCTTGGTGCTTGGTCTCAACTTTTGGGAGACATTCCTTGCAACTTCTGCAAGAACATTCTGATAATTACTAGAGGGCACAAAGATACTGTCAAATCAGGTCAAATTTCTGAGAAGAAAGACAACTCATTCAAGTGATATCAGGACCTTTCGCTACCAACACATTTTGCTGTCCCATGTTCATAGCTGCATTTCAGTTGTTAGCATTATTGTTAGTGTTAGGATTGGTTGAGATTAGAATTAGGCTAAGGATTGGGTTTATAGCTAGCATTTGAGTTGGGAATAGGTGTACCCTTGACTGCAAAACATCCTGATGGTAAAATGTCTTGGCGGCGAAATGTCACTGGAAAGCAATCAAATGGTGAGTAACCAGCTGCAGCAATTAGAAAAACAAGTAAATCTACAATGTAACTGAGTGTTCTCTGTTAAACATAGCTTTATGAAGTACTTACTTTTAAATGTTTCTATGACTTTACCAAACCCAGTCAACTTGCTGCCCAAGCTCTTTGCTCTGTTGTCCATCTCTGTGTGGAATGTTTGCAGCATTTGTGGCTGGAAGATGGTGATCCTGACCAGAGCCAGGGTCTGGGGGTTACACTGTTGTACAAACTCTGCGATGCCATCCAGCATGCCTTTAGCTGACTGGTCCGGACTGATCTTGATTCCTCCTATGTATCAAATATCATGATTAGTAACTCCTGAAATGAAGCTCAGATAGATTTAAGCTAACTGTAAATCTTGAAATCGTCACACTCACAGTGGTTTTATTTTTGCAGTGACCTCTCGACCATGAATTCATGACACTGTAAATATCAGTTTCCTTGCACCTAGTCTATAGGTAGACCTGTTTGTAACCATATCAACCAGTCCTTAGATATATATATATATATAACATTACAGCATATATATACATTATGTCGTACATGTATGTACAATGTACCGGGTACTAACACAATATGATTTATCCATATACAATGAACTTGTATGTTTGTAAGTTCATTTGTGTTTAATTATTTGTTTATAGGTATAGTTGTAATAGACCTTATGAAAGTCACTGTACTTTTGTTGTGTCAGTAAAGATTTCACTATGTTTTCCCTTCCATTTACCCCAGGTACATATATATATTCACTAATGCCCTTTCTAAAGCAGGGATGACAGGTCTTAATGGATTCTATATAGATTGTATTTACAACTTGATATATAATGTTTTGTTCCATCTTACTTTCAGTACTCAAGTTTATGGTGACAACAACTGTACCTGTCCCGATGGCAGGCAGTGCAACAGACTTCAGTTTTCTCTTGTCTGCAGTCTGGAGGCAGAGTTTTATGTTGTCCTTCAGGTGGTTGGGGTGAGGGTTCACCAGGTGCAACACATGTCTACAAGGAAGGCTTCCTGCACCTGGAGGGGACAGGTGTACACTTTGTAGTATTGTAATGCCCAGTAACATACAAAGTGCGATTGTGGTGCAATGAGGGCAATCTTGGGACAGTGTCCTGCAAAATTCAGCTGTCTTGGTGTGGAAAAGGCATATGTTTAACCTACAATGTATGAAGAATGTGACTGTGATATAAACAAGAACAATAGTACATTGTGTGTCTTGCCAATTTTAGTTTTAACAACTCTACAGACTAGAGTTTAATTTCTATTAGAGCAGACTGATTTACCATATGCTCCTTTAACTACATTTTGTATATCGCATTCATGTAGATCGTATACTTGAGAGAATAATTAATCAGCTTCATCATTCACCTGTGTCAAACATTTTAAAGTTTCATCATACATTTGTACATGTATAACACAATCTCTAGCATGTTACACAAAACAGTAGATCATCAACATACCAGTTATAGCTATACTTCCATTCTGGAGTTGACCATGTTGCAGGACGTGTGCAAGGCACTCTGCTTGGAGGCCACCACCAGCCTTCCTGGAAACAACTTGAGCTATTCCTGCATCTAGACCTACATAAAAATAGATCAAATATGCACTGTTATATCAGACTGAAGGAAGTACATTTGTACATACCCCATCCAAAGTGCTACACACAACTTTTAATCATAGCTAACAGCTTTTCTATGTACATTTTATTATTTAACTAACAGATACAAGTACATGTACATGTATATGGCAATTTTATTGACATCTAGAAAAAAATAAAAAGAAGAAATCTTTGTAACAAAAATGTATACCATGTTGAGTATCGAATACCAAATGTACCAAAATTCTAAAGATTTCAGATCAAGTGTTTGAATACCATTTTTGAAACATGGCAACTATTATTTGAGTCCTCTCTTATCATTACAATAAGAGGTGGCCATTGCACTTTTAAACGTGCAGTACAGTCAAAAGGGGGGGCCAATGTATGTACAATCTGGTCACTATAAGCTTTAATGTATTACAGGATAGAAAATTAAAGCTTACGAAGCATGTTGTTGGTAGGTATGACAACGGCATCCACTGCCTCTGTGGTGATGTCACCCTGCTGGATTTGGAGGGTAACATTTCCAAAGGTCATCTGTTGTTGGCTGGGTTGTGGACTTGTCACAGCTGAATAGAAACCTGTACAGTAAAATATAAAATAAAATCTGCACATACAGTATTGTACAATTCTATGTATTGAATAGTCATTCATTAGGTACAAGAAAGTTTTTTCTGTGCTCTTTGTTTGAAATTCACAGAATTTCAATACAAGAAAATAATAATAAAATTGTACATCTAACCTGTTTTTGAAGGGTCTCCTGCGCCAGCTGTTGCCCCTGGCAACCCTGTTGTCCCTGGCAACCCCTGTCTTGTTCTTAGTTCTGCCTGAAAGGCTTGTACAGTCGGCTGGTCATACACAACGATGCTGACATGCTGGTGACAAAATGCATTTCTACAATTATTCCAACTAAAAAGGCAATTATTTAAAAAAAATATATAATATTCACCAGACAGTACCCTCAACTATGATATCTTGATAAAACATTTTGCAACAGGAAAGTGTGGATATCTCTGGTACAGGAACATGACTCGAAACATGAATATGTGTAACAAAATTGTCATCTTCATCTACATGATAAGTGGGAAGTGATTTTGTCAGTTGATCGATAGGAAGATCATGTTTGAACGTGACCCAACACATGCCAGGTGGGAGTAAATGAGCAGTATGTGGAGGAATTCAGGAAGTGGTTTAATACCCGATTGAATTACATCATACAATCCCCTCCACAGTACCATTACGTTCATGAACACTTCCTGGAAATATGCAAACTTCCTGGATGTCTGAAATCTTTTCTTTTTGATCAATACATCTTCATTACCTTCAGTGATGTCCTTGGATTTGCTTGGCTGAAGTTGACAGCTTCATCAAACATGGCGCTGGCTGCGACATTCCTGGGATATCCCAGGTTCCCTGTGCCAAGGGCTGGGAAGGCAATGGTATTGAACCCACTCTTATGGGCCATGGTCAGGCAGGTTTGGATGACTGTTCGTAGAGGCTGTGGGAAAAATTAAGAAGGGAATTAGTAACTGCTTAATCCTGTGGATTTATGCATACATAGTATGTGCTGACATGGAACAGTTATTGTTATTCTGAGAACTGTCTGTTACATGTACCAAGATGTTGAAGGCTGTTATGGCTGGTTTTCATAGTGATAAAGAACCCTGAGCTCCTATTGGTAGTTCTGAGAATGGGAATGCTTTTCTTCAGTCAGAGGTGTATGGTAACAAGCTCTCAGGGAGGAGGCAAAATCAGCTCGACAGCAAGAGATTGTGTAACACAGGTTAGTGAATTACATCCAGCTGACTTCATTAAAACCCACAGCTTTCACCTTTGGAGGGGACATGATAAGGCATCAGTCCAATGTTTGATGGAAAATAATAAATTGAGTACATCAATCAACCACATTTCTCAAAAGTAGTGACATTTACAGGGCTCTAATCACTCAACTTTTTACACAACTTGTAGTTCCAACTTAAAACTGACGTATCACCATCTATGGAATTCAAATTCATACAAATGTATACTCTGTAGCTAATAAACTGCTACTTACAGCATCTGTGTTCTTCCACCAAGGGATGACAGCATGGTACACCTGCTGACAGATAAGCCCTCCAGCAGACTGTGTTGGAACCACATCACCTGGCTTGGCTTTTCCATGAGCACTACAGAGCTGATAAACACAGAAAATAATTCCAGGCCTGCCATTTACAAGGAGCATTGTCTGGGATTACTCTTAGACCAGAAGGATGTTAGGAAAATGAATTATTCTGTTTAAATATCAAAAACGTTTTTGCATGCAGATTGTCACCTTGACCTCACCTGTTGTAGCTCAGGTCCCCCTGCCTTCAGAAAGGCACTTGCCACACCCCCTTGTCCCAGATCCAGGTCTGTTCCAACTGTGTTTACCAAAATATCAGCCTAGAAAACAAACAAAGTAAATATAGTACAAACACACTCAGAGAGTGAGGGGTGGAGACACACACAGACACACACACACACAATGAGTTTGACTAATTGCTAGTGACTGAAGTCAAAACAACAACGATTATCAAGGTCATTGTGCTTGTACCAGCTCAGCAGTGATGCCTCCCTGCTTCAGCTGCAGAGTGAGACCTTCAGCAGTCCTGATGGAGTCCCCATGTCCAGTGTTTGATGCTGCAGGTTGTCTGTGTGTAGAAGCCCTCTCCCTGCCAATACCAGATGGGCCAGGCATGGCAGCAGCTCCAGAGGAGACTGAGTCGCTACTACCATCTGTTATTGTTGTCACATAATCCACACCAAACCTGCAGTTATGAAGAATTAGTGTTATAAAGTATAACATCTTCTTTGCTAGTTTCACCACAACATTCACAATTCTGTACAAAGAACCCATTATCAATTTAATTTTGGATGGAGACATGTGGTAGTGTTGAAGAATGTTAAAAAAGTAAGCCATATGTATTGGTTTTAGTTATTTTTTCCAATTTCTAGATATAATGCACAGGATACATGGATTTTGATTCTTTAAAGAACTAGTCAAGTTTATTTCGCCTTACCTCTTAACCATCTCAGCTTTGAAGGCACCAGTCTTTTTTGCGTCCATTTCTGTGAAGTGCACTTCTGACAACTTGCAGTTGGGATGTATGTTGAAGAACATCATCACTCCCTCCAGGATTGTACCAACACATAAGTCAATTGGACAGCCATAGACACCTATAAAACATTAAGTGTCCTATAAAACATAGTCAGAACAAGAAAACAGAGATTTTAGAGGTCACTGCAAAAACTGCAACAATAAAACCACTGCGAAAGTCTCAAGATTTACAGTAACTATTTCCAAGGCCTGACCTGAGCTGATAGCAGGTATACCAATGCTGTGGAAGTCCTTTGCCTCTTGGAGTGAGTTGAACACTGCCCGAAGCAGATTAGCCTCTTTTCCACTCTTCTCATCTTCAGATAAACCTGCAAACAGAAGAAGGTACAGTTTAAAGTGTCATGTTCACAGTACAAAGATGAAGACCTTAATAAATGGTACTTACTAGCTGTTAAAACAGAACTGGCACTAAAATGCCATGACCTTTGTGATGATTTAGAGAGCCACACACATAATCCAGTGGTTAGTGACATACACGTTGCTGGACAGGGACGCAGTCTTTAGGATGGGACATTAAGCTGTGGTCCACTGTTCATTGTACATTGCACTTGATGAAAAGTGCTAGGGGAATTTTCCTGATACAATGAGTCTGTAAATACTGTCTTCTCTGTCCTGACCAGTGGAAGAGTACCTTGAATGTTCCCTGAGTCTACTTGAGCTTAATTGGTTTGAGATCCCTTTCACTTTATTTACAGGCTAAAAAGAGCCTCACCTGACTTCCACTGAGGTCCAACAGCGTGGACGACCATCTTGCAGGGTAGTCTGTGAGGTTTGGTAGTCATGACATCTCCATCGCTCAGCTGTCCTGAGGTCCTGATATAGGCCTCGCAGTCCTTCTGGATCTCCTTGCCTCCTGAGGAAGTAAAAAGATCCGGAAAATTTATTTCATGATACCTCCAAGCTGCCAAACAACCCACAGATCAACAAATATTAGTACAAACATTGGCTAGTTCTCCCGCCAGCACGTTTTTATGCTACATAATGTTGAGTTACTGTTGTATGTATTGTAAATGTCTGTATATTGTCTTGTTTTTTTTAATATGGGCCCTGGGCCTGATTCAGAGAATAAATAAATAGCATTCTATACATACCTAAGCTGACCAAATTTAAACATCTTGCCTATTTTAACTATAACGTTAAATCATTAAATGAGAGAGAGACAGACACACAGACAGAGAGCCACAGACAGAGAGGAGAAAATCTGCAATCACCTGCTTTCACCACAGCTGCGGCCAGACCCCCTGCATGTGACAGCCTGCAGTTGGCTGCGTTAACAATGACATCCACCTGTAGAGCTGTCAAGTCTCCCTGGCAGACATACAGCTTCTTCCCTTGTCTAGTCGTCACACTGCAGATCTGTGCAAGAGATAACAGTCATGACTTCAAATACCAGTCATCAACTAAGGATTGAGGTGTTCAAAATCTTTTTTATTCCTAAAACTATCGCAGAGTAGAAGACACTGACACCAAGTACATGTACAGTAGGGGCATCCTCACTATATTATATATATATATAGCTTTAAACAACACTTGCAATTAGATTTGCAAAGTTTAGATGTGACAGGTCGTTCAGTGTAACATAACCAACTGCTACCATGCTGTGTGCCTATAAAGCTGGTGTGTTACATCGAAGGGCAGTTACATCAGCTACATGTATACAGATACAGTGGTTGTGTCATGATGATTTTGATATGACATATGTTCATCAAGTAACAATACAGGTGAAAACCTTATGTAATCATGAAAGAAACCTTGGCAGCTTGCTGTACAATATACTAATAATATGACTTTATATATCAATCTAAGTTGACAAGGGCGTGATAACATGAGCAAACAGACATTTAAATTTGCTGCCTTACCTTTTCAGGGGCAGATCTAGAGACTGGCCCTCCAACACCAGATGCTGCTGCACCCGCCCGAATGTCTTCTGTTGAGATCACGACCTTCTCTTCTCTCTCTATGACCTTGAGGAGCCCCTTTCCAATGTTCCCGGTGAAGAACTTGTACATTCCTGAAAACAATAATAGAATCTTGTCAACTTACATTATGCTAAGCAGGAAGAAAGACCATGAAAATTAGACTGTTGTCTCTGTATAATGGGCAAGAGATACATTTTAGAGAGTGATAAACTTGGGCATTGTGTGTGGTCACTAAAGATCGATGAGTAGTTTTATGGAGAATACTAGAAAGTATAGTATGGAATCAAGATATCACACCAATGCTGAGACTCACCTGGCTTAGTTATGGGCATTGTGTCCATCAGTACAGCTGACACTAGGTCCTGCAGCTCAGCCTTGGCAGCTTGTGTTCCCTCTTTGGTACCACGAAGCAAGAAGCCCTTCCCAGTTTGAGTTATCTTTACTTTGTGGTCCATCAGCTTCTTCTCTATGCCATTGATGGCACTGCGATGATAGTCCTGAACAAACTTCATACACCCCTCTCCAACATCCATGTCAACATTGACAATGGTGTTGTTTGCCATGTAGCTGTCGACTTCTTCTTTTGCCGAAGGCATGATTTCTGAAGGTCCAACAATCCACACACTACCCGAGGCATTTGCATGAATGTCAATTGCCAATGTGTCCTTCAGGTTTTCGATGTAATCGGCCCATCCACGGGTATCCAGCAGGTCTCGACTATCATCAGGAACATCAATTTTTGTCTCAGATATGCTCTGTTGTAAGACACGTTTTGCACTTTGTAAGTCTTGAGGATCCATTGCAAGAATCATAACTTCAGCATTCTCCATGCTACAAGTTGCCATGATTCCTTGCTCCTGCATGGAGTTTTCCATGTATTCTCTTCCCTTGTTTGACATAAGGTATTCACGTACCCCACGAGACAGGTTGATCCTTTCCTCGACTAAACTGTTCACAATTTCATACACTTTGATTTTAGCACAGGTGACCAGTGCCTGCTGACCCCGGAAGTACACCTCCTCTCTGTCGACACGAAGTTGGATTTCTATGTCAGGATGTTTGGAGGGAAAGTCGTGCATGTCCAGCAGCTTTAGCCTTGCAGCCTTGATGTTAGTGATGTGGTCTGTCACGATGGATGCCTCTCTTTTCAGGTGTGTCTCTATCTCATCAACAATGGCTCTGTACCGCTTTGAAGTCTCAGCGACTGTCTCCACTGTTCCAGTAATCTCTATAGATCCACCACCTTCCTCGTTGTCATATCCATCGACCCAGACAGCTTCTCTGTTGGACATGCTAATATTCGCAACAATGTTCTCTTCTTTGTCTTTGGCATGTTTCCATATGTTTGGGGATACAGAGAACTGGACGGCTCGAAACCTCTTGAGATACTCTTCCATACAGTTCTGGCTTCTCTGTGCCCAATCCCGGATAATCTTGTGAACATCTTTCAACACAGGCGTCATTGTTGGGGTCACAACAGCAACTCTTCCAAGGCTTGGGTTCCACTCAACAGTTGCATGGATATCCTCCATCTTTTTTGTGAGTTCGTTCATGTAGGTTTCAGTGGAAGAGATGAAGGTCATTACTTCAGCATTGACCTCCACTTCCACAGGGTCAGGGAGTTTGAATGCTCCAGGATCATGGTCCTCTAGGGTCTCTCCAAGGCACTCGTAGTAAGGCTTCACTGTGATGGTGGTGTCGCTCAGTTTGTGTTCTTGTTGTAGGACTGCGTTGATAGCTTTGGGAATGAGCAAATAGCAATTAACACTCTATGATTAGAATCTTTTTTTACAATGTAGAAAAAGCAAAAAAAGGATAGTTCCAGCCTTTGTAGCCCCAAATTAAGTATCAGCAAGTCCCTTCAAATAAGGTGCATGTATTCTAGAAGCTACGTTGTATGCTATACAGACCACAGTGGCATCTGTGTGTCCCAGGATTTAGTCTCCAGGTTAGAGACATGAAGTCCCACGTGATGAGAACATGTTAGACATTTTTGGCAATGAAGGACTACCAAGGTACTAAAAAGAGATCACACGTACTGTCTGGACTTTCAAAGTGTATAATGGCCGTCCCACTTGTTGGGTCGTACTTGGTCCTCCCCTCAGCAATTGATCCTCCCCCACTCCTGTTGGCATTCTCAAAGTACAGCTCCACTAGGTCCTTTGGTGTGTTGTGAGGCAGGCCTGTCACTATGATGCTATCTGTGACTGGGACCCTCTCCACTGTCAGATTCCTGCCTTCAAGTGGTTTCACAGCAGCCTTAGCAACTATTCTGTCAAAGTCTTGGGAAATAACAACACTAATGAGAATCTAATACTGCAAGTGAAATTCAACTGCAAATGGAAAAGCTTAAAATATATTTTTATCAATATGTAACTAAAAACAGAACCATGGATCAAGTCAAAGTCGGACCTCCCCATGATATTCATGATGCATAGTGCGATGCCTATCTTTAGCCCTAGCCTGGGCTATAAACTTTGTGCAATCACTACATCAGGAGGCTATTCCACTGGTATTGGTGTGTATGTGCAGCAGTATGTACCATTTTGAAAGTCTTTGGTATGACTCAGCCAGGATCGAACTCATGATCTACCCAATGCAAGGCAAATGCTCATTAGGCCATGGCATCGGTTGTAACTATATACACGTGTGTCAAAACCAGGACTATTAATCCTACATCATGTATTTGTCTTTGAGATAACACAGTCAAAATAAAACTTGTAGGAATTACCCCAAGACACCACACAACATAAATTGTACCTACTAGTTATACAATCCATTGTGACCAAGGCTGTTCCTGGTTGTGAACTGTAGACAATGTCTTCAACAGTATCCCCACTGATGGCCTCCATGTACAGCAAAAGGGTTTCTCTGGAAGTACTCTCATTTATACCCTAAGAATGCAAAAGTTTCATGGTCAACTTTAACATACCCCACACAAATCTAATGACTTATATCAACTAACTTAATAATATACATATCAGAACTAAATGTAATTTGTTTTCTTTACAATATGTGATGATGACAATGTACTATAACTTACTATAGAGTGTTGGCACATCTGCAGTTTTGCATTAAGCTCTGAAGCCCCTTCATGATTATTTACATGTACATTTGTAGTTGAATAATGATAAAAACACTTCTGGAAACAGCTAGAAATTTGTAATGGCTTTCCAACATACCTTTATAAGAAGGTAAGTACAATGAAGTGGGAGCTCTCTTGTATTGGCTGCCATATTTGACCTTACTACTTCAACAAGAAGTGTTGCCTGTCCAATCTTGTGCTCTCTAGCCAGCACACGCTCAGTAGCTGTGGGTGCACAAATGTGGGACATGAATGTTAATGACTAATAGAAGCCATTCAGGTAGGCAAAAAGATTCTTAGTTATTTTAAAAGATGAACTATAATTTAGTATAAATGAACAAGGTAACCTTACAGCGTAATCTTGAAACTACCATAAATTTCAGTTCTACCTGCTGGATCACTGAAGATGATGAAAGCTTTGTCATCTCTAATTTCGAAGCTCTTCATTTCTCCCCCTCCTGATCTTCTTGAGTTCTCAAAGTACATATCTACCATCTGGCTTTGGTCGGGAGAAAACCCTGACACTCGGAGGACCACATCCTCAGTAGCACATACTCCTTCTTCTTTTCCATCATCTGTAGATGGAGTGTTGTGCTGTCCTGTTTCTTTTGGCCTTACACTACCATCACCCATGCCAAGGACAGGGATTCCCTCCATTGGCATATCTCCATCATCTGGTGCTGCACCATCTGTCATTACATCATCAGTGTAGTCTGTTTCCTTCTCACTTGAGGTTGCAGGTGCTGCTGGTAACTTTAGGCCTGCTGATGCCACAGCAGATGATGCCGCTTCCATCTGTAGTGACGACTCTGATGGCAGGGGTGATGGTGATGATGATGAACTTGGAATTGACCTTTTGCCTTCTTTCTTTCTGTTCAGAGGCGATCCTGGTGGTTGTGAGAACACAGGCTGAGCTGGAATTCGGGGATGACGAATGTTTCCTCCCGCTACAGGGCCAGCGGAATCCCCCTGCATTGTGTCCCCAAAGTCACCTGTATCAGTGTAAGAATATTGGCGATATTTTTTCAACTGCTTTTAGACAAGTGTTAGTACAGCAAATAGTAAAGCTTGGAGCCCAATTTGGTTCCACTTTTAGCTATGAAGACTTTGATAGCACCTTTTCACAATAAAGAGAGATCAAGACCACCCAAGGTACCTTTCAGTTTCTTTGAAGGTGAGACTAGGCTGGAACAGATGACCTCTTCAAACTTCTTCCCCAGGAAAGCCATCTCACTTGGAGAAGATGCATCTACATTGAGTGGGAATGGGATGCAGTCATCTGTTAGATTTAAATTTGCAAACATGAGACGAATGGTCTAATTTGTTTTTACAGGTTGAGAAGAACACAACAAGAGAAACTTAAATATAGCTTAGTGAAGCGAAGTCTTGCCTTGACACTCAAAATCTGTTTGGAAACTTTTACTTTTAGATATGGTGAAGCAGGGAAGTGAAATCAAACATTATCACCTACAAATGGGAAGTGAAATCAAACATTATCACTGCAGGGCCATTTTTACATATAATATATATATGTGAAGCTCATAACTTTAGGAACAAAACATTTCCATCCCTAACTGCTGACCTGCACAATGATCCACACTGTCACCCTCCTCTGCGTCAGATTCCATCTCTGGTTCTTCCAATTCTCCAGGACAAGGAACAACTTTCACTCTACTGCCCTGGATGTAATGTCCGGGCTTAGCAAGTACATTTTGAGCCACTGTAAGGGAATGCCATCAGATATGTCATACAATGTATATCACTTCAATGGTTTAACACTACTAGAATCATTCCAACAATGAGTTGCAACTTTCCAGATTCATGTAACATATATAAGATAATATCACATGTTCCGTCCTGGTTGGGACTTCTTCTATGGAGCCTAGTAATGTTACATTTTATCTAATATATCATAATATAGTCAGCCGTCATTGATGTTTACACATAAAGCATGCTGTGGTCCAGATGAGGACAAACCTATGTGTGTATTTTGCATATACATGTACAGCAATTCCACATTATTTAGTCGGACCACCTCCTTGGACAGACCATACTACAGGATTTCAATCCATTGAACTTATAAGATAAAAGAAAGAATTGCAAATGCAAGTTCACCTAACAGTTACATATAATCCATTGAAATGTCTCTATCAATTTGATGAATTTTCTTATGTTCCCACATCAATATCCCTCTAACAGATGTCATGAATAATCATCACATAGCCATGGCAGTTGAGCATGACATTTACACACCCTGTACTTTCACTTTCAGTTCTTCTTTCTATGCTGACAAATACACAAAGCATTGCAAACTGCAAACACAGACAGATGATAATTGAAACATAAAGCAGCCAATCATGCAAGCCTTTAACGCCAAGATAGTTTTGAACAAGGAGGTTAAAAATCTAGATTTGATCTTGATTTTTAACCTCCTTGGTTTGGAACCATAACAGTATTCATTTTTAATGGCCAATGTTGTCCAATATAGGACAACATGATTTAACCAAGGATTCCTATACCTTATTTCAAGTTATTAAGTTACCGTTGTTCTTAGATTGAATGAGGGCCGAGTACTTACTCTCAAGGAGGTTGTAGTGTCCACTATAACCTACTGCTGGATAAGGACAAAAACGTGGATGTTCACGTGACCTCACATCTGGCTGCGATTATAATTTGGTTTAGAAAGGTCAAGGAATTCATTTTTAAAATACCGACCTGATTGGTCCTCAAAGGTGACCACAGCCTGCCCGGGACCCAGGAGTCGGACTGCCCTGACGTCCCCGCCTGATGACTGACTCCGGCTCTGGAAGTAGATCGTCACTTTGTCCTGTAGACCTGGCAAATCTGGCAGCCCGCGAACAAGAACTGATCTCCACTCCCCCGACGACATTTTGGAGGGAAGTCACAAACCCGGAAGTGGATTTTGTTCGGACGTTTTATGTGGTTTCGCAACAGTTTGACAAAGTCGCAAGCAACGCAAATGTCCTTTAGCAGCTAACAAACATGAAAATGCCACTCTAGATGAGCCAACTCCCCTTCTACACTTGTTTGCCTGGGTGTTTTCTTACGAGTGATGGCGTGGGAGTTCCGCTTTCCACGAAGTTTCGGTCCGTTATTCCTACGAGTTGATTGGTTTAACCATGACACATGGGAATCCCCGCGAAAACCTCCGATGATTGGTTCATTACTGTCAGCTGACTGAGGTTTGCACACCAGTTAGGGGTCAAAGGTTAGGACAAACACCGAAACTGCCTGACTGGAAGAGGAAGTTTGAGCGGGAAGCACCACGTCTTTAACCCCTTGGTTACGCTTTGCACACCTGAGCTGAAAGACCATAGACGCACCAAGAGACTTGCGGCAACATCACCTGAAATGGCGGCGTCTAAGGGACACGCTGATGCTAGGGATGGAGCATCCAGACAGACGTATGTTTTGCGTAATACCACTACTTGTGCGCGGGTTGTCCTACTCCCATACCCACTGCTGCCACTACCAGGCTTCGGGAAGCGGTTGGAAAGAGTAGAAATTGGCCAAATAGATAGATAACACGCCTGGCCAGGGGAGCTGGTCCACGAGAGAGTACAGTTTGCCCCTGGTGTGTTATCTGTCTATTTGGCCAATTTCTACTCTTTCTTCAGCCGCTTCCCGGAGCCTGGTAGAGGCTACTTCTTCTATGCAACCTTCTTGATGCAATTCATGCAACAACTTCATGTCCCTTTGACACAAGTTCCCTTATATGGTCATCCACGGTGTGATCATATCTTTTGCACCGATGACTCAGCACAACTTGATTCAATAGGGTTCGAGTGCTGGTCCTAGTACTGGATTTTTTGACCAAGGACAAAATATAGGATTTATAACGGCAGAATGACAGGAGTAAAGGTCAGACACAGAAAATGGGAAAAAATTGAAGATAACATTGACTTTTGATTTTTAGAATACTGGTCCAGTAGTACCTTTTCAACAGCCCTCCCATCCACTCTCATGTCCCAGAAACCCAGCAATGACCTTGTGAGACTCAGACTCAACTTTAGTTATCTGAACTTTCACCTTATGTTATTCCAATATCAATATGTAAGTTCAACGTGAAAATATGATTATTCCAAATTTAAAGAAACAACTGTACATCACTCCCTACATTGTATAACAATGAATGAATGAATTGATATATTGTGAACCGAAATCAGCATGATATCCTTTGTTCAAATCTCATCAGGGGGAACACTGAATACTCTAGTAATTCAACAACATTTTGGACTGTTTGCAGACGGGCCACTTTAATTAACTTGTATATTTCACACATTTGTCAATTTTTCAAGTCTTTTATTGTTACATTGTACTTTGTTTTGTTGTTAACTGTAACATTATATACTTGTGCAAGAGGAGAGGACTATTACTATAGTATTAGATTTTGCCTGATCTTAAAAATCTGTACAATTTTGTATTTAATGTAATATACTATACTAATAATCAATGTGGCTGTATGGACATTTATGTCATACCTGGGCTGCGATAACAAAGTTGTAATTGTAACAGTGGGGGGTTTATAAGCTCTATCAACAGATCCGTCTTCAGGGTCTAGATTACACATTATCATATAGCCAGAAGACGTCGACCAATCGGAAGGCTCCATTTCCCCCCAAACCCAGGTCATTTATATCCGATATACAGACCCGGAGGTCCGTAACGATATTGACCAATCAGTGTCGACCGATAAATGACAAATGGCCGCTGGTGACCTAGTTCTGTTCCAATTACGTCAGGTCGAACGGGATTCGGGTTCGACAACAAAATCTGTCTATTAGGACATTTTTAGTTTGCCCGTCATCTTTGCGTAAAGAGCACGTCGTAATGGATGTGCAATTTAACCATTAAGCAGAAGACTTGAACTCGATACTAGCTGCGTGGTCGCCCGGGAACACCCGGCGGCACCAGAGGAAGAAGGAAGAGAGGTAACATACTTGTTTGAATGGACAGCTGGAGGAAGCGCGAATAAGAAAACAACAGCAAAAGTTTCGGACTCGGTCGTTCATTCGGTGGTCATAGGAACCGACCATGAATTATGACGCCATATACACCTCAGGGTGGGGCATTAACCCTATATTTAACCATGTTAACAACTAGATAACATGTTATTCATGTGCTAATTCACAGTCTGAATCTAGTAGAGGTTTGCATGGGCCTACCCATATTTCTTTTTTGTATTTCAGGGGTGGACAGCTTAGTTTCCAGTCAGTGCTGGTGTCTAACATTCCACCAGACATAACTGAGGACAAACTGACCATCCACTTCCAGAAACAGAGACAAGGAGGAGGAGATGTGAAACAAGTCACCAAGTTGTCTCCTACTCAGGCTATTGTCACCTTTGAAGACCCCTTACGTAAATGATTTGCATTGTGTAAACATCTGCACACTGTACATAGAACATAATCAGTTCAAACCCACATAACAACAACAAATTGTTATATCAAGGGAGTACAGATTCTACTTACGAACTTGCAGCTTCCTTGCATTAGAGTACTAGTTTCTAAGTAACGTTAACTCATCAAAAATGTCATGAACATTGATGTTACTATATAGATACATGTAAATTATATGTTTTAATGTTGAAGCAACTGCATTTTCATTTCGATAGTACATTTGTTTTTCTACAGAGAAGAGAAGATTTTAGGTGACGGAACATTTCTAACTAAATTTCTACAAACAATGCCTCTGTACAGGTGCCAGTGCTGTGCTGCAGAAAGTACAGACTTTGTCTGAGGAGGGTGTACCAAAATGCACACTGGAGGTAGAGCCACACATTGAGGTAATTGCATTTTAAAAATACATTATTACACGAATATGTATTTGTAGTAATTGTCAACAATAAATTCACTCAAATAAAATGTTTGACATGCATCTGCCTTGGCCTATTACAGCTGATTTTACAACTATGATTCAAAACACATGGTACATGAACTGATGCACTAATCATTTATGGATGGTATACTTGGAAGTATACTTGAACAGCTTAATGTAGAAGGATGGAACACCTTATGGTTATGGGGGGTCAAAGAAAACATTTGGCTTTAGCAAATATTGTAAATTTGATAGATACACCATTCTTATTCAAATATGTACACTCTTCTTTGGATTACAGGTCTTTGGTAAGGTGAAAGCTGAAATACCATCAGACATTGTAAATGCCATTCCAAAATCAGCCTTCCGCCAAATAAAACAGGAAACGGGTGTAGAGTGTGACGAACGCTTGATGAGCAAGGTTGTCAACATCAAGGGAAGATGGCATCAGGTCGAATCTGCTAGAAATATGATTCGGGCTCAACTGTTGTCTGTCACCCCTGTAAGAAGTAGGCAATCCTCATCCACAAGTAGTGACAACCTGGCAGCAGACAAAGGGTACAACCCAAACAAGTACCAAAACAACACTAGCCTTCAACAGGGTCTTGGAGGTGCAAATGATGGACCCAAAGGTCAGGTAAGAGCCAGTGGTGGTTACATGGATGATACATGTATGGACTGGGAGGATGGAACAGGAGGCTCTACACTTACAGCACAGAAAGCTGCTAGTGATCACCACCCACAGGGCCATTACCAGGAAAAACAAGAGGGGGAAGGATCAGACTTGGACTTGCCTGTCAGGTATGATGTCACCAAGGGACAGAGAAGCCAATCTCTTAAGGAGGACAGGCAGAAGAAAGATGATCAGACTGGACATCGGGATAAGTCTTTCAGTTTAAGAAACACTACAGTGGGAGAGGAAGCAACATCTGGAGCACTTGGCCCACGTTCTCTTGACTCATTGAGCATGAGAGATGAAGATAAAAATGGAAATCCTGGGCTTGATAGGAAGAAGGGTAAGTATGATGAAGAACAAGTGAGTGACAGGGAAAGGAACAATATCCAGCATACTACTGGATATATGTCAGGTTTTCAATCACTACCAAGCAGACCAACTAGCTCTAGAGATTCTTTAGAAGACAGGAAGACTAGTACAGCTTTGCAAGGGAATGACCAGGGTGGAGCTGTTGGTGGTAACACACACGATGTTGATGACGATGGCCACTTTGCTGTTGACCCCTATGTGCTCCACATCCTACGTCAGACAAAAGAAGATGAGCTAAATGCCATCCTGGCAAACAATCACGTCCGTCTCCTTCCTCACGAGTCAGACACATTTGTGCAGTTCGTACCGATGGGCGGTCCAACTCCCGGCAACTTGGATGAGGCAAGAAATGCCTTCGCTAACCTTTACCAACAGCTGTTCAGATCATTGACAAGTGAAGAAATGGACATCAGTGGATACAATGTTCCATATACAAAGGCACAGAAGGCTGTACACCAACTGAAGGAGATTTGTTCTTTGGTGAAAGTGATGGAAAAGGATGGCAAAATCGAGTTCATTGGAACAAAGGATGATGTAAGGGCTGCGAGGAAAGTCCTTTGTGACATTCTAGAGATCCCCTTGCACAGAAGTCAACGGTTATCAAGGCAGAGCAGTGAATCAGGAAGTGCCAGGTCATTTCAAAGTCAACCAGACCAGGGAACATCACAGGGGACTGTGTATTTTGAAAGAAAACTGAATAGAGTCAAGGTCAGCATAATGCAGGGAGACATAACAAAACAACATGTGGATGTCATTGTGAATGCTGCCAATGAACAACTATCTCATGCAGGTGGTGTGGCAAGGGCAATAGTTCTTGCAGGAGGACACTCAATTCAAGAAGCTTGTGACAAACACACCCGTGCTCATGGCAAGATCAAAGTGACAGGCTGTGTGTCAACAAGAGCAGGAAGGTTACCCTCCAGGCATGTCATCCATGCCGTTGGGCCAGTGTATGCAGGGAAGTACAGCAATCAGGACACTCTCCAAAAGCTCAGAGAGACATGCATGAACACATTCCTGTGTGCCTGTGATGAACTGAGAGCATCATCTATTGCCATCCCTGCAATCAGTACAGGTAGGGAGATTACTATTATGCTTGACCATTACTGAATTAACATTCTTGTTTTATTCTTGGTGTTACCAATCTTTATATTCTAAGTAATATTTTGGGCAAATTTTGGATAATTGTAGAGAACTCATTGCAAATTCCTTGTATTACATACCTGTAGATTGTAATAGTAATACTTCTTTACTGGTGATGCTTTATGCCATTGATATTTTTATTTCAGGACTGTTTGGTGTCCCAACAGAAATATGTGCAAAGGCAATGTTTGACTCAATTGCAGAAGTGGCTGGATCTGCTGCTGGTCAGCTTGGATCTCTTCAGGAGATTCGCATCATCGATATCAAGTCAAGCACTGCCCAGGACATTGCAGACTACTTCAAGTTAACGTTGAGTAAGTCACAGCCTAGAAGCTCTACATTCACAAGCAGCAGCACAAGCACATTTTCTCCAAGCTCTGCTGGTCACAAGCATTCACCAACTGAAACAAACAGGCACCAAATCGGAACTAAGAGCTCCTCCAGTTACCATAATCACAAGAAAAGCTATACAGATGCAATCCAGACTGGAGATGGTGCCAGAGGTTTTGGGCAGAGCATGCAGTCTACATCAGGCCAAGGACAATCCAACAGTTTCACAAAAGAAAAAGCTGCATTAAGTCAAGCAAAGTCCACTGATGATCAGGAGGAAACATGTCCCATCTGCCTGGATGATTTCAAGGATCCAAAGACCATCCCACAGTGCAAGCACAAGTTCTGTAAAAACTGTCTGGATCGAGCACTGAAGGCAGCTTCACAATGTCCTATCTGTAAAACTGTGGTAGGGACCTTGATTGGGACTCAACCCCGACGTGGCACCATGAAGGACAGAGTTGACAGCTACATCACCCTTTCTGGCTATCCCAAGTGTGGAACAATAGTGATTGACTACCACTTTCCAGGTGGAACCCAAGGGGTGAGTCTGGAAGATTATCATGAGGTCAATTGCTAGGAAGCATTTGCTATTTTATCTTATCTGCTGATAATTGGTGTGTACTGATATGAATCAAGTAAGGAATGAAGTAGGCACTGTAATTGTTTCTAAAAATGTTCAAAGTTCAAATTATAGAGCTGCCATATTTACAATGTTTGTCATGATTGAAATTTCTATTAGGTAAAATAAAAGCTTACTTTCTGTTAGCTTGAACAACTGTAGCATTATTTACAAATTAATCTCAAATACTCTTCCACAGCCAGAACATCCAAACCCTGGGCGTCCCTACTACGCAACATCCCGTAGAGCCTATCTTCCTGACAACCTTGAGGGAAGAGAAGTTCTGGCCTTGCTGAGACGTGCCTTCAACCAAAGGCTTGTCTTCACTGTTGGTACATCAGCAAGTACTGGACTTCCAGACAATGTCATTTGGAACGACATTCACCACAAAACCAACATACATGGAGGGCCAACAAAGTAAATGTCGTTTTCATTGTATATTTCTCTATTCTCAGCAAGCAAGCAGTTTTCAATACTGAATTGTTGAACTGTGGTGCCATAGGGACTGTATGAAATTACAAAAGCCAGAGGATAAAGGATCACAAAATGAAGTCAGGGTAATTATGTTGATTTCAATATTCGATAGAGCAGAAACACCTTCAATGTGAAAAGGGGTAATACTAATAGTCAACTTTTTACTGGTATGTCACTTCATGTAGGTTTGGTTTGGTTTGGTTTTTTATGAGGATCTCCATTAGTGTGTTAATTCACACTATTCTTCCTGGAGTCCTGGTGAGGTAGGTGACATTTTGATGCCAATGTCATGAAAGAGCAGTATGAGAAATTTCCTACACATATGTTAAGACGTGATACATGTATCTGAGAAACTGACTTGATGTCTTTTACAGCTATGGCTACCCGGATCCTGACTACATGAGGAGGGTGAAAGAAGAACTTGCAGCTAAAGGAATAAAGTAATGAAGATAACAGTAGAATGTAACTACTGTGTATACATTTTTTTGTGGAATATAGGTTTGTAACACAAATGATCCTAGGTTACCAAGTAGTCAAGCAATGTGTTCAGTGACTTAGACTTGATTTTTTGTTTTCATTTTGTAGGAAATAGATAAACAGATGACACTCTGTGTTTGGTGTATCTTTCTTTTTTTTGACAACATGTATATCATACATACATAATGCTTGGACAGTTTCTGCTCTTTCAATCAAAAAATGGATAATATGGTGAAATACTCATGTAGGTAGGATGCCTTCATGAAAACTGTTGTGAATGTATCCTGTATTAAGAATCAGTAATGCTACTAAAAGATTGCGGGTAGCCTGGATATGTTAGTTCTTACCATTTAGCATCATCAACACATGTCATGCATCTGTGTCCATTCATACAATTCATAACATTCAGAAGAATGGTAAATACTTTTTGCATGTTCATAACATTCAGAAGAATGGTAAATACGTTTTGCACATTGTTTGCACATGGAATTACAAGCCTTGGAAAATTGAGGGAAGAGATTAGTAGAGATGCTTGCAGTCAATAAAGTGAAGTTTGGTTGTACCATATATGCACTAGAATTGGTGTCTTCTCAAGTCTGTTCTGCATAATGCTACATTAAGGGTTCAGTATAGTGGGGATCATTGTGCCTGTTTCATATCTTATTTGATTGTGAAACACACCCTTGTGTTAGATAGTGGATGCCATTTACAACCATAAACACATAACCACTTTGTAACACATTGCATACAAGCATGCCTGTCCTTGGTGCTGAACACCATCTACATAGATGAACTGGCCTGTCCCTGGTGCTGATTTAACAGTCATCCATGAATGAAGTTTATTAACAGATAACATTGGGTTAAAATTAACACCGTTACTTCCATTGCCTGTATCAGTTCCACAAATGTATGAAAAATACAGCACAACACTAGTTACTCGTAGGAAGTGGTGGCAGGACATCCTCCAAACAAGCAAGGGTTACTATTGGATTTTGGAAGAAGACAATTTATTATCCCTTTTATGTTAACAATGGCCAATTCTGTTTGTAATATGAGAGATGCCTAGTACCTAAACATAACGGGCCCGTTAACAGTTAACGAAAGAGAAGAAAATAACCCTACATTACAAACTGAAAAGGTTAACGTTGATATTTAGAGTATCCTTTATCACAACATAACGTAAGTTGTTCCCTGCATAAGTCCTTGCTTTCATCAAGTTGTCATGAGTCTATTTAAACCATGGAAATAATACGGCAAAATTTGGCTGGATCATTTTGTGACCCCAGGTTTGACCCCATCCCGTCATGCTGTGTGCCTGTCATGGCGGACGTCGTCTGTTCGCCGGCCACGTAAGCTGACATTCTCAGGAAAACTCCGTGTTTCCTGATGAAAATATGTTGATACTGCTAGTAGCCACTGCCCTTGGACCCATGGCGTGCGCTAGTGCCACAAAAGTAGACAGGAAACCCACTATTGACCAAGGTAAGGCTATCAGAATTGCCCCCCTCCCAACTTTCGTAATGCTTCCTTGTTGACCTTTAACGTTACTGTAAAATTATGTTTAACGTTGTTAAGGTATATATATAGTTCAATTATACATGTCTTGATCCCGTAATAAACAACAACATGCTAACAAAGACATAACTTAACAGCCCTGTACATACACCATCAGCTTGACTGGACAGTTGAATTCGTTGAGAGTTGGAAATTCGAAATCCTGAAACACTAGCGAAGTGATGGTACTTGACATATTTCAAGCACTACACAATATTGAACACGGATCCGGCAGGGAGTGTAAGCCGCAGCACCGTTGACGGGCAGGCTGAATTTGTCAACTGTTAAACCTACTCGGATCACAGTCACAATACAGTTTTGTTGTCAAAACCTTGCGAAAATAAAATAGTAGATACGTCTAGATTGCATAAGCATACTGGTATTGTAAAGTCAGGAAATCTCTAACTTAGTCTCTCTCTAAGCAGATCTTTCGGTGGCAAAGTCGTAACCAACCGGCAAGGCAGTATCCAATAGGCAAGGCACTATCCAATAGGCAAGACAGTATCCAATAGGCCACCGAAGTTGATCGGGCTGGCTGTCAGAAAATGGTACATGGAAATAGGTCACAATTTTTCCCAATTAACCTCTGCTTGGAGAGTACATTGTAGTTAAGAACAACTTGCATGAAGTATCTCCACCAGTTTGGATAAAAGGTTCATATAATTTGCTGTCCATCAACAGCTCAGGTTATAGCATATGGTGGAATCCTGAACAGCTTTGTGCCAGGCGTGCTGCCAAATGACACTGACATCCAACAGGTGGCACAGGTGAGTTATGATATTGATGCATCTGTCCTGTCTACCAAAAAATTAAGCAAGAAGCCTACACAAAACTGAGGCCAATATGTTTCATGTTTTAATTATGTAAGATACTGTGTAGTTGATTTCTACCATTCACTTCTGTAACTACCTGTGGCAATAATGGCTTCTTAATTTGAAAGCTATCTTTTAGCATTAGATCAACGGCATGGTGATTTTGTAATTTTTTTGCCAGAAAAATATATTTTGGTCTATTTTTCATAGTCTGTGTTATTCCTGCCATCTCTTTTTGCTCTTGATCATGAAAAGGTCTACTTTTCCTGACAAGTACACTCGTCCCTTGATCCAGTTGCTGTAAATCTTGAAAATTTCGCAGTGGTTTTATTTTTGTGGTTGTCGGTGTGACCTCTCCACTGCAAATTTATGATACTGCAAACATGCATTTCAATGTATTACTACTGTTCTGTTTACAGAATTGTTTGAACTGTAAATTCAAAACACCACAATCCCTTTTCCGTCCTACTGCGAAATAAAACCACCACGAAAGTACTAGTAAATGGATTTACAGTTAATACAATTTTTATTTTTATTTTCCTATGTTCTAATCAACATTTTGTACCCTCTGTCTGTTCTCAGTTTGCCCTCCAGTATGCCACAGAACATGCACCACACCTGGTACCCCGGGCAGGGGATGGTGCTGAGGGTGGAGACTTCCTCAAACCTGAAATACTGCAGCCAAGAAAATTAGTACGTAAACAGCACATGGAGAGTACAGCCCTTTGCTACAGCTAGCCTGGATTCCCGCCTTCGTAGCTTTAGTACACTCTCTCGATACTTCCCTGCCATATTCTATCCATCTGGTGATGATGTCATGTAATGAGCTAATTCAACAGATGGGGCCTCTGCCGATTGGAAGACCCCATACTGCCGCAGTCCAATCATGCCACTGCATTTGTGGAGGCACTCAGATTTGGCCAATCATTGCGCCTATTTAAATCTGAACAAATATTCAAACTAGAGTTCCACGACCTCATACCTTCGCCAAATGAGGTTAATATTATATGACTGACGAATTATAGATTTCCCCCTAATTATGCCAATAAGATCCCCATTTGCATGAATTACGTCAGTTGATCATATTCTCCTCCCAATGGCAGTGTTATCGTAACAAAGAAGGCCATTCTAGCATTTTCTCATAAATTATGCAAATGAAGTCCTGATTTGAATAAGTTATGTTGAATGATGTTCACCTCCAGTCAACTTGCGCAAGTATGAAATTGGCAGCATCAACCACTATGGAATTACAGTATTTTCTCATTAATTATGCAAATTAGGTCTTCATTTACATGATTAATATATGGCGATGTTCCTGTCATTCTTAATTACACATGTCACAAGGTAGAATAGTCCTTAATGGAAGATAGGTGAATTATAGAATTCCCTCATTAACTATGCAAATTAGATCCTAATTTGCATAATTGTCATCTAATTATGTCAAGCATCACGTAAGCTACCTACATACCCAATATCAAGACGATCCGTCAACTGGTTCTTGAGTTATCCTACTTTAAACATTTTCATACAAATGCTCCTGCAGTTACAGGGCAAGCCGCTAGGGGGCCCAAACTTACGTCACTTCTTGCCGAGCACAAGAGCTACCTACCATCCAAAAATCATGACCCTAGCATGTCCAGATCACGAGATATCAAAACCGGAAGTTCCGCTGCAGTACCATAACAAGCCGCCAGGGGGCCCAAAATCTAATCAGTTCGAGGTCTCATCAAGACCTATCCACCTACCAAATATCAAGATAATCCATCTAAGCCTTCTCGAGTTATGCTGTTGACAGACAGACAGACAGACACACAGACAGACAGACAGACAGACAGACACACGGCCACGAAAACATAACCTTCTTGGCGAAGGTAATGATATAGAATATGTGCAGGTCCAGTCTTTTTGGCAGGGAAGTGACGAGAGAGCATACTAAAGCTAACAAGCTTAAAGGCTGGCATCTGAGCTATGCTATAGCAGCATGCATATTGTTTCCTCCACAAATGGTTGTCTTAGCACAAGTTTATTTCGAAAGCAAAGACAATATCCTCTAATAATGTGTTATTCCTGTCCTCCCCAGAAACTCCACTTTACCCAAAATGGGCAAAACCCTGCTCTGTATGAGCTGGTGTATGAACAGAATGGGGAGAAGCTGACTGAGACCCACATCATCATCCTGGGGATCACCTACTTCCTCACCCTGTCCTGGCCCAGCATTGCCAACTCCCTGGTCCACAGGTTTGTGGTCACCCTCTTCTCAGGACACCTGTACGTCTTTGAACACACCTGGTTCCAGGTAGCCTCTCAGACAGGTAAGTCTAGTCCAACTCAGTTTACAATGTAGGTCAATCAATTAATGAAAATTAATGAATGAATGAATGGAAGGAAGGAAGGAAGGAAGGATGAAATGAAGGAATGATAGTCCAAATGATAAATGGAATGGGATGAAAGAAAGGAATGAATTAAAGGAATGAATGATAGAATAAATGAATGATAGAATTAACAAATGGTAAAATGAATAAATGAACAAGCTAATTTAGAAACTTACATTTTCTACAAGGAAGAAGCCTACATCTTGGCCTACATGGCCTACATCTTGTCAATTAAAGATTTATTCTCTTATTGTGATCTTTCTGCAAAATTCTCTTATATTTCTCATGCCCAATCATGACTCCATTAGGTAAAGTGGAATGTTCATTCAATTTGATTGTAGTTGATGATAATTTTGTCATCTCCATTACACTGTCTTGTTGTGTATGTATAGCTGAAAGCAACATTTTCCCTATTTATTTTTTTCCAGATGAAGGAACAATTTTGCCAGGTGCTTCAAAATATATGCAAGATGTCCAGGAAAGTGCAATGTCTTCCACAAGGACTCAAGACGTTGAATCTTTGACTCTAGGAGATAGCAAACACAGTGTGCAATATTCGTCTAATCAGGTTTGCCAACGGACTCCTCAAGAGAAGCTAGAGTGCAGTGGTCAAGAAAAGGCAGAATCTACAACAACTACAGCAAAGAAGTCCTACATACAGGCTGACATTGAGTTATCTGCTGGACTGAAGATTGCTTCCTACAATGTGTGGAATTTCAATGGTGGCCCAGATGGAAGTGTGAAGGCTTATGTAGAACGAGCCCAGCACTTGGGACAGGTAAGTCACAGTCACAAGGTTTGGGGGTTCAAACCCTGGACAACCTGTTTGTTTCTCATAACCAGTAAACCACGTTTAGGTGTGACACACCAGTTTTGTACAGTAGGTACAAGTTGTGTAAGACACAACTGTAAGGTATAATCCACTCACACTGGGAAGGACTCCCACTCTTTTCAATAAATGTGGTTGGATATATTTGCCATTGGTAGAGGTTCTTGTCCTTTTGAGGAAGCATTGAAATAGTGGAAAAGTGGCATATCCTTATTTTGTTGAGTTTATATGATAATACATGTACATGTAACCTGTTGTCCCAGGTCCTTGCTGACTGTGCTGCTGATGTCGTTGCCTTACAAGAAGTGAGGTTTGCCTACAACAGAGGAGGGCCTCTGGGGCCAAACCAGATACAACACTTAACACACTACCTCTCTGGCTACCAGGTAACCAGCACCACTTTGCAAATATTCATCCCCATGTTTAAGACATAAAAGAATTAAATGTGTTTTTTCTGGTTACCCGACCTACCCTAGCAAAAACCTGCTAACCCTAGTCTTTTTGTGGGGTCAATTGCTGGCAAGGGACATGAGATTTTCAAGGAGTGTTTCCCTAACTGACTACTCTGTGTCTGTTCCAGTATGTATTCCAACCTGCCATGTCCTACCCTGAGAGTATTCTAGGAAGGGTAGAAGAGGGCGTGGCCATCATCTCCAAATTCCCAATTCTCAGCCATGACTACATTCTACTGTACAGGTAAGAAAGACCACCTAAATACGTGGAAATAAGGCTTTGTGGACAACATAAATTCTGCAGGCATCTCCCTCCCCAAGCATGCCAATACATGTGTACTAAAGTGTGCATCTTGTTTTTGTTCAATTATAGAAATGCCAGTGACTCCGAAGACTTCCACCAAAGAATCTGTCTACATGCGGAGATAGAGACTCCATACTTGGGACTTGTAAGTATGAACAATTTGTTCATTCTTATGTATGGAGTATTTATGTCTGAAATGCAGCTTTATTACTGGCTTTAGTTTTTGTACTACATGTACATCCTCATTGCACATTATTGTAGGTAGTAAATTTATAATATAAGCAACAATCTTTCCCCCACCCACATGCTGTCAACCTACTTTGTCTTGACAACTAGGTACACAAACCCACACCTCAGCCACCAAAAACAATACTTCAGTACCTAGAAGTAAAAACAATCTTACTGAGGACCACATAACAGAGGACACTAGTACTGTTTGGCATAAAGAAAAGTGTTGTGTCAATATGTATCTGAGTGAACGCATTTCATTGTCCTCTTTAAAAGATTTCTTTTGTAAGGTATACATGTGTCAATCCCTTAGTTGTTATATACATGTACATGTATGTCCTTACCCAGTGTTGATAATGTTGCCCCTCAGGTCCACCTGTTTGTGACCCACCTGTCCCTGAGTGAGCCGGCCCAGGACAGGTCAGCTGTACAGATCTGGGAGTTCATGCAGCGCTTCAGCGGGCCGGCTGTGCTGGTGGGAGATCTCAACGCCGAACCTGACTCCAAAGCCATCAGGTAATAACATGGTTAGGAATGGGACTGGAACCATGTCATCATCTGTTGCTATTCTTAGGAAATGTGAGCTATTGAGAGCAGGCAAGTACAGTTCATATGTGTCAAGGTTAAATGTACTGTTTGAAGCCTTCTGTTTTCAATAAGTACAATACAGATAATGCCTTCCAGTGTCTACAATTCTTTCGATCCAGAATTGTGTAAGTCAGAAGAGTGACAATTGGCTAGAATTTGGATAAACCCTCTCTCTACATTTGTGGTTATGAAGCAGTTAACTAACCCCAGTCTGTGTTGCAGGTTTCTCCAAGGTGTTGAAGAGATTGACAGAGTGAAGACAGAGGGACTTCAGGATGCCTGGCTGATGAAGTATTCAGAGCCAAGGTAGGTCCATCAACCATGAACATGCAAAGTTGTCAGTTAAGGGTTAATCATACAACATGTATATGCTAATCATGCTTGATGAAATTATGGTTTACTGTAATGCTCACAGGAGCTTCTGGCATAATTGTATGTCAAACACAGTTTATTGTGTCTCTGAGCTCTTAAGACCTACAAGTGCATTAGATACCTACAGAATGTAGGAAAAACTTGAATCGTAACGCTAAATTTTACGAATTTGTTCACAGGTTCACTTGTAGTTGACAGAAGTTTAAAGTGTTGGTACTGTTTGTTTCTCATCTCATGTGATGTCTTATTTAGGGCTGATAGAGATGGTACGTACTGGAGGAATGAGATCAGAGACTCTGGGTTGACATTCAACGCACTGAAGAACCACTTGGAGAAAAGGGTGGGTGTTCTGGTTCTACTGTTGGTAGTGTTTGTAATGAATATGCAAGTCTTCCATTGGGTTAAAAAATAATTAAATTAAAAATGAAAAGTAAATTGATACTCCAAAGCCCATTGATAACAAGTTGGGTTTCTTGGCATTCACATCGCTATTGAGCAAGCCTACAAATCTTTGAATACAATAGTGTGAGTATGTATAATACTATGTATGTTGTTGTTTGCTAGTACATGTATATTGCTCAACTTGCTCCGTAATGTTTCCCCAGATTGACTACATGTTTGTTCGGCTCCCAAGTGATGTGCTTCTCCACAACATCTCACTTCTGGATGATGGCAAACGGGGGTAAGGCTAGTAGCTCATTTCAAATAACAGTGTGGTCATATTTGTCATAGGTCATCTTATGCCTTAGAACTTTCAGGCAGGCTGGGACAAAAACAGCTGCAGACAAGGATCTAAGACAGCCTTTTTTTTAACAACACAGCTGAATTTTTCTGCACACATGCACGACTGTCCCCACAATGTCCTCAGTTTGCAATCATACAACAATCGCATGACATATGTGACTGGGCCCTAACTAATGATTGGTAGGCATTTTGATATTGCTGTATTTTCAACATTGTAGTTTAATACATTATTTCTAAGTGAACGTCTTAGTGAAAGAGGCTCTCTTTCGTCATAGCAACGGGAGAACCAAGAAGTGACCTTCCAGTTGTTTTGAAATGTTCCTATACATTTTCAGATATGCAGCTGCCTCAGACCATGTGGGTTTGATGGGTACCTTCACCTTGTCTCAGGAAAAGGACCAGGGATCTTGATGCCACCGATCAAAACTTCAAAATTTTATGTACATGCTGTAAAGAAAACAGCATGCTGTGTAAATGTTCACATTGGGTAGACCTGATGTTTCACGTTTTGTGAACAAATTTCTCCTGCTCATTTGTAACAAAATATTGTCAGAAGCACAGCATCACAACAATTTTACCATTAATACGGGTACATGACCTTAAGTTGAATTTTTAATTGGTTCTATACATTAAAGACTTGTCTAGTAAAAAAAAGACTGACATTGTAATACAATGATAAATGATGGTGTGCCAAAGCATGAAGTGGTGTAAATAATCTATCAGTAAATATTCTATCAGAAAACAATCTATCAGTAAAAAGAGTTCCATGGCCATATACCTTTGCCAACAGTTATTTCTTTGTTAATACTATGTACTGATTTGCACAATAAACATATAATGGTGCTAACTTCAACTTAACTCACCGATGTCCTTTACCACTAAGTTTGTTCATGGAGTTAAAATATATTTTAACTCCATGGTTTGTTTCATTGATTGTGGAAATAAGGCCAACATTTGCATGACTTACGTTCATTGCTGATCTCCTGCACCCAAGGTACAATTGTCACTACTTTTACTTTACTTTGGTCGAGCTCCCGCTCGAATCAATCCAGAAAGCACACGCCATCCCTCTCTGTCTATCATCAGGGACTGGAGCTCCCCCACCTCAGTAAGGCCTGCATCTGACTTGAGGTTGTCAATGTCAATGGATTTAGTCAGCGTCCAAGCTTTACTACCATACAGTAGTATTGATTCTACTGTGGCAATGAAGAGTTGTCACTAATAATTCCTATATTTCCATAAGATGCTATTATAGTATTTCCATTTCCCCATGTTTTGGGTGGTTGAGTTGTGAGTTTGGGTCTCTGTTTGTCCTAATAGCCACGGCTGCATGGTGGGTGGGAGGTGATTTTGACAATTAATTGGATGGCCAAGCCAGACGGTGACCCAGCACATGCCAGGTGGAAGTAACTGGGTGGTATGTGGAGGAATTCAGGAAGTGGTGTAATGCCCAATTGAATTACAACATACATTTCCCTCCACTACAACACATTCACAAACGCTTCCTGGAAGTCTGAAATCCCTTCTCAGTGATATCATCAGGCAATAGCGAGGATTCTCATCTCAGTAAACTTGAGGGAATACCCCTGTTTTTTCTTCCAGTAGTACCATTCCACTCCATCGTATGGTCCGAAAACGGACTGCCCCTCCTTGTACCTTCCGTTGAGGTTAGTGAAGTAAGATAAATAACAATGTCGGTGCCACCACCCTGCCACGTACTTCGGCGTGCAGTTATAACCCTGCTCCCTGTCCCAGGTGCTGAATTCATAGTTCCGGTGAGACGACAGTGCGTCCCCTATGATACCATCATAGTTACCGATCCTCAGCCGGTACTGATCGTCCTCATCTTCCACCACAAAGCGATCATATTCTGCATACCCTGTCCTGCCCGCCCAGTCCGCCAGATACAGATGCAGCTTGTATCTAGCCTGTGTGGTTAGCGCGTGGAGTCGGTTGTTCCCGATCCAGTACTCCCGCCAAGGGTCGCCGAACCCGTGTTTGTAGTCGGCCCAGGTCCTGTTGAAGTTCTCGCTGCCGTCCTCTCTCCTCTGTATCACTGTCCAGCCTCCTTCCCCGTACATGCGGCAGTAGACGTAGAATGGCTGGACCGGAGCGCGGAGTGATTTCTCATTCAGACTGTAGGTCACAGCAGACGGTTGGATCAGGTACACGCCGCTTTCCGTGTTCCCCAGGGATAACACCTCGGCGCAGTCTGGAAAGATTTCACCAAAGTCAGACTTGAATGAAAATGGGATTGAAATTATTTGTATGCTAAAATGATATGCGCGGAGTGAATATCCATACTGTAAAATGCGAAAGTGACATCAAGTTTGAAACATTTTGGCAGTCCTATGTTTCTAATGTGTCCTTTACCATGAAGTTGTCGTATGCACGAGGCACATTCAAGGCCTTGTTTTACGCCCATTTTTCTTACACTTTTACCACACTTTCATACCTGCAATGAAATATTGAACCTGAACTTGGCCGAAAATAATTTTGAATATTTCACATTATTCCAAGTAGACGTTGGGTATACCAAGAAGGTTATACGGATAACCTCCTTGGGTATACGTACGTAACTACAACCTGAGCACCGTGACGATTCAAACTAATATTAAGCCATTTGCTCACTCATGGAAAATAGAACTGATCAGGGGCACCTTTCGGGTATTTCTGTGTTTCGTCCCCGGCGCCCGCTTCAGATTGTTCGTCAGGTTGGCGAGGTTGCTCCGTGGACATTTCGCGTTCTCCTCCTCCACTGCGTTCTACCTTTGCCAAAACGTCGTCAATACGTTCACTCACGTTCTGAATCTCATTACTAAGATGGATGACATGATCAGTGACAGAGCTTTTCAAGTCGTCTACTTTCTGTCTGAGAGCCTGCACGTCCGTACAGGTTGCGATGTCCAGAGGCGCGGGGACCTCGATGGTGTAGGCCCAGCGTCCGTTTACTACACCGTCTTGACTTTCCTCTGACGACGCCACAGCGCCATGCTGGTCTGGTGACACCTCTTGTTCCCCTGCAACTGCAAGACAGGGTAATATTAGAAACATACACACGATAAGATATGCCCATGACTGGGCGACTTTTTGGGGAGACATTTTGAACGTTTGACCAAGGAGCTTTAACCCTTGGTTTGACATTTTTGCAGTCTTGAAAACAACCAGCTGCTAAATGAAAAGTCACAGCTGTTGCTTGCTATAACTTCTTTGACTATGGCGCTACCGTTGTTTTCGTTGGCAAAGGCGACAGAAAGGCACTAATAAAATTGTTACAGAGCCAAAGCAGGAAGGATTTTGCCACCCATTACTTTTGCGTTTAGATATGCGACAAATGGTGTGCGACATTTTGTGGACTAGCAGGGCGGCCTTTTCAGCTCTTCTTGAATGACAGTTTCCTGTTGTCACTCCGGTATGCGTTTGTATATGCACCATGTCGGCAGGCAAGGACATCTCGCAATAACAAAAGTAAATCACATGCGCCGGTTGATTCTCGTACGTGTTTAAAAATGTAGCCTCGAACTTCAGCACTGTGACTCGCTAAAGGCGTGTTCATCTCACTTCTTGTACGGTACAAAAAAGACAAAAAAAGGAGATTGGAAAACAACGGATGGATGATGGATGCATATGAATGGATGAATGGTTTATTTAGACACACACCTTTAAAATACACTTCTGGTCAGTTGTCACAAACAAGCAGCTTTATCTGAATTGGGTTGCGACATAACATAAAATCACTAAGTTATACGAAACTCCAATAAAAATACCTCGGACACTTGCTAAGAGATTGGAAAACAACGTATACGTAATGGAAATTTGAGGTGAGATAAAATTTATTAATTAATTACTGATGTCGGTTTATCTGCTTTTCAAATTCATCGTCAAAGGAAATGTTCGAGCCATCAACGCCAAGATCGCAGAGCAGGTCTCAACTTTGCTGCAGTTTACAAAAGAACCGTCAAGTGGTGTGCGTGCACAATTAAAAGGTCGAACAGATCGCGAGAAGATCAAAGCCAGATTTATTTCGGAGATCAGTAGATCTAGCAATCAGCAAAATCGTCCGGTATGATAGACGAACGTTCGTTGGTGTACTACTTAATATATCTAATTCAATATAAAAATACCTAATATACATTCTCGTGCATACGGAAAGTCTACTGAAGGGGGTTTAAACTTCCTTGATCTATGAAAGATGCACCTCTTCAGAAAACCTAGAACATGAAGTCTCTGATGAAGTCTTGAAATTAACTTGATTAATATAATGCAAAACAATGCATGCATGCGCCGTGATAAGGTCTGTCAAGCATGTGGGCCCATAATCTTGGGTTTCCCAAGTTAAAAGTTTCCTTGACTGTCACTTCAGATGTTTCTTGAGTGCATTGTGATTGATCAGTTTATTGGGGTCTGATGACGCAATCTGAATTCGTAATCCAAAACTGAGCCCCACACTGGAACATAAAACGGTTCTCCCCCTTTGCCCCAGCTGTTCCCCTGTATTTTCCGTTATCTTCTACTTTATCTCCTGATTCCAAGAAGTAAAATTCCGCTGACCCCACAGACTGGGAATGATGCCCCGTGGTGTCGAAGGGACCGACCAGTGATGACCGCATGATAAAAGATGTTAAATCGCCCGAGAATCGCTATGCTTTTACTTCCATTCCAACTGCGTACAGTAATGCTCTGTTCAGAAAGAAGGCATACAAGTCGAGTCGCCAGGTGAACGGAAAGCTCCTTACAGACGCAAAGCCAGTGTTTCTTCTTCTAAGATCAAGGGCAAATATTTACAGAAACTCCAGTTCATTGTTTTTGATGCTAATTTGTCAACTTAGCATTCCGTCTGGGACCACATAATTGATAACACACCCTTGGTCGGGCATATCAAAAGAAATTAAGAATCATCGCAAGAATTTTTAATATCAGCCGCAAGTAGATCAAGGTTAATCTCCTTGAGTAGATCTAACCTCAACTTCTCGATCTTTTTGATACGTAAAAGTTTTGCTATATTTGCGGGAAAATGTGCCTGAGGAAAACTCCCCGATCAGAACCCCCGGATTTTCCAGAAGGCCAGGTCTGCGTAGGTCTGCGTGCCAGAACCGCGGCTGTCGTCTGCACTTTGTTAACACGACTTTGTCATCTTGTCCTTGTTAGGGGGCGGTCGTTTTCTTTGTGGGTTGGTGGGGGCGGTGTCTGCCAAGAAAGTAGATGTAGAATGAAAGACGCGAGAGCCTCGAGGCGGTGTGGTTATGTCGTACGTCGCAGCATTTCTGTTGATTATCCCAAGGAGGTTGAAGAGAAAATCTCCTTGATTATCCCTAAAGAATAACAGCAACCCCACCAATAAAACCGTTTTTGTATGCTTTGAAGACATGATCGTAGATCGTAGCATCTGCCAGGCTTCAGGAAGCGTTATATAGATCGTACAAACTACAGTACACGCTGGTTAGTGCCCATCTAAGGCATCTAAACCTATATACAGCCTTCTGTATTCTTCACTCAAAATTCGACAATTGATATGGTGTAAGCGACACGTTCTGGGGTTAGCATTTGTTAGCCGCAAGAAACAGCGAGCTGTGTACAAAAATGCTGATCCCACAATGCCTCGAAATGTAAACACCCGTTTACGCCAACCCCAGTACGATTTGGCTGTGCCTATTAATGGTTTATCCCCCGAGACGTCCCACAGCCTGGCCCCATCAACTTGGTATCCGCCACCAGTCGGGCAGGCCTGCGCGTTTCCTCCGTCTTCCATCGGCACAGCAATCTCATTTTCAACATGGCAGCCAAGCTAGTCCTAGCTGTGGCGCTCCTCTGTCTTGGAGGCGTCTTGGCGAAGAAAGAGTGCGGAGAATGTGACCGGGACGCCTGTGAGAAGCCGGACTGTGGGGTGGAGATCAGGATGCCGGATGAGTGCGGTTGCTGCGAAGTCTGCGCGAGGCTCGAAGATCAAACTTGCGGAGGGAAAGACTGGAGCGAAGGCCGCTGTGCCTCCGGTTACCATTGCTCTGGTAGGTAAACTAGTCGAGAAGAACAGCGTCTTATGTAGTAGACATCATGGAGAGTGTCTAATGATCAAACTTATACTTACATTTTGATCTGTTTGTATCGTGTGTTGTAGCATTGCAGAGTTTTTGTCGGTGACATGTGAACTTTTTCCGTCAAGTCGTTTCGCGGAGTCTGTTTCCAATTACTTCACCCGCCGCCACAGTTCTGACAAATCCATCTCTGTCTCGGATATGCCAAAACAGACTGCGGGATTATTCGTTTCTATGCCAGGACACTGAAACAGCTTGATTTTCTATCACTTTGTAGTTTGCAGGCGATGTGGTCGACTAGGTACACAGAATTACTGTAATCTTGGCGTATTTTTGAGACTCAGCAGGACAGTTCTAAGCACTTCCGGTCTTTGGGTTCTCATATTTGCAAAAAGTCTCCTGGTTCACAAACAGCTAGGGGTTATCCACTAGATGGTCTGAAGAGGTCTGGGTGCAGTCATCAAAGTTTCATACATCTCTAGCCTCCTAAGCAGGCTCTGCGACTGGGGCTTTGGGGGGGGGGAGCTCATATAATGCACTTGTTTTTCTTATTGCATATCACTTCTATTTGTACTCGGGTTCTTGTCGAGAAAAAAAAGCGCGTTTTAATAGCAAAGAAAACAACGTCCCTGTCGTAGAGCCTGCTAAGATCTGCTAAGGAGCCTAAAACACCTCGAAGTGTAACATAATTTTGAGTAGCAGATAAATATGTAGGTGAACTGGCGAAGTCTTTTCTTGCTCCTCTTCCTCTTTGTTTTTCGAACGGACAAGACTCGAGAGAATTTCGCTTACGAAGCTTGGGTTCCCGCAGATGTTTATATGAGTCGTGGGGCTTGATAAGTAGGTTAATTATTCCAACCAATAGGATTGATGGAATGCCCCTTTGTTTGAAGCATTGTTTCCCGCGGTTAGTCGACGGGGGTCCCGTCCGGAATGGTTACAATTTCGGCTGACCTTGTTGTCGCTGCTGGATACAATCAGCTGTTTTTTATTCATGATCGGAGGATGAATGGAATCCCTTTTTGATGAATTTCAAGTCCAATTCCATCAAATACAGTCAGGTAGAGCCAGGCTCGAAAAATGTAATCTCAAAGCAGATATTTAGGTGGCAAAAAAGTAACTGGCAAGACAGTATCCAACAGGCAAGACACTATCCAATAGGCAAAACACTATCCAAATAGGCCATCGGCTGTCAGGAAACGGTCCATGTAGTGTCCTTGATACTACTTTACTTGTATTATAGAAGAAAGTCACACTCTTATTTTTTACGTTTGGACACCGGGCTAGATAGCATACGCTATCTTTCATCAGTGACTGGCATCCTTCCCAATCCGTACTGTCTTTTCCAGTAAACCCTGACGAGGATGAGGAGGAGACACGTCGCGGGAAGTGTTACTGTAAGTACCCGTACCGTGTGTGTGGGTCAGACGGGAATGACTACACCACCTACTGTAACCTCAGGTTCGCCTCCTGGAGCAGCAAGAACATGGGAGGAGCCAAGATACACAAGGTGCACAAGGGATACTGCAAGTTCGGTAAGTAGCCTCCTTAGCATTGATGGGGGGGGGGGGGGGGCATTTATAACGCTTTATAACTTTATTAAGTTTTTTCTCATGGCATATCACTTCTATTTGTACTGGGGTTCTTGAGACGGGTTCTTCTTTACGTTGGGCCAGCACAAAAATCCGAGCGCAAATTGACAAATAGAGGCCATAAAAAAGCTCATTGTAAAAGTCAAGAAAAGTATCCTACCCTGTAAACCTGTAAACGTGGCCATTTCTCTGGGGAGCAGCGTATTTCGTGTGTGCAAGCTCCTTGGTGTGTGCAATTGTGAAAGGCTTGTTATCGGTGACAGGTTTGGTTGATAAATTACATGTTCCTCCTAACATCTGCTTGGAGATGAAGCTTCAGACACGACGTTCCATTTCCCACTCACAAAGGTTGGATCCTCATTAGGGTAATTGAAAACGCGTGAAAAGCGATAGACGACATTGGCATGATTACCAATGTATTTCTCGGAAGGCACGATTCCAGCAGCTTTAAATCCTCCAAAATAGAAACACATGTCTCTTATCAAACGAGAAAGGAGCCCCGCGATTCTGGCAGTCTGTAATTGCTAACCCACGACCTAAGGCTTATTGCGAATGCAGGTCGGGGCAGGACTGAACTTCAGAAGTAAACATTATAAAGAAGTCAGGGGTCTCAAAACATAGCCGTCTTTCCTCGGCCAATCAGGAGAGAGTATTCGTGGGTCGCCCTTGGTCCGCCAACAAAATGATGGCGGGGCTGTACCAAATACACGTTAATTCACTCCGTAAACTTGTCTGCGGTTCCGAGACTACGTGCTACGTCTCTATAATTTATGCCACCATCTCGTAGACATACCAGCCATGCAGTGTCTACATTTTGGCGTCTGTGCGATAATAACATTCCTCTCTCGGCAGGAATGTGCCACAAACAAAAGTTCACGTCAAGCATTGCTGCACTTAGGAAGGAATCCGCATGGGTTTTGTGTAAAGGTCGCAAAACCGTGGTGAAGAATTGAGAAAGATTAAAAATAGGCAATGGGAATTAAGTTTACCTGTTCTGGACAATGAGTTATGCAATTTTCTAAAGATTCTAGTGGGTCACCTAGACACGTACCCCAGACACGTCAAAAAAGCCGGAGCCAAAACCTCTGCTTGGAGAGTACTAAAACCTCCTGACACCGTCCGTTTGTTTTTCAGCCCCGATCATCGCGACCCCGCCCACCCCCATCCGTAACACCACCGGCTCCTCTGTGTTCATGAGCTGTGAAGTCCGGGCTCACCCCACCGCCAGGATCACATGGAAGTTCAGGAAAGGTAAGGTTTTTCCACAGTTTCGTACGGATTTTTACCTCCGGGTACGGTACGGAGGTATTGGTTTTGGTGTGCGTTTGCGTGGGTGTGTTTGTATGTCCGTAGGTATTTCAATGCAGTAGAATGGAGGAAGGGAGGACAGTTCACCCACACAGTTACCGCAAGTCATAGGGTACCCACTTAGGGCTTACTGTTAGTGTTCTCTGTACGACTTACGGTTCTTGGTATGAAGATTTAGGTCCAATCAGAAAAAAAAAAACTTTTTGCAAACGCATTGTTATTGGGTAATGACGTACCGAATCTACCGATGTATGATTGGTTAGCTGCCCGTTTACTGTCCTACTCTTTTTCACCCTTCCCATCTCTCTACCCCACCAGACGAGGATGCCGAGCCCGTGGAACTGCCCGGTGACGCCAGTAACGTCGCCTGCAGCTACCGCGGAGGACCCGAGAAGAACGAAGTCACCGGATGGGTGCTGGTCAGTATCGTCAAAACTCAAAACAAACACGCAAAGGCTGAGCACAAGCAAGCAATGCATGTATAATGTCAAAATGTATCAAAGTACAATGTATTCAAATGTACTTTAGTTACTTTCGGGTACGGAACTATTGTTTTGGGTAGCTGAGCTATATGGGGTTGTGTGTCTTTTTGACAAGTTTAGATTAAAAGCACCTGGGTGGGGGAGATTGTCAGGCAAAATGACAGATCAAAAGGTCATACACAGGAAATCGGGTGAACTTGAGGGTATACATATATAGGTTGTCAGCACGTGGTTGGGGAAGATTGACCGGCAGAATGACAGCAGGTCAAAAAGTCAGATACAAGAAGTGGGGTCAACTTGAAGGTGTCGGAAACCCAAAATACCCCGGGGTTCTTATTAATTAAGTCTGAAATCTTCTTGGTTTCTTGTTTCAGATCGAGCCCCTTCAGAAGGAGAATGACGGTATCTACGAGTGTTACGCCGAGAACGAGTTCGGCAATGACTCCAGCACGGCCACTGTGGACGTGGAGGGGGACGAGTTATAAAGTTACATTCACAAATAAAACATGTTTCCTGACCCTTAGTTTTCCTTTGCACAGCATGTTAATGTCCATGAATGGATTCTTACTATTGTCGAGTTACAGATATTGGGAAATAAGAAACGCATTCAAGGTGCTGGTAGAGTAGAACACCGTACAAAGTTACTAACGATGATCACTGTGTGTGTCAATATATAGCCGTGTCATTTAGGATGGCATATAATCGTGTGTGTCACTGTGTAAGGCTGACCAAATCCCTTTGTATAAGGAAAGTAGTTCTGAATTCCAGGGTATCTCAGGGGCCAGAATTTACCCTGGAATTCAAGCTATACATGTACAGTAAACTGTCACAGTTCTGCAAAGCTTGCCTACAACTTCAACCTACAAGTTTGTATGGATCTATTTTTACACATTGGTTATTGAATCGTTACCCAACTCGTGGCTGAAGAGCATCGCAATATTGTCTTGTCGATAAAGCTCAGGCCATTCCACGTTTTCTACATGGTTTTGTACAACTTAAGTAAGGTATGTAAATAGATTAGCTGTCACTGGCAAAAATGTGGGCGTGCCAAATGAAGGTGATAAAACGGTGCTAGTGTTATTATATCCTACCTTTTTGTGAAACCATTGGGGTATCTTACGTTGAAGTAATAAAGGAAGCAGATTATTATTTCCCTGGTCTCTTAATGATTATGAAAAAACTCAGACACATCCAAGGACAAGAAATTGAATATAACTAGATTAGCTTCTTTATTTTAGTGTTACGAAATTTGTTAATTCAGACTAATACGAATGAGTTTGAAGACTAAATAGCATACAAAATCATACAAAAGTGATTGTTTGCAACAGGTCTTAGTAATCTTACACCTATTTCTTGTAGGAGAAAGATCATAAATATTTAATACCCAAAAATATTGTGGTAAAAAGTGACACAAATACACATGGGCAATACACAGTAAGCACTCCAATAGTCTTTTCTTTAAACCATGCATGGCATGGGGTGCAGTACAAAATTGAGTCACTGTACAGAACAACAGTGAGTCATTGTACAGAACAATATTGAGTCATTGTACAGAACAATAGTGAGTCATTGTAGTAGAATTGCTGTTGACATCAACCTTTGCTGTTGTGAAGAAGTGGTGAAGAAGTGAAGCCTGTCTCAGACAATAAGCTATTTGGGAGAAGTTAAATTTTATTTTGGAGAAGTTAAACCTATCAAAGATAAATAAGCTGCTATACTAGAAACATCACCTTGAAAGACACATGGATCATTTCAAGCTACCAGTATATACAATCATTGCTCCTCCTTTTTTGAATTAGTGCAAGCACAACCAGTCTTTGGACTCAAATCACACAAATGCAATTCATTGTTTTTACAATTTGTGGTCATACACAATTTTGCATCATGATCCCTGAGGTCTAAAGCTGCTGTGATTAATATCTAATGACTATGGTCATGTGATCAGTCCTATTCCCATCATTGGTCAGGATTTGGTACACCAGAGGATACAGAGGCTTCTGATTGGCTGTGCTCTTCATCATTAGGGTGCCATGTGAGCAGTCCTATTCCCATCGATCATGGGTCAGGATTTGGTACACCAGAGGGCACAGAGGCTTCTGATTGGCTGTGCTCTTCATCATCAGAAGGTGTGCCAATATTAGTAGACTGTTCTGAGGTCTGAGAAGCAATGTGTGATTGGCTGAGAGCCTGTTCTACTGATGCAGATCCCTCTTCTGATTGGTTGTCTGGTGATTGGCTGGGACCCTGTGCTGCTGATGCAGTGCTCTGTTCTGGTGATTGCATCACTTGGCCTGCCCTCAGTGTCCCTACTGCCTCTACTTCTGACTCAAGCCTCCGTTTCAGTTCCTCCAGCCTCATCTGCAGTTGCTCGTTCTTCATCCGATGCTCCCGCAGTTCCGACAGAAATTTCTCGTACTCACTTTGGTCAGCGCGGTTGAGAAGAAGTAGCCCCCCTCCGATGACGGTGAGGCCACACAAGACGGAGGCGCGCAGCCTGGTGAGAGCCTTGAAGGCAAACAGAAGTGTGGTGGCAGCAGCAGCAGATAACACAGCAGCACTCCCAATTAGGGTCATACCTGCAGCAAGAGGAGAAGAGGTTTGGTTATGAGAAACTGTGGTGTCAGAATGCAATTGTATACCAACAAAGGTTTGTTCTTCTGAGCTCAGAGGGACTTCAATTTGGCTCATAGGACCTGCCCTACCACTGTAAATGCATTTACTTTGCAGTGGTTTTATTTTGCAGTTTGAGGGAAAAAGGAGGTTTTCATAGTGTTGAAGATCACAGTTGAAATTTGCCTGTCACTTGAGGGGTTTAGACTCACCTTTGCCCTCATCCCTCTTCCTTGTCTTGACCTTCATCACAAGGTCGTTTAGCTTCTTCTCGGCCTGTTTCAGGCGCTTCTCGCAGAGCGTCAGCTCCAGGTCCGCACGTCGCGTAACGTTGTCGAAGGCCAGCTGGAGGGAGCGATCGTGGCCGTTGCACTGCATGATCTCGGTGCACAGTTCCGCGGCCTGTGGGTGGTACATGACAAATGTACTTATTTATATATTTTGATTTCAGATCTTTCTCAAAATGTTAATCACTAGTGCACTCCTGTCTTTCTTTACCTACATGTATCACAAAGAAATAAAAAGTGTATTCATGGGTTTTTGAGTTTCCTGAAAACAGAAATAATTGGACAGATTCTGAGAGTTTGACCTCATGTCCTTCTACCTGTCAATCTTCCCCCCACCCACATGCTGTCAACCTACTCTGTCTGGACAAAACCCCACAGCTCAGTCACCCAGAACAATTCTTCTGTAACTGGATGTGAAAAGATGATAAAACACTGAAATCTCACCTGTCGGATGTACTCCTCTATTTGGGGGACCATTTCCTGACAGTGATTCAGGTGATCTTTGACGACCTTGACTTCTGCCGCAAACTCGGCACTTTTGGGCTGGATGTTGGTGATGCCCCTCCAGAAGAAGCGCATGATCTGCAGCACCGCGTACCTCCCCGCCTCCTCCGCCAACCGCAC
Organism: Branchiostoma floridae x Branchiostoma japonicum; assembly: GCA_013266295.2. Classification (NCBI taxonomy): domain Eukaryota; kingdom Metazoa; phylum Chordata; class Leptocardii; order Amphioxiformes; family Branchiostomatidae; genus Branchiostoma; species Branchiostoma floridae x Branchiostoma japonicum. The sequence goes on from CM023824.1 coordinate 12,837,075, forward strand.
GTCTGCTTTGATCACTTCTGTTGGAGACAGACAGAAAAGCTGCGGAAAAAGTTATGGAATTTTTTTGTACATGCAGGAAGGGGATAGTAGGAGCAGGATCTTGTTTAGTATGGTTACAGCCGTGCATATAAGGAAATTGGGGAGCATTAGAAAGTGTTGTCATGGTACCATGATACTGTTATATGAGAGATGACAGCAACAGCATGGCAGAGGAACTGATTGGACGTAGATGAATGAAAAAAATTGCTTTACCGAGCGAAATCGGGGGGGGGGGGGTTATGAGACTGGGATATGAAAAATTAATTGACCCCTCACCCTTGAGCTGGGGGTTGTCAAGAGTTCACAACAAACAACATTCCACAAGGACCCCCCCGTCATGTGTCAACTTATGACAGAAAACAGCATATAACAGATTTGAACATATCTACGATATTTCCCAGCAGACCAAGATTCCATGTTTAACACAAGTGATGTTAAACATGTTAACTAACCTTCCGGAACGGTGAGGTTTTCCTGTACGAACCGTAAGGCCCTGTTCATGGCGGCGGCCAGCTGTTGGCACACGCCGCTCGGCGGCAGTTCTCCGGACGGTGTGGCGGCGTCCGTCTGGTCATGGCCGCCCCCGCTAGCTGGGGACCCGTTCTTGTACGTGTCTGCGATTTCTAGCAACTGTCTCGCAAACTGGAGGGTTTCCACAAGGAGCTCCCGGGTGTCGTCTGGCAAAGGCGACGTCTGGGCAGACCTGCAGTCCGCCATCTTGGTTCTCTGTATGGTGGGGTGCAAGAGAAAACATTCCAAGTTTGGGCAAGAAACTACAAGTGACAGAGAATACAGATCACAAATGTCAGACCAGGAGTATACATATGCTTATATATACTGAAGCTTTACCTGATTCAATGGCGAAGAAAAACGTTTTCAGACAAGTAAAACAGCGAATGCCTGTCGGAATGCACCAAACTGCTTCGAAGTGAGGTCAGGGGATTTCCCCGGTTGTACCACGTGATCATGACATCACGCTGCTAAATATAGAACTTGACGAACCCAAATTTCCGTAAAGATAATGACGTAAGATGTTATTGTTATGTTATGTTATGTTATGTTATGTTATCATCCATAAACGCTAATCATACAATACAAAGATTTGTTTTTTTCCTCCATACAATCTGTTGCACTAAAGAAAGCACGAAGTCATCGCACTACTACTACTACTGAGCCAAAGACAAGTGTCAAAAGTAAAAGTGAAACTTGCCATCGTAAAAAAAAAACAGGAACTAAGTTACATGTACAAGTAACAGGTACAATATTCTCGAATCTTCCTTTCTTATGTGTCTATCTGCTTCGTGCACGTGTGTCACTTAGGCTAAAACGAAAAACTTCAATGACAATATCACACGATTGAATTGAATAAACCGAAAATGTTATCCTACAAAAAGAGCTCCCCTTAGCAGTATAAGGCAAAGTAACAAGGTTACTTACCATCATTACACAGGGTTGGAAAGTGAAAATTCCGCTATCTTGTTCAGATCCGTCGTGAAGGGTCGACTGTTCTCCGACGAGGTTGTAGTCATTCTCTGTCGAAATGACACAATGCACGCCTTTTATAGTGTGTTTGTTTACATTATGCAATCAAAAACACGATTTGCGGTCAAGTCGGAACACGTATCTGGTGAACCTCTGTTGTGTTGTCACTCCGACGAATGGACTGCGAACTATGTAAATTAGGGGTGATTGTTTTATGTACAATAGGGATCATCGGTTTTCTTTACAGTTTGTACTTTTTTATCGCTGCTGTGCAGTTCTATTGTTGTTATTGTCAGGTACACCGATTAGGAATCATTATCTTTGTCTCAGAAAAAGGTGAAAAAGAAGCAAAATGTTTATCTACACCCCTCATGCAGCCTTGATGGTCTGTCCTGATAGTTGAAGTCAACATGGTATTATGTAATTGTCGCTGCCATAAATGGTAACAAAATAAAGGCCCAGCGAGTCACACATACAAAAACAGTGTTAACGTCAGCGGGGTATACAAATATAGACCTCTCCAATCAAAGAAGTTTAACTATAATTCCATAGTCCATACAGTCAAAACATGGCCCGTGACTACTGGCGTTCCCCGAGGTCAGAAAATTAAAATGACTCCTGCATCTAATCTTGGAATGAAAATATAAGTTAACGTTATACCCGTGCGTCACATTCCATAAGTGGGGCATTCGGCATTTTCATACTGTCAACATGATGTCAACAGGTTTCCACACAGTCCAGGTAAATTACTTAGTCACAAAAACATGGCGATGATGTAATGTCTACTTAGAAGATGTTTATGTGACAACAGCGTGTCCAAACATGGAAAAGAAAGTACAACTCTGAGTCAACTACTATAATTAAAACCTGGCCAGGTGCACCAAACAAGAGAAGAAGACAAGTTTAAAGGCGGGCGGTAAGTTCATGGCTTTCCTAAAATTCATGTGAATTCCACAAGGCATTCCATAAAATAATACTAAAGTACACTAGTACCTAGTGTAGACAGACAACAACTTTGGATACCAAGAAACAATGGTGTTGATCACCTGACACTGTGACTTCCAAGAAGCACTTAAGGTATTGCTTGCGTGTACAACCTGCAATCGGAGGCTATGATAGGGTTAGCTTGGCTTTGGTTTAATAGTAATATAGCAATATTGGGGAACCCTGCAGTTCACCAACCCTACTCCACTCATTACGAAAAAGGTAAGATCATAATAGATAGTTTGTTTGTCCACACAACACACAAGAATTGTACTTTGATCACCAGTTAAAGAAAGTGAAACCCCTATACTGTGCCTCACCATTTTGAATGGCATTGTGAGTCCGACGCGATCAAGTAGACACCTGTTGCTGACTCTGTCAAGAACGGTTTGTGCCAGCAGTCCTCGGTTCACAGGTACGTACAACTTCACCAGCCTTATACTGCGATGTCACACGTGGCAAAGATGAATCGATAAAACCTACGTTGGTCAAGGACTAACGTTATATGTGAGAAGTCTAAGAGGGTGGACCACGGTTTGCCCCCCCTCCCCCTTTCAGTTTCACCTTTAAGGTATACGTCCCCCATTAAGTTAACCATGCAAAACACAACTTACGCCGTTACCAATATGTACCCCACGAAGATTTGTAGGCAAAGCCGGTTTTCTAAGTAGTTGGAGATTTCAGAGTTCCGAAAGTATGCAATCCTCCCTTTCCTGAATTCCCCCATGTCGACTTCTAATGCCTGCTGGCTCCCCCGGCCACATTCTGAGACCTTTGACCTCAATCTTCCACCCACCCACGTGATGTCATCCTGCTCTCTGATAGGACAAACCGATATACAAACCCACAGCTCAATCACCCAAAACAATACTTCCAGGTATAAACAACGTATCCATAGCACATCTCTTGTCCATACTTTCCAGAAAGTCATAATGCCAGAGATACATACTCAGACCACCGTTTCACTCGATGAAGGACGAAACCATGAAATCGGCGAACGTCTGAGGGGAACGCTGGACGATTGCCGCCTGATGGTCGAACGGTACAAAAAGATCGCAGACGACTTCTACTTGGAACAAGACAGGGAAGCTGGCCAGGCATGCGCAGATCAGCTCTCTCCTGGCAACGTTTGGGACCAGATCGCTGCTGCCATTAGCAAAGCATGGGACTTCGTTCGGCAGCATCCTATCATTATGGACGGTGAGTAAGGGCCTGGTCACATTTGTCATACGGTCACAAACTGAGGGCATTCTTGGGATAGTCGTGCATGCCAGTGTCGTACTAAATTCAGCAGGCTTGTTACTGAAAAAGCTGCCTTAGATCCTTCTCGGCGGCTGGTTCTGTCACAGCCTGCTTGAACTTCGTACGACATCAAAAACGCGACGACCTACGACGAATGTTACCGCGCGTTAAGGCAAGCCTAGACTCCATAGGCGATGACGCAGTCAATTGGCCAAATACCTTGCTTTGAAACAACCTGGCATGCAAAAGTGCAGGAAAGACTAACTATTTCCAAAAGTGCTATGCAAATTTAGGTAATTAAATTTTATTTCAGCTAAGTATAAGTACTAAGTGGGGAAACTGAAGTTTACCAATGCCCGTCCTATGTTTTCTTTTCTATAAAATTTCTATAATCCATTGTTTGTTCTTCCTTTCAAACCACATGTTTGATCCCTCGCTAGTTTTTTGCCTGTATATCATGGATGCGCAATGTCTTGTTTTTCAAGGTGCCATCAAAGCCATTGTGAAGTTGCTGGAGGAGGCAGGGAGGTACATGGACGTCCAAATCGTGCGTCTCTTCATGGGAGCAGTCGCGAAGATGATCCCGAAGACGAAGGATTATGAAGAAGAGCTGACGTCCATCACGGACTGTCTGAAGCTCTGTGAGGAGAAGATGGCACAGATAGAGGGCTATGTCTCCAAGGTGAGATACCGCTGTACTAAATAATACAAAGTTGCGGGAGGGTCTGCATGGCCATAGTGGTGAAAAAAGTTCATACGGTCAGTTAGGTATTTTGGAGAACATTTTATTTATTATTAATTTTCTATTCCAATTTTCCCCATTACGAAGAATGGGCACATGTTTTGTTTGTTTTTACTTGCTTGTTTACTTACACCCTCGTATCAGTTTAAATTCTGCATCGGCTCTTATACGGTCACTTTCCGTACAGATGAGGGGTCTTCCAAGCCTTTTACGCGGATAGTACACGTTATACGTTCTCTTGCGAGTGGTTCTTGAGTATGTTTAGGCCCTTTATTTGTTTGATTAATGTATAATCATTTACTCCACTACTCACGCAGGTTACAGCTCTGTGTGACCGCATCCTGCAGTGTAACGGTCAGGACCCCGCCCTCCAGCGGGAGTTCGACACAGTCACACGCCGTGCAGACCTGGAAATGAGAAACTGCCAAGAACGTCTGAAGAAGGCAGAGAAGGAAATCAACAGCCTGGTGGAGAAAGTCAAGGTCAGGAAGAGGGATGAAGGCGCAGGTAAGTTTTGTGTTTGTCTTGTAGAATTTTGCGATTGTCTGGCTGTTAGCTCTTGCCCCCCTCCCAGCGTACCTGGGCCGAATGCCGACGTGGTCATGCCAGAGGCAGTGAAGCTCGTCCTAAAATGGGCACATTATTCGGGCATTACTAGTACTGCTCTTTAACTTGCTGCCATGTATACGTAGATTTTAGCATTGCATATAAATACAGAAATATCACCCCGTAATCCATGACCGGGTCAATACGCACAGTAAACCGGTGAAACTACATTGCGTTCAGACGCAAATCGCGATCCAGTCAAGGCGGTTCGAAACAACCTCCAGATGTGGTTTGGCTTTCAATGCGATTTGGCGTTCAGATGGAGCCACATGAATCCTGAATCCGGGCAAACCACATCGAAAGCGCTTTGAGCGACTTGGTTTGAACAGGGCCTTAGGCTACTCCGGATCCCGGACAAAACAAACAGATACAACAACCCACAGCTCAGAACGAAGTAGCAATCTGCTCCGGAGACGTGTTAGAGATTTATATAAAACTGATGGTTGAAAAACTGTTTTACAGGATTGTCTAAGATTGGAGGAGGGCCTGCATGGGGGGGTAGTGATTACGAATTACGCAAAAATTTTGCCGCCGATTACGAATTACGTTAAATTCTCAGAGCTGATTACGCCTTTACGCTTTGCGGCTAATGTACTGATTACGAATTACGTTGATTTTGGGGGTGGCTGCCTACGGATTACGGAGACTAAAAAGGCCTGATTACGCCTTACGAAAAAGGGCATGCAGGCCCCCTTGGAGGTGGTGCGATGCTGCTGGCCGCAGGTGGCACGGGACTGCTTTACTGGAACAAGGCACTGACGCCAGGGCGGTCATCTGCGCTATTCAGTGCCGCCCTTGTTGGTTGCCTTGTGGTGGCCTGGGCAAGTGCAGAACAAGAGAGCTGCAGGGCAAAGGTCAGGAATTGGCGCATGCCTGGTAGGGGCAGTTTTAGTCTATACAGATTGGCAAGGCAAAACCAAATGTAAAATGTCTTTTTCCTGGGAAATGTTGCTCTTCTGGAGCTGGATGTTACAGGTAAGGGTTGTTGAATTTTTATTATGTTGAAAAAACCAACTTTCAGCCTTGTTTGGGATGTCCTGTTCACAAAAGAAGATATTTGTTTTCTTTCATTGTTTTGCTGTGCAGGGGGGTCAAAGGTCATCTTCCATTGTTTACATTGAATTCTAACGATGATGAGCCGTATAGAAAATTGAAATTTTAGGCTAAATGGACAGTTCAGATGATGTTTTACCCAGTCAGTGTGTGTTTTGGATGGCCTAAAACTCAGGTGGGTGACTTTTGATGCCCCTTTTCTGTCATGATTTCAATGGTTTAAATGCCTAGGCTCTATTACTGTCCTGTCGCCTGCAGCCCTTTGGGATCATCAGAATGGCGCCAAATAGGTAAGTTTTTTCACGACTTCTTGAAACCTGACACCCTAACACACTCTAAGAGAAGACTAGGACACATCTGGGATCAGTTACATACCGTTTTATTCACATTTGTACACGTGTTCAGGCAGTTTTGAACCTCAAATGGATGACCTACAATCTTGGTGTGAGGAGTACAAGAAAAAGATAGGATCTAAAGTAGTTTCTCACCCAGGTACTTCTTGCCTCATTTGGACTGGTGGAAAAAGTTCTTCCACTTCAAATTATGGTGTTGTCAATGTCTCTTGGTTTGTCAACGCCCCCCAGTTCACCCCACGTAAGTTTTACGTCCATAGAGCAGCTTACATGGCCCATACAGGCAATCTCCAGCTTGGCAATCTAGATGTGTCTCATCTTTGTCACACACCACTATGTGTTAATGTACAACACCTATCACTGGAGCCAAGAGTGGTGAACAATCAGAGAAAGGGTTGCAAGTCTAGGTTACATTGCACAGGGCATGGAGACCATCCACCGTGTATTTTTTAAAAAGTCAAGGTAAGTCACACAGTTTCTCTTCCTGATCAATGTCTGAATACTCGTTGGGGGATTCCTGTTCTGGAGCCCGGCTGTATGAATGTTCCATACTTGTCTTGTCTTTTCTCTTCCTCAGTGCCTTGCCCTTGCCTTTGCCTTTGCCTTTAGACTGTCCTGCTACTTTTTTACTTTTGTAAGTGCCTTCTTCTTTACGTATGTCATACTTAGCATATCTCTGCTTTACCTTGGCTTGCTGCCTTCTCTTGTTTGCTTCTTCCATCTTGTAGGATCGATGATAGCTCTGCTTTCTCTCCATCCCTTCCAATGCAGGTACCACAGCTGAATCGGGCGACAGTGGGATCTTTGCTGCAGCACGTTTGAGGGCTATTGACATCCCCGTCCCGTTGTTTGAAGAGTGAATTGCAGAGGCCACCCTCCCCTCTAAGGTACGAGAATGAACTATATTTTTGGGGCAGTTCTTGCTTAGCGTTCGGTTAAGGCTTTCAACACGGTTCGTGGTCCTCCCTCGTCTCGTTTTTTCCAAAGCTTTCTTGCCTAGCCGAACCTCCATTATGTCTCGTAACACCTTGAGGTCAGAGTCGTTTGGATTGATGTTGCCCTTGGCCTTGGCAGGTAAGTCTGGAAATGTCCATTTCCTTGGATGTCTGCAGATGAGTGATCCCTCGTAGCACCTCTCATGGTTTCCTGAATAACAGTATGGCAGTGTCTGCATTACTCGCTTCATTCTTTCCTCAATTTGCCTCTTCTGACGGAACTTCTTAAGTCCTTTCCTGCGTTCTGCCCTGAGCCGTTTGCTCAGGTCGTTCCCAAATCTGTCCCGGACCCGGTTTCTCTCTTCCTGGTTATCCCCTGGAAACATCTCCTTGGACCACGTGGCCCTGGTCACCCTGTTTCTAATACTTTTGCCAAGGTGTACAGTGTCTGTGAAAGCTCTGACTTTTTGTCCTGCCTGCTCCATCATCACTTCTTGAAGGCCAGCAGCAAAGTCACCATCTTGATCATTTGTCGTCTCACTAACAAGTGTCTTGACAGGTCCAGAGAGGAGTTTCATCCCAATGTCCTTTCCAGCTTGTCGTTCGTCACCGATCACTGTTTCTTCTGAGATGTTGGCTGGACATTTGTGGGGTGGGACTGGTTTTCCACATCCTTCATTATAGTTGTGTGTTGGGCAGATCTTGTTTCTGACATGGGCGGCGATAACAAGCTTCTTTGGAGTCACGTTTTCAGCGACAGTGGTGATACTGTTTGAACTGGGTTGTCCTGGCTTCTTGCCTCTTGCAGAACGGAGCGGGCTCTGGTACCTGCCATCGCCTTCTATGGGGATGCCACTGCCGGCTTCATTTCCCTTCTCCTCATGGATTCCCTGCACTGTCTCTTGCCAAGCTTGCATGTCTGCTTCATTTTCTGTAACCATCAAGTCACTGTACTTGTTTGCCCCTTCCTGAAGTCCAGATCGGGACGGCACAGTTATGTCCAGGGCAGCTGCCATCTCTCTGATTACTGTAGGTCCTACCGGACTGTTGAACATGGCGACCTGCACTGCGAGGTTGGGTACTGCAGTCTTGGCACCTGGACCCTGTGTTTCTACCTCGGAGTAAAACTTTGTCTTAGGAGCAGCATAACTGCAGTCGTCACAAACCAGTGTCTCCAGGGTGGCCAGTCCTTTCTTCCTCTCTCCCTGTGCAGACAGTCTGACAAGACCCTTGCAGTCTGGGTGGAGCTCGTCGTGTTGTCTTTGAGCACTTGCGCAGGCTTGGACGGCTTTCTTGGCGTGCCAGATACGATATCCCTCGACTTCATCCCCATCTGTTTTGTCACCCAGAAACCTGGCAATCTTGCTACCTGGCAACTTTGTCGTACGAAGCACCATTGTTGTTCCTACCTCATTCAGGGTTTCGATGTCGTTCTGTAGGATGTTTCCCTTCCTATCTCTGTTGACATATAGGTTGTCCTCGTCTTCAGTTGGCCTGCAGTATGAAGAGATGACCTTTTGCTGCACGAGGGTATAACCCTTGTTCCAAGGTGTACGGCCAGCTCTGAACTGGCAACCGTGGCTCAGTCTCTTCTTCTTCTTTCGTGGCATGGTGGTGTCTTGATGTGGGTAGGCAGTCCTGTCTTCACGATGTTGCGTCTCGAGTGTGATCTACCTTCCCGTTCCCGACCCTTATAAAGCTATCCCTTTCCCGAGGCTGGGGGTGGGGGGTGGGGGAGTGACAGCCAAACCATATGGCTTGGCCCCAGCCTGAACCATTTCTCACCTGGTTGTGTGTTGGGGGTGGGAGGGGGGCTTGACTGGTTCCCATGAGAAGGGAGGGAACTGCAGTTCCCAAGATTGTTTTTGCTTCAGTTTGGGTTTTTTTTAATTAGTACTGAGATCAAGCAAGTGTCAGGGAATAAGTTCAGGGTCTGACAGTGGCATATCACCACAAATCTTGTAAACAACTTCTTAAAACATGACTAAGTTGACCAACTTCATCCTGTAGCCACTAAATCTGCAAGTAACACCTCCAAAAAATGCCCAAAAATGTTGTTATATCACCTTTTATTCAGAAAAGTGAAGTCCCAGACCAAAACAAAGTGAATTTCTCTATCAGAATGACCAGTGTTTGGCATTGGTTGCATCTTTTCTCACCATTTCCTGCCCTTTAACATGATGCCACTGTCAGGGCTTACCCTGTGTTGTGAGTGCCATTTTAGTACTCCAATACAGTCCCTGACACTTAGAAGGAAAGTTGGTGCTACACAGGCATGCTTTATTAAAACTCTTTCAAACTTGGACAAGTTGTGTAGAACTCTTATCTTTATTGCTTGATGGTGTTGTCACTTGTCAGTTTCGAAGTTCGGAGCTCTGCAGCCCTTTGGGATCATCAGAATGGCGCCAAATAGGTAAGTTTTTTCACGACTTCTTGAAACCTGACACCCTAACACACTCTAAGAGAAGACTAGGACACATCTGGGATCAGTTACATACCGTTTTATTCACATTTGTACACGTGTTCAGGCAGTTTTGAACCTCAAATGGATGACCTACAATCTTGGTGTGAGGAGTACAAGAAAAAGATAGGATCTAAAGTAGTTTCTCACCCAGGTACTTCTTGCCTCATTTGGACTGGTGGAAAAAGTTCTTCCACTTCAAATTATGGTGTTGTCAATGTCTCTTGGTTTGTCAACGCCCCCCAGTTCACCCCACGTAAGTTTTACGTCCATAGAGCAGCTTACATGGCCCATACAGGCAATCTCCAGCTTGGCAATCTAGATGTGTCTCATCTTTGTCACACACCACTATGTGTTAATGTACAACACCTATCACTGGAGCCAAGAGTGGTGAACAATCAGAGAAAGGGTTGCAAGTCTAGGTTACATTGCACAGGGCATGGAGACCATCCACCGTGTATTTTTTAAAAAGTCAAGGTAAGTCACACAGTTTCTCTTCCTGATCAATGTCTGAATACTCGTTGGGGGATTCCTGTTCTGGAGCCCGGCTGTATGAATGTTCCATACTTGTCTTGTCTTTTCTCTTCCTCAGTGCCTTGCCCTTGCCTTTGCCTTTGCCTTTAGACTGTCCTGCTACTTTTTTACTTTTGTAAGTGCCTTCTTCTTTACGTATGTCATACTTAGCATATCTCTGCTTTACCTTGGCTTGCTGCCTTCTCTTGTTTGCTTCTTCCATCTTGTAGGATCGATGATAGCTCTGCTTTCTCTCCATCCCTTCCAATGCAGGTACCACAGCTGAATCGGGCGACAGTGGGATCTTTGCTGCAGCACGTTTGAGGGCTATTGACATCCCCGTCCCGTTGTTTGAAGAGTGAATTGCAGAGGCCACCCTCCCCTCTAAGGTACGAGAATGAACTATATTTTTGGGGCAGTTCTTGCTTAGCGTTCGGTTAAGGCTTTCAACACGGTTCGTGGTCCTCCCTCGTCTCGTTTTTTCCAAAGCTTTCTTGCCTAGCCGAACCTCCATTATGTCTCGTAACACCTTGAGGTCAGAGTCGTTTGGATTGATGTTGCCCTTGGCCTTGGCAGGTAAGTCTGGAAATGTCCATTTCCTTGGATGTCTGCAGATGAGTGATCCCTCGTAGCACCTCTCATGGTTTCCTGAATAACAGTATGGCAGTGTCTGCATTACTCGCTTCATTCTTTCCTCAATTTGCCTCTTCTGACGGAACTTCTTAAGTCCTTTCCTGCGTTCTGCCCTGAGCCGTTTGCTCAGGTCGTTCCCAAATCTGTCCCGGACCCGGTTTCTCTCTTCCTGGTTATCCCCTGGAAACATCTCCTTGGACCACGTGGCCCTGGTCACCCTGTTTCTAATACTTTTGCCAAGGTGTACAGTGTCTGTGAAAGCTCTGACTTTTTGTCCTGCCTGCTCCATCATCACTTCTTGAAGGCCAGCAGCAAAGTCACCATCTTGATCATTTGTCGTCTCACTAACAAGTGTCTTGACAGGTCCAGAGAGGAGTTTCATCCCAATGTCCTTTCCAGCTTGTCGTTCGTCACCGATCACTGTTTCTTCTGAGATGTTGGCTGGACATTTGTGGGGTGGGACTGGTTTTCCACATCCTTCATTATAGTTGTGTGTTGGGCAGATCTTGTTTCTGACATGGGCGGCGATAACAAGCTTCTTTGGAGTCACGTTTTCAGCGACAGTGGTGATACTGTTTGAACTGGGTTGTCCTGGCTTCTTGCCTCTTGCAGAACGGAGCGGGCTCTGGTACCTGCCATCGCCTTCTATGGGGATGCCACTGCCGGCTTCATTTCCCTTCTCCTCATGGATTCCCTGCACTGTCTCTTGCCAAGCTTGCATGTCTGCTTCATTTTCTGTAACCATCAAGTCACTGTACTTGTTTGCCCCTTCCTGAAGTCCAGATCGGGACGGCACAGTTATGTCCAGGGCAGCTGCCATCTCTCTGATTACTGTAGGTCCTACCGGACTGTTGAACATGGCGACCTGCACTGCGAGGTTGGGTACTGCAGTCTTGGCACCTGGACCCTGTGTTTCTACCTCGGAGTAAAACTTTGTCTTAGGAGCAGCATAACTGCAGTCGTCACAAACCAGTGTCTCCAGGGTGGCCAGTCCTTTCTTCCTCTCTCCCTGTGCAGACAGTCTGACAAGACCCTTGCAGTCTGGGTGGAGCTCGTCGTGTTGTCTTTGAGCACTTGCGCAGGCTTGGACGGCTTTCTTGGCGTGCCAGATACGATATCCCTCGACTTCATCCCCATCTGTTTTGTCACCCAGAAACCTGGCAATCTTGCTACCTGGCAACTTTGTCGTACGAAGCACCATTGTTGTTCCTACCTCATTCAGGGTTTCGATGTCGTTCTGTAGGATGTTTCCCTTCCTATCTCTGTTGACATATAGGTTGTCCTCGTCTTCAGTTGGCCTGCAGTATGAAGAGATGACCTTTTGCTGCACGAGGGTATAACCCTTGTTCCAAGGTGTACGGCCAGCTCTGAACTGGCAACCGTGGCTCAGTCTCTTCTTCTTCTTTCGTGGCATGGTGGTGTCTTGATGTGGGTAGGCAGTCCTGTCTTCACGATGTTGCGTCTCGAGTGTGATCTACCTTCCCGTTCCCGACCCTTATAAAGCTATCCCTTTCCCGAGGCTGGGGGTGGGGGGTGGGGGAGTGACAGCCAAACCATATGGCTTGGCCCCAGCCTGAACCATTTCTCACCTGGTTGTGTGTTGGGGGTGGGAGGGGGGCTTGACTGGTTCCCATGAGAAGGGAGGGAACTGCAGTTCCCAAGATTGTTTTTGCTTCAGTTTGGGTTTTTTTTAATTAGTACTGAGATCAAGCAAGTGTCAGGGAATAAGTTCAGGGTCTGACAGTGGCATATCACCACAAATCTTGTAAACAACTTCTTAAAACATGACTAAGTTGACCAACTTCATCCTGTAGCCACTAAATCTGCAAGTAACACCTCCAAAAAATGCCCAAAAATGTTGTTATATCACCTTTTATTCAGAAAAGTGAAGTCCCAGACCAAAACAAAGTGAATTTCTCTATCAGAATGACCAGTGTTTGGCATTGGTTGCATCTTTTCTCACCATTTCCTGCCCTTTAACATGATGCCACTGTCAGGGCTTACCCTGTGTTGTGAGTGCCATTTTAGTACTCCAATACAGTCCCTGACACTTAGAAGGAAAGTTGGTGCTACACAGGCATGCTTTATTAAAACTCTTTCAAACTTGGACAAGTTGTGTAGAACTCTTATCTTTATTGCTTGATGGTGTTGTCACTTGTCAGTTTCGAAGTTCGGAGCTCTGCAGCCCTTTGGGATCATCAGAATGGCGCCAAATAGGTAAGTTTTTTCACGACTTCTTGAAACCTGACACCCTAACACACTCTAAGAGAAGACTAGGACACATCTGGGATCAGTTACATACCGTTTTATTCACATTTGTACACGTGTTCAGGCAGTTTTGAACCTCAAATGGATGACCTACAATCTTGGTGTGAGGAGTACAAGAAAAAGATAGGATCTAAAGTAGTTTCTCACCCAGGTACTTCTTGCCTCATTTGGACTGGTGGAAAAAGTTCTTCCACTTCAAATTATGGTGTTGTCAATGTCTCTTGGTTTGTCAACGCCCCCCAGTTCACCCCACGTAAGTTTTACGTCCATAGAGCAGCTTACATGGCCCATACAGGCAATCTCCAGCTTGGCAATCTAGATGTGTCTCATCTTTGTCACACACCACTATGTGTTAATGTACAACACCTATCACTGGAGCCAAGAGTGGTGAACAATCAGAGAAAGGGTTGCAAGTCTAGGTTACATTGCACAGGGCATGGAGACCATCCACCGTGTATTTTTTAAAAAGTCAAGGTAAGTCACACAGTTTCTCTTCCTGATCAATGTCTGAATACTCGTTGGGGGATTCCTGTTCTGGAGCCCGGCTGTATGAATGTTCCATACTTGTCTTGTCTTTTCTCTTCCTCAGTGCCTTGCCCTTGCCTTTGCCTTTGCCTTTAGACTGTCCTGCTACTTTTTTACTTTTGTAAGTGCCTTCTTCTTTACGTATGTCATACTTAGCATATCTCTGCTTTACCTTGGCTTGCTGCCTTCTCTTGTTTGCTTCTTCCATCTTGTAGGATCGATGATAGCTCTGCTTTCTCTCCATCCCTTCCAATGCAGGTACCACAGCTGAATCGGGCGACAGTGGGATCTTTGCTGCAGCACGTTTGAGGGCTATTGACATCCCCGTCCCGTTGTTTGAAGAGTGAATTGCAGAGGCCACCCTCCCCTCTAAGGTACGAGAATGAACTATATTTTTGGGGCAGTTCTTGCTTAGCGTTCGGTTAAGGCTTTCAACACGGTTCGTGGTCCTCCCTCGTCTCGTTTTTTCCAAAGCTTTCTTGCCTAGCCGAACCTCCATTATGTCTCGTAACACCTTGAGGTCAGAGTCGTTTGGATTGATGTTGCCCTTGGCCTTGGCAGGTAAGTCTGGAAATGTCCATTTCCTTGGATGTCTGCAGATGAGTGATCCCTCGTAGCACCTCTCATGGTTTCCTGAATAACAGTATGGCAGTGTCTGCATTACTCGCTTCATTCTTTCCTCAATTTGCCTCTTCTGACGGAACTTCTTAAGTCCTTTCCTGCGTTCTGCCCTGAGCCGTTTGCTCAGGTCGTTCCCAAATCTGTCCCGGACCCGGTTTCTCTCTTCCTGGTTATCCCCTGGAAACATCTCCTTGGACCACGTGGCCCTGGTCACCCTGTTTCTAATACTTTTGCCAAGGTGTACAGTGTCTGTGAAAGCTCTGACTTTTTGTCCTGCCTGCTCCATCATCACTTCTTGAAGGCCAGCAGCAAAGTCACCATCTTGATCATTTGTCGTCTCACTAACAAGTGTCTTGACAGGTCCAGAGAGGAGTTTCATCCCAATGTCCTTTCCAGCTTGTCGTTCGTCACCGATCACTGTTTCTTCTGAGATGTTGGCTGGACATTTGTGGGGTGGGACTGGTTTTCCACATCCTTCATTATAGTTGTGTGTTGGGCAGATCTTGTTTCTGACATGGGCGGCGATAACAAGCTTCTTTGGAGTCACGTTTTCAGCGACAGTGGTGATACTGTTTGAACTGGGTTGTCCTGGCTTCTTGCCTCTTGCAGAACGGAGCGGGCTCTGGTACCTGCCATCGCCTTCTATGGGGATGCCACTGCCGGCTTCATTTCCCTTCTCCTCATGGATTCCCTGCACTGTCTCTTGCCAAGCTTGCATGTCTGCTTCATTTTCTGTAACCATCAAGTCACTGTACTTGTTTGCCCCTTCCTGAAGTCCAGATCGGGACGGCACAGTTATGTCCAGGGCAGCTGCCATCTCTCTGATTACTGTAGGTCCTACCGGACTGTTGAACATGGCGACCTGCACTGCGAGGTTGGGTACTGCAGTCTTGGCACCTGGACCCTGTGTTTCTACCTCGGAGTAAAACTTTGTCTTAGGAGCAGCATAACTGCAGTCGTCACAAACCAGTGTCTCCAGGGTGGCCAGTCCTTTCTTCCTCTCTCCCTGTGCAGACAGTCTGACAAGACCCTTGCAGTCTGGGTGGAGCTCGTCGTGTTGTCTTTGAGCACTTGCGCAGGCTTGGACGGCTTTCTTGGCGTGCCAGATACGATATCCCTCGACTTCATCCCCATCTGTTTTGTCACCCAGAAACCTGGCAATCTTGCTACCTGGCAACTTTGTCGTACGAAGCACCATTGTTGTTCCTACCTCATTCAGGGTTTCGATGTCGTTCTGTAGGATGTTTCCCTTCCTATCTCTGTTGACATATAGGTTGTCCTCGTCTTCAGTTGGCCTGCAGTATGAAGAGATGACCTTTTGCTGCACGAGGGTATAACCCTTGTTCCAAGGTGTACGGCCAGCTCTGAACTGGCAACCGTGGCTCAGTCTCTTCTTCTTCTTTCGTGGCATGGTGGTGTCTTGATGTGGGTAGGCAGTCCTGTCTTCACGATGTTGCGTCTCGAGTGTGATCTACCTTCCCGTTCCCGACCCTTATAAAGCTATCCCTTTCCCGAGGCTGGGGGTGGGGGGTGGGGGAGTGACAGCCAAACCATATGGCTTGGCCCCAGCCTGAACCATTTCTCACCTGGTTGTGTGTTGGGGGTGGGAGGGGGGCTTGACTGGTTCCCATGAGAAGGGAGGGAACTGCAGTTCCCAAGATTGTTTTTGCTTCAGTTTGGGTTTTTTTTAATTAGTACTGAGATCAAGCAAGTGTCAGGGAATAAGTTCAGGGTCTGACAGTGGCATATCACCACAAATCTTGTAAACAACTTCTTAAAACATGACTAAGTTGACCAACTTCATCCTGTAGCCACTAAATCTGCAAGTAACACCTCCAAAAAATGCCCAAAAATGTTGTTATATCACCTTTTATTCAGAAAAGTGAAGTCCCAGACCAAAACAAAGTGAATTTCTCTATCAGAATGACCAGTGTTTGGCATTGGTTGCATCTTTTCTCACCATTTCCTGCCCTTTAACATGATGCCACTGTCAGGGCTTACCCTGTGTTGTGAGTGCCATTTTAGTACTCCAATACAGTCCCTGACACTTAGAAGGAAAGTTGGTGCTACACAGGCATGCTTTATTAAAACTCTTTCAAACTTGGACAAGTTGTGTAGAACTCTTATCTTTATTGCTTGATGGTGTTGTCACTTGTCAGTTTCGAAGTTCGGAGCTCTGCAGCCCTTTGGGATCATCAGAATGGCGCCAAATAGGTAAGTTTTTTCACGACTTCTTGAAACCTGACACCCTAACACACTCTAAGAGAAGACTAGGACACATCTGGGATCAGTTACATACCGTTTTATTCACATTTGTACACGTGTTCAGGCAGTTTTGAACCTCAAATGGATGACCTACAATCTTGGTGTGAGGAGTACAAGAAAAAGATAGGATCTAAAGTAGTTTCTCACCCAGGTACTTCTTGCCTCATTTGGACTGGTGGAAAAAGTTCTTCCACTTCAAATTATGGTGTTGTCAATGTCTCTTGGTTTGTCAACGCCCCCCAGTTCACCCCACGTAAGTTTTACGTCCATAGAGCAGCTTACATGGCCCATACAGGCAATCTCCAGCTTGGCAATCTAGATGTGTCTCATCTTTGTCACACACCACTATGTGTTAATGTACAACACCTATCACTGGAGCCAAGAGTGGTGAACAATCAGAGAAAGGGTTGCAAGTCTAGGTTACATTGCACAGGGCATGGAGACCATCCACCGTGTATTTTTTAAAAAGTCAAGGTAAGTCACACAGTTTCTCTTCCTGATCAATGTCTGAATACTCGTTGGGGGATTCCTGTTCTGGAGCCCGGCTGTATGAATGTTCCATACTTGTCTTGTCTTTTCTCTTCCTCAGTGCCTTGCCCTTGCCTTTGCCTTTGCCTTTAGACTGTCCTGCTACTTTTTTACTTTTGTAAGTGCCTTCTTCTTTACGTATGTCATACTTAGCATATCTCTGCTTTACCTTGGCTTGCTGCCTTCTCTTGTTTGCTTCTTCCATCTTGTAGGATCGATGATAGCTCTGCTTTCTCTCCATCCCTTCCAATGCAGGTACCACAGCTGAATCGGGCGACAGTGGGATCTTTGCTGCAGCACGTTTGAGGGCTATTGACATCCCCGTCCCGTTGTTTGAAGAGTGAATTGCAGAGGCCACCCTCCCCTCTAAGGTACGAGAATGAACTATATTTTTGGGGCAGTTCTTGCTTAGCGTTCGGTTAAGGCTTTCAACACGGTTCGTGGTCCTCCCTCGTCTCGTTTTTTCCAAAGCTTTCTTGCCTAGCCGAACCTCCATTATGTCTCGTAACACCTTGAGGTCAGAGTCGTTTGGATTGATGTTGCCCTTGGCCTTGGCAGGTAAGTCTGGAAATGTCCATTTCCTTGGATGTCTGCAGATGAGTGATCCCTCGTAGCACCTCTCATGGTTTCCTGAATAACAGTATGGCAGTGTCTGCATTACTCGCTTCATTCTTTCCTCAATTTGCCTCTTCTGACGGAACTTCTTAAGTCCTTTCCTGCGTTCTGCCCTGAGCCGTTTGCTCAGGTCGTTCCCAAATCTGTCCCGGACCCGGTTTCTCTCTTCCTGGTTATCCCCTGGAAACATCTCCTTGGACCACGTGGCCCTGGTCACCCTGTTTCTAATACTTTTGCCAAGGTGTACAGTGTCTGTGAAAGCTCTGACTTTTTGTCCTGCCTGCTCCATCATCACTTCTTGAAGGCCAGCAGCAAAGTCACCATCTTGATCATTTGTCGTCTCACTAACAAGTGTCTTGACAGGTCCAGAGAGGAGTTTCATCCCAATGTCCTTTCCAGCTTGTCGTTCGTCACCGATCACTGTTTCTTCTGAGATGTTGGCTGGACATTTGTGGGGTGGGACTGGTTTTCCACATCCTTCATTATAGTTGTGTGTTGGGCAGATCTTGTTTCTGACATGGGCGGCGATAACAAGCTTCTTTGGAGTCACGTTTTCAGCGACAGTGGTGATACTGTTTGAACTGGGTTGTCCTGGCTTCTTGCCTCTTGCAGAACGGAGCGGGCTCTGGTACCTGCCATCGCCTTCTATGGGGATGCCACTGCCGGCTTCATTTCCCTTCTCCTCATGGATTCCCTGCACTGTCTCTTGCCAAGCTTGCATGTCTGCTTCATTTTCTGTAACCATCAAGTCACTGTACTTGTTTGCCCCTTCCTGAAGTCCAGATCGGGACGGCACAGTTATGTCCAGGGCAGCTGCCATCTCTCTGATTACTGTAGGTCCTACCGGACTGTTGAACATGGCGACCTGCACTGCGAGGTTGGGTACTGCAGTCTTGGCACCTGGACCCTGTGTTTCTACCTCGGAGTAAAACTTTGTCTTAGGAGCAGCATAACTGCAGTCGTCACAAACCAGTGTCTCCAGGGTGGCCAGTCCTTTCTTCCTCTCTCCCTGTGCAGACAGTCTGACAAGACCCTTGCAGTCTGGGTGGAGCTCGTCGTGTTGTCTTTGAGCACTTGCGCAGGCTTGGACGGCTTTCTTGGCGTGCCAGATACGATATCCCTCGACTTCATCCCCATCTGTTTTGTCACCCAGAAACCTGGCAATCTTGCTACCTGGCAACTTTGTCGTACGAAGCACCATTGTTGTTCCTACCTCATTCAGGGTTTCGATGTCGTTCTGTAGGATGTTTCCCTTCCTATCTCTGTTGACATATAGGTTGTCCTCGTCTTCAGTTGGCCTGCAGTATGAAGAGATGACCTTTTGCTGCACGAGGGTATAACCCTTGTTCCAAGGTGTACGGCCAGCTCTGAACTGGCAACCGTGGCTCAGTCTCTTCTTCTTCTTTCGTGGCATGGTGGTGTCTTGATGTGGGTAGGCAGTCCTGTCTTCACGATGTTGCGTCTCGAGTGTGATCTACCTTCCCGTTCCCGACCCTTATAAAGCTATCCCTTTCCCGAGGCTGGGGGTGGGGGGTGGGGGAGTGACAGCCAAACCATATGGCTTGGCCCCAGCCTGAACCATTTCTCACCTGGTTGTGTGTTGGGGGTGGGAGGGGGGCTTGACTGGTTCCCATGAGAAGGGAGGGAACTGCAGTTCCCAAGATTGTTTTTGCTTCAGTTTGGGTTTTTTTTAATTAGTACTGAGATCAAGCAAGTGTCAGGGAATAAGTTCAGGGTCTGACAGTGGCATATCACCACAAATCTTGTAAACAACTTCTTAAAACATGACTAAGTTGACCAACTTCATCCTGTAGCCACTAAATCTGCAAGTAACACCTCCAAAAAATGCCCAAAAATGTTGTTATATCACCTTTTATTCAGAAAAGTGAAGTCCCAGACCAAAACAAAGTGAATTTCTCTATCAGAATGACCAGTGTTTGGCATTGGTTGCATCTTTTCTCACCATTTCCTGCCCTTTAACATGATGCCACTGTCAGGGCTTACCCTGTGTTGTGAGTGCCATTTTAGTACTCCAATACAGTCCCTGACACTTAGAAGGAAAGTTGGTGCTACACAGGCATGCTTTATTAAAACTCTTTCAAACTTGGACAAGTTGTGTAGAACTCTTATCTTTATTGCTTGATGGTGTTGTCACTTGTCAGTTTCGAAGTTCGGAGCTCTGCAAAAAGCTGCTGGAGGAGCTGCAGCGTCTCCAAAAGAAGAAGGACGATTTGGAGAGCAGTCTGCAGGAGTTGAGCAGGAAGCTGGAGTCCGAGGCCAGCGCGGTGGAAACCTTGAGGAGGGAGCGAGACACCCTTCTGTCACCTGATGAGCTGGACGACTAATGTCTATAGGTGTTACCGAACCCGTGGCCAACGTTTACTAATTTAAGAATTTGTCAACTTTGTAACTCGAATATGGTTATAGAAGATGAAGTCCACTTTATTGTAGAATGCAGTTTGTATGGTAGTAATAGAAATATTTTTAATGAATCATGGATACGATTTTAATTTCAACGTCTTGAGCAGACGAAACAGTAGCCTTGAAACCCGTATATTTGTCCGGACAGAGTAGGTTACAGCACATGGGTGGGGAATATTAACAGTGACGTCATGACAACAGAATGACATACATGCACCATGTCGTCAGGGAATAATACCATTGCATTGTTAGAACGTTTATTTCAAAAAAATATATCTCAAGTTATGTACTGTACAAACAAGCTGCACACCTCGAAGTCAATATATATGGAAAAGCAATGGTACTCTGATGGCGATATCCTTCGGTCATATCACCAATTTATGGTGATGTTTGCCACACTCAGCGCGTTTTTACACATACATTCTGGATCTGACCGGAGGTTCCAATCCGATTCATCGAACATTCAAGACTAGCTAGACATTTACGTACACCTACGTACTTACGTACATGCAATATTCTACACATGTACTTGGATTTTTAGAAACTGCTTAATGTTTTTATCAAGATAGAGAATTGGCATTAACATATATTCTGCTGCATAGTTTCCTTTCGCATGGACGGTTTTAACTACAAAGTTATGAAAATAATCACACTTATCAATAGGTTGGAAAAAAATGTCAATGTAGCTGTCAGGATTCGTGTACAACACAGTACAACATAGTACAGTATTCATGGCCGGAATCATACAAAGATATTCAATACACAGTGAAAAGATATTTAAACAAAATATATGACACTTTGGAAATGATCATGCCCATAACGTTACATATTCTATCTTTGTAACATCTTGTGCTATTCTTAATTGGACAATTACATACAAGGACGGTATGGTAGCTGCTGTATAGTTTATCATTTTCTAGTACTGTAGCTTCAAAAGATCATCAGTAGTACGTATACGTATACAGTGAACCGCGGCATGTGTTTGGCACATAGGGGCAGCCTCCTGATAGATTGAAAAAAAGTCATGGTCTACCTAAGATTGGCACAGAAATGTCTGTTTGTTGCGAACACAGACTGCATGTCGTCATTCCTCCCCGTCGGTGTCCTCAGAAGAGTACAGTTTGGGCACGGGGTCGTCACTGTCCATGGACTGCCACGACTCGCTGTCACTGCCGCCGTCCTCGTCATCAGAGCCCGGTCTGGACGACACGGGGGTGGACACCTCGCTAAACGTGTCGATGTTCGTGTCATCTAAAGAGAGATAGGAAACTTTTTAGAAAAGTTTTATTTATAACCAGACTCTTCACACTTACTTCACAGAAAACATATCTGGACAAAATCCTAATTCACAATAGATTTTCTCACGTTCTAATGTCACGTATTTATTACATTTTCGAATAGAATTTACGGCCTAGTATAGAAAACTAAATGACGAAGTACGTACTGAAAGCGGGAACTAAACTTACCTGCTTCATGTATAATATTCTTTGCCTCTTGAAGAACCGACTTCACCATTTTCTTCTTTGGCTTGGCTAAGAAGGAAAAAAACAAGACTAGTTGGAACTGGATCGTTAGCACGATGATATTGATGAGATATCTTCATCGTGATTTTTCCATGTCTTACTTATTACTAAAACTAGAAGACAGTGTTTGAATGTTTGCGTGCCTTACGACACTACAGTACTCACCTGATGACAAGTCGGACTCCAGCAGTACTGTGTCTATCCCGTCCATGAGTGGATCCTTAAGTTCCACCGGCCGTGTACCCGTCGGGTCCAGGATACTAGCAAACTTCTTCACGTTTGCGGCTCTCTGCGCCGCTTGTCTCCACCTTTTCTTGGGTGGTTTTGACTTTCTCTTAAGGTTCGTTTTCGGGACCATGTCTTTGTTCAAGTCTTCGGGAAGTCCATAAATATGACGCGTCAACTTTTCCGTTTCCACGCTCTTCCACGTGACGTACTGAGACCTGAATCTCTGGAGCTGTTCATTCTCGTACTTCTGTCTGACGTCTGCCAACTGTTTCTTCTGCGTTTCGATTGTTTCAAACAGTCTTTTCTTTCTATGTTGCACGTCCCTGGTGTACCGCTTGACTTCTTCCAGCTGGATGTCCTCCAGTTTCTGCAGTATGAAGTTTCTGCGCTGTTTCTGCCACGTGTCGTTCAGGTAGACGGACTTGAGTTTGGTGTAGGTCTGAACTTCGCGAGGGGTCAAGATGTGCTCCGATTTCCAGTGAGGTAGACCGCCCTGAGATCTGGAAGTAGCAGAAGTTTTATTAACAAAAGATAACATCATCATCATCATGAGACTCTCTCCCTCCAGTCAGCCTTGTTCATCATGGCACTTAAGATAACAGATGAGCAAAAACATATGAAAAGGAAAGCATCCATTATTGTTGCAATGTAATGGTTGTATGTCTATGACCATATAATGGTATGAGATATAACGTTAATATATATCAGAAAAAACAATTTACCACGACAACAAAATTAACAAGTAATCTAAGATCTCATATCTCCGTGAAATATGTGGAGCTTTTGTGAATTTCTTGTTTTATTTATTATTGTGCATTTCTCATTTTCCCACTGGCTTCCAACACACAAGAGTCATGCGTACAGCAGAAGATTGAAGACAGGAAATGAGATAATCTTTTCTGAGACCTTTGACCTTACTTCCTATTAGTGTTCACGACGTTATTAGGAACGTGTTTCCCATACCTGAGCGCCGCTGTTTGCGGACATGAGCTGTTCTTCTTGTTGTTCTTCCCGTCCGTGGTGGTCTGGGCCCGCTGGGGTAACGTCACGGCCTTGTTACGGCTCAGGTCCGGGCAGCTCCGAGCGCTGTTCTTCACCTGAGAGCGCCCGCTGAGGAACAGGGTAGAAGTTAGTGGTTAGTGTTTGCCTTTCAGTCAGTCAGTCAGTCCAACAGGAGGGGTTGGCAGTGTTTGGGTTTTCGCAAATGTATTGGAACTGTGGAAGGGATTGTTTTCATATAATCTCACCCGGCGCCTGCTGCGTGACGGCAAGGCTTGACCTCCCTGTCAACCAACTACCAAAATCACCTCCCACCCTCATGGTCATAAGAAATGGGGGAGTTAGAGAAATAAAAAAAGCGTACTTACTTGATGGTTGCCGGGAGCTTGTCCTTCCCGACTGTTTCTGCTCGTGCCTCTGCCCAACCCTTGGCGAAGGTCTTGGACTTGTTCGAGTTAGAAGCACATGTCGAAATGCCTGCCGTACTACCTGTTAAACGTACATTATCAGGTGTATTGTCAACTTGTAGTAACATTGAACTTCTGGTGGTATGAGAAAATGATGTTTTCAAATTAATCCAAAATCAACTACCGTAGAACGAGTGTCGACCCAGTTAACCTATATGCAAGGAATGTTTTCATGTAAACAAATGCCTAAGAACAGGTAATGCCTGTATAACAAGAACTAACAATCGCTTGACATGACTTCTGTAGGTCACCCCGTGGTGCTTTGTTTGTCTCACGTACCTGTTTGCACGAAGAGGTTGTTTATTTTAGGAAGTGTGGGCGCTGCTGGGCGGGTGGGCGGCGGTCTGACATGCTTCACCGCGTTATCTGGAGCAGTCGCCACCTCCCGGGATATTCTGTCTCCTGAGATATAAAAAAAAACTCATTGTCAAAATTTTCATTGCATGAAGCCCCCTCTTTAAGCACTCTTAAAGAACGCGTAAAGGTTCCGTTTCGCCAACATTAAGTTGTTTTTTTTTCAAATAATATTAACAGGTGCTTAAATATTACATTTACACTACCGTTGCGTAGGTGCATTTAAGGAACATATCATTTTCATGCATCTTAGTTGTATCATATGGCCAGTCCGACGTTTTGGACCAAGGATCCCCCACCCCGTACATTACTTACATTTTTTACGGAACATGATATGAGGCGCATTGGCGTGGCCATATATAGCAACGTTATGTTAAGTGTGTAAATATTAAAGATAAACAAACTACTGACTCTGTCATTTCAAGCACGACCAACTCCTTTCCGACCCCAAAGAACAAACAAGCCCTGGCACGTTTTTATCAATCAATCAACAAACTAATCAGCAAGCAAGCAAAACTACGATGTAAACAAGATATAGTATAACAGATGTATAGTATAGCCCACCCTGCCGTTTCTTCTCGTTCTCTCTCCTGTTGGGACTGGTGTGTGCCTGTCGCCTGGTCCCGCGGTCCTGCTCGCCGGGTCGCCATCTGACGTGCTGCTGCTTGTCCCGCTGGGGTCGGGACGGTCTGGGCGGCGCTGCTCCCGTCAAACTGTAGGGCAAAACACAAGAACCCGTCAGAACATCTATAAACGGAATCTAAGGGCCTGATGTCTTGGGATTTTCGAGGAGACTGTTACTGAAACAACCGCCGACAATGATCCATGACTGCCTTTTCCGTAACAAGACATCTAAATTTCGTACGACACACTGATGTATACATACACGACTATCCCAAGAATGCCCTCAGGTTGCGATCGTACGACAATCGCACGATGGATGGATGTGACCTGGCCCTAACATCTACGAACAGAACACTCTGACACAGGACGTACATGTAGACCCTAGAGGAAGAACCTATCATTCTGCATACACGTAGACACCTCAGACAAGTGTCAGAGACTCTGAACATCGGCATTTGCCTCGAATGTTTGGCTCTCAGAAACCACCGAGGTCGTCAAGTATCGGATTTTGGGTCGATAGGGTAGAACAAGGACCGTCGGCGAAGTAACAAGACAATAAACTTGAAGAAGGCAGTGAGTACACTGGAAAACAACACTTGCCACTTCTCCACTATGGGCGGCAGGAATCCGAAGTAACGCTCACGGTCATTGTTCCATGAAGTTGGTGCGAAACTCATGGGTTCGAATCCCATTACCGCTCACAGGTTCGAATCCGGTAACCATAGGAACATAGCATAACCACAGTCGGGATGTTGGTAGAGCGCAGTTCCTCTCTCGTGCGGTATCCAGCTAAAACGTGCCCCGTTGTCAACGAAAAGAGTTGCGATGGAGAATAAACAGAGGTTGAACTTTGGTCGCCCAGTGATACGCCAAGTAAATGGGTCGTGAAGAACAGGTAAGAGTGTTTGAGTCAGTGCAGGTGACATGTGTTAGCCTCATAGGTGACACAAACACCTCAACTAAACAATGGCGAAGGGCTTTGGGCACATACATAGGAATGGGGCGCGGAGGTAGTCTCAAACTGCAGACCTGGACAAGGACTCCATGCGAAAAGATTCAGAGAGTTTCAGACTTTCGTCCAATGTCGGGATGCTTATCAAACTCCCCTATCCCTTTCTAGTGTTGATGGATAACTTTCCCCTGGTTCTAGGCTAATTTGTACTTGCGCCTGTTTGTCGAAGCTTAAGATGTTTACTATCCAGCCACAAGCCCGGATTTCCAGGCTACCAACAGGCAACGCACGGAACAATTGGCCCTGAGAAAATGTGCAAACATAACGGGTAGCATCGTATGGATCATTGGGAAGTCTACATAGCAGACGGTGCGTCAAGACAGGCTCTATTAGTCACCTGCAGCTATTACCGGAACTCCGCTGAGTGTGGAGGGGGGGGCTAGGAGCCAAACAGCAAGAATCCGAGAACAAGTACAAGTGATATGCCATAAGAAAAAAAGGCATTAACATTATAAAATCCCTCACCCCCCCCCCAAAAAAATCCCCAGTCGTAGAGTCTGTCAAGGAGGCTACAGAACAACGCTAACTCTGAGGCATGAATCAGCTATGAATCAGTTATACAACAGCTATATAGCCCTTGTTAATGAGTATTAAATAGTAATATGAAGCGCGCGCGAATCTCCCAACGCAAGCCTGCCTCTCATGCGTCCACAAATACACACGCATTTAATCGTAACTACATTAATCTACGCCATGTCTTGGGCACTTATACGTACACATGATATCAGACCTCATCAATTCATAACTTGTGTCAAACGAACAAATACACAATGACGGAGAAAGCGATAAAACAGTGAAATGAATTCTTGTCCTCCTATGGAAACACCAGAACGCCAGGTAAGTGTAGGCACGGTTGATTTTGGTCGACTTCTAGTTTGAAATGGACTTTTTTTCTTTCACATTTTATGTCGGATTAGGTAAAAGACCTCTGTAAAATTTGTTTTCTCAGCGCCTTAAGGTTAAATCGTTCTGCCTACAGTTATGTTAAGTACAGACCCGGAGGCACATAGTTTACCATAGGGATTATCCACCGTGCTTCTACAGTTACCCAGACTCTACGCAAGACGAGTCCAAAGCACTCCAAACGGTTACGTTAGAACACAACCATGTACATCAGCCTCTAACTCACGGCGCGGACTACCAAGGTTCGGAAATTTGAGCTGGGTTTGTAAAATAACCACAGTTGCTTATGGGTTGACACATTACAATATTGATGTACGACAGCAAAGTGGTTTGACATCTAAACCCACGGCCCATGTCAATCCACTCCACATCATGAATAGTAACCAAGAAACATCACAGATAAAAGCAGCCAAACAAATAAAAAGCATCTTTGGGATCGACGGAATAAGGTGGAAAAAACTACATGTCCTTGCCATACAGTTGTTCCCACTGTAAGTTTTTGCGCGTACAGTTTTATGCTCAACTGATTTTGCACAACCAATTTCATCTCCGAAGTTTTGCTCTATCGCTAACGACAAACAGTCGCTATGTAGTGAACCATGTAGTACAACAAACGACAACAAAGGTAACGGTAGAGCATAGGTCGGATTTGGAATGAAAAAGCAACAACACGTCACAAAACAACACAGTGTCTAGATTTCATGTTCTGACCGGAAAATTGGGTCAGGCTTTTACAACCTGAGGATGGCTTTTACTGCTAGTAGAATGCGTTATTTTGATATGGTCCACATATAACGAAAGAAAAGGAAAAAAACAAAACGGGTGGTGATCCTAACCAGTAAACAGCAGTCGGTATACAATGGCTGAAACAAACCAAACCAAAGTATAGGGCATTTCAGGACTGGTTTATATAATAGTCTAACGAGGGCATTTCTGAGCTTAGCAGCGTTGGTAAAGAAGGAGAAACATGAGTACTATAATTAAAGTGAGTTCAACCAGTGCAACAAGAACCAACTAGGGAATGGGGTGAGCATCTGAACTCTCAGATCTCCTTCCCTCCCCGACGTGAATACCAGAAATAAATAGATACCCAAGCAAGAAAGTTTGATTTATAGACTGAATAAAAGATCTGACTCAAACTCACGCCAAAAATGCAACACAATCACTGTTAAAAGGCTTGGTTACAGGAGGTCACAGGGCCACAATACAGAACATGACCCCAGAGAGAAGCCAAAAGACTGCCACGAGTAATTTAGAGAAACAAATTGCTCTTATTTATCTACACTATTGTGAAACATGTCAGAGAGAAACCGTCGGAGTAGTCACGTTAAGTGTCACATCACACGTAAGATGGGTGAAGACTTCACGTCACACTTAAGTTACTGAAGCCCTGTACCTGCTAGAATTCGTGCTTCTTGTCGCCCTGGTAAACTGTGTGGTTCTTGATACTGCAGTAATCATGGATACGTTATCGGGGAGGCTTCGGCGGGCAGGAGCCCCTAACAGCGGGGGGAAGCGGGCCTGTCCCATCGGTCCTCCCGTAGCTGGTGGCGTCGGGCGACGCCTGCGCCGACGTGACCGACTCTTGAAAGGTAAAGAAGGGATGTAAGGCTATCACTCGGTCGGTGCGTCTCAATGGGATGCCTCTCTGTTTGGCTGCCGCGCGCTGTTACCATGGTGACAAACGACTTTTAGATAGCACGCGTGTGTGTTATCATTCGCCACATGTGTGCCGTAACCATACAGGTGCTCGCAATGCACCACGGGAAGGGACATTAAATGGCCATACATTATAGTTGATGACACTACCTGTACTGAACCTCGAAAGTCAACATAACCTTGGACCACTACATGAGAAAACAACCGTAGCAACCATTGGCTAAGCAAATGTGATTAGTCGTGTTGCATTTACTCAATATTTTCAGAACATTTTGATTACTTTACACACATCTGTTGATACATTTTCACCTATATAAAGAGGGTGGAAAGAGCCTATCCTGTAATACGTCGTACGATCGCAAAGTGAATGCATTCTTGGGACAGTCGTGCCTGTGTCCTTCAAAATTCAGCTGTCTTGTTACGGAAAGCTCTGTTTTTGATCCTTGTCAGCTGTTGGTTTTGTCACATGCACAGCCTGCTTAAAAATCCAACGGCATCAAAATCTTATGACGACCTACGTCGAATATGACCGCGCCGTAACTTAGCATGATGTACAATGTAGTCATATTCGCGTAATCTACATGTATGTTTGCACTTCTATAGTTAGATCTGTTCGTACGTTCAAGTACACGACTTGATTCGTAATCACAACGACCTGTACTCACCCCGCTCGGGGCGGGAAAGTGCAATAATGTCTTTATCTCGTTATCACATGGCGTGTTTGCTGGCACTGGTGACAACCAGACGGAGACGTGATGTTTGCTTATTGTTTCCAAGCAGATGTTAGACTTGTTTTGGACGTTTACAGGGGTTTTGGCGGGATTTCTAGTTTGTTACCTTTTTGAAGGCCAGTATACCTAAAGAAAGCTGACAACATAAAAAGTCCGACAAAACGTCTAAAACGCATAAAAAACATCCCAAACATGCCTAACCTCTGCTCGGAGAGTAATGTTTGTACACGACCGCCGGAGTGAGTACAGTTAGTCTGCGCACCGCTGACTCTCAGCCGTAAAGACCTCAACCAAACATGGCCATTGTCCGGACAGGTGAGCGGCCAGGTAATTTTCCCAGACAAACACAGCGCACCATCTCCGTTGCTAGGGTAGTATGGACGGGTGTCGCCCACAGCAGCTAGTTCTAAGCTAAATAGAAGACTTGTCATGAAAGGTATATATGGATAGCAATTATGGACCAGGGGTGAGGGCAAGGGCCATTAGGTAGTGGCGATGCGGAATAGTGGCTGAGCTAGGTGCCACCTGTTACACCGCCAGTCTTCGGGCCAGACGTTCATTATGTACGCCTGCACGATGAAACACTTATCGGGCAAGAAATCGGAGATTTCATACCTCCGTGAAATATCTAGAGTTTTTGTGAATTTCTTGGTTTTATTCCTTATTATGAATTTTTCGGTTTACGTTTGGGTCAAAAGGGATGCAAGCGATATGGACCTGCCGTATGACAAGAATGTACGAACAACCAGACCCACCACGCAATGAAAACACCGACTTTAAACGCACAGCTGTTCACTAAAACAGAGGAATCTGAGGTTCCAAGCACTCTAAGCGAACAACAGCACGTGTGTCACGTTACATACACACTCTATTCATATTTATTTAGTGTACGAACACTACAGAACGTTCAAAACGCGCCGTTTAAAGTAAGGAAACCTTTTATATTGAAGAGTTTATTGGTAGGGATTACAAAAATTACAACGACTTATATCGTTCAAGGAATTCGCAATAATATAAAAGCACAAACCCTCAAATACACTGTAAGCCGAGCCGTTGCTAGGGTGACGTAATATGCCTAAGCATGACTGCTGTAAGTGAAGGTGTCGTCTGCAAGAGAGACAAAAACGCGCCGAACACACCACAGGATTACAAGAAAGGCACCTGTTAACGTATTTCTTTGGCGAAACACCCGTATTGAACCTTATGTGAAGAAAACGCCTTGATTTTACAAGCCAATAAAGTTTGTATGTTCGAATACAAACGGAGTGACGTCATACATCTGTGTGTGTATATCACCGCTAGTAACCTCCCATAGTTGGCGGGTAGCGCTCTTATGTTCTTACATCTATTGTGAAGAGAAGTTATAAAGATGCACATGTACAGTGCAGATGTTTTATATTTGTTGATGAGGGTTTTTCAGGTAGACGGTAGGGCACGGTTCTTGTTAAACCTGCCAAAAGTAGGATGAAACGGCAATAAAGACTCAAGCAAACAGTCCATGCAAAATCCGATATCAGAACAAGTAACGCGACCGCTCACGCGCTGGATGCGATGACAAGAAAAACAACCGACAAAAGGTCTAACCCTAGGTGGTCAAGACGACTGTACTAGTAACACACCAAGTTTTTCTCCCTATTTCGGGGACTTTTAAGATCGGGTAGGGAAATACTTAAGGGTCCTCAAGACCACAACAAAGCCTTACCTGTAGCCGCTCGGCTCAGGTGCGTCTGTGCATGTTTGTTTAATCTTAATGTACCATAGTGATAACGTTAGGACGGCAAATAAAGTATATCATGGCTAGTTTGGTACCTCTCTACGCAGGTATACCCTTAATAGATCCTGCACACCTGAAGGATCCAACACATAAATCCCTGTTGCACAGCGTATAGAAGAAACTCAACTGGACGACAACACGCACAAGTCGTAAACAAGGTGGTCCACGGCTGGAATGCGTTTCCAAAGTCTAGACAAAGTCACGGGAAACTTTGCGACATAAAAGCCATAGACTTGATAGACAAACGTATAGACAAAAAGGGTACATTTTTTCCTGCAAAGATGTAGGAGACGTCTACGCTGTCTACAAAACAACCACCTGTTCGGGTCATTTTGAAGCCCACAAAACGGACACCTGCAGGGAGGAATCCTGTGGAATTCGCACAAAAACAGCGGGAACATATTACCTTTCAGTTGTGGTGCTTGTCCAGGAGGTCTGGGGCTGGGACCAGAGTTTGTCCGGGGCTGACTTGACCAGCCTTCTCTCCTGAGGGCTCATGTACATCTTGTACCTCGCGAAGGTAGCGGGGGAATACATCTTCAGTGTCATGATGAACCGCTTTAGGAGGATGTCTCTTTTCGTGTTGCAACCGCGGTGGCTCAGCTCGGGAGGACTGTCTTCACTGTGCATTCACGGTCTCAACATGTGTGCGAACGAATGTACCGCCGGAGCTCCGGAGCGCTAGCCGCACGCAGCAAATAATCCGAGAAAGTTGTCCAAGAAAACCTCCTGTAGTGTGACTGAACTCAGCCGCGTCCCGTTGCCACGAGAAACCACCTCTCCAGCCGACATCTCAAAAATCTCATTTCAATAGGAAAAATAAACAGGAACAAATCTCCTTTTCAGTCGCCTTGCGTGACGGCGTCATCCAACCCCTTAATTGCACATACTTGTACAGGCTTACCTTCCCCGACTCTTAAAGCAAGTGTTCGGAAAGCCTTTCTCTCCGGCGGCCGTATTGTTTTTAGCTATTGCCACAAGGATGAAACTGTTCGAAGTGATTATCACTGACCATTCGGCGTTGCTTAGCGGCTACTAAGTAAGACATGAACCAAGACAATAAGACATGCGGGGATATAAAGGAAACAGCACGGTGTTTTGAGTCGTGGGAGGAGAAGCCAAAAGAGGATTATGTTTCTGAGTCTTTCTTTGAGATCCCTGTTGTAACGTATGGTCGGCTTGACAGAGAGTTCCGTTACAAAGACGCTGCGTACCAACCTAAAAGGGAGCTGCCTATCCATAGAAAACACGATGTAATACAAGTGTAGTTTTGGAGACAGGGTTTCGGGAAGGCGTTTTGAGTTTCCGTGGTGCGTAGAGAACTTTTCTAAGGAAAACATGTTTCGTGTATTCTCTTACGGCGTGATTGTTACACATGTTTTGCGTGGTCCAAACCGGGAGTAAAGGTGTATTGACATAAGCTCAGTAGACGAGAGTTTAAGGGTAGTAACGCAGATGTATCTCTTTTAACTGTACCGGTGAAATAACAGTGGACCCCTTGTTTGTTTTAAGTATCGTTCTGTGTGATAACTCTCACTTTACAGTTTTCCCCGACCAATGAACGCAGAAGGAGAGCGTCTACGTATGAGTCGCTGACGGGGACCAATAAAAACATTCAAACAACAACATGGACAGACCACATTACGTTCATGATATACATAAGATAAGCGATGATGCTTGTAAATGTGTACCAAACCATTTACAACATAAACCTTAGTGTTGTATAATCTTAAACTTATTTCATCGCTTACGATCACCTCACCCTTAATCTTTTGTCTTCAGCTTTGCTCTTCGCCCTTTGTCCGAGATCTTGTAAATTTTTAGTACTGCTGTCCACGACACTTGACAACGTGTTCATGATGGAGTCTTCTATCCTCACCTGGACAACTATACTCCTCCTCGTCATCACCTGTCAGTTAAGAACGCCTACTGAGACTAATGCCCCTCCAAGGTGCTCGGTACTGAGAGGGCATGTCCGGTGTGGTTGGATACTTAAAGTGCTTCGTCTTGTTTGTTTGCATAAAGACGGTTCTCAAAAACAGCTGCTACGAGAAGATGACAAAAGTTGACAATAGACTGGGCCTGTCTTAAAAACTAATCATGTCTAAACGGGCGTCACATGCCTTGGGGCACCTTTGTCCCCAAACATGTATCACTAGCATGGGTATCATCCATGTAGCGTTAATATAACGTCCTTGTGCTAACCAAGCAAATCTTTTTAAAAAAAGGCAAATTCTTCACCATAATATCAGAGGATTTACTGTTACAATAGTATGTCATTCAATGGCACATGATTCAAACACACCGTCCTCTTCAAGCAGATGAATATGAAAAAAATAAGAAACATTTGCCCCAAATTTAAAGGAATGCGAAAGTGGATCTGGAGACCACATCAAAGAGACTACTTTGTCGCAAAAATTACTGGAAATCTTATTAGCGGACAGGTGGCAACACAGGGCCATGAAAGACACACCCAGGTACTTTCATGCCGTTCCTCTTAAGACGCGTCGTAAGCCTTAACGCATACTATTGCCTACAAAGAGTTTTTAGAAAACGGTATGGTCGCTACTTCTACAACGTTAACAGCAAGATTCCACACTATTGGAATCATTACCATTGAAAAGAAAGCAAACTTAAGGCCATTTAAAGTTTAGGTAGATCGCACAGAAAGAATATGAAAGGAAAGCGAAGAAAGGAAGAAAGGGTGAGAAAGGAGCAAGGAAAGAAATGAAGACCAAGCGACTGGAAGAGGAAACATAGGAAGAAATATACAATTCCACGGATATTGACGGTAAAGAGAGGAAGAAGGATCCAGACTGAGAGAATGTGTCAAGAATGATTTGAACGTCAGCTGTTCCCCCGGACGAAAGGCGCATATGCCGCACGATACAATAGCTCAGAATCCGTTCACGCAGACTACTAAGTAACGTTTTCCAGCAGATCATCTATTGCCCATCGTCTTTCTCCAATTTAGGGAAGAAGTAAAAGTTACAAAGTTGAAGATCTGAAGTGGAGGGTTTTTTTAACCAAAGGGATGAAATGAGAAAATAAGAATGGAGACAATACCTGGGAAACATGCCGGCTGCGGTCCTGACGCCGTTATGTAAGCGTCATGACCAGGTAGGGCGGCAGAGAGGGGATTTCCACATGGTCTCCCTGAGAAGGACCTGCAGCTGCGCCAAGAACACTCCGACTTATCGATCCTTCACACGTACCACACAAAACCTCAAAACTCCAGTCTTCATGACAACCATGATCAGTTTGTTACGAGCTAGGGTCTACTTTCCTGAGGCTTGCTGGCGTTTTGTAGTGCAAACACGGTTAGATTTCTGCAAATCCACCTTTAGTCAAGCTTTGTTGATGGCGGTTTGTAGGTATCTTTGCCTAACGCAGACGTTAAGTAAAAATCTTCAAAAAAAGGTGAAGCAGAACTTTTGAGATTTCCACCATGACGTCACGGAGTACCTATGTCGTCAAGCAAGATTTCTGAGTCATACTCCACTCTTTACATGTGTCATACAGTATCAACAACCTCAGGCACTGTAGAAGAAAGTTCCCTGGACAAATATGTACCTAAATTTGGACGAGTCGATATTGGATTGTCGAAGAATGACTAATAATTATAAGAGCACACTATGAAGCTTGAATCACTTGCACAAAGAAAGAATAACTGTATGACCCAACACTTGTTGTCTCGCACTAAGGTGACAGTCGAAAAGTCATGTTTGCCTGAAACCAACTTGAGTATACAATGTACGTCATTATCACTACTGTTTGAAAAGATCTATACCATATTAGGAAGGGAGATGAAGCCATTCTCTCATTGGTCTAACCGCTGATTGCCGTGCTATCATTGGCTGAACTGCTAATATAAATGTGATGATGGACAGTCAAAATCGGTCTATTACTGAAGAAATATTAACAATGCAGGGAACTACATGAACAAAGTTACATCAGGGATAAACCGCAATACATCCACGTACATTTTGCAATCACAGCCTTACTGGTATTCAAGAAAAAATGTGGGGGGAGGGGGCAAGAAAAAGGATGGAAGAGGCCTATATTCGTGCTAGCACCATTGAAATGTTTTATTACGAAAGTGTTAGTACAACAACATGAATATCCAGTCTTTACAAACACTTTTCTTCCTAATTTGTCACTTTGAGTACTTTGGAGGATAGCAAGAACTTTTTCATCAATAAATGAAAATATATAAATTCGTCATCGACATTCAGAAATAGCACCAATTTCTGTTAAGTATACCTAAGTAGATTTACCTTCATTGGTCTAAAAGTATGTTCAAAGACATTTTAATTCTATCGACAAATTCTACTGGAAATGTAATGTTTTCGGAAGCTACTACACAGGACAGTGCTGCGTTATATATGTAACGTTATTGCTTGTCACGTGGTTAAAGACAACATGTAAGGAATCTTTTACAACATCTTACGTCTTAAGATGACCCTTAACGTCACGTGGACTGGTAAAAATCCCACGTCTCTATGCTCAAAGATAGCTGTGACAAGGAACACAGATTTGATAGCCTTCAGCATCTAAATATGTTTCCAATGTACACTTACTGCAGCCTAATACTATCTCCACACGAGTATATACTTCGGAGCTACTAGGCCTTTCTTTGTGACCATTTGACCGGACTTGTTTTTCTTACAAAATAGTGATAAACAAGAACATAGCGGTAACGTGACTAATTCGTTTGTCATCATATTCTGTCCTTTGTTAAGCTAAGTTTACCTCTGTTACATTGTACAAAATATACAAGTGTGATGGTAATGATGTTTTACCTAAGGTCCACTATCTCACGGTAAAAAAAACACAATTATGTCTAGCTTCCATACTCTAAGAGATAACGTTGCTATCGGTTGAAAATAGTTGTGCACAGAAAGAATTGTGCTATAGAATGCTCCTAACATTTCTACGTCTTCTTGACTTTGTCTTGTTCGTTCGTTCGGATTGACAGTTTACAGGTCGTCGTCCCACTCGTTCTCCCAGTTGTCGGGAGCTTCGTCGGCGAGCGCGAACTCGCTGGGTCCCGGATACGTCTCGCCTTCTCTCGGCAGGACCTCGACGAAGGCCGAAGCTTCGGCAGAGCCGTACGCGTTCTTTCCAACACATGTGTATGTGCCTTGGTCACTGGCGGGGAAAAAATAGAAATAGTTATATAAATACAGGGCTCCATAATCAACGTCTACTTTACGTATACCAGTAAGGGCCCGGTCTTATAACGATCGCAAACTGAACTCCGAGGACATTCCTGGGATGTCGTACAAAATTCAGCTGACGAAAGTGACAGCGCCGTAAAATTGATAAATTAGTGGATGCTTAGATATAATTTCAAGACGTACGTGTTCCTCAGCTCCTGGATCTGCAGCCAGGCGGTGACTTCGTACTTCTCGGGCCCTCCGCGCGCCTGGACGGCCACGTGCATGTCGTCCCCGGGCATGAGGCTGGTGCCGTCCTTCAGCCACTCCACCACGGCGATGGGGAAACCGTGCACCTCACAGCTCAGCACGATGTTACCTTTGGTCTTGTTCTGGATGGCCTCAGGGCCGGTGCGGATGAACGGAGCTGGAACAGAGAGAAGAAGCAATCAGATATATATCTCAAACCTCCCGGGAAGTATATAGGGTTTGTGTGGATTTATTGGCACAACAAAGAGATGGTCTGACGTACTACAACGGACCTAGGACAGAAACCTTGCAGGTTGAGAGGCCGTAAAAGTACACAAGCCTTACTTGTTGTGACAAGCCCTAACTGGGGACCCCTAGTAACTTGCAGCTAACTGTGTGGTTGCAGTAAACTGTTAATCTGCAGATGCAAAATCTACTCCTTCTTTCCTGCCATTCTACTGCTTTCAAATACGGACACACGCGCGTGCGCGCACACACACACCGCAAATAATACCTCCGTGCGCGGAGGTAACAAAACACAGCAAATGTTATATCATTTTCATTATTGCGAAAGTTACTAACGGTCCACATCTTTTGCAGACTTGATTTTTGCAGACTTGTTTTGCCATCTTTTGTTTTTGGTGCTTTGGAAGACCAAGTGCCGGTGATGACGTCGACTGAGATCGTTGAAGTTACAGCCACTTCCGCTAGAGGACATCACATGCATGTATCCATTTTACAAATATCGTTGTTATCAACTCTTCCAGCAGATGAGTTGACTTCTTACAGCATTTTGGGGGCATTTCTCGGCTACCCATTACTGGTACCCAAAACGTCTAAAGAAACTAAGACTGACTGAACTTCAAACGATACACAACGTCTGCTTGGAGATGCCTGAAGCCGCCTGTTTGGAAGCGTAACTTGGCACTTCCCCAACAATGCAGTGACATGCGCCTTTGGACTTGACCCTGCCATTGACACTGTTCACACAACAGCCAAGTCCCGTCTCCCACACATATCCAGACAGGATGTTGGGTTGAGGCCGACGACCACAACGAAACGCAAAGTAAACATGCTGTGAGCCATGACCCACATTTTGAACCCACATGGCGCGGTCAGATTAGTCGTCGTCGTATGCTTTTGATGTTGTAGAATTTTCAAGCAGGCTGTGACAAAACCAATCGCCGACAAGAATGTGGCACAGCGTTTTCCGCTACAAGACATCTAAATTTTGCAGGACACATGCACAACTACCCCAAGAATGTCTTGATCCTGTTTTGATCGTGACACGAATCTAGATCTTGACTCTGAAACAGCTGAAAACCACAGTAGATCGCGGCACGTCACACCTGTGGTTTTACCATACATTGGCGGTTTGACTTTGATGTCACACTGCCTTACCAATTACCAGATACCGCTGTGTCAGACTTCAACCAAGAAGTCGCGCTGTTCTCAACTTTTATCTTCCAGCAGAGATATTGGGTGTGACGTTCCCTGGTGCTCTGTCTTATCGCTAACACAGGAGATAACTAATTTAGTTCAGGATTTCCTTACTTCTAATTCTATGCGACCCTACTTCATTGAACCTTATTTTTGTTCAATGAAAACGTCTACAGACGCCGAATACAGTATCGACTAGCTATAATTGAGTAAACCCACCCTTCAAACGACCATCCCGGCTTCTCACAACACCAGTCACCTTCAATAGCTGTAACGTTAATTGGTCACAGAACGTCGTGGATAGATAAGAGGGTACACAACTGGGATAGTTTTGAGGCCAAGGGATTTCTTCTTAACTTTTTCCCATACACATTGTAGTTACAACATCAGATGTTCATGAAATGTCTAATCAACACATCTACAATTCAGACAGACACTCTCAGGGATAAATGCTTTCCAGGACATTGTTCAGGTAGAGAAATTTTGTTAGGGGACCGGCTGTTGTATGTATTCAACGTTACTCTTGGAGTTTGAGGCCCTTGACCGACACATCAGCAATGCTGAGGGATAAATCATTAAGTATCAAAGGTGGTCTGTGCTGAGACCTTTTTTTAGTAGGCCCGCGCGGTCTAGACATAATAGGACATGACTTCCTGCTGTAGCCAAGGTTCCATGACGTGACCGTGACTCCCTTTTAATTTGGTTCTGCATACCCAGGACCGTTACCCCGGGAGATCGCATGGGAATTTACACTGGCTTCAATCAGGCCTGCAATCAAATCACACTGCGTTACACCGCTGACGTGGCGTTACCACAGCCTCGGAACACAGACCACCAAAGTTAGCCTGGATCCCAGATTGTCTGGATCCCAGACTGTTTCCAGGCAAAGTGAGAAGTTCAGGAAGGGTCGAGCAGGAAGGATTTTGGGGGAAATGAACCAGGAATAAAAAAAAAATAAAAAAACTTGTGCAAGTCAGTCAGTCATTTTCAGATAACTTTAGATGGTACTATATACTGAGTTGTTTTCCACCTTTCTGGCAACATTCCCGGGCAATTGGTGTAACTTTCGCATTTCGTAGCTGATGGGGAGGATTGTTTTCCATCGATCATAAACACATCGTAAAAACATCCACAGAATTGCCGCCTTGGTTGGGTTGGCGTTTCTGACTCGAGCCAAGAAAGTGATAGCAAGTTAATTTAGACCAGGCAGAGATTCTGAAAGAACGATGGTTTGATAGGGAGAGAATGGCATCCACGGTAAACTGGGCCACTTGTGATCTCACCCGTGATGGAGGCTGCTGTAGGGGTATACAGGGGTATTCACAGTATTGTGCACATATTTTTTTCATTAGAATAAATTAACATATGTTTTTGTCAGAAACTAGACTGAACCGCTAGCCTATGGTTTTGTCCGGTCCGCTACCATGACGCTATGGATAATGGACCGCTTGCATGACGTAGCATTGAAACTGTTTACATGGCAGTTACAGTACTGTATACAAGTGCACTTCACAGTACATTATAAACTGGGCAGAAGTCGGTACTCGGGAAACCCCTACTCCATCCCTACGACGTCACGAACTCGTTCCACCGTCCAGCTGGGCCCATGTGGCCTGGCAATGGCCCAATTCTAGATGTTTCCCCCAGTCTGGACAGGAAGAGTTCTTACTACAACATCATCCTGTCTTCATCGCTGACAGAACTTTCCTGAACGAATTTACACTTCGTCTGGGATTCACCCTTATCGGGTAACAGTGTGCGCAATAAAACAATGCAAAATGAATATCTATCACCATTTTCAAGTTCGAGATCAACGTCACAGAGGTTGGTCTAAATACGACCGTGAGATGAACTTGTCTTGATGATCTCTGACATAACAGTTCTACCAAGGAGGTTCAATCGCAAAGGATTTGCTAAGAATCTGAGTCTAAAGATTTGCTAAGAACTATGAGTCTGTCTAAATACATTGTATTGACAAAAATTATTACTGAGGTTTCTAAACAAAAGCTCGGAGACAAAAAATCACAACGTCGATCTTCTCTGTCAACACTTTTGTTTGTCTAGTCGGTAAATCGGTCTAAGATTAAGAGTTGATGGTTTTGTTGTTTTCCCAGTTCTTCCCTACCCGTGTGCAAGATTTAAACACCACTGTTTACGGTCCCTAGCTGTGTATATTGACTGAACAAACTGGCAAACTTTGTCTGTCGGAATTTTGCAACAAACGTCTGAGAAAACATGGCGCCCCTGACCTCTAGGTTCACAGTAGGTCGTTGACTGGCAAGGAGGGATGTCTGTGAAACTGTTATACCCATCTACGATCATTTACCATCAAGTTTACGATCTACCTACTGGTATTCGCATCTGCCTATTGTGATACGTCATAGTTATCTTAATGAGCTTTATTTTACTGAGGTTGTTTGTTGCATAAGTAGTGTCACTTGTAGTTTGAGATATATGTTGGGTTTACCTGTTTTACACGGTCCCTTGTGCTCCAGTTTGATGGGTGTCTTGCTGTGGAAGGCGGCGGTGATCATCTGACAGATGTTTCCGTACGTCACGCCATCAGAGCCGCACATATCCTCCTGGAACCACGGGAAATACAACATCAAGTTCACACATGGATTCTGGGATGTAATTACTTCCGGGTACGGAAGTATTGTTTTGGGTGGCTGAGAGGTATGTTTGTGTCTGTCCTAATTATTCGGTTGTATGGTGTGTGGGAGGTGATTTTGGCGGATGATTGAAAGGAGGGTCAAGCCTAAAGATGACCCAGCACGCACCGGTGAGTAAGGGAGCGGTGGAGGAATTCGGGAAGAAGTGTAATAACCAATTAAATTACGGCATACAATCCCCTTCACTGTTCAAATATATTCACGAAAACCCAAAACATTTCCCAGAGGTCTGTGAACTTGAATGTCCCGAAAACCCAAAATAATTCCCGGAATTCTGAAATCTCTGATTTCTTGTTATCTTTGCGTCTCTTTGTGTCACTGAAATTTTATTGATGCATTGCTTTTCTGATAATGATCAAATGAGAACACGTAAACAACTTACGGAGGATTTACAGAAGCAGATGTTGTCGGGAACCTCTCCGTCCTCGGCGGAGTCGACGTTAGGACGGCACTCCAGGTGCTTCCCGCACTCCCCGAACACAGGGTCGTGTCCTCTCAGGTCACACAGGTCACCCTCCATGTTGGCACACTCCTCGCAACAGCCACACCTGTCCTGGAAGGGGAAAGGGGGTGGGGGCCTTAGATGGACAGTGGAAATACAGCCTAGATTAGCCTGGATTCCTCGCCGTCTCCACCAGACTAACAACGCGGGTTGAGGGAGGATAATTTGTCAGGAGAGTTTGGCGACCATAGAGGGTTCGTACCGCGGCTTCCTCCCCCCCCCCCCCCCGGCTAATTTCTGACCATGTGTGGTTTTTGCTATATCTTACTTGAATAACATAACTGATGGAAGCTAACCTCGGCTCTGGGGACAACATGCGCCCAATGAAATTTCCACCCTGAGCATGGAGGTAGAAGAGAGCTAGCTAACTCGGAGTAGGGACATACATGTTGTACTAGTATGTATGGCCTCCAGCGTTGTGGGTCTGGCATCCAGACTCGATATCCAGTATTGGGGACGGATGTCTCAATCACTTGTTAGCTTTTTGAAATATATAGACTACACATTCAATGTGAGTGTATACGGGGATTGGACCGTTAACTTCGTTGTCACGGAAATTCCCAAAACTTGCTGATTGTGGGCAGAAAGAAGGAATTATTTCAAGTGACGACCTGGGGAGGCGATAAGCACAATCACGCTGAGAAAATGACAAGGCTGTTTTCAACACAATGGACAACACAGTCGAATGATTGAGTTGTTTCTAAAAGAAGTTTTATGCAAAAGGCAGTTGAACTAATCCAGGCTTTTGGTGG
This sequence comes from Branchiostoma floridae x Branchiostoma japonicum, assembly GCA_013266295.2. Lineage (NCBI taxonomy): Eukaryota > Metazoa > Chordata > Leptocardii > Amphioxiformes > Branchiostomatidae > Branchiostoma > Branchiostoma floridae x Branchiostoma japonicum. The sequence continues at coordinate 12,878,409 of CM023824.1, forward strand.
TGGTGAGAAAGGATTAAACGATTATCACAGTTTGCGTGGGGACTAACCATTTATTTCTTTGTAAGTGCCAACATTCGAATGTCAAATCAAAGGATGAGCGGCGACATTGATGGACTGCGAAATTATACATCCCTTCTACAACTTTAAGCGAATCTATTAAAGCAGACTTGTAAGGTGAAATCCTCGACTACTAAGCACTGACCATTTTTGGTTTGTATGGGTGACCCGGCAGCCCCCCTCCCCTCCCGCTTTCTGAGAACTAGACTCGACCCAGCTGTTAGCAGACGTGGCGACCAGGAAAACGTCAGGAGCTTCCACCCTAGCCTCGATACCAGACAGGGCCTACTTTACCACAGCCCCACTTTACCACAGCCCCACTTGAGTTACACCCTGAGGAGCATTTCTCTCTTTATTCTCAGGGTATTCGGGGGGGGGGGGGTACGTATGTAAGGCCCTGGAGCCGAGGAGCTGGCCCCGGAACCGAGGAGCTAGCCCTGGAAACAGTCTGACATCCAGGCTAACATCACGGTACAGCCCCTTTTCACTTGACACACAGTTGACCCACAAACGAAACAGCACAAACATGTCATCACAATTCAAGTCAGTAGAATAAACACACAGGTTTTGTTTATTTCCCTACCACGGCCACTCCCAAACCACCACAAGCTCTGCCCACGACTGAGACAAAAGTTGGCACATTCCTTACAACGAACCGCTAAAACAAGTTCTTTACGACTGTTTGGGTCTTGGGTCTATAACTGAGGAAAGTGGTGCTATTAAACTCTTTGGATGAAAGGGTGAATGCAGTGATTTCACGATAAAAGCGAGTTGAAACAAAAAGTACGTCCACGCCTTTTGATGTCTAAGAATTTCCCCGGTCACAAAAACGGGGCGACAGTGGCTGCCCACTCCTTCGTTATAAAAATTCTAATACCGAAATAGAACTTTGGACCCTGCCGAAAGCTGAAAATGGCAGCTTTGCATGGTCTGTGTGCACGGCTAGACCCTTGGCAATATCTCATCAAGGAGGTTAGAAACAGGAGGAGGGAGGATACTCAAGAACTTCAGGAAATTAGAACCAGCAGTGAGATAAGTCTCTAAGCAGATGTAAAAACTCCCACAAAGATGATTTGCCTATTGGGGGAAGGGAACTGTGCCTGGAACCAAGGAGCATACACCTTACTAATGTACATCGCCCTACGTATAAAATAAAAAACACACAAATCATCTTCCGGGGATAGAAACACTGGTAGAAGTTACTTTTTGCAACACAAGAAGACCTTGAATTACCGAGGCCCAGGGTTGTGTTTGTCAAACTTTGAGTTTGAGCGATAATTCAAACCACTTGCCCGCACCCCTTGGCAAACCCACGGATTTTTCTTCAGGCTCATAATGAGAACAAGGAGGTTCCTTGGATCGTGTCTCTTTCCGTATGTCGTGTCGGCGACAGAACTTTCCCATGGAACTTCGTGGGAAACCGAAAAAATTATAGTTTAGACCATTCTCGGGACACTGCAGCCTTCTTGAACGGGACGATACATTTGTACTCTAGTCACTAGCAAAATTATGTAGATTGTTACAGTAGGATAATGGGATTGTTGAACAAATAAGCCCGTTTGGTACTGTTAATCCAAAACAATGCCCCTGAACACAATTATGCCACAGAAGGACAAGGTGATAATCATGGTAAGAACAGCACAGCACTGGCACATGTTTATGGTAATCCTCTATACATGAATTTTGCAATAGCTCAAAGGTTGACTGAGGGTTTAAAAAACTCAACAACTACTCCTAGCATTTCTAACCTAACCGCTAAACGTAGGCACAGCAAACATCGCTGACCATCGTTTCACAATAGAAAAACAAAGAAGATATATTTACCATCTTCTTCCCGGCCACACATCCCTCGGCCTCCGGACACTCCTCAGGACACTCTTCGGGACACTCATTCTCGGGGATGGTCTCGTTATCTTCCCCCGTAGGAGCCGCGAAAACCACGCCGAACAGAAGAGCTAGCAGCCCGACCACCAGGAATCGCTTCATCGCTGGTTTTTAACGGGAAAAGAGCGGCCGAGATAGCGCTGATGCTGTTTGACCTGTGATGGTCAGAGAAAATATGGCGGCCACCGGAAAGTAATCGCAGGCGCTGGTCGGGAATCGCGGTTTGGGTTTCGTCAGGAGGCTGTGTGTATCAGCGGGGAACGCGGGACGATCCACGAACTGCTGTCCTGTCCGTCAGACCGGCGGGGTGACGAGAAACAGATGTGGGGCCAGCGTGGGGCGCCACCCAGCGGGGAGGTGCGGGCGACAGGCACCTCTGGGGTCGGGACGGTGCGATAATTATCGGAGGCAAGGGTCGGAAAGTAAACTTGATTGTTCAAACATACAGACCACACGGAAAAACCGCTATCTTCCATTGTAACGTCCGCTTTGTTGTTTCCATACTTATCATCAGCCTTCAAACACCAGTTAACTGTTTCAACGAAGCATGAGATAAAGTTTCCACTTATTTCCACTATTCCAAGTAGAAATACTGAAGTGAAGAGTCACTGAACACTACGTGTCATACAGTATTTTGGTAATATTGTCAGCACCGACTATTTCTCATTCATTGTGAGAAACCAAGGATGCGTCACACGCATAGTATCTTCTGATCAACAACAGCTGGTGAATGCAGTGACTGCACTTGAAAGAACTGTGTTGCGCTATAAAACGTCAAAGTACTGAAGCAGATGTTGTGTGGTACATGTGTCCAATGTTGTTTTGACTTCTGGTGGATCCTGGAGTCGTGACTGCAGGTATCTGTCTTCACATTTTGGAACGGCGAATGTGATTCAAAAGTGTTTCATTTCCAAACAATTACGATTACAATTACTTGTCAACAACAGGGCAGTGCTAGGGTGGGGACACTTATCTCTAAACCACACTTGGCGGACTCTGCAGACCTCCGGAAGTTCAGCTTTCTGTGGTTTTACTTATCTACATCCCAGCAACACCACAGGCTACATTCCGGGAGATAAAGTAATCCAAGTAGCCCTCACTGATACGGTACATCGGTACACCTACCGGTTTGATAAAACATTGCACATTCACCATTGCGAGACGACTCTTCCTCCTACTTCCCCGAAGAACCCTTCTAGCCAACCTTTAATACCGATGAAAACTATTTTTTCCTGATATCAAAACAACATCTGACTATCAAGGTGGGCACGCCTTCTGGTGGAAAAAAATTCACATGCTAAAAACTGGATGAAGCAGAAATAAACGACGTTTTGGGAGTTTGTTTTTTATCTGCAACCACAGCTGGTGAAATAGTAAACTCTGCTATGGCAAAATACATATGAGTTGCACGTGTTAGGAATAGAATATAGCGAAAGCAGTTTCAGGATAATAACTTTCCTACATGTATGTTTTATGTCAAGGCTGTTGTCGACGGGGTCCTTACTCAAGTTACTGATACATTGGTACATCTAGCGATTTGATACAAAACTGCACATTCACCGTTACAAGACTTCGTGCCACCTGTTGCCTGGAAGGGTACCAGACCCCGCGGACCCGTGTGGCCAACATTATCGATGAAATCTATTTTTTTCTAAAAACGCATCTATTTAAGTAAACTTTCACAACCGATGAACTGAGGGTGCAATCAAACGACTTATTACGGCTAGTTCGCAACACTAATGACTAACCTCACCAGTAACCATGCGGTTTTTCGCCAAAGAATAAACGTTACGCAGGACATGTTTACATTTCTTATCAATGTACAAATGTTGCTGCACACGTTCTGACTTCATCATGCCAGTATTTTGCCGTCTGTAGTGTTTATTATCTGCACGTAAGCATCCATTATCGACGTGTTTGCAGCCCAAAGTTCAGTGTTTGGAGCACACGGAGCCAAATCGTGCCATGAAACAGACACGCGCAACGTGTTCGTGCTGCGTTTGTGTAGCTCTGACCACTACTAATAAGGACGTATTTGAAAACGTTAAGTGTTTATGCAAAGTTTGAGTGGTTTGTACATTTCTTCTCAAATAAATCCTAGAAACATGCTTATAAAACATTGCGCACATGTAATTATGTAAGGTCGGGTCCTAAACAGTTGATAACATTCCAAAGATTAGTGTAAAAATGCTCTGCCCAACTCAAGTGGCTGATAACACGCGGACTGGTCACTAATGTAAGTGACGTTTCACATCGGTAATGAATGACTGCATTGTTCGATAGATTTACCATTATATTTATTATTATGTTGACGAGCAATTTACATTAGCTATCTTCGATGTAGCCTGACAAGTCTGATATCTCCCAACCGTACGTTTTCAAGGCAAATGACTTTATAGTTCATATTAGACTCGCAGTATTTCAAGCCATTGGATATAACTCCATAAATCAATCCTTAGACTGTGTCTTATAATTATATAGTACATGTACATCTCGATTCTATCTATCCACAGATTCACGTACTGGGAAGTAACACGTTCAAGAGGATAATATCAGTTGGAGCAGCTGTTTAATGTTCAAGCGTCTATATGAACAACTTTGAATTCACCTGTATAATCCATCTTTGTTCCTAGCTATGCGCAGAATTCTGGCAAGAATGTGATTAACTGTATCGGATGACTTCATAGTCCAGAGAGTCCGCAGTAGTCCTACTAGACCGACTACATAGCTGACGGATTACTTTTATAACCTCGGAGTATCATGTCAACAATGTCTTGACAAGGACACTGTTGTCACCATTCTCTCACGACATATTTAGATCTTCGTCTATGATCGAAGTCATATCTTGCTCAATCTTGGAAATGAACAAATATCAACAGCAGACAAAATTGTCAATACAGTAACGGTGACAGATACTACAGCAGGTGTTTGTGTATGCATGGACATGTTCTTGTAATCGTTACCACACTAGTGTTTGACACAACATAAACCAAGGTGTAAGATAAGATTCCCAAGGCCAGGACAAGTACACAGTCGTCCTCTCTGCACACAAACGCCGCATGTTATGCATCATGCACGCACTCAAGACATTCATGTATTTGTAGTCTGTACCCAGTGCCGCTCTATTGACTACCTTGTGATAGAGTGAATGAGTAATACTAACCTGCATCGTAAGAGCAAGTCCACAATCCGCCCTTGCTCGGACAACATGGCACGAAGCCGTCTGTTGTAGGACGGCACAACAGCTAACTCGCAATCCCTGCCGCTTCACTCGCTATGGACTAATCGTATGTTTGACGTGCGCGTATCGCAACCCCCGCCTAGGGCACATCCGGGTACTAGTATACATGTATGTGCTGTGGACGCGCATGGAAGCCCGTCCCAAACAAACTGACCCTTTCATTCAAACCCCAACGGAGCTGTTTCCAAAACTTCTGGTCGTCATAGGCACGGACCAAGCCGAGTCACTGTTTGGGGAGAAACAGTTTTGACTTTCAGATATTCGCGCCCAAGCATATTGGGTGGCCACGTCGCCATGGCAACGACCGACAGGTGGTTGCCGAACACCCCCGTGGCCTCAAGGGATATGACGAGAAATATTGCTGGAATCCTTCTAAGTCACCGCTAATTAGAAAGACCTCTTTAAGGCTCTGTGCACAAATCTAAAGTGTTTACATAGACAAAGAAACAACAACAACCAACAAAATAATTCTAACATTCAAATGTTAACTGCTGGTGTGAATATGGTACTAATGTTAGTAATCTACAACATGATAATACCACAGAATTCCCAAAGTGGTTGGTCAGCTATTTTTGGACCAAAATATTACGCAATGACGCTTTGAGAAACCTAGAAGACCACGGAGAGGGCCAAAAATCGGTTACTTGGCATTCTGTTGTGTTGAAAACGAAGTAAAGTTGACGACATGAATTCAAAACCGCACCTTTGAACAAGTCGTCAGTTTGACTCTGTTGAGACAAAAGGGCTTCGTAATGCGCACTGTAGCAAGAAATCATGTGGACAATTGGGTCAGTCTGAACGTATTTGTTATGTGTACTGTTTTTAGCATCACAGAGGTGTCTAGAGTTTCCACTGGTACAAAAGTCGTCGTGTTTTGGGGTGAAAGTTACATCAACATAGATCTGAACACATGGGCCAGCTATGTTTCAATGACTAGGTGCAACGTGGTATTTCCAAGGACATCGGTGTTTCTGAGTCATCCTTGCGTGATATTATTGGTAAAACACTTTTGGTGTCTAAGGACAACAAGATAAAGAATTGTGAGACGTTTGTGCTAGTTGGGTGGTGGTGGTGTTGTGTGTGGGGGGGGGGGGAGAGGGTGCTTAGTATCGGTACACAATGTTCATAGAAAAAACTGCATGTTACTGCTTTTTTCACATTTTGCACCAACTATTCTGTATATTACCTGTAAGCTTTCTTCAGCAACTCATAATCATCACTTGTTTCATTGTCTTCTGTGGACTTTTTTTTCTGCATTTTCATTCAAGTCATCTCAATGTCAATTTGGTTAATTGTCTGAGAAGTTGAAGTGACCACAAATATCTGAAGGTTCTGGGTTCAAATCACTGGCAGTTCTCCATTGTTGTGCCCTTGGGAAAAGCACTTAATACAATTTCCTCACTGGACTCAGGTGAAAATGAGTACTTACATGTAGCTTTGGTTGGGGACATCCTCTCAGATGAAATATAAAACCAGAGGCCCCATATTTGAGGAGAACCACACCTCTAGCATGTTAAAGATCACACATGGGAAAGAACAGTGGTCAATCCTGGTGTGCGTGGATCAAACCTTACAGTCCGGTCTTACACAGCTTGTACTTACTGTACAAAACTGGTGTGTTACGCCTAAAGGTAGTTTATCGGTTATCCAAAACAAAGAAACAAACAAAGAAACGAACATGATAAGCCAATCTTCACCAACATTTACTGTCCAACAACATGACATCAATCACTCATCAGGCATATCTTCTCCACAATAAAGATCTCTGCACAATTATACTTTCATATTATCTATCAGCACCTTCATAAGGCGTGCATTCATAATCATCTCTTGCACATGATAATTTGGCAACATATCTCCACAATCATTAGCATTAAGTAAGATTGTAGTTTAACACTTAAGATATTATATTGGTCCCACAGACAACAATTTTAACATTCTTGCTTGTCCCATTGAAGTGATCGGGCATAAAAACATCTAGGCTCTTATTGTGAGATGACCATGGCTATCTATCGTACCATTGCAAACAAATCAAGTCCACATAACTGCTGTTTAAAAACATTGTCTATACGCCTTTTGCAGAGCAACACTGAAGATTCAGGGACCAATCAACAAATATGCAGGCAACAATTTCTTCTGAATAATTGTTTTGTGAGAAAATCTTTCTTTCACCAACATTCAGTGATCTTTAAGTGATTGTTGGCTAGGTAGAACACTGTCAAACTGTTGTCTCCAAGACATGAAATTGTACTCCATCTTCATGACACTTCCCAAATCAGTGTTTCTTACTTTGACCTGCAAAAATTCTATAATGAAAATATGACACTTCAAGAACAAGAATCAACTTGAAATTATGTCAGTTTGCCTCAAGTAGTCTACAATTTGCATTGAACTGGCAAGAGAAAAAAGTAGATTTGCAGTGAGAGACAAGTACAATAACTAAAGCATATGCTACCTACATCATTAAAAATTTACAATATGCACATTTAAATAATTTAGGAATTTCAGACATGACACCATGAGTAGAGATTTGTTTGTGGGGGCTCATTTCTACTTTCATAGCACCTCTGTGCATGCAGAGCAGTTTGGGAAGGGCCACAACCAGAAAGCATTGAAAGTGTGCATCTCACTTTCTCAGTAATGGTTCCTGTAAAGTTTTCTGTCGTCTTTGGACTGATATTGAAAATGTGTGGCATCCTCTTAACACAAAAACAGTCATTGTTTTTCTGAGCTACATTTGTATCATATCATAAAAAAGGAATGCCTATAATAAACAAGGTAAAAAAAAGATATGAAGATTACACTGACAGTGCAACGGAAACAGATGCAACATTTTACAACACCTCTTAATCATTTAGATACCACAGTGCATCTGGAATATTTCAAAAGTCTCTGGAAGCCAAGTGCATGTAACGGCAAGGTCACACTCATTGTAGGTCGTCATATGATTTTGACGAGGATTTTCAAGCAGGCTGTGACAGAACCAACTGCTGGCAAGCATCAAAGGCAGATTTTCCTTGAACAGGACAGCTGAATTTTGCAGGACACATGCATGACTATCCCAAGAATGCGTTCAGTTTGCGATTGCACGACAATCGTACAATGTATGTGACCAGCCCCTAACATAAGCCAACCATACCAGCTTTAGCTCTGCGACTTTCCTGCCAAAATCTCTACCTACTGTACGTTCCGTATCAGGAGAATGTGTGAGAAAAGAAGACAGTGGCGTTGTCGGCGTACTTGACGGGGAGTTTCTTCCCGATGCTGCGTCCTCCCAGATTGGCCGCTCCAATGGCGCAGGACTGCTTCAGCTCTAGCAGCGTGATGGTCTTTATGGCGATGTCTCTGTCATTACGTGGCAACATGCCTCTTAGGAAACCTATGGATCAATGAGTGTATGGCTCAATTGAATTGCCATTTGATCTCTGTACCTTCATATAGCACAACTTTGTGGCATCAGCCAGTTGAGTGGCTTGGCTAGTAGACACAAGATCAAGAGGTCAGGTGCTTGATTCCATGCATTCCTGGCTAGATGTTGGGTCCTTGGGAAAGGCATGATTTTCCTCACTCCACCCAGGTGTAAAATGGGGACCTGACTTTGGTTGGGAAGGTAAAAAGACCAGTGGGAGGAGAGGGATGGGCTCTGCCTACCGATACCAAGCCCTTGGCACAGTGGATTGACAACACACTACCCCTACTGTCTAAAAGGCTATGGGACCATTACCTTACCTATAGTGTAACTTTGGTAGTGTTGAAGTGCTGTCAAACATGCATCAAGGATGGATAGACAGAGGGATGGATCAAGAGAGGGATGTATAAATGTTATGCTACATTTGATGTGGACTGTTAATTAGCTATTACCTTCTCTGAGCACGTCCCAGCTTTTCCACACAGATCCAACACACACCACCTGCAGACCTACCTCGCCCTCTAGGAGGCTCTGTTGAACAGATGACACATGAGGATGATGTGTAGCTGATTTGTACGATACCAAATTAAAGACTTTTATGTTAACTTCACATCAGCCTTTGAATGGTGGATCTACCACTCTATGCCAAAAGATTAACTACTATGCCTAAAAATATAGATATTTACCCAGACAAACAAAACAAAATACACATGGCTTATCTATCTTTATCAGAGACTCAATTAAGACAATACAATTTGAACATGATTATATGATTTGAGTCAAGGAAAAGAACCATAGAAACATTGAAGACATAAACATCAGTAAGACACAACACAGAAGACATAGCAAGCAGTGTTGAGCCAGGGAGACCTACTTTGTCAACCTTAGGGGCCAAGGCAAGAATGTGTCTGCCAAGCATCTCCCCCGCCATGTGGAACAAAGCCAAACATAGGGGGTCCTGGAAATCCTGAGCTCCTACAGTTCAAAGGTTACAGCAGGTCAGAAGTGTACAGGACAGAGGTCAAAGGTACTAGGACAGGGGTCAAGAGTTAGTCTCATTTTGGTTATTTATTTTGACTTGATCAAAGGAGCACTGACACACAGAAATGTATCTCCTTGCTGATGACACAGATCTGAAAGATGTCAGGGGTGACAAGTCAGAGGTGACAGGTTAGAGTTGACAGGGGTTGGTGTCACTGATTACTGTTGTACCTTGTTGATTTTTGATGAGAGAGCACAGATGTGCTTGCCCAACATCTCCCCAGCCTGAGTGAAAATTATTTGGCACAGTTTGTCTCCTTTCTCGTTGGCGCCTGTTGGTTAGAATGTACATGTCTGGTGATCATGTCATTTACACAGCCTCATGAGACATGTCAGGCATAGTATGTTTGAAGAACAGGCCAGAAAAGAGTCTGCACTGCTCCAACAGCAATGGGCAAAAAACTCAACTGTCCATGATCTGAACATTGTGTATCCATACATTTGATATTTACAGTACAGACATTAATATACTTAACAATGATGTTCTTTGTTCAAAATGAAGATCTTTAGCACAAAGGCATTTCAAGATACAACATACAGAAATCCTGAAGAAAGTCTCACCTTGAGCTACCAGCTTACAGAAGCCGGCAAACTTGGACTTGTCAAAGTTGCGATACAGGTGGTCCAACAAACCAATACGGTCATTCACCTGGTGGTAGAATACAATTGATATGGGTTTATTCATCATGTTGAAGTCTATTTCAGCAGGTGAAATTTAAGATGCATGCGTATACAGACATGTTGACTGGACACTAGTCTTTAAACCAGACCTCAGTCACCTGGAACAGTACTTCCATACCCGGTAGTTCCCGGTAATTAGTGTAATATGCTTCAAAATTCCAAAAGACCACATACCATGTATAATGAGGTTTAATCTAACATTCAAATGGCCAATATTGTGATCTAAAAGAAGCATTGAATACCCACTGAATCACTAAATGTTACTTACCTTGAAGTACTCAAACATGGCCAGTTTGAGGTAGCTTGTGTCAGAGGGGGGTTCGTGGAAGTTATCATCATAATCAAACACATACTTGACTGCCTTCTGTGCTATCCAATAGGCTGCAGGGAACAGGAACAACGATATCATGTAAATTACTATTAATCAGGCATCAACACAACAGACAGCAAGTGTATATTGGCCAAAGTTGTCATCAACAAGAAATCAAAGATTTTGCACCTACGTGAAAGTATTCAGAGATGTGAATTTCTTGTTTTATTCATTATTGTGAATTTCTGCTGATTGTGTATGTGCCTTTTTCACTGGCTTCCATAAAGCAACAGACATGACTATAGCAAGAAACTAAAGACAGGAAAAGAGGTGACCTCTATACCATTCACTTTTTCCCAGTCTGCAGAGACTGTTTTGACCTCCAATTCTAGCCTCTACCAGGCCTCTACGTGGGTCGCAAATTGGAGCTTCTCTGGCCGGCTAACTCCCCTGGTATTATTCCTTTATTTCGGCCAATTTCTACTATTTTTCCAGCGATCCGCGGTGCCTGGTAGAGGCTACTCCAATTCAACCTTCCTGTCAATCTGAAGTTACACCATTTCCCCCTCACTTCCTATATCATTCTACTGTGTTCAAATAACTATGGACTCACAAAGCAAACACACAAACAGAGCCACTGAAAACAAAACCTCTGTACACAGAGGTAGAAAATAAAATGTCAAAGGTCTTATTAAATCATACTAGTAATTACCTCCCCCCTCATCCCCCATCATGTGCCCCCAGCCTCCACAGCCGTAAGTCTCCCCGTCTGGATTGATGAGCTGACAGTTGGACCCAGTCCCTGCAATCAGCACCATGCCACCTGCAGACAGTATAGTAGTTCTCAGTCATTTAGTTGTACTGTGGGGGCTGTAGAGTAGAACTTATCATCATCATTTCAGTATTCATTTAACAACAAGAAAACAGAGAATTCAGACTTTTCGGGAAGTATTTTGGGTTTTTGTGACCTTCAACTTCAAGTTCACCCCATTTCCTGTGACCTTTTGACCTCCTGTCATTCTGCCTGTCAAACTTCCCACACACACGTGCAGTCAACCTACACTCAAGTTCCCCCGTGTCTGACCTTTTGACTCCTTATTCTGCCTGTCAATCTTCCCCAGCAACCCACATGCTGTCAACCTACTCTGTCCGGACAAACAGAAACACAGCTCAGCCACCCAAAACAATACTTCTGAACATGGAAGTGAATGATATAATGGTATGAAAAAAAGTTACCAGACTCGCAAGCAGTGGCGATGGCCCCAAAGGTGTCTGTGCACATCTTGTAGTTCTCACTGACGTTGGGAAACTTGGTTTTCATGCCGTCGATCACCTGTTTCTGCCCCTCCTCCTTCTCTCCTCCACTCAGGGACAGGCCCTGGGAATGGATCAGGATTTTCACAACATATTCAGATACTGGAGCCCCAATGGTCTACCTACAACTTTTAGACTGTCTTCAAAGAAGAATTTGTGTGGCCATTGGCTATCATCTGGCCTCAAAGCTGGACTTCCTCTCTCACAGAGGGAACATTAGTTAACGTTACCTATTTGTCTATTTCTACAGATATAACAAGTGGGCCATGCAAGCACGTCAGCAGAACGTACTGCGCCTGCGCGAAACCCGTAATGTATTGTGCATAGCACTTCGGCAGAACGTCTCATATAAGGTCGAATTCGCTTATATAAGGGTGACATCCCGTCTGTAGTTTTCAAATGTTGTGTAGAAAAAGATATGGTCTGCAACAGACAAAATTCTGATGCAACGTTGACCAAAAATCCAGTGAAAATCCAGGTTTTGCGCAGGCGCAGTACGTTCTGCCGGCGTGCCGGCCATGCATAGCTAGCCACGGTCATGAAAAACCAACTCTCAACAACCTCCTAGCAACTACACTTTTATGAATCTTGAGATCTCACCAGAGCCTTGAGAGGCTTGTCCTCAGGAATGCCTGCCTGTTTCTTGGCATCTACCACCATGTCATTGATGGTTGTCACACACTGGTCCACACCTATCAGCTGACAGAGAGTTAATCATTGCAACTGTATTAGAAGTAGAAACACAACAGTACAAATCAAGAAATCAAAGATTTCATACCTCCATGAAGTATCTAGTTAGAGTTATTCTGAATTTCTTGCTTTATTCATTATTGTAAAAGTCTTGCTGATTCTGTCTATTTTCCCCTGGCTCCTATTAGACAACAGATATATAGCAGGAGATGAGATAACCTTATCTGGAACCTTTGAGCTAATATAACTTCCTGTCAATGTCCCTGACGTGTCTAGTATGTGGAAATGACTCTGGAAACACAAGCAAACTCACAAACAGACAAATGTGCAACAAAAGCATTGTACTAATTTGTAGCTGGTTATGTGTTCTGGAGTTGGATGGGAATTGTCTGGTGTATAATTAATAGTAGATGTAGCTGTTTCTATGCCATTTGCTCTAAAAATCCAGCATTGCCAGACACCAGCAGTAGCGTGCGTAGTCCAGTGGTTAGTGAGCCTGCCTCTGGACTAAGAGGTTAGGCGTTCGAATCCTGGCTGTTGTTGCTCACCCAACATGCACACTACTGTTAAGGGTCGCAGTCCTTAGGACGGGACATTAAGCTGTGGTCCACTGTTCATTGTGCTTGTCGAAAAGAGCTAGGGGAATTTCCCCGGTACAATGAACCTGTAACTTGTAAGTACCGTACATAGCGTCTGTCATCTCTGTTATGACCAGTGGAAGATAAGCTCTTCAGTGAGCTAAACTGGTTCGAGATCACTTTGACTTTCACTTTTCACCATAGGTGACTTACCCAGTGGTTGGTGCTTGGTCCCTCACTCCATGCCATGATCTCACCCTCAGAGGACATGATCACCATCTTAGAGTGGGTGGCACCACTGTAATGATGGGGGGGGGGGGTGCAAAGTAACCGACATTCATGACAACATATTTATCTTGTCCCTGGAATTTTAAGGGTTACGCCTCCATGTCTTTGAAATCAAATCTCAAAATGTATTCTATATAATATCCCTCGAAACAGAAAATCGACTGAATTATTAAGAACGACTAGAGTCCATCCATTCTCATTATTACCTACGGTTGACTTTGGATTGTTTTGGGGATCAAAAAACGGAGAAAATGTGGAAAACTCACCCTTCAATACCGCCGAAATATTCTACTTCCGCCATGTTGTCAGATCACCTGCTCCAATCTTAGGGATCTACCACTAGCTGACCAAGGATGTTTTAAGGACGCAAATGTCCAAACAATGTATGCGTCTCCCCGAGTTGATAACTGTATGTAATCTAAAGACAGTAGAATTAAATATATTATCAAAGGGAATACATTGAAAAGATACCTAGGAAAATTGAAGAAGAACCCTCGAAAACATAGTGGTCTGCCCCTTAGGTCAAAGTGCAAACAAAGATGGCGACCGAGGGATGAATTTTTCGTCGCCTTTCAATTTCGCGAAACTCTAACCTCCAAAATGGACCGATTTGTGTGGACAAACGGGCTATTAGAGCCGTATGAGGACCTGAAGGCTCAGCAGCACGGAATCAAGATTTACGATGGCGAAGACAAGACGCCGTTTGAGTACGGGACTCTGATTTTGACCAGTCATCGCCTGATCTGGCGCGACCACAAACGGTCCGACTGTGTCCTGGCCCTCCCCCTGTCTCAGATTGTCTTTCTGGAGGAGACGGAGTCAGGGCTGGGTAAGAGCGCGAAGATCGTGGTACATCTGAACCCCGCTCCGCCGAACAGACCTCCGGGACCGGTGGCGTCCAGTCAGAATTCCTACATCAGGTGCGGGCATACTGTTTGGCTAGGCTGGTAACCATTCTCCACTACCGACTTTAGGAGTGTTTATCAAGCATCCATAGCTACTGAAGTTTCTGTATTTAGACTTATTCATTTTTATCACCTGCACTGAAACATCAGTTTTGTTGTAAGTAATAACATGTTACCTTGTGTCTGTTCCAGGTTGTCCTTCAAAGATGCGGGTGAGACGGAGTTCCACCGCAGGTTTACTGAGGAGCTAGCCCGCCGGTCCTGGGAGATGACACAGCCACACCTAGCACAACAACAGCAGGCGGAACAGGCTGGGCCCACTGGGGCCAGGAGGGCAGGTGTGTGTGTGTTCTATTATTCTATAATTGTAACTTAGTGTCACGCATAGTTGCATAAGCCTGTTACCATATACATGTACCAATCACCCTGTCAACCAATGCATTTGTCTGAGTGAAACAACACTCTTCCTCACCAACCATTTTCCTCAGCCCCTTGAGTGGTTGTTGAAACCAATTTTGACTGTATCATCTGTTGAACATTATACTAGTCAGTTCGTTATGAGTTCATCCCTATTTGTATCCACACGAAGGCCACCGTGTCAAACCTCCTCACTCAGGTGTAGGGACTGACACTGTCATCATCTCTGAAAATCTGTATCTGTATATCTGAACATGAATCTGTATCTGTACATGTATGTGATTGCAAATAAAGATCTGGAGTGATTGCCAAGAGGGAGAGAGAGACATCCCTATTTGTTGGTCAACAGGAATAGTTGGCATAGAGCGAAAGTTGGAGCAGAAGAGAAAAGAGACGGACCAAACCATCAGTGTGGCCTTTGAGGACCTGAGTAACCTGATGGAGAAGGCTAAGGACATGGTCAGCCTGTCTAAGACCATCGCTCAGAAGATTCAGGACAAACAAGGAGCAATCTCAGAGGACGAGACTGTTCAGTTCAAGTCATACCTACTCAGCTTAGGTATACTCCTCTCCAATTCTGTTGGATCTTTAAGATTTTTCTTTCTTACCTCTGTGATTCAGTATTGCATGTAGTATCCTTTTTCTCTATGGCAAGTGAAAAAGATTTTTATGACCAAGTTCACGCCATTTTCTGTGTCTGACATTTTGACCTGTTATTCTGCCTGTCAATCTTCCCACAGCCATATGCTGTCAACCTAATCTGTCTGGACAACCAGACACACAAACCCACAGCTCAGACACCCAAAACAGTACATGTGTACTTCCATACTCAGAAGTAACAACACAACACAAGCTTTCTCTAGATTTGAATCATCAAGAAGAATCATAACAGCATTGAGAGTTTTGATGAACATTGTATCTAGGTCTTATATACTTTTTTACAGTACATAATAGGAAGTGAAACTGTAAGAAGATCTGTATTCTTTTTTGGTACTAAATAGTCATCAATTGATCATCACCTGTTGAACAGGTATCCCCAACCCAGTCACCAGGGAGACACATGGGTCAGGCACCAACTACCACATGCAGCTCGCCAAGGAACTCTCACAGGTACTGCAGCAGCCGCTAGAGGAGTGTGGGGGGATGATGTCACTGGCTGATGTGTACTGTCGCGTCAACAGGGCCAGGGGGATGGAGGTCAGTGGATATACATATATCCTCTTTCTATCAATTAACTTAACTTTCTCCCTGCTACCTATCCCTGTAAACCAATACAAATTTGATGCCAAAACAGCTAAACACAAAAATGTTTTTGTTACCTGATGATACATTTTTGTTACCTGATAGTAGTTATTTTCTCTAGTCATGGTTTCATCTTTCTTTGGTATGGGGTGAACTTGAATGTGATGAAAACCCAAAATACTTCCCAGGAGTCCAAAATCTCCAATTTCTTGTTCTTGAAAAAAGTATAATATCTGTATAAATCTCCATGATTGTAAGAAATATTGACCTGTTTTACAGCTCCTATCTCCTGACGACCTCCTGAATGCCTGTAAACTGCTGGAGGCCCTGCAGCTCCCCATTCGCCTGCGGGAGTTCGACTCCGGTGTTGTGGTAGTCCAACTCGTGTCCCACTCCGAAGAAGAAGTCGTCCGCGAGACTTCCCGATTGGTGGAGGAGTCTGGTTCTCTGACGGCGGAGGAGCTGTCAAGAGTCGCGAGCTTTTCTGTGATGTTAGCGAGAGAAAAACTCTTGACGACAGAGAAGAAAGGCTTGCTGTGTAGAGATGACACAGTAGAGGGTCTGCGTTTCTACCCCAATCTTTTTATGACAAAACCAGTTATTGAAGCCTAGGCCACACAAATGTGATACATGAGTGACACCCAAATACATTGTAATTTTGGTCAGGCTTTAATTTTGTTAAGAAAGGAAGCTGTCTGTGTATGTTTTGAAAAGTGAGCTAAGTTATTGTCAGATCTGACATTGTGAAGGGATGTGGCCACAGATATAATTTCAGTTTACAGTGTAGACTATGAATTTCAAGCATACATGCTGCTGTATATCTGTCTAGAAGAATGAAATTTCTTTTACATGTGTTTGTAGTCATACCCATTATGTCCATTTAACAACCTTCAGACATTAACAAAATACGTTGTTTTGATACCAGGAGCATTTTTTCAATGTGCTGGTCAATAACCCGGGTACATCTATAACTATCACCTAATAGTAAAAATACTTTGAATAATTGTGAAAATGGTTGTGAAATGGTTGTAAAAATCATGACAACAGGTAAAATTTGTAATGGGGACAGGTGAAATTTTGAACTCTTCCATGCTGTTAGCATTGACATGCTTACCTAGTTATTTGGAGACATATATGGGAATGTACTTACATGGACATGCACCAAACATAGATTTGATATGTACAATGTACTTTGATTGACACCAAAAACAAAGATTACTACATAGCTTCAGCATGCAATGGTTGTGGTGTTAACTGGTTATACTGGTATGTTGCACTAGTTATATGTCATAGATTACACGAAGCACAAAGCATGTTTTTTATTTATTGCTTTATTGTAAAGTACAATACATGTACACACACATACATATGTGACTGCACAAGGAAGGGGGCTGGTCCTATATGTCTAATCAAAGCTACATTAAACACTGATGATATGAACCTACACTATCAGTAGTATGAGTACTACAGTGGCTGATGTCACTGCTTTTAACAGGGATATGTTTTTATCAAATAGAAACATTGGATGAATGTAACATATTTGTCTTTACTCACACATAACAATAAGACTTGAAATAACCAACAACAATTAACCAACATGTAGTTACTTCTGGGTACGGGAGTATTGTTTTGGGTGGCTGAGCTGTGTGTGTGTGTATCTGTTTGTCCAGTTAGAGTAGGTTAACAGCACACTGGGAAAGATTGACAGGCAGAATGACAAGAGGTCAGACAAGAAGCCAAGGATTGCATGAGGGATCCTCCAGTACTTCTTGGAAGTCTGACAACTCTGATTTCTTATTAGATGATGCAGACAGTGACAACAAGACATACAGTCATGCAAAAACATTACTGCAGTGTGATACATTGTGCAAGCATACTGTGCTATCTTTTCTACTACTACAGCTTGAGTGGTTATGAAGCAACACATGGATTTGACAAAAGTACTCACAACGTCAATGTTACTATTAATGAGATTCTTACATGTATGATAGTGCCTTTGTTAAGTAGCAAACGCGTCATACTACAGGAATGAAATATCCAGTATGCTTTTAATCTGCAATAGCATTTTCCTCTATAACATAGATGTGCACTTTATGTTCAGTAATCCCTGCAAACATGGTGTATCTTACGCCCCTCTACACTAGAGGCTGCAACCGCTGAGCGACCAAACGCCAGACAGATATCACTCAACGAATTTCAAAGAGAAACTAATCTTTATGTGTTTGTATGTCTTGTTGTCTTTTAAATCATACAGTGCATCATATTCCAATTATAAGATCAAGAATCACACAAATCCAGTTTTGGTTGCTCAGCGGTCGCTCAGCGATCTACCTCTAGTGGAAAGGGGGCCTGAACTAGTGAAGGCATTCACGGAATTCCAGGTAAAAACTAGATACTAACATCTCTACGTGACAGGTACGTCTGGTGTGTCTACATAAGAACTTGCTAGATGGTCAACACAGTATACTTGCATTCACAACACATTGCTTAACAGCCTCCTGTATAGACTATGGTCTGTTTAGTAGATTTCTACTCATGAGAAACATTTTGAGCAAAAATCTAGATGTTTAGATAAACCCGTGCATGAATGCCCATCATCAGATCACCATAAAGTGTCCCTGACAACACATGTTGAGGAGAAGCTGTGAATGCTAATATAGTTTACTTATATTCAAAATTATCCTCAGTTATACACTTGCAGCACAATCATTTCTCTCGTAGTAACACATTCCATCAATCAAACATTACCGCGCAGCGATTGTAAGAGGTACAATGTATGCCAAATTGCTAACTATTCTGATGAACAATACGACAAAAAAAACTACGCTATTCTATTTAGGGAACCTGAACTGCATTATGAACAGTATATTAACACGCATGAAAGTGACATTTATACAATATACGCATGTGACTAGCCTGGCTGCCAGTCTGTTCAGCGTTAGTACTCTCTCTAGTCGCTTCCCTGCCAAAAAGACTAGTACTGGGCCCACACATATTCTATCCGTCTACTGGTGACGTCACGTAATGAGCAACGCTGGATGGAGCCTCTGTTGATTTGATGGCTCCATACCGCCGCTCAGGTTGGCCAATCAGACGGGAATCTGTGCGGACCCAGTCTTTTTGGCAAGGAAGTGACTAAGAGAGCATACTAAGGCCGGCATCTAAGCTAGCATGTGGCGGCAGTGCGATTATCAAACTACATGATCACACAGGACGCTGTGTCTTTTCTCCTCCGACTGTGCCGCGCTCTTTTCTTGGCGTCCTTGTCCCACTTCTTCATGGCCTGAATCACCTCTTGTTGAACAGACAACTGCCTGTAGTGAAACGAAACGTTGAGGGAACGGTCAAACAACCACATTCATCCGTTTGCACTTGCAACTTTGCACTTGATTTTGTATCTTGTAGCTCATATGATTTTCAAACAAAGGAGTTACATTTGTGTGTTCATCTCCCAGCTGCATTTATGTAGAAAATATTCACGCTGATGGAGCTGAAGGGAAATACGTGTAGGGAATGTAATAAGTAGGGATACTGATGTCGTTTTACAAAACACAGGTCGCTCAAGTAATTCTGCAAAAAGCCGGCTGATTATGTATTTATCAATAAATCATATTTTGGAAAATAACACTCTCGTCCCCTAAGTGGTGTGTTTTCCTACCTGTGTATGCAGTCTGGAGCTCTGTAGACGATGACGTATGAAGGGTAGGACTGGTACTGGTCCCACGTGACGAACACGTGCGGGTTGTGAGCCTGGTCTATCGCAGAGTCGCCGTGTGTGAGATGGTGGCCCCTCAGGATGACGGGAAGGCCCGGTTTGAGCGGCCTGGGTTCGCCCACGGTCCAGTACCCCAACATGACGTGGGACAGGATCATGTACCTGGGACAGGGACGGAAGGACTATTACATGTAGGTACTGACGTGTTATGGTGGCAAAGTTTCTGTTGATCTTTCAGTTTGTACTTATACAAAAGGAATATATACAGCAAACTAATCTTCAAGCTGTAAGTATTGAACCTTTAACACTGGTTTTACTTTCGCGATTTTCGCAGTGACCTGTCCGCCGCGAATTCATGACACCGCGAAAATGTATTTCCTATTACATTGTATTACTGCTGTACTAAAGAAATGTCTCAACCGCGAAAACCTCGTTTTCCCTCTTACCACAACATAAACTATGATCACTGGGACAGTAAATGAATTTACGGTACATGTTTATTTGGGAGAGTCATAATGTCTTCAGTCTAGCCATATTATTTCAAAACAAATCTGAGAAAACGATCGAGACAGAAATTTAATAACTTAAAAAATCATTTTCCATTTTAATAACAAGCACATCTGCCTGGAGATTACTTCGCACTCTACGTAAAATATATCTCCGTTACCTTAGCCCATCTGCGTCTTCCTCGGTGTAACAGTGGCTTCTGATGGCTGTCCAGGCGAAGTACGCCCCCTTGCCGTACGGGATGACACTGGACTTACAGATCCCGTCCACACAGTCCGGTGTCGTGCCGTGGAACGCCTGGACCTCGTTGATGCATTCAGGCGTCAAGCGTTCTGACAGGGCGGCTTTCTTACTGTGGATGCACAAAATATGTATAACATGAAAGTTCAGGAAATTTCAAACTTACGGGAAATATTTAGAGTTTTGTGCACAACTAAAGAGATGCTCTGTCGTACTTACAATGGGCCTAGTAAGATAGAAATCTTGTTACAAGCCCTAAGTGGGTGACTTCCTCCCAGCCTACCAGTCATCATTTCCTTCCAACTTGGCCTTAAGGCCAATCTGCGGTAACCAAATCCACCCTCCTGCTATTCTACTGCATTCAAATACCTAAAAGTATGAACATAAGTAAACACACAGACAAGCACACCCAAAACAACACCTTCTTGTACGTAACGGAAAGCTTCACTCACCTTTGATATCTGGCTAGGAGATTCGGGTTCTCCACTTTTTCGATTCTCTGCATCACGGCCCCCTCCGAGGCCATGGAGGCCATGAACATGGACTCTACCGTCTTGTACTCGTCGGCGGTAGGCTGCAGGGAGACCCGTACGTACGGCTGGGTGGAGCCCGGTACCACCAGGTCAGGGGACCACTGCCACGAGTCCAGACAGCGGCAGGACGACGACCTGACGTCACCGGTCCGCTGAAGCACCATCCCTACCGGTCCAGTCAAATCTGCACGGGTTAATCGTTGTAGGCGTCAATACAGTATATCTCACAAGTATCAAACCTACACATCTAACGTAGATAATGATGCGTGCCAACAAAGGGCCTGGTAACATACGTCGTGCGATCGTCGTACGATCGCAAACTGAGGGCATTCTTAGGATAGTTGTGCATGCGCCCTTCAAAATTTTCACGGTTACTGAAAAGGCTGTTGTCATTTAGTTCTGTCACAGCCTACTTGAGTCTACGACATCAAAATCTTAACGGCCTGTGACCTCGCACCAAACAACTTACAATTGAATGTGGGGGGCACTAGATACAGAATACATTAAAATTTTACCCATATAAAATATTAAAACGTTCCCCCGCAATTTCCCGCTTACTCATGGTCAATGGGTGGTTCTTGTATGTTTGTTTGTTCATTTCTTTGTTTTATATAATTTACTATCTATGCCACTTATACGGTAGCATGTTTCCAAACATGATAACAATAGAATACAAACACAGTTGATCGCGGTTAAGGTTCAAACATGTTTTTCAAAAAGCAGCCATGCGTTGCTAGTGGAATCTGACACACTCCCTATTGGGCCAACCTTAATATACGGTTCAACGTTTGTCTTTAGGGCAATGCATTGTCATAGAGTACATACATGTATGTAACGATAATATATAAACTACAATCAGACCGCAGTATTCGTATCTTTAGCTTAATCTAGCTACCACTTAATACTTCGTCTCTGAATTAGATTTCAACTGATATATATGCATGTATGGAGAACTTAAAAAGCTTGATATTTTTTTGGCAGCACAACAAGTTGAATCCGACTAAACTTTCTCAGTTTTCATGCACGACACTGAATGAGGCCTTTGTTAGCATCCTTGCATTGTTGGTGTGATTTATTACATGTTTTTGTATTGTTGCATTTTACATTGATACATTTGAAACAGTAATGTTACTGTTATCAGTTGATCTCTAGCCCACGTCAAGACCAGAGGACCCTGACATTAGGAATTTCTGCTCCGTGGAACCCACGTCATGTTACTGACGTCTGTTCACCGTACCTGCGTACTCGGTCTTTGTCTGCGTCTAATCAAGCCTTAATCATGGGGACAAAAATAAGCGAAGCCTTCACAGCAAGATTTTACTTGTAGTCGATTAGGCAACAAGCTTCGGGCACTTTGCGCCGCCATGTTGGGGAGGGTGTGCATGTCCCTTCCCAGAAGTCTGCGGGAACATTTGCAAACACTGTCTGACGTTTTTGATAGCATTCTTAGTCACTGATGAAAGATGGTGGATGCTATCGGAACGTCAGACAGAGAATTTATCCAGTTGCTTGATTTTGTATTACGTAATGTTCAATGTTCTGGATGCCTTAAACCTTCATCGACGTATTCACTTGCAAACAACAATATTACTACTGAGCAGCATCGTTCGCCATCTGTTTGTACCCATGGTTTATTGTTCAATTTTATGTTATCTGCTTCATCTTAAATTGATCTCAGGAATCTAGATATTTCTTTCAGACCTCTAAGTAGTTTATGATTGAATGCTCATAGGTAAAGGTACAATGTAAAGGTAAGGGTCTAACTTCCATTGCCTTTTTGAGACCGTAGGGGCAGTGGGTTGTTGATCCACTCCCTCACATACGTACAGTGTCTAGGGCACGGTATTGGAAGGCGGAGCCCATCCCTCTCCTTTTTAATACCTCCTTTTACCTCCTCAACCGAAGTCGGGACACCGTCCACTTTTTTTACACCTGGGTAGTGTAAACTGCCTTTCCCAAGGACACAACGTCTAGATTCGGCGCCACGATGGTAAACGCTTGCTCCAAGCAAAATTGTTTCTCCGCTATCCTTGTGTTTTCAGAAGAAGGTAGCAGAGATGCTGAGTTCAGCCTAACCGTAGGACTAATGTTACTTGTATGACATCCCTGACATGGCACACAATAGGTTCTCTCACCTATAACAAACTCTAACCTTCAGGCGACATGGATCACAGACAAGCGACCAAGGTCATCCTAGGACAGTACCTAATACCCTGGGCACCGTCACACAGCTGCAGCAAAATCGATCGGCCGACGAGTCTGCGAGCTCCAACTAACAGTCTGGCAGCAATACGCCTGGTGTTCTCTCGATCATCGCGCACGATTTTTAGGGATCGGCCGATGTTCGCCGGTTACCGAGCCCCGTCCAGCTTGATAGGGTAGATTTGGGGTAGATTTGTTAAAATCAGGTTTTGTCTTCACAGGATGACACATGATTGTATTCAATTTGCATTTAAAGTTGGAAAATTCCTCTTTGATTAATAGATGGTTCGATGATGACATTTGCAGGCAACGCACGACCTATTGTTGCCCAGACTGAATCTGTCTGCAGATGCCAATCAGACTGAGCACACCGGTCCTCAGGGAGCCAGGGTGAGATGATGACACGTCTCTCTGTTTCTGAAATACTATTCCGTGATCACGCATAGGGCATGGCTGAAAGTCAACGGTGAGAAATTGTCTAACAGACAATGAATGAAAGGTTAAGATTTGTAACAGGCGAGGGATCCTATTGTGTTTCATGTCGGGTTTCCACGGTTTGGTATATAACAAAGACGACAGGTAACATCTGCAAGACGGGTACAAATGATCTCACGCCAAGGGCCAGCTGGTCCTAAAACAACTTCAGGATGTCAAGGACGCCGCTGACAAACTGTTCTTCTGGGAAAAGTCGGCGGGAAGAAAAATTACAGGAAACTCAAGTATGGCAGTGTAGGGATGGAAATGTAGTCCCGTTTTGATATAATGAACGAATGAAGATCTTTATTGTACATATATGCCCACTGGGTTAAGTACAGGTCAGAACAAAAGAATAATTTACAGACACATGTGTACATTGTCAAGCTAGCACGAGTACTGTAGTCTAGTATCTCTTTCTAGAACAGATATATATATATCATGATCAAAAACATGTCTAAATTCATTAGAAATATGAAATTGTCCGTATTACTTATGTGTGTGTTAATTGGGAAACATAGATTGTATCAGTCTAATCGAAGTGTATAGTAAGTGATCGTGCTGCTTATACGCTCTGTCGGTCTACAATAAGGTTGGTGCCCGGGGTTCGCCCCACACTCACACTAGTTGCCCTTGTACATGTCCTCGTATGACCGGCCTTGACTCAGCTCAGGGTTTCCCTATCCCAACACCGTCAACAACGCAACTACAGGATTTACCAAACAAGCTATGGAATTCTACCATATACATAAATCACCACTGGTATGAAAACATTTGACGATCATTGGTCAAACATCTTAAGGAAAGTTAGGAAAAACAGAATCTTATCAGCAGATGTTCCCATGAAGACTTATGAAGAGTTAATACTGAGCTTTAGTGCACCTATGCTTTGTCTTACCAAGATGCTCGCGATGTATTAACGTTAACGTTATACATGAATACAAAATAAGCAACTGAATAAATTCTCTAAGGAGCCAGACGTTTCAGATAGCATCCGCTATCTTTCAACAGTGACAGAGAATGAGTCTGAAGACAAGTGTAAACTGTAGGTAAATGACTACAGTATCTGAATTGATAGATGTTAACGTTATACATACACTGGCTCTCTTGCTGACCTGTTTTTAGGGGAAACATATACCCTATGACTATACCATATCTGTTTACAAGTACAGCACAAATCATTTTTATTCCTATTCACTGGGGCAAGTAAGGAGGAAGTGTCAAGCCACAAGACACGCCTCATCATTTTGACAAACAACATGTTACAGCAGCCTGAGGCATTCACGTCATTACAGGTTCAAAGTTCTTTAGCCCGAGTGTTCAGACTGACGCCAACTAAATGACATTTTGGCGAACTCTCATTGTCAGTGCCACCATCGTATCGTCTATGGGCTGTCTAGACTTGGTCTAATTGAAGAAAAACTGATCATGTTCATCTTTGTGATAGCTATGTAATTACATCATGCATAATGTCGCCTGGAAGATTCAAAGAAATATTGCAACACAGGGATGGAGGGAGACGGAAGTAGGGTCTAACGGTATGTTAATTGTCTGAAACTTAGATCACTGATGATGACCCTGAGTCGTGCTTCCTGTTGGTGCGATAGTATCTGTAATGCAACGTTAGGGTAGCTGCTGACATTCACTACCGACACTCTATCTGGAACAAATTAATTGCGTGGACTTGCAAGTTTCGTAAGCTTTTGTAACTAATATACGCTTATTTAGGAGAAGAATTCAAACAAGCTTGTAAGCCAAAATATCCTCCTTCTGTTCTGCCTGTGACCGTGCGGTCAGGTCTAGTCGGTATCACCAGGCAACGTCAAAAAAAAAAAACGAACCATCCAGTTGTGTACCTACGGCGGACGAGACACCAGTACCCAGTAGAACCCGAGGCTAGTTTTATGTGTTGCACGATCTCCTTTTTAACATTGTTATATGTGCGATAATCATTTCTAGACTTACACAAATACGCCATCGTACGGGCACTATATATATCGCGTGACAATGGCCTGAGCTTGCCTCACAGAGCTTACCTCTGAACCGCGTCGCCAATATGGCTCATGCTCATTGTGAAAACGTTAGCCCCCATAATGCTTCGCATGCCACACTCGGGTGAGCCTGCAATATTAATGCCCGAGCACAAACTAGTGCTGAGTACCTGTATTTTTACCGGTAAAGTACCGCGAAAATCATTTAGGTACAGGTCTAAAAGACCGGAACTTCAATATATGTACCGGTACTGTACCCAAATTGACTTACACCCAAGTATATAATTATTTTTACTAAAACGTGTTATTCCTGACACAAAGATGAAAACTTAGCACTTTCAAAAGATGAAAATATTGTATGAGCATTGAAATCAGCACCATTTTTGATTTTAGATATTTTCGAAAGCATGGGTTCTCTGCATACCTGTTAGCTGTTAGCTAGTTACAGAAGACTACAGTTTACTTTGTCAAATTGCTCTGGTACAGGTACAGGTACAGGTGCAGGTCTGTACCTGTACCTGATGTTACGTTAGCTTAGTCAGAGCATAAACCTAACAATAGAACATATGGTGCATATAGTGACAATGTAATTTGTAAAACGATATCAGTATCACTACCCCCATGCAGACCCTACACATGCATTCCCTCGATTTCATTTCACTTCAATTCATGAATATTTTCGGCATGCGGAGGGATGAGCACGCCAAGGCGGCCAATTGTTGATAAGATATCAGAGAACATGTAAGAAGACGATTTTTCTCCCTCCCCTCTCCCCCGGAAATTATTTTTGTAAACGTAACTTTTGCCAGGCCTTGCTTGCAGGGATGGGGGTTTGAACAGTGAACAGCCTACCCAAGTATCTACTTCCTTGGGGCATGTGCGTCTGACAGCCTGGATCCTTTCTACACTGATAAGTCATAAGTTTGTCACCTAGTTATACACCACGGCCTCTCAGAACCCTGGCATCACTGCCTCATGACGGTTTTAACAACTCTATACTAAACTTTGACGGTCAAATCCGGCCTCAGAGACAACTCAAGAAACTGATGACTTTGGTGGTTTAGGAGGTTTAATTTGCACAATATACACTTTTAATTCCTAGAAAATATATGCACAAGAGATGCCCACAGTTTATAAACAGGCCTGGCGCGGATGCCGCTGTTAGCCAATTTGGGTTGTCTGGTGAACAACGTAGACATGAGGCTTTAAACTGGGCTGTTTGTATTGCGTAGCCAAGAGCCGTACAGCACTGTTATTTTGATAAAAGCAGTGTCAGAACCTTTAAGTTTAAAGAATGTGTTGTATAAACATTATGAGAAAGTAAAGTAGCTGTATATGTGACTAAAGGTCACTGGCTAAGTACATGCACATACGTGTACTCTAACAAAAGTGCATACTAGTACTCTATTCGGGCTTTTTGGAGATGCATGCTACAACGAAAACAAAGACATGTATCAAGAGCTTGGCTACGTGCTCGACAAAGGAAACAAAGAAAAATAAACGTACAGTGGACATGACTGTCATCGTAAATGTAGCGTTACATATATTATTTTGGCAGTATACTTTGCTGTAGGTCAAGTCATATTTTGCTGATTGCAAACGTTTGTACCAAAAGTTTGGAATCACAAAACAGTAGTGTCCACCACTGACTGACCTCTTAAATCCTTTTGTTATGTAATCCACAAATAACTAGGTACAGAGACCCCGAGTTTATGACTGACAGGCCCTGGTGATTTTCTGATTGGTGGTCAATGGTAACGACATTAACCTGATGTTGTACATGTATTTAAACGGTACCCTCAAAGCGTACAACCTATGTGTAGTTTAGAGCTGGTACAGGACGGTTTATCCTTCCCGGCGTTGACCTAGCCTATGTTTAACGTAAACAAAGAACACTGTCAGATAGATACCGCATTGTTACGTACATGTACATACGGTAGTTGACTGTCAGAAAATACAGTAAGTACAACGTTTACCTGTATGATACAAAGTAGTAGTCCGGTAAATCTGTGGCCAGACGGTTTCAGCCTGACGTGGTAAGACGAAGACGTGGCCAGCTGTCTCAGCTTCCTTGTTGTTGCATGTCGGCCGTGGTTGCCGGTGTGTGACGGGGAGCTTGACTTGTATGTCCCGCGGCGACTGCGATGAGTCACCGTCCGTCTGCCCTGCGCACAGACACAACTTGTCATGCGGGTTTACCACTGGGACAGCTCACACGGCAGGGCAATAGGGGGGCGCCTCTACTCATTGTTCTCCTGGCTTAGTTTCCATCAAATTTACGAGATAAGTCTGACCCATTTCGACATGAATTATAGAAATGTATCTAGTGCCACGTTCAGTTTTTCGCTTCACTAGATACATTAGATTGTAATTCAATAGCTTGGATTTGTTCGTTTGTCGGTTCTTAAGTTTATTTTTGAACAGAGAAACTAAAATGTTTATTAAATTTTAAACAGTTTTGTCCAAGGGCGGCGCATGAATAAGTTTTAAGCTTCTGTCAGTTTCCTTTGAAGTTTTAGAGCACGTGAATTTTATAGATGATAAACATAATGTAGTACCAACATTGTTATTCACGGTAAGAAAGAGCGCCCCCTACCGTGAATGATACGTCCCTGACACTGTATGCTCTGTAAAACCGAGCCGATAATTTGGTAACCTTGGTGGAATCTGCGTAGTTTTGACGCAGCTTATCATCATACAAATTGTGCATGTTTAAATCACAATATTCATGAAGGTTTAAAGTAAAACGTCCTGTTTGGATATAATGATTATGAAATCCTGACGTAAGCTCATCATCTTATGATTTATAGCAGAGAATTCGAAACAAAGAGAGTTTCCACAAAGTAGATGTGTTTTTAGCACCACCAGAAAAAGAATGAAAAAAAAAAACTTATGATATCTATTTCTTACACCCGAACAATACCGTCTTTGTTTTGGTTGTAAGACCGGGCAGCAGCTGCTGTTGCTAGATTATTTCATCAGCTCGTCCGATGATAAAGCCATCGCTAATATCACTTGGCGTACCGCCTGAAATATTAATAAAGCCCGAGGCTCTACACAAAGGACGCGTTTGATCCAGGTTTTCATTTGGCACCCATGGGGAATATACTGTACAGGACAGGTGACCTAGTATCATTATGCAAATATTGTAATTCAGTATAGAGAAAGAGTGCTGTTTTGTAATAGAATGTAGACTATATAGCAAAGAGAGAAATACACTATATAGACTAAGTACCTGTACAAACCATATTTCCCTTTTTATGCACTTAAGTACTGTAGACAAATTCATATTTCTAATGCGGCTTCTATTGTAAAACATACCTGTTCCTTTATTTCTTCTATAACTGAAAAGCTAGGAGAAACTGAATTTATTTAATGTTAGCTGATGTGCATTGTATTTATCAACTTTGTTTATGTTTTGTTGTGACCCTTACTTCGACAGAGTGAGGCAGAAAATGTGCAATATAGCTCTTTATTCAGTCCTTCAGTCGTTATGTACGTGTCAGGACCGTCTTGACCAAAATTAGTTTGTTCCTTACATAATGTACCTTGCTCGGGGCATCTTCAGTTTTCAATATTACTTAACTGTCTAAGATACATAACGATATAACCATGTCTGCCACCCAAACCCTACGCCGTACCTATAGTTGTTATTTGTAAGTGACGTCATTACAATAAAGTACGTACAGTATCTGTAAATCTGATACTAAAAAGGCCCAGGGTTACGACAAAATGTCATCTTGGGTACTAACTAGAGCACACACGGCCATCCAACCTTGGAACATCTAATTCAGCTTTCAATTGTCCTTGATTGAATTTTGATGAGGAGAGGTGAATGACCTGCAGTACATCTGCCAAGGTTTACGTTTGACTTCCCAACTTGCCAACGGAAATGTTAATCACTAACTTGTCTAATGACATCAACCGTTCTTGGTTAAACCTGCTCCCTCCAACATTTCTATCGTTTAACTGCTACCAACAAAAATATGCCGAATCCATATATTACATTACTATGCTCATACCACATGTATTATCATGTCTGTGTAAACATGCCTTGTTGTGACCTGCGCTTAGCCCAATTAGGCAAAATGTACAATGAAGTATCTGCAAAAACTGACACCATCATATTGATTATGACTCCATACGTAAACCTTACTAAAACGTCTTACGGAAAAATACAAACTTGTATTTTCTTAAGACAAAATAAGACATTTGTTTTGCAAACTCGTGCCCGAAGGATAATTGCAAGGTAACACACAGTATGTGAAGAGGCGAATAAAGTCTAGTCTATAGATATTTCTGATGTTTCAAAGTACATTACTGAGAGGTTTGACTTCTTTTTGGAGGCAGTGGCTAATGTATAATCCCACGGTTTTAATGACAAGTGAATATAACACCTATGGCCTTGATCTATTATTAACTACGTGCTCAGAATCTACAGTGATCATGTTGTCTAAAAAAGCTGTCCCCAGTGATCTAAATATTTGCATGGTGACAGAATCCTCCTAATAACGGGTTATTTATTTCGGATGTGTGGTTTTCAGTGTTGTTGTTTGGGTCTTTTTCACCCAAGCCGGTAGTTAAGCACGGAATCTCATAATGACGTAGCGTCATTAAAAGGTATTTTTCTTTCCCACAGACTACACCAACGTTTACGAGGTTTTCTAAAATTATCACTGGCATTCCCGTGAGAACGTAGAGTTTACGGTGGCCCAAGCTCTTACCTGTTCGCAGTGCTCCGTTCGGTGTTCCCGGGTTTGTATCCAATCCAATCGAGGTCAGCAATTCACTTCTCGTATTCAGGTCGTTTGAACAGTCCTCCCTCTATAGTGTAAAGTCACTGTCCCGAAGATCTTCGCAATAGAATCCTTTACGACGTACTGAATAATACATTCATGTTGCCCGACGCGCGGCTGTCAACAAAAATTGTATGCGTGCGGAGTTTCAACTAGCAAAACATCGCCATAACCCTGCGCCTGCCGGACTAAACCCGTATAATTCAACCGATCGGACCAGTTTCGGACGTTTTCCCCTGACCTTTCCATCCGTGTGCACCGGGGGTTGGGTGGTGAGTACGTCAGCGGCGACCGCCGGTGGGTATGATTATCCAGCCAGCCTTTTGTGTGGCGGAGACAATCACCCCAAACCACAGGATACACTGCCGCGAGCTAGGGTTGTGGCTGCAGTGCGCAGTCGCGAGAGTCTGGCGTGACGTACGTAAGGAACCTGTAGGTCACAAATAGACAGGCCTCTCCTTTTTTAACGAGGGAAGCACGAGAGAGCGCGAATGGAAGGGCGGTTTGTTCTGGTAGATTTACATGCCGTGATGAGCAATTTCTGTAACATACATGTATCTATTATGTTTTCCTTGGCTGTAAAGTCTCGGTCCCATACATACATGTAGTACGATGCACCTACGATGGTTTTTATTTCGGGACGACATCACCGTGTGTCATAGGTTTGAAAAGAAGCGGGTTCAACATACAGTTCAACATACAGTTGTACCCGTTTCTTCTCAAACCTAGGGCGTACTGCACGATCGTAGTCGAAAACCCTTCGTTGTAGGTGCATCGTACGATGTATGTGACTCATCTCCAAGCAGATTTCGTCGGGTGCAACACACTGTAGTTGGCCACCCCGTATTACCACTACGGACTGGCCAACTAAAGTGTCTTGCACCCGAAGAAATCTGCTTGGAGATGAGTACGTGACCGGCGCTTTAGATAAGATACAGCCAGCTAGTGCTAGCACGCTCGAGTCAGCTCAGACCAGACGGACCCCCTCCTAACCAGCCCCAGGCACGCACTACAACACTACTAGCCCTGGTGACAGAAAAACGTTACGTAAATCAACAGGCAAGGTCACTGAACTCAAAAGGGTCAATATTTAGATAGCCAAAAAAAGTTAAATGGCAAAAGTTCAAATCGATGGAACGATCAAGGCGTAGAACATTGCAATAGTGATCCGCAGTGAAAGGATGCTTTAATTTGAAGAAAAAGACTGATAAGCTAAAAATTTCATCACTTCTTAACGAAACTAAGATCTACCTACAGACAAAATATCACGAATATCCATTTATAACACGTTGTGCCGTCCAACAAGTAAGAAGAAGCGAGCAGTTTACAAGAGAAATCCTAGGTGGCACTACTCTCACTCTCTCTCACACTACCAGGTGTATAAGAGTGACCTTAATGTACATGTATATAGATTTGATGGAAACACGTAATATAATGTAACTACAGTGGGAAATATTGGAAAGCATTAGCTTGTTTCAGAAATAAATTGTGAAATCAGGTGGATAATCCATGATTGCTCAAAGGAAAGTGGAGCGGAATGATTTTTGATTGACAGAAAACGGGAGGCTCATTATCTCTATTGTCCCATCAGACACAATCACAATCTAACGGACAGTGAGCAAATAGGCCAGATGACACATATAAAGATGCCAAAATGGCGGTGTTTGTCGTCTAGGTGTGTCAACACGATAACTAGAGAAGGCTTAGATGGATTGTCTTGATATTTGGTAGGTGGGTAGGTCTTGACGAGACCTCAGATGATCAGATTTTGGGCCCCCTGACAACTTTTTATGGTACAGCAGCGGAAATTCCGGTTTTGATATCTCGTGATCGGGACATGCTAGGGTCACGAATTTTGGGTGGTAAATAGCTTTTAATTTGTGCTCAGGAAGAAGTGCCTTTAGTTTAGGCCCCCTAGCAGCTTGAAATAGAACTGTAGGGAGTTTGCTAAAAATCTTCGACGGAGGATAACTCAAGAACGGGTTGACAAATCGTCGAGATTTTTGACAGGTAGGTAGCTCAAGTGATGCTTGACACATTTGGTATCAATTATGTAAATCCGGATCTAATGTGCATGATTAATACAGAAATTCCTATAAATCTGCTGCGTTCCATGATAGAACTCTTCAAACTTGTGACACATGTAATTGAGAGCGAGAGGAACATTGATAGATATTGATTATGTAAATGAAGACTAATTTGCATAATTAATGAGAAATGTTATAATTCCATAGTGGTAACTGCCGGAAATTGTATACTTGCGGCATTTGGAAGGTAAGTAAGTAAGAAACTGTTCAACTCAGAAGAGTACCGAGGTTGGCTACCCGAACTCAGAGGTGCCGTCAGCGGTAGGGTAACGAGACAAAGAAACCAGCTAGACCAAGTGCCAGTACACACAGAGCGGTATAGAAACAGTCCGATTCCATTTTTAACCAGTTTGCTAAACAGCTGTGTGTAGAAGAAGCCCTTTATGCATTAGATAAGATGTATATCACTGTATTTTAATATTGTTATGGATTCCTTGAGTGAAGTTTTTATTATTGTACATTTTAACTGTGTTAAATGTGTGATAGGCAAGTTCGTATGTACATGTAAAGAACACACAATTCAGCCCGCGGGCTGCAAGCTGTTTCTCTGAAATAAACCACTTATTATTATTATTATTATTATAAGTAAGGGTGATCATCGTTAAACATGACTTATTCAAATCAGGGCCGGAACTGTTTTCGATAAGTGTGGTGGGTTCTTTACCGTGCTCGAGGTGTGGCTCTCCTCAAACACAGGTGCTCCATCTTTACGTCCCATCTGAGAGGACGTCCCTAACCAAAGCTAGGTACTCATTTTCACCCGAATCGAGTGAGGAAATGGTTGTTAAGTGCCAAGGGCATGACTGGGGGCCGCCAGGGATTCTAAACCAGAACCTTCAGATTCTGAGTCCTTAACCACAAGACCACATTGTTACCTATTTGCTTGCAGTTGATGCCAACTACAATTGTTCATATGTAAATGTGGACCAATTTATTGAAAGGAAAACGTCTCGTATTCGAATTCTACGGCTGCTAACTTGATACAATGCTCGTCACAACACATTGGCAGACATTGACATGATTGCAACTTATAATTCACAATGATTCTGAGGTGCCTTCAAAAGTAACGTATCACAAAATAACAATATGATAATTCCATATGACTTTATGTAAAACGACTAGGACGCTCATAACCACACTTTGCCATTCCAAAGATTTAGTATATCTACTTACTGGATCTGGTCGATTTTCGGATGACCGATTCAGAAACGCGCTCATGTGAGGCACGTATTTTTACATTGGCCACAATATCAATGTAATGAAAAAAAACCTCATGAATGAGACTTAAGTACATGTATATAGATATTATAGCTATATGCGCTATTACATGACAAACTCACATACAAGATACCATACATACAGTTATCATTACAGTATCATTATACCAAATAACATTCTAATAATCTAATTACAAGACAGAATAAGACCTATGCTTTATAGACAAGCTCAAGCATGTAAAGACATTATAAAGAGGACCGGTCGACCGCGAATTGACCAAGAGTGTTGGTCTGCGGAAACTTGAATATCTTTCTTGAAATCTATTCCCACCTTAATGATTTACAAGATACAGACGCTGTTACATGTATAATATATATGATCGATGAAGAACTATTTCTGCCACAGGGGACTACGGAATATTACAAAGTATACTTTACCATGGCTTCAAGTAAGGGTGTGAGATCTTCTGCATGACTGCTGTATCCCGCTAGATAGCGTCATTTCATCGCATTGAAGGCCGGAGAGAATGACCTTTGGATTCCAAAATTTCGTGCATGGTACATACCACCAAACCTTAAGCTTGTATTACAATTACATGTTATGTCCCAACA
Organism: Branchiostoma floridae x Branchiostoma japonicum; assembly: GCA_013266295.2. Taxonomy (NCBI): domain Eukaryota; kingdom Metazoa; phylum Chordata; class Leptocardii; order Amphioxiformes; family Branchiostomatidae; genus Branchiostoma; species Branchiostoma floridae x Branchiostoma japonicum. Next base: position 12,912,840 of record CM023824.1, read on the forward strand.
GCTGACGAAAATCTTCTGTCGTTTTCTCATAATAACATTCTGTGTCTTTTAAAGTACAAGACGGTGTTACTTCGATATATTCATCTGTTGTCACGTTATGTACATCACGACAACACTTTATGTACATCACGACAACACCTGCAAATACACGTTATAAACTGTATGATTTCATCATTTACTGGGGTTTCATACATATCACTTCTACATGACAATGTTCACCTGCAAACATCGACACTATATCCTCTGGGACACTTTTGTATTCTTCAAAAAGTCCCTCTAACGTTAACGGTCATCGCGGTCACATTCGTCGCTGGTCGTCGTACGGTTTTTATGTCGTACTATTTTCAAGCAGGCTGTGACAGAACCAACCGCTGACAAGGATCAAAGCAAGATTTTCGGTAAGAAGACAACTCAGTCAACTGAATTTCGTACGACACATGCACGACTATCTCAAGATCACCCCCTTAATTTGTGATCGTACGACGATCGTACGACGAATCGTCACCGGGCTCTTACTTTCTCCAGGCCTACTACCCTCCCTGACACTTCTAAAGAAGACGAGCCTATAGTTGTGACTCGTTGTTCAGACATGGTCCCGTTCTGGGCTCGTGCCGTTAGTTTTCTCCAGCAGGACGAGGTACGGACAGCGGTCGGTCACCACCTTCTTGTGTCCGGGCATGTTGGTGGTAGAGGCCGGGCCTAGATGGTCCCGGCGAGGCGGCGGATACAGCTGACCTAAACACAACACAGAGCAGGAACCACATCAAGCAACAGCCATTCAAGTTTGATATGATGTATATTCTGGATCCGAGAAACCAAATCGGATGGCAAAAAGAATCCAGTGTTTTTAGCTGGCTACAAAGGACTACATTAGGACTACATTAGAAAGAGGACTACATTACAATGTAGTCTGGTAACCATTTTCCAAAGGCCAGCTTAGGAGTGTTTTACCGGCCGGCCCTATGAGCATCGGGATCTTTCTTTCTGACATCCTATCTTTCAAGTCGGCCTTTCTGATTACTGCCGATCTGTGCTTTGTAGGCGAAGTAATTGAAACCAACTCTCTAAAAAGCCATGGCGTGCGCTGAGTGGACGGGCAAAACTCCCAGCACCGTAGAGATACCGGGGAGCGTACGATGGTTATTGCTACCAGGCTGACCAAAACATATCTGTTCGTATGTGTAAAAAAAATCACCTGGTTTTGCCTTCTGACAGCGCAGTCGTCTGGCCAACAGGATCTTTCGCACTGCATCACGGAACTTTCTCCTGCTCTCGTTCCTCCGCGTGGTTGCCATGGTGATGGTGAAGATGTCCTCCGGTGAGCGTGCGCAGTTCTCGCCCAGCGTGGATGTGGACGGGCGCCACGGATCAAAGGGACGGAAGTCCGATTCGTGTTCATCGCTGTACATCAATAATGAATGAATGAATGAATGAATGAATGAATGAATGAATGAATGAATGAATGAATGAATGAATGAATGAATGAATGAATGAATGAATGAATGAATGCATGCATGAATGAATGTATGCATGAATGCATGAATGAATGAATGAATGAATGAATGCATGAATGCATGAATGCATGAATGCATGAATGCATGAATGAATGAATGAATGAATGAATGAATGAATGAATGAATGAAGACATATTGTACATATATACCTACTGATTTAAATACATGTACAGGACACAACAACAGAATCGTTTACAGATATATAACTTGTATACCTGGTCAAGCTACTTTGTAGCACGAGTACTACATTCTAGTGAATTCGGCTTCCCCTTGTTTCTTTTTGATGGTAGAAACGTAAGAACAGATATGATTTATGATCAAAGGTGTGTCTAAACTCATTACAAATCTGAACTTATTTCTATACTAAGGCGTATGAAGTACAGAAACATAGGTTGCATCAATTAATAGATTTCGACTCTTTCCTTGTTGTATAAGGCCACAGCAAGTAAATTTTATGGATGACATCCTCGCGCGCATTGATTTTCGCCTGATTTCAGAAAAAAAACAAGAAATTTTGTTGCCCTGCGACGGTGGTCAACATGCCAAACAAGGGCAAATATGTCATGAACGTCCATCTGCAAGACAAGGCTCTGATTTATTCTTTAATTTTTACTTTGATACAATGTTGTATTTTATCCATTTTATATGTGATGTTGCCACTGAATCAAAACCATTTGTACAATAATTGAAAATTTTATTTAGTCACTTCTTTTTTCAAAGTTGTTTCAAAAACAAATCGGTGTTGTAACAGTTGGCACAATATAGGTAGAGTATGGCTTCCAGACAGTTCGGTTTATGAGTCACTGTGTTCTGCCTGGTAGCCACTCTCTAAACTCAGAGACCACCAGGGATCCAGCAAACTTGAGGCGCAATTCCTCGTGTTTGATGGCAAGTGTTGACAGTCCAGGGTGTTCCATTACAAATGAATACCCAGTGTAGATCTACCTTGAAGATGGTACAGCAAGCTCTTTTTTTTTTGTTCTATTTAATAAAGACACATCTGCAAGGACAGGTAATACTGTTGAATACAGCGATAGAAGACCTGTTGGGTATGATATCATGTTTTACCGCCTAAATTCTTGTTCAACGAGGTTTACGATCTCAAAATCTGAAAATGTAGGAATCTTGTTTTTTTTGGCCTGCCTTGTTTTTTTTCGCCCTCTCGCGTTAATTTTTGAGTCTCCGGAGGATGTCATCCATAAAATTTACTTGCTATGGCCTAATTTACATTCTACTACAAAAATGGTGTTTATCTTCTACTCTATCTAGATTACAGTATCAACGTAGCCGTTGTTCCAGGGGAGTGCGATAATGTCTTTTGGTTTCAAATAGTAGTTTTTGGAAGCTGATCTTCAATTTTGGGACGTCACGCATATTGTCAATACTTAGATGCTGTTCTTCATTATAGGTGGACTTGAACGGTCTATAAGACCTTAGTTTGATAAATGACAAATACAAGGTTACAAAGGTGTTGCATAGATATTTTGGTCTTCAGGGTGGCCTCTTTTTTAATGGACGATTAAAAACAAAATACAAGACAAGACCCAAAAGAAACAAAGAAAAAAGAGGAATACATATAATCACTTTACTGGTGTATTGTACCTGGAGGACAGGCTGATGCCGTCAGGATTAGGGCGGAGTGATACAGTCTCAGGAGCCGAACAGCGGTAGTAAACAGTCGGGTTGGTGATCACCACCTTCCGCACGTAGATGTTACTCTTCCCGGACTCGTTCGTCAGAATGGAGGCCTGGGAACTGGAGCTGGCCTAAGAAAAATTAAAACAAAATAACTACAAAACAAACTGAAGTACCTAGAAGTGACGAATTTGTTGATATATAAACGAAACTATAAAACAATATACCAGGGGGAAAACAATACAAGATGCGTTAGACTGTCAAATATTCTTTATGATAAATTTCGTATTTTCCCTAATCGGATGATCGGCGCCACATTTGTCGTAGGTCGTCGTAAGATTTTGATGTCATAGAATGTGGTAGAACCAACCGCCGACACGGGCCTAAGACAGCCTTTTCCGGAACGAGACAGCTGAATTTCGCAGGACACATGCACGACTATTCCAAGAATGCATTCAGTTTGACGACCATACGACGTATGTGACCCGGCCCTTAGGAAGGCCTGGTGGAGACTTCTATATGTACCTTCTTGGGCGGCGGCTGTTCGTCAATGATAATGTCGTCCGGGTTGATTTTTCCATCAAAGGCGAAGACTGGGTTCGGCTTGATCGCTCGGTCTTGGTCATCCTTCAGCCGGTTTCCTTCAGACAAATAGACCACAGATACTGGTTCTTAAAGACTATATTATGTAATTATCACTAAGTTGGCCAGAGAGCCTGTTGCACATGGGTGGGAGAATTAACTAACTACAGACCACAAAAGGTCAGATCAAGGAAGTTAGATCCCAGAAACTGGCTTCTGACCAGCCCGAAGCTGAGCCTCAAGTCTGTTGGCTGGGTGGCACTGGGAAAATGAGAGGTAGAAAGAGAATTTCACAATAATGAATAGAATAAGAAATTCCCCAAAATATGTCATAGACCTAGGTATGAAACCACCGACTTCTTGTAATCATTAGAGATGGTACGAATTAGAACTTTTGCGTATGAAATCCATACTACACACGACCACGTTTAGGAGCAGGAGGTACATTTGACAAGTTGACAAACCTCCAGTTTCAGCTGTTTCAAGCGAGCCGCGACGGGCTTCGCTGGTGCAGAAACTGGGCAGGAACTTCCCGAAACCTCGCCGGATCTCGCGAGCCTGCAGTCCGTACGAGATTGGGTTGAGCACGGCAGAGCTGAAAATATGGAGATGACCATGACATTATACAGTAATGGTAATAACGCTATGGAAACCAACTGTACAACACGCCTCATATCATATAAAACAATGACTCTGCTGATTGTTTACTCCTGGATTAAGGTTAATCCAAACCGTATCTCAGACCATCTTAAATCTGTCATATATGCTGCACTACTTTTCGCGGCTTGCTCATCAGATAGGTTCTACTACTGATTGTTTTTTTACTTCCGGATACGGAAGCATTGTTTGGGGTAGCTGAGCTGTGGGTTTGGGCTTGTTTGAGCTTGTATGGTGGGTGGGAGGTGATTTACAGTTGATTGATAGGGATGTCGCGCCTGAAGGTGACCCAGCACGCACCAGGTAGGAGTAAGTGTATGGAAGAATTCAGGAAGTGGCGTAATACACGATTAAATTACATCATACAATTCCCTTCACGAAAATCGAGAATACTTCCCAGAAGTCTGAAATTTCTTGTTCTAGTTTTGTGTTACCTGTAGGACATCCAGTGGGCCACAGTCTGCCAGACAACAGGGACCTTCTCCTTGCCCACCAGCAGCACCACGGTGAACGGGATGTAGCACACCACGAACGCGATGATCACCACTCCGAGCATGCGGGCAGCCTTGGCTTCCGTGACGCGCATGCGGGCCTGTTTGTCCGTGACGGGCAGCTGGTTGATGGCGCGGCACTGCTTCCGTACCACCGCGAAGATTTGCCTGGGGGAAGAGGGTAAAGTTTATTGGATCTCCAGTAAAGTAAGGATTAACGTAGCCTGTGTTACAAAATCTCTCGCTGTCATGGACTGACTGGGCCTCCTCCCCGAGAGCTTGTGACCACACAACTCTAAATCGAGAAAACATTTCTATTCCCAGAAATACCAATATGAGCTGTGAAAATGAGCCCAACAGGCTAGGACCTGAGGATTCTTTGTCACCATGGAAACTAACCAATGTAACCCTAAGTTATCATCGTATTTCCACAGCCGTATTTCTAACCTTATCATCACGGATATCATGACTATTTTTTTGCATAGCGATTCTCTTACCAGTAGCAGAAGCAGATGACCAGAACAGGTCCGATGGCCGTGGCGGTGCGGAAGGCCCGGCAGTACGTGTAGGTCGAGAAGTTGTAGCGGCTGGTGACGCAGCCACAGCGGGCCTGGTCAAACTCCGTGGCGATACCAAACAGCACGGGGCTGCTGAGGACGATGGACGTGACCCAGGACATGACGATGGCCTTGCGCGCCATGGACTTGGTCGCCCTGTTGTGGTAGAACATCGGGTTGCACACCGCCTGTTTGCCGTTGCCAAAAAACAAACAAGGTAGGCAATGAAAAATTACTGCCATGGCAACGGTTTCTAATAGTGGCGTCTATCTGTTGTTGACTTTGAGATATGATTGTGGGTGTTTGTGTTGTAATATTTTGCACGGACATTACAGAAATCCCTATGCAATAGCTAGAATTGAGGTGGGCACATAATGTACTATTATGCTTGCTCCTAAAGCTTTGCCACAATGAATGCAAGAAACAACATGAGTCCTGCGAGTGTAGTGCCAATTAGAAATAGACAAACAGGATGAGAAGAGCCGATGTGACGAACATCCGTAAATGCCGTGCGTCATATCTACAGCTGTCGTCAATCAAGTATGATTAATTTACATTTCGCCCGGTGAAGAGACTCATTAGAAAATTTTCAAAGAAAACACGAAGCCTTTCTGCGTCATACATTGCTACTCTCTCTCTCTCTCTCTCTCTCAGTAAATTTCAGCTCCAGACATACACAGCAAGGAGTATACAAAGCATTCTCTCTTACGTAAACAGAGGCCATCAGATACACATTAGCACACCCTTTTACACTAAAAGCTGCGATACCTTAAGTTTGACCAATCGTTCAACGAATTTCTTTTGTTATCTGTTAAATCATACTTTTGACTTTGCATCATATTCCAATTATACCGGTAACATAAATCCAATTCTCGTCGCTGTACGTTCGCTAGCGCTCTGCGATCGCGGTCTAGTGTAAAGGGGGCCTAAGGTAGCTGCCAATCAAATCAAATGAAGTCAAATGTAATCCAATCAAATCAGATGAACTGCCAGATAGCCTTGTTGGTTGATGTACACGGGTTTTCAATATTTAGAAAATGTAACAAACGGCTTGAAGATAATCTAAAACAAAATCACAGATGCAAAATATCACAATAGAGGCCACGCTACTAGAAAAAAACAAGAGATTAAAACGATCAAGGCGTAACTAATGATGGAAGCAGAGGTAGGACAAAGAAACAAAACAAAGCAGAACCAATCGATCGCTGTATTCAATCCTTAGAATGTTTTTATTGCTTTTTCTTAATAGCAAAGGAAAATTCATACCCTTATGCAACTAGTATACATTGGCCATTGTAGATATAGTAAGATACCACACTCTTAAATCACAGTAACTGTACCCATAACTGCTTTAATGCCATGGCCTGTACTTAGCTTGTAAGGGCATAAACGTGCAATAAAAGCCTTTCTTTCATTTATTCTTAATGACCGGCCATGGCGCACCACAGAGTTCCATTGTGTCTTTGACCCATTTACCACAGGTGCAGTACTTAAACGGTTGGCAGTCCATCACAAAGGAGAATTTATAACCTCATCAGAACGATGTGCGAACTGTGGTTTATTGCCTATTTTACAGTCGTTACTGACAAGGTGAGGCTAGGGGGAAACTGTTGGTTCTCTCAACTCCATTTTCCAGTGTCGGGTTATTACCTAGCCTGGTAGCCAGACAATCGTAGGCTCCCCGGTATCTCTGCAGTGCTGGGAGCGTTGCCCTCCCGCCCAGGCCCATTATCGCACGCCGAGATTTTTACGGGGTCGGTTTGAATTATTTCTGCGGGGCGGCAGTAATTAGAAAGTCCGGCTAGAAAGATAGGTCTATGCTTTATTGGTTTGACTGAGGTCGGTAAAACGCACCTCAGTCAGCCTTTGGAGAATAACAACCAGGCTACTTATTACCAAGAAAAACAATTTCCGCAGTGAAACGCAGTAAGTCGAAATCATCAGACCATACAGGAAGCGACATCTGTCACATTGGTACTCTTACGATCCTATTGGAACCGTTGGCGCATGGAGAAAATGGATCATTTAGTCTATATTTATCTCCATTCCATTACCGGTCCTCCTTTACAATCTACCTCTGAGATACAACTACATATTTTCACCATAAACGATAAATTGACTCATTGCTGGGGTACATAACTTGAAATATGTATCAGATTTTTTTAGCTATCAGGTTGCCAAATGCAGACATTGGTTTCTGGGATTACCATCACATCTATCCCATAGTCTAATTATTTGACCCTTGTGGCACCTGACAACTAGTTTTCTCCACTCTTCTCGGTTTTCTATATTGTATACTTCTTAATATTTCACTTATAGTGTCGTGTCGCACATTCTTTGATATCATCCTACCGTACTTTTCCGTTGCCTGCACCTCTTTCTCCCTCCTTGTACTGTTCCTTGCATGATATTTGTGGCTAGTCCCGATGACCATCATGGTCATACCGCTTCGGTTTTCGTTTCTTTACTGTAATTAGGAGGTCTTCTCTGGTTAAAAGTCCGACCGATAAGTCATACTAAGTCACGAAAAGTAACTTCAAGGTTGTTGAACCAGACACGGCCGTGAAAACTGCAGATTAACTACCGGAAAAAGTGCAGGTAGCTGGGGCCAGCGTGCTAGTATTTACGGGCATCTGCCCCCAGCTGCTGCTGTGTTTGGCCTCTACACCGCCTCCTGCCAGTCGAGTATAACGATAGTAAAAGAGTCACTGTGATTTATCGAGGTCAGTCGTGCGATGAGATATATTGAGGCACCATCGTGATGATTCGCTGAGCTAAAAGGTACTAAAACGTCCTAGGGACAAGGTTGCGGTATCGGGTATCAAATAAAGTCGGTCGAGATTTAAACTAGGACGCCCCCCCCCCATCCCCCTGACATCACATCGGATGGGTGGACATTTTACAATCCTAATTTGTGGTTTATAGTGATCTAATTTTAGTTTTAGTCTTGCAGGCCAATTTTCTACAAGAGACCACAAACATGTCAGTAGAAACAAGGTAAAGACATGGCACGACCCCAATAAAGTTATACATCGTTGTGTTTGCTTGAGCCTTTGTTTATTCATAAAATACTAAATAGGCCTGCTGGTCGCTTTTCATTGAGGTCATGAGGGAAGAGGTCAGGGCCAGACAAAATATAACAAGATACAGCATTACAGGTTCAATGATTGAAATCCTAACACATCCATAAACAAATAGTCGTAGTAAATCCTTACATGTACACATACATGGTATTACAAAAATACATATATCAAAATGAATGTAGGCATATGATCCGTGTCCGTTCATTTGGGTCGTTTCAGTTTTTGCAAAAGTCTCTGAAAAGAGGACAGGGTTGGGGTATAAGTACTTTCATTAGTTTGCATCCAAAATTCCCAATGAAAACGCAAAATGGATTGCCGGTAATCCCTGTTTCCCAGTTACTGGCGAGATGAGTGATGGTAGTGTTGAATGATGAAGACGACTCACCAATGGATTATCAACGTAAAATTACTCTCTCTGGAAACTAAATGTGCTTAGGAAAAATCAATGGACGACGTTGATGAGTAATTGGCCCCATTTCGCAGGGCGAGAACAGGCCACCTGGTCACCTGCGTTGTGCTTGGAGTACTTCACCTTATAATCTCGTGACGGTAAATCTTGTCTAGACACTTGATATCATTCATTATGAGTAAGGGAATCACATTGTTCCAAATAAGGCGGGTGTGATTAATTAGACCTGAAAGGGTCCACAGTCCACACCAAACTTATTGCCACCATTGATAAATCATGCGTCACTGATATTCACGACCTAAGTCATATCAGTCTTGCATCGAGCAACAGCCAGCATGAAAAAAATCAGAGATTTCATACCTCCGTGAAATATTCTTTGTGAATTTCTTGTTTTATTCATTGTGAATTTCTCTGTTAATGCATTTTCCCACTGGCACCCGGCCAACAGTCGCCCGGGCCAGCTACCTGCTGGCTCTCACCCAGCCTGCCAGCCATCACTGCCTTCCAACTTGACATAACGGTCAATCTGTGGTAACCACCCCACCTGTTTCTGCCAGTCTACTGCCTTCAAATACCTACGAACACAAGCAAGTACACAGACAAACACACCTAAGCCAATACCTTTGTACCCGGAGGTAAAAAAAAAGGGGGCAAATTCCGCACGCTGAATCATTCAAACTTACTCCCCCGCAATTTGAGAAGCCGGGGATATTTAAATAATGCTCCATTCTCTAGAGAAGTGGACATTTAAGACCCGAAGCAAAACCGAAAGCGTGAGGAGAGATTTACCAAAGTGTTCCTCGACCTTTTTGAGAGATCTTTGTCTCATATCCACGACTTTGCTCTGAAAGTAAGCAAAATACCCCACTTTTTTCTTTAATGGATCTACAGAAAAGGAATAAAATCTCTTCAAAGGAGCAAATATCAGTAAGTTGAATGCGTGGGCAGGCCGCCTGTGCGTGAGTTGAAAGAGTTATCCAACCCGACCCATTAAGCTTTACGTAAGCCCTGGCATTTGACTAAGGTTTATGCTAATTGATTTGGGATCCATCAGTACGTATAACGCTGAGTTGTGCTTAGTCTGGCAGCCAGACCATCGTAGGCTCCCCGGTCTCTCTACGGCGCTGAGAGTTGTGAGAGCCCGTTAGGACACGCAGGGGATGTTTACGGGGTCAGTTTCAATTACTACGGAACGGCAGTAATCAGAAAGGCTGCCTGGAAAGATAGGCTGTCATAAACAAAGGCCGGCTGGAAAGATAGGCAGTCAGCAAGGAACCTATGGTCAGTATGACTGAGGCCGGTAAAACACTTTATTTCAAGCCTGGCCGTAAAGAATGGTTACCAGTCTAAGTTGTGCCTTGACAAATGCCCTTACAAGAAACGGGGTGACAATATTGAAGGTTTCTTGGACGGTTAATTAACAGTGCCGCGCCTTTAATGATAAACCGGATGACCCTGATTTTTTTCTCTACAGTAATATTCTTCATCTGCTAAGACCTAGGGAAAAAATGGTGTGTTTCCGGTTTTCCGATCGACCTTAGCAAAACCCCGCCAACCCTAGCCTTTTCGGGGGGTCGACCGCAGGCGTGCTTATAACATCTGAATTTTAAACCCTCCGAATCGTTATTTCACGCATTTTCAGAAGCAAATTCTTATTGAATAAATCGTGTGAAATATTTGTCCTTTCCTCACAAGAAAACAGAGGGACGGGTCCTGCAGACAGCCCTGGTCCTGATGCATTTCAGTGTCACGTTGTTAAACTGTATTTGTTGGATCACTTTAGCAGAAATTTAAGAGAATCCCTACCTACAGACACTTTTTTTTCAGGAATGGAATCGGAAACAAGGCAGTTTCCCTACGCCTACCTGACTGAAGGATTCTTTCGCCAATTTCCTTGGAATGTTGCGGTGTTTTAATACGACAAAGCATTTTTCTAGGATAATTGATAATCGATAAAGGGAAATCAATGAAGATTAACCGATAAAGCGAAACGACATGCTCTTCCGAATTCCCTGTGGTTTGCTATCTACTAAATCACATTGTATACACTCATCTATTATAGTACTTATCTACGGGTGTTCTCGTCAAGATTACTTTGTTGTCTACCATTATCTATTTTGATGACAATAATAAGCAACCTGGATATAAAAACAGATCTGTTTCATTGACACAAGCTATAGCAAATATATCTGCCAAATATTTACTAAACTCCTTGTGTTACATAATGTCAAAGAATGTACGAAAGTTAGTATATTATGTGGGTATTGGAAAGTCATACATCAGTAAAGGGTATATGGACACACCGAAATACAGAAGCTGTTATGCTTCATTGCATGATTAATTGTGTGTACGATGAGATATTGTGATTCCTTGCCACCTGATCAATAAAACATATCGTTTATCATTTTATAAATAATAATAATAAGTTAATTGCAAATCCGTGCCCGCTGCATAATCAGGTGAGCACACATGTGTGAGACTGACAATGAGGATTACACTATGATAAGGTTCTATATCTACGTTACTAATCATGTTATAGATGTACATGATACATGGTAGCCATATGAAAACACGTTTACAGTGCTGATAAAAGTTACGTTGCTTTTAAAAATGTAACATCGCCTTTGTCTTTATTAGATGTGGTACTTATGGGTTTTTGTAGCATTCATCTGCGTCTTTGTTGATGATATACGCTGACTCTCTAAACTTTAAATTAAAATCAATTGGTGTCTTTTAAGAAAATGAAGTTTCCTCGCAAAGTAAACTAGAAAGGCCTTTCCCGCAAAATCTATAATGCATTTTATTGCTGTGTTATGAACATCTCTCATACTTTGTACAATAGTAGACGGTGAAGGTGGATCAATCAATTGACTCCCTTTGTCCCTCGATGTATATATATGAGGCTAAACGGTTTATAGCGGCTGATGCCGTGATTTGTCTATCTGGCACGTTGCCTGTGTCAACCTCTCTGGGGACCGTTTGATTCGGAATACTTCAAGTGCAGAGGAAATAACAAGGTTACACAATGCAATTCACCATATATTGCCAATGTCCTTAATCAAACGGTATAATTGCTGTTATACCGTCGGATGTAATCTACGTGTGAAGCACTGATTTACAGCCCTGCTACGCAGAAGTGATATAACGTTCCTTTAAAGCGGGTTTGATTTATCATGTGGATAATAAGGGCACCGCAATGCTCCCGAGATGTTAGTGAATTAAATGTAGGCTGTCCGTGCGGCGCAATGGTCTTGACTCTATTAATCGTTGCGCAACGATTGCATGCTCTGGGGAATGCTCCAGCAGCGGACAGCTTATTCCTACTGAGTGAATGGCGACTTTCGGACAATCAAATCCGTTTCAACGTTTGAGGAGGTCCATCGATCATGACCTGACATTAAGCGGTAATAGTCATCGCGACGTCACCTTTATTTAACTGTTGTACAGCGGCGCGACTGGTACTAAGGACCGATGGATGCTAACACAACAGGACATGTAGCCAGAATCGTCGTCTCATCACAACTGTACATACACCATGGCCGGACTGTCTTTCTTTGAATATCCTGATATCCACGACGTAGAGAAGAAGGGGGATAAGGAGGATCGAGACACAATTTTACCAGAAAAGGAGCGTTTGCTTCAGCGGCGAAGTTCCATCGCAACCTCACTGACCAAGCGTTTGCTGTCCTTCAGTGTTGACGGCGGGCGAGTGAGTTCCATCCGCCGGGTGGTGTTTAACGTGAGCGGGACCAGGTTCGTGGCCTGGGAAGACCAGTTCGACAGGTTCCCTCACACCCTACTCGGATCAGACAGCCATCGACAGGTCTACTACGACGCCGATAGAAAAGAGTACAGGTTTGACCGCTGCCCGAAGGTCTTCAAGCACATCCTTATGTACTACCGTACGGGGGTCCTGCATTTATCCAGTGACGTTTGCCTCGACACCTTCATAGAGGACTTGGAGTTCTTTAGGATTTCTCTGGACGAGAGCCTCGGTACCTGCTGTTACGAAACATATCAGACAATCAGAGATGAATTTCTCGGCAGAGACCCTCTAGGTGAAGTGAACCCAGATCCGACAAGAAGCCAAAGCCACGGGCCCACGACATTACGACAAAGGATGTGGCAGGTCTTTCACAATGTTCCAGGGTCCGCTTACGGCAGTGCCTTCAGCATGGTGGTGGGATACTTCATCGCAGTCACTGTCATATCGAACATAGTGGAGACGGTTTCATGTGGCAGTCGCTACTGTGACACCTGCGACAAACTCTACCCCTGGGTGTTTGAGTGTATCGACACGGCCTGCGTCTCGATTTTCACGTTGGAGTTTTTCATGATGCTCTTTGCTGCGCCGAATAGGTGGGAATTCCTGAAGAGCTTCGTGACACTCATTGACGTGGTTGCGATTCTTCCATTTTACCTGAACTTTCTCGTTAGAAGTGACGGATTTTCGTCTAACGTGCTGAGGTCACTTCGCGCGTTCCGAATCTTACGTTTCGGCGCTTCTTCCCGTGGATTAAGAATGCTAGTCATGACCTTAAAAGAATGCATGAGCCAGCTGGCCGTCCTCTTCTTCGCCATGTTTATATTTGGCATCATCTGCTCCACGTTAATCTACTACGTGGAGAGTCCCAACAACGTGGCGTTTTCGAGCATACCCGCCACGTTTTGGTACGTTATCGTGACCATGGCCTCCGTGGGGTACGGTGACTTGCTTCCCAAATCTACCATAGGTATGACTCTAGGAGCCGTGTGTTCAGTCTTTGGTGTGGTCCTACTAACCATACCTTTAACCATCGTCGGAACTACCTTCAGTCGGATGTATAAGAAAATCAAGATCGCACAGGTAAAGGCGACGGACAGACGAGAAAATCAGACAGGAAGACCGATGTTACTCTGGACACAAAAGGGCAACACAGTACAGTTGACAGAGAGGTAATCAGTTGAAGGAACGGTTGCATGTAGAGGGCGTATCGACCGACCATCATAATCCAGGTGACTAGTCATAATGGTTATCTTACGCTTCAGTTCTTTAATTACTCAACTATTGATTCCATTTATATGATATTATATAGATATTTCTTAGTGTTTCAATCAATTAAATTTTCCACATACGGTACAAAAGTGTACAGAGTAGCAAGGGAGACAAAAAAGACTAATCTCCAGAGTCAGTTTAACCTGAAGGTCACGTGGAATTCATTACTCATTACAGCTAGCCTTGGTATGTATTGATCAACCCAGTAAGTCTTGCGAACCAGTTGAAAAATTCCACCCTGAAGAAATCCACAATAGACCTGCAACTTATCTTAAAATGCTATCTAAAGCACGCATCATGTGTTTTAATGTTACTGCCATATTTTTCAATGATTACATGTTGAAGAAATTGTTTTAAATAGCTTTACGTACGTTTGTATTGACGCCACTGGTTTCTTAGATTCGCAATCGACTGTACAAAGGCATGTGTTGAGATAGATCTCCGAAGTCGGATGCATGACAGAAAGGTCACTAATGGACGCCAGTAGTTAAGGATTGCCTTTCTGTGTAGTGGTTAATCTAATAAGCCTAACCAAGTGGCTGGAAACGTTCCAAACGCCCTATACGTTTTATATACAGTATTGAAGACACACTCTTTAAAAATTAAAAGACGTGTCCTTGTGTTTGTTACCTTCGCCAAGAAGGTTATGTTTTCGTAGGCGTTCGTGTGTGTGTGTGTGTGTGTGTGTGTGTGTGTGTGTGTGTGTGTGTGTCTGTCTGTCTGTCTGTCTGTCTGTCTGTCTGTCTGTAAACACGATAACTCGAGATGGCTTAAATGGATTGTCTTGATATTTGGTAGGTGGGTAGGTCTTGATGAGACCTCGAAGTGATTAGATTTTGGGCCCCCTGGCGGCTTGTTATGGTACTGCAGCGGAACTTCCGGTTTTGATATCTCGTGATCTGGACATGCTAGGGTTATGATTTTTGGATGGTAGGTAGCTCTTGTGGTCGGGAAGAAGTGACATAAGTTTGGGCCCCCTAGCGGCTTGCTCTAGAACTGCAGGAGCATTTGTATGAAAATGTTTAAAGTAGGATAACTCAATAACCAGTCGACGGATCGTCTTGATATTTGGTGTGTAGGTAGCTTAAGTGATGCTTGACATAATTAGATGGCAATTATGCAAATTATGATCTAATTTGCATAATTAATGAAGGAATTCTATTATTCAGCTACCTTCCATGATAGGACTATTCTACCTTGTGACATGTGTGATTAAGAATGAGAGGAACATTGCCATATATTAACTATGTAAATGAAGACCTAATTTGCATAATTAATGAGAAAATACTATAATTCCATAGTGGTTGATGTTGGCAATTTCATACTTGCGCATTTCGAAGTTGACTGGAGGTGAACATCATTCAACATAACTTATTCAAATCAGTACCTCATTTGCATAATTTATGAGGAAGTACTAGAATTACCTTCGTTGTTAAGATAACACTGTCATTGGGAGGAGAATATGATCAACTGATGTAATTCATGCAATGAGGATCTTATTTGCATAATTAGGGGTGAAATCTATCATTTGTCAGTCATAAAGGGTAACCTCATTTGGCGAAGGTATCAGATCGTGGAACTCTTGTTTGTTTGTTTGTTTGTTTGTTTGTTTGTTTGTTTGTTTGATCAAATACCCAAATCGTCCTTCTGGCCACGTTTCCTTGAGGTCATGAGGGAAGAGATAAGGGTGAGACAAAATATAACAAGATACAGGCTACATGATTGAAGTCCTAGCAAAGCCATTAACATTCTGTCGTAATAAACTCATAGACATACATTCTTACACATGCGTGGTATTACAAAAATCCAAATGAGTGCTGGCATATTGTCCGTGTCCGTTCATTTGGTCCTTTGAGTTATAGCAGAAGTCTCTTAAAATAGGACAGAGTTGTGGCTGTATGTGTATCTGGTGGGTCCACGGTAGCCCATGGATCTTCTGAAGGTTTCACGCTGAGGTTTTGGGACACCCAGCTGATTGCTTGTGCTTTGTCTGGTTGCTCTTGTGCAGATATTAATGACATAAAGGATAGAAGAAGTTGGTAGCTTCCATACCACATCAGCTTGTTCTGTAAAAATTCACAGGAAGATTGTTCAGTGCAACTTCAAACATGCAAGAAATTCAGGATTTAATACTTCCAGAAAGCCCCCACCTTTACGTCATATCCGGGAGGACGTCCCTAACCGAAGCTAGGTACTAATTTTTACTTGAGTCGAGTGAGGAAATAGGTGGAAAGTGGATTTCCCAAGAGCACAGCACTGCCAGGAATTCGAACCCAGAACCTTCAGACACTGAGTCAACAACCCTAACCACGAGACCACCTTGCCACCGGATAGTCTGATGAATACATCCGTTACGTCTAGATTGGATCGGGGCCTCTCCTGCGACCAGCAATTTACCACTCCAGTGGCCCTCTGACCTCAGCTCCGGTATCAATTGATGGCCTGATGAATTCAAAGGTCAGGAGGAAATGGTCAGGTCAGAACCTGCCCGTCCTTAGGAGAACCAAATAAACACGCACCTACTCAGGAGAGGTATTACACATGGCTGTGCCCGGGATGTGTAGATGTTATGGCCAACCGTTCGCGCGCGTGCGTGCGTGTGTGTGTGTGTGTGTTCATGCGCGCACGCGTGTGTTGGGGGGGGGGGGCTATAAATAGATTGATAATGACACAGATCCATCTTATTATCTACAGTGTATAATTCAGGCACGTGTTTGGTCGATACTTCAAAACTCATACCCGTCACTTCATTGTGATACAAATCGACAACCCGGGGACCATTGGCCTTCGATGTCATTGATAAATTTTACCTGCTTACATAGTAGGTGGTATAGAAAATGTACCGTATCTTCGACATACTTCATCGACCACCAACAGTCGAGGGAATTATGTCCCCAGCCTTAGGCAAATCAGTACGGGGTAGATTTGCACGGCAGTCTCTAATTGGTCATTGACCAATTTTAGATATATCAACTGCTCAGTCCGTGCAAAGATGTAGGCGTTAGCTCTGTCGGCTACCGAGATGTTCGACCAAGACTTTAATGATTATATTGGGGAATCAGACTTTGAGAAAAACTTGAGGGAGAATCCGAACACGGAAAAACGTCGTCTGATACGAAGGAAATGCTCCATCTCGCACCGGCGCCAAGGCCTGTCTGCCCACGACGGAGGGCCGGCCTGTTCAGCCCGCAGACTTGTCTTCAACGTCAGCGGGACGAGGTTCGTGGTGTGGGAGGACCAACTGGACAAGTTTCCTCGGACTCTCCTCGGGTCAGCCTGTCACCGGCTGGTTTTCTACAGCAAGGAGACCAAGGAGTACGAGTTTGACCGCTGCCCAAAGGTTTTTAAGCACATTCTTATGTACTACAACACTGGTGTCTTGCATTTCTCGAATGAAGTTTGTCTTCGCACATTCATAGACGATGTCGACTTCTTTGGAATATCCCCAGACCAGAGCCTTTGTAGTTATTGCTATGACAGATTTGTGGAAAGTAAGCTCTGTCTCCGGTGTCCAGTTGTTGACAATGATATTTCCTCATCACGGACCAGCCTTTCATATTTGTCCGTGAGACAAAAGATATGGAAAGTGTTCCACGATGTGTCGTCCTCAGTTTACGGGCATGCCTTTAGCCTGGTAGTGGGTTTCTTTATTACAGTAGCTGTGATCACGAACATAGTAGAGACGATTTCATGTAACTCTCGTCATAAAATGTCCTGTGGAGAAGCCTACCCCTGGATCTTCGAATGTATCGACACCACTTGTGTCGTCATATTTACCATCGAATTCTCCCTTCTCTTCTTCTCGGCGCCGAACAAGTGTGACTTCTTCAAAAATTTCATGACTTTCGTAGACCTGATGGCAATCTTGCCGTTTTACCTGAGCCTTGTCACCGGGAAGAACGACTCCATCACTCCCTTGTTTCGGTCGTTTCGCGGATTCCGTATTCTTCGACTCGGCGCGTCCACACACAGGTTAAAACTACTCCTGATGACCCTGAGAGAGTGCATCAGCCAGCTGTTGGACATCTTGTTCGCCATGCTGCTATTCGTTGTCGTTGGGGCTACATTGCTGTTCTACGTAGAAAACTCCTCCGCGAGTGAAGGTTTCTCCAGCATACCTGATGTTTTCTGGTACGTGATTATCACGATGATGTCAGTAGGATACGGGGACGCCGTGCCGCAGACTACGTTAGGGATGATTCTTGGCGGCTTGTGTTCCATCTTTGGTGTGATTCTTGTCGCCATTCCGCTGACAATCATCGGGACAACGTTCAGCCGGGTGTGCAAGAAGGTAGGGCAAACCTGAACTAGTGACGTCTATAAAATCTGGGTCAAAAACTGTCAAGACAGCATTTATGGTGTATATAAAATAATCGTATGTAGTATCTGTCAGTTATGATGTTGTAAGGACTGGTCACATACGTCGCAAGATCGTCGTACGATCGCAAACTGAATCCATTATTTGAATAGCTGTGCGTATGCGCATATGTCGTACAAAATAGCTGTCTTCTTAATATGATCTTCCTGTCTTAGATTCTTGTTGGCGGTTGGTTTTGTCGCCTGCTGGAAAATCCTACGACGTCAAAATCGTACGACGAATGTGACTACGTCAGTGTCCATGTTGCAGTGGCAATAGGTATAGCCTCCACAATGAAAACGTCGGTGCAATAGACGCCCTCCGAAATCGATACTTTTGACATACGTATATTCATGAACACTGTGGCTAATCCATCACAGGAAATGATCAAAGAACCTGTTCAATTGCGCTTCCGGCAATACAGAGCACGATAATTACAATGACCTACTGTCCGATTAAATCATTAGAGACATCACGTCCACAGGTTGTCTTGTAGCTTTAGTGGTTGGACGATACATGAAAAGACACGAATCGCTGGAATTTCCTTTGGCAAGAAGCTGTGGTTGTTTCGCACGCAACAAAAGGCTAGTATATATAGCGTTGAGTTAGAAACCTTAATACGAGAAAACACCATTATGTATACAAGAGTTTGCAATAAATAAGATATGCCATTGTAGCACTACGTTATTGTGCAATTACAGAGACATTTCTTTCATGTGGGTGGTTTTAAAATTGTCTTTATTTGATAGCAAGAAGACTGATAACTGTTGCTCAATTTATGATCACTCCTCCATTCATGCGGATCTTGTCAGCTCGTTTCTTCCATCAGTTAGATTGCCATACAAATGATTAACTTGGGAATGCAGGTCGGCTGGGCTGAAATGAAACCACCCAAGCGCAACACCAAATGACGGACTGTGCGAATTTCCATCAGTGTGAAGGACTGATTGCTTTCCTTCAAGTGATGAAATGGCGATGGAAACACTTGCTTGTCTGTATGGTGTCTTTGGTACTTGGAAGCACATTTTCACGGATATTACGCTTGTTAGATCAGTAACGCAGACGGTCTCTGTATGAAATAACTCCCTCCCTTGTAATCTCCAAGCAGATGTTTCGGTGGCTGCAAAATACAGTATCAAATTGGCCAGGCTGTATCCATTAGCCAGACTGTATCCAACTGTTGGGTGGCTAATGGATACTGTCTGGCTAATGGATACAGCCTGGCCAATTTGATACTGTATTTTGCAGCCACCGAAACATCTGCTTGGAGATTAGTAAAAGCTACATCTGTTAACGCATTTTAGTGAGCATTGTAACTGTTTTATTGTATACTGTCCAGTTACCAGGGCTAGCCCTTTAAAATACCCTCCGGCTAGTTGGGCAGTCCTGGATGTATCATGTTATACAGCCCAATAAATCAAATCAAATCGCATTTTAGATTGCTGATACTGGAAACTCATTCACTTATGGTTTTATTTCGCTGTAGGAGGGAAAATGAGATTTTCACGGTGTTTTCTTTTACAACGGTAATACAATGGACTCTCATATTCGTGAGGTCACCGGGAAAGCACCGCAAAAGTTTCAAGATTTACAGTAATATGATCCAAGATTTGTAGATGTAGTTAATCAATCCGGACTGTGGGACGTTACGTGTACGGCTTACTACGTGCTTTGGTAATGAAATTAAAATCCCAGCAACAGGTAGCTTTGATCTTTTAATCTCCTCGTTTGATGATCAAAACGCGCTCTCACTGACGTCGTGATGTACAGAAGTGGTCAAACCGATAGAATGAGAAGAAATTAATGGATTTTAAGGCGTTGGAATGGAATTCTCAATTTCAAAGAAGCTGGAATGATTCATTTGACACGTCTTTGAGGCTACACCAAAAATTGTCTTTCAATCGTCTTGGCAATAAGCAATAAAGAATATAAATAACTCACGCGTAGGGGTTAAAGACCCCTACATCATATCGATATAAGAATACACATCCTGTTTAAGGGGTATTGGATGAAATACGCCTATCCCATGTGTTGACTACAAAAATTCTCGACATAGTAAACTATACTGTTGGGGAATCATCATTATTAGTTTACTGTTATTCTCACGAGGTTGTTCAATACAAGTCCAAAAGCACACTTCTGGACACTGAAGTAAGTTTTTGGGAGGTATACTATAGGTGACTATACTAGGAGATGGCAGTGAACGTTGATGTTGAAAGCTGTGTGTTGTATTCGGGAGGGAACACTTGTTAGAGGGAGAGAGTTCCGTAATTTTGCAGTCCGTGGAAAGAAGCTGTTGCTGTAGGCGGACTCAGAGACAGGTATTGTAGACAATGCAATGATGTGGGCTGGAGGAGAACCAAGTAATTATGGTAGACAATCAATATCATAGGATATACAGTTACTAGAAATTTCTTTCAAACAGTGACAAGTTGAAGGGGTAAAAATACTGACCTCCAAATTTTCGATGGCAGACTGTCCATCTTGGTCACGGAGTGGCCTAATCTCGCGAGAGCGCGAGACTAGGCCCGAGACTTGCATCAATCTGCTGGAGTAAGGGGGGTAGGGCCCAGCAGTACCCGGCCTTCCGGAGTAAGGGGGGTAAAAACTTACTTCAATTCTCGCGCTCTCGCGAGATTAGGCCACTCCGTGACCAAGATGGACAGTCTGCCATCGAAAATTTGGAGGTCAGTATTTTCACCCCTTCAACTTGTCACTGTTTGAAAGAAATTTCTAGTAACTGTATTTATACGTGACAGATGAATCTCTTCAACGACCATAGGATATATAACTTTTTCCATCCTCAGAAAACGATTTTCACACAACTCCTAACCACCGTGTTCTGCTTTAATATGTTTTCTCCCTAAGGCATTTCATACTAGACTACAGCAATATTGCTCCGTACACGATCTTTTAACGACACAGTTTCTAATAATGTTCACATCACCAGGTGGTTCACTGGCAATAATAGCGGCCTTAATTGGAAGGTTGTCAATCAGGCTACGGATGGAGGAAAGAACACAGGTCAGATAAGCGGGGCTATGGCACCCCGGGGATCATTATCAGTATTAAATCTCACACAGGTTAATTCTGTCTGGAGGTTATCCATCAACGTATCTGTTCTACCCCTCTCATTGGTCACTGAAGAGATATCTCAATCAGACATCAAGAATGAAAGATATTTGACCTACTTTTTTTACGACCTACAAACCTGAAACGTCTCGCATGTAGCTAATCAGTGAGTTAGAAAATACAGCACTACCTGTAAGTCTTACGTTTTCGTTTCGTGCAATTGTATACGTTTCTTTCATTTCAACCTAGCAACATGTAATCCGTATATCTGACTGTATGGTTTCATTGTTGTGCAATATGTAGTTTTAATGTAGAACCCGGTATGATTAGCCATGCGGCTAAAGGGTACATGTATTGTAACAAACCGAGCCAAGTGTGAATATTCTGCCAAAGTACCACTCTAGCAAGAAAATAAAGCATGAGTGTACGATGATCCCCTTGTTCCTTTTTACAGGTCTCGGGAATTACCGTCTGTCTCTGGGGTGCCTGTAATGTTTTCTGAAGTAAGGCTGCGATACGTCATTCCCGTCTCAACGGCCTCACTGTTTTACCTCCGTGAAAACGGGGGCACTGTTCTAGAGAGGTAGACAGAGACATTCACAATAAAGAATAAAACAAAACTCTAAATATTTCACAGAGGTATGAAATCTCCGATTTCTTGTGGGTTTTTTTTCTTTCTTGGATACCCTGTCTGTTCTTTCCATCTGTCAAACCATGTTAGACCGGAGTACCTGATGTTCCTTTTTAGTATTCCGACCCATACAACAGGACTGTCCTACATTTTGAGACGGCTGTTCAACAGCCCATTTTCTAGAACTAACATCTGCAATGGAGTTCCAATACATCATTACTGTAACAACATCAGTATCAATCTGCACTTGCCATTCAGAAAGCAGTATTGCAGCTTGCCGTTCACGCAAGAATTGGGTCAGACGTACAAAGAGTGCTATTAGTAGCTTTTTTCACCGCGTTTTTGCAAAAGGGAGAGTCCTTATCCCTATATATTCAGTGACATACATCTACATGCACCAGATGTATGTTTACTGTAGAGACCAAAGCACAAGAGCAACCGGACACAAGCAATCAGCTGGGTGTCCCAAAACCTCAGCGAGAGACCTTCGGAAGATCCATGGGCTACCGTAGACCCACTGCCTGGAGCAGTCTACCATCAGGCACACGTACGGCCCCAACTCTGTCCTTTTTCAAGAGACTCTTGCAATAACTGAAACGACCCAAATGGACGGACAAGAACCATATGCCAAGATTGAGTTTGGTATATGTGTTTTGTAATACCATGTATGTGTAACGATTTGTGTCTATGGGTTTATTACGACAATATGTTTATGGATTTGTTGGGACTTAAATCATTTTGTCTGACCCTTATCTCTTCCCTCATGACCTCAAGGAAAAACTGCCATCAGACCGATTTGAGTACTAGTATTTCGTGAACAAACAAAGGCTTAAACAGATTGCAAGGGAATGTTGACTGATATCATTTCGTCGGAAATAATCATAAGCTGTTGTATACAGTATCTGTTATTGCCGCTGTGTATTAGTGAGCAATTCTTCAAGATACTGCATTAGGGCTCTGAAAATCAATTTCTGTTACTATTTCACCCAATGTGCTGTGGTTCAGCCCTAGATTCAGTAATAAACAGTATTCTCATAGGATTGAAATCCAATCAAAGCTACAAGGTGTTCCTTGCGATATTTAATTACACCAAAGTAACACGGGCTCCATTTGGACGACAAACCCAATAAATGTCAAAGCGTTACGCTAAAGACGCTATAGGTCACACTTCCTGTATTGCACCCGAATGGTGCCTGGAAAATAGAATTGATTTTGGTATCGAACAGCCCTCGTGTTTTTATTTCAACAGGTTAAAGATGACTTCTCAGATATTGGATTTTCAACGACGTTTCCTTAAGCACGGACGTTTCATTTTGCGATTTTTATACACAATGTACAGAAACAAAAATATTGGGCAATCGTTGATATGGAACAAACATTCCACCCGCTTTACCCAATAAAAAATATTCTAAAATCCATGAAACAACGTTTCGAATGGTTTGAAATCCAGATGTCATGATCAGATCGAAAATTTTATGGCCTTACCAGCGGTCGACCAAAAAAAGGCTAGGGTCGACGGGTTTTTGATAGGGTCGGTCGAGAAGCCGGAAACACAACATTTTTCTACGCCTTATCATTCTTTTGCATCCATCCGCGATCGGCACAGATACTAACGTTCTATGAACAGTTGGAGACATGTGATGTGCTCTATGACTACCCGGCATGCCTGCATTGAGATTATAGCCTCGGTAATTATCAAGGTAAAGTGGGGAGATTTCTAGGGGTGAACACTGCAGGTCTAATCGAAGCCGTAAATCGATAATGTAAATCGAAAATCGAACATTTCCCTACTATGACTTTGCGGTTTTGTAACTGTTGCCTTATCACCATTACAACATACCATCATTTTATCAAAATAATAGTTCGCATCTTAGTGTAAAGGATCATCTAACATAGCAATGATTGACTCATAAATGGTTCGCTCAGTGACATGTCTGACGAGCCATTATTATGCACAAGTAAAGCATCTCAGCCCTTAGAAAGTCATTTGTATTGGTATAATGCATGATTCCTGATTGTCCAGGAACCACGTAGCGTACTATCTATAAACGTAACGAGTTTTGAGACATTTTTCCACTTCCCACTAGACGGCGATAACTGAGGGACCGTACAGCGACCAAAATTGCTTTTGTGTGACCTTGAACGTTATAATTGGAATATGATGTTAGTTGTAAGACAACAAAACACACGAAAAATGAAAAAAAATCTTTTTTTTACATGGAATTTGTTGAGCGATCTGTCAAATGTTTGGTCGCTCAGCGGTCGCAGCCTCTGCTGGAAAGGGGTTGCAATACTGGTGGGACAGCCTCCTGACAAGAGAAAAGTTGTATACCGTATGTACATCTCTCTCTCCACAGAAAAGGACGTGAACATAAAAATCTTACCTGATATCTGTCGAAGGCGATACAGGCAAGTGTCAAGAGGCTGGTGGATGAGTTGACATGAGTCAAGAACGCGTTGATCTTACACATCCAGCGACCAAACAACCAGCTCTGGTTAATGGCAGCAACCTGGAGCGAGTCGAAGAACGGACGAAGAAGTGAGCGAGTGAGGGACTAGTATTGTATCACTAGGTATGGTTCTAGATTGTCTGCGTGTATCCAGAACCGTGCTTGGGGCAAATCTACGTTCTTGGATATGCGTAGACTATCCAGAACCGTGCCTGATCCTAACTATTCAGGTATAGAACTAGATAGGTGACGGTTCTGGATACGTACATGTACTACGTGTATGCTTAAAATTGCGCGAAGAAGTGCACCCACGATGAGCTAGACGATGACATGTGGAGATCACGCAGACGTGATAATCTAATTAAAGTTCCTACTCAGACATGATAATCATATTAAAGTTTCTGCTGGTTTACAGAATGACTACTTCATCCAGCCACCGCCAGGCGGCGCTCGGAATCGAAAGTCAAAGACAGGACTCGAAATTCATGTTAGCTGTAATGGTGCACCTAACAAAAAAATTCGGTGCACAGGAAAAAAATGTGTGCATAACATAGAATAAAGTCAAATTTCAGCAAGACCTGGTTATAAACATCTCTTACAAGGCTATCTTCAGAGCTGGAATCTAAAATTCTATAGCTAACTTCAAAAGTTTGAATAAGCATGTACAGCAAATGTTTCATCATTTTTTCAGACACATAAATGTCAAGACTATGTTGTATACTAGCGCCCAATAGTACATCCATGTATGTACCCCTGCACAAGTCACAGTAAAAATCAGGTAGACAGCTCCAATTTCGGGTGTATAAAAGTGCATAGGTTATGCATCCAGTGTTTCGAGCCCTGCAAGATATTTTAATATTTCTATGGAAAAAAACGCACCAGGACGAAGGGGAACACCAGAAGTCCTGACATGAAGTCTACGATGGCCAGGTTGCCGATGAACATGTTGGAGATGGTGTGAAGGCTCCGGTTGAGATAGATACTGGCGCCCACCAGACCATTAGCTACCGTCGCAAGGACCGTGAACAACCCGATAGAACCAGCCTGGGGAGAACGGTAAACGGTCACATTGACGCTTATTACGGATCAACAAATCTACATTTTAGACATGTAGTTACGGTAAAATCCGTACAAGTGGCCATCTCTTCATAAGGACCACCTGGTCGATGTGGCCACGTTTGTTGGTCCCTTCGATAACTTTTTCGATAACTTTTTCGATAACTTTTTCACTCACACTCACACACACACACACACACACACAGTTATATTCACCTGCAGAGATATCTCTAATGTGGTGGCATTGTAGGTGATGTTGGACACGAGCTGTGTGTCCTCCCCACCCATCTTCACGCCGTGTGTGCGCCTGCTGATGGAAACCATTTAACACACATTAGCATCGGGAACACTCACACCCCGTCCTCAACACCCACCACACCCCCGTCCTGTCAGAGTCTGTCTATGCTTCCTGCCGAAAGCTTGTGGCCATACACCTCTATTAAACTCGAGAGAACCATTCCCACTCCTAAAACCATCAGGGTTCTTTGTAACTATGACAACTAGTCCAATAGGAGCTCAGGACTCTCTGTCACTATGGAAACCAGTCATCACAGCCTCCGACGCTATGATAGCAGAGTTCCCAGTCTGCATTCCCTGTTGATCATCAAGCTTCCAGGGGCCTAACCAATGACAGGCTGCTACAAGCTTCATGCAGATAGTCTTACTTCAAAACAACTTTAAATTTGCTGTCTACATCGCTTTGGAAGATTCAGGCAAACACCCACTGCCGTCCTCGACCCACATCGCACCTGCGTCTCGGCGCGTGGCACATTAACTCCAACAATAGCATTTCTTCTCAGCCTAACAACTTGCTGTGCCGCCCACGGACCCCCTACAGATCGCTGAAGCAATACCAGATCTTCTTGAAAGAACCCCACATGACATGAGTGACACGCGCGCGCCAAAGTTTCACTCCTGCGGCTTCATTGACGTCGTTTCTGGTGAATAACAACGCGCAGGGGGCATTTCTACATGCGCAATGAAAGGGGTGATTGGCAGGGAATTAATTTGATTAATGGCTTTATTGTACCTCACACAAAGGGATCATACCGGTAGACCCCAAGAGTCCTGATAAGCTCGCCTCCGTATTATACATGTATCTCGATATGAGATCCACATAAGTTTACCCTGTACACTGCAAGAAATTGAGCTCCACTTGGCTAAAATTCAAATCTTGTTCAAGTCTCTTACCAACTACCATCACACACTGTCCCTGGTGCTGAACTACCATCACACACTGTCCCTGCGGTGCTGAACTACCATCACACACTGTCCTTGGTGCTGAACTACCATCACACACTGTCCCTGGTGCTGAACTACCATCACACACTGTCCCTGGTGCTGAACTACCACCACACACTGTCCCTGGTGCTGAACTACCATCACACACTGTCCCTGGTATACGTACTGAACTACCATCACACACTGTCTCTGGTATACGTACTGAACCACCATCACACACTGTCTCTGGTATACGTACTGAACTACCATCACACACTGTCTCTGGTATACGTACTGAACTACCATCACACACTGTCTATGGTATACGTACTGAACCACCATCACACACTGTCCCTGGTGTAGAACCACCATCACACACTGTCCCTGGTGCTGAACTACCATCACACACTGTCCCTGGTGCTGAACTAACATCACACACTGTCCCTGGTGCTGAACTACCATCACACACTGTCCCTGGGGCTAAACTACAATCACACACTCAACGAACTCTCAGCGATCGCCTTGGTCTTTCAGAGGTCTCCCATATATCTCCACAAGATTGGCTGACATCTGATTTTTTGGTCGCTGAATGAGCGTTCAAGGATAGCCGAAACATTTGGAAACCACTAAGCGATCTGACCAATTTTTGGTTGCTGAACGATCACTCAGCGATCGTCTTCTGGTGGAAAAGAAGCATTAGCAACTTCTGAAGGCCTGCAACAGCAAATCGCCGGATGAAGGGCTCCAGAGAGAAAATATCCCTCCGTTTGCTGAGCGTACCTTTGTACCTTTGACATTTTGGAGAGCAGATGGTCGTAATCCTTTGAGTGTTCAGCTTGAAGACCTTAGAGTTCACAGATCTGTGAGGATATGTATGCACGTCTAGAGCGGTATTTATATCACTCCGATGTTTAATTCACGGGTAATGCAAACTAGATTTAAGGCATGTGGATGTCAGCAACTGAAACACATGTACGTGGGATTTAATTTCAAGGATATAAAAAAGTATTTGGGAAGGTTCGTTTCCAAATGTCACCTCATGTACATTTGCAACACAACACAAGATAAGGTATACATGGTGTACCCGCGGGCTGAGAGGAAGTGATTCCACCCACATAGTTACCCACATGGGGCTTTGTTTGTTTGTTTAAGCCTTTGCTTTTTCATGAGGGAAGAAGAGACCAGGGTCAGACAAAATATAACAAGACACAAGTTTCATGACAACCGGCACTGCTTATAGTCGGCAGGAAAATCGTGTAGAGATTAACAATGTCGGTTGTGCCACGAACTCTTAAGTAGTCGGAGCTTCGGTACACATGCGGCATTGTACAAATCCTTCCCAGTCTGGAGACTTACGTTACCCAACTGGCCTTGCGTGCCGTCAATGGCGGTCTGGCTATAGCTCGGGCCTCCGGGCTGAGCTTGTTTATCAACCGTCATGTTTGCAAGCAAACAATTAGAATCTGTTTTCTATAAAGGTTATTGTCTTAGATTTCTTGTACATGTATTACCTTCCCAGTGTAAAACTTATCACAGAATAATGAACAATGTGGCAGACACTGAAAATCAAGTCACGTCTACCGCGCCCTCTTCTAAAAAATCTACAATCTTCTCCGTCAGCAGTACGCCATGGAGAGCAAACTTGTAAAGGTGCGGTAACTCGAAGCGTAAGCAAACATGTTAAGGTACAGTAACGAGAATCTACAATAACACAGTTTCATCAAAATCTTCCGATTTTTTCCTCTAAATGATGTCAAAAATGACTTCTTGAGGCATCCTGCTGCCGTACGGCGGCGGTTTGAAAAGGCTTCATCAAGTGTTTTATAACGTGACGTCACTATTATCCCGTGGCCCAGATGTCAAAGACCTGCCCCGTGTTTTTCTTACGAAGTACGCGTGACTCTTACATGGAGAGG
Source organism: Branchiostoma floridae x Branchiostoma japonicum (assembly GCA_013266295.2). NCBI lineage: Eukaryota > Metazoa > Chordata > Leptocardii > Amphioxiformes > Branchiostomatidae > Branchiostoma > Branchiostoma floridae x Branchiostoma japonicum. The sequence continues at coordinate 12,941,506 of CM023824.1, forward strand.
CATGGAACTAGTTTATTGATCTTCAAGTTACCTTTTGAAGTACCAATGATTTAATCTAACCAGTTTCAGAAAATGAAGAGTTGTTATATGCAGAACTGTGCTTTATCCAGGACCATGCTCAGGCACGGGTCTACGCGTATCGATCCAGAACCGTGCCTGGGAAACCTTGCCTAGAACTAGATAGGCACGGTTATGGATACGATACCTTTTTACATAGCCTTTGAAAAACTGGAAGAACACGTAATATTATGTGACTGCAGTGGGAAATATGGAAAAGAGTTATTATGAATATATTTTTGTCGGAAATGTGAATCATGTGGATGGTCCACAATTGCTTTAATATCTGAAAAGTGAAGCGGAATGACTTTTTGAATGGCAGAAAAGGGGGCGGTCATAGGGATATTGTCTCAGACAGAGCTACAATCTAACGGGCAACGAGCAAATATGGCAATGTCGCTTATAAAGATCCCAAAATGGCGGCGTTTATCGTCCAAGGTGGGTGTTTAGTATCCCCATGTTACGATTCGCATTTTCCCACATTTTCCCAGAAATTCTCCCTTTCATATCCGTAGTCACATCATTTCACATTTCTGCCCAATTCACATAGCCATAACCTCACCTCACCTCACCAGTCCCACAGCCATAACACTCTATATAAAAAGTCCGTTTGCGGCACCATCTGCTCAACGCTGCTGAAGTACCAGACAAGTACCTCCAGACAACAGATGTGTTTTGCCATCCAACTTGTTATCGTGGTTTCGTCCATTGGTTGAATATGATATTTTTGAAATTCAATTGTTAGCATCAAGCAGATCCATGAAATCAAATCCTTTTGGGGCAATAGCAAGATCATAACAATACTTCATATGTAACAAACCCATTCTACTAGAGGCTGCCACCGCTAAGCGAGCGAATTTCATAGATAAAGCATTAATCTTTTACATTTTTTGTATTGTCTTGGCTTTGAAATCATACTTGTACATCGTGCATCATATTCCAACTATGAAATCAAGGGTCACAGGAATCCGATTTTGGTCGCAGTACGGTCGCTCAGCGATCGCCGTCGGGTGGAGAGGGGGCCTAAATAAAGGTGAACAATCAGAGGGAAACATCTAGGATAGAAGGAACTGCTAAACAACGTTAACAAAACTGTAAAGCTAAATAGTATTTAACTAGCTAGACATACAACTAACCAGGCAGCTAGTCCAGCCAAGTTCTCCCGACAAACTGAGCCCTAGCTATCAGTAAACATTTTTTTTGCTAAATGGTTAGTATTTGTTGATCGCCGGAAGGTCGCCAAGTTCGCCAGAGAGTTGAGCAAAAATCTACCGGCCGATCAACCGGCCGATCCCTAAAAACCGCGCGATGATCGAGAGAACACCGGGCGGTTTGCTGCCGAAAATGTTATTTAGCGCTTGCAGACTCGTCGGCAGATCAATTTTCCTGCTCTGTGGCTCAGGTATAAGGACGGGCGTTAAGATGTGGTCCACTGTTCATTGTACTAAACGAACTAGGGGCAATTGTCCCGGTAAAATGAACCTGTAAATACTGTACATAGCGTATGTCTTCTCTGTCATGACCGGTGGAAGAGTAGCTCAACTGTTCATTGAGTTTATAGAGCTAAACTGGTTCGAGATCGATTTTACTCCCCTGCAATGTAACGACTGTTTTGGCGACGGACCCGAGATGACAACAGGTGGATGCCAGACAAACATTGAGGTACAATCCACAAAGAAAGAATATGAATCGCCGTTTGAACTACTAAGTAAGATTTGAAAGGATAAAATACCATCAAAATCATGATTAGATAATGAATTTTGTTACTTGTGAGTTATTCATACTCGATGCAATTCAAGGATGACGCCTACGTTTCAGGGCGTCTACTTCACATTTTGAAATCAATTCTGAATGAAGCAGCTGTTTTGCATGGGATTCCATCGTGTTTTCTTCAGGCATGTGTATTTCTAACTACAGTATTAGGAAAAGCTATGTAGGAACATGAAAACTCCGTTTTGGTATAGTTTTCTCTATCACCGATGAAAGATTTTCAACCTGCACCATCTGTGAACGTTGACGCACTGCCATTATTCTTCTGAAAAGTACAGTTTAAACCTACGCTTTCATTTCCCAGTCGCTGTAAATTTCCCCCCGCGTCAAGTGAAAAACAAACAGATTTATGACTTCAGAATTTCCATCTGCCTTAATATCTGTTGTTGTTACAATGACACATACATGAGAAAATTCTGGAAGACCTACCCCGTCTGCTGTGGTGTGTAGCAGGAGCTCCAGACTCCGAACACTCTGCCTGTGTGATCAAATGGATCCCTGCTAATGTCTTGACGTGCGCGCAGCTGTCACTATGGTTACTAATTGCGCTCAACATTTGCGGCGACTTCATGTACTGAAGAACGAAGACCACGTAAGCCGGAACTGCCTGGATCTTCCCGTAACCCGGAGGCATGCAGCTAGTAGATACTAAGTCCAAGAAACGCAGGTGTTTCTGACGTACACACAGCCGAGGTTTGCTGTTTAGTCTTGATGCAAAATATTGACGAAGGCCCGTTTCTTCTACACCCTTTCTACTACAGGCTGCGACTGCTGAGATTTGACAGATCGCTAAACGGATTTGATAGATGAATTTCTTTACGTTTTTTGGGTTCATTTAATCATACTTTTACATTTTTCATCACATTCCAACTATGAAATCAAGGGTCACACTTCTCAATTTTGCTCGCCGTATGGTCTGGCGGTCGCTTTCCTTTTAGTATTTTGGTGTTAAATGAGGGGGCTTCGGGGGATATGATTTCAAATGCTTCAGATGATTTGGCATGATTCAAAGACGTCATTGTGCTCATTTTCATTGGTATGTCTTTTTAGTCTTTGATAACAAGTACAGGTACATGCGTCATACAGTTACAGTTACGTAACTCAAAAGTCACGAAACGACAGAAGCTAGAATTTCACAGTCCGTTCTCACTCAGCTTGTACTTACTGTACAAAACTGGTGTGTTATTTCTAAAGGCTGTCTACGGGCTTTGCAAAACAAACAACAAAAAACGCAGGTGGCACATTACTACACGTATGAGAGTGTTATTCTGCGTACATGGTAATACGAGCTTCCTGTATATTTTCCTTCAGACATGTGCTATATTTATGTGCTTACATAAGGAACCTGTATTGAAATTGAAATTTTCTTTGTGTGCAAACTCATTTTTCCCTAGAACTGCCACCAAGTACAGTAATGGCATCGTCACTAGATAGTTTTAAACAATGTTTAGAGTTAGAAGTTCAAAGGTTAGGTGTAACATGTCGTTCGGTGTAATGTAGCCAGCTGCCGCCTCGCCGCGTGCCTGCCAAGCTGGTGTGTTACGCCGAAGGACGGTTATACCGGCTATACAGATACAGAAACTAGAAGATGTACACATGTAATTCAGTTGCGTTGATCTCTTTGATGTACTCGACTTGGAAACACGATAACAAACCTCATAAGAAACCTAAAAAATAGACGGAAACAGCTTCAGAAAGGAGCCCGAGGCGACCAGGCCTACATGTATATTGGAGTTGCGACAAATTTACAAATAGAACACGAAATGGTAGAAACGTTTAAAACAGTATTTGCCAGGTTATTATTATAGTATGATACAGTAACAGTGCCACCTCTTTTTTTTTTCTAAGAAATCCCTGTCTGTATTTCATAAGCTAACAGGTCTCCCAGGTATATACAAATTAATGATCAGGTCTGCTTCAAGAAGAATGGTTCAAACAAAAATATATCGTAAAGTTAGAATGAAACAAGAGTTCCACGACCTCATACCTTCGCCAAATGATGTTAACCCTTCTGGTGGACGAATTATACATTTTTAGTCATTGATCATTTGCATGAATCATATCTGTTGATCATATTCTTCACCCAATGACAGTATTATCTTAAGAAAGAACACTAATCTGACATCTCCTCATAAATTATGCAAATAAGGTCATGACTTGAATAAATTATGTTAAATGATGTTCACCATCACTTAACTTCCTAATGCGGCATGTATTAATTTCCCAGCAGTTAAAACCACTATGATGTTATAGAAAATTCCCACTAATTATGCAAATTAGGTGCTCATTTACATAATCAATGATCCCCTCGTTCTCACTTACATGTCACAAGTGTTTCATAGCCCTATTATCGAACGAAGCAGATTTATAGAATTTCCTCATTAATTATGCAAATTAGATCCTGATTTGCATAATTGTTATTTAGTCATGTCAAGTATCACTTCCGCTACCTACATACCAAAAATCAAGACAATCCGTCGACAGGTTCTTGAGTTATCCTCCTTAGAAGATTTTTCAACAAATGATCCTGCAGTTCCAGGACAAGCCGCTAGGGGGCCCAAACTCATGTCACTTCTTCCCTAGCCCAAGAGCTATCTACCATGCAAAATTCGTGACCCTGGCATGTCCAGATCATGAGATATCAAAACCGGAAGTTCCGCTGCAGTACCATAACAAGCCGCCAGGGGGCCCAAATCTAATCATCTCTAGCTCTCAACAAGACCTACCCACCTACCAAGTTTCATGACAATCCATCCATAGCTTCATGAGTTATGCTGTTCACAAACAAACAGACAAACAGACAAACGCTACTGAAAACATAACCTTCTTGGCGAAGGTAATAAGACGGCGACAGGCAAGCAAACAGTGTTAGTCATCGGTTTGAAATAATCCTTGTTTTGCTCAGTGGTTCACCGCTGTAACAGGAAGTCCGTTTCCCGGACAGCTACATTGTATCGCCTTGTCTAGTATCAAGGATAATCTTTCCTTCCTTCAGTTCACATATAGCCTCAGGACCCTCAGACCATCCAGCACCTGATGCACAGCTGCAGGGATGGGCCCACCTGTTCAGACTCAGACCTGAGGGAGGCCAATGAATCGGCACGAGACTGGTTGGAGAGTTGGAGCGGCAAGCTATGATGATGACATACACCCCGTTCAAACGAATGCGGGGAAGCCGGATTCGATGTGGATTGGCCGGCTTCTGGATTCATGTGGCTCCATCTGAACGCTCCGATGCGCATTGAATGCGCATCGATCCCAATCCACATCTGGAGGCGGATTCAAACCGCCTTGACTGGATCGCGAATTGCGTCTGAACGCGCCGATGCGCATTCATCAGGTTTACTTTGCATATCAACCCGGTCAGTGACCTCGGGGTCCGCAGATAACAAGTGGTGGCGTCGGCAATGAATTCTTACAAGGGCCACCCGTAGCTTGCGTCTCATTCGTACTCCTCTGAGCCGGTTGCAAGCGATTATCCATAAGAAAAACACGACAAGTTCTAGGGCGGCATGCACTTTCACCCCTAACCTCTAACATTGGCAAGACGCCACCTTGCTTGTTTTCATCAAACAACAATGAATGTGGTTTCGGCGAATCGTTCTCGGGCACGGTTTAGAAGGAACGTGTTGCACGTGGACCAGATGTGAGGAATGTGGCTTACCCGAATCGAGCTCAATGCGCATTCGTTTGAACAGGGCCATATAGCCTCCATTGACATTTATCTACTGGGTTTTATACATCCGCCACTTTAAAAACCAGCTGCAGTTTGTTGAACGACAACACCACACCAGGTAATGCGCAGTTTAGATATGCAGGAGAGGATTTTTACTGGTGGATGTTGCATTGGAGATCTGTTTAGATGCATTTTGTCAGCGCGGCGGATACACGTGACCTGTCGGAATTATGATAGTATACGGTACGTGTTTTCGGTGATACCAAAATCCAAGCAAGGTCGAATATATAATCTAAACTCAGTGCAGTATAAGTTGTGACGGGGGAAAGGTTATATAGTCTCTTGATAAATTACCTAAGAGGCAAATGTTCCAGTACATGAGACAGATCTTAAACAAAGTGAATATGAAGCGATGTATTTATACAACTGATCTGCGTTAGCGACATGTATACATACTGGTGACAAAATTAATCATTACGTTATTAAGTGTGGACAACAGAAATATATAAAAGACTGTGAAGTTTATCTAGGTATCAGCAACACAGAAATAGTAAATACCACCAGTAATTTTATTGATGCAATCGTTGCAATAATTGATTACCTTTGTATCGTAAACCAATGGCTTTTCTGAACAACAATCCAACACAATTTACGTCCTGACCAGGACTATCACATAAAGAGCGCCATCTAGTGTCAACGGGATTAACTACACAGGTTCCAGCTCGCCATATCTTCTTACATGTACACCACGGCAAATAAATACAACCATTATGACATTTTCATTACAAAGTCCAACCTTCACGACGTTTATGACCCTTAACTTTAAACCCACATCATGACCACACATCAATATTGTGTCACATACCACATACCGACGTGCACGTGACTGAACGTGTATGAACGTGCACCACTGACTTGACCACATGTGAATGTGCATACCCAGAGCACACACGGTAAGGGCGCGGTCGTAGGTCGTCGAACGATTTTGATGTGGTAGTATTTTCAAGCAGGCTGTGACAAAACCAACTGCCGACAATGATCTAATAGCTGTCTTTTCGATAACAAGCTAGACAGCTGAATTTGGTACGGCCACTTGCAAGACTATCCCAAGATTGCCCTTAGTTTGCGATCGCAAGACTATCGTACGACGAATGTGAACGCGTCCACAAACCGGTTAAACAAGCTTAATTGCACAACATAAATCTACGCAATCTGCAGTACGAGTCATTATTACACCGACACTTGCTTGTCTATCACAACTCAGCCACTCGACTGGCGGGCTGTACAATGAATCGTACGGATTTTATGCAATCTGCTGCATGTCTAACATTTAATGTGCTAGACATGGTATCAGGTTCTTTGTTGTAACTTTCTGGAGGAAAATATAAGAAAAATGTTCAACACTTTGTCGGCCTGATGTAGTATTGTGTGTTTTCCCTCACAGATCGTTGAATACATGTACGTCTTGGGCACTATTTTGTTTTCGCTCAATTTGATCTCGATTTCCCTTGAGACTTGAATAGTTTTCCTTCGACTAAGCGCCACCTACCGTCCACTCGTGTGTTTGCAGGAGACATAAAACATTCTCAACAGGTGCAATAGCGCCATGTAGTGGCCCAGAGTAAAGTTGCCGAGGGTACTTGAGCGCTAGATCTTCTGAGTCCATGTAACATCCTCTCGGTTTGCCCCCCTCATGCCTGAGTTCCACGTGGTGGTACCGGTACCGGTATTGCCTTCCTTACGCCTCAGTTAAACGTGGTAGTACCGGTACCGCCTTCTTTACGCCTCAGCTAAACGTGGTAGTACCGACATCGGTATTGCCTTCTTTACGCCTCAGTTAAACGTGGTAGTACCGGTACCGGTACCGCCTTCTTTACTAGCCCTGGACACTTTCCTCATGGACTTCCGTCTGTGCCGCCGCATGGCGCTGGTGAACACGACCGGGTTGTCTCCGTCCAGCTGCAGAACGACGACTGTACCCGAGAACTTCCGAGTGATCTTCTTCCGGATGGTACCGGTGGTGATGGCGTAGGCCTCCATGCGGAAGGTATCGTTGAGCAGGAGGTAGATGATGGGGTTGTAGACGCCGGCGGTCCGGACGAACAGGGCTGGCACCGCGGTGAACAGGGGGGACGATCTCCCGGGCTCGGCAAAGCAGCACCACAGCGCGAGGATGGCGTAAGGTGTCCACGCCATTAAGAACCCCAGCCCAACCATAATGGCCGTCTGGAAAAAAAGGATGTGGTTGTGAGTACGGGCCCGGTCACATTCGTCATACGATTGGGATTCTTAATGGGATAATCGTGCATGTGCACATGTCATACGAAATTTGCTGCCTTGTTACCGGAAGGCGTTCGACAGTATCCACAGGGAGACTCTCTGGAACATTGCACTGTCATACGGAATACCAGCTCGATTTGTTAGCATCTTTAAAAGCCTCTATGAAAACTCAAGGTGTTGTGTGAGAACAGAGGGAGGGACAACAGACTTCTTCAACATCATCACAGGGGTCCGACAAGGTTGTATTCTCTCCCCCTTCTTATTCCTAATTACAATCGACTTCGTCATGAGGAAGTCCACTCAAGACGGAATAGAGGGTATTAGATGGAGGGAAGAGACAAGACTTGCGGACCTAGATTTCGCCGATGATCTTGCCCTGTTGTCTGAAAACAACCAAGGCCTACAGCACCTTACCACAAAGCTTGAGAACTCTGCTGGAAAAGTTGGGCTGCGGGTGAGTTCGGAGAAGACAAAGGCAATGGAGGTGGGAAACCAGACAGATCAACCCCGACTGAACATCACTGTTAACAACAGTCAGGTAGAAGTAGTGGACCAGTTCACTTACCTTGGGAGTGTTATCAGTAACAAAGGTGAGGTAGAGCCTGATATCAACTGTAGGGTTGGGAAAGCTGCTTCAGTGTTCCGACGAATGAACTCCATCTGGTCAGCAACCACCATCAACCTCGACACCAAGCTCCGGCTGTACAACAGTATTGTCCTACCTACTGCAATCTACGCCAGCGAAACCTGGAAATGCACAACTAAAGTATCCAAGAAGCTAGACACTTTCCACCAGAGAAACTTGAGAAGGATACTGAAGGTGAGGTGGCAGGACCACATAACAAACGAAGAGATCCTGGAAAGGGCCAACTCGGAGCCTCTGAGTGTCATTGTGGCAAGGAAGAGGTTGCAGCTGGCGGGACACATCCTCCGTCTACCCAGGAGAAGGCACTCCAAGACAGCAATGACCTGGGTCCCCCAGAACGGTAAAAGGAAGAGGGGAAGGCCTAAGAACACATGGCGGAGGACCTTCCAAGAAGATCTGAGAAGGGCAAACATCCCCTGGGAGGAGGCAGAGACAGTAGCTGCTGACAAAAGGAAGTGGAAGCTTGCTGCCCGATGTGCCATCAGGCACAGGAGGAACTAAGGTCTAAGGTAAAGGTTACCGGAAAGGTTATCTTAATAGATCCATGCCGGCGACTGCTTCTGTTTGAAAATCCTACGACATCAAAATCGTACGACGACCCACGGTGAATGTGACCTCGCCGTAAATAAGTACGCTATCATTACTATGATTCCACAAAAAAAACTTCTGCAGTTTCTGAATTCAAAAGATTGATTTGTCAGGGACGTCTTTATCGAAAAAATCAACAGAGCTATAAAGTAGCTTACCTTCGTAAGTTTTCGCTCAAGTTGTGCCTTTCTGGCAACTCGTCGACCACGGCCGAAGGTTCTGCGATGCGAGCCTCGAACCTTCTCGATAATCTTGATGTAGGAGAAAGCTATGGCCGCCACCGGAGCAACGATAAACACCAGGACCAGGAAGAAGACGTACGACTGGTTGGCAGCAGAGGAAGACACCTGGTCAACGTCCAGCCCGCAGGTGATGTGTGACGGCTCGGTGGAGTACGCGCCCCAGCCGTAAAGTGGCGCTGTTGACCAGAACAAAGCTGTCGTCCACACCGCCGCCAGGGTGCGCCGGACATTGGTGAAGTTCACCTCGTCACCTAGGCAAGAATTCATCCCTTTATACAAAGTCCATATATCACTCATCTTCTTTGAAATGATAAAGGAATTGCATAGCAGCATGTTTGCAATGCATTTTGAACAAAAATCGGATATTATTCAGACTTCCGGAAAGTATTTTCGGTTTTCATTAATATATTGGAATTGTGATGGGAATTGTATGATGTAATTTAATCGGGCATTACAACACTTTCTAAATCCCTCAATATATACCTTAGGAGGATTGTTAGGAGGGTCACAGTCAGGCCTGACCCTCAGTCAACTGTCAATAATCACCTTCCACCCACCATGCAACCGAGACTATTAGGACAAACAGAGGCACAAACCCACAATTCAGCCACCCAAGACAAAATATTCATAGGTGCTGCAGCCTTATCTGTATTTTAAGAGTTCCATTTTACAACATTCTCGCTTCAGTCAGTTTCAATACTAGTACTTCGTGATACATGCGTGCAATTACTCCACACGGCTAGCTACAATCATGCTGTTAACACTCTCCTAACGGGTTGGTGAAAAGAATCACGTACTGAACTTGGTGTGGCAGACTTTGATGTACCGTGCCAGTGCGTGTGCGATGATGGTTAAGATGTTGGTCGTGCCGAGGTGTGTTCGTAAGAAGGCGTAACCTTGGCATCCAGCATTACCCAGCATCCAACCGTGGTTGAAACTCGCTGCAATCTGCGGAAAGAGGAGGCTGTTAGCAGGTCACGGAGGTCAAATGGAGGCATTCATGAGCCTCGGCAATATTGGTGTTGTACAACGTTAGCCTGGATGCCAGTCTTGTTAGCTTCAGTACGCTCTCTTCGTTGCTTCCTTGCAAAAAGACTGGGACTGCACATATTCTATCCGTTGACTTTTTGTTCAGAATTCCTACAGGCGCGCTGATTGGCCAAACCTAAGCGGTGGTAAGGGCCATCCAATCAGCAGAGGCCTCGCCCAGCGCGCGACGGTTAAATCAGCTCATTACATGTACGTGACGTCATTTTTGGCACAGAAGCGACGAACGAAGCGAGAAAAACTCAAAAGGCCGGCATCCAGGCTAGTACAAACGTGCCTTGTTGATACGTTGGGCACGTCGACTGTCTGGAAAGTTAGATGATGAGTCACAAGCCAGATGACTCATGTACATGTTACAGCTAGATGTGCGCAGATGGCTGCCCAAGAAAATCTTGTACGTATAGATGATCCTGAGTGTCTCCCTCCATACACTACCAAACCCAATCATAGTAAGCCTACCTGCGGGTGAGGATGTTTGCGCTCCAGCGAACGGGAAACCCAGTCTTATTTTCTGGCGCTGGGTGTATGTGGAACTACTACCAAGTAGTTCAGATTATGGTGTTGAAGAAGAGATAAGGCGGACGGTTTACAGAAGACTTCTTCAACTCAGCTGTAACATTTCAAGAGGCCAGACTCTCGTGCCACCCTTTCCGAAACACCTTTCCAAGGTCCAACAATTTGGAGAAGCTCTGCGGCTGTATGTTAGCAATTGGGACGGTGGATTTTTGCCGTTGAGTTAGCGTGACAGGATCAAATTACCTGAACCAAGCAATCAAACCTTTCGTGAAGTATCTTCAGTTATGAATTTCTTGTTTCATTCCTTACTATGAATTTCTCGCTGATTCTGTGCATATTTCACTGTCACGAACACGCAATCCGCGAGTTCCTGAGTTGTTCCACCGTACAACTCACTTCCTAACAGCCGACGGGGAGACCATTTTGGCCTCCAATTCGATCCTGTCTGCGGTTGCATCATTTCTCCCTCACTTCCAGTGACTCCACTGTATTCAAATGACTGATGACACACAAGGAAACAAACAAACACACCGAAAACAAAGCCTCCATACACGGAGGTAATGATTTTGGAATAACCTTTCATTGGAGCAATTATGTGACAGGTGATAAGTAAGAAATATACCTTCAGACCTCGTTTGTATGATGTAATATGATCAGGTATATATGTATTAACCACTTCCCATACCACCCACTTACTCTCACCCGGCGCGTTCTGGGTCACCTTCAGTACGACCCCCTATCAACCAACTGTCAAAATCACCTCCCACCCACCATGCAACGGAAGCTACTTGGAGAGACAGACAGACAAACCCATAAACGTAGCCACCCAAAACAATACTTCCGCAATACAATCCTGTATAAGAATATCGTTATGAAAACATGTTCGCAATTTTCGGGACGTTTCCAGATTTGCAAGTCCTGCTGTGCCGGGACCGATTACATGCGAGCATCCCCACCGTTGTGTGAGTAATGTCCAAATTAGGGGATCTCAATTTGGAGATGAAATATGCCACATGGAATAACAGCTCTTCACAGCTTCAACGTTGTAAACCAGCAGCTGCCAATGCGCTAATGTACGCTTTTCCAGATCCTTGAAAAATCTTCAAGATCTGTTTGTTTGTCTGCCGTACAGGCGAAGTCAAATCCAAAACCCAAAGCTTTGTCATACAAAATGCCATCTCCAGGGAAACTATATTACATAATACAAAATAAATCAAATCAAGCAACTGGGTAAATTCTCTAAAGAATCAGAGATTTAGATAGCATCTGCTACATTTCATCAGTGACTGAGAATGCACTGAGTGAAAGATAGTGGATTCTATTTGAAACATCTAACTCCTCCGGAATTTATTCAGTTGCTTGGTTTCTTTTCTAATGTTCTACTTGAATCTCTAACCTTTATCAACGAAACTATAAGATATTGGGAGTTACTTTGTCCGTTCCTAAATTCCTAAAACCTACACATATAGTGGGATCGTTTTACTCACAACACACGTGTGGTCCACACTGAAGACTGAAGGTTTTACTGCGATAAGGTTCACGTCAAATTTGATTTTAATTTCAAAAGAACTGATGGGCCAGACTGATGTCAGAAGGGCATCACATGTAGTAAAATATAAAGGCTTGCTTATCCCTCTTTAAACTAAAATAAATATGCTGAGATTACCCAGCGATTGCCAGTTACCCGAACTTTACACACTCGTTCTGTCACATATCGACCCTAGTCTTTCAGTTTGTCAGGATCGTTTAGTCAAAGAGGTCGTCTAGCACGATACCGTTAGTGGAACTTCTGTCGATTATCCCGTTTGCTGTACGTCTGCTGCGGTTCGGGCCAAACATTATGTGATGAAAGGTTGACTATAACTATACTGTGACTAGGGTATTCGGTCGAATAGCCTGTGTTACACAATCTCTCCCGGATAGCCTGTGGCCATTCACCTCTCACTGGAGACAACCATTCCCAATCCAAGAACTACCAATAGGAGCTCGGGATTCTCAGTCACTATGGGAACCAGTCATCACAGTTCACGTTACTCGTACAATGACGACCAACGCCGAAATACTAAACTATTGAGACATAAATAAATTTGCAATCAAGGCACGGAACAAGACCCGGTGTAATAGATTACAACTACAACATCAGCCAACACCACAACGTACATGTAACACCATCTGCTACAACATCACTGGCAACAAGGCACAACTTTACACTACAGCCAACTACAACATCAGCCAACACCACAACGTACATGTAACACCATCAGCTACAACATCACTGGCAACAAGGCACAACTTTACACTACAGCCAACTACAGCATCAGCCAACACTACAACGTACATGTAACACCATCAGCTACAACATCAATGACAACACTCAGCTCGTCACCTGGAAGGAGTTGCAACACAGGGCTATCAATAGGTCCACTACGGCCAGATTAACGGCAAAGAGCTCTGGGGCCTTCATGGACCTCCGCCTCTTGAACCACACCACCAACACAAAGGAGTTGCCCACGATTGCCAGCAACCCTGCAAGGACATGTGATGGGATGTTGCAGAAATCAATTAATATACAATGTGTACTTTTCATTCAATCTTTTTGGCGACACTGCTGGAAGAAACCTAGTAGCATAATGTGTACCCACGTAAAGAAGTTTAAGTATTGCACAAGAATGGATAAAACAAGAACTTCACAACAACTTTTGATACTTCACGTAGGTGAGAAAACTTCGATTTCTTGCTGCTCTTTCATGTACGGAAAGGCTCCCAGCTGGATTTCCGTCTTCCATATGACATTGCCCTCTTGTAACCTGAAGTACATTGTAACCTTTCCTTGGGTTGTCAGGACGCCCCTGTTTTTGTCCCACCCGTCGTGCATGACGGAGATTCTCCCCGGGCCAAATAAGGGACAGCACGTTTAATATACACATCGTATTCTCAAAGGTTCTATAGGTCAAGTTAAACGGGGTTTCTTCGGGACATACGTTTCAGTAATGATGCATTCCAACGATTTACAATCATTTTGGACTATTCCGTGCACCAGACAGCCAGGTTGTTAGAGCATTCAAAATCAAAATACAAGCATTTATCATGTCTTATGTAGAGTGGTTCTATTAAAAGCGAATTCAAAGCACCCAACAAACCAGGCTAGACTTCGCCTTTCACGGCGGTACCCAGAATTTATAACTAGTAAGATAGGAGTAAGAAAGAACGTTTTCAGGTCTTTTCAAGGAATGTTGGGTACACTGATGAAGACATACCTTCGGTTATCAAAGTCAGAGATCGTAAAGCTGCTACGCAAGGTTTACGGAGATTGCGATACTTTTTGATACTGAAGGAGAACATATATGCTTCATCCACCTTCAGTAACTGTGCGATCACATTCGTCAGAGGTCGTCATACGATTTTGTTGTTGAATTGACAGGCCTACCTACCGACTAGGAATTTTAGACAGCCTTTTCACAAGACAGCTAAATTTTGTACGACAGATGCACAACAGTCCCGAGGATGCCCTTTGTTTGCGATCGTACGACGATCGTACGACAAATGTAGGGAGGCCATAAGAATCGTGCAACGAACCCTTCACGGAAAAATTTAGGGGGGCCGGTCGGCAAAGCTCAATTAATTGTAAATCTAGGCGGGCCGGCAACGCTTAACGGTAAAGTTAGGAGAGCCGGCAACATTTAACGGTAAATTGACGAGCATATTCCTTTACGCGCAATGCCTTAAACACCGACACAACCGGACGTTCCTTTGTGACTTTGGGGCCATCCTGCGTTCGCGATACGAAGGATTTGTCAATAACGCTTAACAACGAATACAGGATAACACGTAACGTGCTACGTAGAATTAAAACAACCAATTATGCTTCACGAATAATTTATCGAGAACGCTTAACGTTAAATTACAGTGGACCGGTTATGATTAACGGTGAATTAAGATAGCTTGCTACGCCTCACGGAAAAAGCCATACAGACCCCCTTTAAGACCTGAAAAGATATTTCAGCCTGGTATTCAAACAGTGTCAGAATGTGACAAAACGCGTGTCATGCCGAGGTACATGATTGATTTTCGTTAGCCAGAAGAGACGCACATAACAGCACCCGGAGACATTTTCCTGCGGTGCTAAAACGCCCATGGAAAATGTGTCTGGATACATATGTCTTCAAAACGAGAACGCCTTGCCATCTGTGTCCACCTATAACCTTGTAGCTGCATTTCTGTTGAAAGTGGGTCGGTGTTCTATTGAATTCCAAAAAAGTTCGCTCATTCAGGGGTTACAAAACTGACCCTGAGCAAAAAGAATTTTCCACAGTGCTGAGTACTATCGCACTCTCGGCGCGCTGCAGCTGCGAAGAACTCTCACCTATTACACATTTGATTAACGACAGCGCCATGTAGGCATGAAGGATATGAAGGCGTGAATGCATATACTAAAAGAGGTGCCGTTTTCCTATAACAGATATCCTTGACTGGATGTGCCGGGGATTTATCATCAGCTAGTTTTGTTCAGCAACATTCTGTAACATTCACCAGCGGCGGCGCTGTTCAAATTATACACGTCGGTTTCCGTATTGCCATGCATTCCATGTTCATCGCACAGCAGCTAGCAAGCAGTAAGAGCAAAACATAAAGGAACAAGAAATCGGAGATTTCAGACTTCCAAGTATGCAATCCTAGGCTTCCTGAATTCCCCCATGTCGACCTCTAATTCCTGCTGGCTCCCCAGCCAGATTTTGAGACCTTTGACCTTCTGTCATTTTGCCTGCCAATCTCCCCCCACCCACGCGCTATCAACCTCCTCTGTCCGGACAAACAGATACACAAACCCACAGCTCATATTGTCCTGCAACAGCCACTACAAAGCCGTAAGCCTGTAATGATATATCTCTACGTACAAACAGGCTATGTACGGTTGGAGTAACCTAGTATGACACATCATGTGTGACGGTGTTTCTTCTGACCTACATTTTACACCAACCTGTGGCATAGTTGCTTTTTAATTATTCATAGATTAGGAAAGGTTATGACCTACATGCCTGCTCGGTGGAAATGGCCTGACCTTTGCCCTTCCGCTGTGACACTGAGTACAGTTGTGCATCTAAACTACAGCAGCTAAGTGGGCATGATCTGAAATCTCAGGCACCTGTTTAGACACTGGCGCCTGGGATACGCCGAGAGAGCTGATAGATTTGCTTCAAAGCACGGGGATAGTGGCTAATCAGGAGGCCCTGGATACTCCAGCAGTTCTATCATAACTGCCATGTTTCCATGCAACGCTATATTTCACTCACGTACACTTAGTGTGCTAAAGGTTAATAACAATGTTACCCTCTATAGGATTGGTCACCACGTACCTTTGACGACAGCACATCAAAAATACCTGACAAACATGATTCATCAGACACATCATCTCAAGGACAAGCTTGGAAACTAGCAAACTCGTAGCCTCTTTCTCATAAGGCCAAACTGATGTGATTATACGGATTACATCCTCTGGGCACCCTAAACTGATGCGAGCGTGTTTTAAAACGTTGGGCAAAAAATGTTGCCTTAATTATGAAATCTAATTGGTCAATAAGGCTGACTAAATGACTGAAGACACAGAGCATGGTAAGCAAGTGGTAATTTGCTTTCCTTCCTCTGGCATCTTCTTCTTTTCCTTTCGACCTCTGTATCCTTCAAGTAACTAAAGAAATAATATGTTCGCAAACCTTTTTTTGGAAACGGACGAAAATTGATGCGCGCGCGGATGCCATCCATTCAATCAAGTCAGTGTGGACAAAGCTAAGGTCGCAAAATCTTCTCCCTCTTTTTGAAGTGAAAAAGCGTCCTTTCGCTTTTAATCGACGGCCTTTTAGGGAATACGAGTCACCGAGGAGCCAACGGGATGTAATGGGGGTGTAAGATCAGACGCGGGGTCAGCCGGGACTGTACGCTCCATACCAGATAAAACGGGCTGATTTAAGTCTAGACTAAAAACCCTCCTCGGCATTTATCTGCTGATGTGCAGGATAGATTGTTGGGCACATCCCCGGGACAAACTCCTTTTACGGCCTGTTCAGACGTTGCACCGGTGCTATTTCATTTTCATATTCATCTTCAAGCCTTTTAATTTCCGGGAGGAAACCGTAGACGAACTTCCTTGCTGTCAAAACAAGCCGAGGGCTATCTTCGCAGCCCTTCAGCAACAAAAGCAATCAACCACGACCGTTGAAGTAAAAATTATTGGCCTCAATCAAGCATAGCTGAAGGGAGTATCTTGCCAGAAACGTCGCTAGCGATAGAAAGCAATAGCAACACAGGCTGACATGATGCACCCGCGGCACTGGAACCGTTCAAGTTACAAAATATGCTCGTCAAATTCGGAACGTAATATTCTGAAACATTTTCATAGAACACACCTACTGAATCGTATCTGGTGAGCCAGGTGCGAAGGATGGCAATTAAAATGACAAGTTACATCAAGCAGGAATACACTTGCAGGATGTGGAATTTAATTCTATTAAGCCTGGACCGGAGACAAATCCGACAAAACCGTCAGAATATGTCAGCTTCCGTGTAGTGATGACAAGGTCACCTTGTCACATAAGTCATATGTTTGCTTCAGGATATGTTAGTCATTAGTGCAAAAACCACATTGCCGGTGTAAACGCACTGCGGCACGTTGGCATCCTTTCTTTACCGGCTGCTTTGTTTGTATCTCACGTTGAAGTGTTTGAGAAGGGCGTTCAAGGTGGTACGTGGCGGGGATTCTGATGTTTGTTACTCAACAGCTCATCATACCTTTGAGAAAATCAGCATGAAAATGAACGCAATCTAAAGCTCCATAAGCTACTGCCCTAGAGGTTTATCCTAGCGACGCGGCAGTTTTTGGTTTGCCAAAAGTCAGATGTACAGGAAGCTTTGAGGCCGCTTTAGAAATTGCAAACTTTGACGTTCTCATCAAACAGTTAGATAGTTTTATGAGATATGGAAGAAACTGTCCATCTGGAACAAAAAAGGGCGACTGAAATGGACGCGAGGTTAACCGAAAGGCAAGTGTTCCCGGAACTGAGACTAGCACTCTCTAATGAATCTGCCAACTCAGATTATTTTCATCCTTCTCTTTTTATTTCCTGGCTATGACGTCACATAATGTTCTGCCTGGTAACTTTCACAAACCCTGCAAGGAAATAGGGAGCAGAAAGTGAGAACTGCTGTAGACACAGCTTTAATTTTCCAGTTGGCTAATGACAAGGACATTTCTATGCGCTCAATACAGTAAAACTTTCAGACAGCTGAAGGAACCTGTCACAGGTGCTGAACACACCATTCACACAGCTAGAGTCCCCGTCCCTGGTGCTGAACACACCATTTACACAGCTGAAGTGCCCTGCCCTTGGTGCTAAATATACCATTCACAAAACTGAAGGGGACTGTCCTTGGTGCTGAGCAATCCATTCACACAGCTGAAGGGGACTGCCCTTGGTGCTGACCACACTATTCACACAGCTGAAGGGGACTGCCCTTGGTGCTGAACACACTATTCACACAGCTGAAGGGGACTGCCCTTGGTGCTGAACACACTATTCACACAGCTAAAGAGGGCTGTCCTTGGTGCTGAACACACTATTCACACAGCTGAAGGGGACTGTCCTTGGTGCTGAACACACTATTCACACAGCTGAAGGGGACTGTCCTTGGTGCTGAACACACAATTCGCACAGCTGGAGGAACTTGTCCTTGGTGCTGAACACACGATTTACATAGCTGGAGTGCCCCGTCCCTGGTGCTGAACACACCATTTACTTACATAGCTGAAGGGGACTGTCCCTGGTGCTAAACACACCATTTACATAGCTGAAGGGGACTGTCCTTGGTGCTGAACACACCATCTACATAGCTGAAGGGGACTGTCCTTGGTGCTGAACACACCATTTACATAGCTGAAGGGGACTGTCCTTGGTGCTGAACACACCATTTACATAGCTGAAGGGGACTGTCCTTGGTGCTGAACACACCATTCACACAGCTGGAGGAACCTGCTCATGCTGCAAAAAGACACCATGCACATAGCTGCAGGTAACTCTCCCTGGTTCTGAACATTCCTATTCACACAACTAAAGGGACCTGTCTTTACTGCTACTATTTGTATATGCACCGTAATATATCATTTCTCCTGCAGGACATCGTTTGGTATTTTATTACTCAGTGACGCATAGGTAAGATCCTCGCATTAGGAGCAAATTGCATGCCAAGCTCTAAAGAGTTACAGATAAGACCTAGGACATCATGGTAAGGCTGGGGTCAATGAGTCGTGTCGTTTTAGGGCTAGATAAATTAACGAGCGATTACAGGTCAAAACGTGCCTGTCATGATTTGTGAAGCATGATCCCAACAACAGCAGCCTGAGCAACCAGCTTCTTTGTTATATTTCCTTTCTTCAGACATAGGGGATGTGAGGGAGATGATTTAGTGAAAAGGGAATATTCTAGACGAGACATTTGTACAAACAAACAAGGATAAACCTGCAAAAAGTGTTACGGCGCGGTCACATTCATTGTAGGTGGTCGTACAATTTTGATGCTGTAGAATTTTCAAGCAGGCTGTGACAGAACCAACCGACGATGTCGTCTGTGTATCTCACGAAGTTGTAGATGGAATATTTATGATATTAGGTATTTTGGGTAGGTGACGGCAAAGTAAAGAGCAACGTCGATTATGGGCCTTCCAGCGGCTTTCCATGGTACTGTAACAGAACTTCCGGTTTTGATGTTACTATCTCCGGTTCTGGACATGCAATGCTGCACACGTAACTTCATATCATCTCAGACTCATTTCTGGATAACAAATTTCATTATGGTCGTTCCTCCGTGAAGCCCTTTCAGCAGGCGACTAGACAGACGTGATTTCTCGGGACCCCTCGCGAGACAAGGCGAGACATGGGTTAGGTCGTTCTTTTGGAATCGTTCCTTTTGGACGCCCGACGTCGCTATGCCATACAAATCACCCTGATTCTGACTCAGTCTTCCATAAAGTGCACCAAAGAAAGTACCTTGATAAATACCATGGCTTTGAATCCCCAGAATGGCAAAATCGTGCGTCCTCATGACTGCTTGATGATTATATAGGGTATAGGGTGGTACATATTCCTGCCAATGTATAATGTATCACCTAAGCTACCTCTACTGAAGAGCTCATGTTAAACAAGCATTTCCGCGTGCAATTGTTTGTGGAGAAGGTAATCCGAAATCTGAACATTTCCTGAGCCTCAGACTGTATCTTCTTCTCATCTTGTTGTTCTTAACCATAGATATCCCCAACAAGCGAGTTTTTCATGCGATATCGTCTACAGCATAGTTTGTTATCAATCTAAAAGCCTGTGCCTCGACGCCGATGTGCTCTAAAGAGAGTAGATTCGCTTTATTCGCCTGGGATCAAAGAAAAAGCCGCCAAGCGACAAAGGCCGCTGTTATTGGACTTCCCTCTATTAGGCCACACTATCGTGATTATATGGATGACACCCGCGCATCACCCCCGGCCCCCCTCCTCCAAAAAAAGAAAACGTTTGCGATCTCTGTATCCTTCAAGTACCTAAATAAACAGTTTATGTTTATTTAGGTACTTGAAGGATACAGAGATCAAAAAGAAAAGAAGGACTTAACAACGGAAGGGAAGCAGGGCTCAAATTACCACTTGCTTGCATCACCACATCTTCCAACGTCAAAGAAGACAAGACATGAAAGAACAAAAAAAAGAATTTACTGTTTGGTATACCGTATTCTGTGCGTTCAGTCATTTGGTCAACCTTCCTGACCATTTAGATTTCATAATGAAGGCAATTTTTTCGCACGGTCGCATCAGTTTAGGGGTGCCCCGAGGATGTCATCCATATAATCAAATCAGTTTGGTCTTACCAGCAGTATTGTAGTACCCACAAGGCCGACGAGTTTTCAAAACACGGATCTCAATCTTTCCGCTGACTGACACTCTATCTAGCGGACAGATTCCCATCATAACTCTGTCGGTAACTGGGGAAATCATTTCAGACAGGAAAGTGAGGTTTAATGCCTTTACCAGTCCCTAAACAACCTTGTCTGTCGCCTATCGTTGTTGAGGGAATTACCTGTATCTGCCCAACGACATACCCATTGAGTACTAGGCTATTACTATATCATTTGTAGCTGCTGCCGCAGCGTTTCAAAGTGAACCGTGGGCATTTCCTTACGTACTGAGGGAGGAAAACCTCCCGAAAGCAATCAGTCTTCTTCGAATGTGGACTTGTCATGTCCTACGCATAGGAGCTGGTATATTTTGTGGCAGATAAATGTGCACGGAGGCCAACACATCAGCACTACAAATCAACTTACTGTAAAACTGGCTCGTCGATTGAAACATCGATCCAGTCACCTGTTGCTTTTCTAGCGTTGACTGGTGCTATGTAATGAGCAGGTAGGTTGTGTAGATGTGACAGCTTCCATTAAAGCTTTGAACACAAGTGATGGTCCGCCACACGGATCATTTCATTTCCGAACTGCCAACATTTTTAATCTGAAGTCAACCGTAGAAAGAAGCAGATACCCTCCTGCGTGGAACTAGTAGGTTTGCTTTGCCATATGTTGTGGGTTAGGTGAACTAGGACGCAATTTGTCAGGTCATGGTCGATTCGAATCTGAATTTTGGAGAGGTTTAACAGGGTGTTGACAGGATGCAAACAATGTTCACATAAATTTATTTCTCTGCATTAAAAAATTGGGAGAATTTAGACACATGCTGTGTTTACGATAACATGAAACTTCAGTGCCAACAATGTGACAAAAATCATCTGTAGCAAATTCATCACGCATGTTTATGGCCTGTTGATGTAGCTATGAAAGAAATGTCTCACAGCAATATTTATCTTATAGATTTTCTAAAATAATTCCAAGGCTAAAGGTGTTATTGAAGTCATGTTTGCATAAGTCATAGGCATCCCCATAAAACTGTTAGGTCATTGGGTTTCAACACAAGGGCACGTGAGCCAAAAATATACATTCGTGGTCTAAAAATAGCCAAAAAATCCCAAAATAAATGATTGAAGTGGTGTATCTGCAACAGTAAAGCAAAAATGTTTCTATTTCTTTTACCAAATAATGTACAGTGTCCTTTACGCACATATGTATTCTAGCGGCAACACACTTCATTTAAGTCCAGAATGCGTGTATGATCCAATAAACCATGCCCTGTTGCAGCATATACCTAATGTTGTACTTTGAGTGCGTGGGGTAAGATTAAATCCTCCAAACACAGGAGAAACAGGGCTTGTCGGACTGTACATGTGGGTAGAGAAGAAAATGCTGTAATTGCGTCTATTTCAGGAAGGCGTCGGCGAACACTGTAAGATTCACTGCACAAAATCCATTCTTTAAGCACTCCTGAAAGCATGCGTAAAGGTTCCGTTTCTTCACTTGCACTTTACACATAAGGTGCGCTCATAGATGGGAATCTGTGCAGTGATTTCTCTCTGATAACGGACAGAGAACACAGCGCGTCTTCATCTGTATACCAACTCAATCCACAGGGATGTAATGGTAGTCTTACTTTTAGTCTGTGGCAAAAAGTAAGAACAGGAGTGCAGAGGCAGAGAACAATGGGAACTTTAAACTAGAGCTGCGGGCTGAATAGCTAACAATACCGCGCTAGATATTTCTCCTTACATCCTGGCTCATGTTGCAGAAAGCTTCAGTCTATGATCATTTCCATACAAGCTGCTTGGTTGCTGACGATAAACAAGAACAGAAATGTCAGAAACACTTTGGTCACGAACTAAGAATGCTTATAGTGTTTTCACCCTTTCGTAGTGTGCGTGTAGTACCGTAGAATAAAAAAGATGGTTAATGTCACATAGCCGTTTTGATGCTATACGGGCAGCGGGTTGTTAATCCACTGTGTCTAGGGCAAGGTACAATGTATTGGATGGCGGAGCCCATCCCTCTCCTTTCACCACCTTTTACCTCCCCAACCGTTACCCATTTTACACCTGGGTGGAATGAGGAAAGTCAGTAAAGTGTCTTTCCCAAGGATGCGACATCTAGGCAGGAACCAAACAAGGAACCGAACCCGTGACCTCTCGATCTCGTGTCCGCAAGCCAATGAGCCGTAGAAAGAAAACGATGCTAACGTATAAATGTGACCAATGTGACGCGTGATATTATGGAATGATTTCAAGAGCTGGTTCCGACTCACCCACGACTGCCATGTACGACCCTATAGCCACGTCCTCTCCCCACGTCAGCCGGGACCTGTAGTCTTCCTCCGACGAGTTCGACTTCACAGCTGCAGGCGACGTCGTGGACAGGTTCATCCTGTAAACCATTTGCCTGCAAAAATGTGTAGAGTCTTCTTTATCTCAGCAGAAGAAGCACTCATTGACTGAGCACGCAGCAGCAATTGGGCGTTGAATAGGTTCTGCCACTGACGCTGGCTGCAGCTGAGAGTTCTTGGTTGATGCTAGAGTCTTATGTCTGTCACACCAATCAGCGCGCACCAATCAGCGCACACCAATCAGCGCCGGCCGCGCCTGATGACATCATACTCCGTTCGTCAGCGTCGTCTGAAGATGAAAAGGTGTAACATTTTGATATCCGGTCAGAGGAGTGCCGCCTTACGTGCGCGTGGCGTGGGAAGACATTGTCCTGTAAGTGTCAAATCTTCCGGAGACGTCATAGCAGATGCCGAGAATGGTACTGGCTGTCGTCATTTCCGCCAGCAAAGAATGACCGATACTCGCCTGTATTCTATGTCTGGGTCACATTTTTAAAAATTCACCTGGAAAGCTTCACAGGTATGACGTCCGATAGTTTATAGCGGAGATGCTGGCAACATAAGTTTTTGGTATGTGCAAGTTTCATTTATGTAAATCAGGTGCAAACCAAACATCCATGCTACTGGAGGTACCGTTACTAGACTGACTTTCAAGTTCCTTAGTAAGCTGCTCTTTCTGGATACATACGGAGTATATACCTAACGACGTGAAACAATATCGAAGCGATCCCTCAACGTCAGTCGTGACGGGCGAACAGGCCCCATCTTACACACCAACAGGATGGACAGCCCCACTCAGCACATATCGCCACCTGCACGTAAAAGCTAACACTTTAGCAATTATGAATTGATTTCACGCCGTCCAGTTGTAAATCCGCTAATCCGTGTCCGCTGTGCGCAGGTCAGGCCCGGGTGATCCCAGCCATTATGGAGCAGGTTAGGAACCAACTCACGTACAGTTTTCGCGGCTGACTACCTGTTGAAATACCTCTCCGTGCATTCATCAGAGACAAACTTGTCTAATCTGAAAGAAAAAAAAACTTTTGTCATTAGTCTGACGGCAATCTCATATCACGAAAGTGCCTCCAATTAGGGTTGACTGTGATTGGTATAGACATCTAGCTGTAACGTAAATTTTGTAAGGTTTAACAGACGGCATCAGTTGGCACTATGAATACCGTGTAAAAGAAACGACAGAAAATTTTGATATCTGGATTTTTTTCAAAAAGCCAATCAAAGATTAGCCTCCTTTGCAGGCGTTCCCGGTGCGGTCGACGTTTTCTGGGGGGAGGGGGGCGCTGATTTGCACTATTTTCCGATTGGGCAAGTTTTCTGATCACAAGCTATCTCTGACCGCCTTCCCTGTCCAGTGTGCGTTTACCCGACGCTTGTAAGAGCAAATGTCATAGCAGTGCCTGCCATCAATAGAGATCCTTGGAACTGATATAAGGTGTGACATTCGCATTTTGTTCCTCAAATAAGTGTTGACTGACCAGACATCGCGTAGATTAAGGCCTCGTCAACTTTCGTATGTGTGACAGGTGTAATCCTCACAGGGATTTGAATGTCTCAGACCTCCGTACGTTAATGTGAGTTGTCCATTACCATACATAATGGCAAGACAGAAAGTGCGATGTGTTCGTCCAGAAAGGACCATCTTATTGACATTGTGGTAGCATACGGCACCTTTTGTGGGTTAGCCATCACCAGCTGAGTCTGCCTGTGCTGGCCCAAGTAATGACATGTATCATTGCCAATAAATACAAATACGGCATTTTATCATCTAATGTCATTTTTTTCTTATTAACGCCGCGGTCACATTCGTCGTAGGTCGTCGTACGACTTTGTTGCCGAAGAATTTTCAAGCAGGCTGTGACAGAATCAACCACCGACATCAAGACAGACTTTTCCTTAACAGACAGCTGAATTTTGTTGTTCGACAAATGGACGGCTACATTACAAGGATGCCCTCAGTTTGCGATCGTACGACAATCGTACGACGAACGTGATCAGGCTCTATCCGGTACATGGTCGAGTACCCGTTCACAGAAAAGCGTCACAAACACAACGCTACATAGTGAAAGGCTGGCACGCCGGGTTATTACAACAGTCAGTCGTAATATTACTAATAATGACGTTCCCACAATACGCTACGGTTTGATCAGAGCCTTGGTTTGATCAGAGGTACGTGACCACAACTCCAAGAGCGGTAATGATAGAATAAAGCGTCCATTCTAGGAAGAGGTCCAGCGCGTCTGACGGGACCACGCCGGCACTTGGCCCAGGTTCTTAACGACGCTGGGAGGGGGGCACAGAGCAAGCAGGGTTATTGGCCTTTGGCATTGGCAGGGCTCCACCTTGCGTCTTTTAATCAATCAACAAGGATATTAGTTTGGGTGACTTGCACTTGGACACGATTCCGAAGGAACATGTGGCACGCGGACCAGATGTGAGGAATGTAACTCACTCGAATCGCGGTTTCGGTGAATTCGTTTGAATTGTGGTGGCAGCTGAGGTATAAGCCCACAGATGCTTTACAATTACAAGTGTATTAAATCAAGAGTCATTGTCAAAAGCAGGCAGCATGTCAGGCCCTAAAACACAATAGGAGTTAAATTTGTTCGGGACAAATATTGATCCGCTCTCCTGCCGCTGCTGGGACGATATTAATGTAGCGTTGTAGCAAACGCAATTAGGAACTTCTGACTTTATGTCTCATTACCGAAGATGTAGTGTTGAAATCGCTAATAGACATATTTTACCTCAGCATTTCAACCTGGAAATAAGTCGAGTCTTGTCAAAGTTTATTGCACAGCAACTGTAACAGGTATCATGTAAGGCAAAGCGCTGTTAATCTAGTACAACCTACACATACATGTAGGTTCTAACTATGCAATATTGATAGAAGACACAATGTAAGGCAAAGTGTTATATAAGACTACTGTTACAATCTACACATAGATACTAAGCTATACAATATTGATAGGAGACACAATGAGGAGTTAGTTGTATGTCTACTGCGCAGCTACATGTGTTGACACGTTATTTTACGGTTTCTTTTTTGCATGGAGAATATACATGAGTCAAGTTAGAGGAAAATGTCGCAGCATAGTTGATTTGAGCATAGTATGCTAAACGCACCTTGAAGGCGAAGGTCAGTAGGGGGTAAGTAACCGCGAACATCGCCAGGCATCACTTTGTACCATCATCATAGGGTCTGCTGATAATACTAATGCACCTTATGTCGCTTATGTGTACAACAAAGGCGTCATTTTCACGGTTCGGTGTGCCGGATGTCTTTAGCGTACCGGCAGTCTTTGGTGTACCGGGTGGCTATCAGCTTACGAACAAGCTACAATTTACTGCACAGGTTCCTTAGGCCTTGGTTTCCGGTTTCCCGGCCGACCCTATAGCTATCAAAAACCCACCGGCCAAATATCCTTCTTGCAGGCCTATTTTATTTTTTTCAGGACTAAAAACGGAAACACAACATTTTTTTTCAGTAGGAGTAACCACACCGCAACATAACACCTCCGGTGCCTCTCATGCAGACACGGCAATGTGGTTAAAATGATGCATACTGTATCAGACAAACCTGTGGAAATGACAAAGGACGGAGTTGCTTTGTTTCTTTTTGCTTTGGGCTGCACTGCGAACTCCATGGCCACCTTTGTATGGTAAATGATGTTTAGGAGTAGTGGCAGTGAGCTAATTCTCCAAGGAACGTAAGGACATGTAAGTCGGACAGCGCTGTGTCTCTGTAATCATCCGTCATATCGTTTAGACAAAATCGAAGCAATTACGATAAATACAAGGCACTATCTACACGTAATTGGAGACCGAACGCGTCACTCGCAGCAAATGTTGTAATGGTCTGCCGCCGACATAACTAGGTATGAAACATCTTATATTTTGCGTTGCTTTATTGTTTTCATATGCAATGCATAACAAGGAATAAGATACAAAATTAAGCGACGCGATGCCCGGACATAAATGTACGTTTACGGCATGCTCATTGGGGCCTGATCACATTCGTCGTTCGATCGGCGTACGATTAAAACTAAGAACATGTTTGGGAAGTCGTGCATGTGTCGTCCAAAATTCTGCTGTCTTGTTACCGAAAAGGCTGTCTTAGATCATTGTCGGCCATTTGTTAATATCATCAAAATCTTACGACGACCTACGAAGACTGCATGTGACCGCGTCGTTAGCTGGACCTGAGATGGGGCCGCTCATGGCGGCGCTGGAAGACATTTTCCCGCAAATTCTGTATACGTCTTGTTTTTCAAATTGAACTCTCGCTGTAATTGGAAGGTTTTCTTGATGCGAGGTGCGTCTATGCATTTCCCAAAATAAGTGCGCTCTACTCTTTAATTAGACAGAAACGTTTTAATGAGAATCATACAATGACGCATCAGCATATATTATATTTAGACAGATGGAGCTTTCGGTAACACACCTTTGAAGGCTTTGTTTCCGGAAGCCGGCTGTGCTACACGGTAGTCAAGCGTGGGTTAACAATTACGAGAAAAAGCTTGTCAATCATCCTTCGTTGCTAACCATCAGGAAAATAGTTTCAAGGCGTTTTATTGTGCTAGAAATGCCCAAACTACTGTATCCGCTCTACCAATATTTTTTGCGAGATGTTACTTGCTTGTTGATGCAATGCAAAGTCATTTCGGGGACAAAACAAATCCCCTAAGGCCGCGTCACGTACATGCACGTCTCCACAGTGGAAGCCTCAGTAATGCGCACATCGTGCTACATGTAGCTGGGCGGAGTGATCCTCTTATCACTAGTGTCTGGCAGACTAAGGGCAGACGGATATTATTAAATAACAACTTAAACATAACGTTACAGATTACAACCTAAAGCGGCAGTCAACAGACTTTGCTGATTGATGTCCCTGGCGTCTAATCACTTTGTGTTGTTGTTTTTCTTTTCGTATCCACCTGACAATTACATGTACGCTTCAAAAGAAGGTCAGAAAGTTTGTGCAAATGACTTGTGCAAACTTGTGCAACTGATGACAGTAGTTGCTAGTTGTATTTGGTGATTGTCCCATAAGAATCCATGTACTTTAACATGCTTGTACAATAGTGCAGGGTACTTTAACTTAACATCACGTAGAGGTACAGGTACAGTCAGATTTAGGTACAGGTACGGATCTGTACAGGTACAATTTGATGAAGAAACCAGCTGCAGTTGTCTCAATGGTTACAAAACATGAATTAACAGTTACCTTATGCACAGAACCCACGCTTTCCAAAGGATCTAAAATCAACTATAGTGCTGATTTCATCACCTACACAGTGATTTCATCTTTTTTTTCGTGCAGTACTAAATTTTCATCATTGACATTGTGGCAGTAATAACACGTTTTTTAGTAACAAAATAAGTAAAAACGTTCTATACTTGACTGTAAGTCTATTCAGGTACAGTACCGGTACATTAATGTTCTAGTTTCTTTGACCTATACCTAAATAATTTCCGCGGTACGCAGCACTAATATTGCACATGTAGTTGTAGTATATGTACCGTAACCTCTGTCCGCCGTATGTGGGACATGTCTGAGACCAGCTGTCGCCAGTTCAAGCAGTGATGTCATTCTGCGCTTTCTCCCGCAGCCAATTAAGAAAGAGAAGGGTCGGCCTTTATAAAAAAAACCGAAGTATAAATCTTACATATCGCCGAAGATTCATAGAGTAAGACATGTTTTAGACTTACATAGTAAAGCTCATAATATGTAGATAATGGCAAACTGAGCAGGGCTGATTTTAATGCGAGCCATCACCTGACTATATTTCATAGCGTAACCTTTTGGGGGATTTCAGCAACGCCGTAGTATGTGCGTAATTCTTGCTTTATGTTTCGTAAAAACATGAGAATGCAAATATTTGACGAAGGTGCAGCCACTCACTCATTGGTCGAACAGATAGTTGCCATTCTCTCATTGGTTGAACTGCTAATTGTGATGGACAGTCAGGATTGGTCTATATCAGCTGACACACAAACGTCACCAGCTATTCTCAGACATGTACGTGCGTCGGTTTGTCGTCTGCTCCAATGATATGGCCATGGATGTTATGTCATGGGCAAAGGGCGAGATGTTGTGTCACATTGTCACACTCACTGACGCGTGTAGAAAGGTGGTGTCACTCACTGACGTATGTAGAAAGGTTGTTACGCCGCAGTAGAGACTGATGTACACTTGGGCGTTAACGTGCGTACGCCATCACGTTGAACTGTAGGTCCTGTTTGAACTCATAAAGAGGCCAAAGTGTACTCTAACCACCTATAACTAGAAATCATGAAATGGAACTAAAATAGTATGACGCCAGCGAGAATCTAGTTTGTCACTTGTGTTCTTGTTTCTTTGCCTATTTGTTTGCTAGCAGGAGAGGGTCGTTGGTTTCTCGGTTTTTGAAAGTATTCAATATTGTAACGTTAGATACTACATTACGCTATGCTTTTAAACACGGAACGGTACAGATGTTTATCATCAGGCTACTAAACATGCAGGTCAGTTCTCAAGGGGTCATTAGATACGAGATTGTATTAATTTGGGTCATTACATACATACACACGTACATTGGTCATACACATGTTGGGTCATACACATGGGTCATACACATGTTGGGTCATACACACGTACACTGGTCATATATTTATTGCACTGACGTCTACGCTGCCAGCGTCAGTGCCATTTCGAACCTAACTTAACACGGTATAATTACTACGTGGGCGAAGGTAAAGAGACGACAAAGCAAACTCGATAAGTGGTTTGAATGCAACCTTTGAACCGTATACACGCGTTACTAGGCGACAAGAGGTCCTTTGTAATTGCCGCCGGGAAAGACGCACGCAAACCACCAGGACCAGGATAGCACATTTGTCATGAAGGTGGGCCACGTATTGTTTACCGTTGATTCTATTTCAACTGTAATGTGGTAGAGCTCGAGTCTGCGACGTTATTACAGCTAGTAAATTCTAGAATTTGTTACTGAGACCGACACTCGCCCTTGAAACCGGAGTAGGTCAGTTAATACCCGCTTAGATTGTTACACCCGAACCCCCCACCCCCAGCCCCACATTCAAGCAAACACGTAAATACACATGGAATTTCGTCTTCTACGGAGGCGTTAAAGGTAGGTACTTTATATATATCTGTATTAGCGTTGTTTTAGTGCTAATGTAATTAGATTTGTGTCAGTAGTCCTGTTTATACTGCAAACATGTATATACATTTTCATCTGTTCACCTGTACTTAGCCCGATAGGGCATGAACCTACAATAAAGGCTATCTGATTATATCATGTGAATGCAAATTGACTGTCGAATTCTAGGGGAGGGAAGCGGATGTCAAAACTTTCCTTAATCAAACTATACGTGTGTCTAATATGGTACTAGCTGACGCCCCACAGGCACTTCGTTGTTTCTGATATATCTCAATGCAAACGTTAGTGTTGTGTGTGCTGCAAACGTCTGTGTTGTGTGTACTCGTATTCGTAACTCAGTGATAATTGTAAACGTGCCTCTGTGATCCTGATTGCTAGTGCTTGATGACAATTAAATGTGTTGAGAACTGTAGGCTTAGGTAACATTTTTTGTTATACAAGTATGTCCTGTGGTAAATCTAGCTAGACTGTCTGTTGATTAGGAAAATGCCAGTCTTTTCTTTGTAACGAATTCGAATTTCGCCTTGTTTTGTTCATCCAGGAGTAAAATGGCAACCAAGGAACTTGAAGGGAAGGCTAGAGATGCACTTGATCATGGCCAACTTGACAAAGCTGAGAATTTCTTCGCTCAGGCTCTTAGATTAGTCACCGAAACTGGCGTCAGTGACCACAGAGACCAAATCAGACCCTTGGTGGGACTAGGCAATGTAGGGTCAAGGGTCACGGCCCAAGATGGCGGCTTTTAGAGACCTCTCCTCGTGGGATTTTACAATCCATTGTAATCCTTTGAGGAAAAGGCTCTAAATAGCCGAGAACAGTGCCAAATAAGAACTAGACAGGCCTTACAGTGTTTCTTTAGTTTCATTTTTGATTTTGTTTCGTATTTAGGGCGAAATTTTTTAGTTAGAACTCTGCAGTCACCAAGGTACCCCCCTCCCACCCCAACGAAGCGGTGGGATGCGACGAAGGACAGACCAGTGCTCCAGTTATTATATTTTGCTTTCCGTAACGTTTTTCCTTGGTTTTGAGCACTGTAATAAGCGTGACCCGGAACCCTCAACCAAAAGACGGTGACAGTGGAAGGCAGAGGAGAACAGAAGCGCCCAGGATTTATGTTAGTTTTGAGAAGAAGAAGCAAGTAACGGATACAGTCCTCAAGTTGGAAAATATTCAGAACGTCGATGGCAGACAGTGGAAAGACGGACACATCAAGAACAAGATCACGGGGCTCAAACATGAGCTCCGGCGTGAGTACAAACCTACCGGAGCACAATAGTAAAAAAAGGGAGGCAGCTAACAAGAAAAGCATGGATAAATCTAGTAAATCAGCAATACCCGAAGTATACAACTGTGGAATTTGTGACATGATTGTGAAAGACAGTGATAAAGCTGTTGAATGTGAAGTATGCGTGACTTGGTTTCACACAAAATGTGCTAAAGTATCCGATAGTTTGTATCGAGTAATTTCAGAAGAACCAGAAGACTGTCATTGGTATTGCCACAATTGCAAGCAAGGCGCGAACAAATTGTACTTAAGTGTAGTAGCATTGACAGGGGAACTGCACAAAGTAAAGGAAAAACTAAGCCAAGTCAGTCAAGAACTATGTGACACAAAACTGGAACTAGGAAAACAAGTGGGAGAACTAAGGGATAAAGACAGTTCATTAGAAGCTAGAATCTTACATTTAGAGGAGACACAGCAAAACCCACAGACAACCACGCAACAGGTAGAACTTGGGAATCTAACAGAGGACCAGTTGGTAGAGCGAATTATCAGTAAGACGACTGAAACAGTAACCAAGTCAGTGACAGACAAAGTGACCTTAACCCTGAGTGAGAAAGAAGATCAAGAAAGTAGGAAACTAAATCTCATTATACATAATCTACCTGAGTCTAACTCTAAGAAAGACGACACAGATAGCGTCACTACGCTCTTTAAGGAGGAATTTAGGCTCAAGACAAACATTGGCGAGGTACAAAGACTGGGTAGACCCAACCGAGAAGGTGTAAGGCTACTTAAAGTAACCATGGCTAGCCTAAGTGAAAAGAAGCAAGTGCTCGCAAGGGCTAAGGAGCTACGAGAAAGTCAGCACCCAGTGTACAACCAGGTATATATTCGTCCGGACCTAACAAAAAAACAACTTGAAGAATCAAAAAACTTGAGAGAGAAACTGAAGGACCAACGGGAAAAACAACCCGACAAGATATGGCTCATAAGAAAGGGAAAGATTGTAGAACTGGCACAATAAACTTCAAGCAACACAACTTAAGAATATTATATGCCAATGTTGACAACTCAATTATGAGCAAATATGATGAACTATGCACATTACTATATGACAAACAATATGACATTATTTCTTTGACTGAAATTAAACCTAAACATGGAGCAATCCCGGACTTGTCAGTTATGCAGATCCAAGGTTATGAGCTGTTTACTAGTAACCTCCAGGCTAAGGATACTCGAGGCACATGTATATATGCCAAGACTTCTCTTAACGCCAAACAAATAAATCCACCAACAGACTCCTTCCAAGACTGCACTTGGGTTACAGTACAGGGACCCGACAACACTAGTCTGCTTATTGGAACAGTCTATAGGTCTGGTTCGCCAGCACTAGCAAAGACGAGAGACCAAGCATTACACGAGACTCTCAGGTGGGCAGTAAACTTGAACAAATCACACTTACTTATTACAGGGGATTTGAATCACCCGAGTATCTCTTGGTCTCCCTCACCTCATATTCCTAACGCCGAGAGTACAGAGAGTCCAGCATATCGATTTGTAGAATGTATACGGGACACTTATTTATATCAACATGTTACTCAACCAACAAGGTTTAGAGAAGGGCAAATACCAACTCTGGACGACCTAGTATTTAGCAACGAATTTGGGATGATAGAACAGTTGATATACTCGGAACCCCTGGGAGCGAGCGATCATGTGAAACTAGACTTTAGATTTATTTTCAATACAACCCCACACAGAAAAATGAGGAAGATATTGAACTACGAGAAGGCTGATTTTGCAAAAATGAGGGAGGGCCTTAATCTTGACTGGGACAGTATACTTGCAGACAAAACTGTACAAGAGGCTTTTGATGAGCTACAAGGAAGGATTACTGATGTTGTGAAGCTTCACGTGCCTGTGAAGACCATAGATGACACAAAAAAGAAATTTAAGCCGCCTTGGATGAATAGAGCAGCACATCGTAAAGCACGTAAGAAGTACCATGCTTGGATTAGGTACCTCAATACTAAAGATAGGCAAGACTGGGTAAGATATAAGGAGGCAAGAAATGCCGCGACCCACGCATCAAGAACAGCACGTCGAGAATTTGAAAGAAGCATAGCCAAGGAGGCAAAGCTAAACAACAAGGCATTTTGGAACTATGTAAACAGTCGGCGTAAAACAAAAACAAATGTGGGAGAACTTAGGGATAGATCTGGAATATTCACAAAGAGCGACAAGGAAAAGGCAGAAGTGCTGAATGAACAGTATTCACAAACCTTCACGGTAGAAGACTGTAACAACATTCCTGATTTTGAACCTAAACCCCTTCTGAACAACGTATTGGAAACTGTTGAAATCAATGAAGAGGTGATAATCAAGCACCTGGAAACACTTAGGATCGACAAATCCCCAGGAAACGACGGGTTACATCCCAGAGTTCTTAAAGAAGTTGCCCAGGAAATTGTCAAACCCCTGACCATGATTTGTAAATCAAGCCTTGAGACTTCCGAATTACCAGAGCAGTGGAGGGAGGCTAATATTACCCCAATTTTCAAGAAAGGGAGTAAAGCAGACCCAGCAAATTATCGCCCTGTATCTTTGACCTCCGTGGTTTGTAAGATGTTAGAGAGAGTGATTTCCGATGCAGTAATTGACCACATTAGGTCTAACAATCTTACATGTCCAGAACAACACGGTTTCTCTAAAGGGAAGTCCACAGTAACAAATCTGTTAGAAGCCCTTGATGTTTGGACGGAGGCACTCAGCCATGGACTACCTGTTGATGTTATTTTCCTTGACTATGCCAAGGCATTCGACACGGTGCCACATGAAAGACTACTCAGAAAAATTGAGTCCTTCGGCGTGGGCAAGGGTTTGCTTAAATGGATCCGTGGCTTCTTGACTACGAGGAAACAAAGGGTGGTAATAAATGGGGAAAGCTCAAGCTGGAAACCGGTCACTAGTGGAGTTCCCCAGGGATCGGTTTTGGGTCCCTTACTCTTCATGATATTTGTGAGTGATATCCCGGAAAGTCTGCATAACTTTGTGTCAATGTTTGCAGATGACACGAAAATTTACACGACCGTACAGGACTGTGAAAAAAGTCAACATCTTATGTGTCTGCAAGCCGACTTGAATACCTTACAGGAGTGGTCTCTCAAGATGCAAATGAGATTCCACCCAGATAAATGTAAGGTTATGCACCTTGGAAAGCGGAATCCACAACACGAATACACAATGAGAAAAGAGGATGGGGCAACCCATATCCTGAGCACTACTAACGAAGAGAAGGATCTAGGGGTTCTGATTGACCACAAACTGACTTTTAGTCAGCATGTACAGGGGCAAGTAAATAAAGCAAACAAAGTGTTAGGAACTATCAAACAAACATTCCAGCACTTGGATAAAGATTCATTTTTACTTTTGTACAAAAGCCTTGTTCGCCCCCATCTTGAATATGCTAGTGTTATCTGGAGTCCGAAAACAAAGAGAGATCAGGACTCTCTGGAGAGAGTGCAGCGTCGGGCAACGCGCCTCGTTCAGTCTGTTTCCCACCTTCCATACCCTGAAAGGCTCAGAGTGCTGGAACTACCAACACTCTACTTTCGTAGGCTGAGATCCGACGTTGTGGAGCTGTTTAAGATCTCCCACGGACTTGACAAACTACGCACAGGAAACCACTGTAACCTCTGTAGTAGGTCAATGTTTATGTCAAGTCTGTCAAAGAATACCAGAGGGCATGCATATAAACTCCAGATCCAGAAGTCAGATGGGCCCAGATCAAACTTCTTTCCAACAAGAGTAACCCCTATCTGGAATAAACTCTCAGAAGCAGCAGTAACCTGTAGTTCAGTGAATGCCTTCAAGTCTAAACTAGCTCTGGAATGGAAAAATCACCCGGACCGTTACGGCTACAACTTCTCATACTGAACTGCCAATACTGTCTGAACTATATGAACGGTCTCATTACCCTGGGAAGGGTACCGACTGACCCGGATTCAGGTGAATATTCAGGTGAATATATCAACAGCGCCTCGATGCGGAATCTATTGTAAAAGCAGCTGCATTGTTCAATGCAGCCTTGGTGCGTTGCTACGACGAACTTGAGCGAGTTGAAATTCGAGGCAAAATATCCGAAACAGGAATCGAGTTTGTGCGTAAAGTCTGTCAAAATGTTTTCATCAATCCTCATGAACCAGACATTGAACGAGAACGTCATATTTCATCGCTAACCAGTATTAGAAACGAATGCAAAGCAGCCCTGTCTGCTCTGTCACCGATCGAGAGCGATAACCCGAGTGACTATGTCCAGCGGGCCAATGACGTGCACACCTTACACGTCATGATTGCGGCAGAAATAAGAGCGATGGTCAAGAGGATGATCGAAGAGTGCATGGTTGTTATAGGTCCGCCTCCATGTAAACACGCCATCATCGGATTGGGCTCACTAGCTCGCGAGGAAACGACACCATATTCTGATCTAGAGTTCGCCATCCTTGTAGAAGAGGGCTGCGACTCTGAGCCAAATGTAGCATACTTCAGGCTCCTAACACACTATATCCACGTGAAGGTTGTCAATCTCGGAGAAACGATTCTTCCAGCCGTGGGGATCAGATCCCTTAACGACTTTTATTCAGGAAATCCAGAGGACGACTGGTTTTTTCGACGAGGTTACGCCACAAGGGTTTGCATTCGACGGCGCAATGCCGTGGGCCAGCAAGGTGCCTACAGGTAGACACAAGACCGAGGGAAAAGACGCTCTCGAGCTGATCCGAACTCCGAAGAACATGGCAGCCCTGCAGGCAGAGGAAACGTCTGTAAAGGAAGGATACCACGTAGCTGATGTGCTGAGCTCTGTGGTGTTGATAGAGGGCCAGGAAGAGCTTGTGCAGGAATACAGGCGTGAAATGATGACCATTCTTACTGCACCAACTAAACTACACGTTAGTGTACAGGAAGAAAACAGAGAAGTGTCGGACAGTCTACACAGAATTTATAACCTCAACGATGATCCTGATATGTTCACCAAGATGCACGATACAAGTATAACCCGGCCGCTACGAACCGTTATGGAACAACGAGCGGTCAATGCTTTGGCTGCTGACATTGAAACGTACGACGACAGGCTTTCTTATCTAGACGAAAGTGGAAAACTGCTCCACGTCAAGAAAGAGATCTACCGCTTACCAAGCACTCTACTGGAAGGGCTTGCCAGGTTCTACGGCATCATGTCATGTAGTTCGTGGGAGAGAATTGAAGAGCTGCAAAAGAAGGGAGTGTTGAATGCGAAAGCAGCACAGAATCTGAAGGTAGCAGTTGCGATTTCCATGGAGTTACGGCTGAAATGCTATTTGAAACACGGTTCACAAAGGGGTTTGATGAACGCCACTGTTCCACTACAGATCAAAGAAGAAGAATGCACTGAAGCACTGTTTCACGTTCAAGACCCGGGTATACTGGTGGCGTTTTACAGCGTACTGTTGAGTCTGAGGGAGGCAATTGAAGAAGCGCTTTGTGATCCTTTCAACTTTGCAAACACGTTGTCAAAGATGTTGTCTGGGAACCTCGTGGATAATGGACCGAAGACCAAAGGCCTAGTGTACAGCAAGTTACTGCAGAATCGTATCAGCCTTGAGTATTTCCGTCAGGCTGATAAGGAAAAGCCTGGCGACACTGCCGTGCTGGATTCCATGGGTAACTTACTTCACTTAATGGGAAAGTCTCAGGACGCCCTGAAAACTCACCAAGCTTCATTGGACGTGAAACAACACACTGATTATTTGAACTTACCTGAAAACATTGCAATGTCTCACATGATGATTGGACGTGACCTTCTAGCTTTGGGCGGAGCTGACGAAGCTGTTGAACACCAGAGGAAGGCCCTGGAACTACTAAACGTTCCGATGACGTTAGAAGATCGCCCGTCAAAATTTGCAGCAACGTACATCAACCTGGGTTTAGCTTTGGAAGATTCAGGCAAGTACATCGAAGCAGACGAATACTATCAGAAGGTAATAGAGACTTTCAGGATGAGTCGAGGTAACCCTCTTCTAGCCAAAGCCATCAACAATAGAGGGAACGTCGCCAACAAACTTGGGAAAAGGAAGGAAGCGTTGGCGTTCTACAAGAAGGCATTGGACTTACAGTTTAGTCTGTTTGGAAGGGACACAGCTCATCCGGACATAGCTACTGGATATAACAACATTGGGACTATCTACTTGACAATGGGTGAAGACGACATGGCATTAGCGGCCTTACAACGGTCACTCTACATTAAACGTCGAGTCCATGGGACAGAAAATGACCACACAAGCATAGCAGCAAGCATGGTCAACATCGCTGCCCTTTTTCAGCAGATGGGCAGACATCGGGAATCGCTGGTCATGAGCGAATCTGCAGAGGCAATGTTAGAAAGACTAGGACAAACACAAAGTGTATACATGGCAACAGCGATGGGCGTAACGGGGATATCTCTTGCTCAATCTGAGAGGTACAAGAAAGACGCCATACAGAAGCTTCTTGGTGCTACAACGATCATGGAGAGTAAAGACATAGAATCAAGAGGCCTAGCAAAGATTCACTATGAACTAGGCTCACTGTATCGATCAACTGGGTCCAAAATGAAATGTCTAGAATGTCTACAAAGAAGTGTTCATCTGTTTGAAAAGTTTACCGATACGAGGGGGAAGGACTCTTCACTAGCGTATAGTTTAGCTCTGCTAGCTTCTGCTTTCTATGAGTACGCAGAGTATCCAGCTGCACTACTAAATTTCAAGAAGGCATTGCACCTAGTTCCGGAAGAACAGATAATGAGGAAAGTGAAGTACAGTAGAAATTTGGGGCAGGTCTTACTAAAGGCGGCACAAGTTCAGGAAGCAGTCGACACAATCATTACATCTATGGAACTCTTGGAAAGTG
Source organism: Branchiostoma floridae x Branchiostoma japonicum (assembly GCA_013266295.2). Lineage (NCBI taxonomy): Eukaryota > Metazoa > Chordata > Leptocardii > Amphioxiformes > Branchiostomatidae > Branchiostoma > Branchiostoma floridae x Branchiostoma japonicum. The sequence goes on from CM023824.1 coordinate 12,979,940, forward strand.
TGCCAGATGAAGACCGAGGAAATGTTCAAGTGGAAGACTTTGAAGCTGCGCTCGGAGCAGCTCTCGCGGCAGCCGGTCAGTTCTCTCTTGCCAATGTGCATTATGCGAAAGCCCATGCGAAATATTCACTATATGGAGAAGACAGTGACCTCTCCGCTGTTGAAGGCGGTATGTGCATCAGTGTGTATCTTGAATGCGCCAGCCTTGTTCGCCAAGGCAAAGTAGTGGAAGCACGAGAAATTCTTGAAGAATCAGAAGAAGATCCAGGTGACCCAGATCTATATCGTAAGCTCGCGAACACTACCTACAACCAGGAAGGATTAGCAGAAACTACTCAGTTCCTTGAGACAGTTGTCTACCTTGATCCGAAAGATAGCAGAAGCAGACGCAACTTGGCACGCATGTACCATGTACAAGCAAGACTGTCAGAGGCATGCGGTAACGCTAAACTATCCTCGAAAATGAGTATGCAAGCTAATGATGAGTATGTCCTGATGATGTGCGGCAAACGTGATCTGTCGCTGATGACAGAGTATGGGAACTTTCTATGCCTCAGCCGGAGGTGGGAAGAAACCATGCTCGTCCTTCTTCAGGTTGTCGCAGAGGACTGTCAAGTGGGTTCCTCGCCGGTCATCACGTGCGGACGTCTGGACATGGCGGCGATACCAGAAGAGCTAAAAAGCGAAGTGAAGAACCAGAAAGAAGGGAAGCTTCACGTTCCCTGTAGACATCTTTCATACTTCCTTCTAGCCAGGGCATTTCTGGAATCTGAAAACCAGAGAGGAGCCGATGAGATCGTTCAAGTTTTTGGTCGTGAAGTTCAAGACAATGTGAACAGTTCCATTATTTCCTGGTCCCTCCTAGGGTATGCCTTATGGCGTGTCAGACGCCATCTTGAGGCAAGTGCAGCATTCGCAACAGCGTCGAACCGCATGGAAGAGACTTGCGACTTTGACCTTACGGTGAACAATTGGGCAGCCTGTGTCATCTGTGCAGTTCTGTCCAAACTGGAAATCTAGCAACATCGAATTTGTAAACTGGAACAAGAGGTTTCAGACTTCCGGGAAGTATTTTGGATTTTCCTGAATTTATTGGAACAAGCGAGATTGTATAAGGTACTTTTAATCAGGACTGGTATAGAATCTGTGCAGGGTTGAAGGGTAGACTCATACAATCCTTGGCTGCTGACTCCATGCCGGATTTTATGAACTTCAAGTCGATCACTTCATTTCCTCAGTTGTCTGACCTTTTGACCTCCTGTCATATGGCCTATTATTCTCCTGTCATGTGACCTAACACAATGTCAAGTTGCTTTGCAATTGTGCGGATGGAAATACATACCAACCCGCTCTTCCCAGCGAGCCACCCAAAACAATACGTCCGTCCCGTAAGTAATGATTACAACACAAAATATATACATGCTTTAATACATGCCAAAAGCCCGTTTGCAAAGTAGGAGTACGATATATATATATATATATATATATATATATATATATATATATATATATATATATATATATATATATATATATATAGTATTGTTCATACATGTACATAACGGCAACACAATGTTTCAAGTGCTTGTGATACCAATGACACCATAATACAACATTTGCTGACTACAAGTGTTATTCAATGAACATAGACGTTTGTACCAAATAAACAACCTTCTGATGTTATTAAACATCAAACCTTACAAATCATATTTTCAGTTATACCGTTAGGTGTAATCAAATTTCTTTGATGACGTCACAGTAAACACGGCAGCCCAGAACCGCGCAAAAAAAGCAGTTTTCTTAAGAACCAAGCATTATGATATTTTGTAATTGTATGTAGTTGAAATGAAATCATACCAACATATTTCTATCGAGAGCAGTCTACAAAATGAATAGAATTATGCAAGTGAGGATAGAATTTGCATATTCAATTGGAAAAGCCGAAAACATGTTAATGGTAAATGATAGGAATGTCATATCTTTGACATATTTCACGTAGACTGAGGTTAAGATCAAAGTATGCAAATTATGGCATACTTGCTATAGCAATTAAGAATACTAGAAAGGTAACATTTGCAAAGCAAATGCATAATGTTAACCTTCGCATATGGTCTACTCTGTTAATCTACAGGAGTTATCCCTCCTGCTATAAAATTGCAACATGATGTAACACAACACCAGTTACCATGGTAACAGACAGTCTGGTTCAGGTCATTGACCAGGTCATTGTTTGGAAAATAGGAAGAAGAAGAAACGTAGCAAAAACAATATGTTTTCCTTCGGTCAACATAATTAAAGTGACCACCAAAAATTCCAAATTAAAGTGACCAACAAAAACTCCGAGGTCACTCTATTTCGCAATTTTGGGAGGTCACTTTAATACGGAATTTTTGTTGGTCACTTTACATCAGAGTTTTTGTTGGTCACTTTAATTCGGAATTTTTGTTGGCCACTTTACATCGGAATTTTTGTTGGTCACTTTAATTCGGAATTTTTGTTGGTCACTTTAATTCGGAATTTTTTTTAGTCACTTTAATTCGGAATTTTTGGTGGTCACTTTAATTCTGAATTTTTGGTGGTCACTTTACATCGGAATTTTTGGAGGTCACTTTAATTCGGAATTTTGGGAGGTCACTTTAATTCTGAATTTTTGTTGGTCACTTTAATTCGGAATTTTTGGTGGTCACTTTAATTCGGAATTTTTGGTGGTCACTTTAATTCGGAATTTCTGGTGGTCACTTTAATTCGGAATTTTTGTTGGTCACTTTAATTCGGAATTTTTGTTGGTCACTTTAATTCGGAATTTTTGTTGGTCACTTTAATTCGGAATTTTTGTTGGTCACTTTAATTCGGAATTTTTGTTGGTCACTTTAATTCGGAATTTTACTTGGTCACTTTAATTCGGAATTTTACTTGGTCACTTTAATTCGGAATTTTTGTTGGTCACTTTAATTCGGAATTTTTGTTGGTCACTTTAATTCGGAATTTTTGTTGGTCACTTTAATTCGGAATTTTACTTGGTCACTTTAATTCGGAATTTTACTTGGTCACTTTAATTCGGAATTTTACTTGGTCACTTTAATTCGGAATTTTATTTGGTCACTTTAATTACCTTCGCCAAGAAGGTTATGTTTTAGTGGCTGTGTGTGTGTGTGTGTGTGTGTGTGTGTGTGTGTGTGTTACCAGCATAACTCGAGAAGGCTTAGATGGATTATCTTGATATTTGGTAGGTTGGTAGGTCTTGATGAGACCTCGAAATGATTAGATTTTGGGCCCCCTGGCGGCTTGTTATGGTACTGCAGCTGAACTTCCGGTTTTGATATCTCGTGATCTGGACATGCTAGGGTCATGATTTTTGGATGGTAGGTAGCTCTTGTGCTCAGGAAGAAGTGACGTAAGTTTGGGCCCCCTAGCAGCCTGCTCTGGAACTGCAGTAGCGTTTGTAAGAAAATGTTTAAAGTAGGATAACTCAATAACCAGTTGACGGATCGTCTTGATATTTGGTATGTAGGTAGCCTAAGTGATCCTTGACATGATTAGATGAAAATTATGCAAATTAGCATTTAATTTGCATAATTAATGCAGGGATTCTATAATTCAGCTACCTTCCATGATAGCACTATTCAACCTTGTGACATGTGTAATTAAGACTGAGAGGAACATTGCCAAATATTAATTATGTAAATGAATACCTAATTTGCATAATTAATGAGAAAATATTATAATTCCATAGAGGTTGATGCTGCCAATTTCATACTTGCACATTTCGAAGTTGACTGAAGGTGAACATCATTTAACATAATTTCTTCATGTCAGGACCTCATTTGCATAATTTATGAGGAAATGTTAGAATAGCCTTCTTTGTTAAGATAACACTGCCATTGGGTGGAGAATATGATCAAGTGATGTAATTCATTTAAATGAGGATCTTATTTGCATAATTAGGGGAAATCTAGGTCATAAAGGTAACCTCATTTGGCGAAGGTATGAGGTCGTGGAACTCTAGTTCGGAATTTTACTTGGTCACTTTAATTCGGAATTTTACTTGGTCACTTTTAATTCGGAATTTTTGTTGGTCACTTTAATTCGGAATTTTACTTACTTACTTACTTACTTATCCTCTTCATCCCTTGCGAGACATAAGGCCGTGACTTTTTTCTTCCATCTGGGTCTATCCTCGGCCACCTTCTTCATTGATCGCCAAGATAGTCCCATGGCCCCCAGGTCATCCGACACAGTTCTTCTCCAGGTAGTTTTTGGTCTACCTCTTTTCCTTTTGCCGACAGGCCTCCAATTTAACGCTATTTTGGGGATTCTATTGTCGCCCATTCTTACAACATGGCCAAGCCATTTCAGTCGTCTGTTGGTGATTTCAATAGAGAGTCTTCTACAACCGGTTTTGCTATAAAGTTCCTCATTTGATATCTTGTTAGGCCAGAAGATACGGCAGATCTTACGAAGGCAGTTGTTATTGAATGCGTCGATCTTTCGCATATCGGTCTTTGTTACCCTCCAGCTCTCAGCACCGTACAGAAGAACTGATTTAACATTACTGTTGTAGAGTCTGATCTTTGTGTTAAGACTGTACTGCTTGGACTTCCATATGGTTTGAAGGCGACTGAATGACCCCCTGGCTTTGTCCAGACGTACCTTAATGTCCTTTTGCGCACCATCCTTTGAGCTCATAACACTACCCAGGTAAGTGAAGACTTCTACGCCCTCTAGGGCTTCACCGTCTATACTGATGGGAGGATTCGGGGGAATGTTTATGTACATAACTTGAGTTTTCTTTTTGTTTATTTACAAACCAGTTTGTTTGCCTCGGTCACTTAGACGGTCAGTCTTTTCCTGAAGTAATTTGCGGATGGATGCAAGGACAGCCAAATCGTCGGCAAAGTCGAGATCCTCAAGACAAGTGTCAAAAGTCCAATTTAAGCCACGGGGGCAGTCTGAGGTTGTTTCACGCATTACCCAGTCTATGGTAATCAGGAACAGTATTGGGGAGAGAATACAACCCTGTCTAACACCAGACCTAACACAGAATGGTTCGGATAGACTATTCTCTGTTATGGAATTTTACTTGGTCACTTTAATTCGGAATTTTACTTGGTCACTTTAATTCGGAATTTTACTTGGTCACTTTAATTCGGAATTTTTGTTGGTCACTTTGATTCGGAATTTTTGTTGGTCACTTTAATTCGGAATTTTACTTGGTCACTTTAATTCGGAATTTTTGTTGGTCACTTTAATTCGGAATTTTACTTGGTCACTTTAATTCGGAATTTTACTTGGTCACTTTAATTCGGAATTTTTGTTGGTCACTTTAATTCGGAATTGTTGGTCACTTTAATTCGGCTGAAATTTCCGCGCGCGCGGCTGATAGGTCCGCGTGACGTCGAATTTGTCTGCGCGAGGCGGCTGATTGGTCCGCGCGGACGGCTAATTTCTCCGCGCCGAGTCGAATGGGTCTGCGCGACGCGGCTGATATAGATCCTTGCGACCATCGAATTTGTCTGGCCATCCCGTGACGTAGGTTGTACCCCGTGTATAAAGTTGTGGTCATTCGCTAAAAATGCACACCAAGTGATTTACCCGAGGAGTTGGCAAACAACAGGTATACGTATGGCCACCATAGAGTTCATCCCACAGTTAGAATGGGAAATGTTAGCCTTACCGCGGCTCACCCTGGCAAATTATTGACCCCATTTCTGCAGAATCTTAACAAGGAGGTTCAATCAATGGCCCGGCGGAGGTTAACGTTATCCTTGCGCCCTGACTCATCATGGCGGATCTAGAACCTTCCATGTATGTCAATTAGCACTCCAAAACAGGAACACACTCGAAAACACTCGAAAACAGGAACGACTTCATTGAGAAACGCTTACGTAAGGTTTGCAGGCAGCACACTCCACTCACACAGTCAGCTGCACATAAACAAGTTTAAATCATTCCCGGGTCTTGCACACGGCACGTGGATGATACCATATTAGCAGCAGGGGGAACATCAATAAAGTGTTTCAAAACCAACGTCCAGTCTATCAACAGTTCATATCAATACACATAAAAACCAGATAATATTTTTATTATATGATAAAAAAATAATTTGTTTTGAATCGGTTTGTTATTTTAGATGTGTTCTTTGTACTTCTTTATTAGACTAACCCCTCTGAAGGGTGTCTTACGGTCGAACCAGGAAAAAGTGCGGTGTGCAAGGTGGTTGTTTTGCACCAGTCGAAGATGACAACGTGTGCACAACGTGTGCATAAACAGTATAAAACCTGAATCACGAGACACGCAGTCATTTTCCTGCTACGCCACAGCGCCATTTGTGTTCGTGACCTACCCAGACGCTACGAGGAAAGACTGACAAGATGCCAGACCCATGTAAGTTCTCATGTCGTCACATTTTTGTACATGTCTAGTCGATAAAGGTAACGGTGTGGCGTACATGTACTCAGCTAGCGCCTCGTATAACTATAAGGCTATGATTTTTAGGGATTGCAAGGTCTGTGTCAGGTTTTCCTGTCTGTCGTTAGTCTCAGAGGTAGAAGCGAAGCCTTACCCTTTCATGTGTAAAATATTCATCTCAGAAGTGCGTGTGTAAATCGTGGTTTGTCGTTGAATAAAATTTCTGTTCTTGAGCAGCTGGTCAGCTGGGAATTGGTTAGCCTAAAATTGCAACGTCACCTACCGACGAAAACACGTAATGCAATGCACGAAGTAACATTATGACGTCACTGCTTTACTTGCAATGGGTTTTTATCGTGCACTCATGATTCAGTATTGAAACCTTCATTACCCTCGCTCCACAAAGCAAATCAAATCGTAACGTAGTGTTTGATGTATATGCAAGGAATGCAATTCTTTTGGCATTTTTACTTCCTCAACTCTGATTAACTGAATTGAAGGCAAGTTCAAGGAATGCAAAATTTGTGGTCACCTTACCAAGAATCACGTGAATAATACGGCTATTCCTTTGAAATAATTGGGAATCAAAATAGCATGCCTGCACCTTACAGTAAAAAGGCATTCAGCCCTCCCTTTGGATATATTGGCTATCTCGGTACCTGCTTAGGAGTAACCTGTACCCAAAACTATATATTGGGCTTTTGTTCAACAGTGATCATGTTCAGAATCAGATTAGTCTCAGAAGCTTGACCACAGTCTAGCCTGGTGTCCGGTCTTGCTTCGGGGCTGTAAAAGCGCTGTGGCTCAACTTTTACGAGGTTGGAGGGCAAATTAACTGGGTAAAATTCCTACCGAGTGCCAAGATGGAGAGCTCCTACAGCCCCAAAGAGAATCCACGATAGACTGGATAACAGGCTATCCAATGTCTTAATTCATCGCGTATGTTGAAATGTTCAGCCTTGTTATTAAATAGTCTAACATGAATTGTTTCCCAATGCAGGCTGTGCTGACTGTAAGGGATGCGGCAGTGCCGGCTGCAAGTGTGGCTGTGACTGCTGCAAGTGTAAGTTAAAAATGACAATTGGCATGTCATATCAAAGACAACTATACAATTCAGATCATGGTACATGTCTCTATATTACATCTTTCCACAAAGACAATATATATGGATACATCAGAGTAATGATATTATGGGGAATTTTCCCAGTGCTGGAATCTGGACCACATGTTTTTCACATAGAATGTGTATTCCTCTTAATTGCCCTGATGACTAAGCAATGAATTTCCATGACTACAGATATTAGAGGAGGTTTTCTAACCAATAATTACATGTTCCAGGTTGTGCCTCTTGCACTGGCTGTAACCCGGGCTGCACCAGTTGCAGCTGTGACTGCTGCAAGTGTAAGTATTGTCATCTTAACACTATAATCTAATTGTTTTTTAAAAGGTTGTCAGCACCTATTAGTCTAATGTTCTGAGTACCTTTGCAAGGGCCATAAAGGGAAATCATATGTACATAACTGTTACTTCTTTAAAAGCATAGCAATACACCTGTATCAGTCTGGAAACTACTTTGTTTTCCATGTTATAATAATAATTATTATAACATGGAAAACAAAATAATAGCTGCCACTCTCTCTAACTTGCAAACCCCATTCAGTCAACCTCTTCGAAACTCAGATTTGAATCAGTCATGACCCAACAAATCACTTCCTAGTTCACCTAAAGCAGAAGTTTTTGCAAAGCAAAGTCACCAATTCTAGGCAGGATGGTGTCAGCTGTTTTACTTTCATATTGAAAATTGTGGCAGTTCGGAAATGAAATGATCCATGCAGCAGACCAGACACCATTAAACCTTTGAAAACAAGTGATGGTCCACCGTGCAGATCATTTCATTTCCAGACTGCCACTGTTTCCCATCTGAAAACAATCTTTGAAAAAAAAAGGTCACACCTTCCCACATGGAATTGGCGGGTTTAATCAATTTGATAGCTTATAGTTTATTTGAATTTGAGTTTTGTAGAGGACTAGAGGTTGATTGGACAGGGTGACTGTCTTGCACAAAAGTGGCCTAAGATGGGAGTATCCCTCCCTGTCATGAATGCTGTGTAGTGAATGTTGTTTCGGTTTCAGGCTGTGCCTCGTGTGATGGCTGCAAGTCTGGCTGCACCACCTGTAGCTGTGACTGCTGCAAGTGAAGAGAAACAGACTCACGCACACCACAGGTAAATGGGACAGGCTATTGTACAGACTGTTGCTGTTTGAAAATGGTCTTCATATAGCCAATGGCTGACTTGCAAGTCCTCAGACAATATCATGTGGCTCCCATGGTAGCATTTGGGGCTGTCACAGGATGTCTTATAAGGCCTGTATTTTTTGTGTGTGTGTGCTGCCTGCTTTGTTGGTTTCCTGCAAAAATCCAAGAACCAACAAATCAAATTGGTGTGGCCTTAACAAAACTTAGAAGAACTTAATTCCATTGGATTTTTGACTGATGACTGTGACTAATGATAGTTTGTTGTTTCCACAGGACACCGTGGTTGACTGGCTAGTTTGGACATCAACAGCGTCGTCTACATTCCAGTATCTAGCTGGCATGTTATACAAGCTTAGCTTTCCATTATCTTATGTCTTAGTGATAGGCCACAAAGTAAAGGATAACTGTCTATGGTGATAGCACAGCATGTATTTTCAACTCAAAGTATATTTCTGTCCTTTTAGAATTTAGACTGAAAAAGTAAAATCAAATTGTTTAAAATAGTTTATTCAGACAAATTTTAAGGATTATACTGAAATGTAAATCTTCAAGTTTTTTTCTTTGTATTCATTTGCTTTATTCAGAACTTATGTTACAAATAAGCTGAAAACTTTTAATTTCTGGAGTTCTAGCAATAAAGGAAGGTACACTGTTTTAAAAGTTGAATAGAACTACAGTGAATTGAAGCCATGATGGGGAATATGTAAGAGGTTGACTGTTGTCAGATGTACTTAATGTCTGTGTAAAATAAAGCTTCTTTGTTGCTATGTCATAACAGTCTTGTTTATTTTGTTTGAGCATGCATGCAAGGTGTCCAAGAACATAACATAGAAACTGCCCAATATTAGTGAGCAAAGTATGAAGCTTGTGTGGAGTAGAGAAAATTTCAGGCATGGAGGACGGTCTGTGTGCCTTTTTAATTCACCATATTTTAAATGGTAGCCGACCTGCTATAATTTAATGTTAAGCATTGTTGGTAAATAATTTGTGATCATACTGTATTGGTCGCTTTGTTTCTACATAGCATGTTATCTGTTCTCTTAAATTTATTGTAAACGTTTTTGGCAATTTGTATTGCCAAGGACGTTCAACAGTCCTTGGTATTGCGAAATTGAGATCCAGATTGCTCAAAAGTCATAACTGAACATTCGGTTGTGTCAGAGTTCACAGACTAACTTTGTCAGATGCCCCATGAATGCAAAGAAACAATCTAATGGACTAAGTTGATTACCTTTACCTTTATAGTCCTTCTATGGCCGGTAACTCCCCTGGCCAATTATATTCCTTTCTTGGCCGATTTCTACTATATATTCAGCCTTCTCTGGTGGAGACTATACATTTAAGCATTGACGCCTTCCTGAACCTATGTAGCTAAGTATTACCAGTCCTGAATTTACGGTGAAAAGTTGTCAAGACCCCCCCATGCAGATAGTTGACTCAGTATAATAAAACTACTTTAAATACAATTTATGTCGTGTTTGTTTTGCACACCTACACATACTGAACGTCAGTTGTTTTTGCACTCCAGTCTTTCTAGGTGGACTTACTTGATAAGTTACTTATTGAAAAAACCGTGTGCACACCGCACCCCAGAATCTGGCAACAAACAGTGGACTGTTTGCTTATTTTTTACTTTATTATTACCTTCGCCAAGAAGGTTATGTTTTTGTGGCCGTGTGTGTGTGTGTCTGTGTGTCTGTGTGTCTGTGTGTGTGTCAACAGCATAACTTGAGAAGGCTTGGATGGATTATCTTCATACTTGGTAGGTGGGTAGGTCTTGATGAGACCTCGAAATGATTAGATTTTGGGCCCCTGGCGGCTTGTTATGGTACTGCAGCGGAACTTCCGGTTTTGATATCTCGTGATGTGGACATGCTAGGGTGTTGATTTTTGGATGGTAGGTAGCTCTTGTGCTCGGGAAGAAGTGACGTAAGTTTGGGCCCCCTAGCGGCTTGCTGTGGAACTGCAGAAGCATTTGTATGAAAATGTTTAAAGTAGGATAACTCAATAACCGTTCGACGGATCGTCTTGATATTTGGTATGTAGGTAGCTTAAGTGATGCTTGACATAATTAAATGACAATTATGCAAATTAGGATCTAATTTGCATAATTAATGAGGGAATTCTATAATTCAGCTACCTTCCATGATAGGACTATTCAACCTTGTGACATGTGTAATTAAGACTGAGAGGAACATCGCCATATATTAATTATGTAAATGAAGACCTAATTTGCATAATTAATGAGAAAATACTATGATTCCATAGTGGTTGATGTTGGCAATTTCATACTTGTGCATTTCAAAGTTGGCTAGAGGTGAACATCATTCAACATACTTTATTCAAACCAGCACCTCATTTGCATAATTTATGAGGAAATGCTAGAATTAACTTCTTTGTTAAGATAACACTGACATTGGGAGGAGAATATGATCAACTGATGTAATTCATGCAAATGAGGATCTTATTTGCATAATTAGGGGGAAATCTATAATTTGCCAGTCATAAAGGGTAATCTCATTTGGCAAAGGTATGAGGTCGTGGAACTCTAGTTATTAATTACACTACTTTGTATGCAAAATTAAGTCCAGATAACATCAGCAAATAACAATGTTTCATCTTTTAACACCTTAGGCCACTCTGACTTGGATTTTTGTAGGAAATCAATGAAGGGGGTGGACAAAAAACAGGCTTTGGCATCCTGTAATAAATAATTATTAGCCCCAAATGCAACCAGAGGAGCCACAAAGTCAACATACTGGGCTGATAACTAAAACAATGAATTTTGAACTTTTAATCAAATCAATGCATAATGCATCATGAATGGAAAAACTGTAACAACTACGAAGGCAAGGACTTTCTTCAACTGTTGGCTCCAAAATATGAGCATTTGGGGGTTGATTCAGAAGCTAGAGGGAAAAGGCCTTAATAATAATTCCCCTTTTTTCCAATGAAGTGGCCATAATTTTAAGGGGGAAAGTATCACAAGAGTGAAACATTAACTTACCAAGTGAAGAACAGGGATCTTCGAAAGTGAAGTTTCAACAATCAATAAAATTTTGCCCCACAATAAAGTCGACATGATGAAGGGTGACATACAAACATATACTCTGTACGTAGAATGATTTTATTCATACATGTATTTAGTTTTGTTCGTAGTCATAGTTGACCATACAAAAGTCCCTGTACTTTTTGTCGAGTCAATAAAGAATTATTATTACAAAAGAACAACACAATGGATTTCCACAACCATGACAACCGTTCTGTCTTCTTGTCATTTGAACAGGTGGGTATGCATGTATGACGTCATGCTCAACTCGCCTTCGTGACCTTTCAACTTCCTAGTACAGAGGATCATCACATTCAATGTGAGGAGGTGTAAATATTCATTAAAACGCCTTCAATAGCAATAATATAGTGCTTCCAATGTGACAAAAAGGAAATACTACCACAGCATTACTTTTGTGTTCAATTTAGCACAACATTGAGATAGGTTTGGTTCTTGTGAAAGTTATAATATCCAGCTTGCCTCCTCTGGAAATGTGGTGTTGCCCAACACATGCCTGTCAACGTGATTTGGGGGTGAGCCAGCTGATTTCTTGCGTACTGACTGCAAAAGTACCTGAACTGCATCTCCACGTACCCTCCATTCACGACAATAGTCAGCGAGACAGAACGACATTATGCCTGATCCCTGCAACTGTGCGCAGAGTGAGTAGCAACACACATAACTTCTGCTAACTTCTGGAGTTCGTCCTTTGAACACGTATCTGATCTTACCTGAAATGCAGGCGTTGGTGTGTTTACTCTTTGTGAGGCTTGGACTTTGAACTGTATTAAAGCACGTGCTGTAGAGCACGTAACGTTAACTGTTAACGTTACATGGGCAAAGTGCCGAGTCATTGGAACTCTCTGATGTTCTGACATAACATACAGCTTGCAACCGCACGATGCTCTGGTCAATCTCTGATAACGTTGTATATAATCTATGGAAAGCCCTTGGTCGACTGTTGTTCAGTTCTCTTGAATAATACGGGTGAACGCGTGAGTGCTTTACAGTACATACTGAAAGCAAAATAGCACTCTCCCTGGCTACCGGCTACTGAAACTTTACACGTTTCGTCAATGACACCCCATATCAGGCGAACATCTATCAAAACGTGCTTTCGGGTACTAAAAGTTCAGACGGAGTTGAAGTAGTGTTTGTATTTGATTTTCCCTCAGGCGGTGCGTGCTCTTGTTCCGGCGGGACATGCCAGTGCGGTGATGACTGTCAGTGTGGGGACGGCTGCAAATGTGTCGGCTGCAAACTTCACGGCAATGTGAATGTCACCTGTAAGTACCTTGCCATTACCATGCACAGTAAGTGTTCCTATAACACTTGTTCATGGCTACTTTCTGCATGTTTTTTCTTCGTGTAGTCGAAATAAACACCTGTTTGTATTTTTATCTGATAACAAGAGGAATCCAAAAATCTTTGCCGTTGAAAGACAGTACCCATTCTAACCCAACCCATCGCTATTTATCCAGACACACAGAGCTCTGCTTCAAAACAGAAATAGTTCCACATATTGTATAGTTTAGACTTAATACCTTACATGTAGAACGAATTTGTGTAAATATTCTTCTTTGGTTGACAGGTTGTGGCAACTGCACGGGAGTAGGGAAGAACTGTGCCTGTGGATGCTCGTGTTGTCTGTAAGGAACGGTTACTTGTATATCCTCAGTCGGTTTAAAAAATGTTCTCCGTCACCTCAGCTTACTTGCCAATGCAAAGCACAAGCATGCCATTTAAACAAGATTAAGAATTCTTCACAATGGGTGGTTGTATCAGAATTATGTCTATTTAAATTTGCGTGTGTAAGACAAACATGGGTCATGACACAATGAATGAATAAACAACACACAGAAAACTTGTAATCCACTGAAAGTATTTTTTCAACTTCTTAAATTTGGTATAGGTATCGATATATCTCTATATTTAGTTAGTTATATATTTAGTAGTTATTGAAACATGCTCTTCTGTTTGCGTTTCAGGCCTGCCGCTCCAGCCGTGACCACCATGACAACGCCTCCAGCGGCTCACCTGTAAATTGCAGATCGTAAAACTCCATACTACTTGGCCGTCCTAGGCCTTAGTGCATGATGATTGAATGCCGTAAATTAGTTACATCCTGTCGTCTGTTCATTAGATTGGAAGTGCTTTTATGTCACTTGTTCCGTTAGAATAATTCCGATGGCTGACAGCTAAATTAATAGTTTTACTAAACGTTACGCATGTTTGGCGTGTATCAGCAACTTGTATCAACAGCTGACTTTCCGGCCTTTCTTCTTGATGAATCTAATGACGTCGATACAAGTACGACTTTTGAATAATTCAGCGTAAAAAGAAGTCAACATTTAGCGCATACGCACATAGCTGTCAGAAAATAAGTGCTTCCTTGCGACTTAATCCAATTTGCCCCGATAATCTGCAACATTAGCCAGTTCGGGAATGCTATGGCGGCGCAAACATCATTATGGGCGCCCATTTTATGGGCGATAAGACTTATAAATACGTTATCTTGCTGCCATCTTACAAGAAGGAGACACTGAAATGTCGTGTCTGTAGTCTTGTCTTTTTCTCCGTCCCCAGAAAGGGTAATAAGGAAATTGGTAATCTGCTCATCTATATCTGTACATGTATAAGAAGATGTAATGGGACTGGAAACATGAAGACTAGAAGTTCCGGACCTTGATATTCACCTTTTTGTTTTGAGAAGTACGTAGTAAGAAGGAGGTTTATAGATTTTAACCTCCTTGATAGTAATATGCGATTTTGTCTCAACTGGAATGGACGTATCGTGGTGCCTACAAATGCACACACATCAACTTAGCTTCTGGTATCTATCGTGGATTGGGTGGGCTCTCTTCGGGGCTGTAGGAGCCCTCCGCCTAACTAGGCACATGGTATGAGTTTTACGCGGTTGCAATATCATTAGCCTTCCTCCAACTGTGTAAAAATCCTACCGATTTCCTAGTTGAGCTGGGCGGCGGAGAGCTCCTACAGCCCTGAAGAAAGCCCGGGGGGGCCATCCAATCCATGAAAGACTCGACACCAGGCTAACATCACCCCTACCTTTAGAAAGCTTTGTGTGTTTGAGAATGCTAATGTCACAATCAACTACACCCCAGTCGTGTGGGGGTATATAACGCTTGATAACGTTCTGTTTACCGGACGGCCCTGGGTGTGAGATAGTCTATATCGGCCATAGCATCAAGTATTCTGTACATGAATGGGTATGGCTACGAGTATTCTAGATTAATCCCAGGTCAAAGACGCCTCCCGTTCGTTCACAGACAAAATACAGACAACGAATATTACCGTTACACCAGGGACATGGTTTACATGTATTCCACTCGCCCCAAATTTAAACCAGTCTCTTAACAGAGTTTAAAGCATACAACAAATTCTTCACGTTATTTCAATGAATAGAAACGGGAAGGGGGATGGCAAGCAAGTGCATGAAAATGCCCCCCCCCCTCCGTATCGATTTTTTAATCGCTCCAACTAAATTTAGGAGGGACTAGCTACATGTGTGCACGTACGGTACAAGCAAGTATCTTTATGACAATGACGTCTGTACCATTGTAGTACAAACGTCTATACTTGCAACATTTGTACTTAATTAGATATTTGTATCACCTTTGGGCAGCAACGTTCAACTTGTGAATGAGTGAAATAAAATAACCGCACCCCCACTAAGCATTCATTATGGTACGTGCCAAGCCATCCCCGTCCAATAAAACCCTCTCGAAGTGAGCCCGCAGGACAGTCCGGAGACGGACGGAGTCTTCTACAGGACGCTACTAGCGGCGCGGACAAGCGAAGCAGGTCACCTGTATGCTGGGCAATGGCACGATTGTCCTTATTTCGGCGGGAAATAGGGTTGATTGCCCTTATTTGGGGGTGAAATCGGGTTGATGTCCCCTCTACTTCCCGCCCATCCTTGCTCCTGAAGAAGACACGACACTGAAGTGATCGGAAGGACACTGACGTCATCGGAAAGATGTTCCAAAGGTGAGTTGTCTCTGGTCGACAGGTGGATCCGGTACTGACGTCTACAGGTTGTCAATGGTTCGTAGAAAAATCGGCAGTTTGAAAAGGGGCAATTAGCCGAAGCAAGTATTGAAGAGTCATTAATTACTAACAAGGTACTTTCGACTGCGGATGTTGAGTATGAATGATACTCGTTACAGCACGAGGAAGTCTATTTTGAGTAGGCGACAGAGGGTTCTCTGCAGGGATGGCAGTCGTTATTCTTTCAATGACATTATCTTTCTTGGCAGCGGTTTTTAGAAAACTTTTGTTCGGGCTAGGTTAAAAAAACATGATCTGGATTTAGTTAGGACCCGGGAAAATCCGCAGTTCGTATCTACGTATACGCAGCAGATACGGGGGATTCAGGTTTCGGATTTGGTTAGGATCCAGAAATGTGAGCACTGTTGCAGTAACTT
Organism: Branchiostoma floridae x Branchiostoma japonicum; assembly: GCA_013266295.2. Lineage (NCBI taxonomy): Eukaryota > Metazoa > Chordata > Leptocardii > Amphioxiformes > Branchiostomatidae > Branchiostoma > Branchiostoma floridae x Branchiostoma japonicum. The sequence goes on from CM023824.1 coordinate 12,996,101, forward strand.
CTAAATACTCCGGCTCCAATTCAAAATCCCATAACAAACATCCTCAGACATGCGTGAGAGGGATATTGTCAGGCTATACATTTCCAGACAACGTAGTTATTCTCCTTGCTTCTTCCTCTCTCTCCAAACACCAGGCCCTCTACGGTCGATTGACCTTTCAGGAGAACACTAAGTGGAGGTCACCGTCAGAACTATTCGTTACAGACAAACCAGCCCGGAGGAAATTACTCCTCCAGGATTGAGGAGCATGCCTATTGCCCTAATACAACCTGGCACTGACTACGTTTCGAACCTCTGTGGACTATGCAGCTGATGATATTCTCTGTAAATTAGTAGTGTAACGTTTACAATTGCAAAAATAATTGCTAATGCCACCTACGTAATCAACCTTTTTGAAGTATTGACTGAAACCTTGCCATCACTGAGTTACAAACCACGCACGGTAAGGCAGCCCGTGTTACATACAGGACTATATGGGCCCCCTCCTCTAGAAATTGTGACTATTCCCCTCTAACTCGAACGACCCGTTTCAATGCATTCCTAGATAAAAGTACCAATATAGGGGGCCGGTTATTTGACAGGCGAGCAGCTCGAAGCGCGATTTAATCAGGCTAACAGTAAGGCACCAGCTCGCGGCCAAGCGGGCGTGATTTCGTTATGGAGGTATAAATCACCGCGTCTGTCTGGGACGAGGTGGTTAAAGAATAGCCTGGTTACCAAACGTATTTGTAGCTCCCGGGTCCTACATCCCCTCCGCAAAAAATACGTATTTTTTGCGGAGGGGATGTAGGACCCGGGAGCTACAAATACGTTTGGTAACCAGGCTAGTTAAAGAACTGTTCAGGCGATTTGCGAGCTTTACTGTAAAAGACTGTTAATTCCTCCCGAGCAATCATCGCCATCTTATCTCCCAGATGAGAGACGAGCTCCAACAGACCTGTCACCTACAGTAGAGGCAGCATTGATGCCATTCAGTCAGTAGTCCAGCATGTTTGCCTGATCGAAGCTCTCAAAACCAGTGCAGTATCCTCTCTTCAGAAATGCGTTGCTTTAGCATTACACGTAAAATATTGGCCTGGCAGGCATACCATCGTAGCTTCCCCGGTATCTCTACGGTACTGAGGGTGTTGCTCGTCCGCCCTAATTAAAGGTGACGATCTTCCCCACCAACCTCTGCTTGGAGAGCAGTCCGCCCAGGCCAAAAGCACAGTAGGGTTTTTTTACAGGGCCGGTTTCAATTTCTTTGCCTATACGCTAGCGCTACAGGTCGGCAGTAATGAAAGGCTGGCTGGAAAGATAGGCTGTCAGGAAAAATCCCAAAGCCGGCCTGTGGAGAATGGTTACCAGGTTAGTAGACTGTGAAACCTCACCTTTTTTTCTGTAACTGAAATGGGTTTAGGAAAGAGTAGCTATGGGCCCACACAATTCGTTGCGAGTCATTGAGGGAAGTACGTGCGATTCTTTTCTTCTGATGTTATGTTGACATATCTCTCATTGATAATCACGGACACACTCACAAGCTTTCAGGACTATCTAATATCGGCGGTGATATGGGCGATTCCTAGTCGCTACCTCTATTTTCGGAGTGGCCAATGCATATACATGTATGTCTGCTATTTTCTAGCAACCCATTGGGGTCTGCCGCCTAGTGGAGACTAGACGATTCCTACGCTTCTGGTTTAAAGATGTGAATCAGGATTGTTAGGTATGCTGGCTTGCAATGTAAATATTCTATTCAGTATGCCTGTAGAATGATGCGTGGTTTTATTGCTGCTTTACATGTATAACCTCGCTGTAAGGTGTTGAGCGTAGAATTCACCAAGGGAATACAAAATGTGATCCCGTCCCCGACCTTCATTATTGTACCGTGCTCACCATGGGGCCTACATTGCACAAACTAGCGCGGTATATCTACATCGTCTGGCGCGGAATAAGGACAATGCCTGAAGTAGAATATTCAGGATGCCCTGACCCGGTAAATGTGTTCTCTCACCCTGTCATATAACATGGGTTGTATCGATTGACAGGTTATAAAACACCCAAGCTGTGTAAGAGCACTTTTATGGCACCACTTGTTGCAATATATCGAATTACACTGTGCTCCTAGAGTTTTTAGTTCGTGTTGCATTAGATTTGATAGAAGCCAGTAGCTCTAATTTTGGCACAGGACTGAATGTTTGACATGCACACATGCAACACCTTACAGCTATAGAAGCTTATAAAACGTCAGTGCAACCTTGCATCAATCTGAAGGAATACTAAATCTCTTAATGATCTCTTAAAGGACCTAGAATGTGCCTGTGTGTGTGTGTGTGTGTGTGTGTGTGTGTGTGTGTGTGTGTGTGTGTGTGTGTGTGTGTGTGTGTGTGTGTGTGTGTGTGTGTGTGTGTGTGTGTGTGTGCGTGTGTGTGTGTGTGTGTGTGTGTGTCTGTGTGTCTGTGTGTCTGTGTGTCTGTGTGCCTGTGTGCCTGTGTGTCTGTGTGTCTGTGTGCATGTGTGTGTGTGTGTCTGTGTGTCTGTGCGTCTGTGTGTCTGTGTGTCTAGTTGTGCGTGTCTTTTTGTGTGTGTGTGTGTGTGTGTGTGTGTGTGTGTGTGTGTGTGTGTGTGTGTGTGTGTGTGTGTGTGTGTGTGTGTGTGTGTGTGTGTGTGTGTGTGTGTGTGTGTGCGTGCGTGTTCTAATATGGAGCCAATGACACACTCTTTTCATTTTACAAACCACATTGTTGGTAAAGATAACACGAATACGGTAAAAGCTACACCACAGCCGTTCTACCATTAGGGTCAGGCGATATATCCACGTACGCCCGGGACTCCCTTCTTCTTTTCTATCAGAAACCTCCCTCGGGCATGCACGGATTTACGAAAGTTGTACATCATAACCTATATGAGCCTTCAATTGCTACCTATAGGTACAATATACCGTAGGAGCTTACTATATTAGGACCTTTCTTCTTGGAGTTGCTTGCGGAATCCGATTTACGCTTTTATCGTTTTCGGGAGGCCATTAGCAAATATCATTAGTATTGACAGACTTGCTGGGCGCCCTTCTGCGAAAAGCCAATTTGGATCCCAGATACGTGGCTAAAATACGAAGTTAGCGCAGTTGGTAGAGATGTACAACTGATTAACAGTTTAGAGAATAGACCTCTGTCTAACTATAGTTAGGTATATCGTCTGTATTGAAAGAATTGTGATATTGTTCACGGGAGCTTTTGTGGCTTGAATTTCGGGGAGGTCCAATTGACACTGAATGACACTGAATGGTGAATGGCCAAAGGTGCTACGAAATCGTGGACGACCAGATATATTGGAAACGTCACCCAAAATCAAGTTAACATTAGGGTGGATCAACGACAAGGCGACTGGCAAAGAAAATAACTCTACGACTAAAACATGCAAAACCTCTTCATTTAGCCTTAATCTTAATAATCCTCGCAAAAATTGTTAATTCACAAAAATCGGAAGGTATTGGCTGCCTAGTACAAACGTCTCATCACTATACATCAACAGTTTGTGCAATAAAACAAGAAATTTCAGACTTTCAGGAAGTAGTTTGAGTTTTTGTGACCTTCAAGTTCACAGACCTCCGGGAAGTGTTTTGGGTTTTCATGAATGTGTGGAGGAGATTGTATGATGTAATTAAAATAAGATATTACCCCACTTCCAGAATTCTTCCACATACCGGTACGACGGCACTGTGCAGGGTCAACTTCACGTGCTGGACCCATCTATCAATCAACTGTCAAAATCACCTCCCACCCTCCACGCAACCGTCGCTACTTGGATAAACAGACACACAAACCCACAGCTCAGCCACCCAAAATAATGCTTCCGTACCCCCAACGTTATCCCGTACATTAGTTACATTCAAAACATGCTTTTTCATCATCTGATGTTTTGTGTTACACAAAAGCAGAATATCGGTTTACAAAGCACGAAGTTTGGGTGACGCAACAGGATACACTGGAGATCTAATTAGCCTTTGCCGCACGAACGTCATGAAAGACACGACAGACTAACATTTCCACACAACTCTCCCGGTGACACGGTGATAACAATCGGTCAGGTCCGCCAAGACTTGTTAATTCCTCACTTTGTCAAATATAATGATTGGTTGCAGGGGATTTTCAAGGCAATGAAGGCTTTCACATGCATGATAGAGTATGGAAGAGAGCGGTCGTATGTAGTTTGACTGCTGTATACTTTTTTTGGCCCCATTGCTGTGGAAGATTTGAAATATCTTCATTAGAGACTGACAATATGCAGCAGATATCTAATCTGCGGAGAATATCAACTGAACGTTATGGAGGATATAGCTATACCCAGTTTGATTAATCTTGGGCCTGACCATGCCCTGAGGAGGCTGGTCCGTCCAGTAGATTTCAAACCGTTTGTACCGTAATTTTGCTACGTCCCATCGACAACATTCTCATTTCTTATTTAACATATGTTTCAATGATTACTTCCGGGTAGGGGGTTGTCTGTGGGTTTGTGTATATGCTTGTCCGGACAGAGTATGTTAACAGCTCGTGGGTGGGAAGAATATTGACAGGAAGACGAACATGAGGTCAAAAGGTCAGACACAGGAAGTGGGGAGAACTTGAAGGTCTCTGACTGGGAGCCGGCAGGAGCTAGAGGTCCCCATGGGGGAATTCAGGAAGCGAGGATTGCATGAGCGACCCTCCAACCCAGTCATATAATCTCGGTTGTTTCAATAATTCACGAAAACCCAAAATACGGAACTCTGAGATCTCCGATTTCTTGTTTTACACGAGTAAAATGATCGTAGGTACAGAACGCCCATTTAAAGTACTTGATAAATGAGGTGCAAAATCCGGGGTTTTTTTCGCCAGGGAAAAAATGAGGTATGGTTGTGAAGATGACAGGCTGGATTATGTTCCCTGACAACATGATGGAACTTAAGTATGGAAATCTCACTCGTCTCCACAATATCATTAGTCATAGTCGGCCGGGACATGAATACAACCATGTAATATTAAATATTAGGGGAATCCTTCGTCTTCCTCTTTATAAAAAAAAAAACAAGAAATCAAACCCAGCAAGTTTATGAGTTACCTTTTAGTTCTAGTTATGTAATATTGTTACCACCGTTTGTAATTCTTTGTCAAATGGTATTTTTGCACCTGCAATTAGCCCTAAGCCAAGAGTTTGCAGTAAACAATTATCATTAAATATCTATGTTACATCACGACAAACGTTTTAGGGATTTGCATTGAATTTAGCTGAAAGCCACACCATCACTATTACACATTAAAAGCTGACCATACACTACAAACACAAGCGAATGAAGGGACATATGGTATATCTGACAAGCCCTTGTTACAAAACACACAAACTCTCGTTTCTGTAAGAACAGATAGAATACTTGGCATTTTACTCATACTTATCCTCTGTCCTCAGCCAACGTCTTTGCATTAATCGTTTCTGAAAATAGACCCTCTTTGTCTTGCTGTATGGTCCTACTGCCTGCTGATGGCATCTATTCAGTGAAAGAGGCAGCTGGTTTAGAAATGAAATGCAGATTTATCAATAGATGGTCATTAGATAGGGAGGTACATGAAAAGATCATCTAATGACTAAAGTGGACTGTGAGGCTTTCAGAAATAAAAACCCCTTTACTACAAAGTAGAGAACCGTATACAAGCCAGAAAGATTCTTTACAATTGATATAAAACCCTGAGGCACCGGTGTGCTCTCATTATATTAGCAGCCAGCCTTTTCATTCTCCGTTGAAAAAGCATTTGATCTACATTACGGAAGATGGGGATTCCGTCCTTAAAAGCCCAGCAAATAAATGTCCACAAATATTTCAGATGGGGGAAAGGGTTCCGATAATAGTAATGGAGGACCTGAATGTCGTTATTGTACATTATGTCGCCCATTTACTCATATCGTGGACGTCTACGTGTAATTTGGGAATGTCGGACGTTTCGGCCCATGGACGTTTCGGCCCGGACGTTTCGGCCCCAAATCCAGGACGTTTCGGCCACATGCCGAGGACGTTTCGGCCACATGCCGAGGACGTTTCGGCCATGTGCCGAAGACGTTTCGGCCCCAATTCTGGACACTTCGGCCTCAGATCCCAAGTCTTCTCCGTCAATTTTCTAACACGTTATGTTAAATCTGTTTCAGTCATGTCGATATATAAGTGCTGCTATGAGTGCTATCTAAATATACGTGTTCGCCAAGCAAAACGATTAGAACTTCTTCCTTGGAATGAAACTTAGCTCTGTAAACTGGTAACCTTACGTTACAGGTTTATTTTAAATTATCTTCCATTCTTGTGGAAAAAATGTTGTGGTTTTCTTTGTGATATTTATTTCCTTCTATTAACACGTTCACTGTAGTTGAATCATTCCTAACTTTTAATCTAAGATTCACCAACCAACAGCCATTGCAACTTTTCTAACAAATCGTTTATTATGCAAAGTAAGAGAGCAATGTGACATAAAACGATGAAAAAGGCAGAAGAGTATGAAACCTATCACGAAAATGAGATGTTCAATACGTTTTATTACTCCACAGGTTTTTCGAATAATCGGTACATATCTATATATAGTACACATACATTCATTTGATGACTAAGTATTGCCAATAAATAACGTGGCCGAAACGTCCCCGGCATGTGGCCGAAACGTCTTCGACACATGGCCGAAACGTCCACGGCATGTGGCCGAAACGTCCGGAATGGGTAGGGGCCGAAACGTCCATGGGCCGAAATGTCCTGCTACCGTAATTTGGTTCATGTCTGTATAACAAGGAGTTGTGTTCATACAGGTAAGTCATACAATTTGAGGCGACCGTATTGGAGCTAGATCCCCTCTTCCCCAGAATGAGTACAGGGTGCGCGTATGTCTTGGAATGTACAGTAGGGAGACATTACCTTCGCCAAGAAGGTTATGTTCTCTGTGTCATTTGTGTGTGTGTGTGTGTGTGTTTATGAACAGCATAACTCGAAAAGTTGTGGATAGATCCGTATGATAATTAGTCCGTGGAAAGGTGTTGGCAAGACAAAGGTCGAATAAGATCCTGGAAGTCTACATGTAGTTATGGGGTGATGTTACAGGTAACCTGGTAGTAGTAAGATGAGCTTCCCCACACATGTAGTTGTACACGTTCATAACGTGCCTCGTGGATTCAGGTACGCTGTCCGACACTTTAGACCGATCGGCCATTTTTCAGGTCAGTGCCCTGTCAGATTGCCTCATGTACATGGAACAGTAAACCACATGGCGACATTTTATATCAGCGATCTGACAAGTTAAGGACGCGTCAGAAGAAAACAGATGGCAGAATATGCATTCAGCAATACTATCTAGTGCTTTATACATATTCAAGTGGCGACCGTAAGCATGCTTAGACATGTGCTCTGTAAGTAGTGGTCAAAGGTACATGACTGTGCACTGGTTTTAACGTTAAAGAAAGTATGCCTCTGATCACTATCGGTTGTTGAACTTTGGGTTCAAGCACCTTTTTGTGTGCTGGGGCAGTGGTAGATGTTGGACAAGTTTAGAGACACAACGTCTCACGCTTGTATTTCCACTTAGGCCATGTTGATTTGATTATATGGATGACATCCTCTGGGTACCCCAAAACTGATGCGAGCGTGCGAATAAAAAAAAAGTTTTTGCAAAAAAAAAAGTTGCCTTCATTATGAAATCTACGTGGTCATGAAGGTTGAACAAATGGCTAAACACACAGATTATGGTATGGCGAATAATAGACTCTTCATTTTCATTTCTTCACATTTTCTTCCTACTTTGGAATTGATTTTAGTATTCTACGATATTAGTATAGTTTTCCAATATTTTTTTTCTATTTACGGCATATATTTGCTCATTTTGCAGCTGCTTTGTACGATTTCCAGTATGGTCGAAAACTTCTTTTTTTTTTGGAAACGAACGAAAATTGATGCGCGCGCGGATGTCATCCATATAATCAAATCAACATGGCCTTATATGAATATGTGTAGGGAATAAATAGAAGCATCATCCCTATGGCCGATGCAGTTCACGTTGTCAGAAACTTCATGTCTCAAGACGATATCAACAATCAGACAAAGCTGTTACCATTAGTGTATAAACATGTATAGCCTTGATGCCAGACTGTTTCCAGGGCCCATATACATGTAGGCCAGCTTTGCTTCTCCGTTCCATAGCCAACATGCTGCCAAGGAAATTTTACCGAAAACATGATCCTCTAGACATCTGGGGACGTGTTGGCCCTGGAGCCGGGGATCTGGGCCGTGCAGACCCTGCCAACAGTCTGGCATCCAAGCTAAAACACGTACAGGTGAGGTGAGGTTCCCTTGTAGAGACATGTACAGCAGTTTGACATTCACGTCACGTCCGCAGGTTGGGCGCTGGGGGCGGTGATAGATCGCGGTGTGGGAAATAATTAGCAGGCAGTGTAGTGCGCCGCTCGAGGTTGGCGCATCACGAGACGGTTCCATATCTCCAGCTGGCTCCCCCTCCCTGTCTGCATCCTCCAGCGGCGGCGCCTCGCTCAACCAGCCCGGCTAGACGCCACAGAGAGCCGCCTCTGTACAGGGATTGCTGCTGTATTCTTTCAGGTAACATCATCATTTCCCTAGCAATTTTGCATCTCTAATACCTAAACACGCCGTATACGTAGTAGAGTGGCACACCGCATAATGTTTTCCGCGAGAGAACGTCTGAATCTACCGTGCGTTGATGCTGGGTGGAAACGTATGATGCATGTTCAGTAACTCCAATGCTGGAAACATGTAGGTCTCTTGCATAAAGTCTACGGATACTTACGATGGATCCATCTTAGGCTAAATGGAAATATTGGATATTCCCGCTCTGCTATTCTTGTTATGTGTGTGGGGGGGGGGGGGGTGCGTTGTTGTCTCTCCGGTAAAGAGGAAACCTGTGTCATGTTGCGCTACAGCATTACTGTATCATGCATGAGAAATGGCCATAGTTATCCAAGACGCACGGTCTGGGTATTCTATGACTACATGTCATCTCAAAAACAAATCTCTCTGGCAACTTGAGGCGTCGTGAGGATGATTCGTTTTCCTGCCAGCCGTATCAAATGGCGGTGTTTTCTGTCACGATTAGCGTCATCACCTTCGCACATATACAGTTCCGTTCAAATAACGTAGGTAGATGTTTTGCGAAATCATTTGTTTATTTATTTATTTATTTATTTTATTAGGAAGTATGACATTACACTGACTTTCAGGCAGCGTGGCTGATTTTCGAAAGTCAACAATCATTTCACATTGTATTACCCGTAAGTTCCAATAGTTGTAAGATGAAGAAGAATAGCCAATGTTCCCACCACGGAACATAATTAATGTCACATCGGCGATATTCGTCTGTCTCACCTGCTTGTTCATGTATTTCATGTATATTGGACATGCTGTAGGCAGCCGTGGCAGTGGCATATAAGGAATATTGCAATCTTTGTAGACCACATCTTATATATCATTTGTACAAACATTTCTTGGTTTGGTACTATGAATGTCTTGGGTCGATAAGTCTGGGGGCACAGCTGAAGGCAACAGGTAGAAATATGACACTGTTGGTCGCTCTGCTGCTCTGTAGAATGGCGCGGGTGTTGGGCCGTACATGTATGTACGTAAAGACACCCTTTCTATTAGACGGCGATCGCTGAGTTACCAAAATTGAACTTCTTTCAGCCTTGATTTTATAATTGCAATATGATGCAAGATATAAAAAAAAAAGGTATAAAAACAACAAAACACACAAAACGTAAAAAAATCGTTCTTAATGTATAAAATTTGTTGAGAGATCTGCCAAATTTTTGGTCGCTCAGCTGTCGCAGTCTCTAGTGGAAATGGGGTGTAAGGAAAGCAAAACCACCGGACTATGATTTGGCCAATAGTTTCAGTATTAAGGCAGTAGACATTCTTAATGAGTTAATCTAAAACAGTTGTCGTGTATGATTTGAGAGTGTTGCTTTTTGTAAGGCCCCGCTACAAATTGATATATTGGATGTTTTAACTTATTTACCGACATAGCCGAATAGATATAGTTTGAAAACCTAGACGCTGTGAAATGATATGGTTTGATGTCACTCGATATAATGCAGTAGTGACGACTTGCAAATTATTTTTTCAGCACATCTGCTATTCTAACAGAATTTGATGAAGGTTAGACATCTAGGTAGAACATTACGTGGTATGAAATAAAGTAAGTAACTGGATAAATTCTCTGAAGATATAGTGTCCACTATTTGTCATCAATTCAGATAAATAGGTATTTGGCTATTTGCATTGATATGTAAATGAGTTACTGAGGAAAATCTAGCGCACGCACCTGACACGCAGGCCCCCTTTCCTGTTTTACAACATAGGAAGGGGTTACAATTGTAAATTCGCTCATAGATGGCCTCTTCCACTCCGAATTCGAACCAGCAAGACTCACAGTCCAAGAAGTTAGTTGATTTGATTCACCTGATGTACATATACATGTATAAGTTGATTCATCTGATATACATAAGGACGCAACATGTTCACTACATCATAGTGAGGGAGGAAAGATAACATGAAAACCATCTTCACACGTTCAGAAGTTTTCTCTGGTTATAAATCTGTATTCAGGGCATATTCAATATGACCGGACTATCCGTATTCATGGCTCACAAAACGGCCTGACAGTTCTTTTTCTTAGGGGAATTCTAAACATCAATCAAACATACCTTTAAGACATGTAAGAAACCGAAGGTCACGTCTACTGATGCCACAGCATCTCATGCAGACAAGAAACGTCTTGATTAGGCAATGGGGACATCTTCAAAGGTGTCTGTTTCTTCAGAAGCGTGATTGCTTCGTAAAATACCATTATCCAATCCAATGTACAGGCGTTACCTCTGTCTATAATTTCATTACTTTATCTAAGATACTGCAAGGTTTGCTTCATCATCAAAGTACAGACTCAGGGTAAATTAGTATGTTTTACAGGGTAAATCAGTATGTTTAACAAGCTTTGAAGTCCTGGCCACTAAATTGCCAGTTATTTTAGCATTCATTCTACAAAGCGTCTGTAATGGCGTCTGTAACAGCTGCTACAGTAGATAGGACAGGACTTAGAGTGGGTGCAAAATCAACTCAACTCCAGACTTGCACATATAAAACTAAAACTACCAGTTGGCCAGATCTGCTTAGGACATAGAATCAAGCAAAGAACAGGGGGGTTCATAAAGATTCTATGATAACTAGAATATATATTGCTTTCATGGTATTTTGGTGGTATATGGTATCTTTTTTCTCGTGATTAGATATGAGAATGGACGACTAAATCAATCATTTTATGATATCAATGCCAGTGACTATTACTGCTAGGAAAATGCTAATCGCTTTCAGTGCGGTCTCATTCGATCTAGCTTGTCGTACAATGTTGATGCCGTAGAATTTTCAAGCAGGCTGTAACAGAACCAACCGCCGACAAGGATCTAAGACGTCCGTCACAGGAGAGCTGAATTTTGCAGGACACATGCATGGATGTCCTAAGATCTAGAATGCCCCCAGTTTACGAGGTACGTGGCCGGGCCCTTACCCCGGAATTAATGTTTTCAGTCTTAAGACATTTCAGTGATGTAGCTCAATACATATGACAGTCTCCTAGGAATTTGCGTTGGCACATGTAATAAAGCTAGACTCCCTTTTTTCATAAAGATTAGAATATTGCTTCCCTCCCACTCACACCTGTCTGAAACACGCGAACTGCGCACCAGAATTACAAACGTCACAAGCTTACCAGAGCCATCCGCCGCATGGCAATACAGATGCCACTGGTTGGGTAGAGGCTAGTGCTGCGTACAGTGTACAGGCTAACGGTGCAAATTGATTAGGTACAGGTACAGGTTTAGGTCCCGACCTGTACCGCTGTATCAGTACCTGTACCTGATGTCATATTTACGTAGGCAGCACGAGTAGAGGCTGCATGAGTTCTCTAACAATGATCATCAAAGCTGATTAGGAACCACTAGGAAGCGACTGTTGGATGTGAGGGGGTGAAATTAGACGTCCCCTCGCGATTGTACTTACAATTAAAAAGATGACACGTTTTTAACACTCGATTAATTTAGATGTAACAAATAAAGGGAAACGAATTTCCCAAATGGCTTCCTAAGACCAGACAATTTCCTCCTGTACCGGGCCAGGATGATTAAAGTTGTTGCCCAGAATCTGTTCAAACAACTGAAACCGTTGTGATCGAAAGTTGACGGGTTGCACGGGTGTCAAATTGACCATGATATAACCTCCAGCGGCTTCAAATAACATGGGCACTGAAGGGTCTGATCGGCTGAATAAAGTATCCGTGCACTCATCTGCAATCAACTGGTTTGGTATAGCGCATGCTGTTGGCTTGAGCTGTTCAGAATGTACATTGGGGAGTACAGCCCTGCCCTAATTAGTAGTGGTAAACCATAGAGTTGTGCGTAGTGGTCTGCGTCATACACTGTGCTGTCCCCTCCTCTGTGGCCGCTGATGAACACCGTGATCCATATCTACTGAGGCAGATTCTTGAGAATACTGATTCCCCACAAAGAATTCTCCTGCACTTTCCCTATTACAAGTAGTAAGGACAAATGATACGGTCGCGGCGAAGGCTTGTTGGTGTACAGGTGGTTGAGAATTATGGCCCGGTTACATTCGTCGTACGATCGTCGTAGCGTCGTCGTAAGAACGTCGTACGATTGACGTACGATCGCAGACTGACGGCATTCTTGGGAAAGCAGTGCATATGTCGTACTAAATTTAGCTGTCTGAGATCCTTGTCGGCGGGTAACTGGTTCTGTCACAGCCTGCTTGAGAAGAGTACGACATTTTAAAATCGTACGAGCACCTCTGAGAGCATGCCTCTAAAATGGGAGGAAACTACTCATTTCTTATAGCCAACTGTTCTGATACTCGCTAACATAATATAATTGCATGCTGCTGCATACCAAAGCCGCTTTGTACACTGTATAACCATGCTGGAGTGGTTACTGTCACTGAATTCGAAACAGAACCCTTTCATTAAATCGGGGAATCCTCGACACCCGACTCAGATACAGATTTGTACGTAATAAATGTATACATGTATGCCGGTAAAAGGGGTGTCTGCCAAAGGAGATGACCTCTGCGGACGTTGATAGATTGTCTATCTGCTCCAGTTGTTATTCTATCTCTTGAGGTATAGTCCTAGATAACATACACATGCATGAATCTGTCATAGACGACGGCTTTACCACAAGAGACAATGAACCTTTTAGCCACCGCGAAGCTTTAACAAGCACCGTTTAAGTCACTTTCCTCCAAGCCATACTAAAATCCGGCACGAAAAGCGAAGGGCTGCATTAACGCGAGGTAGCAAAGAATATTCAAGCGCAATCATGCCTTACAAAAACATGTCAGCCGGAATGCCAAGGAAAACGCCTACAGAAAATCATACATGCGTTGGTGTTGTTATCATCCCAGGCCTGGCAATCTCAGTCCACTTGTAAAGCCACGTGGGCGGACAGGAACATTTTCCACGTGACCCCTTCTAGCGCTGGGCATCACTGCCATCAGGGTGTCAACATCCCCCGGTAGTGAATACGTCATGACGGAACTTTCTCCACAGAGGGATAGGAAGTGGGATTTGTCGAGATTTACCACATTTATGGGAAGATTGGCATAACAGGTGACTGAAACCTTTACAAGACATCAAGCTGGAGACCGGTTTGATCCACTCATATCGGAAAGAACCCTTAGTCCCCTACTCTCTTCCATAAGTGTGCTCGAGGTGTGGGATCTCCAGCCTTACGCCCCATAAAAGGACGTCCCTAGCGGAAGGGGACCCTTGACATTACGACACAACACCGGGGCCTACCAGGAATTCGAACCCAGAACCTTCAGATTCTAAGTCAACAGCCCTAACCACAAGACCAACTTGCCACCGCCAGTAAATTCATTTAATAGCGAGGGGAGCCCGTCCTCTACTTCTCGGTCGGTATGTTATTGCAAAATTGCCCCTGGGTAATTCAGCTTTCAACGTCTCCATTAGACGATAAACACGGGTAGCTGCACAATCAGAGATAGCCAGCAACTGAATACGTGCATGCAGTCTTAAACAGTCCATATATAGGACGGTGGGTTTTTGTATAGATTATAGATATGGAAGCAAAGTTTATTACTCGTGGCTCCCGTAAATATAATATCACTCAGATACGTTTTGCGCTTGGTTACGATTCTGAATTAGAGCATTATGGCATTATTTCTTGTTTTGGAACCACAACCGTTTATCGTTTGTTAAGAGCCTCCCAACTGATTTTGAAAACGCCGCAAACAAAAGTGGTACGTTTACGACAAGAAAGTAATCTGGAACAGAATAAACTATGTCATATCGTATACATTTACAGGGTCTACCTTTTGTTAACGGCGTGGTCACATCGTAAGTTGTACTATTTTGGTGTAATAGAATTTTCAAGCAGGCTGTAACTGATCTTGAAAACACGGCAAACAATAGCGGTACGTTTACGACAAGGTACAAAATAAGTACAAATGTTATGTTGTATAGATTTACGGGGTCGACCTTTCGTTATGGTTCCTCTATTTCCGGATTCATTTCGGCGAAACCAGGAGGTACAATAACCCTGCTGATTCTTTCCTTGAAACCGAGCCAGATCTAGATGGACCATGGAAGTACTCTATCCATATGGGTGCATTAAACTGCCAGTTCCACAGCTATGGGGCATGGACAAGCCCCCCCGGTCGATTGTGGTGTTTTAGGCCGCATGGGGTCATTTAGACCTTACCTGTTGCGAGTCATCTGATTACCAGATGTCTTACTGTTCTACTTTCCATGCTTTCTTTTTAGGCTGTCGTTTCTAGGCTGTTGGTCTTGTGTTAAACAGACTTTGAATGTCACTGTCTGTAGGGCGACATGGCTGTACTAGACTAGATGCAGTGGAAATGCTGTTTGATATTTACTAAAAGACCTTTGGCCGATATTATGAAACGTGAGTAATAACAGAAAAGTGGCCCCAGGTCTTATCTTTTAAATGAAGGTTTTAAACAACGACAGGCTACTACGCTCTCAGATCAGTCGAACCTAAAGGAATAACTTCTTAGGATTTCGGTGGAATAAAAGACATGAAATAAATCTGGTGAGGCAATTACTGGGTCTTAGCTGCAGGCATTGTTCGTGCAGAATCGATAGGGGGCGTGAATATTATCGGCAGTAGAATCTGCCTGAAGGATCTGCGTTCTCGTCAGTGATACTCCTGTTGTTACTTCCGTGTACAGAGGTTTTGTTTTTGGTGTGACTGTTCGTTTGTTTGTTTGTTTGTTTGTTTGTTTGTTTGTTTGTTTGTTTGATTGTTTGATTGCGTTTCCATACTTATTTATGGTAGGCATGTCATGGACACTGACAGGAACTTAATTCAAAGGTCCCAGAAAGGTCATGAAGAAAAGGTTATCTCATTTCCTGTCTGCAATCTGCTAGATGCATGTCTGTTGCCTTATGGGAGCCAGTGGGAAAATGCATAGGCAGAGTTGGTGAGACATTCACAATAATGAACGAGTGTTCATAGGCGACAATCCTCCGTGCATTTGTATATTTTGCAGATTGGGAACAGTATAGTGCACTACATATCATTTAATTTATTTGATAGGGTATCGTAGTAGGTGCAAACCATAAGTCACAATCCCAACAGATACTCACAAACGAATATACACAACAACCACCTAATATCTGCTTTCGTCTACCACATAACTACTTAACCTACGGCCTATCCCACAGGATTATAAAAATAGGGGTGTTTCTGAAATATGTATTTACCTCAATATAAAAACCGCTGCGGTAAAAACAAAAACACGTGCATCATCACGGACATAACGGCACACCACGTGCCCAATTACATAGAAATACAACGTACAGAACCATGACGTTTAGGTGCGAACACATTGGAGAATTCCAGCCCATACTTAAACCATGGCGATGCACAGCTGGTTCCCATTAACGAGCATACCCCACATCTGCCTGAAGTTTACTCCCCCCCCCCCCCCGCTATTCAAAACAACGGCCAGTCTCATATGCCTCTAAATGTAGGGGTGCTTATAAAATATTACATTGACCACGAAAACAGCTACGTTAAATATTAAAATACGTGCATCATTACGGGCATGCCTGCAGACGACGTATAAAATTACATGCCGATTAAACAAAGGGAACCGTGAGTTTTAGCTGCGAACACGAAAAACCGACTGACCACAATACTCCTGCAGGAGGTATGCCTCCTTCACGGAGTAATAAAACCAGAAATTCACAAAAACTGTAAGGGAGGAATTCGCCCGATTCTGACAATGTGCACGGACTTGACGAAAGAAAGCTTCTGTTAATGAATATGTTTTAATGCGTTATCGATCTTACCTTACGGCATGTTGTGCTGCGTTATGGTATGCTATATTTCTTCAATATGCTTAGGTCTGTACAAATAGCCATCAACCATTGCATATTCAACTGGTAACGGATTGCATAATGTCTATGACAAAAACTGATCGCACAGACCGTAATCTACCAGAACTAATCACAGTAATGGTCTTTAAATTCTGAAGTAATCCGCACCATCTCTGGTACAGTTAGAGCAGTTTCAGCAGTAGCAATGTTGTTCTCCCAATTTTGCTTCCGTCTGGCTGGCTTAAAAATCAATTTTACTGGAGTGTCTGACAGCAGCTCCGAAATGAAAATACATCTCTCCCCAACATGGTTCTTCCCCAGCAGAGTTCACATTATTTGATGAGGGCCTGCATGTCTTTTTTCGTGAGGCAGTCTGCTCTAATTCAATTCAACGTTAAACGTTGTCGGTAGATTACTCGGTAAATGTAAATGGTCGCTTTCATTCTACGTAGCACGTTATTTGTTATCCTAAATTCATCGTTAAGCGTTATTGACAAATTTTTCGTATGGCGTAGTCGAACGCCAGATTGCCCAAAAGTTCCCGTGAGATGCCGGTTGTGTCGATGTTCGCAGGCTAGATTTTGGGCAGACTCCCCATGAATATAATGGAACAATCCAATGTACTCATTCCCAAAATCTTTCGCAGGAACGATTCAATTTACTGTTAAGCGTTGCAAGCCCCCCTAAATTTCCCATGCATTGCCAGAATCCCCCATGAAGACCCTCTCTCTTATATGGCTTGGATTATTGCAGTTCCGACAGATGTGCGCTTGTTTTGTTTCATTTGTGCGGGCTCCCTCCCTCGGCGACCGACAGACGCTGTGTGATTAATTGCAAACGTCCCACACTTGGATCGAACGGTTCATACAGTCAACAGGTTGTTTTTCGCTATGGCAGAATTACTCCGATGCGACGAAGCATGATGTAATATCCACCGATAATGACACACGGTGGCGAGGAAAAACGTCAATAACAACA
Source organism: Branchiostoma floridae x Branchiostoma japonicum (assembly GCA_013266295.2). Lineage (NCBI taxonomy): Eukaryota > Metazoa > Chordata > Leptocardii > Amphioxiformes > Branchiostomatidae > Branchiostoma > Branchiostoma floridae x Branchiostoma japonicum. The sequence goes on from CM023824.1 coordinate 13,013,518, forward strand.
GAATGTCAGGAAACCAGCCACCTGGTTATCGCCTTCATACTTAGTATACATCTTCAATTCCACGCGACATTTGTGCAGGCTACCGAATTTTCTTTCACTGTTTTGATTCAATGCGCTATCCTGAACCCAAAACAAACAAAATATACAGTTTGCCTAGTATCTTTTACGTGAAACGTTACCACAGTTTACACCTACGCACATTATACATTGATTTGTTGGGGCTATTCCCTCCAGTTCCCATATAAACCTGGTTATTCATTTCAAAGTCATGCCCGATAATTGCCAGGCAGGTAACTTACACACACAGTATGTAAAGAGGTAAAAATGTGTAGTCTATAGATCGATCTACCTTTCTACGTACATTACTGAGGGAGTTGACCTCTTTTTTCGAAGGCACTGGTTAGTGAATAGTCCCACGTTTTTTAATGATAAGTGGAGATAGTGATTTTAGTAGAAATGTGGGGTTTGGGGAGGTTTTCTAGATAGAGAAAGCCATTTTGAGCCCAGGTCTTACAAACAATCCAGGATACACGGCAATTTGTTGGATCTATTCCCTCCCGTTCCCATACAGAAAAAACATGATATTCATAGAAATATCTCCATCTGTTGCCATCCACACGTCCTGATGAATGATGATGATGCCGATGATTGTTCTGTTTCCTGGAATTCTGCACACGAAATCAGCGTCTCCATGGTGATTGATGGGGACGTCACCGTCCCAGTGTGACTTCATTACAGGTCTCATCAGCACGCCGCCCCCGTGTCACCCCAGTTAGGCCCCGGTCACATACATCGTGCGATGCACGTACAGGGACTTTCTTCCGCGACGATGTCCTCGTACATCGTACATTTGAGGCAAAACGGACGGATGCAATAGTTTTTAGAATTAGAATTAAAAATAGTTTACAAATTAAACTATTGCACCCGTTTTTTTACACACGCTATACGGCGATATCGTCGTGAAAAAAATCATCGTATTGTCTGTTATCATGGTGTTGGTGACCGGTGATGACTGGTTTTCACAGTGACAGAGAATCCTCAGCTCCTATTGTACTGATGTTCATGGGGCGAACCTGTGCGGCTTTCAGGTAAATAGTAGATGTGTGTGTGTGTGTGTGTGTGTGTGTGTGTGTGTGTGTGTGTGTGTGTGTGTGTGTGTGTGTGTGTGTGTGTGTGTGTGTGTGTGTCTCCCATAGAAGTATTCCCTAGCTTTCTGTGATGTCTCTTTTCATCACTGTATGCTTATACTACTAGCTCTCTGGTTCGTCCTCTGTCATCGCGTTGGCATGGCAGAATTATTAATCTTGTACGGGAAAAGCCTACGCTTCATCCTTAAGTGATTCAAGCTTCTCCTTTGAAATCGTAAATAGGTAACTTTATGAAGAATGTTTTGCAATGCAAATTGCTCCCTTGTTCAAAGGACGCCACCGTTCTTATGACTGATGAGTTAGACAGAGACCCCCGAGGTACGCGCGAAATGTCCCATTACATACAGAGGTTGTTACTCCAAAACCCTCAGTTATTTACGTCCTGGTGCGGACTTGCTAATGAATCAGAACCCGTATAGCTGCATTTGTCTTCGCAAATGAAGTTTCTAAAAGTGAAAATGACAGTTTACTGCGGGCCAGTTTAATGATTGAATATGTGAAAAACATATGATAGCAGTTACTGTATGGATTTTTCCTTATTGGGATTGCCTCTCCGATCAAAATCTATTTCAGCATATTCAAACTGCCAAACATTATAAAGAGAGGTGTAAAATAGCACATAGAGTCCACTATTCTGCGTGGTCTACCGCCACCCCAATATACCCCGCTAATGGACCTGTCCAAGGTGCTGAAAACGTTGCTACTCTTGTAACACACTCTCTGATTGGTAGATCGTTATATTCCTGTAAAGAATAGCACTGATCTTAACCACGCGCGGTTATGCAAAATGATACGGCGCACTTACGTAATTACAGCCGGTCTTGATCGATGACTGCAATGCTAATTATTCCACATGAGCGCGCCGAATGTTACGTAATATGGTAATCGTTTATCTCTGATCAGGATTCAATGTGGCAGGTTAGTTATTACATCTCTTTGGTGGCAGTAATCGTCAACAACATTCCCCTACCCTCTACTACCATGGCTTTGTTCCCTTCCTTGGTTATTCCAGGGTTTTAGTTGTGTTGTGTAGCTCTTAATGTGAATTTGTTGAATCCGTTTTTCGTGTGGTACGTATTTTTATGCATTTGTTACGGCAATGTTTTCATGATTATGTAAAATCTAATGCCGAATATCGTAATAATACTTCGATATTGTTTGACACAGGAAACAATCCAAGATGGACGACATTTCACTTCCGCCCGGGCTGCTGACGTCACGCGCTAAAAGGATGGCCCAGAATATCTTCTCGTTGTGTGACGTAGACGACAAGGGTTTCATTACTATGAGAGACCTGGAGATCGCTCTGTCAGAATACAGCGAACTGTGCCTCACTCCGGAACAGGTCGAGTACGTCTTCAGCCTCCTGGACACACAGCGGTCGGGACGGCTGCACCGCGACCAGTTCGTGTCGGCGTTCGAACGTTTTTTGATGATAGATCACAGCCAGATGATGCTTGGCACGGGCAACATGGAGGATGGGCTGGACGAGATGTACGAGTCTCAGACGCCGCCTGTATCTCCCGATATACTCACGCTACAGGCCGAATGGGACTCCTTCCTCAGAAGCGTCGGAGGGAACGTATTACTGGAGGGGTGAGTCACTCTTGTATTCCTAATGGAGCTGAATGATTGCACGGTATGAATGCAGCGCAGGGCCCGTAAACCGCGCGTTTTCACCGCCGCCTCCCGAGGGTGTGCCCCCACCTACCGCTGATGTTTGCACTGCAAATGAAATATGTGTATGGCTCAGGTGTAGGCGTTGGCAGCTTGTTTGGGTTTTTCCAGCTGTCGCGTTCAGAGCACTTTTGAAGAAATGCTGGATACAGCTGGTGTATTTCCTTAAGTACTTGATGGATGTAGGTTTAGAGGGTGCTTAATATTTGACGTTTAAAGGTAAGTGAAGCAATTTACTAAAGATCAAACATAATCGCATGAAAATGCCAGTTTACAACGGCATATTTTTCATCAAATCCACAGAAAACCTTTAAACTGAACTACCTTACAAAATATATTTCAGCCCAGTGGCAGTGCCAACTAGCAAGACTGCCAGCACAGCAGTTTGCTTGATATATTATAATTAGCTATGCCATGTATTGTGCTGATAATGTCCGCAGAGGTCATAGCGGCTTTGTCTCGGGGTAATGGAAATGTTCACGTACGAGACAGACAGAGATGAGTGATATACTGTTTTAATCAAAGCACTCCTACTACTGCCGTGGGCTGATCCAGAAACACGAAGCAATATTAATAAAAACTGAGCCTATATCTAATAAAGAATGAACATGAAAATCATTAATGCAGAAAGGCCAATAACGCTATGTGACGGCGCGGTCACATTCGTCGTAGGCCGTCGTACGATTTTGTCGGAGAATTTTCAAGCAGGCTGTGACAGAACCAACCACTGACAAATGCAGCATTTTCTGTAACAAGACATCTGAATTTTGCATGACCATCCCAAGACTGCATTAGTTTGCGATCGTACGACGCATGTGACCGGCCCCTTAAGTATAACCTGGGTCAAGGCCATATAAATGACAACAGTTATTCACAGCAAAACTTTACAGGGAGGATAATTACTCTTTTAACAAATTGTGTGTCATGCTTCATCACGGGAGAAAATGAGACAATTAACAGGTGACTCCTGGCATGTTTGGTGCAGCTACAGCACATTTCCAGTTCAGTGCAGTAACAATAATACTTGTGGGCTCGAGAAAACAATAGTGACTACCCAGTTGTATTGTAGCAAAGGTTATTCCTTACATATGGGTACCCAATATGCACTGATGCATAAAACATCACTCGGTATGGACGACCTCCATTTATTGTGCCGACCAGATCCCTTGCGATAAGGCTAAGGATAAGACTGTTTAGCCCAAAAATTCAGACAGTATCCCAATGCATCCCAAAGACTGTCACCCGATCGTGACAAGGCGACCGTCAGACGATCATATTTTGATTACAAACAGCCTTAGGCTCACATTGCACAGGCGTCTCTACACGATCCTTATCTGTATTTCAGTCACCCACATGACCAAAGGGATTGAAGCTTATTAGTAAGGACATTTCCTTCGTTATTCCACGCTGGGTCCTGGCGTCAGTTCTATACGGCGTCAGAGAGATAAAACGTGCAGAGATTTCACAAACAAAGACTGACGGCAAATCAGGTTCCATTAGCTCCAAATTGCCAGCCGGGAGACAATGTTTAGACATGGCTGCAAAGGTCAACTTGCGGAGGGGTACCGGTGTATAATGTTGACTGACCGGCCAGGCAGGCTCGCTTATTGACATGTAAAAGGCAATTCCATAATACTCCATCAGTCTGATTGGCCATCATGTTTTACAGCTCATCACAGGTGAGATTCTTTACACAACGATAGGAGAAATACCTTATCTTTAATTCCGTTCCCTTCACATTTATTTATTGAGGATTGTACAAAAAGCAGGATGCTTATAAGAAGCACTCTCCTCAAAAACATAGATACAAATATAGCAATCACATTGGGAAGGAACACAATTCCACATACATTACAACACAAGATGGATAGCGGAAAATAATCAAGAGACAAAACGAGTTGATGTGCAATCAATCACGAAAACCTACCAGTACAAGCAATAAAAGTATGAACAATATGGAAAATATTACAATTTATTTGGAAATATGAAAATGATGTTAAATATAGGAGACATGTTTACATTTATGTAGTCGTCATTTGTCTGCATTCATAGTCCACCTCGATCCCTGTTGAAAACATCCTACAAAAATCTGGGCATTACGTCACGTGTCCTATGGGGGCATTTTACCCCCTTTGAGGCGTACTTTATTGTTATTATCCTCCTCTTGGGACCATTACCAACACGTTTACATCATGAAAACCACAACTCACGCGAGCAGACACTAGTCAAAGGCATTTGCATCTCCAGATGACGACAGAAATATTCCACACGTATAGTTTGTACATTGTGAAACCTTTGAAAAATGAACATCTAAGCTGAACTATAGAATCGATCTTGCTTCACAGACCGGCATAATTGAAGAGAACGCTAACCCATAGGGACCACCGGAGGCTACTAGTTGGTCCGGCAGTGCATAATGTATTGTGATGGGCTCACGGAGCACTGGTGTTACCTCACAGGTCAGGACAACGTGGTAATAGATGGCTTTTCATGGGAAAACCATTGGGATTATCTAAAAGGCTTCTTTTATTTGAAGCATTTTTAGCCGTACGATTCAAATCTAATTTGAGGAAGGTTTTGGCCGGAGAAGCACTGTTTTTGTCAACCAATACAACAAGGGTTATGGGAGGATCTGCGGTCTGAGGAAAGGACTTGTCAGGAACGGAACACAAAGCCGTTTTCAGGAACCTCAGACAAACCATACGCCTACCCACTAGTCAGTTTAACAAACAAGCGGGAAGGGGGTATGTGTAATGATGAATCTGTTCATTAAGTAAGACTTTTTGACTCTGGACAGCTTTCAATGGTAAAATAATCACATCTGTGTTCCCAAGTTTCGTTATCCGAGACTGTCTTCGTATCTTGTCTGCCTTGGACATTTTTTCCATTTAAAAGTTGACGTGATGAGCCCTCTGGGGTCTACGAATGGCGACGAACTATCGTCTTTCGGAAGATCTTACCGAACCAACTGAGGCGGAAACCTGCACGTCAATGATGATGAGCTGAAGAGTTATTGCGAAGTAACAATGTTCTCAGGAATAAGTTTTTGATCGTTTGTGACGCAGACATACACTTTAAACATTGCAAATCGTATAGCGAAGTCCAGTAATAACTTTGTAATAAGCACAGTATCAATATTTTAGGCTCAGAGTAAGATTCTAGTCTTTATTCTTGTTACCGGGTACGGAGGTAGTGTTTTGGGTGGGTTTGTCTGTGGGTTTGTGCGTATGTTTGTCCAACAGAGACAGTTTCAGGGAGAGTGGGTGGATATTTGGTTACTTGCCTGAAGTTAACCCAGCCCGCGCCGAGAAGGAGTAAGTGGGTGGTACGTGGAGGAATTCAGGAAGTGGTGGACTGTGTGTAATACCCGATTGAATTACATACTATCCCCATTCACCATTCCAATACATTCACGAAAACCCCAAACACTTCCCGGAGGTCTGAAATCTCCGGTTTCGTATGATTTGAAAGTGAGACTTTTTCTTACACTAGCCATCTATATGTGTTTTGCTACATCATCAAATAGCCAGAAGCTGCACGGTCTTGAACATCTGCCAGATTTATACATTGTTTTTATCACTTTCCTATGAACTCCCGCATGGTATAGTGTTCCGTGTGGTTCATTAGTGTTATAATCGACAGCTTGACTGTAGTTACAGAACTAATCCTGTTTCCAAGTCATTCTACAACAACAGCTTCTTTCCCCGGACTGCAAAATTATGGAACTCTCTTCCAAACACATGCTTCCCGTCCGACTACAATCCACAAAGCTTCAAAACAAAGGTCCACCACCATTTCCAGACTCAACCACATTACACTCACATACGTACCTCTAGCTCTATGCCTAGAAGTGGCCAAAAATAATTGGCCTTGCACTGAGCGACACCATTAAAAAAAAGAATGATAAAAAATAATCTGTTGTGTCGTGACCATATCTTGCGCACGTTTCTTCAAGGCCAGTTCACAACAAGGCCACACTAATGGGGCAAACCATTACATATGAACATACGTAAGTCACTGATCTCTTTGTACATCGCACGTTTCAACGCCCAGATTCAGAGACACCTTCATTACCTGGCGATAATTGGGTTCGCAGTGAATGGTGATTATTGACGTGTCTAGCATACAAAATCTATTGGCAACATCTTGCGAAAAACCCGAGAGCGCGCTGAAAAAACTAACTCTACTTGTTTGCGTGTGATTTGCTCCCGCCTAGAGACTGTTCAATCAGAGGAACGACCACAGAGGAATCGATTGCGGAGATATTACTTTCCAAGGCCTCCCCGAAAGACGATATATCCGGGGTGGAAGACATCTTCAGCAAGCATGAAATGACCCTGGCCATCGTCAGAGACGCGATGATCAACTCTTGTATAATGGTCTGATTCCCACCGTTATTCTTCCACAGAAGAAACTTTGTCATCATAAAATGGCCCACAACAGCAGAAATACCCCCATATATCTTGCATAGTACGTACCCTTAGTATCCCACAGACTTCACAGGCACGAGACAAGCGTGGTGGCAATGGGCTCTTACGACTTTTATGGAAAGTTTGGCTAAAAGTCACGGCGATTTTTTTTTTTACTTTCGGGTGATTGGACTGTGGGTTTGTGTGTCTGTTTGTTCAAGGAGCGACGGTTGCGTGGAGGGTGGAAGGTGATTTTGCCATGGTGTTTAAGATTTTTTTATAACTTTCAAGAAGTTAAGTCTAATTTTACTCTCTTGCTGTACTATTTTCAAGTCTTTAGTATTCAGCAGATCGGCTTCAGGCCAAGGTCAATGGTGGCGAGTGTAGCTAAGCCATTAACGATGCTATTTAGGGTACATAACTTCCTGTGGCGTTTTGTAGACTGCTTCCAATATTTGCTTCATGGCTTGCCGTATCCACAGGCAGGCCCCCAAAAGAAATATGTTAGGGTCTCATATGAGAAAAACCTACTCTACATTTAAAAGTCAGTAACCGTAGACTACATATACCGTTATATATATTGTAAATGTTAAAAGCATGGTGGACTTCAAAAGGCTTTCATGGATCTCTGCTTGCGGGGAACACTCAGATCTCCATAAGTGATAAGAGACCAAACCTTTTTGCTACCGTGTATGTAGGATTAGCAATCCATTATCTGTTTTGATCCTGGTCTGCTGCGTCCATTTCTTTCAGTAATCGTACGATTAGTTTTTGTACTACATATCACTCATATCTGTCCAGTTCTAAAGCCCAGGATGGATACGTACATATTGATACGCTAGTGAATTTTATCTACATGAAGCGGGCCGCGGGAGCAACGGTTGGGTTGCTTACCAGTTTGATAATGATTTAATGCCTTTTATTTGCGCCATTTAAACACTCAGACAGCTAGCATGAACTGTTCCTTATTCGTTTGTTTTTTCTTTTCACCGCAAAAAATGCAAATAATTTCACATTCTTCACATCTACCGCCTTCTTGTAAAACGCTTGACTGCACGTAAAATATATAGATTTACTTTTCTCAGAGCTACTTTTCTCTGAAGGGACCGAAAAATCTCGTACGAGTTCTCGCGAGAGTTAGTGCTGGTGAGATTAGCTTTACCAAATATGGGCAAAATTGGCAGGAGTCGTTTCATGTTTCGGCTTTATTAGATCTAATGGATTATTCCATATCCAGATGTAATTTCTTACAGCTTTGCTTGGATTTCCCGATGAATGGACTTATCGCCAGTAAGAAAATGTGAAGCGAAAGGCAAAGCCGATTTCCCTGCCTCTACACTTAGATTGATTGAATGTCGACAGTGTATGGCGTGGTAGGTGAAGCATGAAATGTTCTCTGCCTATCAATGTGGCAAAGTTCATGAAACTTCATTTAAGGCTACATCGCCCACACAGCAATGAAGAATTTGACGTAACTTAATAATGCTACAATCGCCCATTCTAATGCATATAGATGAAAAGGAATTATGTTACCAACTTCCAAATAGGCCGTTGAAATACACCAATATTCACGGGGGCATGCATGATATATAAGAAATGTGTATTAAGATAGATGCATCATTCCATAACGCACAGGAATCGAATCTATATTGATATCCTCGTGTATAACTTGAGAGATTAGTGCTTTTGAAACTGGATTATGGTTTAGCTTCACCTTAAACACTATGTATCGATCTACGCCAGAATTTTGTCATATCGTACTGCGATAAATGTTTTGTGGATCATGCACGCGATATGTGGCACTGATCTTTTACCTCCGGGCAGAGGGCATTGTTTTGGGTGGGTTTGACGTATGGTTTGTGTGCCGGACACAGTAGGCTGACAGCACGTGGGTGGAGGAAGATCGACAAGCAGAATGACAGGCGATCAAAAGATCAGACACAGGAGATGGGGTGAACCTGAAGGTCCCAGAATTTGGCCGGGAGTCAGCAGGAATTAGAGATCGACATTGATGAATTCAGGAAGCCGAGGATTGCACGAGCAACCATCCAACCCTCCACTGTCCTTGACCCGATTGCAGTACGTCCTACACCCTCCTCGGTTGTTTCAATACATTCACGAAATCCCCAAATACTTCCCGGAGGTCTGAAATCTCCGATTTCTTGTTTCACTTCGTCCACATTCTCTAGAAAACAGTTTTTGCTGCTCTAGGTAGATAATAATCTCAGATAAGAGACATCGAAGGCGATAATAGGATTTCGTTCGTCTACTGGATTTCTCGGCTGTGACAGAAGCAGTGGGGTGTCACAGACTTCATTTCATGCACAAGGAGAGCCGCCGTTCCCCTGTTATCTCGCCTGTGCAGGCGTGCTCCACCAGGATCACTCCACCCCGTGGTCCCTTTCTTCTCGACTAATGATGCTTTCTGGCGTCAATGCGTGCTAACGTGTCTATAATAGGATTTATAATAACATTTTATGAATCGTTGAAAATCAATTTGATATCATAAAACTTTGTTCCAGTTCGCATGTACAATGATTACTGTAAAGATTAACATTAAGTACCAGGTACAGCCCCTGTCATGGAGACTAGGAATCCCCTTTATCACTGATGACACGTTGATTATGGTTTCATTATCCAGATATCTAACATAACTATACGACTAACTTTCAGCCGATAGAAGCTACATGTACATTTTAGGTCATTAAGGCCTTTTCATGAGGCAAGAAGTTTATCCTTACTTTCGAGTACGGAAGTATTGTTTTGGGTGGCTGAGCTGTGGGTTTGTGTGTCTGTTTGTCCAGAGTAGATTGACAGCACATGGGTGGGGGCAAGATTGATAAGCAGGATGACAGGAGGTCAAAGATCTAAGAATCTGGCTGGAATCCAGAGGTCGACTCCTGGGAATTCAAAAAGCCCAGAATTGCATACTTCCCGGCCCTGAAATCTCCGATTTCTTGTTCTATTCTAAACTCCCTTACATTAACGTTGAAGAGATTCATCAGTCACGTACTATTAAGTCAAACATAAATTCTTCGAACAGTGACTGTAATTTTGAAAGGTAAATTGCTTACCTCCAAATTTTCGTTGGCTAACAGTCCAACTTGATCACGGAGTGACCTAGTCTCGCGAGACCGCGAGACTAGGTCCGAGACTTGCATCCGTCTGCTGGGTCCCGCCCCCCGTGGCCTCCCTCCGGAGCAAGGGTAAGTACGTCTTGGGCAGTTCCCAGCCTTCGGTTCTGTTCAACTTGGCACCCTCCAACTGTATATGCACCGCTTCCTTAATTTTTCTATGTGGATTGCGGGACTCTTGATCTATTAAGACCCTTATTATTGTCCCTTACATTAATTAATTAATAATAATGTATGGAACATATTACTCAACTAAGACCTTATAGTAAATAACTTTAAATATCAACATCAAAGTTCCAAATGTAGTTTTAATGAGACATAGGATGGTTAATCATGAAAACTTGCTGACATCCAGCTCATTATATACATGTATGAAGTTCCCTCAGCCGGCACACTACAGGGAAAACCCTCCTGAACCCATGCCAGTTTCCGGTCTGTCTCAGTGGCGCAATGACGTCATAGTCACATGCATGGCATCAGTCAATGCATTACATGTGACAAGGCTGAGCTGAGAGTCATAACGTGCACGTTATCTGTGCTTTTCAGCTGCCAGAACGAACAGTCTTTTGCGCCCAGGGTTCCCGCACATCCGTGTCAACAGTGTAAATAATCAATGGTTTTAGAAAAAATCAAACCAGGAAACATAAATCATCACCAAACTTTCAACACAAAATAGGATAGAGCAATGTTGACAGTGATACGTAGATTACGGCGAGACTTTCGAGAGGCACAGACATTTGTATTTCTACCACGTACAGGTATGAGTTTTGTGGAAGCTTGGCTTCAGACAGGGTCAATGTGCTCATTTGGTAGTTCGGGACCCCAGTGGCTAGGTCAGCCTGTGTGCTTTCCGTCAATGCTATATACATCTGTTAATGCACCCCTAGAGAGTTACATTTATATAGCTAATAACACAGCATACAAAGTCACAGCCAGCAATCACGTCTGCCCATGCGCTGAGAATAAGCTCGTCTCCAAAAGTCGCAGCTGAAGTCATGTCCTGTTTTTAAGACGTTTTGGTAGATACGAGTAAACCTTTTGGCCAACTTTTGTGGCTTGAGACTTTTGCCCAGACAAAGCAACTTCTGACGCCTCTGTAGCAACTTCTGGCCGCATCTGTAGCGACTTCTGTCGCATCTGTAGCGACTTCTGACGCCTCTGTGGCAACTTCTGGCGCATCTGTAACGACTTCTGGCGCATCTGTAGCGACTTCTGACGCGACTGTAATGACTTCTGACGCGACTGTAACACGTCAAATAGCGACTTACAATCTCTTTGGACAAAATGATGTAGACTCGAGTATATATTATTTGACCGAATCACAGTCCGGTAACTTCTCCAGCCTTAATGAAGTAGACCGCGACAGACAGACAGACTAGACAGGCTCAGATTATAAAGAACGGGATTGTATCTTCTAAGACATGGCAAACAGTCGCGACTCGTAGACATGACGTCTCCAGACACTATAACATCTTCTTTCGTGTTTATGACTGTGGTCCGGCCAGACACACTTTACTGATGACGTTCTTATATAAGTGTCATTACATGTACATAACAAGAAAGGTTATCAAAGTTAGGCCTTCCATCTAAACCCATTAGTCAGGCTATTCCATGTTATCAAACATAGACACCATGGCTGTTCTATGCAACGTCAGGCCTTCGATCCAACATGGTATCAAACATAGACCATGAACCCAATAGACAAATCGCATAGCCCGCCCACCTCCGTCAAAACGGACACGAGAGGTCACAGGTTCGATTCTTCGTATTCCTGACTAGACATTGTGTCCTTGGAAAATGCACAAAACATGACTTTCCTCCTCCCAAGTGTAAATATAATGGGTACCTGACTTCGGTTGGGGAGGTTGAAGGCCGTAGACGGTGAGGGTTGGGCTCCGCCTCCCAATCATTGGCCGTGGCCTAGACACAGTAAATTAACAATCCATAGCCTCTACGGCCTCAGAAAAAGCCTATGGGATTCGGACCTTTCTTTACCTTAGTTTATCTATGCTCTACGTTTTTCGTTTGCAATTAATCAGTTTTTACAGACATGTAATGCAACCATTGCGTCCTACATCGACCTTAACCTACAATGGGAACTGCTTTAAACATATCGTCTTCTCATGCCATATATATATTGAAGTTAGTACGGCGCTTGTGCGGATGCCGTCTTCACTTCATCAGCTCATTAGTCAGTTAACCTTGTCAGCGTGACCAGGCGAACCCTGCGGGAAAGTTGCCATTTCTGCCCTTTGAAGAGAAGTGGTCCTTCCTCAGGGCCCAGCCATCATGTTTCCTCAGCCCAGACGGGTCGATAGAACAGCCGGTCATACGTCATCAATCTTCATCCGGGCTTGCTGCTTCACGGTTGACCTTTGCATGCCTCACGCTAGCCGCAGCTTCGTTGGGACAGGCGGATAGGTTTTAGCTCTAGGCAGAGGTTGAGAAGAAAAGAGGAAATGCTTTCGTTTAGGTCTTTCTGTAGCTTTGGATGATTTAGAGGGAGGGATTTTTCTTCGATCAATTTTCCAGTGAACGTGTGCAAGCCTCACTTATTCACGCACTGTATCCATGAGAATTTTTTTGTCTTCAAGAACTACTTATCACGAGTTACTAGGTATGTTTTTCATGCATGTATCGATTGTCTACTGTAGATGACGGTTTCTTTAAATGACAAACGACATGTACTACAACTGAAGCAAAGCAATATTCAGTTCCTTTGTCGATTGTTTTACTCCCGTGCTAGAGACTTTGAAATAGTTGCACCATTTTAGACACTGCGTACTTTGGGACATGAATTGTACAGTTCCAGGTCTGTGGTCGTTAACCGTGACGAATATCGACTGGCATTGACCGCGAGGACACATGGGATGGAGTAGAGGAGGGCTTTGATTGCCAACACTTCACGCTTCATTTCCGCCACAGCCGTGACTTTCAGGCGGTCAGTAGGAGCCCCAAATAGGCTGGATCTAAAAACTATTAGACTGTCGACTCCAAACATCTCACGTAATCCCCACCCACGTACACTCTCTACAACAAGCGCGACAGATGTACAGTCTGGACATACAACTAGATTTTCCACCGACTCCCCTCCAGAATTCGATCAACTTAGTGTGATGCAGTGACATAAGCACTTTTATTCCACGGCAATGAAGTAAATTCTACCGCTAAAACTCAGGTCTCTCAAAATCTGTTATGGTTCGGTTTAGTCCACGGTACCGGTGGGTTTGGACCATGTTTACCTTACTTCTGGGTGCGGAAGTATTGTTTTGGGTGGCTGAGTTTATGGGTTTGTCTGTCTGTACGTGTGTCTGGTGGTAGACTGTTCCAGACAACGGGTCTAGGGTAGCCTGTTACTGTCGACCGTTAACCACATGGAAATGAAAAAAAGTGATTTATCCGCAATAATTGGGACAGTTTATACTGCCCCATTACCCCACGATTCACTTGACCCATTCGTATGTCATTAATATCCTATCCCATAATGGCCACCCTGGCCTATGGACATGTATATTTGATGTTTTCGCTGTCTATATGTGATATATGGCGGGATTCAAGGTTTTATATATGATGTAACATCAACAGTATAAGATATGTGGTAAATTTTACGACGAGCAATGCGCATTGTAACAAAAGCAATGAATATGCCTCAGCCCCAGTGCATTGTAACAAAAGCAATGAATATGCCTCTGCCCCAAACATATCCAGAGTTATATCTGAATACATTTGGGGCTGACGGATATTCATTGCATTTGGATGGCTGAGTTGTGGGTTTGTCTCTCTGTCCTAATTGCTTCAGTTGCATGTGGGTGGGAGGTGATTTTGACAGTTGATTGATAGGGAGGTCACCCTGAAGGTGACTCTGTACGGGCCTTCAGGGTCTAGGAAGTTGTGTAATAACCAATTGAATTACATCATATAATCCCTTCCGCAATGCTGTGAACTTGAAGGTCACGAAAACCCTAAATACTTCCCGGAAATCTGAAATCTCCGATATCTTCTTATTGTTGCATAAAAAACGAGTTATTGAAAATTAAAATCTTCCTGGGAGGAAAGTGCGAAGTACAAAATGTATCCCTCCTTCATCTTTGACGATGCCTGTTTCCTTCCCTCCCCAGTAACAATGACCTGCAGGGCCTGTGGCAGCGCCTCCGCCAGGACGAACCCGAGCTGCTGCGGCCGTTTGAAGTGTTCCTGCGGAACGCCATCTGTGAGATCTACGAGATGCAGACTAAATGTGACAGCGTCGTCCGGAGGTCAGTTTACTAAATCCTTAGGACTTGTGTCGGGTGTGTCTGTGGGTTTGTCTGTATGCTTGTCCAGCAGAGACGGTTGCAGGGAGAACACAAAATTTCATTGTTGATTCTTGCAATCCTTGACTTTATGGGCCTCTTCGTCAATTGTTGGTCTTAAAATTTGATCTACTTTATTGACGTGATTTATATCTTTTGGACGTATAGTAATCTTTTGGACGTATAGTATACATCCTGTAATGATTATAGACTTACACTGGGCGTCTCTTGTGTGAAATTCCCAGCTAATAAATAGGGAATTGATATGTTTGAAATGCACATAATCAAGCAAATGGATAAATGTGAAGGATTAATTCCCCTAGTCGTGTTAAGCTAGACATCGCTTCCATTTCACTGACTTTACTCAGGTTCGTTTTAACCTTTCTTAATTCCCATTTACCCCACAGTAAGTCCATGCTGCATAGTCAAGAGGTGAAGAGATTGTACGAGGAGATGGAGGTTCAACTGTCCAAAGAAAGGGAGAAGATCAGAGTGGAGGTGCGTTAGTACTCTTACAACTCATGCCCATTTTATTTCATCTTTTTGGGACGCCTGTTTAAGCATGAAATATTGATTGGGACTATTCATTAGCCCCTGCTTCTAAAATCGAAGTCGAACCCCTCAGTAATGCACGTAGAAACACCTGATACATGTAAATCTATAGACTACTAGTAGACATTTTTACCGTCTTTTTTTCAGGTGGAAGAAAGAATGCGAGTGGAACTGGCGAGAAAACTTGAGGAAAAGGATGACCAACTTCGAGAACTGAACCAAAGGCGAAAGGAGGTACGTTAAAAAAGATACCATCGCATGTACTTCATTGGACGTTATGTGGAAATTATGCTCTGCCCGGGCACAACAATTACTGTTGCAAGTGCACACTTTCCAGGCCTATATGATTTATTCCAGTATGATCCCCTAGCTTATCATCACTAATGGCAGTCTGTTACAGCTGATCATTGTATCACGTACCTGTTTTGCCGCTACAGTTAGAACTGATGCTGAAGGACCTCGACCACAGAGAAAAAGAAAAGGACAAAAGATACCAAGAGGTAGGAAGACGTCTTCGGTCACGATGGAAGCTCTAAACTGTGCAGCACTGTTCCTGATAATTTTCATGTATCAAGAATGAAGCAGTGTATTCATACAACTGTAATTTTTATCACATTACAATGATTACTTATAGACTTATGTCAATGACATATGCCCAACATTGACTCAACGTTTTTCACATATGTTTTCAGCTGGAGGAGATGATAGCAGAGCTGACTGTTAAAGAAGCGCAGATCATGAAGGAGAACGAAGTGCTACAGAGGGTACGTGTTATACATTCAAGTTGGAGGATAGTACATGTAAATGTAGCTCTCGCACTATTTTATTCATCAGGAAAGTCGCTTGCATCATTCTACAGAGACTATGTATCACTCCGCAATACAGACCGCGTTATTATCACAATAAAGATCTTGGAGTCGGCTCTAAAGACCGTCTCTCTTGTGCTGTTTAGTGCCACCAGAACAAAAGTTGGTGGCAGCGGTGGGATCACTTGTGATGTCTTTACACTTGCACACACGATGTAGACATTGTCCTTCAACGGAGCCGTTCATGTATCATATATTTTGCTTGACCGAGAATGTCGTGTATTACAGGCTTTCGTAGTGCAAAACGTGTTGATAGTTGGCCATAGCTGGCCTTGATTTCCATACTATAGACTATATTGTAGATACTCCTATGCTTTTCATTTACCCCCCCCCCCCAAACTCAAACATGTATCACAGATTAAACGTCACAAAAAAGACAAATTTGGCTGTATCTAGACTTCAACGGCCATTCTGGTGGTATTTCCAACCTTTTCTTTACCGTAACGTCTCAACAGGAAAACTTGAAACTACAAGCCCAGTTGGACGAGTCCCTTCATAGTCTGGAGGAAAGTCAGGAACTCTGTATTCAGATGCAGGAGAAGCTACAGAAGGAACGGGCACTACTGTCCAGGTAGGATGTTTGGAACCTTTTGCCATGTTTACTCATTAGCATGAATGGGACGGGGGGCGATATATACTTCAGACAACCTTTGACCCATTGCTGACGTCACACATGCATAAAGTCATGTGTCCTGAGCGATTGGGCAGGATTGCTGAAGAGGACTGAGCGATTTAGTCGAAAATTCCGGTGAGTCCAATTATTTGAGTTGGAGAATAGTTTAATTGTTCCATAAAGAGCCCGTCTGTTGTCATGTCATTGTCCTCTTGGGGCAAATATCGCTAACTGTTCATTGAGATCCCATCAACTGGCATCATGTCCGGTGATCCCATGAGGACACTGACGCACTTTCAACAGCACATCTACCATTATTAAGTGGTTAGACTCAACCGATTGATGCGTTATGTTTGTCATATTCCAGAGACTTTGAAGACGCGGTGATGGAAAACGAAAGGAAGGCGAAAGAAAGAGATGACTTGGAATTTCAGCTACAGAAACTGAAGTAAGTGAAACTTCTCCGATACTCATCATCAACACTATTTGTCTATCTGTTGATTGCATGTAGGACTAAATGTACTTTTTCTATAATCAAATACGCAATCAGCAGATATTTGCATATGTACATTTAGTTAACAAGCCTATTCTGACTTTTTTTCAGACAAAAGATGTCAGAGGAGAGAGCTGATGAGTTGGTAAGTTTGTATCACATGTAACACAGTTGAAACACCACACTTGTATCCCTAGGAAATCAGTACGGTTTGCGTGCGCGTCATTGCTGGCACGGAACAAATTCACGTCCTAATACCAAAAAAACGAAACGATATAATTTCCTTTTCTAGTGTCATTGTTCGTTAAGTAGCTGTAATTTCATTCCTGGACCATAACCATAAAGTTAGAACTAAAGCTGAAAGATCGTCAAATACATTACTTTGTTACAATGACGTGAAGCACTCTGCAGTCGTGCTCACCTTTTAAACTTGTTTGCTTCTCTGCTCGTTTTCTGTCTTTTATAACAAGCACGCACAGATGCCCTCATTACGTATTTGGAGTGCAACAAAATAATGGACCGTTCCTGTGGCCACGTCCCCTTAGAAATGCCCTGGCAACCCGAACACGTGGCCAAATCCTGTTCTCTTATTGGTCGAATGGCTTATTTTGATTGACAGTCAGGAACGGTTTATTGCTAATTCGCGTTCAGAGGTCGCCACGGTTCAGACAACACCGAGGGCGAAAGTGCTGGAGTACCCGTAAAAACCCCGCAATCCGAGAAGCAGCGGTAACTAATGTACGCTACTTGCGTCAGAACTTACAAAACTGCACCGAACCGGCAAATCAATGCGTGACCTTTACCCGACCTTGTCTCTACTTCAATGTCAAAGATGTCCGCCTGTAGTTTGGCGATAGGATTTCTTGAGGGAGGATTACGGCCCTTATTCCCTCGGAACTCCGATTGCCTGCAGCGTTATTGCTTTGATCTTGACGGCATCATTCAAGGTGAAAACTTCACAACAAAGAAAGGCCGATAGATCTGGATGTTTTAGGTTTTTCAGTGGGTGGTTGAGCAGATAATAGTTTATCGCGGCTGTGTATGTCAAGGCTTATTGTTGGGTGTTCCCTGTGCTGAGAAGGGTTTTGGAGTAAAGAAGATACCAAAAATTACGTTCGTCAGGACATGAGCTATTAGTCACGTCTTAGGGTATGTTATCTGTATCTAAGCATACTATGAAATAAAAAAGATAGGTATCATTGTTGGAATCTAAGTTATTGACGTCAATCAAAAAAAATGTTTCTAACCTCATTTGTCGTACTGGTACGACTTATCATGCCCACCTGCAGTTCGATCTCCGATGACAGGTGGAATTTTTTGAGGGGGGTCCGTATCATATCTATTTTACATACTTTCCTGATTCACAGGTATAGTTAGGACAATGCAAAAGATTAAAAAGAGATAGAAACCTTGATAAGAAGCGTTGAACCGTTAACCATTCTGTTGTCTGTTCCAGTCTAAAATCGCGCATGAAGTGGAGTGTGACACAACGTCTCAGGTAACATCATTCTGTCGTGCGTACAGCATCTATCTATTTATGAACTATCTTCCTTCAAGTTATCTTCCGTCAAGTTATAATCAAACGGAAATGCCATATGCTGGAGTTCCAAGTCCATGTAGAATTGCACAAAAATCATTAACAGCGTCTTATTCGCCGTGTACATGTATTGGCAAAACAGATATATGATTATATATGATTATGTACATAAGGGCATTCATCAGTAAATTTTTTCCTTTGACTTCTGGCAGCTTTTGTTTTTTTATCCTTCCTGATTTCTACTGCATTGCTCTCCAAAAAGATAACGTTTATCGGGGAGAAGTTTCACAAAGGATGAGATTCTCAAAGGCACTGACGAGAAACTGACTCATCTCTTCGTTATAAATGCATTGATTGCCATATTCTCTAAGAACGCCAAACACTTGTCTCCTACAGACCGTACGAACACCTGACAGGTGTTTCAAGATCATCCTCGTGGGGGACTCAGGTGTGGGGAAGACCAGCTTCATCCACAGGTTCTGTAAAAACACCTTCAGTCCGAAGAGACAAGTCACAGTAGGTACGTACGTGCAACATCACTGTATGTAATACAGGGCAGTGCTCTCCAGCCATCTACTGTTTTGTATCTACAGGTATCTGTTATAGTAAACGGTTGAACTTTATTCCAACACACAATTATACAGGGATCAAATTTTCTGTTATATTAGACTATCATATTCATTTAAGAACTAAAAAAAAGATATCCCAACGCTGCCACCATGTTGTTTTCTGATGTTTGTTTATTGTAAATAATTATAACAGGACGAGACAAACCTCCCTTACAGCTGACTCCGAGATGTTTATTCTGATACCCACGTACTGTATTGCGGAGTTATACATGGTCTGTGTTACTGAGTAATGCGACTGACTTAGGTCACAATTAAAATTGCCTGATAAGTGAAATAGTATAAACGCTATTGTTTCCAACTTGCATATATATAACAAACCTTATGATTTTGTGAGATTAGAAGTATTAATGTCAGCTGCTGTTCTCTCTTCTTGTATCTGAAGTGAACGATGTGCCATGTCTATCTATCGGTGCTGTGTTTGTACAGGGATAGGATACTACATGAAGACCATGGTGACGGCAAACTCCATCATATCTCTACAGATATGGGACACGGCAGGCCAGGAACGGTGAGTACGCCTGGTTTTACTGTGTCGACATAAACATAGCAGATACAGTCTGGTGTGTCCAATCTCCAGTGGAATTGTGATGTTACAATTTGATACACACTGTCGGCACATATTTGCTGTTTCAAGATCAAGAGTGGGCCCAACACTCCACTTCTAGTTTGTAAAAGCCCGTTTGTATATTCCTGACATGGACGTGACGTGGGTTCGGTCAGAACAGGCCACCAGATGGTGCTTAGCTCGCACGAACCTGAACTTAAGAATATTGATTTCCACTAAATCCATTTGGCCAGTCCCCCAGGGCCATTAGACAGCGAAACGTGGAGTGCTGTGTTTCTTATTCCGTGGTGATTGGACGGAAATGCTTGAACGAAGAACCCCATTTACACTTAATTCCCCACCGTAAAAGACCATTCCTTTAACGTAATATCCCTTGGCATGCGATGTACAATGTTGTTCCTTACGTGTTTGTAGATCGAATTAAATGTCTTGGATCAGTAGCTTAGAACTAACGTAAGTGACTCTGCACTCGTTTCTTTATGGTGAAATTTGCATCTGTGTAAGGACAAGACTTGTTAATGGTGTTTCAGGTTCCGCAGCATCCCGAACTCTTACTTCAGAAAGGTGGACGGGGTGATGCTGCTGTACGACTTGACGTGCGAGGAATCCTTCAAGAACGTCAATAACTGGATGCAGGACATTCAGAGTGGGGTAGGGGGCGTTCGTTTTGTGCACATTATTCGATCCTGACTGCCCATCACGATTAGCAGTTCGACCAACGAGAGAATGTCAATTAGCGGTATAACCAATTAGAGAGCGGCTACATGCATGTCCGTCAGTCACTTTTTTTACGCTTATAGGAAGGTTGACTATTTTTGTGTTTTATCAAAGTGGACGTATATGGCAAAACTTTAAATGGGACAGAGAAGTCGAAATTTGCCCTTAGATCTAACACATAATACAGGCGCCTTCCAGGTTACTGATAATGAGAGAGCACTGTCTAGTCGATATGACTTTTCAATGCATCATGAATTTGGTAGGATTAGGTTCCATTTTAGGCCATACAGTTCAGTAAAATCTGTGAAATGATCACATTTAAAGTTGGGTTTTAAAATGCAAACACGGCCGTGAGCTTGCTTTTCAAATTGCTAACGTTGAACTTTGCAATGCAGGCTTCCAACAGAACTGTAATCATCTCCTGATCTTGCAGTGTGGATTTTTGTTGTTTTTAGGTGGACGAAGGTAACGCTACGGTTGTGACAGTACTGGTGGCGAACAAGCACGACTTGGCGGAGAAACACCGAATCGTGAGCGAGGCTGCCGGAAGAAACCTGGCAACGGTGCGTTTTGTATGTTGTTGTTTTTTAAATTGAAACATACAGTGACAAGACGTGGTGGCGACACACTCAAGTTACACTTATATTCATGTCGCCACCAGACAATACACAATACAAGCAAGCAAAGCATGATTAAAAAAAACAATAATTAATCAATGAACAGGTTTTGTATGTTTACCCAAAGCTCCCTCTAACCTCCTTGGTTTAACGTCAATGTGGTCAGGGAGAAATCTCTCAGCAAACCTTTCGTTGGCCTTGACTTGAGGATTAATTCCAATACCGTGTGTTTCAGGAGTACGGCGCGCTGTTCGTTGAGACGAGTGCCAAGCTGGGAACAAACGTCGCACAGTCTTTTGAAATCCTGACAAGGTGAGTTACATGTACCTACAGACCCTAGCTATAGTGTAGTCAGACCACCACTGACAGCTCCCACGGCCAGATGAGTGATGTGAATCTCCAGACTGGGAAGGATTTGTACAACGTCACTTGGCAGATTAAAGGTGATCCAGAATGTATACCGAAGCTCCGACTACTTAAGTGTTCGTGGCACAACTGATATTGTTAATTCATACACGGTTTTCGTGTCGACTATGAGCAGTGCCAGTTAATGCCGGCCATTGGGGTAAAGCAGAAGGGGGTGGCTAATCATATTTGCAGCGGGGGCGAAATGGGTACGACTGGGGTGAAGCAGATTTCGTGGGCCAAGGGGAACAGCAGGGGAGTGCCTATGGCAATGATAGACACAGAGTAGTATCACAATCTTCCCTCTTTGGTAGGCAACAAAAGACTTATGTTTTTAATACCATCATATTATGTCCAAAGTATATTTATCTGCCCACCTTTGGGTTGAACTTTACAGAAAGCTGCAGGAGAGAGAGGACGAACAGATCAGAAGCCTCCCTATCGACGACAGACAACAACAGGAGGCGGCCAAGAGAAAGAAGAAATGCTGCTGAACGCTGGTGTGAGACCGCAACATCCAAAACACAAACAAAACACATCTGTGAATACGTCATTACCTTTTAACGGTCACGAAGACTTAAAAGAGTGCCAGATGATTCTATGAGTCCACACTGACTATATAGAGAGAAAGTAAAAGATTTCACCCCGTTCCATGCTGATATACGTAACCCCACAGTATACTATAATAGTGAGGTGGGTTTATGTGATTGTGTACGGAAAACATTTTCCTTTATTGTGCCATTTTCTTCTATCTGTTCGATGTGGAAAGCTTGGTGTTTAAAACAAGCTACTTACAGGTATACGTTTCCGATGTGAAAGGGGTGGTACATAGTACATAGTGGTACCCTACCACTATACACTAATTATAAAGACTTAACCACCGGCGTTTTCCATATATAAACCGGATTAAACTACAGGTACCTCATACACAGAATGCAATACTCTGACAGGTAGATCTTACACCACGGGAAAAGGAACATAAAAGACGAGTATTAGCGCCTGTCCAAGAGCTCATTCATGGGAAGAAGTACTCGATCAAGTTGAAGTTAAATGCCTTTGCAATTTGAGAGCTTTTGTTGGATGGATGTCGTGTTTCTGTAACGTTAAGTGCCAATCGTCAATTCTGTTGCAGTTTCAGGTATGCATTGACACTGGGTTGATGTAGAGAAATTTGTTAACTCTATTGATGTTTTAGATATGTAGTACCGACTGCCATCCAGTTTTGGATCTAACTAACACAGTCAGTCTATTAGTATATTAGGTCTGTTTAGTGCATGTCGTATGAGCGCTATTCCTTCTGTACCGGCCGCTGCTTTTGCTCGTTTGAACTGTAGCTTCGTGGTCTGAAATGGGACGCCCGTGCTCGCGCAGACTCGACTGTCTGCTCCACGTTAATGCTGTCCATCAGTAGTGTTAGCTGCTTGCTTTTGTCAGAATGAATCCACCGGCGTCCGAAAGGCTAATAGAGAATGATGGTTACCTTTTTGTGTCTCTATATAACTCTACAGTTCCGATCCGTTCCTTTCTCACACCCATGTACATACCATACATTACCTAGCCTGGAGACCATTTTATGATAACCATCCCAGACAAGGTCATTTTTTCTCTCGGTGGGCGGCCTTTATCGATATTTTATGGCTTGAGAGCAGTATAATGTAATGAAATGGAGTCCTTTCCATTACCCCTTACTGCGTAAATTCCATTTTTGCCAAAGCCTAAATACTTATTTAATGTCTGTGCGATAGATTCGCAAGAATTATTATTACCAAATGTCTTTTGTGCTTGTGTAGGGAGACTATACAGGGATCTCAGCCGGGCAGGCTCAGATAATGGGTAGAGATAAAATACAAAATGGCCTCATCTCGTGAGCGACTACAGCTAGGTGGAGTAGTATAGGTACGGAGTTTTGAAATATTAGAAAATGTTTCGAATCGTACTTTTAAGTACTTAAAAGTGTTAAAATGACACAGTTGCAGAATACTGATTGAGCGTAATTTTGCATTGTATTAAAAACCATCCAAATGTACAAAGAAAGCAAAGAGTTTTGAACGGTACTTTTAAACACTTAAAAGTATTAAAATCAACCTGTTGCAGTATAATGATTGAGTGTAATTTTGCATTGTCTCAACAATCATCCAAATGTATAAAGAAAGCATATACAGTACAATGTATACTTCTTTACTGACATGGTCAAGACATGTTGCATGGTTTTTTTCAGGCGTGTTTGGAAACTGAAGGGAGCAGTTCAGTTTTGAGCCAGTTATGTTTGAAATGTGTAAATAATGAAGCGTATTCATATCGGAAAACTATGATGGAGTTTTGAGTCTGTTTGAAAAGTATCGTTGTAACTTGGTTTTGAACCCAGAGTATACCTACCCCAGAATAATACAAGGAACCATCTGAAATGTATACATGGAGATTTGTATGTCCTTTTTGTGCTCTAATTCAAAGGAAATTATCACTTACGGCTCGGTCACATTCGTCGTAGGTCGTCGTACGATTTTGGTGCCGTAGAAACATATATTTCAAGCAGCTTGTGACAGAAGCAACAACCAACAAGGATCTAAGACATCCTTTTCGGTAACAAGACAGCTGAATTTTGTACGACACATGCACGACTATCCCACGAGGATCATACGACAAATGTGACCGGACCCTTAAGCGTTAATCAAATACACCATGTGTTGCTCAACGGGATGTATTTCAGAAGTTGTTTACAAAGATGACTGTAAGAGATATTTATCTAAATGTAAGTATACAGACGAAAACTAAAAGCTGTAGCATAAACCATTTAACCCGTTTACCATGACAATGGCTCTAATCACATTACTCACCTCAATGTACATGTAAACTTATGTATATGCGCGATATGCTTATGTGAATACAAGATAGACAGGGATTACCTTTGTCCATGATCAGCACTGGAGCAACGGTCGTGACGGCACAATCACATTCGTCGTAGGCCGTCGTACGATTTTGATGTTGTATTTTCGAGCGGGCTGTGGCAGAACCAACCACCGACAAGGATCTTAGACAGTATTTTCCATAACAAGACAGCTGAATTTTGTACAACATATGCACGATTATACCAAGACTGTCCTTAGTTTGAGATCGTACTATGATCGTACGCATATGTGACTGGGCCGTTACTTTGTTGCGACTTTACATAAAGATAAGCTTCAGTCGCAACTGAACAAAGGTGTTTACTGACTATTTTCAGTTGAACTTTTTTGACTAAATGAAAAGGAGAACATGTTACTATAACAACATCGCCTCTATTATATATTCCAAGAACTATATGTGCCGTGTAGATAGAGCCAGACCATGGCACTTGTAAGTTCACAATCTTGAAAGCTTGTACATAATATTTAAACAGACGTCACACAAAAGAGATATAAGACAGACCTGCACCTGTATTTCGTGTTATTCCGTTGTTTTCTGCAGTGGTTTGTATGTTACGTTGCGACAAAATGCCATTAAAAACAGACGATGCAAGCGAAAAATTGTTTGTTTGTTTGTTTGTTTGTTTATTTGTTTGTTTATTTGTTTATTCATGAAATACTCAAATCGGCCTGCTGGACGCTTTTCATTGAGGTCATGCGGGAAGATGTCAGGGTGAGACAAAATGTAACAAGATACACTCATACAGGTTACATCATTGAAGTCCTAACAAAGCCATAAAAATACAGTCGTAATAAATCCAAAGGCATATACATGTATCCTTACACATACATGGTATTACAAAAACACATATAACAAAATTAATTTAATATAGTCCGTGTCCTTTCATCTGGGTCGTTTCAGTTGCAGCAAAAGTCTCTTGATATCTTATAAACCTATATCTAACCTCCCAATATCCGATATAGCGATGTGATTACAATCTCGGAGACAATCAGCAAAAATGTGAGCCCTACAATGTATGTCAGGAAATCAAAAACGATCAATACAATCTACTACGCCATCTTCTCAACTGACGTGTCCACTTGTTGTGTGTTTTCCCCTACAAGCCATGGAAAATTAGACATGGTTTAATATCCACCATAGAAACTAATTTACCCTACATTATCTTACAACCATTCCCACTAGAGGCTGCGACCGCTGAGCGATC
Organism: Branchiostoma floridae x Branchiostoma japonicum; assembly: GCA_013266295.2. NCBI lineage: Eukaryota > Metazoa > Chordata > Leptocardii > Amphioxiformes > Branchiostomatidae > Branchiostoma > Branchiostoma floridae x Branchiostoma japonicum. Next base: position 13,039,280 of record CM023824.1, read on the forward strand.
TAAGATTTGACAGAGTAGGGGTGGGGGAAGAGTGGGGGAAGAGTAGTGCATAGTGAACGAATTTACCTAGCTGTCTAGCTGTATTTCAAATAATACTTTAGTTTTACTTCTTGCATCATAATCCAATTTTGGTCGCTCAACAGTCGCTCGGCGATCACCGTCTAGTGGAAGGTGGGCTATAGACGCACTGCACTAATCTGTACAAGCCGCCTGTAGTTCAGTTGGATGGCCGGAAGCCTTACAGAATGTCCCGTGTGCTGGACTTCTCTTCCCGCAGTAACCAGTACGTAGGAACGAGTCCCTTTCCCTGGGCAGCACGGCAATGGCAACAGCAACAGAAGGATACAGATCACTGTTAGAGCATTTTAGGTCGTTACAAACCTACATTATATACAGAAATGGCATTTTACATGTATGATTACTTGTATCTATCATCAATTATTATGATGATAGTAAGTTACAATCTTAACATCATCTGTGAATCGCTTAGGTCAAAACTTACTTTCATTTCGACCTGGCCGCGGAACTCGTTAACGAACCCCCCATATGTGCTGAGTAAGGACACAGTCGGCACACTGATGTGGATACGGAGGGCTGAGGATAGACAAAAGACCAAGATTTTGTTACTTTGTGAAATTAAACTGCGAAAGGTCTGAAGGTGGCATGTATGAATCATGGTGGAGAAGTTGTAAGAGTAAATTTTGTCACACTTTATAGAAAAATCCATCCGAAGTTCTTTTGCCAAGACTATACTTACGCTGCCCGGTTGACTCCATCCGAGAGGCGGTGTTGACCGTGTCTCCAAACAGGCAGTAACGGGGCATCTTCAGACCAACAACTCCCGCCACACAGGGACCTGCATCGGGTAGGAACGACATCTAGCGGTCAGCAAATAAAAGCAACACTAAACGACCGGGGCCTACGATGCTAGCGCAGGGGACCTAAAGTACATACCGGAATGAATGCCGATCCTGAGCTTGAGCTTGTCCTGAGGACGGTGCCGGATCCGGAATGAGCTGACGGCAGTCAGAAGCGCCAGCGACATCCGGGCTACTTCACGGGCGTGGAGGTTGCCGTTTCTCAGCGGTAAACCCGAGACCACCATATAGGCGTCACCAATAGTCTCCACCTTTGGTAATGAAACAGATTCAGATTTTTGTCTGCTGTGCAGAGTAGACCGGTCCTGACTGTTCATCGCAATGAACAGTTCAACCAATGAGAGAATGGCTGCATGTCCGACTGCCTGATTTCTACGTTATGGCGAAGATGGGAGAAGCTACGGGATCGGTCTATTGGACAGCACTTGGACAGTGCAAGTCTCCGACGAGACCACATGCTTTAAATCAATATCTAGAAGAAATTTCTCACAATTCAAAGCTGAAACGTGACAATTTTCTAAACGCCCAAGACCACCAACTAACTACTGTATGTGCCTTTACCTTATAGACGTCGTAATTATCAATGATGGCATCAAAGGTTGTGTAGAGGTCGTTCAACAAGGCAACCACCTGCAGAAATTAAAAAAGGAACCGATGTTGAATACATACATGCTGTACAGTATAGCTACCTCTGTCGTTAACAAGCCACAGTGCAGACGACGGACTCCCTAAGGAGTAAACCGGGGGTTGAAGCTGCTCACCTGCATGGGGGTGCTCTGAGCTGACAGGGACGTGAAGCCCACGATGTCGCTGAAGTAGATCGTGACACAGTCGAACGCCTCAGCCTCCACCCTCAGACCCCGCGTCAGTTGGTCTGCTACAGTCCTGCAGTGGGAAGTACGTTTTGTCATCCAACGTAGTGTGTCATGCATAGGTAATCTCCATGATATTTGGAAGTATAGTTTTCAGGTGGCTGAGCTGTGGGTTTGTGTATCTGTTTGTTCGTTGACAGCATATGGGTAGGGGTATTGACAGGCAGAATAACAGGTCAAAAGGTCAGACACAGAAATGAGGTAAACTTGAGAGTAGGTTGACGGCACGTGGATAGGGGAAAATTGACAGGCAAACTGAGAGCAAGTCAAAAGGTGACAGGAAATGGGGTGAACTTGAAGGTCACGAAAACTCAAAAGACCCGAAAGTTATAAATCTCTGAAAGATAATCAATATGCAACAAACATTTTGTTGAGTAAGATAATTGATGCAGTTTGTGCAGACCCGCCCGTATGTGTTTAGAGTGCCCCACCTGGGTAAGAGTTGGTGCAGTAAGTCTTCCGCCTTCTTCTTCTCGTCCATGTACTGCCCTGTCCGCTCCTCCACCAGAGACTCCAGGTTGTTGGCGTACTGTTCCATCCGGCTCAGCAGGTTGTCCAGGATGTTCTCACTCTGACTGGGTAGGGTTAGAACATGAAGAAACCAAACTCAACAATAATGAGATTTTGGTGATGCCTCAGGGGCGAGTCATAACATAGTATGTAATCTGTCTGCAAGAATTCTAGTTACTTCACTTGTAAGAATTTTTGGAATTTCCACGTGCACGTATGCGTATTGAACATTTGTTTTTAGTCGGAAGTAGGTTCAGAGTTAATTGTACTTGATATATAGACAGCAATGAACTATCAAATTCATACTTTATCGTCTTTGAAAACGACACCTGTCAATAAAGATGTACCTGGATGGACTGAGTTTCTTGACCACGCCCCTCAGGCTGTGGAAGTCGGGTCGTTCATCCGGGTCCTCTGACCAACACTTCTCCATGAGACTGCCGACGTTCTGCGGACAGACGTCTTCACACACCGTCGGTCTGTACGGAGGCTCCTCGCTGTGCTGCACTCGCTTTAGCATGTCTTGTGAAAGATATGAATTAGACAGATATTACAACAGGAAAAAGTATCCCGAAATCATAAATGTTTGCTTATGTGTACTATGTTGCAAAAAGATCGGTCGGAGATTTCAGACTTCCGGGATGTATTTTGGGTTTCCATGACCGTCAACTTCACCCCATTTACTATGTCTGACATTTTCACCTCCTGCCATTCTGCCTGTCAATCCCCTCAGCCAACCTACAATGTACTCTGTCCGGACAAACAGACACACAAACCCACAGCTCATCCACCCAAAACAATACATACGTTAATGATTGTACGTTCCCACCTTCAGGTAGCAGGCAGCTGTCCCTGCGGTAGAACGTTCCGCAGCGGAAGACGATCTCCTGTACGATGATGGCGAAGCTGTAGACGTCTCCCTTCTGGGAACCTCTGGCCGGGACTGATCCGCGGAGCAGCTCTGGGGCTCGATAGAGCAGCTCTGGAGATACCCACATATTAAAAACTATCGGTTTAAAATCTCGAATTAAGTAAACAAAGCAGAGTTGAAATTACTTCTTGCGGCACGGTCACATTCGTCGTAGGAAGTCGTGCGTCGCAGAATTTGAAAACAGACAGTACGTGACAGAACCAACCGCCGACAAGGTTCTAAGACAGCTATTTTAGTAACAAGACAGATGAAACATGCACGACTACCCTAAGAATGCCCTCAGTTTGCGATCATACAACAATCATAGGACGTATGTGACCAGGCCCTTAATAGTCACAAGGTATTTTTAGTTCCTTCGAAGAGAACTATATAGAATATACAAAGATCTCACTTGTGTAATATGCATGCGTCTTGTCGGTGCTGCGCTTGCGCAGTGACATCAGTCCGAAGTCCGTGACCTTGAGCACGAAGCGGCTGTCCACCACACAGTTAGACGAGCAGAGCTGACCGTGGGACTTCAGGAAACTGGTGTGGATATACGACATACCCTGTATTCAAAACAAGCAACAGTTCACTTGGAAAATGTTTCTATGTCTTACTGTATATTTACGAAAGTGACAAACCAACTTATTAATAAATAGGTGCCCGGTCACATACGTCGTGTGATCGTCGTACGATCACAAGTTAAGGGCATTCTTGCATGGGACAGTCGTGCATGTGCCTCACAAAATATTCAGCTGTCTGTGGCAGAAAAGGCTGTCTTAGGTCCTTGCCGGTGGTTGGATCTGCCATAGCCTGCTTGAAAATTCTACGACATCAAAATCGTACGAAGGCTTTCGACGAATGTGATCACGCCTTAAACCGTTAAATGATGTGGTGGATGTTTATTGCTGTACCCACCTTGACTATGTCCAACATGAGTGAAAATCGAAACATCCAGTCCAACGTCAGGGAGTCGTTTTCTAGTATGTCCTGAGTGGAGGGAACACAAAGCGAATCAATTCTACAGCAGTGGCCGCTGTAGTGCTGTGGTCTTTAGTAAATTTACGATGGAGATAACGGGCTTTCAAGAACCAAGATAAGAGTAATACCTGGATATGGGAGGAGGCAGTCACACCAATGAGTAGTACATTTGTAAGAGTAAGGTAATACAAGGGGTATACCTGCAAACTGCCCCGCGGACAGTACTCTGTGAGAATGAAAGAGTTAGACGTGGTCGGCTCCAGACAGGCACCCACGAACATGGTGACGTTAGGATGGGTCAGGTCACGCATCTACATGGAACAATGTCAGGAGAAACACTTAACTTAGGTACCAATATGCACAAATATTAACACAATCATAGTGGTTTATCCTAGACGCCTTTAGCATTTTCGCCTATTTGAAACTCAGTGACGAAACCCTGACTTGCTACATACCATTAGATCTTAAACATATACATTACGGGCGCAGAGATTCATACTACACCATATCGAGAAGTTGTATTGATAGCGCTAGCATACAGCATGGCTATTACAAAAGCATTGTTTCTGACCTTGACGTGTTCAAAACTGTTACATGTACCTGCTTGAGTTCCAGAAGAAGCGTCTTGTTCAGGTGAGCTTTCTTCGGTTCCACACACTTTAAAGCTACGGTGTTGCCCTGACAACAGAGAAAGCAATCTTAGCTTACAGGCAACGGTCAAACGTACAATAATGTTTTAGTTTGAAGAAGCAAGTGGTGCCTTGCATTAAAGACAAGAAAGGGGAAAGAGAGAGCACTACTTAAGATGGTGTTAAGTACGTTCCACAGAATCCACACCTTGTATGTACAAGTCTTGGTGAAGATCTGTTGTTCGTCGTCCGTGGTGCTGACAGAGAAACCCGAGTAGATTGTAGCCAAGGACCGACCTGTCGCCTGGGGAAAACATGTCAAAGATGAAGTCATACCGTTTACGTTTGGTTTAATTATACTGGATGTAACTATATCTATGCTACAATAGAAGCTATTTTAGTCGAATTGTGTCTCCATTTGAACACCAGGTTAACAATCGATTAATCAGGGAATCGCTTAACATACGATTAGTCAAGTGTTGATTTTCACTATATGGTAGCGGGCTACGCAAACACTACTACAAACTCTAACACTACTGTAACGGTACATATATTGCTCGTTTCTAAACTAAGAAGACTACTACTTACTCTCGTGCTGGCTCGGGACAGGCTGTTGGCGTGTCCTTTAACGAACACCACGTCATCCGCTTTGACCTTCCACTGCATACTGGCCACTTCCGCTTCCAGTCGGTACTTTCTGCAGGTATCGGAAATGAAAAGACTAACTTACAAGAAAGGAATTATTTACCCGGAAGTACCGTTTTGGGTGGCTGCGCTGTGGGTTTGTGTGTCTGTTTGTCCAGACAGAGAAGGTCAACAAGGGGAATGATTGACATGCGGAATCGCAGGAGGTCAAAGGTCTCAGAATCTGGCCGGTCAGCCAGCAGGAATTAGAGGTCGACATGGAGGAATTCAGGAAGCCGGGGATTGCATACTTCTCAGAAGTCTGAAATCCAGGATTTCTGGTTCGACAAGGCAATCCTTTTTCTAAAGCATTTTTGTACATTTTTTTCTTTCAGCGTGATATCATATCACTAATGGTTGCACAAGTGTGCAAAATTTCCCGACGAAAAGTTGAACTCACCTGTACATGATAATGACTACAATAACCAGGACCACCACCAGGCTGGAGAAGGACGATCCCACGTACACCATGGGGTCCAGCTCTGGAACAAGATCAACTGGCGTCAATAAGGGCCCAGACACATACGGCGTACGATCGTCGCACGATCGCAAACTGAATACATTTTGTCCTGCTAAATTCAGTTGTCTTGTTACGGAAAAGTCTATCTTTGATCCTTGTCGGTGGTTGATTTTCTCACAACCTTCCTCAAAATTCTACGGCATCAAAATCGTACAGCGACCTACAACGTATGTGACCGCACCGTACGTTTCTCATTGGTCTTTTTGCGTGTGTACTTATTTTTTGCATCAGATGATGGTGCAGAAAGTATCAAAGGGTATGAATGAAGGTACGTGTAACAAAAGGGCACAATAACTACAGCAAGAAATATGACAGTTCCTAGCACGTTCCTGTACACGTTTCTCAGTGTTCCCAACCTCTGAGTTCGGAGACGCAAAATTCCCCCTCAAACCCACACTCCGGAGTGTCCCGAGGTGGTGACGTCGTTCCGGCCGGCCACCTGATGGCCACACCTGGGACTTGGTCGTAAACCTTCCGTTCTCCAAAGAAATTAGCCACAACCTAAGACGGAAGAACAAGAAAATTAAACACAACCTAAACAAAAAGAACGAAATGTTTCCGCAAGATGCATCGGATAATAACACATTTTACACAATACTGTCCCAAAGTCGATGAACTAAAACTAGCTTATGTCAACATTATCACCAGACGTTTACAGTAAGGGCACGGTCACACACGTGACATTCGTCGTACGATTTTGATGTCCTAGCATTTTCAAGCTGACGGTGAAAAAAAAAAACCGCCGAAAAGGATTTAAGGCTACCTTCTTGGTCATAACGTAGTTTAATTTTGTGCGACATAGGCACGGCTTTTCCATTTCAAAGAACACCCTCAGTTTGCGATCGTGCAACGATCGTACGACGAAATGTAACCGCGCCGCAACCAATTCATAGCCCGGATTATCCCAAAGGCGTCGTCGTGAAGTACTAGAGCTGACTATCTATAGATATGACAGGGATGTGGGTCGGGAGGGTAAGATGACGTTCCGCCTACCTTGAATGTCCCATTGAAGACGTCCTGCATGTCATACAGCATGTAGTCTGAGTCTCTATCACCGTCACTGTCGATAGTGATGTTTCCCTGGATACCTGGTGAACAATCATAGTGACACATAGTCCTTGTACACCCCTTACAAGCAAATCAGGACATTCCTCTTATACGTTCCTGTCGGAGAAACGTCCACTTTTAAGATGAAAAATGTCAGCTTTTCTGGAGATATTTGTGCGCCTACAAGCCTCAAGCGGAATGTCCGGATTTGATTGGACGGGGTGATACAGGTCAGACGATTTCTTGAAAAATGCAAATCAGTATGCAAACACATGAAACTTAACTCAGACAGAAAAAAATAGGAAGACGGGAAAGACCCACCTCCGTGAAAGGTTCTGTTCCGCATCCTTCCAGCCATAGCAGTTCCGTCATACGGATTCCCTCCCTCCTCCAGAATCTCGCTCAGAACAGTGGCATACAGAACAATGGAGTCGTGCACTATGGCGGCCAAAACGGACACCTGACAGAGTAGAAGACATACGTATATGACGTGTGTAATGCAGACCTGCTCTTAAAAACAATTCGCTAGATGGCGCTGTTGCATTAGTCGATAAAGTTGAGGCTGTAATACCATAATTGTGCAAAGAGTACAATAAATCCTCATCTGATAGAATACAAAATCTTAATTTCTGTTAACAGATTCTATTGTACGATTCCAAATCTTAATGGACAGGAAAGACTAAAATATGTGTGATAAGTGAAGCAAATGTTTCACCGGGAGGATGGCAAAAATTCGCAAGAAAGTGGACAGAGAAAAATATCAGAATAGCAATTTGGCTCACTTCTTCGTCAGACGGATAAGTAAATCCAAAGTCGGACAGTGACCTCCTGATGACTTCGTTAGCAAACGTGGCGTACTCAGCGGTGTCCGGTCGGTATAGGGACAGGATGAAAAGGGCTTCAAACGCCTTCTTAGCATCCTCGTCACGACCGTCACCTGCCTAAAGTGAAGACAAGATGTACTTGAAAAGTGTTTGAAAAGTCATTACTACCATTTGCTAAAGATTATCCTTACAGACTGGTGTACAGACCTGTCCTTGGTGCTGATCACCATCTGTGCAATAGTAGACGTGCCTGTCCATGGTGCTGACGTCCTTGTACACAAAGGTTAACATACCTGTCCTTGGTGCTGACGTCCTTGTACACAAAGGTTAACATACCTGTCCTTGGTGCTGACGTCCTTCTACTCAAAGGTTAACAAACCTGTCCTTGGTGCTGACGTCCTTCCACACAAAGTCTAATCATTAACGCCCCCTTGCGATCGGAAGGTGATACGCACCTTTACGTCTCAACGTCTTTTAAGCATGTCAAAGTTTGTCGATCTTGACCGAATAAAACTTTTCCAAACGGTAGAGAAGAGACTGCGTAAATTTCTAACAGAATGAAGCCTCAATAAACAAATTCCTGACCTTCCAGTCGAAGGTTCCGAACATTTGGGGCTGTCTAAAGAACTCCACACAGAAGAAGACGAACTCGCCGTTAATCAGACCCTGGTCGTACGCGTGAAGCATCATGGTCCGGACAGTCTCTCCTCGGGCAGCAATGAAGATGACTAGGAAAAAGTTAAAAAGTTTAGAAATGTAAATATTTTCAATTCTTCCTCGTTAGTAATGGAAACTAATTCTCTTATATTTGTTATATATCTATCTATGATGGTGGAGAGCACTTATATCAATGTGTCAGGAGCACAACGCAACAACATGAGAAGTTGATTACGGATGAAAAGGGGCAACTGTTTTGGTCTTGAACGCATCAAATTCAAAACTTTTTTTCTAAATTATCTTTCTCCATTAGAGACCATAAAACATTTAGCAGTTATCAAAGATGTAGAAAGTCATACTCCTGGACACGGCGGCCGTCTGTCTCATGACCTCGGCCAGGTCCTCCCCACGGTGCCCGATCTCCCGGTATGTCGCCACGGTCATGTTCCTGAGCCGGGCGATGTGGCGGATAGCGCCCATAGGACTGGTCCACACCGGCGCCTTGTGCACGATCAGGGAAAACCGCCGCCAACCAAAGTGCGCACAGATCTCAGCAAAGAAACCGCCCATCTGTGGGTAGCATTTTGAGGAAAGTAACAAGAATTCAGCACGCCAAACTCCAGAAAAAAACATCACTTAAAAACGTACAAAGCAGGTGGACCTGGAATCATTAGCAACTTGCAGGGTTTAAAGGTAGCTTACAGAAACTATGTTTGTTTTACAAGAAAGATATAACAGTAGCGTAAGTCAGAGGAAACATTTCAAGAAAAACAGACAGACATATGAAAAGAACGGACTGACTTGACCAACTCGTGACCAATTGAACTTTATGACAAGGAAAGTAGGGGGTGCAAAATTGTGTGTTATGAACATGCCCGAGACATGCTCACCTTTATAAAAGGACCGAAGACACGAGTAAGTGTTCGGAACTCAGTCTTATCCACGAACTCCTCGGTCGAGCACATGGGGTTGACTACAGGAACGTTCCAGTAGGCCGCCAGCCGGGCACAGTGCGTGCACACCCACGAACACATCGGTCCGATGAACGCACTGAAACATAACCAGATCACAGAACAAAAACACACATTTAAACTAACTTTCCGAAGTACGTAACAACACATTGAAGGTCACGAAATATTTCAGCAGTCTTTATGATTTTGTAGAAGTGTCTGAAAGACATATCTGAGTCCTTTCCGTTAGTTTCCGCATTTATAAATACGACGAAAATGTATCATGTTTCTTTACTTAAGCTTTACGGGTTCTTAAATATTCCTTATAGACAGTGGCTGTAACCCGATATATTTGTCGCTACGATGCATTACTTCAATGCGTCATTTCAACAGGGAAGATATGAGTCAAGCCTGGAATAACATTGCTATATTTACAGTGACAGAGAGGTTTACTGCACCATGAGCAAACTTTCTATGAAATTTGGGTGCTTTGTTTGCCCTGTCATCGATGTCTTTCATATCTTTTGTAACATATAATCCTCGTGATCAAATACATGTGCGTCTCAACATTTTGAGCTGATATAGTCCTTTTTGCGAAAAAGGATCGTCTCAATGCCATTTTGACTTCTTTCAGCTCATATGTAACTAAATCCATCATATACAGAGGATATAGAAGGTGTTTACAACTTTAATTTTCTATATGACTAAGACTTCTATTGTGTTAGACCTCTTGTCGCACAAAATACTATCTGATTCCTAACTAACGGCGCGATCGTGCCCTAACGAACAGTGCGCAGCTACACAGTACTTTGCAGAACGCGCATGTCGCCGCGGTGTTGAAATATGCATGAATCCCGCGCCAGTCTGTACGGGATTGTTGTTGTTCATGATCACTTCATTCCCACCTGTAGTTCCCGCGCCTCTGCGCGTCCACCATCCGTCCCGTCCCCACAACTCCCTCGCAGTCCGTGTTGATGTAATCGTACGTCAGACGGTGCCCCTGCAGGATGGCCAGCTCCCCGGAGTTGACTCTCTCCACGGCGATGTGCGCCGCTGCCCCCACCCGCTGTCCCGAGAAAGGCATCTTGTACGTCGGCATCATGAGCAACACTTTAAACTCCTCACTAAAAACGGTCCTTACAAACAGTACAACAACGAACACTAGGGGTACTGCCGTGCGCATCTCGTCACCGAATAAACTGACCAAAGTATTTGATTAACACGTACTGTATATCCTGATGGGAGTTGTACGTTTACCACAAAACGAGCAGACAGAGTCCTAGAGCAAAGAGTGAATCAAAGTACATTCAAACCTGATTCGGTATTTATACCTTGAACTGTACATCGCTTAAGAAGGCTAGAAGGAAACTGGGATAAATGGAGTTTTAAGAGCAAACAATTGTCTGTTAATGATTTATTTCCTGATATTTCTTACTTTGTTTACTGAATAGCTTTGATTCCAATGTTACCAGCCACGCTGCTAGTGTTTCCCCCGAACACTTAATGTACTTGCAGCAGGTGCAAAGTGCTCAGAGTAAAGGAGTTATGAATACAGATGGATTAATATCCTGTCCAATCCCGGGTTGTAATTACGAACTGATGCCGGCTTCTTTCAGATTATTTTGTGTTGGGTGTGACAGGTGGTGAAGGAGAGAGCCTTTTGACAGTTATTACCTTCGTCAGAATCTTATGTGTTTTGGTACACCATATATAGGGTTTGCTGATATTTTTATCGGTTATAACTCGGGGTATGGTGAATGTATCTTCATGATATTTGATAGGTAGGTTGTTGACAATAATACAATCCTAAAAAAAACAGGACGGCCTTACGATCCCAACAGTCACCTTTCCTATCTCAGTTACCCAGGCTAGCCATTGAGTACTGCTCCATCCACATACGGTAAAAGGTTGATTTGAGCAGAAGCAATCTACAACGATACATCGCATAACACACGGCAAAAACATACAACTGTACTATAGAAAAACCAACACAAATTACAAACGACGAATTTATGAGATTTTTGACCTCTAGATTTAGATTGATGTGTTGAAAGAAACGTTAGTGTATTTTTTTATTCTCAAGAGGACGACTTCTCCCCTTCCATTTATGTTACCTATTTTATTTATTAAGATTTACCATATTTGTGGACGAATTGACATAAAACAGATGACCATCATCTTTTCAAGATGCCAACCCTGAGACCAAACTGTAAAGTTTGCACCACTTATACAGGACAGACCCCCTACTCTTTTCAAGCTTGTGGTGGGTTCTTTAACTTGTTCGAGGCGTGGCTCTTCTCATACAAGAGACCCCCGGCTTTACTTCCCATCCAAGGGGACGTCCGAGTCGAGTCGAGTGAGAAAATAGGTGTTTAGTGACTTTCCCAATGGCACAACACTGGGGCCTGCCAGGGATTCGAACCAAGAACCTCCAAATTCTAAGTACAAAAACACTAACCACAGAACCACCTTGTTAACAACCATTTCGGGCTTTTCAAAAGATGGTTTGTTCGACAAAAGAGCCCTAAGACTGGCGGGTAGAAGGATGTGGTTGTTTAATTCACGACTATGATGCTAACAATAAATAGTAAGTAGCAATCACACATCAAAGTGCAGGAAGAAAGGAATACTTAACATTTCCCCCTCCCGTGCAGGCGCCTAGCATTGTTTCTTCCTCCTGCTTGGGGATGTAATTTCAGGGCAACATAAACACAGTCGCTAAGGCTGCCCAGCATTTAGATAGATTTTGACATTTATTTATGAACACGGGAACGAGAAAAGCGATCATGCAAGGGGAAGGTCACATACGTCGTACGATCGTCGCACGATTGCAAACTAAATGCATTCTTGGCATAGCCATGCCTGTGTCCTGCAAAATTCAGCTGTCTTGATACGGAGAACTGTCTTAGATCCTTGCCAGTGGTTGGTTCTGTCACAGCCTGCTTTAAAGATAATCATACATTGTACATAACTGCGCTAGCTTTATGATGATCGGGAAGCTGTGATTGGTTTAAAGCTCAGATATGCGGGAAACTACATCCTGTCTGTCCCACATCTCACGTAGCCAACGCCCAATCTCGCTGAGCTCGAGGTTGAATCAGCAAATATGAAATAGGTACTCTGGAGGCCACCAGGCAGGTCATTGTCCCAGTAGCAAAAATAGGACAAGTAACCTCTAGTGCCCAATCTGACTTATATATAAATGTAAATGAGTATACATTTATATAAATGTCAAGGCAATATCACCCAGTCCGACGTGATGCTTCCAGATCATGCTACATCTACCCACAGTCTCAACTATGAGGTCGCTTCTAGGAAGTATCATATCTAAGATATAAAGAAAAGTAGATATAAAACATAGCCACTGCTCTCAGTCCGTTTTAATGTTTCCATATGTTTCTGCAAGGGTCACAATAGGCATTGATATGACAGAGCGATTCGGTAGCCTGTTTACACTAAACCCCCATCCTACTTATGTGCATACTCCGCAGCTTGTTGAATGGATGGAAAGGGTTGGAAACGAGTTAACAGTTTGTCATTTGCAGTAGATATGCACTAAAAAAATACGTTATCTCTGGCGGGGTCGCTATTTATAACCTTTTGTGAATATTTCGTTTTGTCACTTTCCTTACTTTGCGTTTTGTTCTTTATTCCCCGAACATTGTAGCCGTGTTTTCCACCTGCGAATTAAAATTACATCTTTTATGTATTCGGCCCTCCCTCGGTGCTTACCTCAGTAGACAATCAAAGCTCCTGCCATGTCTTGAATAACCAGGAGAGAAAAATGTTCTAAGCGGGAACCCGTGTACACGGTACGCGTTATTAGTCTGTGGTGATCAAGGAGAAAAATAGTTGATGACGTGCGCTCCTCACGTCAGCGATACTATGAAAGGAACCGCCTCTCCAGGTACGAACACTCACTTCGGCGGCAGAACAACAGGAGGCCACGTCACAGCGCTGCTCCGCGGAGTTGATGTTAGGTGAGGCGTTCTCCGTACAGCAGCCAGAAGACACTCCACCTAAACTCTTCAACAGTACTACTGTTTGGTAACTTGCTCATCTGTAACCTTTTTTTTACATTTTTTATACTCCTTTTATCGTTTATGTGGCGTAAGCTGTTTTGACGGTGCCCTTTGTGTGTGATAGATGTTTTATGAGTACGAGTTTTAAAAAATGATTCCGTGGGCGGGGATGCCTCGGGCTACTGAGTCGTAGATCTCACCATGTTTGGGTGTATTCAATACGTGTTGCTGCCACTACAGAAGTACATGGGCACTTAGCTGTATCTGCCATCCATTTTCTGGCCACATTTTTTCACAGCACCAGTCGTTTTGTCTTTACAGGGATTCATATTTTCGCGGCTGTGGCGAACATTTGAATAGAGTCGCTCAAACTATTACATTATTTAGTAATTTACAAGTCAAAAGACACTTCTGAGAAAAAATGATATGTATATCCTGTCTAACAGTTTTGAACATGGTTTGTGGCACTAAAAAATTCTTGCATGCTTTGTTTTTACCAGATCTGAGTCATTTTCTGTCATTTCTCGCCATACTACAGGTTCCTGGGAACGTGCAGCCTGGGAACGAGAGAGAGCTGATATTTCCCGCGGTCGGGTACTGTGTCCTTCCATCATAGTGTGTTTCTATACGTCACCATGATACAGGACACAGCCCCTGACTGTGGGAACAAGCAACGGCCGTGGAAAAAAACCTTCTGTGGTGAGTTGTAACAAGTGCGTGCACACAAGCAAACACAGGCTGGACTCCACACAGTACCATGACATGTCAATTGTCCAGTTGTAAATGTTTTATTTTCAGGCAAATATAACATTTGTCTGTTGAAATCTGAAAAAAAAATCATGATAACGTTACTGAGCGGAAGGACCAAAGATCAAGCATTTTCAGCCGATGGTGGCACATTGCTGCCCCTTGCAGTTGTTATAGTAACACACCGGCCTGCGTCATATAACGTAGTCCATACATTTCATGATTGACGTAACGAGAGCATCATGTGTTTCCTTGGAAACCACTCACAAAACGGCAGCGTTGCAGACAAATTAGTACGCCCTCTTGTGTTGGAGATTTGTACATTATGCGCGAATCCAAGCCATCAAAGAACATTCTGAAGAAAACAATGGCTTGTCGGTGATTATACAGGTCTTTGAATAGATGTAGCGCGCTGACATTTTAATCATTTTCCTTAATACTAGTACATTGACAACCCTTCACGAACAGCTATAAGAGGATAATTACCGGTCTTGGTAGAGTTTCTGGATCATAAGGTCGCGGGTTCGATTCCCGACGTACATTGTAGCATCTGGGCGGTCTGAGTCCCGATTTGCAGTCTCTACCAGATCTGGCATACTATTCAGTTTATTTCCCAACTTCTACTATTTTCCAGCAACCCATTAGAGTCTGGTTAGCGACTACACTACTGATGTGATTTGCAATTCTTGCAATAAGGAAGTACTTTTTGCGGAAGGTCCCCTGTTTGAAAACACACATACACACCTCAAGCACGTTTAAGAATCCACCACACGCCGTACAAGAGTAAAGGTACACTCCGGACTGAATGGCCCTTGGGCAGCATGTAGCTATATCACAATACAGAATGGAATCAATGTGTTACGCCAAGAGGCGGTTATGTCTTACCAAATTTAAAAGAAAACAAAGAAAAAGTGTAAGCAAAACACACACGTATACACACAAACAATGCAGCCAATCATTGTGCCAAACAATATCAATGCGTCACGCTTCCCATTAAACAATTTTTTATTTGATATGTATGTACCGACTAAGCATATTTCCATTGTTCCACTTCGGTTTTATTGAGTTGAGCCAACTGCAGATATCACACATTATCCATAATTTTTCAGCAGCTTTCTTCTTAACACACTCACTCACTCACTCACTCACTCACTCTCCCATTCCTTTACCCATTTTTCCAGTTTATGATAAACATTTGTTCTTTACTAAAAGAAACTTTAAGTTGATAAAATTCAACACAAAAATGTCCCCTCATAGAACAAAACAAGACGGACAGACGCCCTTCTGGTACGTACCAACTATTCCGTTTACATATTCATCAGTACAGGTGCGTGTGCGTTTACATTTATACATGTAATCTTCATGGAAACATTCGAGACCACTATGAATTAGACATACCGTACAAAATTGTTCTTACTCGACATTATCATGAAAGAAGAAAAAATTCGCAGAATATTTCCTGTTCTTTGTTGTAACATTTTTCTCAAAATTAGTTGGAAATACGTCTGAAAACCATTCATAGCTTCATTTTGATTCAACACGTTCCTATGTTTTCTAAGGAACGCCTCTTAGGGTTCCGTCACATACGGCGTACGATCATCGTACGATCGCAAACTGAGAGCACGCTTGGGATAGTCGTGTATATGTAATTATGCCGTACAAATTTCAGCAGTCATGTTTCGGAGAAAGCTGTCTGAGAGTCCTGTCTGTGGCTGGTTCTGTGACAGCCTGCTTGGAAATACATTGTACTACGACATCAAAATCGTACGGCGAATGTGACCGCGCCATTACGTGTTGTGGCGGCATTACCTAAATAAATGCACACACCCCAATAACCCGTGTTCTGTAGACATTTTACACCTTTTTATTGCTCATCTTTGCGCTAGCCAGAGATGAAACGTCGACATACTAGTAATCATATACCATATTCCGCAGTATCCCGCTTACAAAGTTTATATCTATGTATACAAATATCTAATTATGGCAAAATAAATAAGATTATCTTTATGTCAATAACAAGAGAAAGTAGCAATGTAAATTTTCCATTTTTATCCCGCTTTTTTCTGCCTCCGGTTATGTCATCTTTGTTCTTGACGTCATTACTCAATTTTGTTTACAAAAGCCGCTTTAAATCGACAGTATGTGACTCCTGGCCTGTCGGAATGTACAAGATCGCCTCTTCTTCCTGACTGGACATCGCGATGGACAAAATACTGCAACTCCTTCTCCCTAGAAAATAATAAAGTTATATCATTAGGGAAAAGTTAACCTCGTAGTTTATCAAAACCACAGGAACTAGCGTCAACACACAAAAACTTCTGCTTCTGCGGTTTATGTTCACCAAAAGACTACTTGAGCTACATTGACATAACGAATGTCAAGTTGTAAAGACATTCTTTACAACTTGAAATATAGTGGTGCCGTTTTTACTTTGAAAGTTTCTGCTGGCTACCAGAGAAAAAGATAAAGACTCAAGTAAAAGTTACCATCTCTGTCTCTTCTTCGTGTCGTTCAGTATCCTTTCCACAACTAGGGCGCCATGTTGGGGAGGGTTTCCCCACATTGGAGCAGCCATGTAGACCAGGTGACTGCACACAGCCAACCAGGCACTGTCATCTGACGTCACCACAAACAGGCACCCAACACTGTCGTCTGGAAAATAATGTTATACAGAAGATCTGACAGTCAGCCGTGTTCACGGTGCTGCTATGATCATGTCATGAAATACCAGCAATTTTCACATGCACAAGCAGTGTTTAATTGCATGGGTTAATATTTTATTCCAACACTTTCATTAGAAGTCCATTTGACTCAATTGCTTCACGCACACATCCAATAAAATGTTACGATGTCCACAGAGCCTGCTACAACACACAAGAAACACCTCCCTAAGAATAACAGCTCCTTCAATCTGTCAGCGAGTGATTGTGACGCTTATGAATAAACCAACCCCTTCCTACGAATATGCACTGTATGCAGAGGCCTATACTGCTACTCACCACTCAACATTTTGATTAAATAAAACCTGTACTTTCGAGAGGATCTCGAATCAAAGATTTGTTTGTTTGTTTGTTTGTTTGTTTGTTTGTTTGTTTGTTTGGTTGGTTGGTTGGTTGGTTGGTTGGTTGGTTGGTTGGTTGGTTGGTTGGTTGGTTGGTTTATTCATCGCCCATACAATCTTTTCAGCTATTTCCACTACTACATTTTCATCATTGTGGCATGAATGAAATATAACACGTCTTTGGTAACAAAATCAGTCAAAAAGTTATGTAGGTGAGTGTTAGTCTATTCAGTATTGGTTCATGAAAGTTCCCGTATTTTGGACCTGTACCTAAATGATTTTCTCGGTACTGGGTACCGGCGCGCGCAGCACTACTCACCACCCAGCCCGAACTGCCTGGAGAGCGACACGGCCACAAACATCTCCACTCCCCTGTCCGCCAGAGACCGGAGCACACCGGCGTCCCTCTCGACAACCCCTGACGTGAGGCCCAGGCCGCTCGCCAGCACAAACGCGAACAGTTTCCTTGCCTTTAAGATTGAAAAAAAACACACAATTGAATTATACTTTTTGTATTAAGAGAAAAGTTTAGAGCGCGTATATTGAAAGTTATCATGGAACATGGAAACAGAACATGGAAACAGAATGGAGCTGAAGCGCAAAATTCTACTCAAATACATGCACATTCCTGGAACAAAATTAATACCAAATCACTTAGTCGCTCAAACACTTTTTTTATTGCTGATAATGTTGATGTGCTATGCGACGTCACTCCGCAAGATGGCGCCATTAAACAGTGCCTTACCCTGATTGTGTCGCCTATCTTCTGAAAGGCGCCAGTCGGGATGAGGGCTCCTGATAGGGTGTCAGCATCAAGCACTGCAACAGATCCTACTGGAAAACTCTGGGGAAAGTGTTGGAATTTATTCTGACTGATGAAATATTTGTGTGAAGACTCATATGGATAGAAAGAACAGAGAGAACCCCAGCCAAAACGTTCCACTTTTCAATGGATCGATGATTCAACGTCAATGCCACCAATCTTGACGTGGTGTACATGTAATAAGTTGGTAGGTTGAGGTCTATTACCTTTAAGACTGTGCAGGTAAGAAAATATACTATGTACACGTCCAGCTTACGAAACGAGCAAATTAGTTTACTACTTACCACAGAAGATCTCAGAAAAGAGAACCACACACAACACCGCTATATCTACCATTTTGACCAATAATGCAAATTCTTCTTTACCTTCAGCGTTTCAGAAACGTCATTTGCTCCTAGTGAATTGTTGTTGTAGTACAGGACCTCACTGAACGATGCCGCTTTAAAAACGTCATGATACAAACCTGAATGAAACACATTGCACACGTATATATGATCTAATCGCGTCCTTTAGTACTTTTGAAGCATTGTTGTTTGCTTGTCTGTGTGTCTTTCTATGTGTGTTTCTGTATTGCATGCGCAGCTTCTTTACATTCTGCCAGAATGCGCTTATAGTTGACCCGTGATGAGGGGGTGTATGTTTGATAACCTTGTTCTAAACGGCTGATGCTTGCACATGCAAAGACACCAGCTGCAATTCTTTACCTCTTTATACTTCGTTCACTTTGAGTTCTTCTATTCTCGCCCCTTGACGTCGTTTCAGGCTTGCGCATTAGAGAGACCATATATTAGCAAATGGTTGTAACAAGCCCAGAATAAAGACCTCATACCTTCTGACGCTCTGGGTAACATCACAGTGTTCAGTTGGAGTTGTCTGTGTAAAAAGTCCGCTCCCAGCCGGACGGCACCGGTCTGCCCTATAGTCTGGAAACAACCGATCTGTAAAATGGGACAAAATTAAATCAATTTAGATTTAGATTTAGGAAGTCGTGTTCCAAAATCCAAAGGCACCATTTGAATCTTGACAGTCTTTTTATTTTTAATGTCTTGTACTGCAAATATTACAAATGATGTTCAGTGACGACACCTTTTTGTCGGGAGCAGTACTGCAGTTATCGCCAAAGACCAGCCGTGTCGCAGCCGAGGTAAATTCGGGCAGGCCAGGGACGGGGATGTACTCGTGATTGACAGATTCGTCTGACGAAATTTCCCTCAAAACGTCCTTGACGACTTCAGGGGTCCAGAGTGTCGACTTTGTGATCCTTACTGTAGAGTAAAACGTACAACAGCATCAATCTGCTTCTAGATACCGAGACTTCGCGTTTTTTTGTTCTTTATTATCTAGTGCTACAAGACAGTTTTCACTTGAAATTGCACATATACTTATTTACTCTAGGTAGGCCTTTACTGTAGGTTATTTGCTGTACGACTGCTGTTCAATGGAAGGTCGGCGACCTAAATTTTCTATTTGTACATATACTTACCCGTAGACCTGGGTACTGGAGGCAAACTTTGGAAACGTGACGTCGTCACCAGCGGACGAACCTCTCTAAAATGCAAAGAAAACAATTGAAATTAGAGAAGTGATGTTAAACACAACAGGGCAAAAGATACTGACATGGACACACAATGTACAGCAGATAGATGTAAGATTCCACCCAGATGAAGGATCCACCCAGTTACAATACGTGACAATTCGAATGATACGCATTTCATTGATCATATACTGTGCCAAAGACACAATGTAAAGATCCATGTCTAATTAAGTCCACGAAATCTAATATGATTTCAAACTTATATACAAACAAATAAAGACAAGAGGGTATTAAATAATCACACCTTATTTTGACTGCATCTCTCAAACAAATGTTTCCCATACTGTCTATCATAACATTTTCACCACAGACTACAGTAAGGCCAGCGGTACTACAAGGAGTAGTAATTCTAACGACTGGTGATTTTGTGACTCTTTGCAACGAGAGTTTGCCTGCACCAGGGCAAGTAATATTATCCCTGGTTACCATGGACGACACAAACATAAGAAAAACAACAACAGAAATAACAAGATGTAAATGCACCAAGTGTACATGTGTATCTATTTGGGTCGACACTACAGAGCTCCATCATTCCACCACACAAAACACGAAGAAAGAGAGAGCATCCTTTGCGTTTCATGAATACACTTGTTACCCGTAGAACAAATTGCCAATTATCATTACCCCCATACGCGTTCATCAAGGAAGAACAAATAGCTTAATCTCTGTAATTAGTGACTAAAATCCCGTCCGCATTCCGTTTTTTAACAGAATTACATATAAGTGGTAAATTCTGCGTGTATTTTTTTAAAGGCAGGGCCTACACAAGGCCGTAGAGAATGTTTTGTAATTATCTATCTTATGTCTACCATTAAGCGAACAATGTCTTTTGTGTGTTACTCTCGTCCGGAATTATTGGTCCTTCTGTCGGTTAATCAGCTGTGTTGATAAGCTGTGTAGTGTTGTATATGCCTGCTATTTTCCTGTTGTTCTTTGGTGGGAAAATTGTAAAGACTTCACGCGTTATCTGGTATCTAGATTACTTAAGTGAACGTGAACAATACAAATGACAAATCACATACTCTCGATAGGATGTCCTACAGTCCCAGCATTTCTCACATGCAGAACCAGGTACTTGTCGGTTATTACAGATGTAGCTGTTTTTTTTTCGAGCAACTGAGCATGCCTTCAATGGCTCAACGTTAATGTAGAACTTGTCAAACGACAGGGAAAAACGCCCCATAGTCTTAAAGATGACTACAAATGAAAGGAGTTTTTACCATAGGTTTTAACTCACAATGGCTAGAAAGTAACATTACAAGATACGCTATTCTTGCAATCGCTGATATTTTGGCTGGCGCTCAATTTACTTGCTCTTAGTACATTTAAACGTGCTCCGAAGGGTCAGCGTTTTGTACAAATGAGTTTTACCTTGAAAGGCACTCGTTACTTATTAGTCTACAAACGATTGACTTTTTGAGAACCATACTTAAGGGCAAATAATTACAAAAGTGAGTCGTGTCCCGCTGTGTCACCATGGTAACACACGAAAACACGGAGACCACAGGAGACGGGCTTGTTATGTCCCAGGGTAGTAGTCCAAGACAGCGTAGTAGTCCAAGTCTCTAACAATTTACCGAATCTTCACAGCGCAAACTTCACGATGTCGGTCCCTAACACAGAAGAAAGTCCACTTAAGACATCTGGATTCTTTTCTCGTCTGTTTTTCTGGTAAGACTAATTTTTTTTAACGGATAGACGGCAACTGGGCTTTACAAGACGACCAAGACATTTGTCCGGAAAATTTATCTCACACAAATACAACAATAAGACACATGTAACAGGGATAAATGCAAAGGAACACACGAAAAGTCAACATTCCAAGTTGGCTGCACAAAACGCCCTGACCGACATTAGCAAGCAGAGCCACAAAATTGACAATTGAAATTAGTTGGGCCGTTACTGATAGGTTTCTAGAAAAGATACAAGTGTTGCGGATACAATAGTCCTATCGGAAAGGGACCTCTACTGAAAAGGACTTGCAATTGAATAAATGTAGAAGGTTTGATGGACAAGTTTGAGGACTTACACACCCTGCCGTGTCTAAAACGTTCTTAACAAATTTTGCAGTTGGCTCGGCGACATCTTCAGTAAGGGTTACCGAAGACGTCTCGAACCTGATGACATGTACAAGGTGTTGGAGGAGGACACCGCGCTACAGGTTGGCCAGAAGCTTAACAGGTATGTAGCAAGGTCTGTACATGGCTGAGGTTCAGATTAGTTTTTAAACTTAACTTTGAAATTAATTGTTATGTACATTCTTTTCCGTGGTAATCCCATATAGCCAAAAAGCGTTTTATAGAAAGGCGATGGCACAAATTCCTATGCAAGGTGTCCATTACATTGTAGAGGTACAATTACTTTGATATGCAAGTAATCATCGTATTGTAAATTACAGGGAATGGAGGCAAGAACTTGTCTGTCGCCCTGGAAACGGAAAGCCAAGTCTCGCGAAAGTTATTGTGCGATGCTTCAAATCGTCTATTCTACAACACAGCCTTATGATTTCCATTGAGGTAGGTAAACAAACACACAGTGTTAGAGCCACGCTTTCTGATGTAACAAAAAGTACAGTAGGTTTCTAATCATCTAATGTCAATTTTGTTTGTCAATCTATGAAAAATTTATTATTTTAAGACTGAAACCTTATGCAAACTCCTTTGTCTACTTGGGTATACATCTAAATACCACATTAAGTGACGATGACTGTGTACTTGCTCTGTTGAAGAGTATTTATAGTCGTGCCAACAGTATCAATCGCAAAGTTTTCTGTTGCTCTCCATCCGTTAAGAGACACCTGTTTATGACGTATTGCGCCCAGCTATATGGCGCCCAGTAATGGAGCTCTGTTAGCTCAGGTGTCCTGTCTAAATGCCGAGTTGCTTACAACAACTGCTTTAGAATTATTATGAATTTACCTCGGCGATGTAGTGCTAGCGAGATGTTTGTCTACCACTATACTGACACATTTGGTACTAGGAGGAGGAGGATTTCTTACTCTTTCCTAAATCGATTACTTTCCTCCCACAACGCAATCATCATTCGCTTTCTAAGATCTGACGCCTTTTACAGAAACTCTTTCTTCCGAAGGACTTACAATTTTCTGCATCACACATGTTACCTCACTCACCTCCGATGCGCACCCATGCATCACACTCAACAAACACACTACTCGTGTATAGTAGGGGGTGACCGTGTGCCTGGACACACGCCCCACGTCTTCATTCTGTGTGGATGCAAAGTTTATTTGTACATCTGTCCCAGTGCCTTCACATGGATGCAAAGAACTTCATTCTATGTGGATGCGAAGTTTGTACATCTGGCCCAGCTGCCATCACCTGGATGCAATGCATCTCATTCTATGTAGATGCAAAGTATGTACATCTCTAGCTAAATGCCTTCACAAGGATGCAATGTACTCCATTCTATGCGGATACTGAGTTTCCACATCTTTGGCCAAGTGCCTTCACATGGACGCAATGTGCTTCATTGCATGTGGATGCAAAATTCTCACATCTCTGGCCAAGTGCCTTCAAAATACCCGCTGTAATACTCATGCCAGAGCTAATACTAAATAGATGTGATATTTCAACATCTGTGGCCAAGTGCCTTCAAATTTCCTGCAGCAATGCTCTTGCCTATTGTCTATGGATCCAAAATTCCCGCATTTGTGTCCAAGTGCGTAGAGATACCTACTGCAAAACTCATGCCAAAGGATTTCCTTCCAATAGCCAAGTGCCCACAAATAGTATTATTCAATAACAAAAGGCCTTTATGACCCCATTCATAGTAATCATAAGAATACAAGCAATTTGTACCGTGCAGACAACACTTCAGCCCTCCATAGTTTGGGCATACCAAAGACTACTAGTATATAGCTAGTTACCCCCCTGTTCCACTAGGACGGCGCTCTCGCTGCGATCTAAGATTTTTACAGAGCGCTCAACGAATTTCATAGATTAAGAAACGAATCTTTTTACGCTTTGTATGTTTTGTTGTTTTTACAGTCATACTTTTACACTTAACATAATATTCAAATTATGAAATGAAGGGCTACGCAAATTCAATTCAAGTCGCAGCGAGAGCGCCGTCCTAGTGGAACAGGGGGGTTACTGCAGAAAACGAAACCTGTGCAATGTTAAAACGTCTCACAGACAGTATACGGCCATATTCAACGGCACATCCTGTACCACCGTTCAGTCAGCATGATGAAAGCTGAGAAACAGCATAAAGTATACCATCTTTCTCCGAATAAAATCTACCAGCTTACCAAAGATACTCGAAACAACGCAGAAATATTTGGACATACCAAAATCAAGACATCAATTTGATTATCCACCTACTAAACGCATATATATCATGATTAACAGAAAAAGAATTCCCGACACAAAGCTGTCTTCTCAAATAAGACAAAACAAAATCCTTGCCGCCTCTTAGTATATCAGTGCTGTGTAGTTTCGCCATATATTCAAAACTACTTAACAGTAAACAACACAACCCAGAAACATTATATATGTACAAGCATATAACTGACGGCATGTCGTCAACGTGCCGCCCTTTGCGTATATCCACTATAAATATGACAACACAAATATCTACAGTATCTGCTTGATACAGACAAGACATTTAAAATACCGTAGTCGAAGGATATAAGAAAGCGTCGCAATCTTGAAAAGATCGTGCACCAACACTAGTTCCACAGCTACATGTACTTCCCGGCGTGAAGAGTCCATTTCCTCGTTGTCGCTAGGAAGAACAGCCCGCTAACACTCCTCCTTCCGCGAACTCCTAAAGGCAAACTTGCGAAGTCCGGAGTCGAGGCACAACGACGTCGAAAGAACAGACTACTCCTCATGTCCCTAATATACCTCTTCCAAGCACGTCGGCAGAACGTACTGCGCCTGCGCAAAACCTGGATTTTCGCTGGATTTTTGGTCAACGTTGCATCAGAATTTTGCCTGTTGCAGACGATATCTTTTTCTACACAACATTTGAAAACTACAGACGGGATGTCACCCTTATATACGCGAATTCGACCTTATATGAGACGTTCTGCTGAAGTGCTATGCATAATTCATTACGGGTTTCGCGCAGGCGCATTACGTTCTGCCGACGTGCTCCTCTTCCACACCTGGAGATCACGTTATGTCCGCGTGATCTCCCACCTGTTGTAACCACCTGTGTTACTGCAGAAACACAATTTCACGCTAATGACTACGTCAAACGCTCTAAATTGTGATTTACTGTGCATCTAGGTTTGTTTTCTGTATTATCTGTATGTCTCTAGAGTTTTGTATCATTTTAATGATGTACATGTATTGTGTTTTATGTTTTTTTTTACCTGAAATAAAGAATGAATGAAATGAATGAATGAAACCTTATTGCAGGAAATCGCGAAAGTTGTACAGCCAGTGTTTCTTGGGCAGCTTCTCAGCTTCTTTGACGCCACATCGGGCATTCCTGTAGCGCATGCGTACTTGTACGCTGCTGGTGTTTGCGCATGCACTGTAATTCAGGCGCTTACACACCACCCTGCCTTCTTCCTCGCCTACCGCATCGGCATGCGCGCGAGAGTCGGCTGTTCCTCTCTCATCTACAGGAAGGTGAGGTAGAGGAGAATTACCTTTTAACCAGGTCCTAATTCTTAAATAAATGTTAGATTAGTCATCATCATCATCATCCCCGCATGTATTAGTAAACCAGATTACTCGGTGTATTAGTAAACCAAGCATTGTGTTCCGAATAGTTGTTCATTTTCTTTGTGTTTTAAACTCCCTTGCTGTTAGACATTCAAAAGTTTATTTTGTTTAGCCCATTTAGATTTTGTTTTTTAGTTGTTTTTTTTTTTTATAGAACGTTTTTTTTTATAGAAACATTGCCTCATGTTCCCTCGATCAACAAGCTGCACACTTCTAGCCCTGCACTGTTTTATCATCCATTCTATTGTGTCTTAGGTTCTCCGCCTGGGGTCTGAAGGGTTAGGTCAGAGCAGTACCGGACAGATAGTCAACATGCTGTCAAATGATGTTCAACGTTTTGACCAGGTTCAATATTGATTTGTTAATGTATTCAATCATTTAATCATTCATCCACATGCATGTATTTGAATTGTCAATAAGTGGAAACTTTTGTCAATTGTCATTCTTTGAACTTGTTCTCCATGCAAAAGAACTGTTTATGTCAATAAACGATATGGTTGTTACCTGTTCTTGCCAGGCCTTCATTTTCCCAGACTTCCTGTGGATTGGACCCCTCCAGACGGTGGTCATTCTGTCCCTCCTCTGGAACGAAATGGGCCCGTCCTGCCTGGCTGGCCTCGTGTTCGTGCTCCTGATCATCCCCATCCAGTCCTATCTGGGCAAACGGCTGTCAACCCTTAGGTTAGTCTTTCGACCCTAAGGCGGTGCCAAAAATCAGCACCGTAGATTCGGCGTTAACGTGCCATTGCGCATGCATTTCAAGAAAACCCTTTCAAGGTACAGATAGTCACATTTTTCGTGCTTCTTCTGGGCACACAAAATAAGAACGCATCACGGACATGCAGCCACTCTCACTGGTCAAACCGATAATTGCCATCGTTCTCTCGTTGGTTGAACTACTAATTGTGTTGTATTGGTTTTTTCAGATCAGAGATTGCACTCAAGACCGACAAACGAGTCAACTTGATGCACGAAGTCATCTCGGGCATGCGCGCTGTAAAATTGTACACCTGGGAGGAACTTTTCAGTGATCAGATTCAAGACATCAGAGGGTAAGTCTTCAAATCGTCATGTTTTAGCATATTATTCAATAAAATGTCAAAATAGTTACGTATTAAAAATGTAAACATGCAACCAAAACAATATCTGCACAAACATCTATCCTGTTTTTTAGGAACGAAGTAAAGGACATAAAGACCTCATCTGCATACCGCGCTTTCAACGCAGCCCTCTTCTACTGTTCAGCCAAGATCATCATGTTCTTCACATTTCTAACCTTCTCTCTGATTGGCGGAGGCATCACGACAAGGAACGTGTTCGTGGCTGTGTCGTACTTCGACGTGTTACGGCTCTCCCTCACATGGTACATCCCCCTAGCGGTGCAGTTTGGATCAGAGGCGTTTGCATCGGCAAAGAGAATACAGGTATCCTAACAGATTCCGGACAGTTTTACCGGTCCTTGGTGCTTAACACATTTATCATCATAGACTTGTGACACTGAACCTTCTGTAACAATGTTGATGATACATCAAGCATCAAGCACACTGTGTTAGTATGTTCAGCACCAAGGACAGGTCCAATAGACCGATCTTGACTGTCCATCACAATTAGCAGTTCAACCAATGATAGCATGGCAATAAGTTGTTCGACCAATGAGAGAGTGGCTGAAAGTCCATCAAATACTATAACTTGCATTTCCACCGTTCGAAGTAGGTGAGCAGGGCTGTGGGATCGGTGTAGTGCTTTTAAAACCATTGATTACATGTATCTTAACCCCCTGAAAGATATTTTCTACCATACCACGTCATGAGGGTGCACGAGTCTCAGATACTGTGCCTTTCTATTCTCAGGAATTCCTGCTTATTGAAGAAGATGATCCCACAGTGACAGTAACGTCTCCGGTGTCTGATCTGTGTGAAGAGTGTATTACTTTGCAAAATGTGTGCGCTGCCTGGAAGAAAACGGTATGTCATTCAACAACTGCAGCCTTGTTTTCCTAGGCTTGTTACCTCCGGGTATTGTTTTGGGTGGCTGAGCTGTGTGTTTGTGTGTATGCTTGTCCAAGTAGCAATGATTAGATGGGGGTTGGAGGTGATTTTGATAGTTAATCTCAGTGTTAAGGTTTTAGATTATGAGAAATTTGTGCAAAGTTGAAGAATATTGTTTTCATATATTTATCAACATTTTATAGGCCAAAATCAAGACATCAGAAGACAGGCAACCCTTCCCAAGGTTTTTTCTGAGAGATGTCACACTATCAATACAGCAGGTGAGATTATTGCTAAGATTATTTTATTAGTTGTTAAACTTAATCTGAGCAGATTTGTAATACATTCCTTCAGAACACCCATTTTCTAAGATTCCTGTATACTTGAATCATTGGATGTAATTATTATCAACCGCCATGTATACAAAAATTGTTGGTAGAATGCTTCCTCTAATAGTAGAGAAATGTTACTTTCTGGTCTAATTTCTGATAGGGACAACTGGTTGCAGTAGTAGGACCTGTTGGAGGAGGAAAAGTAAGTTCCTTCTGTTCTTTACAGCCATTAGCATACAAATAGATAATGTAATGCCAAGTTTCCTTCCTGCTGTCTTTTATATGGTGCTCAGTATGTTGTTGGGCAGACATTTGATTGATACGTCTGAACTTGTCAGAAGTGATGATACCATCCTAATATTATAGTCCAAGCTAACATTTTCTTACCCGCAGGCCTCCCTTCTGATGGCCATTTGCGGTGAGCTGCCCATTGTGACAGGAAAGGTTCACCACCTCGGTAGCCTCGCCTTTGCTTCAAAGGAGGCCTGGATCTTCCCAGGCACAGTCAGAGACAACATTGTCTTTGGCTCTGAGTTCCACCCCGAGCGATATCGGAAAGTCATTGCGTCATGTGGGCTGGCAAAGGTACTGTGGTTTCCTATGCATGGAATACATTACTGGGTCAGGGTATGTAGATTAAAACAGATTTTCTTTTTGTGTTAGAACCAAGTTTAGTGTTGGAACCAAGTTTAAACTCTACAACTATTAAAACAGATTGTTAGCTAAGATCTTAAAGTTTGTCTAACTCTTACAGGATGTCAGAAGATTGTCTGAGGGAGATCTGACCTTAGTAGGAGACAAAGGAGCAACCCTCAGCGGTGGGCAGAAAGCTCGCATCAACTTGGCCAGGTACGTGTTCTCATTGGAGAAATATTTCCTAATTTATAGCTACTGACACTTTCTAGTTACAAATTGCCAAAAGATTGAAAAAAATGTTGAAAGCAAATAGACAAGTGTTTCCCAAATCTCCAAGTACATGTGCACTACCTTATGTCTCGTAAATGCTTTTTCTCTATTGTCTATCTGTACTAGGGCTGCTTATCAAAATGCTGACATCTACCTTCTGAATGATCCCTTCAGTGCTGTGGATACCATAGTGGGAAGACACATCTTCAGGGAGTATGTTTGGTTGTATGTTATTGTAATGTATCATATCAATTACATTAGAACTTTACATATGCTGGGAATTAAAGTTGAGTCTAATAAACCACGATTGCTGTTGAAAAGAAATTGGCAGAATCTGTGGGATGATCTGGGAATAATCATTTAAGGAGATTGAATTAAACCAGCAACTTATTAGATGGAAAAAATACATTATCCAGGTGCATCTGTGGTGTCCTTGCAGAGAAGACTCGAGTCATCATTACCCATCAGTTACAGTACATCAAGGCAGCTGATCTGGTCATTGTCATGAAGGAGGTACATGTATTTGTTAAAAAAGTATCTGTGAATGTGAACACTTTGCCTATAAGACTGGCCCCTTGGAGATACTTTGGCTGTTCAAAATCAGATACCTTAACGATACAAACCTGTTCACCATGATTGTCTTTGCACAGGGCCAGGTGTCTGCAGTTGGTTCTTATGAGGAACTGCAAGCCGCAGACATAGACTTGGTATCTGTCCTGCCTGGCAAAGAGGAAGTAAAGGCAGCAACAGACCAAACATCTGGCCGAACCAAGGATGTGGGACTGTTTACGGCTTTCAAAGGGTCGGAAATCTCAGATAAGGTACTAAAGCATATCTACTCTAAGCTATTCTCTGAGTTACATTGTATTACTTTGAAAACATGAAATTATACCACACACAAACACACCTGTCCTTGGCATCCAGAAACATACCTGTCCTTGGTGCTGAACACCATCCAACAGTGTCAATTTGTAACATTGTCATGATTTGTAGCTCTATTCCTTTTGTATCTACAGACATAAATGGAATTTTGATTTCTTTATAAGAGATACATTGAACTAACATTTCAGATTTTGTGATCATATCAACTTTATTGAATCATCATTGTATACTTTAGGTGCTCTTCTTCTACAGTCATGAATCATAATCAAGATCTTGAGATGTTGACATGATTTTATGGTTCATCAATGCCTAAACCGAAACTTTTGCCTTGAAATCCCAGAAAGAGAAAGAGGAGGACAGAAAGGCAGGATCTGTTACCTTACAAGTGTACCTGGATTACTTCCGGTCGGGTTGTGGACTTATTTGGGGTGTCTTTTTAATTTTGCTGATCATCCTACCACAGGTGATGTCCAGCTGTTTTTATTTGCATTCATTTTTAACTTATAACAAGATATAAGAGATTTCAGACCTTCTTAAGTCATGTTGACCACAAATATGCAGAAACACAGACACAGACCAAAAACAATACCTCCATTTTTCACTTTACCCAGAATTGGTGCATATTGAAGACAAAGAAATCTGTGTCAAAAATGTCCATGTCTTTCGAAGTCTATCATTTCTCTAACTCACAGAACAACATCAATTTAATTATTAATTCTCCCTAACTACCAGGTCCCTTACGTTCTATGTGACTGGTGGCTGTCATATTGGTAAGTACTTGTCACATCTTCAATCCAACATGTTAATAGTTGTATTAAAGGAACGCAACACAAAATTTCAAATTCATTATTTTCCAGTAGTCTACACATTAAAAAGTTATGGCAATGATTTATGCTTTGCTCTGACGTCTCTGTTCCGAACCCGCTTATTTGCATATTGACAGTGCCGCTGGGAGATCACTGGACTGTGATATGCAAATATGCGGCTTCAGAGCGAAGACGTCAGAGCAAAGCATTAATCATTGCCATTGCGGTGGGCGAGCTAGGAGAGCGCAAAGTTCAAACCCGTGCACAGGGTAATCATTTGGCAGACTAATGTAAAAATTGAAATATATCAACTTTTTAATGTGTAGACTACTGGAAAATAATGAATTTGAAATTTTGTGTTGCGTTCCTTTAAGATTAAAGAATATTTGTTCTGGTATCTGAGTTTTACATGCTAGTTAGTGCCGACAGTAACCTTTTGTTTACCTGCTCAAATTTGTCCATGCAGGGCAGAAACAGTGCAGTTAAGCAACAGTGTTACCATCTACAACACTACTTCCAACATCAGCAGTACCTACAACACAACCACCAACAGCATCTCAGCAGTTTCACTTCCAAGTACATCATTCCTGCCAATCTATGCTGGGCTTGTAGGGGCATTGGTTGTGCTCTCTGCTGTCCGGGCATTGCTGTTTTTCAATGTAGCAGTGACGTCCGCAGAGCACCTGCACAACTCCATGTTGACAAGCATCCTCCAGGCACCAATGTCCTTCTTTGATTCCAACCCTGTTGGTAGGGATGAAGATATGACTTATAAATTATTACCTCCGAGTATGGAGGTATTGTTTGGGGCGGGTTTGTCTGTCAGTTTGTGTGCATGTTTGTCTGCAGCAGAGATGGTTGCAAGGAGAGTGGGAGAATATTTGGTTACAGTTGAAGGTGACTCCGCATGTGCCAGGTGGGAGTAAGTGGGCAGTAATGGAGGAGTTCAGGAAGTGGTTGACCGTGTGCAATGTTAATACCCAATTAAATTATGTTATACAATCCCCTACATTCACAAAAATGCTAAACACTTCCTGGAAGTCTGAAATATCTGTCTTTTTGTCTGTTGATGAGAAGTCTGTGTTCATGTTAACATTCCAATGTAGGTTTGAAAGTATGCAGAATCTTGAGTCATCACAGTAGGATGACATATTCCATTGTCATTTGGTTCATTGTAGTAAGAATTAGTTCAAACAGTAACTGTTGTTTTTCAAAATGATAACGATCTTTTTCTGTAGGTCGGATCCTGAATCGCTTTTCAAAAGACATTGGAATCATAGATGAACTGCTGCCACAAGCCTTCTTTGATTATCTACAGGTGAGTACAGCAGACTTTCTGAATCGTTCAAACTGAGGAGTAAAGTTGTGGGGTTGTCTCTCTGTCTGTCCTAATTACTTTGGCTGCATGGTGGGTGGGCGGTGATTTTGACAGATGATTGACAGGAAGGTCAAACCTGAAAGTGACCCAGCACGTACCGGGCCCGGGGGTGGTAAAGTTACATGGAGGAATTCAGGAAGTGGTGTAATACCCAATTAAATTACATCGTACAACCCCCACCACAGTTCTAATACATGCACGAAAACCCAAAATACTTCCCGGGAGTCTGAAATCCATTGTGTTTGTTTGTCTTCAGTTGATTCTACTTGTTGTGAGTGCCCTACTGGTGTCTGCAGTAGTGAACCCCTGGGTGTTGATACCAACAGTCCCCATCACTGCAGCTTTCTTCCTCACCCGACATTACTACCTGCAAACCTCACGAGATGTCAAGCGCCTTGAGGCAACAGGTGATTTCGTTTTAGACATCTTAGACATGGCGTCAACATATTTCTTTTAATGGTACTGCTTCAAGGACACGAGAACATCTTTGGCAAGCTGCATATCTTAAGTTTAAGACATTGATGTCAAAGACAACAAAAATACTTCAGTTGCATATTTCCCACATGGGATTAAAGTTCAAGACCATGGAGTTTCACATTTGCTTACAAATAGCCAAGATAAGATTATACTTTTAGATATCAAATTCCAAAGGAGGTTCTGATCAACATACATTCAATGGTCATGTTTGTGATGCTGGATACACACTGTAACTGTTACAGGGATTTATACAGGGAAGGTATGCAAGCCTTATTGCCAAACCACTTTCTTTTGGTCTCCTACAGCAAGAAGCCCAGTTTTCTCCCATGTATCCACCACCCTCTGCGGCCTGACTACGCTACGTGTCATGAAGATGCAAGACTCTTTCTTGAAACAGTTTCACCACTGCATAGACTACCACAGGTAGGATCAAGTACACTGTGTAGGAGTCAGTAAGTATATCTTAGCATCAGTGAAATTCTGAAAGTTTGGTGGCTATACAGTAACTAAGGACTTCAGAGTGTAATGTCTACTAACATAATTCGATCAGGTCACATATATCCACCACCCTAGAAAAGTGTATCTAAAGAGATCTCCAATGCAATGATCCCAGTAAAATGCACTCCTGTATTTAAATCTAACATGTGCATATATGGGGGGGGGGGATGCACTAGAAATCACTCAAACACACTGTTTTTCAAGGTGGCAGACATATGTAACCTGGTGGATAAATAGTATTGCATATAAGTATATTAATATATCTCTGTCAGGAGGTTGTGATAATAATGAACTAATTGACAGTCCCTGATATCAATCTATCCTGTATTTCCCCCACAGTTCAGGGTGGTTTCTCTTCATCTCCTGTGCCAGATGGTTCCAGATCCGCCTGGACTGGCTCTGTGCTGCCTTTGTTGCCACAGTGGCTTTTGGTGCAGTTTTGGCCTCGGACAGTGAGTTTCCATCAATGTGAAGAAATCTTTGCAATATCTGCTCTGTCAGAAAGGCTATTTACATGCTTATTTAACCTTTAGCACACTGAAGTTAGCCATTTGGCTACCAAACGTCTATTGATTATGGGGTTAGGCAGCAGGGAGGTTAAAAGTTTACATTTGGACTTCATGAAATACAAAATATTTCACTAATTGTATACAGAAACTGATAAAAAATTAATAAATGTTAATTGTGTGCAAAACCTTCAAGGTTAAATTCTCCCTCCTTAGATACATTTATGAGACCTGATGGGATTAGCAGTTTACCAACATTAGGAACTTGGACCCAGCTTTACTTGTGTTTCCTGTAGGTGTGAGTGGAGGTCTGGTGGGACTGTCCCTCACCCAGGCCATCATGCTGATGGGTGTGTTCCAGTGGGTGGTGAAGCAGAGTGCAGAGGTGGAAAACCAGGTGAGATTACATGTATGTGCATGGTTATGCAATGAGGACATCAGCCATCCCTGATGCCAATGAAGAAATGCTAATGTAACCATTACTGCCTGTATTGGTCTTTGCCCTTGGTGCTGAAGTTTCTTTGACTAATGTGATTAACACCAGCTGTTCACCATATTATAACAGCCATTGATAATGAATGCTGGCAGGATAGCTTCACACATTAAGGCAATGTATAGAAGTGCTATAGTACCTCAGGTAAAAAAAATTTGGTGTGTTCATTCTTCCTCCCTAGGTTTGTCTGGTTCATTCGTCCTCCCAAGGTGTGTCTGGTTACTGCAGGACCAGACACATCTAGTTCTAGGCACATTTTACTTCAAAAATTCACATGTGGGGAAAATTAATCATGCTTCAGTTGAAGTTTGAGCTTTCCCAGTGTTGTCTGTTCCACTCTATTGTATCAATTCATTTAGAGATAAGTATTGTGTGCACAGATGACAGCAGTGGAACGAGTGGTGTCCTACACCCATCTTGAGAAGGAACCTCCCCGAATCCTTCACCCTCGTCCACCCTCCAACTGGCCCAGCCAAGGCAGGATCCAGCTGGACAGTGTCACCATGCGATACGGCAACAAACTGACTCCTGCCCTGAACAACGTGTCTGTCAGCATCTCACCAGGAGAAAAGGTGAGATGTAAGGCCCCATTTTCACTAGATGGCGATCACTGAGCAACCATTCAGTGACCAAAATTGGATCTGTGTGATCCTTGATTTCGTAATTGAAATATGATGCGAGATGTAATAGTATGATTTACAAGACACTAAACATGCAAAACATTTAAAAAATTTGTTCTTTTCTATAAAATTCCTTGAGCGACCTGTCAAATCTATGGCTACTCAGCGGCTGCATCCTCTAGTGGAAAGGGGGCATAAGGGAGTGGGAGTAAGCTGTAACAAAGTGGGTCAATGTCATCTCAAAATTGGGTATGCAGGCTTGTCATATGACATCACTTGAGCCATATTTGATTACAGTGCACGTCTATTAAACATGCCACCACGCCAAATGTAGAACATTAAAAGGATTTATAGAGCCTCAGACCCTATAGAATGAGTTTTTTTGAAGAGTCCACAACAGTTGATGGACTGAAATTTGTTTTTTGCCAGACATTGGATGACAGTAACCGACAAAAACCCACACAAAAAGCTTGGTTTAGCCTGTCAAGTGTTAAACTAAGTTTCTTGCTTATAACTAATTCCCACAATTTCATGCAATATGCCAGATTGGTATTGTCGGTCGCACCGGGGCAGGAAAGACATCTCTGAGCATGTCCCTGTTCCGATTGGTGGAGTCTGATGGCACGACAATGATTGACGGCCATGTAACAACAGAGGTAGGACTGAAGGACCTTCGCAGCCGCATGACAGTCATTCCACAGGTCAGTGGTACAACATGTACTGATATATACAGTTAATTTTTGGCAATGCATGCCTCAGGGTCAATCCTAATAGTTATGTCCAGTGCAAGAATTCTAAGAATTCACTGGAATTTCTGTTTAGTCCACAGGAATTTCTGTTTAGTCCACAGGAATGTGCCATTAATATCATTTGCAGGGATTGATGGATCATTGTGATTTTTGGTATGTAGAGATAGCTTTTAAACCATGATTGAGATAATTAGATGTATATCATGATCTGATTGCATCAATAATGAGCCAATTGTACTACATAACTGTATAATACCATATTGGCAAATGGCAGAAATTTCATACTAAGTCACCATGGCAATAGTTTTTATTAACAGCCTTGTTTTGATAAAATTCTCTGGCAATTCATTGGTAGAACACAATTATGGCATTTATTCATTGGGATGAAAACCTTTGAACATAGGAGAGAATCACTTCCTAACTTGCAAATTAACAGAATTATTCCATCCTCCATTATTTTTCCTCATCTGTACATTTTTGTAGGATCCTGTACTTTTTACAGGCAGCCTACGACAGAACTTGGACCCTTTCTCCCAACACTCTGACACAGAGCTGTGGGCAGCACTGGAGGAGGTAAAAAATATTAGCCATTGTGTCTGTTACAGCATACACAGAAGGGCAGTTATACTTAGTCTACCATACTTGTATTTCAACTTTAAATCTCACTTTGCTTTTCATAACACACGGTTGTTTTTTTTAGTCCCTGAACTGTGGGTTTGTGTGTCTGTTTGTCTGGACAGGTTGACAGCACTTGGATGGGGAAGATTGACAGGCAGAATGACAGGAGGTTTAAAGGTCAGATACAGGAAATGGCTCTGGTTGGGAGCCAGCAGGAATTCAGGAAGTGAAGGATTGCATGAGAGGCCCTCCAATACTTCCCGGAAGTCTGAAATCTCTGAATGGTCTATACTTTTTCCAGGTCCAGCTGAAACAAGTGGTGGAGAAACTGCCCGAAGGACTAGAGACAGGGCTTATGGAATTTGGTACTTACTTTAGTTTGGGGCAGCGACAACTACTATGTCTGGGAAGAGCTATCCTGAAGAAGAGTCATATTGTTGTGTTGGATGAGGCCACTGCTAATGTGGACCCACAGTGAGTTTGTATATCAGTTACACAAGTAGGCAAGTAGGCTGTTCGGTGGTTAGGCAGATATTCCTAAATTCAAACTGATGGGTTTTTCAAAGCATTAAGCTGAATTACATTTTCCCTGCCGACTAATGCCATAACCAACAGGAAATTGGTAGCCAAATGGCTACTTCAGTGTGCTAAAAATTTAAATTTTTATTTTATTAATTACAAGAAGAGATTATGTCCCAGAGAAGGAATCAAATCTACCAGGTCCTCACATGATCTAATATAGACTACTGAAACAGAAATTTTCTTAACCTTGTTGTCAATGTTTGCAGGACAGATGGACTGATCCTGAGAATGATTGAAGAGAAATTTGCAGACTGCACTGTCCTGACCATTGCCCACAGGCTCCACTCAATCATTGACTGTGACAAAGTCATGGTAGGTTTCCCTTGGATACAACATGCTGTAGCCTGACTTCGCATTCAGACCACAAACCACCCAAATTATCAATAAGAACAGTACCCTTGCCAAGCTTACTGATGTTATGGTTTTAAAATCATCAAACCTACCACTTTGAAAATTATCTTTCCTGTAGGTTCTACAAGATGGTGGAATAGTTGAGTTTGACGAGTCATCTGTGCTGCTTTGTCAAGAAGGCAGTGTCTTCAGAAGCATGGTGGGCGATTCTGCCCACTTTATTCTGAAGATGCGCCAAGTTCTGCAGGAGAGACGTCGACCAAAGACACCTGGCCTAGGTCATGTACCAAGACGTAACAGCACAATGACATCTGTTGTGGATTGATGAACTTGTAATTTTGACCCCAAGGCCACACGTATTCAACATTGTTTTTCAGGAAATAGCATTTTTAAGATGACTAACTATTATCGGTTACATTTAAAAATGTACTATTATTGGTTACTCTCCTACATGTATGTTTTGACACGTGTTTCGACAACTCAACCTACATGTATGCTCCAACAACCCTATGTCTGAACATATATAGGGTATAGGAACATAGGGATGTCAAAACATTGGGGTGTCGGAACATAGGGCTGTCCCCAATATTATCGAGGTCTAATAAAAAGGCTAAGGGTTAATGTTCATGCTTGTACTACCTTTTGTCTGTGTATGAGTTGACCCATCTTTTAGCTAGTATATACATAAGAACACTCCTGTCTGTTGTCATAAGTCTTATTGGTACCTTTTTCAACTTCCCTACCCTTGAGCTGTCTAAAACAAGTCTGTACTCCCCCATAGGAATATCATGGAAGCGCTTTGGACAAATGTCGATAATGAAAGCCAATAAAATACAACAAATAAGGATGAGGCACTGGCAACCGTGTTTTCGATGTCATCTCTCTTGTATTTTGTGTATTGCTGTTCTTGTTTTTTTTCAAATGTATTGTTTTTATATTTGTTTTATGTATGCTCTTGAAAAGAGGGCCTCTATAAGCATGTTTGCTTCTTGTCTGATCCTCATTAGATAAATGTGAATAAAAATTTTTAAAAATGGGCAACCATTAGGTCTATCCTGATACATTGTAATACATGCATTTATTACTTCATTAATTCATCTATACCAGAATACACCACCAGAATAACTCAACATCCAATATTTACTTCACACAAGATGTCATCGACAGAGACAACTAGCAGCGCTTAACTTTCTGTTGGAATGCATTATCAATCTATCACATACACATGCCAAGACAGTTACACATAACACCGTGCGGTATCTCTCCTATCACTGACAATTAAAAATGGATACCGTTCATAACAGATTCGTTTTGTCATATATATATACAACCCTTGCAGCATCTGGAATAATAACAAATGTGTAAAGAAATTGATGAAATAAACTAAGAGTAAAAAAAAAGTTATCAATCAATCTATGACATTTTCTGACACCTGTATGTACCACTTCTGCCAAGGTTCACACAAATTTGAGAGGACGAGAGTGCTGAGTGGGGTTTCTAGGTATGAAATATATAGACTGTTCACCGTGGCATGTTTCCCAACAGACACCAGCTGTATATTGAAGTCAAAAATATCCTTTTGAGCTCACAGACTGGTCAGGCAAGCTATTTTTCCTGCTGTGCAAAACCGGCTTTACGACTGGCAGTTATTTTCCTTGTGACGTCATACATGTAGCATAACCTATCTGGATCAATGTTTGAAATGGTTTTGGTCACTCTCCCAATCTGTCTTGGACATGGTTATCTCCTTCCAAGTGTGCTTACTGCAACTTTCTAGTTGCATCAACTCAGCACAAGGGAGTCAAGCATTGCAACAGTTTTCCATCATGACTAATCATTCAAATGGACAGTTGCAATTTCGTGCCTTTTGGGGAAGGGAGGGCTGGTCAAATTCAGGATGCACACACTGATGCCCACTATCAAATCAAGGCTATCGTATGACCTCATGGCAAAATACAATCAGGCTCTACATAGCCTGCAAGTCATGAAACACTACATCAACATACAGCTGAGCTATTGAAACCACAAAGATAAGTTTACACTCCAAGGTTACAATGTTAGAACAAGTTGTGTATACAAAGTGTTTCACCCCAAAAAGGAGATTTACAAAATACAGTACACTTTCTACAAAGCTATGACAAGATGCATATTCCATAGACTTAAAACTACTAGACTAAGTATTAGTACAATTACTACAATCAAGGCACATCCTCATTTCAAATCCCACATATTCAGAACCTTTAGATAAGGTATAGACAATTGACAGCTTAACTTTAGCATCATCAGTAAAAATGCTTTAAACCTCACTGATTATAATTCACCAGCAATAAGTAGATGGTGCCATTTAATTGGCCAATTCTTAGGGAAAATAAACCAGAAAATTCATTTTAACTGACAAATATCAGTATGTGGTCAAACTGGACAGCAGACTTTTTGCACTGTCTGTCCTATTCCTAACCACATCAGAGCAGTTGTATCTGCCACTCATCTCTAGAGCCTGTGCCTTTTCATGTGAGCCAGCCAACTTTCTTGGTCAGTAAACGGTCGATCACAGTACATGCAGACAAATGTCAAAACCGTCACTTGCTGTCCTTGCTCTGGCTCTTCCTTACTGCACGACGGTGTCATGTATCGTATAAAAGAACTCTCGGATCCACTTGGGCCACTGAAATCACCCAGGTTACGAGACACACTGCTGCTTGGAGGTACAGGGACTTGTGAAGCTGTGTGCTTGATTGGGGATTGGCCTATAACCCCTAGCCTTGCTCTTGTTCTTGGACCTTTTGGCAGACCTGCTTCATTGGGGCTGACAGCAGACTCACTCTCCCTTTGTGCAGTCCTAGCCAACCTCTTCTCACCATCAGTAGAATGGCTATTACTGTCACGAGCGACCTTTTTGTGCAGGTTCATATGGAATTTGACCTTGTCTTTCGTCCTTGTGGAATAGGAGCAGTGTGCACACTTGTATGAGTACATAACAAAGTGGTGTTCAAGGTGAGCAGCAGCCTGGTCAGTCCATCTGGACCGGAAAGGGCAGTGGGGACAAAGATAATGCTTCTGGCCATTGATCAAAACCCTCTCGAATCCCTGTTCATATATCTTGCGTTGTAGAGTTCCTATCCTTCCCCTTGTTTGCTTTTGTTTTGCTTCAAGACCACTTTCCTTCTTGTCTTGAGCTGGAGGCTTCCCGTGCCACTCTATGTGATAGGACAGCTGCTGTTGACGGCTGCAGGAGAAAGTGCACTCAGGGCATTTCAACGGGAGATCGGCACAGTGATAGCGCTGATGAGACCTGATGTAACTTGCTGTTTTAGCTAGGTAGGGACACTGGCTACACTTGTACTGCCAGCTGTCCCTGGCACTTCCTATTTTCTCCACAGTGAGGACACCCCCTGCAGTATCCAGCTTTTGACCCTTGGTCTTACTTCTGGCATACTTCTCATGGATCCTCATGTGCACCTTGATGGAGGCACTGGTGGAGTACGAACAAAGATGACACTTGTTCGGATGGTTTGCTGCATGATTGCTTGCATGTGCAAAACTTCTGCGAAGTTTATCAGTCGAGTAAGGGCAGTGCTCACACTGATATTTGCGTTTCTTAATCATACCTTTTCCCTGCATTTCATCCTCCTCAGTGGTATGTGCTCCCAGATCGTTGGATGTTTGTGTGTGATGTTTGATTACCTGCCTGGATTCCTTATCCTGATGTCTCTCGTGGACTCCTTTGTGACTTTTAATCGATCTTTTGGAGTCAGCACTGTAGGTGCACTCTGTACAGGAGTACAAAAATTGTTTGAGGTGGTGAGAAACGTGGTCCCTGACACCCAAGAGACTGTTAAACTTGGAAGGACAAGCATTACAGGAGTACTTTTGTCCGCTGTCCGATCTTGGCTCTGTTTGGTAGGCTGCATGAAGTGACGGGACACCTCCCATTGCCTTGTACATGTCCTGAGCTGTACTATCTGAGACTTCTTGATTTTGCAGGTGAACCCTTCTGTGAGGCCCAAGTGTTGACATCCTGTCTGAGGAGTAGGAACACAAGTTACACTTGTACTTTCCCCTCCTCCTGTGAAACACCTTGTGGATATCCATCTTTTTCCTGCTGTCAGTTTTGTAGGGGCACTTCGTACATTTCTGAGATTTCTGGGGTGAGAGTCTTTTGCTCTCATTCTTCACATTATCGTTCGGTGTATCTTTGATGGGCATCACTTTCCCTGCGTGCGGGTACCCTTGTAGGTGGACCCTTCTGTGGACTCCCAATGCTGATTGGTGGTGTGATGAGTACGTGCACATATCACAGTTGTACTTTGCTTTTGTTCCATGGTGCATCATGTGAACCTCCACTTTCTTTCTGCTATCAGTACGGAAGGGACACTCGGGGCACTTGTGGTTATAGTACCGCAGGCCTGATGGTGTCATGTGTGGAAACCTTAGTGGTCTTTCCTTCTGTTTATCTGTTTCTTCCTTGGACGTACATGCAGTTGATTTGTTGGCAGCTGACCTATCCATCTTTAAGGCACTCCCGTCTTTGTGAACCCTCTTATGTACTTCAACTGCTTTCTTCGTAGATGACGAAAATGTGCACTGATCACATGGGTACTCTAGGTCAGCATTGTGGCCCATTCTGTGTCTCTCCAGTTCGTGGTACCAGTCTGTCTTGAATGGACACTGCTCGCAGTTGAATATGTACAGGTACTCCTCCATTTTTCGACGGAAAGTACTACCTTCCATACCACTTGTACTTGGTGTCTGTACAATACTGCAGGGCAAAGGATATGTTTCCAACTCACCAACATCTGCTTGTAGATTACCGCTACCGTGAGTTTGCCTATGAAGCTGCATAGTTTTCAAGTTGTGTGTTGAAAACGTACATTCTGTACATTGTTTGGCTTCGTGGTTGGTATTCTTATATCTGTGTACTCGGCGGTGTACCTCAATTGCTCCCTTTGTAGCAGCAGAAAAAGAGCACTTGTCACAGAGGAACTCTGCTTCACTGTTGTGGCCACTCTTGTGTTTCTCTAGGTCATGAAGCCAGTCTGTTTTAAAAGGGCAGTCTTCACAATGGAAGATGTACTTGTATTCATCCACCATGGTCCTGGACATCAGGCTGATCTGTCTTCCTTTGTCTTCATCTTCCTTTCCAACAGTGATGCCAGTGCTGGGGCCATCTTCCTTTTCAACAGTTATGTCAGTGCTGGGGCCATCTTCCTTTTCAACAGTTATGTCAGTGCTGGGGCCATCTTCCTTTTCAACAGTTATGTCAGTGCTGGGGCCATCTTTCTTTTCAACAGTTATGTCAGTGCTGGGGCCATCTTCCCTTTCAACAGTTATGTCAGTGCTGGGGCCATCTTCCTTTTCAACAGTTAT
Organism: Branchiostoma floridae x Branchiostoma japonicum; assembly: GCA_013266295.2. Taxonomy (NCBI): domain Eukaryota; kingdom Metazoa; phylum Chordata; class Leptocardii; order Amphioxiformes; family Branchiostomatidae; genus Branchiostoma; species Branchiostoma floridae x Branchiostoma japonicum. Next base: position 13,081,244 of record CM023824.1, read on the forward strand.
GTCAGTGCTGGGGCCATCTTCCTTTTCAACAGTTATGTCAGTGCTGGGGCCATCTTCCTTTTCAACAGTTATGTCAGTGCTGGGGCCATCTTCCTTTTCAACAGTTATGTCAGTGCTGGGGCCATCTTCCTTTTCAACAGTTATGTCAGTGCTGGGGCCATCTTCCTTTTCAACAGTTATGTCATCTGGTATTGATACTACAGATTTGTTTTCACCCTTCTCTGCTTCGAGATCTCCCAAGGCATTGTCTGCATTATCCCTCCTATCATCGTGTGCTTTTTCATGAACTCCATGATGAAGTTCACTTGTCTTTGAGTCAGAATCAAAAGTACTGTTATTGTTCATGTGCTTTGATGCCTCGTGGGAAGTCTTGTGGCTTTCCAATTTGCAGAGCAAATCAGTCTTAAATGGGCACTCATCACAAGTATACATCTTACAGGGCTCTGCCACTTTGCTTTCACTATCTTCTGCTTTTCTTTCCTGGTTTGTAACATCACCAGGATTCCCACTGTTGCTGGTATCATTATTACTGCCACTTGCCACTGTGGCTTCTGACATCGCTTGATTACCTGCACGTGACATTTCACGCAGCCTTTTGTGCCAACGCCAAATTACATGACACTTCTCGTGACGCTTTAAGATAGATGCTTGGTCTGCCGTATATGGGCATTCTTTGCAGCGGTAAAGCAGCTGCTGCTTATCTGCAACATTGGTACCAGACTCTGCCTTGTTGCTCCCACCAGTGACTGTTGTAACCTTGGGAGTTCTTACAGTCCTTTTCTTGTGATCAGGAGAGTGTATTCCCTGATGATTTATCAGAGCGATCTTGTGTGATGTGGAGAAAGAGCAGAAATCACATGAGAATTTCTGACTTAGTCTGTGATGTTTCGTATGGTTCATCAGCCACCCAATTCTGTCACATTTGAAGGGGCATAAGGTACACTTGTACATTTTCCTTTTGGGAGGTGTAGCGTCATTGTGTGAACTGTCATGGGCATCAACTATCGCACATGCAATTTTGTCACTAGCATCTCTCTCTTCCAGTTTGTTTGCCTGTTCTTCTTTATCTACCGGTATACAGGATTCGATTTCCATTGCAGTATTTGTCACCCCTTTCTTGTGAACTGCCATGTGGGCTTTAACTGACAACCAAGAATTGCATGAAAATGAGCACTTAATGCAGCTGTACTTTTTGGTCTTATCCCTCTGCCGTGGACTGACGGCATTTCCCTCACTGGAGCTCTGGTTCGTGAAACTGGAACCCGAGGTTTCAGACAACACCTCCAACTCCCTCTGGGAGAACTTGTCATCACCTTTTTCCTTATCTTGCCCTTCCAACTTTTTGTTGGCCACTAATGATGTAGTTGCCTTCGTCAAGAAGGGTATGTTTTCATGGGCGTTCGTGTGTGCGTGAGTCTGTCAACAGTATAACTCGAGAAGGCTTAAATGGATTGTCTTCATATTTGGTAGGTGGGTAGGTCTTGATGAGGTCTAGAAGTGATAGGAATATGGGCCCCCTGGCGGCTCGTTATGGTACTGCAGCGGTACTTCCGGTTTTGAAATATGGTGATCTGGAGGAGGTAGGGTCATGATTTTTGGATGGTAGATAGGTCTTGTGCTCGGGAAGAAGTGACATAAGTTTGGGCCCCCTAGCGGCTTGCTCTGGAACTGCAGGAGCATTTGTATGAAAATGTTTAAAGTAGGATAACTCAATAACCGGTCGACGGATCATCCTGATATTTGGGGCATAGGTAGGGTAAGTGATGCTTGACATAATTAGATGACCAGTATGCAAATGATGATGTAATTTGCATAATTAATGAAGCAATTCTATAATTCAGTTACCTTCCATGTGTCACAACCTTCCTTGTGACACATGGGCTACAGGCTGTCCCAGAGGGAGAAAGTCCCAGAGGGGATAGTCATTAAGCAGCCCATGCAGCTGCAGGCGGTGTTGCCTTACATGTATATCCTGTTGCCTTACATGTATATCCTCTTGCCCAATGCACGATTGCAGACTGCATCAGCAGGGGTAGTTTCACGATCCAACTTCCATATTTAGGGGGACTAATATATCACTTTTACCTTCTTAAGTTATATAACGATAACATCCTTTGACGAAGGCATGAGATCGTTGACCTCTAGTTGGAGCTTTGTACGTTTGACTCTCCAAACTGTTTGCTTCATGTGCCTTGTAAACAGATCCATCTTTTGGTTCATGTTCATTCTTAACGTCGTTAGCAGTGGTAGTGCATTCCCCTATCATGGTAACATTTTCCCTTTGCGTGTGTCTTCTAGAAGCCTTTCTTGTGTGCTTTTTACAATGTTTTTCGAAGCTTGCCAGGACCAAGGTGGAAAAACTGCACCTGCCACACCTGTAAACCCGCCTATTTTTCCTCAATCTCCTCCTAAGCTGCCGTGTTAAGACCTGCACCTCAAACTTGTCTTTCTTTCCTGACTTTTGGTTGTGGTTGTTTTTGTGCATTCTTCTATGACTGCGGATTCCAGTTTCTGTGGGACAGGAGTACGTGCAAACCTCACATGGAAATTTTGCAGAGACAACATGGCGAGCTCCATGCTCCTTGATACTGGGGTATATCTTGTCGGTTTTGTAAGGACAGTCAGGGCACTGCCAGAAAGTTCTGGTCCTTACTGTCCCCTTTGTTGGATGGACTACAATTGCTTTCCAACCAGCCATGATATGATCATCTCCCTGACAGATATTTCTGGGAGATCTGTTCTTGCCACGGACACCGCGTTTTCCCTGTGCATGATCCGTACTTGCTGGAACTCTTTGCTGCAGTGGGCCAGGGGACTCATCCTTCACCGCATTGCTGCCTTCCTGACTCAACATCACCAGTGTGCTCTGTGCATCAGGACTGGGCTGGTCTGTGGGTCCAACTTGGTTAGGAAGGACTTCAGCATGGTCCTTCTCCTTCAAATCATCACATTGGGAACTATCGGTAAGTTGAGATGTACATTCAATTCTCACCTCTTCACATTCCATTTTGTCACTTCCATTACCTACAACTTCTGTGCTGTTAGGGGCTACCTGAGCCAGCTCACACCTGGCACAGTGATCTTCTATGTCCTTCACTGAAAATACAGTGAAGGAGCAGATGTTACAGGTAAAACTATGGCTCCACTTATGATCCAACAACTGTTCTGACTGTAAGTCTTCTTCACGATGATCGCAGGACAATTCTTTGTCAGCTTTCTTGGCGCAGGCCTGGGATTTGTCCAATGGTGACTCCAAATTTCCCATCTCTGGTGTGTTTTCCTCTACTATCATCTTTTTATCTTGGGTAAGACTGATGACTTCAATGGATTTCGATCCCTTCGCTGATCCCAAATCTTCTTCCATCAAGTTTTCCTCCCTGTTAGCCATGTCAGTTATCAATATATCTTCCCTGCTGTTGTCTGTTACTTCTGGCATTCTTTGCTCCCTGAGTAGGGTACTTGTCCTCTCTACTACAGTTGAAAGATCTAGAGGTTCCATGTGCATGTTGCACGAACTTGCCTCTTCCATGTTTTTGTCTACAGTTAAGCCTTCACTCTTTCTCCCAGGCTCTGCAAAGATCAGTTCGGTGACACTGTCTTTGCCTTCACCTGCGGTATGGTCTGGGATACTCTCTGACTTTCTCCCCTCGTCATGGGTACCCTTGGAGGTGTGGCCTAATGTATGTTCCTCATTGTGACTCTGTAAGATCTTTGTATCCCACCTTAAAAGCTGCTGTTGTCTGACATTTTGGTTTTCTGACAGTTCTGTAGTCCCTGCCACGATGTCTGCATTGGTCTCTTTTTTAAACGGATCACCTTTAGCCCCTTTCTTAGCTTGCCCTTGTTTTTTCTGATCAGTGATTAACATCTCGAAAGAAATTGGTGTAAACAAGCCTGATGGACAAGCGGAAGCTGCCTTGAGTAATTTATGTTGTGTTTGTGCTTGGCCTTCGAGTTCTTTTGTTCCACTTATTGCTACCTTTCGATTCTTCTCTTTTTCCTCTCCAGCTTGTGACATCTGTTTATCATTTGTCGTTACTGGCAGAAGGCTGTCAAGAGAGGTGCTACCACATTTTCCTCCCACTTCTTCATCATCCGGTAAAGGTAGGTCAAGATTCCCTTTCTTCTCTGCTTCTGTACCTCTTTGAGGTGAAATTCTGCAGGAGTTCTCGGGACATGATGTGGTTTGTGTAAGATCTACTTGAGGGATGATGCTTGGGTTACATTCAACTATGGTTGTGTGATTATGAGCATCAGTGGACAATACAGTGATACTTTGGTTACCGGGTGTTTCCTCTGTAACATGTGACAAACATTCGGTCATGTCAAAAGTTGATGACTGATTCCCTGTGCTACCTGCTGGTAGAACATGGTCTGCCCCAGTCAGACAACTAGTACTTGTTTGAGGACCTCCTACAACTGTAGGTGTGTCCCGGGATTCTACAAGTCCTGATTCGCTGCAATTTATAACCCCTGACTCATCTGCAACCACAGGTACTTGACTTGACTGAACGTCCTGTAATACATATACAATTGTATCATGCCGGAATTTGGTTTCCTGTACACAAGGAGTACAGGAGGTACTTGCTCCGTTGCTGTCAGTCTCATCTCCATTCTTGTCACCACCGACAGTACTAGTCCAGCTGCAGCATTCGCTTCCACTGTCGGACGCTTGTGTTGCAGTACTATCTCCTGCTGAGCTTATTTCATCCTGGATGAACATTAAAGGAAACTAAAAGGTTAGTTTCAAAAGCCTACTATACTATAATGCTAAATATACCACAGAGTCAAGTTCTCATGCATCAATCTGTCATAATTTACAGATCTTGTAGCCTTTGAAAATCATGCCGTAACCAGTCACCAGGCTCTGGCATTCAACCACGTGATGCAACCCTCCAGACTGCGACCGTTTTGGTTGCATATGCGATCAAAAATTACGAAATGCGACTAAACATTTTACTCTGGTCGCGCACTGCGCGACCGGCAGAGAATCCGCTGTGCGCCTAAATTATTGGCTGCCAAATCTCCCCCGGTCTGCTTGCACCACGGCGGCACGAAACCCAATACTCGAAAGCTCCCCACTTACGGCTAACGACTGAGATGAAGTGACTTTGAACACATTAAAGACAGTTACATGTACTTGTAAAATCATTGTTTGGTCTTTCATTTATCACAATTCTTTTAGTACAAATGGTGAATTTTGATTTTGTTCCTATGATAATGAAAGAATAATTACTAGTAATTGTCTGTTTAGGTACATTATTCTCTTGGCTTGTAAATTAAAAAGTACTTTGTGCGACCAGATTTTTTGTTTGCGCGCCCAAATGTTTGCCTGCGCGCCTAACTTTTTGAGGCTAGGAGCGCATGCGTGCCTAAGCTAAAAATTTAGTCTGGAGGGTTGTGATGCCATATGGTCAGTCTGGAAGAATCCAGTCAGTTAACACAGTAAACCTGTGCTGACAATCTCCTTGACTCCTCAAACTCGTCAAGTTCCTCAAACACCATAGTCTACTGATTCTCCAGATTGTAGTTTATGGACTGCATGAGATCACACAAAGCCTGCGCATTTTGGCGCAGGTTTGCAGTGTTTTCAGGATTCTTGCCAGACCCAGGCAGCAGGTTACTGCGCAACTTACAAACGGCTACGAGAGTCGTAACTTGACTTTGTGGTATTTAGAATATAATAGTAGGCTTTTGAACCTAACCTTTAAGTTTCCTTTAAGAGATGTGCATGGTGCAAAACAGTTGTTAATATATCTCTACATACTGCAAAGTCAATACTCTCTTTGACTAGGGTGACCTTTGAGGAACCTGAGGTACTGTTTTTGCAAGGTCCCTAGCTTGGCCATTTGTACCTTAAGCAACTTGTAACCCATTTAACAGATTTGGAAGCTACATAATAAGGTTGAGGAAACAAGTGGGGTCAAGGGGGAAATCTGTATGGTTCTACTCAAATAACTCAATGAGCTAGTTTGGCAAAAGCTGTGGTAACCACTGGTAAGGGTATAAAGGGGTGGGGTATTTTGCCTCACTGAAGTGAAGACCCTAATAAGGGAGCTGGGGATTTATAAGCATTAAGATGAAAATATCTAGAAACATCTACTACATGCCTACTGGTAAATATGTACTTAGTCGTCTCCCTTCTGCCTTACCTTGTAACCAATAGGTAATGAGTAGCCCAACAGCTAATTCAGAGTCCTAGAGGTTAAGACGAAGCAAATTTGTTCACTAATCTTTAATCACATGTATTTGACCTACTGTAATAATGACAAAATTAGTTAACCTTATCCCTGCTAAAGCAGCCTTTTGGCACCAAAGTTGTATAGGTTACATGGTTAGGCAGCAGGGAGAAGGTTACACTACTTTGCTGCTCACCACCGACACATCTTGGGATGTAGCTGTTGTGGCACAGCTCTGTCCTTCCATAATCCTCACTGCAACCTCTGGTGATGATCTGTTTGCTCTGTTATCCCCCTTTCACAGTAACGGCTGCCTGTTGGATCAATCAAAATGCATTGTACAGATGTTGTCATTCGCGTAGACAGTAATATTTATTGAAATTGACTGTAGGCTGAAAATTCTCAGGTTACTTACTGTAAATTGAGAAATTCTGGCAGTGGTTTTATGTTTGCAGTTTTCGCAGCGACCTCTCTAACTTCTCCGTCACACTTATAAAACAGCAAACATGCCCTAGGTCGTAAAGTGACTGTGTTTCAACAGATCTACCAAACTTGTATAATTTTAATTTTGAAATCGTACATATTTCGTGCCATAGTCCTAACAGTTTTCCACCATTGTATGTCCTCCGTGCAACTGCCATGGATTAATTCTGTAATTACTATGGTTCTATGTTAGGACAGCATTGACCTATTTTCCCCATAGAAGACATAGTGTCCAGAGGAAAACTTCCAGCCTTTGTGCGATGTGCTCTGGGTGAATCTTTAGCAGAATACTGTAGACATCGGTCAGTTCACAAGTTAGTATTTCATTGGTTGTACCCGAGTATAAAATTCCACCTTTACATTTTCGTAAATCGTAGCCTGACTTCCCAATTGTTATTAAGATGTAGCAGAGGTCCGTTGTATCCACAACAGGTCATAATTCGAAACAGGCTCCGAGTCCCATCTGCGATATCCCAAACAGGTCTTCAACAGGACCTATCTAGGATAAGCCGTCATCATAAGCAGCAGTGTTAATCCTAGCCTTCTGCGCAGACCTTCTTGCGGGCAGAGTCTAACGAGATATGGAAATCTGGGCAAGAAGAACTACTATTTGTGGTCCTGTCAATTACTATGATTGACAGCACTCCGGGAAGAACACGAACAGAATATCCAATTCATGTCGCCAGTGTGACCTGTCTGGGTTAAGACCTAAATGGGATAGAACAGTCCCAACCTGTTGGGTCATCCCCACAGTGGGTGATTTCTGAGTACAGAACTTTTTGGTTGGCTGACCTATGGTATGAGTTTGTGTGTCTGTTCCTGTCTTCTTGTTTGTTAGTCTACTCCGAACAGAGTAGGTTGACAGCACATGGGTGGGGCGAAAATTGACAGATTGACGGGTCAAAAGGTCAGACATGTGAAATAGGGTGAACTTGAGAGTAGGTTGACAGCACATGGGTAGGGAAGATTGACATGCAGAATGACAAGTCAAAAGGTCAGATACAGGAAATGGGGTGAACTTCAAGTCCGCATTCTTACCTAAGGGTCTCCATGAGGGAACCTGGCAACGCTTAGTGGTAAATTTAGGATGACCGTCAATGCTTAACAGTAAATTATGGAGGACTGGCACTGATGATCAGGAAATTGACTTGCTGTTGCATAACGTTTTGGGAACAATCTATTTCATTGGATCATTCCATTGTATTTATGGGGGTGACTGGAAGAACTAGTCTGTAAACACCGACACAACCGTTGGGCAATTTGACATAAGACTTTGCAATACAAGTTGTCAATAACGCTTATCAATGAATTTAGGACAACAAATAACATGTTACATTTACGCCTCCCGAATAATTTAAACACTTAACGTGGAATTAGAGCAGGCCAGCTATGACTGACAGTGATCAAAATTGCTTGCTATGGCACACAGAAAAGGCATGCGTGCTTAATGGGAGGGGGGGTAGAGACCTTGCACAAAATACCTGAGTTAGTCTTCAACTGCCACACCCACCAGTCTAGACCAATTATATTTTATAGTGCCTGTTTGACTTAACTTTATTGGCACATTCTACTTCTGGTCCTGCGCAGTATGTGTCAGTTTCCAACCCCTACCCTAACCCGGAAGAGCCATGAAGCTGAACACTGATCGCTGCACAACGCTAGGCTGCAAAAAGTACACAACGAAACGCGGCTTGACTTTTGTTGTTGATTAGCGTACCGCGCACCTTTAGGCTAGGCGCCATCGGGACGAACTTCTACCAAACACAACGATCCTTTACAGTTTACACGCTATATACACGGCTGCGCCTTCACAGTACCGATTAGTCAAATCCAACATTGAGAAAGTGTGACAGACCGTGTCACAGCCTTGCGTGTCGGTATCGTGGCTTTCCCGCCAGATCGTACACTCACCCCGCCCTCTACAACCCCGGAAAACTAAAAATGGCCACTCTATCAGTGGGGACCGATAGAACGGGGCGGTGAGCGAACAAGGCAAGGGTCGCCTGAAAAGAGTTTCCGGAACACAGATCACAGGCTCAACTTCCGAACAAGTCGTTCTACGACAATACACACATCTAGTATGTTCAAAACCGTCCACGTTTGTGAAGAAAATAGTTAAAACCACATACAAACCATATGAAGGACCATGCATGCAAAGACGCCAGCGAGCATGGCATCGGGTCTTTGCGACGTCGACCAATGGTGTGCGGCGGTGTGGACTATACCACTGCTCATAAACACGGGGTGCCCGCTGTGCAGGTGGCACTACAGGACTTTCATCAACCAAGGAGGTTCAATCCTTGCATCAACACAAACTGGTTTTTCATAAAGATGAGCTTTTAAAAAAAATGCCTCAATACAGTACATTCTAAAAATGTGTTCCTTGCTACAAGTATCTATTGACTATAGATAATGCATTTTCATTGATTTTGAAACAGGCATAAGATATGAGCAAATGATTCTTCTTCCCTGACATTGTTAATCCAAAAATCTTTTTTACATAAACATAAGGCTGATACTAAATTTCAACGGTTTCAATGGATTTTCCATCAGCTATCGAAAAACCGCTGTTAACGTAAGGCTTCGTCTTTAATTCGACAAAAACCTCATTGTTTAACGTTATCAAAGGTTTCTTGCTTTCTTGGCATCTAGTGGCAAGCAAAGGAATAAAGGACTGTGCGATTTCAAAGTTGAGTCCATGTAATGTTTGAAAAAGTGCAGAAAAAGTGCGACCAAAACAAGGAAGTGACAGAATTGGCGCATCCCCGGAAATGAACTCTGGACGCTCCCTCAGATACAAAATGGACGATCCCTACCAAACCTCATTCCCGCGAGGTCAAAAGGTCACAGGAGGAGATTGAACGCATTAAAACAACAATTACTATCAAAATGCAGGGCCGCATGGATTCAATGAGTTTGGCAAATGTCTTTTTACTGTGGCGCAATAAATTATATTGATTAAATGTGAAACAAAGCGACTTTTTTTACGTAATCAATGTAAGCAATACATTGCAAGAACGTGGCTTTTACATTGTTTTGCTATCGGTTGGTCAAAATGGCGGCCAAGGTGTGAAGAATCAGCGTAGAAATCTCAAGGTTTGTTTTGAAGACAAGTAAGTCATTAAACTCAGGGTTATATGGAACACCTCAGGGTTCGTTGGTTAACTATGAGAAGTTTGCATTGACTGCAAGCTAATCCTTGTAATCTGGTGTATTTCAGCGGTGGGCGAAACAACGTGTTTTGTATTTGGGAAAAGGTGTCTCCGTACAAGCTTTGTTTAAAGAAAATATGGCTGTTGTTCCGAACAGTTGACCATATTTAACTTAGGACGAACCAAGAAGTAATCCCGACTTCGATTTTAAGTTGTTGACTAACTTGGATAGCCAAATAAACACTTTTATTGCGGTAGAGGGGTTTTTATAATCTAATAATATTTCGCCGTGGCTATATACACACCGGGTGTGTATATAAAAGACAAATAGATTTTATATACACACCGAAATACTAGCCTCCTTGGTAGGCCCAAACCCTGGGTTTTTGTGAGTGTTTGAGGATTCAGGGGCACCAAGTTTAAACCTCGGTCTTCAAGTTTATCTTAGTGGATGATAAAAATCAGAAAACAACACGGAAATCCAAATTATTCGCCGCGGCGGACAATAAGACCCAAGCAAGCTACCATGTTTTCGATCACGTCCGCACCATCGCTACTTCACGCCGCCCTGACAAGATGTCGGGTTCATTTGCACGTCTAACGCAGACAAGCAAGCCGGTATGTCCGCCCCAGCATCGTCCCCCAAGAAGGCTAGCAAGCCCAAGGCGGCGCCCCGGCAAGGCCCCCGCGGCTCACCCGCCAACTACCGCCATGATTACGGCGGCTGTGGAAGCACTCAAGGGTCCTCAAGGACCGCACAGGTTCTTCCGTGCCGGCCATCAAGGACCATCAAGAAGTACATCGCCGCCAACTACAAGTTCGACGTGGAGAAGAAGGCGCACTTCACCAAGCGCGCCCTGAAAGCCTTGGTGGAGAAGGGTACCCTCCTTCAGGTAAAAGGTACTGGGGCGTCGGGATCCTTCAAAATCAACGTGGCAGCCAAGAAAGCCGCAGAGAAGGCCGCCAAGAAAGCCACCAAGAAGCCGGTCAAGAAACCCGCGGCTAAAAAGGCCACAAAACCCAAGGCCACCAAGCCGAAAAAGCTCAAGGCCAAGAAGGCTACCACCCCCAAGAAGACCAAGAAGCCGGCCACCAAGAAGACCAAGAAATCTCCGGCCAAGAAACCTGCTGCCAAGAAACCCGCCAAGAAGACCCCGGCAAAGAAGACCACCAAGAAGCTAATATACAAAAGTAACGCCCTCCTTTCTCAGCACTGGAACACCAGAGCTGAAGTGGTACTCAGCACTGGAAATCCAGAGCTGAGACTTTCTCAGCACTGGAATTCCAGTGCTGAGGCGGCTTCAGCTCTGGAATAGAGCCGTTCAGCTCTGGAAACCGAGAGCTGAGAAATTTCAGCACTGGAAGTGGAATTACGAAATTATGTTCCGCACTGGAAACTGAGTGCTGACGCCACCGTCTCTGAGGCATTGGTGAGCTGTGAGTTATGATTATACTAAAACTGAAAAGTCTCTAATTCCACCACACTACCTTTTCTAAACAACAGGCTCGATCGATCATTTTTCGTCTCTAACGTCGCTGTCTTTTGTAGCGCTGCATGATCCTAACGTTTTTAGCCTATATAGTATAATCGTATTTATTTTTAATTTTTTTACTGCGAAAATAAACGAAAATAATCACAAAGATGCTGTTTTAGTTTCTTGTTTCCAAAACCACATGCAGTTGCTCGGGTAACAGCGTAAGGTTTAATGACGTTAATAGTTTAATTTTAGTGGCAGGAATACAAGTGATTCGGCACAGATTTCCTACCGCTCAGCACTGGGACATTCCAGTGCCGGGAAAGATGTCAGCACTGGTTTGAAGACCGTTCCAGTGCTGAAGGGACGTCAGCACTGGTTTTCTAGAGCTGAATATTTTTCAGCACTGGTTTTCCAGTGCTGAATTCTTCCCCAGCACTGGTAAATCCAGTGCGGAAGGCGTTACTTTTGTATACGAGCACTCGGTTCCAGTGCTGAAACCGCCGTCAGCACTGGGGACCCAGTGCTGAGCGACCTTTCAACTGGCTCTGCCGCGCGTTCAGCACTGGAGACCGAGTGCTGAAAGGAGTTCAGCTCTGGAGACCGAGAGCTGAGACAACGTTCAGCTCTGGAACAGAGCCGTTCAGCACTGGAATTCCAGTGCTGAGGGAGCTTCAGCTCTGGAATAGAGCCGTTCAGCTCTGGAAATCCAGTGCTGAACTTTTTTCAGCACTGGAATTCCAGTGCTGACGAAATTTCGACCGCTGATTCAGCACTGGAACACCAGTGCGGAGGGCGTTACTTTTGTATATTTGCCTTACTTGCCACCAAGAAGGCAGCGCCCGCTAAGAAGGCACCCAAGCCCAAGAAGTAGTGAAGACTTGGCCGTCGAATTTCCTCCAAACCCCAGCCCTTTTCAGGGCCACCCACATCCTTACGAAAGAACTACTAGTATGTCTGACACCTCCAAGTTACCCATGCTCCACACGAATACGCACTATACCCTGAAAGAAAAATGATACACGAACTAAGAAGAGAATGAATAAAAATGAATTTAAGAGGGAAGCCAAAGCGGGTGTGTATATAAAAGACAAATAGATTTTATATACACACCGGGTGTGTATATAAAAGACAAATAGATTTTATATACACACCGGGTGTGTATATAAAAGACAAATAGATTTTATATACACACCGGGTGTGTATATAAAAGACAAATAAATTTTATATACACACCGGGTGTGTATATAAAAGACAAATAGATTTTATATACACACCGGGTGTGTATATAGCCACGTTCATAATATTTTACTTGAATCCAACTTAGATTATTATTTTATTTCTTTTGAAAAAATTACGCTAATTTATACTGTATAAATTATATAGGTTATAGAATAGATATATGTACAATCACTAGCAGATATGAGCCTTTCCACTGGCCATTGAATAAAAAAAATGTGAAGATTTTGTATATATTATGTGAATTATGCGGACTGCTACAAAAAAAGTAATGTTGTAAGATGCATCAAATGAGTTCTTCATGCTGTGATTGAACAAATCAGCATTTTTCTCACAATCTGTGATCCAATTACGTATGCTATGAACAGTTCACCTGCGTCAAGTAGTGTCTGAGAGAGTAGCAGACTATTTTACACAGCAGCACTGTTACTTTATTTAAATTATACTCTTATATTCCAACAGAGATCAAACTTGGGCTGCTAGGCTGAGAAGGACCCAGCTGATCAACAATTACAATACAAGTACAAGCAAGGCTTGGTGAGGGGTGAGTTAGTTCGGGTTAGACCCTGTTCAGACATGACAGCCCCCCCCCCAGATTAACTTGTTTATGATACCAGTGATACGTAAAATAAAACATTTCTTGATTACATTCAACCATGATAGTATCATTCAATGAACATTGATGTTTACACCAAATATACACCTTTCTGATATTATTGAACATCAAACCATAAAAAATCATACATGTACTTCCATCTCAGGCCCATTCTAGATCTTGATTCCTGCTGCCAGGTAATGAGATTAAGCCTTCCATGAGCCTGGCACAGAGGCTTGCGGAAAACATTATTCTGATAAGCAAATAGTGCATAATCATCATGGCTAGCAATTGCATGATATTACAATGTTTAGTTTCTTCACTGATACAAAGTACATTGTACCATTATTAGCAAGCTGTGGTGCCAGGTTCCAAATACTATGATTGTTGCAGATGATAAGAAAATGTTGTATTTTACTGTTATACACACTTTAAGGTACACTAAACAAAATTATGGCGAACGAGGCAAAAATTTTAGTACAAACACTGGTGGTTAAGTAGATATGTCGTCATAAAAGGTACATAGTTTCATTGGGTTGTCAACAAGTCTGTTGGGTTGTCATGGGGCAAGTCTATGTGACCTGTGGACATTGGGACATTATTGATTTTGGTGTACATATAAGTTTTGAGTCTTGACAGATACACCAGCATTGTTTCTGGGTGAAAATGTGTCCCTTAGCTGGGTAGCCTGGAATAAAGTCAGTTAGTTTTGGCCTGGTAGGATTGTTGGAAGCAAACTTAAGCTACATGTAACAAGACTGGATCCCAGGCTATAAGCTGGGTACAAAGCTTGCATAAGGTTTGTATGTGTTCTTAGAAACAGTATAGGACATGCATTAAACTTTGCGATAGCTATAACCAGGTCTCTTGCATCCACTTTTAGAACTGGGTTCTGGACATTTCAGGAAATGTCAGAGGTAAGGATGAAGTGAGCTGCTTGCAGAAATTGACCAGAAACTGGGTTCTATTTTAAGATTTAGATTGCACCCAAAAACCCCAACCTACTGTTAGTTTAAAAAAAAAGTTTATTCAGAAAACGTGTCGAACTAGTCAGGTGTAAACAATGGGTTTTACTGGGTAAGTACTAACGAAGTACTGTTTTGGGTTGCTGAGCGGTGGGTTTGTGTGTCTGCTTGTCCAGACAGAGTAGGTTGACAGCATGTGATCAGTATGAATATTGTCAGGCAGAATGACAGAAGGTCAGACACAGGAAATGGCACTAGCCGGGAGCCAGCAGGAATTCAGGTAGCAGATGATTGCATGAGTCATGAGGGGCCCTCCAATACAGTACTTTCTGAAGTCAGAAGTCTGAAATCTCTGATTTCTTGTTGGGTCATGAAACTGTTGAAAATGTGCACTGTTACCATGAAACTGTCAGAAAGAATACATACAGTATTCTTTTAAAACATCCTATCACATGATGAGAGTATTTTTTCATACTTTTGAAACAGAAGTACAGCCTCCAGGGGATGGTATTCATGATAGAATGATAATAAAATGAAGCTTGTACATGAACATTGTAGTCATTGAGATGGATCATTTTTTTATTAGCATAGTGTTCATGTAGCTTTGCCTAATTTGTTTTGATACTATTAGTCATTTCATTTGTGAAGAGAATATAATGATCACATACAGCTGTTTGTTATAAAGCAAATGTTTTATTTTAATTTTAGCAGCACAAATTAAACTAGAGGTCAACGATCTCATGCCTTCGTCAAAGGATGTTATCGTTATATAACTTAAGAAGGTAGAAGTGATATATTAGTTCCCCTAAATATTGAAGTTGGATTGTGAAAACTACCCCTGCCGATGCAATCTGCAATCGTGCATTGCGCAAGGGAAAAAACATCTGTGCAGGAAATGTAAGGCAACACCACCACCTGCAGCTACATGGACTGCTTAATGAATATCCCCTCTGGGACTTTCTCCCTCTGGGACAGCCTGTAGCCCATGTGTCACAATGAAGGTAGAGTATCATGGAAGGTAACTGAATTATAGAATTGCTTCATTTATTATGCAAATTACATCATCATTTGCATACTGGTCATCTAATTATGTCAAGCATCACTTACCCTTCCTATGCCCCAAATATCAGGATGATCCGTCGACCGGTTATTGAGTTATCCTACTTTAAACATTTTCATACAAATGCTCCTGCAGTTCCAGAGCAAGCCGCTAGGGGACCCAAACTTATGTCACTTCTTCCTGAGCACAAGACCTATCTACCATCCAGAAATCATGACCCTAGCTCCTCCAGATCACCATATTTCAAAACCAGAAGTTCCGCTGCAGTACCATAACGAGCCGCCAGGGGGCCCATATTCCTATCACTTCTAGGTCTCATCAAGACCTACCCACCTACCAAATATGAAGACAATCCATTAAAGCCTTCTCGAGTTATACTGTTGACAGACTCACGCACACACGCACGCCCATGAAAACATACCCTTCTTGTCCAGTAAGTTCTTGACGAAGGCAATTATTTAGGGCAGCTACCTTGCGTATTGATAGTTATGACATCAAGAAGGAACAGTGTTTTCTTGAGCTGCTACAATTCTGTTTTATTAGTTTCAGTTGAAGTTATAATTGTCTAACACTCACAGACAACCCAGCTGGCTAACAATGGATGGTGTAGTACAACACTTTGTGTGACGTAGTATGCAAGAAAATACTTTCATTTGGAAATTACATAATATCCCCTCCCCAATATTTCTACAATTTTGGGGTCACATAATAGTTGTTCTGGGCTAGCAGACACAACATCTAAAGGTCATGGGTTCGATTCCTGGTTGGGAAAGGCGCTTTATGCGACTTTCCTCTCTCCACCCAGGTGAAAAATGGGTAGGTCAAAGGCGGTGGAAGGAAAGAAATGGGCTCCACCTTCCTAAACTATGCCCTAGACACAACAATCTATTGCCCCTATGGCCTCAAAGGCTAAGAGACCTTTACCTTTACCTGAAGTTTTAAAAATGGATTGTCATAAACCAAAGGAACTACCTGTTGATTTTTAAAAAAAACTGATCATCAGACAGAGATTACTGACTGAGTTTGAAATGTTGAAACCAGGTCAACATTACATATAATAAAAGCTAACCAAACCATCCAGAGCAACTGTTAAAGTAATTGTTAATAATTGGTAGGCTATTGGCAGTGTATGTAAATGTAGCATTCAACCGTATTCAGGATGTGGGACAGACAAAGACTGTGTGCAGCCAAGCGTAGGTTGCTGCTAGTTTTGGAAACTTGTTCTGGTGTTGTTGTTTTGGCTGTATGGATCCTGAACTGCAGGATATGGAGGTCACGTAAGGTCAAGGATGATTGCAATGTTACACTCTAATCATGGATATGTGTGGCACATATGATGGTATGTAAACGCCTTTTTGCGATTTGTTTAGACAGACTAAAGCATATCTGACTGGGATGTTTAGTCTCCAATGTTAACTTGAATATGTGGTTGCCATCCGGGGTAAAGCATACTTCCCTTGATGCAAATGGCTTTGCCCAGAAGAATTTATTAGCAGATGAAGCTATACCTAGGCTGGGGGTGTACATATTCAATTATTCATGTCAGAAATACATGTAATTAGTAATACGTAACTAATAGTCCTAGCTGTCAGCGTTAAAACTAAAGTAGACTTTGAATCGTATCAGGGCGCAAAATTCACTTTTGGGAATAACCTAAAAAATTAGGTGCACTAGAAAAATTTAGGTGCAAAGCATAGAATAAAGTAGAAAGTCAGCAAAACCTAGTAATTACAAACTGTTACCATACTGTCTCTCTTCAGAGCTTGAATCTGAAATTCTTTTATATTTATCTTAATGTTTTATTATTTTTCTGACACTAGTGTGAAATAGTACATGTATCTCAGCATATGTAACCCTGCACTGGAGCACCCAGAGTAAAAGATAAAGTGCACAGCTCCAATTTTGGGTGCACAAAAGTGCATATGCACCCAGTATTTCGAGTCTGGTGTATGCCAAACCAGTTCACATTAATGAGCTATCACTTATCTTTAATGGATTTTATGGAATTTCTGATGTTTGTCTTACCAATTTTGTTTCTCTACAGGCGCCATGTCAACCCTTCTACATCCTTACTGGACATGCGTGTTGTATTAGAGAGACAGTGGTTTACAGTGTCTGGAACACAATGTGCACAACCTAGAAAGTATCATAACTGTTGGCCAAACATTGGCAGAAGGAACTCCAGTCAAGATGCCACCCACTCCTGAAACTTGTAGCAAAGCCAGAAGCTCCCAGCTGTCTTCACAGAAGAAAGGTGTACAGAAAGCCCTCACTGACCCACAATCCACCGGGAAGGTCAGGAAGTGCTCATTACGTCTCAGAAAACTGGACAGCAGTAAGACGAAGGAACCTGGCAGTTTCTCTGACGCTTTGAAGTGCATGGCAGAAGAGGTAAGGAGAAGTGATAGAACTACTCAGGTATCTACTCATGAGACGTTGAAGTTCTGTGCCGCGGATGTAAGACAGAGGACTCTAAGGAACCCATTACAGGTGGGTTCTTCCAGCAGCAAAGAAAAGCCTGACGGGTCCCAGGAGAAAAACAATGTTAGAAATGGTCAATTAAAAAGCTCTGATGCAGGAACAAGTCTCGAAGGAAACCTGGGGAATCATCACAAAGAGCCAAAAGCATGTACAAAAAGACTCTTGTCTATGAGGGTTGCCTTAGCTGATGTTGAGCTGGGCTCTACAGAGGACAACACACTTTTCAAGACAAGTGTTAGAAGGAAGACTGGTCCATCTTCTGCCCCTGGCCTCACTGTAGTAAATGCACCAAAGAAGGGAGACACGAATGTAAAAGGAGCATTTCCATATACAGGAGTTGGCAGACCCTCCAAATACAACATACCAACAGTCTCTGTAGCCTCTAGGGTGGAGGATAGCAGTGTTAACCCCACTGTTGCTAAAGACAAGGATGTCAACAAAACTGACGGAATGGAGTTTCAAACATGCAAGATTGCCAAGCTGCGGGGAAATGGGTCAGCCATAGAGTGGATTCAAGTAGACCTGACAGAGGCTAGTATAAACGACTACATCAAATCCAAGAAAGCAAAACTGGCAGAAGACGAGAAAATACATTTTGCTGGAGCCAGGAAGAAGGAGAAAACATACTATGTAACAGCAAACGTCATGGAGAATTCTGCCAGGCAAGGGTGCAATAGAAAACCAGTCCCAAAGAACTCTTGTAAAACTAACAGTTCACTGTCAAAGGTCCATGTTGTTGATTACGTTGGGAACAGTAAGAATAGAAACAGACAGAGTGGGATTAAGGTTGTTGAGAAGGAGGCTACACCACAGACAGTTGTCGTAACCCCGAAGAATATGTTTTCCTGCATACATGCTGGCTGTGAATTCAGCACGGACTATGAATCTCGTCTGAAAAAACACCTCAGATCTCATGATTCCGCAACAGCCAACCCGCCGGGCTGCCTGCAAAATAATTCGAAAGAGCAGGCACAGCACCAAAAGAACACTGTGTCAGACAACATTGATACTACTGTAGAATCCATCATACTTGATGAGGTTGAAAGCAAAGTTAACAATGGTGAAGACCAGAAGGTGTTCTATGAAAAAGAGAAGGGGCAGACTAGAGTGAGGGAGGCACACAACAAGGAAACCCACCCAGAAGTCAGAGGGCAACATCAGAGTGTGGATGAAATGGAGGGCCAGCTGGGAATCCATCGACGAAGGGACAGTGAGAATGAAAAACACACAGAAACAGTTGTCCCAGTCACAGAGCAAGAGAAGGTAAACACTGAAGTGAAACAGGTACCTTTGGAAAACAGTGGGGAAGAAAACCATTCAGAAACGGTTCTTCAAGCCATAGAGCAGGATGAGGTAAAAGACGAGGTGAAAGTCGTAGCTGGAACCCATGAACAAGAAATGACTTCCTCAGATACAGTCGTACAGGTAAAGCAACAACCACAGGTAGCACTTGAAGAGGTTGACATTGCTATAATCAACCAGCAACAAACTACAGGGACAGAAACTAACTCAGAAGTAGTTGAACAAGTCAAGCAAGAACAACAGGTAACACTTGAAGAGGATATCCCTGCTGAAGTCAACCAGCAAGGAACCACCAGGAAAGAAACTCACTTAGAAGCAGTTGAACAAGTCAGGCATCAACAACAGGTAGCACTTGAAGAGGATGACATAACTGTAATCAACCAGGAAGAAACTAACAGGACAGAAACTAACTCAGAAGAAGTTGAACAAGTTAGCCAGCAACAACAGGTAACACTTGAAGAGGATGGTGCTGCTATAACCAACCAGCAAGAAACCACCATAAAAGAAACACAGTCAGATAAAGTTGAACAAGTCAGACAAGAACAACAACACATAACACTTGAAGAGGTTGACATTGCTGTCATCAACCAGCAAGAAACTACTGGGATAGAAACTAACTCAGATGCAGTTGAACAAGTTAGCCAGCAACAACAGGTAACACTTGAAGAGGATGACATAACTGTAATCAACCAGGAAGAAACTAACAGGAAAGAAACTAACTCAGAAGAAGTTGAACAAGTTAGCCAGCAACAACAGGTAACACTTGAAGAGGATGACATAACTTTGAACAACCAGGAAGAAACTAACGGGACAGAAACTAACTTTGAAGAAGTTGAGCAAGTCAGGGGAAAACAACAAGCAACTCTTGAAGAGGATGGTGCTGCTATAATCAACCAGCAAGAAGCCACCAGGAAAGAAACTAACTCAGATGCAGTTGAGCAAATCAGGCAACAACAACAGGTAATACTTGAAGAGGATGACATAACTGTAATCAACCAGGAAGAAACTAACGGGACAGAAACAAACTCAGAAGAAGTTGAACAAGTCAGGCAAAAACAACAACAAGCAAGTCTTGAAGAGGACGGTGCTGCAATAATCAACCAGCAAGAAACCACCAAGAAAGAGACTATGTCAAAAGCAGATGTACAAGACAGAAAACAAGAACAAGTACATGTAACACTTCAAGAAGATGACACTGCTGTCATCAACCAGGAAGAAACTACCATTGGAGAAACTCATTTAGAAGCAGTTTTTCAGGCCAGGCAACAACAACAGGTAGCACTTAAAGAGGTTGACACTGCTATAATCATCCAGCAAGAATCCTCAGGCAATGAAACATCTGCCCAAGTCACAGAACCAAACCAGGTACCAAGTGAAGACAAAGACATTTCAGTAATCCATCAGCAAGAAACCATTACAGAAGAAAACCATTCAGAGAAAGATGCACCTGTAGTCTCCCAGTGGGAAATGAAAATTGCAGATCCTAGTTTGGAAGTGCCAGTAGAAAGTAATGGAGAGACAGATGCAGCAGACAGGGTGGGATATATCACTGATAGTGATAATGATAGTGAAGCAACAGATGTGTACAGCTTCACAGAAGACAACAGTACACATGGGATGGATGTTGATTTGGGCACAACAGACACCTTACCTGACCCAGTTCAACAGCACACTGTGAATGAGGGGCAAGTGCAATCAACTGATGTTGGTCAGTTTGTTCTAACTATGTCAACAGATACAAATATTACTGCCCCAGTCTGTGAATCTGATGAGGAATGGCAGGATTTAGAAACAGTATCTGTGGAATCAACAGTTTCAGACAGAAGCCAAGAAACACCTGTGATGCCAGAAGTATCACATGTGGAGGGTATAAGTGAAGAGGACACAAGAGTGAATGAAACACCATCTTTGGGAGCTACAGAATCAGTTCCAGATGATACAATGACAGGGGAAGCAACATCTCTAATATTTGAAGAGAATGCAGTTTCTCGTGGAGCATCACCTCTTGCTGTCCCAGATGTAACTGAAGATGTTGCAGAATTAAGACAACCATCACCTTTGTCACATACAGACTTGAGTCAAGGTGACAGAGAGTCTGTTGAAGCCTCACCCTGTACATGTTCAGATATAAGCCAAACCCAAGATGTCTCTGTTTCAGAAGAAGCACCACCTCAACAAAGTATAGACAACATTAGGGAAAACAAAACCCCATCTCTAACAGTTCTAAGGCAAGCTGATACTGTCTTGGGGGAATCACCACCAGACAGCATATTGGTAGGGGAAGAATCATCTCCTGAAGTCACAGATACAAGCCAACATGAGGAGGGAACTCAAAAGGAATTCTTGCAGACTCTACATCCAAAAAGGCCAAATGGGGTTCAAATTTCAGACAGTGTGAAAAAATTGGCTCGTTCAATGCCGGAGCAAATAAACATGCCCAAAAAGCGGGGACGAGGTAGACCTAGAAAGATCCAAACACCATTGTTGCTGGCTAAAGACAATATGGAAGAGCAGGCTTGCCCAATGCTGGAGCAAGTAAACACTGTGAAAAAGAAAGGTCCAGGTAGACCAAGAAAAAGGAGAAAAGTTGAAAAACTACCAGAAAAAGACAATACCACAGAAGTGTCTTGCCCAATGCTGCAGCCAACAGCCATCCCCCCAAAACGGGGCCCAGGTAGACCGAGGAAGATAGGGTTGCCAACCAAAGAAAGACCAGTGTTGCCAGCTAAAGATTATCCAATCAGGTCCAGAGTGATTAAGAGAGGTCAAGGCAGACCAAGGAACTACCCACGTCCTGGTGAACATTTGCGTGCCCCTGGTACCAACAAAAACAGAATACCTCACATCAGCCAACAGCTGGAAACCTTGTCAAAAAAGAGAAAACTGGAGGAGGGAGAGGACTTGCATAATGAATATCCACCAGCGAAGAGAAGAAGGGGGAGACCACACCAGTCAGACAAGACAAAAGTTTGCCCCAGGGTGGAAGGGAATCAGACAACTCCTAGTGAACAGCAAAGCAGTGAGAAAATGGTGTGCTTGGACTCACCAGATCCAGGCACTCTGCCACCTAGATCCACAGGTGTTACCTCTAAGGGAAAACACAGACACGATAGTCTATGTGAAGAGGGCAGTGAAGAAATGCCCATTCCATCACATGCTAAGGAAGGCAGGTTATCTAGGAAAGGTAAAGAGCAGCAAAGAGATGGCACTTGTCACCTGATTCAAAGGAGAAGGGGTAGGCCCCCAAAGGACATTGGCAAAGTTGCATCTACTTCAACTAAAGGAGAAGGACAGAAAACAGTCAAGTTAGATCCATTGCAGGTTGTGCCCATTAAGCACACCTTGTCAGTTAATCTGACTCATATCGATCACAAAGAGGGGGGACACTTCAGCACAACTGACTATACTAACAAGAAGCAGAAGACATGGAATGATGTGTCTGAAAAGAAAAGGAAGGCCAGAGAGTTGGTTGCAAGGAGCCTGAGACTTAGGAACCACAGAAAAACTAGTGAGAAGAAAGAAGCTGACACGAGAAGTATTCTGAGACTCCAAAGTCTTAGGCGGAGTGCAGGAAGGAAAGAAGTTGCCGCTCCAGTTCAGAAGGGGTCACCAAAGAAGAAAGGCAAGTCACCCCTGAAGTGCAGATATTCAATGGCCCTCCTGGCCTGTAGTCAGTGTGATTTTGCCACCATTGAAGACAAAAAGATGGAGCAACATCGTGAGAAGACAGGTCACATGGCTGCAAGCTCTGCTTCACTTGGAGAAATGGAACAGAAGAAACCCAACACAAATGGGAGGATGTACAAATGTAGCAACTGTAGCTATAAGAACAAGAAGAAAGCAAAGGTGCTATATCACAAGGCCAGATGTGATAAAAACTTTGTCCGTGTATTGAGGCCGGTCCCTCAAATCACCAAGGAGGAAGACATCCAGTCATCTAATGATGTGAAGAAGTCCAGTCAGTCGCAGATGTATCTAACTTGTGACCAATGCCCATTCAAGACCTTCCGTAAGAACTGTCTGAGGACCCACAAGGAGCACCATAGCACCAGCTGCAAACAAAGGCAGCTCACATGTCAGCTGTGCTCCTACGGTTGCAATGGCAAACGTAAATTGAAGAAACATATGCGGTTGCATAAAGAAGACAAAGCAGTTTCAGTACAACCTGCAGTGAGTGGGACAGTTGAGCAGACTACTGATGAGAAAGAGAAATCTGTTTCAACAGGAAATGGAGAAGATCACGCCAGCAACAGTAATAACATGTCAGATGATGATGAGGATGATGAGGTTGATGTTAAATTAAAATGTCCAAATTGTCCCTTTGAAACGCACATCCCACTCTCTATTGAACTTCACATAAGACACCACAAAGACATCTGTCCCCAAAATCACCTCCAGTGCCGGTTCTGCACATTCGTCTGCAGGACGAAAACCCACATGACCAGACACACGAAGGTACACAAGGTGGCAACAGAACCACTAAGAGAAGAAAACCACATTCTCAACAACTCAGGTGACATGGAGAAGCAAGCTTTTTATGCTTATGACTTTGATCTGAACCAGGAAAACTGTCCAGAAAAGATTAAGGTACATGCTACAGTGACCAAACAAACTGAACCAAAGGAGCAACATGTCTGTGTGAAGTGTACTGTGGTCTTCAGATCCAGGTATCGGCTTCTCATACACAAGATCCAGCATGAAACAGGAACCTACCTACGCTGTGAAGAGTGCAAGTTCAGGACAAAAAAGCACAAGAAGTATCAATTCTTGGCACATCTGAATGCACACTTCAACATGAAACCGTACAAGTGTAAGTACTGCCCTTACAGGGCACGCTGCTACAGCACTGTCTTCAAGCACATCCTGAAGTCCCACAACACCAAGATGCAGCACTCCAGGTACAGATGCAACAAGTGCTCCTTCTCCTGCAAGGGCCTTGGTTGGCTGAAACGTCACCAGGAGCTGCATCTCCAAGGGCAGGTTGTCCCCACGGAGGGGGACAGGGAGGCAAAATATGACATTGAGGTTGAGAACATCATTGTCTGTGGAAAGTACAAGCAGGACAAGATGGAGAGACAGGATGAGGTCATAGGCACAGCAGACCATGTAAGCTCCACCACCGTGGGTACACCACAGAAACATGCTGGGATCAGGTGAGTTTGCAAGTTTTCAGTAGCCTGGATGCCAGCCTTGTTAGCTTTAGTACGCTCTCTTGGTCACTTCCCTGCCAAAAAGACTGGGCCTGCACATATTCTATATGTCTGTCATTTGATTACTAGTAATTGTTCAGAATTTGAACAGGCATGCTGATTTGCCTAACCTGATGATTACATTATGTAATGAGCTACCGGTAATTCAACTGTCATGCATCTGGCTTGGCCTCATCTGATGACCCCGTACCACCACCCAGATGACAGATATGAAAATCACAGACAAATAGAATACATGCGGGTCCCTTTTTTCTTGGCAGGGAAGTGACCAAGAGAGCATACTAAGGCTAACAAGGCTGGCATCCAGGCTAGATTTCAGACGACAGCAGAAAAGTTTTATGTTTCTCAGACTACTTAGAATGAAATGGGAGAGGGAGAATGTACTGTCTGAGGTTTTGCTGATGATCATTGAAAATTGAATGTTGCCCTTACATGTTTGTATGCTTTCCTATTTTTCAGCTGTGTGAGGGAGGTCCAGAACACCACTGATGGTAGTGTTGAGCTATGGTTCTTGTGCAGATTCTGTGGCAAGATGCATGTGGATCAGGAGTCTTGGTTTGCCCATGTCCAGCGCCACATCATCAGCAGTGCCTGGCATCCCAAAAATGCCTTATTGTCCAAACCTGCTGAAAGAGAAGAGATCTATCCACCAGTAACAGGATGTCCTCGTGGTGGTCTCTGCCCAGGTGAGGAGGCTGAGAACAGGCAGCAGGATGTAGTGATGGAGAAACATGGGGACAGTGATTGTCAGTCAGAGGATGCTCTTGACACAGCAGAAGAGTGCAACTATGCCAGCATTCAGGGCAAGGTAGGTGCAACAGCCTCACAGAAATATGGCAATGGAACGGAGTGGAGTAGGGAAAGCTCCTTAAAGGAAGACCTTGAGGAATCTGCAAAGTGCAGTGCTTTGTCAGAGTGGGGTGAAGAAGAAGATAACAGTGTGACAGGGGACCGACTGCTAAGAAATCGGCTGAACTCCACAGACTCGATTGTTGCATGCAGACAGGACTCGAACCCATGTGGTTCTGTGTCTACTGTTGACACAGACTATGACTCCGATCTTCCCCCACTACTCAAGACCACCAATGAGCTGGAACTGGCCTTTGTGTTCCCCCCAGACAAACAGGCAGAACTCATCAGAGAGCATCTCGTTAATCACGAAACAGCAAGTATCGGGTCAGAGGAGAACCCTGTTCCAAGCCTTCAAGAGATCGAACCAGAAGGTCAAGAAGAACCCACCTACTTACAACAGTGCGACAACGGGGGTAGTGCTAGCTGTTCGGGATCGATGTTGGGCAGCAGTGAAGATCGGCTGTCATCAGTAGGAAATCTGATGTCAGACCAGAGAGAAGAAGAAACTGGACCAGATTTATCTGCGTGGATCTCTGCTCTACAGTACAATCAGACTTCGGAGGTAGAAGGGGCCATATGTACAAAGGTGCCGGGTCTCCCACCAGGGAAGTCCATCAGGTGTCAGTTTTGCGGACAGCAGTTTGCCTTTCAGCTGAAGTTTTTGCAGCATGCAAAGCGCCACCTGCTGTGACAAGACTTGACTCTTGTGCCAGGAATTTTATAACATGGGGCCATACTGTTACACAATGATATTGAATATAAGTCTTTATTGCCATACTTTTTAGAGTATAGTTCTGAAGGACGACAATGCAATGTGTTGAAATGTTTTGAATCAACGAACACACTATACTTTGGGTCAACTCCATAAATTAAAGGCATAATTGAAACTATAGTACCCAGTAAAAACCTTTCAAGCAAGTACAGTATTTAAAACAAATGTCATTGACAAGAATTTATAAGCTTCACTTCCAAAACTGATTGAAATCTATTAATTCTGTATGAACATAGTCAGAAATTGAAAAGGGAAAAAATTATTTGACAGTCATCTGCTGAATTCTGTAGATTTGTAGCATAATATCATTAGGGTGGTTATCAGACTTGGCAGTATTGGAAGTAAACTTGTGCATTGATTATATCTGTTAAGTTTGCAATTAGCCTGTTTATGTAAAAACAAAATGGCCAATGATGTTTCCATTGACAGTAATTAGACAAGAGTTTGAAATGATATTCTAGAAAACTGCATTGTTTGGGGATGGACAACATATTAGCATGTCTAGTATTTGAAAAGTTATTGCAAAGTTCCAGTCTAGTGTCCAGCTGTGACATTAGGTGGAGGACAACAATTTATCTTGGAGTGCCATAGAAAGTAAATTTTAAATGAGTATTTTATAGTGACAACAATTTCTAATATGTTGGAGTTGTCATTGTAGGACTTCGTGTACTAAAGGCCTTTTGTAAACTTGTTTTGATATGATTTTGTATTTTCCAAGTATAGAGGGAGCATCCAGAGACACAGACCATGTACATTTTGTCATCTTTTGGGCAGAAACTTTAACTTGAAAGTGGTGTACATATTTTTATAAGGTGCTCTGAAGGAACATACCTTGCAATACACCTTGTACATTTCACTTAAATATTGGTGATGGGTGTTATCAAACAAAAAGACATCATATTACCCAAGAAAATTTTCCTTTGTATCAAGGAAACAAATTGTACCTTATTTCTTCCCTTTTGACAATTTTAGTATCACTAGCTGTAGAACTGCAGTGGATGTATGTGGACCTCCTAAAATCCTTTCTTCCGGGTAGTTTAATGAAACATCAACAGCCCTTCCAACAAACTGTCAATATGTTTCTCTGTTTGCTTCTCTTCTTCCTCTTCTCAGACTCAGGAAATTTGCCATCAGGAATCAACATGAAAAGTTTCACTAACATTCTTTTTCTGATGTGTATAGGTTAACACCACCACTGTTGTTAGAGGCACTGTCATCAGGACATAAGAGTTGGTCTATTTTTTACACATTACTACATTTAGCCATTGCACTTTAGTTGTTGTGAACTGCATGTGCATCTTTAGCTACTAAAATAGAATCTGTCAAACTTGGTGTAATGTTAAAGACTTGGGGGAAATGTACAGATGTCTTCATCCTGAACTGTAGTCTTAGGGTACTTGTATGTTGATGGTTTTCATTGTTTATTATGTTATTATCAGGTTACATGTAAATATGTTTTATGCAAGCAGTGATTTTTTGTAGAAATATCATAGCTGACTGGGTAATTTTTTACAGCCAACCAACCTAGTGTCAGGAGCAACCCACCCACCCCAGCCCTACCAACCATTTCTCCTCAGTCCCTCAGAGTGGTTATAAATGTCAGGTGTAACTGTACCATCATCATCTTGTACATTTAAGCAAGGAGGTTTGATTTAAGCAATAGCCTTATATCATTGTGGCACACATGTAAGTTGTCTTTTTTGCTAAGCACTGGTTATGTTCTTTGACAATGTATATGCAACAATTAATGCCATTTGGGTCACCTATGTGTCATAATGACATTGCACGGCATCATTTTCAAGAATTTTATTCTTCTTGCTTTGGCACTTTCTTTATGTAACTATTTTTCTGTGCAATAGTATAGTTCAAACTGTTTTGTTGAGTTATTAAAGTTTGTGCACTAGAGGTAGATTTTTGTTTGTTTCTATTGGAAGGTGAAGGAAATGCTTAAAGATGATCTAAAAACAGCAGACTGTATACAAGTCATAACTGCTAGGAATAATCCAGGATGACCTGGAAGGTACAATGGGGTATGTAATGTCAACCATTGTAAGGAATAGACCAATCCCAACTGTCCATCACAATTATCAGTTCAACCAATGACAACCAACCAATGACAATGGCAATTTTGGTTCGGCCAATGAGAGAGTGGCTGCATGCCCTCAAATGCTTGCATTTCTATGTTTTGAGGCAGGTGGGTGGGGCTATTGGGATTGGCCTATTGTCAGTTGAAAGTGGTGTTTCCTGTATGTTTGTAACTTTTACCTGAAGGGTAGAATCCATTGCAAAAGTACATAGGACTGTAAATCTCTAAATCTGTTGTTTTTAAAGGAATGATGAACTAACTACTATTCAGAAAGTTGCACAATTTCTAATCATACTTTATAGATGATGCTGATTACTGTTGATACAGATGGGAAACCACATAAAACCTGTGTAATTCTAGGGAAACATTCTTGGGGGATGTATGCAGTACACCTATATGTGTAAACCATGTGGGGCTGGGGGTAATGGTAATGTTTGGTCAGGGGGATGCAGTCTGTCCTTCCAATGAGAATGTTGTTGGTCATCTATCTGATAGGCTTGAACACAGCACTAAGGGGTTTTTGTTTCCTTCCCATTGTTTCACCCCACCCCCACTGGGATTACATTGATCTAGGGAGTCGCTGTAACCTTAGCCTGACACATCTCTGTCTAAACCTATGGAGTAATAACCATTATGTACATTTACCTCAATGTGCATATACTATTATAGTTCTTGTTATTTCATATATTGTATTTCAAATCCATGTTTCAAACTAGATCTTAACTGCTGCTACTAGTACTTTTTGTACACTTATTAGAAAGGGTAGCTGAATTTTGAAGCATTTTCTTCTTCAGATGAAATCATTAAACTTTAATCATGTTCTATCATAGATTTTGTCTGCTTTCTGCACAGTATTGTATGATGTAGCTTGATATCGTCAAGGAGGGAGAAAGAGAAAAGATGATTTGTTGATGAGACAAGCAAAGTAGAAGCTTTGTTTTATACGTCTGTTTGCACATGATTGGAACGTTGGTTGCTATGGATTATGGTGCACGTGCTGGTAACATATAAAACCAGCACAGAAGTTAGTAGATCGTGTTATATCCGATTCAAGAGGCTCAGGATTTGATCAACGCAACTCGACGTTCAAGCGTTAGACATATGAGGAATGTCCTTGGACACATGTAACGAGAAAATGTTGAAATCTTTGGTGATGGTAATAGGTGACTCCTATGATTCGGAAACTCTACACACAAGAAAGAAGAGTGGTCAAGATCAGATTTTTCATATCCTGCTACTTCAACGATGTTTGCCATGTTCGTAAATGTTTTCTACTCTACAAGACCTGTGTACTTAGCCTGGGTGCTTATTCAACTTAACAACAAAAAAAGAGCAAGAGTCACATGTAGTAAATAATGTGCTAAAGTTTATCACAACTTTTGTGATATTGCGACAATTTCTTGGACATCAGGATCTCGCAAAGAAGCATGGGAAATTGCGTCATCTCTTGCAGATTAGCGCCTCGAAATCGGTCAGTTAATGGAACAAGGAGCTCCTTGGTTAGAACAACAGCAAAGAACAGAGATATTCTCAAAGGTAACGTTGATTTGTAACTGTAAAGCATTGGCACTTGGCCAGTAGAGGAACAGGAGTGTCGCCTTGACTTTCGTAGCCACGTATAAGTGACAAAGATTGAGGAAACTTTTGTCACAGCCATCTTTTTTATTTACAAGCTTAACGTTAGGGAGTTGAACATGTGAGCCCGTACCCTTTTGTTCTCCGCATGCTTCAGCCTCACGCTATTCCATTTACTTGAAAATCTATTCGATATAGCTAATATATTAAAGAAATTAAAAATAATCGGAAAGGGGGTGGGGGGCATCAGTATTCAGGGGAATATTCAATGGGTTTCAACAATTGCATTTCCCTGTGCACCTCCATTTTTCTCTCGATGCTGGAATACACATCTACAATGTATATTATTTTACAGGTGCCGAGTGGATGCCCTCCCCCCCCCCCCATGTCAGATGACGACGTTGTTTCAGGACAAGAAGTGAAATTTTGAAGAAACAGGCTCGTCACTCCCTACATCATTCCCGGACTTACAGCTTCTTATCTGCCTGACAGCAGCAGTGCTACAGACTCACCTGGTGACACAGGACAGCTAAACATGGACCAGAAAGTCAAACCAGCAGCAATGCTTAAGTGTGAGTGGTGTAATTATCGGTGTATCCTCCCGAGAACACTGGGCAAACACTGGAAGAAGCACCACAGACCTGTACTCAGTTGTGAGATCTGCAGTTATAAATGCCTCGTTCCCAGAAAACTGCGAAAACACTTGAAAACACACCAAGACTTAGAGGGAAAGATGTCAAGCACTACACTAACTAAAACATACGCTGAACCGATATTTCCCTGTGAGCTCTGTAATTATCAGTGTAACAGGTACAAATTATTACTAAAACATATGAAACAGCATAATAAGGGGATGTTAAATGCTGAAAAGCCTAAAGGGTACCATCGAGATGGAATTGGTTCAGGACTGTGCTGTGACAGCTGTGATTATGAGTGCATTAATCCCAAGAAAATGAGAAAGCATATCAAGAATCATGAAAAAGGAATGTCAAACACCACACAGTCCAATGGTGACCATCAGCACATCAATCCCCAGTCGTTGCAAAAAAGCATGAAGAATCATACAGATGGAAGCGAGGTAGATGACAACCCTGGTTCTACTGAAAGTTTCAAGTCTGCGCGATGTCTCCATGTCCACCAAGAGGCTGACATGATGGATTACGAAGAGGAAGAACACAATACTCAGCCTGTTGTAGCTTCAGTTGAGATTGCACGTCCAAGTCAAACTAGCAAGACTAAGGCATGCAGTGGGACTGGAGTAGTATCAAGGGACAATAAACCTTACTGTACAATTTATTGGAGCCAGGGCGACTGCAGTTCTAACACTGGACACTTGGTGGAGCTTCATGCTGGTAACAATGTTGTAACATCAGATGACTGACGAGCATAGAATTTCTTCCAAAGTTTAAAATGACATTGGGAGTTATTTGATGATGATTATGTTTTTTTACATCACAGATAAACACATGCTTAACATATAACAATAATAAATGAAAATAGTGATTTATAATTGTTGAACCAATTTTGGAAATGTTTAGTTTCAGATAAGTACAACTGACTTAGAATAATTCATTAATGTCATCAAATGATTGTCATCGTCTGCAATATGTATACAGAGGCAATATTTCAACCTGTACCTTGAGCGGCCAGGATGTATTGTGTTCATAACTTTGCAAGGCAATCAAAAGTACATTTTTCTTAACAACGTGTACTTGTTTTGGACTCTTGAGCTCCAGCAAACAGCAATATATTTTCAGTTCGTGATGCTTCTAGGCTGGATACTACTACTATAATGCATTTATTCGTTTGTGCCCAAAGTGCTGCAACAGATAGTACTTTGAAAATATTTGGAGACTTTGAGTCATATTGAAATATCTCAAGTTGTCACACTGTATCAGAAGGTTGAAATATCCTCTAAAGCTTATCAGTATAAATGAATATGTGGCAAAACAAGGACATAGCATTATCATTAACAAAATAGACATTTGCTTACTTGGACCACTGTCATTTGTTTGCCTTTTGAATAGTTGTAATATTGAGACAGTATTATTGAACACATGGCTGTACGTCTCAATGATTCTTTTTGTTTATTTTTCACCTACTTGTACATTTTTGAAGTGTTGGTTATTAGAACACATGAACCTTTAAGTTTGTCGTCTTCTGCGTGGTCATATGACGTGGGCTAAGGATTGAATAACATCCATACATGCTTTGTTACACCTACCTATTTCCTGACATCAAAGAGAGCACATGCGTGGGTGAAGGATAAATCCCCTAGTACGATATTAGACACGCTCCCTGGTGATATCCATTATGCCACATCAAGATATTTCTATGGATGACGTCTGGATAGCACAGCCTAATACGAGAGCATGCAAAAGAAAAAGATAGGCAAAATAAAGTGCTATGACAAAATTTTGAAAATAAAGAAATTAAAATGTTAAAATAAAACTGGAAGGGTATGGTGTAGCAACCGTTAAATATTCCGTAATTCAGGTACCTGAAACATACAGAGTTCATTAGATGAGGATCAGCTGTCATCTTCATACTCTGTAAATACCCCATACTACACACAGAAAGCGCGATAAGATATACCTGATGTTAAAGCCACTATTTCGGCAAAGAGAATGCACGTTCCCTTGCGATGAGAAGTACATTTTGATCACGGTGCACATCGAGAAGAACGGGTCTGAAAAAGCCACTCAGTCAACGCTAGCAGACAGGTTCTTTGATGATGCCTTTATGGAACCTTTTATTTGATCCTGTGTCGATGAACCAAAGACGTATACCATATTTGGTAATAGTTGGAAACACACCCATGAACAGACCGATTCCATAATCCCGCCTACCTCCGTCAAAACGTAGAGGTGCAAGGTAAAAGCATACAAATGGGAATATTTAATGAACATGTAGCCATCCTCTCATTCTGTCATTGGTTGAAATTGAACTGCTAATTATGATGGACAGTCAGGATCCTTCCTTATAGGCGGAGCAAACTAGATTATTAAAAGCGACCTTTCCACCTCTGCTCTGCGAAAGGCGCTATCGTGACACATCAAACGATCTCCTGTTCGCCACATTGGTTAACCTGGACAAAACTGCCTAGTAGACTGTAGGCAGATTTTCAGCACCAAGGACAGACCATGCTTGCGAAGTTTGCTGATTTTCTCTAACAAGGTGATTGCAGCCGGCTCAACAATGCCGTCGTCCGTTTTCTCCTGCCACAGCTACACAACAAAGCAAAGAGTAAGTGGGTTTAAAAACATCTTAACCGTGGCTTTTGCGCTTGTTATCTGTATTCATTCTGCTCCCTGTCAAAGTACGGAACAGACAGGACGAAACAACGAGACATTAAACGGAAACCTGGGAAGCGTCAACACCAGCGGTGCTGTTGTCCCTACAGTGATCTTGATACCTGAACTAGTCTCAACTACGCAGATTGCACCCAACCAATCGACAGTTTGGGGTGCCATGGTCTTAAATGGCGGATCTTCTAAGGAGCCAAAAAAACAAACAAGCAATTCCACAGAAGTGGAACCGTTGGCAAACTCCGAACAGTACACAAATCACGGGCAAGGCGAAGTTCTGGGCCGCACTAGTTGGGCAGGTACAAACGAAACGGATCTAGGTAGTGGTACCCAAGCGTCAAAGCAAGAGGAAGATCAGAAAAGCGTCTCTGACGGAAATCAGGAAGGTTTCACGTCTCAAACCAAAGCAGAGGGTGAAAAGCATTTTCCATCTGTCACAGCAACCCTGACAACTACCTCAGACGGCTTCAGTCAAGAGATCTCATCAGATGAGCCAAGCATACAAGACCTGGAACACAGTGTCGAAGAAGTTTTGAACACCGGTCACTTGGATGACAAAATCGTGACAGCAATAGAAGAAGTCCTTCAAGACGACTACGACAAGTACAATTCAACGTCAGAAGATCTGGACACGTTCATAGAAGATGAGATCCATGTCCCCGACTGCCGGACGGGCTTCGTACCGTTCGATCAAGAGGAATGGAAAATTCTCGAGCCCAATGGAACTCTGCGTCTACTTCTCTCCGGGCTGCACGTAGACGAAAAGCACTATGTCAGATTCGGCAACTTCGTCTTCATCTGTAACGACTTTCTCAAGTTTTCTCCTAACTTCACCGTGTCATTCTCGAGCACCCTGCCGCAGGGATACACACCACAGGAGATCCTGACCCTCGCCCTCAGCAGCCTCTCCTTTGTCAGTATGCTCGTGTTCATCGCCACCGCCGTGACTAA